>JAROYE020000001.1:67296797-68690885 GCA_029619315.2 Dynastes maya | reverse complement strand
AATATTCTTTGATGGGTAGTATTCTAGGGTTAAACTATTGTTAATGCTAAACTAAATAATTCATTGGTTTTCTACATATTAACTTTAGTATATTGGTTTTTTTAAATCTAAAAACAGGTTTTCGAATTTTACAATTCCACAAAGAAAACCGGTTTTTGGAAATCCGTTTTTGAAATTCTAAATGCGCTTGTAAAGACACAACAAGCGACCGATTTGGGGACACCTGTGTATGTATGTATATCTTCTTCAAATCAACTATTGATAAAGAATCCAAAGATAGAAAGTATAACAGCGGGTTAATATATTTTGACTTCCGTCGGTGAATTATGAAAATCCGTGATTTCCTTGGTATTTCCGACGTAATTAAATATTTGAAAAAATCTCGTCCTAGTAAGGAATCGAACCTGACATCTCCCGTTTGGCGGACAGGCGTACTAACCACTACACTACAAAGCCCTTATGCTAGGAACGTTCACTCCTTAATACCTAGTTGTTATTAGTTAGTGGTTATAGCACGCCCGCCCTGCGAGCAGGAGATGTCAGGTTCGATTTCTTGCCGGGACGAGATTTTTTTCAAGTATTTAATTACAGCGGAAATTCCAGGTTTTTATATCACGTATACTGAAAATTATTTGCAGTGAACCGTCAATTAAAAGCAAAAATTATTTGCGTCAGGATTTTTCATTAATATTATTTTTTAACTGAGAATAAGGTTAATGTAACTATAAATTATGGGAACAGTGTCTATACAGCGTGTCTACCTAGTGACATTAAATTTTCGGAGACAAGCACTGCACAACATAGAATTACATTCAAGTATGTAGGATATCCAGTTTTCGCTGCCCACGATACTTTGGTTTTTTAAATGGAACACCCAGTATATTGTGCTGTTGGTTTCCGGGTTAGAACTGCGTCGTTGTCGTAGCTTTCGCCGATGTTTCTCAGTGTATAGTAATAGCTCTGAATTTTTTACACTAGGAGTCAAGATTGAGTGGAAAATTTGTTTGGAAGTGTGAGGCAACAACGTGGAAATACAAAAAAACCACCGCCGATTCAATTTCGAAGGGCTTTTAAAAAATTAGTTTTGCACAAATTTCTTTTTATATGCGAGGAAGGAAATTGTGTAGATGAGTTGGACGATGTTTTAAATGGAGGTGAGCAATACAAATTTTGAAAATTGCAAATGTATATTCACGGACGTCTAAAATCGTAATAATACACGGGCTGTTCTATTTTTAAAAACAAATTGTATCGTGCGCTACGGAAACACTCTGTATACTTGAGTATAATTTTATGTTGCGCAGCGCTCGTCTCCGAATACATCTTCTTTGAAAACTTTTCTCTAAATAACTTAGGGAATTAATTATCTTCCACCCACGCACTAGGTGGGCACGCTGTATATTCCTTTAGGATTCGGTTTAAAATAATGGCTGTGATTACAATTATCGTTTCTAATCATATTGTAAGATAAGAAACTCGTCTGTGTAATAATTTTTTTTTTCATCTTGTTTTACATACTCATTTATAGAAGAAAAAAAAATTTCGAACAGTTAACAATGAAAAAACAATACAAATTCATAATTAATAATAGTAGGTACTAGTGATCTCCATAACAAAGCTTTTTATCAACTCAGAGTGAGTTCAGAAATTCGTATCTGTCCTGTAAAAGATAGTTCATATATTTTCTAATACATTAAGAAATTTGAGCAAATATTTGTGCGAATGTTGCAGTCTATTAGTGTGGACATTCGTTGTTATAATTTAGATCATCTGTGAACATTTAACGAAAACGTGTGGCATCTTATTAAGCATTTTAATTTATCCTAATGTCTTCACTAAAAGAATACTACAGTCGTGTACGGTAGGTACGATTGTTGATTGCAATACAAATTAGAAAATATATCAGATCTTATACCTGAACAGTTTTGGACCTTTGCTTTCGAGCTAGCTAAAATTGTCGAAAGGAGGGCAAACATTTTGTCCATATGATTTAATAATTGGCTCATAGATAATAACAAATCACTTAATTGTTTTACGATCGTTACTTTTTTATTGGCAGGGCCTCTATTTATCTCTTTTTGGCAAAAGCTTATAAAAATGTATTATTTTATTTTTTTATGTAACTTCAGAAATTGATCTTAACACTATATCACTCTAAAGCAAAAAATCTTGCGTTAACTATACACCCCAAGACTTGCTCCTTTCAGATGTCATAGATTTATTTTAACTTTCGTTTAATTACACATATTTGAAGAAAATACCCATCAATAGTATACATAAAAAAATATAAACATAATAAACTGCATTAGTTACATCTGTTAATTTTTTTGGATTGGTACAAGATCAAAATTAAGAAGTAAGTGAAGATACTCATTGTAGTTTGAAAATACCCTTTTATATCTTATATAGAAAACCTATGTCGTGGTAATTCCGCTTGGTCTTGCATCCTCCAGTCGAAAATTACTCGTACTTTTTAATTATTGACTAAGATCGTATTGACATGTGGACTAGAATGAAGGCTTCTCGATCTCATAATATTGCACTTAGAAGAGTTTAATCTACATGCTGGTGGTTATACTCGAGCATATCACCGTTGCTATTTGGTGCGGCTACTTCACAACAAAGTGTTTTCTTCACTTTAGTAGGCCAGAACTTCGTCAAAAAGAAGGCCGATACTAGGCAAAACGTTTTACACATTAATGGACACAGAATCGCTTGGTGTAGTACAGCCGCGATTCTATAATAAGGACCTTCGAATGGATCCAATATGGCCGGACATAACATATGATTCAAATTCACTTCAGTTGGCTAAAAGACATACAGTGGAATTAATAACAATATTCAGTGCGTTGGAAATTATAAAGTGGGATACAGGTGCATAGGTGAACTTACCCAGGTATAGGATTGGTTTGTTTAAAAATATATTTATTTATTTTAGTTATATCATAATACGAAGTGGTTCCCACAAGTTCCCGAAATGTAGCGATAAATACAAGAGAGGAATCCCAGGATTTAATTCACCTCCGTCACTTTTAAAATAGTTTCCTTTGGAGTACAAACACCGATACCAGTACCTCTGCCGCAAAAAGAATGCGAACTTTGCTGCTATCCTTCTCACGTTCAATTCTTCCGACAAAATCCATACATGTGCCATAAGATAATCCCACAATGCTACAGATTTCTTGATCTACCTACGATTATGCATAACTGCATTTCGAACTACAAGGACATGTTCTGGTGTAATACCGGTTAATGGTCGTTCGTAATGCTCATCGTTATTAACTCATTATCGGCCATTTTTGAAACGTTTAAACTAGTCGTAAGTTCGCATCGTCCCGAAATGCTTTCTTTAATATTTTGTGTGTTTCTGCGGTAGTTTTATCGAATTTAAAACTTGATACGGATACGCCCAAATCGGCCATTGAAAAATCGCAAACACAACAATGAAAAATTGTTCACTAACAAAGAACGTTTCCACTTGCAATGATGCCGCTTGGCATACTGACTCACAAAGGGTGTACCCAATTCCATAACTGCGTCTATTCAGGCGCCTAATTTTGGGAATTTTTGGGTACCACTTCCTATTACCGCGAATTCATTCAAAATAGTGATTAAAGAAAAATTGGAAAAGTATACTTAATGCAAATCTGTGGTAAAGGATCAAGTTGCTGACATGTTCTGCCAAAGGTGAAACTATTTTAACCAGCAAGTGTAATTATAAATGACTATAAGTAAACTAGAACTTAAAATTGTTAAAATCACAAAATGTAGAGCAGTTGGGAGATTATTGCCGATAGCACATTGTAAATTGCATTAAAAAACAATTTCTATACAAATACCATGGTGTAATTTCGAAATACTTAAATTTCTACTAAGGAAACCTTTCGCAGAGTAAGCAAAAACTTCGAGGTAGTATTGGTGTACTCGAAATTTTTATATACAGGGTCCGGCAGAAATACTTCCCCAATTTTGAAAGGTAATAATATCCAACCTAAGCAGGTTTCAAATAATTTCTTTCATTCACAGATTGCACATACAATGCCATTTTAAATTAGTTTGTTTTGATAACTATGTCACCCAAATGTCGGCCTCCATTAGGGATGCAACTTCGAAGTATCTAACGAAAATTCTCCATAAGCCTTCGGGTCATTTGAGGCGGAATGGCAACAATTTCTTGAGTTATTGTTTCCTTCAAAATCTCAATATTTCATGGCATTAAGATGTATCCATAAAAAGAAATCGCATGGCGATAAATCAGGTGAACAGGGGGGTCACCTCGTAATGAAACAAGATGGCTGGAAAACATTTCGCTTAGAATCCCGAATAAACGTAAAGAAGTGTGGAATGATGCTCCATTCTGTTGGAACTTCATATTGTCTTGTTTATGTTATTCATGAGTCAGCATCACTGTAATGTTTCAAAAAATTACGGACCCCAAGCACCAAAATCACCTATGCGACAAAAAAAGCAGTTAAGGGTGTGGATTGGTCGCTGGTGGAGTTCCTTGCGGTTCCCTGCAGACCAACAACGCAAAGTTTGGTTATTAACTGTTCCGCGTAGGTGCAAATGTGCCTCCTCACTACAGGTCACTACAGCTGCAGCCGAAACGTTATTAAGAATATTTCGAGACGAAGTTACACGGGTTTCCCAATCTCTGACTTAATCCTTGAACTCCATAATTTTGTAAGGATACACTCTGAATTCCTTATGCAGAATTTTTCTCAAACATTCATCAGAAAACGCTAATGCAGCTGGATATTTCAGTGCTGAACGTTTTGGCGATTGCTCAACTAAACTTTTCACAGTAAACACATTTGCCGGTATCATTGCAGTCCGAGGTCGGCCAGGGAATTTCTTTTTCAATGCAGAACTTGTCCTAAAGTTAAATTAAAGTTTAACGCACGAAACCCAAACACGATTCGTCTTCTTACCCGGAACAGTATCATGCTGGCTGCGTTGTTATTACAGAACCGCCATTACGAATAAACTCCTCAACAACAAACGTCCGATGATCTCCAACCCAATTCACTTTGTTAGCTGAAAATGGCATATGTGCCGCTGTTCAGCGAGACTATCCCCCATTCTATACTCTCCTCTCATGTCGTGCAATGATCATTCAAAATCGGCGAGGTCTTTCTGCCGGACCCTGTATATGGCGTTTCGCTTCTTTCTGGCCATCCATGTATAACATTGACAAAAGTTGTTGATATTACGCTTTAATTGATGAAGAATACATTTTAAGATTAAATAAGGTAGCCATAAAATTTCAAACTGCCAAACATTTCAATTATCGTTTATTAGTAATTGAAAAATGTCGTACACCAACGAAAAGAAACGAGATACGTTAAGTAATTTTTATTCATCGAACCTAAATGCAACAATAACGAGTACAAGATATTTACAATTGTATCCAGAGTCGTTCTGGATACAATTGTAAATATCGATGTGGCTGTTGTCGTAACAGCCACATCGTACCATTTTTCTAGATCTCGGTAGAAACTTGGTCGAGAACGGATCATTTACCAAAACGTCTTCGTCGTCTTCTAACCTTCTTACTTAACCAATCAAAATGTACCAATTGTGGAATCTTTATTAGAAATACGAAGCACTATTGGACAGTAGGGGGATCTCAGATAAAATAGGGCAAGGAGATCACAATAGTGTTTTGGATCAAACGTTTGAATGGGCATTTTGGGAAATCGTCTCGTTGTGTATAAAGAAATATTAAATAGGGAAAGATACTTAATCCTTCTTCGCACATACGTGTCTAACTTCTTAGATAACAATATTCCATTATAAAACTAGAGCACTTATAGTGGCAACAAGACGGAGCACCGGCTTACAATGCGGCCATTGTGACTAATTACTTAAATTGAGAGACAGTGGGGTTGTTGAATATAAAGTTGATGTCCCATAAAACATTGAAGAACTTCGAGGTAAACTCCAGAATGCCTTCGGTGCAATTTCCAGAGGAATTACACAAAGGCAGTTCAAAATGTCGGAAAACGTGCGGGATTGTGCATTAATGAGAAGGGTCAGTTATTTATTGTGATTGCTGGTTTATTGTTTTGTTTTCTGTTATTATTACTGTTATTGTTTTTATTTATTGTTACAAACGGGGCGCAAAATTACATAAACGGTAAACGATAATTGAAATATTTAGCAGTTTGAAATTTCATGGCTATTTTATTTAATTTTACGATGTATTCTTCGTCAATTAAAGCATAAATTGATAATATCACAAAATCTTGTCAACATACTATACATGGTTGAAATCAAAAAAAAAAAAATGATGGTGTCAAAATGCAATATGGCGCCGATAAGAAATAAGAAAGTTAATGAGGGCCAGAAAGAACTGAAACGTCATATAAAAATTTCGAGTATACCATTAGATAGAAGATCGAAAGGGGTTGATAATATGTTTTTAATAGGGCTGTCGAAAATCGTCTTTTTCAGGAACCGGATATACGTTTAGCGCATATAAGATTGTTGCGCAATAATAGGTGTTATCACAAATAAAAGAAAATATAAGAAATTGAAAATTAGAAAGAATTATACTTATTATGAGCGAATTTCATTGTGTATTAGCAATTAGCGATAGTTTGTAACACAGGTGTTATATATGTATGTTGAATACAGGGTGAGTGACCTTCGCGGGCTCCGTGTCTTTCTGAATGGTGACTTATCAAAACGGTTTTCTTCCTGTCACACTTGATGATTGTGGGCATGGTTTAAAATTATATTGTAATCTATAGGGTGTCTCATAGGTTCATAGATAACCAAAGTTGTATTTTTTTAAATAGAACATGCTATAATTAATATATTTGGCTTTCGTCGGCAATTGTAAAACCTATAATTTTTTCTTGGAATTTTCCGGCGTAATTAACTACTGAAAAGAAACGTCCACGGCGAGGAATCCAACCCCACATCTCACAACATGCTATATATTACTGCCTTTTGCTGGATTACTGAAATCCTCGTCGAATAACGAAAAAATGAAAATCTTTTGTCGAGAATTTTGGCAAAAAAAAGGTTAAAACTAAAATAACATACAGAGTGTTCTATTAAAAAGGACTTTTTAACAAAAATATGTCATATATCAGCTTAACGCAATATTATGCGCATCTCATTGGCAATTCGGCACCATATAAGCGCGTGTGTATTACGGCCTGTTATGCCTAACCTAGGTATCAAAAATCACATTTGTCTAATTTGCACTTTCGAAACAACGGTTTCTGTAAATGATAATTGTTTCAAAAAAAGTCCTAATAATTCTGAAACCCTTAAGACATCATAATTCCCTTCCTGAGCAATTTAGAGAAAAGGTTTTTAAATAAAAAATATTCGGAGACAAATACTGCACAGCATAAAATTATTGCCAAGTATATAGGGTATTCAGTTTCCACTGCGCACGATACAAGTTCAATTTTTTAAATGGAACATCCTGTATATTATTACGAATTTAGGTGTCTCTCTTCAATTCATGTCAACTTTCATCAATATTCTCTATACCTAGTTTTTGAGATAATTGACATAAATTGAGATTTTTGCGAAATGTCGCTGCTCCTTTAATGGCCAATATCTTAAACACCTTACATGCTAAGATGGTGATTCAAATGTTATTGGATTGAGAATTTCTTGGAGTTTCAGGCAATACATCGAAAAGTTTTTTATATCAAGTGGAGTCTACAAGATGGCTATCGAAATCGTTCCCATGCTGTTTCAATTTTTTTTTAATGGAAGACGCTGTATATTTTCCGTCAGATAGAGAAATTCTAATAGATTTTTTTTTTATAAACATTCCCCTATACCTAAAATGTGTCGTTCTTTAGTAAATTAAATATGATGCTATGCGGATGTTTTTTGCTAAAATTCATAGAGTGCTGCGACGAAATACTGTAAACTTTTGTTTTTCTAAAGATACTCATTAAACATAAACTGCAAATTTTAATTCATGCATACAATTTCACATCTGTTCGAAATGAACACCCATTTGCTTCATACAAACTATAATGCGATGCCTTTGTATTTTATTGAACATTTACTAACACCTCGGGAGTATTATTTTATTATTATTTTGTGTAATGTCTATGTTATGCATTGTCTTAAGAAATTCATTCAGGACATTTTTTCATAAATATTCCCATTTAGCTAAATTGCGAAAGTTTTTAAACAACTTTCAGTATGTTCTTATTATATTTCTTACTGCTGAAAGAACTTAGTGTGGGATACTAAATAAATTTATTCCTTTTATGTTGAACTTTAATTAACATTTGTCTACTTATTTCCGCTATTTATTATTTGTATGTGCTGGTTGACTTAACAGACAGTGTTTGTAAGGAAATCATGGTTACTTCGACTAGATGATGAGACTCAACCAAAAGGATTTGCTTTGGTGAATATCTTTAGAGAAACAAAAGTTTATGGTAGTTCGTCACAGCACCACGTTTTTAAATGAGAAACTTATCTGCATAGCTTCATCTTTAATTTACTAGAGAATGACACATTTTAGGCACAGGGAAATGTTTACAAAAAAAAATCCTAGAAGAGCTTTTCTATTGTATTTTGTAAAAATATACAGGATGTTCCATTTAAGAAAATTGAAACAACATGAGTCAAACTTGGCAACGATATCGGTGACCCTTTTGTAGAATCTGATTAATATAAAAAGATTTTCGATGTTTTACCAAAAACTCCAAGAAATACTCAATCGAACAAAATTTTGAATCACCAACCTAGCCTATAGGGCGTTTAAGATGTGAATCGTTAAAGAAACAGCGACAAAAATCTCAAATTATGTTAATTATTTCAAAAAGTAAAACAGATAGGTATAGGGAATATTGATGAAAGTTGCCTTGAATTGAAGAGCGAAAATCGTAATAATATACAGGATATTTCATTTAAAAAACCAAACTTGTATCGTTCGCAGCGGAAATTGAACACCCTGTGTACTTGAATATAATTTTATGTTGTGCAGCATTTGTTTGGGTAAAGCTTTCTTTCTAAATTGCTCAGGAAGGGAATTATCTTCCGTCCACGCACCAGGTGGACACGCTGTATAGCATGTTCCATTTATAAAAATACAACTTTAGGTAGTTACGAACCTTTGAGACACCTGTAGGTTTCAATTAGTGGTGGTTCGGTATTTTAGTAACGGTATTTTGTAGCGGTATCATGTCGCCACGTGTCGCGCTATGCAATACCAAAATAAGTCGTTACTTTGGAACGATGGGCTGTCGCGCGACACAGGAACGGTAGGGGTTTACATTCGCGACATAACGTCGCTGAAATGACAAACATCTCCATAGTTACTTTGGACCGATGCGCTTGTAGCGCGACAACGCGACATGGAAACGAAGCAAAGTTGACTATCCTCGGGAACATCGCGATTTACATTCGCGACGTTCCTGTGGAACGTTAACATCCCTGAAACGATAAACATCGTCCGTCGCGATCTCATATAACCGATTGATGGAAATGGTATGCGTGTACATTGTTCAGATGGTAGTATATGTAGCGTAATATCTTTAGATTATAAATTCGTTACGTAATTCTTAATAATAATAATAATAATAACAATAATAATAATAATAATAATAATAATAATAATAATAATAATAATAATAGTCTTTATTATCCAACAGAAAACAAAGTCTAATTACAGGATAATAATAATAAAGAAAAAAAAAGAAAAAGGTGCACAGCACTTCTGGACATAATATACAGCGTACACATATACAAACGCCAGTTATTATAAAACAGACATAACTTTAATAGCAAAAAAAAAAATAATAAATAAGAACATTGATTAAGAAAAAAAAAGATACTGAACCAATTCAGTGCCACAGAGTTCCAGTATTTAATTAAGAAAAAAGATCACCATAAAGTTTATTAGCATTCTTCGACATGTGCGTTATTGGGGCTTTAAGTAAAATATTAGTCTTCGCTGTGGGAACAAAGAACGTTTCCGTTTGTCTAGTTTTGTACTGAGGTACAAGAAACCCAACTGCCGCAAGTATGTTCGGGACATCAATTTTATTAGTAATTATTTTAGGCAGAAATTTAGCGCTGGCTATCTCCCGACGAGTAGTTATAGTTTGCATATTATGTTGTTCCAATAGGCTGTCATAATCTGTTCCGCGTGGTGGATACGTACCAGTGATTTTAAAGGTTAAGTATTTTAGGAACCTCTTTTGTGTCCGCTCAATTGCAAGTTGTTGGTAAAGGTATATTGGGTACCAAACAATAGAAGCGTATTCCAATCTAGGGACTACCAGGCTAAAAAACAAGGTTTTAAGAGTTTGAGGATTCAAAAATCCTCGACATGTTAGAAAACCTAGCGATCGAGAGGCAGAATTGCAAATAGTAATTATGTGCTCAAAAAATTGAAGTTGTGAATCAAATAGAATGCCCAAGTCTTTAAACTGCGTTGATCTTGATATGGCGACGTTGTCCACCGTGTAGCCAAAAAGCATAGGATTTTTGGTTTTGAAGTATGTAACAACAGCACATTTACTAACATTGAGACGAACCTTATTATTAATACACCAAGAATGGATTCTGTTCAGGTTTGTTTGTAATTTTACTGAGTCAGCGGTAGACGATATCTCAGAAAATAGTTTTAAGTCATCTGCGTATGCGAGAACTCCACAATCAAGACAGGATAGCAGATCGTTAATATATATTATTAAATAAAAGGTAACCCAAATTGGAACCCTGTGGAATTCCCGAAGAAGCAGCGTATACATTAGAGGTAAAGCCGTTATAGCAGACGTATGCGAATCTATTTTCTATATAGGAAGCAATGAAATTTGTAATTTCAGATGTAAAACCAAATGAAGAAATTTTGGAGGCAAGTATGGAGTGGTCAACAGTGTCGAATGCCTTGGCAAAATCTGTGTAAATAACATCGATTTGCTGTCTACTATCAAGGGATTGGCTGATGTACTGAGTAATTTCTACCAGAATTGTCACAGTTGACCTACCAGAAATAAAGCCGTGTTGATATGGAGATATATAAGATTTTACAACGTTGTATAGCTTTGAATACAGCAAATGTTCAAACATTTCCGAGCAGGTGGAAAGAAGACTAATGGGACGATAATTTGATACGTCACTTTTGTCACCATGTTTGAAAACAGGGGTTACCTTACTTAATTTCCAGAACTCAGGAAAGGTAGAGGTTTTACAACTCAAGTTAAATATGAAAGTTAATGGTGGTTAATTCTTAATAATTATAGCAGCGTAAAATAAATATGTAACATTTATTTACTAAATACTTATTCAAAATAAATTGTATTCTAATAAAAGAATAAAAAGATTTAAATCTTTAGAAAAAGAGATTAAAAACAAAACAGAACGCAGAATCATCAAAAGAACAAAGTAGATTATATAAAAGTAGCTATAACGTAAAGAAATTAAACAATCTCTTTGCTGTAATTTAAAAATAGTAATCGTTTTACCTTAACTGAACAATTTTTAAAAATACTCATCTCAAATTACAGTGTTTCATGTAAATATGTAAAGGAATCAACCAGGCGATAAGCGATAATACAATTTCATATGGGTTACATTATATCGTTCCCAATAGCGGTAGGTGGTGACGTAAACAGGAGGGTGCGGACAGCGATTCGATTCCCTCGTGTATTTTTCTTGCATATTGTGTACATTGTACTATGCAACGGAAATACACGAGGAAATAGAATTGTTGTCCACGCCCTCCCGTTTACCTCATTACCCGTCGCTACTGGTCGTTCCAAAGTCACGGTATTTTGTAGCGGTCGCGAATGGAACGTTCCGTGCGTGGAGCGGTATTTTCCTTCACTAGTTTCAATATAATTTTAAACCATACTCACAGGAGGACCTCGTAACAGGAAGAAAACCGTTTTGAAAAATCTCCATCCACAAATGCACAATCTTCTTAGCACGAGGAAATGACTTACCTTGTATATATAATTTAAAATAAAATAGAAAATGGTAATAACTAGCTGACTAAATCTTCCGAGAGAGTGATATCTACATTGACATTGCCTGAGATTTAAATATCCATATAAATAAAAGCATTTTAGCAAAAATTTAAAAAAAATGTTTGTTTCGCGTCAATGCACTTATTTAAAGTTACTTTGCAAACTATTCTGGATTAAAAATGCACATCGTATTCTCCTGATTACTTCAATATTTCATCAATTCATCTAGCGAGATATTTCGAACTAATAAACTTTGATGAAGTCGTTACGAACTTATTAAATATGTACGTGTACTAATGTAGCAGCAACTGTTTCCAAACTTCATGGAAACTTATACGTAATAGTACAGAAATAAGGTAAGAGGTAAACGACTCGAAACTTACAACGGCGATTGTCTGTAGTATAACGAAGTGATATATAATATTTATACTATAGCTGAGTGCACTCCAGCTGAAATCTGAGAATTCCTCTACATTGTAGACGCCTGAAAATAGTATAGGTAATTATCTCGTACGAGCCTAGATAAACTAAATTAATTCATACCTCCAAGTCGCAAGAGGTAATAAGGCACAACGAACATCATTCCATGTTGAATCCAGTAGATGGCCGCCTCCAGTGGCAACTGAATGAAAGAAAGGAAAGGTAATTATACCAAATTTGCGTTGTTGTATTTTTTGCAGCTATTTTTGAGATATTTTTTTAGTTAGCTTATTACTTGTGTTACGAGATGAGGCAAAAGAATAGAATTAAATTTACGGACGAATGAATTTACTTTCTTTTCTTCTGTTCATTTCATTTCTGGATGATGATAATTACAAGAATTGTTTAATAGAAACGAGCTCAGAAATTGTAAAGAAACTTTATTAATTTAAAAGAAATTTGCAGTAACATTAAGGCATAGGTCCCATTATCCCGTAATTTTCTTGTTGGTACGAAGGTAGTTTGACATTAATCTAGCCTAAGTAAGAAAACGCACGATTTTTGTTCTTTTTCTCATTTATTTTTCAACATAGTCTCCGTTTACCTTAATACACTTGATAAGACGGTTTTCCACCTTGTTTATTCCTTCCGAAAAGTAATTTTGCTCGAGCTCCTCAAGTTGTGAAGTTGTGAAGTTTCGATCATGACCTCATCGTTCGTTGCAAAACGGCGTCCTCCGAGCCATTTGTTTAGGTTTGGGAACAGGAAAAAGTCGCAGGGGGCTAGGTCTGGTGAATACGGTGGGTGGTCGATCAATTCGTAGCCCAATTGGTGCAATTTTGCCCGTGCAACGGCCGCCCTGTGAGCGGGTGCATTGTCCTGATGGAAGAGAACTTTTTTGGGAGCCAAACCAGAGCGTTTTTTCGTCAAATTGGCGTCGAAACGGACCAATAAATCTGCGTAGTACACGCCAGATATTGTTTTACCCTTTTCCAAGTAATCAATGTGAATAATGCGTTTCGCATCCAAAAAAACAGTCGCCATCACCTTTCCGGCCGATCGGGTGGTCTTGGCCTTCGGTGGGCCTTCACCGCTTTTTCTCCACTGTTTTGACTGTTCCTTCGTCTCCGGCGTGTAGTAATGGAGCCACGTTTCATCAACAGTGACGTATCGGCGAAAAAAATCCTTCGGATGGTGTTTTTTCATTGCCAAAAGCTTATTCGAATCCGCCACACGTGTGCGTTTTTGGTCGACAGTGAGCAAACGCGGCACCCATCGCGCGGATAGCTTTTTCATATTCAAATGTTCGTGTATGATGTTATGTACACACTCAGTTGACATGTTTAGAGCCTCTGCTATCTCACGCACTTTAGTTCGACGGTCTGCCATGATCGTATCATGGACTTTGTTGATGGTTTCTGGTGTAATGCCGGTTTTTGGGGCACCTGGACGTTCATCATCAAACACACCCTTACGACCACGAACAAATTCAGTTTTTCAAAATTTCACTGTTGCTAACGACGGTGCAGACTCGCCATAAACAGCATCCAGTTCGGCTTTGATTTTTGCATTGTTTTTCCCTTTCAAATTAAGGTACTTAATCACTGAACGATATTCGACTTTTTCCATTTTCAAAAAACACGAAAGTTGCTTGCTTTTAACGACTGTTAAAACCAAACTAATTCTGTTTTTTACTTGAAATTTTGACAGACGTCATGTGCTGGATGGCAGATGTCAAAGCCGAGAGCAATTCGTTCTCACGTAACGCTATCTATCGAAGACTAGATTAATGTCAAACTACCCTCGTAAAATTCTTTTGTAAGGTTCTTGCTTATTGGCTTAAGGTTTCTATATATTATTATTGTTGTTAGTGTTGAAGCAGGCCACGGCATTGATTTCTTTAGTCACTGCGACTTTAACAGATCTATTGTAACAGTTCCCTTATGTGTGTTAGAATGGTTAGAGGCTTTTGATGAACCATAATGCTAATTTAGGATCTTCTTCCTTCAGTTCAGTGGGTCTAGGAAAATTTCCAGAGAACAGTTTGTAGACAAACAAATACCTCGACCGGAAAATTCCCTGACAGTAAAATTTCTCGACAAACATTTCACCCACAAACTTCCCTTCACACTTTATCTGGATTTAGGATGATAATTCATTTTAATGACCTAATTCAATGAAGAGACTTGATGTAATGATCGTCTGTTCATTTTAAAAGAATGCCAATCTCTTCAAATTGTTTATTTTGGAAAAGTTTCTGCTATCGTTATCTGCAATCGTGAAATAGCCCTTGAAGTTGTTGTTAGTGAAAACGGGAAGAACAAGTTGTTTGATGGTTATTTAGATCAAAAAGGGAAAGGGGAAGAACATTTTTTTTAATGTTACTATTATTACAAAATAAAGTGCAATGTTCGAGTTACGAAGCTTGGAGAAGCTGTTCTTAAAAAAGTGGAGAGCATAACCATACTACAGATGCCAAAGAAGTAGAGAAAACTAAACTTTATAATAGGATACGTGAAAACACGATAACTACCCAAAGTGCACCACATCAGTTCATCTCTACTGCATCTATTGGACTTAGCCTGGCTACTGCAGCATGTTTGCCGAAAGTTCCCAGTAAGAAGAGAACTATAAGAAATATTCGTACAAAGGAAGCTGTTCCGGCATTACCATTCTATTAAATAGACATCGTTCTTCCACAAATGGAGAATCCTTTTTGGTGTACAATTTTGGACAAAATGATAACAGAATATTGATTTTTAGTTCCGAAAGAAATATTTCACTCCTGGTTCAAAGCGCCCATTGGTACGCGGACATTTCAAACAGTGCCACACTTATTTTGCAACTGTTCACGGTATATGGGTTGAAGAAAAATATTTCAGTTCCATTAGTGAATGTGTTATTACCAGAGAAAACTTGCTTCTTTAGACATTTGTTTGCTGCAAAAGTTTAAAGAGTTTATGACTGGGGTATCACCAACTACCATTCTTGCGCATTTTGAAATTGGCGTGATAAGTGCCTTTGTCGAAAAATTTCCAACTTCAAGGCTCCATTCTTCCATTTTTCAGTGCATTGTTAGAAAAATTGAGACAGAAAGTCTAAGGAACTAGTACAAAACAGATGCGGAACTTGTATTGAAACTGAAGTTGTTGTGTGCCCATAAATAATGTAGTCCTTTGTGAGGAAGATATGCTACTCGAGGTTGCTCAGCTAATTATTGACCAGTTCGAGGACATCCGCAAAGACGTCATCATCGCCGCTCACCTCGATTTCCTCAGGATATGTGGAATTGTTGCGAGACTGTGGTAGAAGTACAACCAAAATGATAGGTCCTGTAGAAGGATAGCATCGCGCGTTTGAGCGTGATTGTGCTCAACGAATAGTAGCCGTTGTAAGGAATTATGACGAGAGAACCCTTTCCGATTACTTGCGCGGTGTAGCCCACAACCTAATTTACTAAAGACATTAAAAACGAATTAGTGAAAAAAAGTGTGAAGGGAAGTTTATTAGCGCCAGGGGTTTTCTGTTTGGTGAATTGTCTGTCGAAAAATTTTACCGACGAAGAATTTTCCGAGTGAGGAATTTGTTTGCCAACGAACTGTTTCGGGGAATTTTCTATCCATGAATTGTTGTCGGAGAATTTTCCAGCTTCCTAAATCGGTAGGTGTCGGTAATGGCCTACCGAAATGATGTTGTGGTTTGAAACTCTTGCTCGTAAAAAGCACCGTGAATTGTGTTGAACGAATGGCAGTCCTTGTAAAAAATTATTACGAGGGAACCTTTTCCAATTTCTGGCGTAGTGTAGCCCACAATCTAACTTACTAAAGACATTAAAAAAGAATCACTAAAAAAAACAGTAACAGATATACGAGGGATGATCGTAAAATAAGGTTCCCAAAGCCCTACAGCAGCAATAAGACGTGTTAGGCGAAATCCGACAACATTGGCGTGTGCAGCAGCTCTCCCACTCTATATACGTACCACTCCCGTCTCGCTACTACGCTCAGTGTTGGATAAGCAGCCGTTCGAGATGGAATTCCCGATCGCCGCTACTGCCAGGTGCGAAATTCGCGCTGTGATACGTTTTTTAAGCGCGAAAGGGGTTTCACCTATAGACATTCATCGTCAATTAACCGAAGTTTATGGAGAAAAGTGTATAGCTGTTCAACACGTTTGCAAATGGCGTAGGGAATTCACGGGAGGTCGGACGGAAATTCACGATGAAGAGCGGAGCGGAAGACCATCAGTTTCAGAGGAAATCGTTGAAAAGGTCGAGAGCATACTGCTTGAAGATCGGAGGGTCACCATTCGTCAACTCGCTCTTCGGATTCCTGAGATTTCCAACACCACAGTTGAAAAGATTCTTGAAAAGACTTGCGACGGAATTTTACGACATGGGGATACAGAAGTTGGAGCACCGTCTGCAAAAATGCTTGGATAGAAATGGCGATTATGTCGAAAAATAGCTTAAGTTTTTACCTTTAAAACGATGTGTAATGTTAAATATGGGAACCTCATTTTACGATTATCCCTTGTAGAAAACAAAAAAACTTTTAAACATGCCAGCATTATGCTGCTCGTCCTAACCCAAGATAAAGTGTGAAGGAAAGTTTGTTATTGACGGAGAATTTTCCATTAGGTAACTTGTTTGTTTAGAAATTTTATCGTCGGAGAATTTTCCGAACTGTTGTCGATGAATTTTTGTCGGGGAATTTTCCGGCTCCCCAATTCAGTAGGTGTTGGGAATTGACTAGGTACCGAAATGATGTTGTGGAAGATCCCTTTTACTGAAAAATTGCATTGTCTCTGCTGTCTTTGGCGGGACTAATATGAATGCCTTCGCCTGATTTTGTCTCGATATGCTTTGCCAATTCGAGGTCTTTTTATTTTTCTCCACTTACTTAATTTGTTTTAGGTGCCTCTTCAGTATTCCAGTATAGGGTTCGAACCAATAAAAAGCATATTCGCTGCTTCGTTGGCCAGTTTATCGGCATTTTCGTTTCTCGCAATCCCTTAGCGACTTGACCACCATAAAGTGATATGGTTTTTGGGGCCCCAATTGCGTTAGATTCTGTACACATTCATGTATCAGCTCAGATTCATATGTGTGGTGCTGTCTGACTATCTGTGAAAATGTGTGTGGTTGCACCTCATACCCCTTTCTCGGGGTTCTCTCTGGTGCATAAACGTGAGTACATATAGTGCAGTATTGATGTTGACACGAGGTTCTTTAAATTCTAAGACACGTATGTGTTGATAATTCAAAAAGCGTCACCATTAGCTTCCCTGTTAAAAGAAGGTTGTTTTAGGCGAGTTCAATTTTTAGCGGATTCTCATACATCTTGAAATTGATTATCCTCCGTTATATAAAAATAACCACCACACACAGTTTTCATTCTAGTACAAACTTTTATTGGTGGATACTCTGCAGTTTGGACAATTTTTCTACCATAAATGTGATCTTCCAATCACTACGCTTAGAAAGAAGCAAACAGCAAATCAACACAAGCAGCCAAATTCCGTTGTTGTAGCAATGAAATATCGACTGCGAACTCTAAGCGCGTTTTTATTGAAGAATCCTCGCACTCTGAGGTTTTCAATTTCTAAATATTCTACAGCATTCAGTTATGACGCCAAACGCATTTGGATATGTTTTCGTTTTATTAGTCCTTCATTAATAAATTTCCAAACAATGATTACATGATAATTATAAGGCATTCAACTACTAAATATTTCACGTTCAGTTAGTCAAGTTTGCTTTGTGCTTTCGTTTCGCGGTTGTCGAGGTTTAAAATAAATTCCAAACATGTATTCCTAAATCCTATTATAAATATCGATTTTAATTAAATACCTTGTAGTTAATGGTTGGCATTAGTGACTCCAAATGACAATAGCATACTGCATGTGTGCGTGTGTGCATCGTTAATCATTAATTGTGTTGGCAATTGAAAAAATTTTCCGGAACAAGTTCGTAAATGGTATCAGTGTTTGGCCGTTTTATTGGATTTAAGCTGGCAAAGTTTCAATTTCGCATATCGGATTATGTACGGCATTTGTGACTTATTGCCAGTGGCGGCTCCTAGTTATATTACACGGGGGAACAATTTGTAACACAATTTCTGTAGAGTTTAGTTTTTGAGCTGTTTTATAGTTAATTAGGCATGCTGGTTTCCAAACTGTAGTTAGTTTTCTTCTACCACGTCAAGTTTTATCTCTATGAGAATGTGACCACTCTCCGCGAAATCGAGCATGGATCATATGAAGCATTATTGCTCTCCTATTGGCTGACACAAACCTTCTCCGATGGGCGCCGGGTGAATGACGCATAGGAGAACAGCGAGAGGTTTATACTTGTCTGGACTTGTTCAGTTACGCCTGAGATACTATAGTGAGACGTTGTGTGTCGCTCTGAAACGGTGCAGCCCATTCCGACGTCGAGTCTCAGTTCTTGTTTATATACAAAGTTAGCAGTGTTTAGTGTTTATTTATGTATGAACTGAAACTTTTCCTTATGTCTACCTCTGCTAGTTCACGTCGTAAGTGCTTAAACAGCCCCGATTCGTTTTGTTACATATGTGGCAGTTTTAGCATTCCCAGTCAAAGGATAAACATCAGTACATTTGTCAGGCAAGTCTACTTTGCCTATTTTAAAGTGAAAATTGGTGATCAAGATAAATCATGGGCCCCTCACAAAGTGTGTAAGTATTGTGTTGAGGGTTTACGGATGTGGACCAAGGGAACACGTGATAAACTTCCGTTTGGTATATCTATGATTTGGCGAGAACCCAGAGATCATTCAAGTGATTGTTACTTTTGTATAGTGAAAACGTCAGGATATAACAAGAAAAACAAATGTAAAATAGAGTATCCTAGTTTACCATCAGCTATACGCCCAGTGCCTCATTCAGCCGAAATCCCAGTGCCAGTTTTCAATGAATTACCCTCTTTGGAAATACGGGAATACGAGTCTGGTGAAGATCAAAGTGACCCCAACGATGAAGATTTTGAAATTAAAGATGATTCCGTTTGTAAAGGATTTGACCAGCATGAGTTGAATGATTTGGTACGAGATTTGGGACTATCCAAAAAAGCTTCAGAGCTCTTAGCATCAAGCCTGCACGAGAAAAACTTGCTTCGATCAAGAGAAAGTGCGTTTCTACAATACTTTCGAAGTGATGATGGATTTGTGTATTGCCTTAACGTACATGGTTTAATGGAAGAGCTGGGAATTTCAGCCTATAACGCAACTGAATGGCCACTGTTTATCGATAGCTCAAAGCGGAGCTTGAAGTGTGTTCTCCTCCACAATGGAAACTTATTTGGTTCAGTCCCGATAGGCTATTTAGTTCGTTTGAGTGAAGAATATGAAGACATAAAGAGATCTCATTGATTTGTTGCTATACTACATGCACCAATGAATCATTTGTGTTGACCTTAAAATGGTTAGCTTCCTTCTTGGCCAGCAACGCGGATATACCAAGTATCCCTGCTTTTTGTGTATGTGGGACAGCAGAGCTCGTGAGAAGCATTGGGTGCAGTCGAATTGGCTGCTATGATCTGACCTGAAACCTGGTGATCCAAACATTGTACATCAGCCACTTGTCGACAGAAAGAACATTATATTTCCACCTCTGCATATAAAAATATCAGCCGATAAAAAAAATACATGTCCTTTACTTTTTGATGATCTACCAATATACCAAGTTTTATCGAAATCGGAGGGGGTCAATTGTGTCAGTTTGCTTGTAAGTGTATAGAGTTACAAGGAGATTATGCCGAGAAACAAATTTACTAAATGCAAAACAATTGCGTTGTCATCCTTAACCCAGGCACTTATCATACAATCCTCGTATATCAAAAACAGAACAGCTGAACACTTATTAATAGAGTAACCTAAACTTGCGGACTCGCATAGGCGTCGGTATTACGGGTTAATATAAGAATACGAAAAATTCATAAATAAACTAAACCGGTAGAGAAGCAGGCATATAGTGTCGACCTTGAATATAAATCATGTTAAACCGCGCTGAGAGAGATTTCGTTTTAGTACCGGTTGAGCTGTTGCAGAGATTAGTCGAACGGTCAAGGTTATGTACTTACGTGTCGCTTTTGAAAATATAGCTGGTGTTTTTTGTGTGTTGTAGTATTATACCAAGTACATAATTAGTGTATCGTTTCATATAGAACTAATATTTACATACCTAAGAAAACAATGCCTCGTAATAGATTTGCTATTAATGTACGTAAGTATGTGTCACTCTTTCCCCATTTAAAATATGACGGTAGTGCAGTTTTTTGCTTAATATGCAATTTTCGTTTGGCTGCATTGGACAGAACTGATTGCCAGAGGCACGTCAATGGTATTAAGCATATGAGAAATGCAAGAACTGAAATACCTTATACACTATTCCTCATACATTTATTAATTATGTTTACCTTTTGTAATCTTCCGTTGTCGTTGGTGAGAAAAGCAGTTTTGGCGACAATACGTTCCAAAGTACCCATTACCCTCACAAACACAATTACAGAATCATTTGCCGCGAATGAAAGATATGCTAGAAAATGTGTGTAAACGCGATTTGTGTTCCAAAAACATATGGATTACCGTGGATGAGACGACCGATATAAAGAAAAATAGTATTGTGAATGTAATAGCTCGCGTTTTATCTAGCGAGAACACAGCATCTCGATATTTGTTAGCTTGCAAACGTGTTCAACAATGTACTGCAGAAAATATTCAAAAAGTGATAATGGACGCTTTGAAAAAATTTAAAATTGATCAAGTTGTGATGATTGTGACAGATAGTGCAGCAACGATGTTAAGTGTTGGGCGATCCTTAAAACATATATTTCCTAACTTAATACATATAACCTGCGTGCTGCATGCTTTGCATTTTGTTGGTGAAGTTGTTCGACAACATTACGGAAACGTTGATCGGATGATTGGAAGTACTAAAGCAGTGTTTCGTAAATCTCCTAAACGTTTAAAAGAATTTCGTAAATTTTGTCCAGGTATTCCAGAACCTCCTGAACCAATTTTAACCCGATGGGGTACTTGCCTAACAGCAGCTTCTTACTATTTGATCCATTTTCAACAAATTCAATCAGTTATAATGCGATTTAATCGGAATGAATCCAAAGCAATTAGAGAAAGTCAAAAAGAATTTCAAATTCCTCAACTTTTAGAAGATTTAACAACAATATGTACCAATTATACAGTATTACTAGATGCCATCAGAAAACTACAATGTACTGAATTGTCATTGCAGGAATCATTAGACATAGTGGAGAGTGTAAAAAATAAATTACACACATTAAATGATACGCCAGGATTATGCGCTAGTCAAAAGTTGGCAGATGTTTTAAGGAAAAATCCCGATTTTAATACTTTAGGGGCCGTTTATAATAAGTGTAAGAATAGTGAACTTTTAAGTGATTTTGAAAAACAGTTTCTACATGCAAATGTAACTTCCTTAGATATGGTGAGATCGTTTTCTATGTATAAGAATATTTTTTCTTGTCGACGCACAAGGTTGAAAGAAGTAACTGTAGAAACATATGCAATGATGCAAGTTTACAGTAGTTCACTTCCTGATGCCTCTAATTTGTTGAATAATTAGCAAGTAAGTTTATTCATGAATTTTTCGTATTCTTATATTAACCCGTAATACCGACGCCTATGCGAGTCCGCAAGTTTTGGTTACTCTACTTATTAATAACATTAATTATATACAAAGAAAAATGTGTATTTGGTGTTGGTGGTGTTAAGAAAGATGATAATTTTTGATATTTGTTTATAATCTTTACTCTGTTAATCATCAAATATAATATAATGTAATTTGTTTACAGTTATTTCTAAAGGTACAATATTTTTTAGCATTTTGCCTCAGTTACTTCCAACAACTTTAGAGATTGTAATCTTGTGATATCGCCAGTTTAATTAGGAACTTAATTTGATTAAATATAAGTTTAATTTGTGTTATTAGTTTAGTTAGAATTAATGAACTTCCGATACTGTACGTGTATAGACATGTGTAAATTTTAATTAGTTCGACAAATAAATTTGACTGACGTCGCCAAGGTATACACTCTGGAAATTATTGATATTTTATATGATGATGTATTAGACATAGACTGTGTATGTTTTAAATTAGTTTAGCGCCGATGTTTATCATAAAACAATAGATTTAAATCTGCTTAATCAAAATTTATGCAGGAAATGATTATTTATTCCGCAAGTGGAGCTAATGAAAAATCTACTTTATGGGTTTAAACAACTTATAAAAATATATATGAACAAGATAACAAACAACTGTTCTATGAACATGTAAAATATGGAAACGATAAATTCTTCGCAACGGTTTCATTAATTTTCACAAAACTTTTAATTTGCACATTTTATAGTAATATAGCAAATTTGTCAGTTCAAATCGTAAATAAAAATAAACGCATTGCGCAGTATTGTAAAGCGACTATAGTAATTAGAGGAGAATGTTGATTTCACCAGAAACATCGTGTTCTAAAAGCAATGTATAAAATTCGTATCTTTTTTGTTTCTAACTTAAAAAAAATGCACTAATAGGTCGATCACGGACTATACTTCTCCTTCAATTAAATGAGGATGACCATGCTGTAGGATGAAATGTATGTTGAATGTTTAAGCGAATTATTTCTTCTGACGAAGATATTTTCCGTTTAAATAAATAGAATGTTTATTCTGTTTATTTACTACCCACTGACTACATCAAACTACTTTCTATTCTTGAAAATTCACTTTATTGTGACCTATGAATCTAGACTTCCTATACGAAATGTCTCAATTAAATTTATAAAGTTAGTATATACAAATTTTGCACGTTGCATAATCGTCAAATAAATTGTTTAGTTTATAGAGTTGCAAAATATATACATAAATAGAAATTTTATTTCGATCGATTACAGCGTTTCAGAAATTTATATTACGCAGTCATTTACCTATATTACCGATCTTTCAATTTTATTATTCCATAAGAACTCTCAAAAAAAGGAAATATTCAGAAAATAATAATGGTAAATAGAACTGACAACATGCTTACCACACGTGAATCTGTTTCCGGAAAAAGGAACGCCAACAATGGTCCATTTAGTAGGTTCAGGTGAAACCTAAACACTGCCGTTACTATTTTATTCGGGGATGCGGCTAATAAATATATCTGCAAAGTACAAATACATATGTAAGCAGGATGAAGATGGTATAGTAATTAATAGAGCGGGCCAAATTGCGCCATCCAACAGAATCGGAATCAGGCGCAACGGCCGCTTATTGTAAATAGCGTATATGTGAGTCACAGCAGATATGTGATATTTCGAAATTAATACACAAGAGTAAAAAAATAAAAGCTGACGCAATAATAATGTTTAGTAATTAGAGCGGATATATATATATATATATGTACACGCTGAGGTGTTTTTATTTTCATTATGATTTTTTATTTGATTGAAAACGGTATGCGTTGTAAATGGGATGTAATAAGGAAATAACTGAGAAACTGAACGCTTTTTTTATTCTGTTGTACTTAATAATGTAACTGTAAATAAAGATATAATAAATAAATTCTATCCTTCTTAATAATGCGGATAGGCTTGTTTAAAAAGTTGCACCATCAGATAAGTTTCCACATTTGCCTCGGTGAAGGATGTTCGCCGAGACGAAAAAATGTTCTTATATTTCGAAAACGACCGTTCCACGTCTACCGAAGTAAGACAGGTGTAATTAAAATAATCTTTAGACTTAGTCAAGGAATCTGCAGATGCCCCATCGCACATTTGTCTTAATCTCGTGTAGTCCGGATTCTTTTTTAAAACACTATCGAACTTAGCTAAAACTCGTCCACTTGTTGCATCGTTTATACTGTGTAACAATGTACTAACTTCGTCCACGACTTGCACTGATTCTACCAACGACAATCCAGAATTTTGCAAATTTTCTATCGCGTCTACTAACCCTTTGTAATTGTTGCTAATATTCTTTAGATGTGTTTCAACAGAAATATCGAGAAATCCCTTCTGGCTCATCCTAATAGCTCTAGCTTCGGCAGGGACGAATTGCAAAATAACGAATTTGACTTCTTGAAAATGTTCATTATAATAAAAAGCGGCTTTTAACCACGTTCCCCAACGCGTAAGAATGGGCTGTGATGGTTCTCGAATACCAGGGCATAACCTGTGGAATGCCCTAGTCCTCTTAGGACTTTTGAGAAACACTTTTTTTGTGTTTGCTATTAATGCATCCACCTCCGGGTAACACTCTCGAATAGTTTGTGCCACAAGAGGTAAAGCATGGACTTTACACGTAACATGTAAAAGTCCTTCACACTTTTCTTTAAGGGAACGGCCTACACTACACATTGTTGCTGCACCATCGCTCATGAACAACAACAGTTGACTGGTTGACACTTGAAATTTTTGTAACGTTTCGAGAACTACGGCCGTAATTGCTTTACTAGTACACTGTTTTAATCTTCTGCTGGCTAATAGAATTGCAAAATTTGGTTTAATAGGATCTAATACGCGCACTATTATATTCAAAATAGATTTTTTTTTGCAATCTGTCGTCTCATCAAGACATAGCCACAGCTGTTTATCTTTTAATTCGGCTTTAATTCGATTTTCGATGTCCTCCTTCGTGGAATATCTCTCCGTAACGCTGTCCGAGATGGTAGTATCCACTCGGTATTGTATGTACCCCAGAATTTTCGAAATGCTTTTTTATCAAGTATACGAAGTGGTAGACCACATACCATAAACGTTAAAAGCAATTCTAATTGAAATTGACGTTGTTGTGACACACCATTTCTTTTATTTCTGTGGTGTGCGCTATTTATATGTCTTTCACAATCACGTTTGCTCCAGCACAGTAGTTTCTTTTTACAAACTTTACAGAAAATTGTACTCCCATTGTAGTGTAAATCCACAAATTCACTAAGAAATTTATTAACTTTCGTAGGTAATGGCCGTTTATTTTTAATAGTTGCGTTAGACATAATCACTAAAGCGAGCACACCGACGCTTGTTTCTAGTATGCCACGAAGTGGTGCAAACGTAACATCTGCAGACTCGTCATTTGTTGATGAATAGAGCGCGTCATCCGTAAATGAATAAGCGCGCTGTTAGTTCGTAGCCGTCGATGAATGAACTTTTTTTTTGTAGTGGCCCACTGTGAACAACGCCCTATTTATCAACGAACACCCAAACTGCAGGTGTATATTTGCGCGTCTTCACGACGTAATAGACAGTGGTTTTGGTCCTCGTCCTAATAATTACATATTTAAATTACCTATGTTTACATACATATATGCGCCCGGCAGCCTGATTGCGAACCTGGCGCGTGGCGCTCTTGGCCCGCTCTAGTAATTAAGTTGAAAGATATATCAGTATGATAGCCTCAGAACTTGTAATGCGTGCTTCTCTCTCTGGATCAGATACTCCGATTTAGATAATTTTCAACGATCACAAGGTGCGGAGAAAAAATAATATTTATTATTTTCTTAATAAACTTATTGTGTTTGCAAACGATAATAAAAATTTAATCATTAATTGCCCTCTTTATTATCTGTAAATAATCTTACGTTCTCAATATGACAATAAAGTCTCTACATAAGCGTAAATAGTTGTGCATAAGTAGTTGCACCTCTCGCTACTAGATGATGCTATGAGTATTTAACTGTTCGTAGAAAAATAAAATTGGAAAATGTCAAACTTCTGATATGAACAACCTGTTACCACGTGGATGTAAATCAATATTATTGATTGCGTACTTAGTGAAAATAGTGATTTACGGTGGTTGTGAGCATAGCATTCATTAACGATCTACCTTGGGATACCAATTGTCCAGGGTTATTTCAAAATGAAACAGGTAAGTAACAACAAACAAAACAATCAAATAAAATCAACCAAAACAAATTCAAATTCTCAAAATAAAACAAAGGAAGTAAAATTTAATTTACGGCAAATCTACGTAAAAGAACAAAATAACATGCAAATATTTGCGAACGGTGAATAATATATGTACACAAAATAAACGGACGGAAATTAATAAAATGATCTATCTCATGTATTGTACTGAATCGTTTTGTACGGTACAAATTTCAAATATGTATGTTCTACGAAGGCGATTCGTAAAGTTCCGTTTGGTTGTTAAAAAAAATAACACCGATACATGAAGAGGTTTTTACTGTATACAACTTAAAGTTACTACAACACTGTCCTGCAGCTCTTCATCGCTCTCAAACCGTTGTGGTCGAAGCTATTTCTTCATGTTAGGGAATAGGTGGCAGTCGCTAGGAGCCAAATCAGGGCTGTAGGGAGGATGCTCAAACACTTCCCACTTAAAACTATTCAGTAGGCCTACCGTGCGAGCTGCGGAATGCGGGTCCGCGTTGTCATCAAGAAAAACGATGCCCGAATTCAATGATCCACGTCGGTTGTTCTGAATAGCTCTTCTGAGCTTTTTCAAAGTTTCACAGTAGATTTCAGCGTTTATTGTGGTCCCTCGTTCCATAAAGTCTACAAGAAGGACGCCTTTGTTGTCCCAAAAGACATTGACCGTGACTTTTCTCGCAGAAAATGTTTGACGGCACTTTAAAGTATTAGAGCGACCTCGCTGCATTGACCGTTTTTTCGTCTCGACGTTGACATAGATGACCCAAGTCTCATCACCTGTTACGATATGCCTGAGGAAATCTCCACCTTCAACATCGTAGTGTACCGATCGCATTCTCTTTGTTTTATGGTATTCGGTAAGAAGTTTTGGCACCCACCGTGCACAAAATTTGTGGTAACCTAAATGTTCAGTAACAACCTCGTACAAAACTGTACGTGAAATTTGAGGGGAAAAGGCACTCAGTTCTATGATTGTGACGCCGATTTTCGCGAATTTTCTCTTCGGCATTACTCAAAAGTTCGTCCGTCAAAACAGTTGGTCTTCCACTCCGTTTTCATTATGAACATTAGTTCGTCCTTCTCGAGACATACAGCACCATCTTCTAACCACACTGTCACTCATGACGTTTTCACCATAAACGGAACAAAGTTCACGATGAATCTCAACAGCCTTCACGTTGTTTGCACACAGAAATCGGATAATAGTACGCAGTTCACAGTTGGCGGGATTTTCAATTGCAGCAGTTATTTTAAATGACTAAAATAGCACGAGAGAATGTCCGAACGATTCTCTCACCAGCACTGCCGGACTGACATTGAACTAGACTACACCGCAACGCTGCGATCGCGCCCATATCCCCACTCCCCTGCTCACTAGGCGAAAACGGAACTTACTTCACCAATCGCCCTCGTATTTAAAAAAAAACGAATGATTCCGAACCGTTCCTTTTTGAAATCCCCTTTCTCTTGCCTGATATTTAGTACGTTCAGTCTATTGACACATCCACAAAACATAGAATTATTTATATTCTCGACAACTACAACCACAGAACTTCGGTTTTAGGTTATACATGTATTTATAATTCGAAATTTTATTTACATTACATGCTGGCCTTATCTATAATGAAATTCTTTTTGCCCACATTTCTTAATATAGAAAGCTAAAACAGTTCACTAAAAACCCTTACCACAACACTTAATTCGTACTGGACGCACGTTTCGATAGCCAAGCTATCATCATTATCAGCAAGACTGCAGCGATAGCCAAGCTATCATCATCAGCAGTCTTGCTGCTGATGATGATAGCTTGGCTATCGAAACGTGCGTCCAGTACCAATTAAGTGTTGTGGTAAGGGTTTTTAGTGAACTGTTACAGTGTTCCAGTGCCTCAGTTTTAGAGTAACCGATTATAGAAAGCTAGGTTAGATTTATATTCATCAGTGGTCAGTGTTTCTTTTAGTTCACTGTAAGCACCGTTCAATACAGTACTCTGAGGAACGATGCGGTACGGTTAATCATACAAATGAAGAGTAGCTATAGATAGGCAACGACCGTACTGAAAATCGTTACGAAGCAGCGCAAGAAGTTATGTGGCAGTGTGTAAACTAACAAAAATGTGGGATTTTCAAATCATTTACAAAGTAATGATTTAGATTTTTAGAAAAAGAAATAATGATTATTGAAATAAAAAGCTATATATAGCGAAAATTTTTTATTGCTAAATTATTACTGCAGAATTACAAAAATGTCTTCAAATTTTTGCAACAGGTAAGTAATAGCTGTTGTAGTGGATCAACAGTAGTTGTATGTGTAGGGCTGAGTTACGGCTAAAGATCAAGGTACACCACGCCCAGAAGCGGGATCGTTTTTCTTAAGTTCTTCTTTTTGAAGCAAAAAGTTGCTATTTGCATTTTCTTATGTGAATTTAATATGTTGATGTAATTTTTAACGTGACAACTGCGTATATTGCGAACGCTTAATAATAATAATAATAATAATAATAATAATAAACATTTATTTCCCAACAGGCATATTGCCCAATAATAGGAGAAATGTAGGTAAGTATATACACTAAAAAAAACACAATGCAATACATGAAAAAATAAGGAGTAAATTTTTACAAGTTTTATTTAAATAAGTCACATCGTTTATTAGCCGCCCTGGACAAAGTATACGTCGGCGCTCGTCTCATTGTGTTAGTCCTTGCGAATGGAAGAATGAAGCCACTATCAGATCTTGAATTCAAACGTGGCACAAGAAAATTCATTCGTTCCAGTATGTATGGACAATCTATGTCATTTCTAAGCAATTTCTGTAGAAATTTCTCGCAAATGCCATCCTTTCTCGTACTCAAAGCTAGCATGTCGTGCCTTACCAGTACTCCATCCTGTCCATGAAGTATAGAGGCAAAAACAATTTCAAAATGAAACGTTACACAAGTTCATATATCGTTCCAGAGTAACTTACAGTGTTGTAAAAATGTAAGTGACCAAAATAAAAGTTACAAATTGAAAAAAATTATTTAGACTTCAAATAAAATTATATTTTTAATAATATTCTTTAGTTTAAAAATCTTTAAATTTGTGCGGAAGGTCACCGGTTCGTCACAAACTCAATTGAAGGTGCGCCTTGTAGGCATTAACATATTCATTTCATTTGGCAATTTTCATTGTAAAAAATACAGGACTTCCAAGTTTTCTATTTTAGAAATTTTAAGAATCTATCAAAACGCAAGCAACAAGTAGGATCGATACTTGATAGTCGAGTAACTGTTTGAACAGAATATACGTATCGAAAGTACCACTCCAATCTTGAATCGTACCCCTTATGCTTTCGTTCCCATATCAACTCAAGCGACATCATTAAATTAATTCAAGTGTGGTTTCGAGTACTTTTTTTTGCTATCGATTAATAAAAGAGTTACAATTTCCATTAAAAAAGTGTATAACTGTCATAAGCTAAGAAAAGGATTGAAAGAGAAGTTGATTAACGTTGTGATATATATATATATATATATATATATATATATATATATATATATATAATTACTTTAGAATTGTGTATTAAATGAATAGGATAACATGAAGACAAATGAAGATTAATTTAGTTTTCTTAATCAAGAGGATCTTACGAAATGTTTTGTAATTTTCAATACAACTTACAGTTTACTAGAAAGACCAAATTAGTTTCGTTTCTTTTAACGGTATTCGTTTCTTTTAATGGTATACATCAAGCATTATCACGTGCGTAGTTTTTATTCCATCGCTTCAGAGATGCTTTTATAACGAGGTTGCGCCAGCTAAGTTTGCTGAAAAACCTCTTTCAAATGTTACAATGCGATAATGGGGTGCGTTTTGAGATAATAGGAGAAACTGAGAATGAGAAAGTAATGTGCTTCAGTGAGTACTTTGGTTGAATAATGAATTGTACTTTTATACTGAAGAATTTTTCAATTGCGTTTTATTTATTTTGCTATAACAATAATAATACTGAGTGTTTATTTCAGTTCACAATTGCTGCAAGCACAAAAAGAAAGAAGTAATTCCAATTAGTTTCACACAAAAACCTTTTATTTCCCACGCGTAGCATAACGAAATGGTAAACTAACAAAGAATTTCACTGAACGTTCAAATGACATGTGAGGCAAAGAGGTATGCACAGTATTGCGCGGTGAAGCTCCCATAAGAACTACTTCTAATGATCGGTATTATTGAATTGTACAATCCAGTGACATGACAAGAAAAGCCGGGCTCACATAGGGCAACCCTTCGTACTGATGGAGTAATAGTTCCTTTACGAAATCTGAGGTTAGGGCAATATATGTATGTCCGTTCGAAATGGAATGCACTCGCACAAGTACTACGATACCTTATTGTTAATAATTTATATAAACGGGCAATCTGCAAGATCCTGCCATTGTGCAAGCTGAGCCATCTCATCTCTGTCAATTTGTGGGAAGCTTTATTGTACTTCCGTATCCCGAATATGTCGCAAGTAAGATTTCTGAATTTGTTATGCTCGATTACGCAAATCTCGCATTATGCAGTACACCGGGGCGTAGTACGAAAACTAACAGCATGAGTGCTTCGCACAACAATGACGTAGCCTTCACTGGTAGGTTATGTCTATGGGAATATGTCTTTTAAATTGATGTATGCTTTTTTATTTAATTTTTTATTTGTGTGTTATATTGTGAAGCAAAAAAGTTGTATTACAGGTTTTTGTGTATATGTTCACACTTCACACGTGTTTTGTTCGTGTCTATGGTTTTGTTACGAATTAGCAGTTCCTTTAAGATTATAGTAAATTTGTAATTCTGTCTAAACATTTTCACTTACCTCTCGTAGTATTTGAATGTAAGATAAATGTGTCGTTTCCATCTGCACATTTGAGTGTATTTTCTCTCTCAAGTCTATTAAATATGCTTGTAGCATATAAATAGGGACCGGACCGACGGCTGTCTCTATCGACTATGCATCACACAGCATCGGCTGGCTGCAGTCGTTCAGCTTTGGCACGTACACGCGTTAGAGGTTGAGATAATCGTATCGATCAGTACTATTTGCATGGTCGTTTGTCCGACCTTCGCGCGCTAGCAAAATGTGAGTTTTCAGTGCCGTAGGTGCCTTTTAGGTTTACATGGAACATGAGGTTATATATTACTTAATAAAATGTAAGTTACGTTCGGCATGAATTATTCACATTAATTATTAGCACATATTCTAAATTTGCTTGTCTGAAATGGGTCTGTTTGTCAGAACATCCTTAAATATAGAGAAACTTTTCTAGCATCACAATTAGTGAGATACGTATTTGAAAAAGAGATATAAGATTACTGCATCAGTCATTTTCATTATATGCAATATTTTCGTTACAGAAACGTTTTAGTATATTTAGAACAGGATTAAGAGCAAAACCTGGATTAAATATTTACTCAAAGGAGTACCAAAATTGCTGGATATATTCTTCAGTTTGTTTAGAATATTATTTCTTGTGTATGTTTTGCAGTATTTACTTCTTTAGCCAAATCTCCAAAATATTTATCGATAAAATTGAAATTAATATGTGGAAATGGATTCTGCAAAACCGTTTAATATTTGATTATACATTGTGTATCCTCATTTAAACTATGTACATACAATATTTACAACTTTCTTCACATTATTAGAATAAAATAAACATTGAGTATTCACTGGTTCAAGAACTACTAGACATGGTTTTGTTGATATATCTGGGTGTAAAACACCAATAACAACGTTAACCACGCTTCTACCTAATCTCTTCATTGTTTCCTAGGAACTGATCCAACTAACTCTAAACCTACTAAATGATTAGAAAAGATCTGTGACATTGCTTAAACGCAAAGAAATAAGTATTGTATTAAGAAATTGAAATTAAGAAACCGAAAATTTAGCAAAATAATCTTTAGGGGTAAATTAAAGAGAAAAAATAAATAAATAGGTAAATAGATACATAGAGAGAGGGCGCGAACGATCCTACAATAAAACTTTGTCAGAGACTGCTTAACAGAGCAGCGGTGCATAGGTGTTACACGAGTAGGTCTATGTTTTAGCGTCTTCCCGATACGATAGGGACAGCCGTCGGTTCGCTCTCTACTTATAAATCATCTGATAAATGTAAACAGAGACAACATGGAAATAACAGAGAACCGGTTGTAAATATGGCACAGGCGTGCATGCGGTTAAGTGGTTAAATCAGTTTTAGTTCGCGCATGCGTAAATTAATCCAAACTAAGCCCTAATCAAATTGCCACAAATCGGTTGCAGACACAATTTTAGTATTCTTACTTAGCTTAAATGTTTTGTGTTGTTTTTATATTGACATTATGGATGAGCCGTCGTCTACAAACTGATCAATTGGAACGGAGAGAGCGGCTTCACATTTTAATATTTTGACAAAGGATAAATATTTAGAATTTATATTATAAGTGGAGGAGGCTGAAAATACTGAAAATAAGACACCACTTCAAAGAAGATCATCAAGAAGGTTTGCCGTTCTGAACATTGGTAGCGCAAAGAAACTTACTGCACGAAGTGAAGGAAACATAAGGTACTATCTTCCAACTGATGAATTATACGATGTGATTAACGTGGCTCAACTGGTTTTGTGATGTGCGCCTGTACCAAAAACTGTACCACAAAATAAACAGCAAATAATGAGGTTTTTCGAAAATTAAATCGATAGAAGAAAGGCTTACATCAAACTTTGACGTTACTCTCTATGGTAACGCGTTACCCACTGAAATCCCGCGTTCGTTTGAATACTCAAAACTTGAATTAAAACCTAATTGAAGTAAAATTTAAGCACTAAACACTTGGATTCGCTTGGAAAATAAAACAGTTAGCAAATACGTATTTATTCAACGGGGATTTGAACTAAACAGAAAAATTTTTTTGTTTTTTTTTTACTGTTTTATTCCCGATAGAATTTGTCAAACCTCACGGCCAATTACTAAGCTGATGATAATTCGGTACCATTTTTTATGTTTTCGCCTTTTTCTATGCAAAGATATTGATAACTGCGTGTACCTATTCTATTAGCGCTCCTCAGGATGATTAAAGAAGGAAGTACTTTTTTAATAGTTTGCATTTTATTTCAATTTTTCAAATATAGCAAAAATTATGTAAATTTTTTTAACTCCTATACTACACTAGCTAATTTTCCGATGTCACAAAGAAGTACATATACATATATCCGCTTTAATTTCAAGCTTATATAGACAGCGCTAAAACCATGTACAATACTGGGATCAATAGTTTTAATTACAACCACGACATCGTAAACAATGGTCTAGTTAACACGTTGACGCGCTTAAAGGAAATGTCAAATATTAATCTGGTTTTGCTTGATGTTTGTTGCATTCTGAATGAACGCTCGACACGACTTTACGTAAGTAGGTGCTTTATAGGGAATAGAGGAAAAGGAATTGTTTCTCTTTCTTCAAGAAATGATAGAGTGCAGAATTTACTCGTTTTAATTTTTGTTGAGAACAGCTTGAAGAATTAGGACATTAGTCGTTTGGAAATAAATCCAAATAATTCATTAAGATAATGTTGGATGACATTACTTGGCAATAAATGAACTGTAATGTTATAAAAACGAGAGAAATTGATTTTTCTAAATTAATTAATTTTCCGGTCGTAAAGTCCGGGAGTGTGCCCTAGATACTCATTTAAATCAAAAATTAAGATTAAATAATGAAGTTTTACGGATATTAATTTGAAAGGAGCAAAATTAACTTCAAATTGTGACGTTTAACGTAAACTCCATGTTTACGCGTTACGAACTCGAACCCCGCGTATTTTCAAACTACCAAACTTGACTCCCACTTCGTATTTAAAGTAAAATTTAAGCATTAAACACTTGTAAAAGAACCCTTAGCCAAGCATGTGATAATACAACGGTAGCGTGAACTAAACTCGAGAAATTATTTAGCCTTCCTTCAGTCTTTTGTTCGCGAGAGCGATTTTTTGATCGCATCTAATCAGGGTATACCTTTGGAATTACAATTTGGTGTTCAATTTTATTTCCTTATTCTAAAAATAGACCATTTTCGGTGGACAGTCTGCCAGATGAGGACCCAACTTAAAGACTGACTCTATGATCTTAAGACCTTTGACATTACAGGCAATCCTCAAATTTTACCAACGAACTGGACGACTTCTTAACGAATGATTTAATTTGTGCAATTATGTTAAAGATACAATTGAATTTATTCTGTGCCTGTTAGTAGATTAGAGACAAATATTTTTGATGTGAAGAAAATGGAGAGAAATTGGCAGAAAGGGTTCCAGAAACTGGCCAGCATATTCACCAGACCTTACCCCTTTAAATTTTTTTCGTTGGGGCTGTCTAAAAAGTCCAGCGGATAGGGAAGAAGATTTGCTAGCAAGAATTTTAGCTTCTTTATGTATTTGCATATGGCTGGACTTCGTACGATGTTCAAATTTTTGCAGTCAAGTGGGTAGCGGCTATTTTGAACGATTGCTTTAATTTTGTATTTAATTTATTATTTATAAACATTTTCATTGAGACAAAGAAACTTCACACGATTTCCAATAGCGGAATGTGATCTACATTGTTGTATCTCCTTAACCGGACGTTTTAGGACACATGTATGTTTATTCAGACTTTTCGTTTTATTTTGTGGAGTAAAATCTGCTGTTAGCTTTCTGCAATTTGTTTTTGAATCACCCTCTATATTTTGGGGAATTGATTAAATTGAGTTTGTATTTGTTCTACTTAGTTTTGAGCAGTATCTACATATTCAACAGTGTGAGGTGTTTGAAGTATAAGCTGCCTCATGAGTTGATGTTCTTCAAAAATACAGTATTCAGACAATTTCGCACAAAAATATTTATTACTACTAGTAATATAAAGGACAGAATACGCTAGTTTATTTGTGTAAGAAAAACCACACCCCAATCGTGGCGAGGATCCCCATACACATTGTAACACCTCCTCATTGATGAATTGCATTTCTTGTTGAGGACCTTTTATTTTTTTCAGAACTTCTTTCAGATCACGTGAGTTGCAAGCTTGTTTCTATCACCACACCCCCAGGACCGCATGGCGTGTTGTTTAAAAATGTTAAGTTGCTATATTGTTTTAAGTTAAGTAGGATAAGTACAAGCAAAGGCTCTTCGGGTCGTGAGTCACAATAATAATGAAGAACGCGTTCTTGCCTAAATCTTGCAGTCTTTATAGAGAACGACGAATTGCATCTAAACCGTATATTCATGGCCCGAATGTTCAAATCTATTGGTGGTTATCGATACCGTAATTAAACTGGACAACGACCAAACGCTGTGAACAAACGTACAAGAGAAGCTTATTATTGACGTGTGTTGACTCTAGTGTTTCTTGAGAAATGTATAGTTTTTAGACGAAAGTCATGTCCATATTATTGGCTATATCAATAGATAAACAGCTCGCTTCCTTGGATTTGAACGCCTACTACGCAGTGCTCGAGAAACCAACTGGTGTGTTTTATCTGGGCTTTATATTATCGATCCTTATTTTGTTGAAGACGGTGACGAACCAAGAGCGTTATAGACAGAACATGATTACGGGGATGGGACTATTGGTCGTTGCCGATTCGCCGTAGGGCCAGTTCGCCATAGGCCCAGTTCGCCGTTGGGCTAGTTCGCCGTAAGGCCAGTTCGCCGTCGAACGATCCGCCATCGCGAGACAAAATTGTGGTTTATTAGTCAAACAAAATTTATTACAATTTAAATGTCAATAATAATAAATACTGGAATTTATGTTGGGGCGACTCAAAATAGTCATCTAAGACAAAATGCCTATGACACTTTCCTTAAATATGTAATCATCATAATCATTTGTTAGAGAATTCTCCATGTAACTTTTAATACGCCTAAGTGTGCTAATTCTTCCTTTAATACTTGCAGTTATGGCAGGTAATGTGAGCACTAACTGTAAAAGTTTTGTGGCTTCTTAATAGACAATATCTAAGTTGTTGTTTACAAAATATCTTAAAAGGCAGTGAGGTATGAAGTGTTTTTTTTTCTGTATCGGAAAACTATAACTTTTCTAACGATAACCACAACAGCCCTACAGTTATAACCTATATGTATACAAAAGAGAGAAAATTTTATTCTATGGAAAAAAATAACGATGCTTACAACATATAAAGAATATGAAATAATTAAAGCGATGCACTGGAAACTAAAATAATGCTATTTAATTCCCGTATATGTAAATAAATTATAAAGACGATACCACAGATTTGACAAATTTTTATTCAATTTGAAACTAAATTGGAACCTATCTGCGCAACGTATGTTTCATATGCGTATAAATTACCTAGTAGTTCATTTTTAATTTAAATTTGAAGAGATGTAGTCTTTTCTTTTTTTTCGTTCTCGCCACTGAATACTAAACTATATGTCATCTTAGCATTTTCAATATTATTAAGAAATTAATGAAACAAAGCGTAACAAAGACACTATATCGGTCTACTATACCAGATACTTGTTAATCCCGACTGGGGAAGCATATGGTTCAGGATATGGCGAATGAACCCTTGGTATAATTAATAGTAATTCCACTATAACCGTTTTCTTTCGACAAAAGCAGTAAGCAGATCATCCGGTAATTAATATAAAATACTGCCCTATTATTTTTGGGTAGACTCAGTCTCCATTGCCAATTTGTATATTAAATTTCTTAATAAACGGCTTCGTGATAAGAAGACAGGGGAATGGTGGGTACAGTGGAACACTTTTTTTCTGGTTATTTATTTGTGCAGTTTTAATGACAAAAAATATTGCATTTAGTAGAGGATACGTAGTAGGGACTTAAGTAGGAATCTGACTACTCAAAACATAAGAAAACGCAACTGTATAAAAAAAAAAAAAACTAAACTGGTGATTTTGTTTCACTGTACCATTTGACCTGGGTACAGTGAAACACGTGAAGGGGTACAATGGAACATAAAATATAATTCTATAAAAATTTTAAAAACTTATTTGAATTATGTAATTTAATTTTAATTTAGTCCCAAGTTATGTTTGTCAAAATTAACGGGAAAAGAGAATCCGTCTTTGGTGCGTTTAGTACCACCGCAATGATTTGGCATTGGCAATATTTTTACAATATCTTTTTTATCAAATGTATAGTTTTCCTCTGTTTTTATAAATCTAAAGTATGGTTTAAGTCTTTTAAAATGGTTTACAACAATTTCATTTTGTATTATAGCCGTTATTCATCCTACACTGTAGGTAGTCAAAGATCGTTTATTTTCGACAAGAAGAACAAATTGATCGAGTATAACATCATCCTGTGGAGGAAAATCATCTTCATCAAAATCCTCTGGACCTATACTATCTTCTGACTCTTCATATTGTATTATCTGGTCTTCATCTTCTGATGAATCACTAATTCTTTGCATAACCTTTCGTTTCACTTGCGTTATATTTTTGGCCTTACGTTTTCTTTCATAACTCTCTTCTAACCTTCTAACAAATATTGGAGTATCGCATCGGTCAGAATTTCACTCCTTTTACGTCAATTTGTGCGTGTTGCTTTCCTTGCTTCCGCCTTTGATAGAGGTTTCACTTCTAATGGAGGAGTATAATATGTTGATGATTTTGAAGTACAAGGCTTCGGTGATATAGAAGTTCTATTTCCACCAGTTGGCGACGGAGTTCGATCGACCCTAAAAGTCGTAGGTGATAGTGAATTTTGTTGCTCTTCTGATATTGTTTGTGCCATTGGTCTATCCATAACATAGGAACTTAGATAATCGTCATCACTGAATATATTTCTATTTAAAGGCCAAATTCCAGTACTCTTAAAGCCGTTTATTATATTTTCGTGGCTAATAGCTTTGGGATAGGCTATTCCAAAGAATGATGCCACGTTATATATCGTAATAGTCTTTCCCGGATTCGTCAACATCCAGTCGTTGCAAGCTACATTATAATTGCTTTTCAACGACTTATACACACTCTTATCTAAGGGTTGTAATTTGCCAGTAGTGTGTGGGAGAAATGTAATGGCATGGCATGGCTACAGAAGTCAATTCCTTAGATTGAGATGTGACATTCTTGACTATCTAAAAACAGAATGATTTTCTTTAGTACATCTGGTGTATCTTTAAAAATGTTGCAATATTTAGATAAATATTTCAATATTTATCCAACCAGATTTTGAGGCACCACCGCCTGTTCCAGGTAGCGCACCATGAAGCATCATAGACTTGAAATTAACACGTGGAAATATCATGAAAGGTGGAATTGTGGTGCCATCGCCGCTAATGAAGCAGCACGTAGAAACTAAAACTCCTCGTTCTCCAGAAGTGACTTGCCCTACTTGTTTCGTACCCTTCTCTGCTAGAACTTTAGGGGGATTATGCGCATTGGTTAAAGCTGTTTCATCTAGATTATATATCATACTTCCGTTTAGGTTCTTACTTTCAAGGTTCTTGTACAATACTGCTACATTTTTAAAAAATTCTTCGACGGTGGTTCGATTAAAGCCAGAGCATCTTCCTAAACTCGTACCTTCAGGTTTTCGCAAGGTTAGTTTCGGCCACCGTTTTCTAAAAGCTTTTAGCCAGTCATCACCAGCTGCCTTATTTGGTTATCCAAGAAGCTGGCATTTTAAAATTATTTTTGTGTGCGAATTCAAAGGCTAATCGTCGTGTTGCTTGTATAGTCAATCCGTGGTGAATTTTGCTATATAAAATTACGTGATCCTGCAAATCTTACACGATTTACACTATAGTTCGGATCAAATAAAAAATTATTAATTTCTTCTTCCGTTTTCCCTTGGACTTTACTCCAGTATCGCCATAAAGTTGTCGTTGGAATATCAAATTCTCTACATATAGCCCTTAATTTTTTACCTTCTTTTAAACTGGCGAGTGCTTGCTGCATAAGTTCTGAAGTTACAGTTCCTACCATTCTCTCCGAACCTTGTCTTAGGCATTTTACTGTTCCAAAAACAAGAAATATAAACTTGCAAGTTTGGAAATTTAACACAAACGGGGTACACTGAAATGTTTCATTGCACCCTATACTGATGTGTTTCACTGTATCCTTTTTGTTTACTTTTTCAAAAACTCATAAAATAATTTAAAAAAAACCTCCAATACCAGGATGACAATTACTTACATTTAATCTCCACGGTTCAAGCTTCAATTTCGTTATGAAGAATAAATGAAAATACCTATATTCACTATAAATAGCACAGACGTATCGTCTGGAAACTCTAGATTCGCGGGTAACTTTCAATAGCAAATGAAGAACTGATGAATCTGCAAATATTTACAAAATGCGGTTTAAGTAGGCGTGAAGTACTATGCTATTGAATTACAGATGGCAGTGCAATCCTGTTCAAAATGTATATTTGACCATTGTTGCTTAAAATGTTTCACTGTCCCCACCGTTCTCCTATCTATTAGCATATATATTTTCAAACGGCTTAGTAGTAAGAAATATTACCTATTAGCAGGTTTCTTTTCTTAATAAACGACTTAATGGTAAACACTAAAGCAGCAGCACATCTCGGACCACACAGAATCATTGATTAATTCGATAAAACTGCTACTTGTATCGCCAATTACCTATTCGGCAAATTCATATACCTTACCACAATACACATGTACCTACGACTATATCTATATTATTATTAGCATTCAAGTTATCATAAATTTTGCTGTACTATCTGTTAAACCACAATTTTGTATCACGACAGCGGATCAACGGCGAATTGGGTGGGCGGCGGACTGGTTCTACGGCGACCTGGCCCTACAGCGAACTGGCCCTACGACGAACTGGCCTTACGACGAACTGGGCCTACGGCGAACTGGGCCTACGGTGAAACGGCGATGGCGAATCGGCGACGGCGAAACGGCTTGTTTACGCTGCAATGTTGCACATTTTGAACATGTAAATTATGCAAATTGAAACATAAATACAATTACATTTATATACATTATTTCATAGATTACATAAATCGAAAGAAAATCTGTACAGACTCAGGAATATAAGGAATTTTGTATTACTAAACATGATTTATTTCACGTTCAACAAAAGGTTTTCAGGTAAGCCTGTATGTACATTGAGAAGATACGAAACATTGTTAAATTTCCTCCAAAGTTACATAACGCTTGCGATTTTACATGCTATGAAAGCCTTGGATATTCACGTTTACGAAGTATTTGTAATTTTATGTACAATATGTACATAAACGTATAACGTCAGTAATTTCAAATTATATTTGTAAAATACGATAACAAATGAGGTTACAAGATGAAAGTAGCTTATGTATTTACATGTACGTTCGTGGTCACGAATTGCCATGTAATTTAGTAAAATTCTGAGTATTGTGTGGAAGCTAATTAGAGTTTCGAAAGCATGGCGTAGGGGCGGACTTTGTTTCCCAAATAAGCAGCATATGTAAATGTAAACGTTCTACTTGGTCGTTGGGTAGAGATAAAATGCTGCCTTAATTTTAGAGATTGATGCAAACGATTTTAAGTCGTGAATCATTTCAGTTTTGGATAAAACCTTGACAATAAAAGTGAATTAATAACCTTTATCTCTATGATAATAAGTTTTATTATAGTTATGTTACCTTTGCATGTCGTGTACTTGACTTTTAATTTGTGTATACTGATATTTGTTATGCTTATTATTAAATCCGGTCGTCGCTAGATAATGAACGTTATAATAAATTATATTAAAAGATATTATATTTCTTATACTTGGTATTATTTACGAGGTACGCCCAGAAACTAAGTTCCGTTTGGTAATAAAAACAAAACGAGTACAGATACAGAAAGACTATCTATTACAAAAAAAAAAAACTACAAACCTTAAACTATCTTTCTACATCATTTTGTAGACACTTGTCATAGCGCGGCACAAGTTTTTGTATGCCTTCCTCATAAAACGTTGCCGCCGGTGTTGTCAACTATATGGTAACATGTTCTTTGAACTCTTCATCGTTGTTGAATTTTTGACCATCAAGAAACGTTTTCAGGTCCAAAAACAGATGGAAGTGTGAAACTGTGTCTAATGCCCGACCTCACGCTGCGAACAAGACACAACAACTCTTACAGGACTTTGGCTGGACCCAGTTTGACCACCCTCTGTACAGCTCTCACCTCGCCGCTAGCGACTTCCATCTCTTTTTGCACCTGAAAACGTTCCTTGGTGGTCAAAAATTCAACAACGATGAAGAGCTCAAAGAACATGTTTCCACATGGTTGGCAACACAGACGGCAACGTTTTATGAGGAAGGCATACAAAAACTAGTGCTACGCTATGGCAAGTACCTGCAAAATGGTGGGAGCTATGCAGAAAGATAAGGTTTGTAGTTTTTTTGCAATAAATAGTTTCTTTGTACCTGTACTCGTTTTGTTTTTGTTACCAAATGGAACTTAGTTTCAAGACGTGCCTCGTATTTGTTTGAGTGCGGGCTTACAAAATCATAGATTATTGATTGATATTGAAAATATTGCATATTAGTTTAATGGAAATTATGAAACATGTTCATCTACGTACTGTTCTTATTTAATTTCCCTAAAGGAACATCAGGATTCTATAATCGAAAGGTACATTGTGAGAAATAGAAAATATACGGGAAATTAGAACAGAGACCGCAAGTAGTAAAATTACTACACGGAACCGAAGTATAGTTCTTGATAAGCTTGACCTTAGTTTAGCCTAAGATTTAGGTGCATGGTGGCTGATTTCCCATACGTGTAAAAGTGTAACAATTAAGCAACTTCCGTCTTCCTTCAATATTACAAAAGATTAGATACCGATTGCTTATTGCTAACTTCACATTAAATTATGAATTATTAACTTGATCAAATAATTGCATCATATACTGATATTAATGGTTTTCTAATAATACGATATTGGAAAACATGTTTACAACTATTCAATTGGTCGGCTTTACTGCGGGTTGAAAAGGAATAAATTGGTTAGAATTTCGGTCAATGTCATCAGCAGAATAAGCTCTAAATTAATTCCATTGTCCCCATTGCGGTATCCTTGAAATCGTGTGAATTGTAACAAAATAGATACTGTGATAAATTTCGTACCGAAAATCGATTAGACTGATATTAGCGCCTTGAGTGCTGATAGTCCCGAATCGGATAATACATAAATCACGCAACATGGGAAATATTTGTTATCCGAAATCACACGCTGAATTACACGGTAAAGGTATCTGATTTTGGAGACTGCCTTTTTATTACAGAAAAGTTAATATCAGGACAGTAGTTTACCACGGGGCGCGGCTAACATAAAATGGTTTCGAAGCATCTCTGCGTTCGGTAAGACTTCGTCTTGTGTTAGAAGTTCGTATCGATTTATAAATAGTTCAATCCGTTTTCTTCTCTTTGTTTTGAATTAAAACAACTGCAGAAATGATAATGAAAGTACGTAAGATCAACGGAAGGGAAAATTATTTTTGAAAGAATGCTTTTTTGTAAACAGGATAGATGGAACTTTGCGATTCAATTCGAGGCAGAAGCAGCCAATACTGCAAAAAAAAAAGTTTAGAGGAGGGATAGTTGTGGTTAGGAGATGAAGAAATTCGAGCATCTAGGTGTGATAATTAAAAGTAGCAAATCTGTAATACAAAATCAACTGAAGAGTTGAGAAAGGTGAAAAGAAAAATCATACTATCAAATCAAAATCTTATGGAAAATAAACAGCAAAAGAAGGTAATAAGGCTTGAGGACACCTGTTAAAACCGCATTGCATACGGATGCGAATCTTAGTCTCTAAACAAAGTAAATGAATTAGTACAGACGTGCATTTTCTCAGGAACATGGGAAGTAGAGAGGAAAACCCAAGGAAAGAATTGAAAAAAAAGCAAACCTACGAAAAGCTGTAGAGAGGAAAGAATGGTACGAGATTAAGATTTTAGCATGAGTGTAGAAAGAAATGGAAAGAATTTTTGAAGGAAATATCGAAGGGCTCTACTTACAATCAGCGTTAGTATACCTACATTGCATGTAGAAAGACATAAACGAATGAATAAGTTGGTATAGATTCAACGGAGCCATAGATCATGGGGCTAGGTTCTATGAAGGTACATACTATTTAACTACAAGGGTGCACATAGTTAACTTTCTGCTAGATAGCACTTTTACAATCCGCAAGAATTTTTAAATGTATTGCTGGAAATTAGCCTCCTTTTATATAAGTTTGTTCGATACTGAACTCCCTGTATATTTCGAAAGCGTTCCAATACTATGTTTAGATCCAAGTATGCAATTTAATTTCATGAAAAATTTACGTTAGAATGTAATCATATTTCGGATTTTTTGGAGGAAAAACTAAATTTGGGCGATTGAGAAGGAAATTACAAATATCCCGAAATCTGTTAGAAATAGACATATGGAACCTATATTGTATCGATTTATTTCTAGATGAGGAAACCAAAAACATTATAGTGTACAGAGTGTTCTATTTAAAATAACAAACAATATATACTATATATGATTGTAAGAAAGAACTTTTTCTTAATAAATAAACTCCACACGTTTATTGTTTCGGATTGTTTTAATAAAAATATTGAAAATAACGTGTACAACAATAATATCAATCTTAACGATTTCTAAATCTTTACAGAACTGTCATTTTTTCTCTCTCGCGCTGTCAACCTCGTATACTGAAAATTCCTTACATGATCCATTATTAATTCTACAATTCCAGAAGGTTAGGACATTCTGTATATCTAAGTAAAAAAAAATTACAATTGAATCTTATATCAATCAATCAAGGACAAGAATGTTAGTTCATAATAATGGTCTTGCTCGAATGCCCTGAAAAAAACCAGGGTTAATTAAGAATATTCATGGAGCCTGTCTCCAATTTGCAAAGTATTCGTAAAGGAATCTATGAATGGAAATTATTATACAGTGTAGTCCTAAACTATAGCCCCTTCCCATACTATAATAATTTTTGAACGCACACGCTAGCGTTATTAGAAAAGATAGATAGATTTCTATTTTTTGTGAACTAACTTTTGACGTCATCGACAGTTAAATTGCATTTCCGGTCTCACCGGAAACGTCAACTTTCTTATTTTGGGTGGAACATACTAATATTTTTACGTTTTTGGAAAGGTAATTGAAAGACCAATTCAGCAATACCACATATACTATACTTTAACTTAAAAAATATGACGATATGAAGCAAAAAAGGTTTTGATAATCTGTTTTTGATATTATGCAAAGTTCGCTAGGAAAGAGCACTAAATTTCTTTTAGTGACGCCAAATTGATCCAAAGAGCTCGTTACCAAGCAAAGTAACCATAACAATTACCAAACCGTCAAATCTCAATTCCAAAAGCATAAATTATTCTTGTTATTTTTTATTATATCCTGCATTTGTCATATTTTCATTTTTTGCTCTTGTTATTATTTTCTTTCATTTCAACTTGTTTTGCTGTTTCGTAATTAATTAATTACGGTAGGTTTGTTTAAATTTGTTAGTTTTTGATAGACAATGTGCTTAAGTTTTAGTTTTACCACGTATGGCACATTGCAACTACCTAATTTTAACATTCGGTGGATTGGGCAACAATTATCACAAAGTGGAAGATAATGAACAGTGCCCTTGTACATCCGGAAATATTTAAATTTTGTCCTAAGTAAGTCAGGATAGATAGGATAAAATTTAGCGGACGAACTGCTTTAACAGAAGATAATATGATTTAAATTACTGTATAATTTGTTGCGCAACCACGGCAAGTAAGGTGATAATTGTTGCCAGATTTACATAATATTAAAGCCAACTCAGCAATTTTGCGCAAGTCATGTAATGTTGGTGGCCTACTGGCGTAAACTAGCGACTTAATGCAACCCCGCAAGAAGAAGTCTAGAGGTGTTAAATCACAGGAGCGAGAAGGATAATTGACTGGCTCATTTCTGGAAATTATCGATTTAGCGCACTTATGTTGCAATAAGTGAATTATTTCATGGGCGGTGGTGCAAATGGCACGGTCTTGCTGAAATCACATGTCGTCCAAGTTGAGAGCATCCAATTCAAGCCAAAAAAAATCAGTACACATTAAGCGATGATTTCCATTCACAGTAACGGAGTTACCAGCGTCGTCAACAAAAAAATAAGAACCAATTACTTCTCCAGCATGAAATGCACACCAGACAGTCAATTTAAGAGAATACTCACAAACAATCTAAAAAAGATATTCTTCTGATATTTGTTCTCTATTGTTGAAAGACGTTTTAAATTCATAGTTTGAACTATTTTAGTTCCATATTTTAACGGGGCGAAGCAGTGTTGTTGACCTCTTCTCTCTATATTCCCCTAGTTCGTTATCTCTTCTCTGTCTTACACACTAAGACATAAGTTAATTTCGTAAAAAAAAAGAGTCCAGTCATCTACGTACACAGTGATATACTAATTTTACTAACGGGAAATCTAAATTATATTTCTTTTAAAACAAATTATTTAAATGTATTGAATATGGATAGGCAATTTGCTAATCACATGCAATTAATGGATTTCAAATCATCGTTCACATGGAAACCAGTTTTTAATACACCGTACCTAGCAATACCGTACCTACAAAATTAAACTACGTAACCAAGGAGGCGGATGGTATTTCGAATGGTCATTGAAAAGTCAAGTTTTATTTATTAAAAAAATAGTTGACAAACACTTGAATAAACATAAAACTTGTCTAACATAAAACTGCAGTTCATCATTAAAAAAACCTTTTTGACATTCAATTTAAAAATAATAATCCAAGAAGCAAGGCCCAACGACCAAGGTATCTGGTTACCAACGAAAACTGGTTACGATTTCAAAAACAACAGTGTACAGGTACCGGAAATTAAAATATTTGACCAAATATAAATTTAAAAGAAAAATCCAACCATTTTAATTTAAAAATCCAAATTTCAAAATTTAAACTTCAATTTAGTAATTTAATTTTAAACTAGCTATCGGATAGGGATTGTTTTGGGTTTTTGTACATTTATTGTTCACAAAAAAATATAATTTAGCCAAATTTATTAATTTAAAATTCCAAATAAACCCGCTGTCTCTTTTAAACAGATAAAATCGTTTCATTTCTTTTAACATTTGTTGTTTTGCAAAAAAAACATTAGCAGATTTTCCACGGTTAACAAATAATGTTAGCCCTGAGATTCATCAGTTTCATTTAATTCATATTAAACTATATTTATACACAAATATCATTACAATATATTGTCTATCAAAAGCTAACAAATTTAAACAAAACCACCATAATTAATTAATTGCAATAAAGTTCGATGAAGTAAAGAAGTAACAATAATTAACAATGAGAGAAAATAGTAACGAGAATAAAGAATGGAAGTATGTCAAACGGATATAATAACAATAAATAACAAGAATGATTTTTAAATTGAGATTTGACAGTTTGGCAACTATTATGTTTACTTTGCTTAGCAACGAGCGCTCTGGATCAATCTGGCGTTACAAGAACCGATTTGGCGCTCTTTCCTATCCAGCTTAGCGTAACAACAAAACCAGATTACCAAAACCTTTATTGCTGCATATCGTCATATTTCTTAAGTTAAAGTATAACATATGTGGTATCGTCGGATTCGCCTTTCGATTACCTTTTGAAAAACGTAAAAATATACTATGTGTTCTACTTAAAATAAGAAAGATTACGTTACCTCCGGTGAGACTGCCGGAAATGCAATTCAACTGTTGACAACGGCGGGTGTTGGTTCACAGAAAGCAGAAATCGATCTATTTTTTTTCTAAAAAACGCTTCTATCGTTCAAAAGTTAGTACGGGAGCGAGGGAATACTGTAGGACCTCACTGTATATGTATTTATGTATGATTTAGAAAATCGCATAAGCGACAATAGAAAAATAGTTCCCTGTAATTATTGACCCTATTATTGAAGATGGTTCGGTGTTACACCGCCGTTCTAAGATGATTTTTGTACTGCTCTTACAACTTTCCATTGGAGTATTTCAACTGACAACTTACACATGAACTTTTATTATTCCAAGTAGTAGAATACAAAAAAAGTAATAACAGCGATTATTTTAATTGGCATGGTAACAGCCTCGACCCTATAGAGAGTTGTTGGGTTATGTTGAAAGGTGAAATTGCTAAAAGACAAGTAGATATCTACCAAACAAGAATTTAAGATGGCAATTGAGAATATTTGATACGACTGATAACTCTGAATATTATGTCTAATAATAAAAAATAAATTCAATGCCCCGCAGAATCAAAGCAGTTTATAAGGCCGTGAAGGTTATACGAAATATTTATTTGATTGTTGCATAAAGAAGGTGTTTTTGATATACTTAATTGGTACAATGACTTAGTATTTAATAAGGTTCTATAAAAGACGTAGTTTCCATATCTCTTGAAAACAAAACACCATAATTTCGTAATTATGTAAAAATATGCAAAGCTAAAGTATGCAATTTTAAAACAAACAATTGTAAAATATGCAACCTCAAAATATGCAAAAATTTTAAGCTACGGTTAATTAACTTTAGTTATAGATGATATAACAAAGGATAAAAGCTGGAATTTAGTGGTCCTAAATAAATTTGTATAATTTAAAATTACTATATAAGGTTAGTTCTTCGCTTACTCTGTTAGTTCAATTTTGCCGCTGATGATGATAGCTTGGCTATTAAAACGCGAGTGAAGTATTGTGGTAAGGGTTTTACTAAAGTGTTTCAACTGATTTCAATAGTTAAGATATAATTTGAAATTAATCAAACTTCAACATCGCATTTTAATTACACTAACATGTCCTTGTGTTAGCATTTTATTGGCTGCGAGTGTACGTTCTTAATATTACATAGTTGTTGGTAAATAATAGAACAAACATAATACAATAGTATCGTTCATTCAATAATTCATACCATTATTTGCATCATCATTTGAATACCGTCAATATATTAAGTTATTGCTTGTGGATTTGTACTTTTACATACAGTGTGATAGTTCACTGCCAATTATATTAGAAATTGCCATAAATTAAAGAGGTTAGTGCATTTAGAAAAGAGGTGCTTATTAAAAAAGTCACTAATGCAAGATGCTTTATAAAAGGTTAAAGGTTAACATTTGAAAAAAAAGTATTTTTTTGGTTGAGATTTGGGTAATGTTTTAAAGAGAAATTATTCTTGAAGTGAATAGTGAAATCATACCGAATATATCAGTTAAAAATTATTTATCTTACAAGGGAACATCCTGAACCGGAAAATTCAAAAAAATTTGAAACTTTATGAACAAATAGTCCACACCCAAGGATGTTCGAAAGTATTCTCCTTATCGGCCCAATCTCGTTTTAAGAAGGTGAAACTACCCCTGAAAGTTTAGTAGATCTTCGGTTTTCTTAAAATAACTCGGCAACCCTAGTTCCATTAAAAAAAATTATGGTGCCCTCCCCCACCCCTTCGATAAGGATCGTATTCAAATCCCACGTTATATACGTTACGGAGCTCTTAGAACAGTATAAATTTTTTTTTTATTTTATGCAATATAGTTATCAGTAAAAGATAAAACTTTCCCTGCAATACGTCGCCTTAAACAACTGTGAATCTATGTGCAAAATAGAATGTTATGTTTACATAGGCTTTTTTTATTTCAATTAGAAAAACAATTGCATTGTTTATCAATATATTATAATAACTACAATTATTTACTTGTACTACCCTGGCAGTAACGGTTGTAAGAATAGCGACCAGGGTGACATCATATTGAACAAATAATATGTTCGATTTTGTGACGCATTGTGATAGTATAATTTGAAACAGTTCACTAAAACCCTTACCACAATACTTACAAGGTATTGTGGTAAGGGCTTTGGTGAACTGTTTCAGTGTTCCAGTGCCACAGAGTACCCGAATAGTATAATTTATCTAATGAGGTTCATATTTCGTTAGAATTTGCTATATATAAATTAGTAAATCATTTCAAGGATAATTGCAAGACAGACACAGTGCATTGAGAGTTACAGACGGTAACAATGATGATGTATGACCTATAATAATCTCTAATGTTAGTAATAATTTACGTGAAATAGTTTCAATTTGTTGATTTGATTAGATAAGAAAATGTATATAATGAAAAGTCACTTTTGTAATTCGTTAGTACTACATGTGAGCTTTAGAATATTAGCACGATAATGGCAGTCACAAATCCAGTAAATGTAGTTCGTTCACTTATAGCAAACATTTAGTGTAAATGATAACCGCCCCATGGATTTCAACAAGAAAGAAAGTGAAATTCACGACCTATTAAGGGATATATTAATTAGATCTCGAGACGACACAACATTTGTCGTAGATGACGTAACACTAGAATTTTTGCAAGACGAAAATTGAGTACCGCGCGGTCATCACATTTTACACAAACGAAGGGCATACGCCTAATCACATTAAACAACATTTAGACCGCGTTTATGGTGATTTATCTCCTTCATATTCTACTGTAAAAAAGTGGGCAGAATGTTTTCTTTTGGGGCAAGCATCCCTTGAAGATGATAAGCGTCCTGGTCGGCCAATTAAATTGATAACGCCTCAAAACATTATAATTATTGAAGAAATTGTATTAGCAGACCGCCATTTGAAAGTGGAGGAATTAGCATTTCTGAAACAAGTATTCGCCGAATTCTCCATAACCATTTGAGTATGAATAGGATTAGTACAAGAAAGGAGATACGGTACCCTATCTCCTTTCTGCCCTCCAACGTTAATCTCGGGTCGAATGTGCGCGCTCGTTTATAAATATGCATGGAAACGACCCGAAACCGATTTTAGAGTCCATTGTCACAGAAAATGAAACAATGGTTCTGTACTATGATCGTTTATCCAAAAAGGAACCGATGGAATAGTGACGACCCGATGAACCTCGTCCCAGAAAGACGAAAGTCGTTCAATCAACGAAAAAGGTGACGGCCACAACATCTTGGGATTTGACTCATTGATTTTAAAGAGCGCAATACAACTGTCAACAGCACAAAATGTACCACATTAAATTCTTGAAAATATTTTTGATAATATGAATTTAAACGACAGAAGGAATATCTACTACCAGCAGGATGAAGCTCCTGCTCATAATCATCACATAGCATTAGTAGAATACTAGAATTTTTTTTTGATAATCACTGGATAGGCACAGACAATCCGGGGATGCCCCCTTAACTCCAACAGATTTTACCTATGGGGGCATAAAAATGATATATAAAAGTACAATACGAGAGCAGTTCTCATTCAGCTGAGCCTATGTAGCAGGCTGGGTTACTTTGAAATAAATTTTGCTTGACGTCGTAACATAGTTGTTTACAACTTTAATTGTAAGTGTACTTGAATGTTTTTAAAATACATAATTCAAAAGTAATCCTTTCCCCAAGAAAACATGGAATTAAATAAAGTATTGTCCGTAAAGCAGCGGTACAATGAATTTCAACATGAACGACTTTTTTTAAATTACAACATTCAGGTTCCTAAGCCAAAAACGGCAGTTACCGAAAAGAATATTGGTCTTGTACCAAACATGGTCGAAGAAGACCGGCATGTTACTGCCAGAGCATTCAAGCAACTTTAAACATTGGTGTGAAAGCAATTGACACCATTTCACGCAGATATTCGATAGTACGAAAGCTTTGCACCCGTTGGATTCCCTACAATTTGATTCCAGTTCAAAAAGAAAACTGTGTGGAATGGTGTATTTCATTTGGTGTACAACGCCATTACAGGTAATGAAACGCGGGTATACTGCTATGATCCTGAAAGAAAGCAACAATCGGCAGTTTGGGTTTTGAGAACGAATCGGCTCCAACGAAAGTTCGTGAAAAGAGCCGAAACAAGAACATGGTCGCCACATCTTTTGGAATTGCAGGACATGTTTCCACTGTAGCACTGGAGGATCGTCGTACTGTTGATGCTGAATGGTACACTACAGTTTGTTTGCCTCAAGTTTTGTCAAGTCAAATGTTGGCGAAAAACGTCCAAGAGGAAGGATCGTCTTACACCAAAATAACTCTCGGGCGCTCGGGGCTTACGTTTTACATCGGCTGAAGAAGTGGTTGACGCATTTAAAAATTAAATAAATAATCTAACGCGGGAGGATTGTAGAAAACGTTTTGAAGAGTGGTTTTCACGGATGCAAAACTGCATTGACTGTGGAGGGGAATACTTGGAAAAATTATAAATAAATGTGTTTTGTCAAGAGATTGTGTATTACTTTATTAGGCTCAGTGGAAAGAGAACAGCCCTCATAATAATACACAAGAGTTATGAAATCGAATGAGAAATATAATAGAGCAGATTGAGATAAGCAGCATATCCAAGACAGTGAGAGCAGCATTGAAAAGAGCGATTAAATGTGCAGACGATATTTTTGAATATTTACTGGTACATTTTTCTTTGTTAATTATCTGTTTTTATTTTAATCAGTAGCGGTTTGTGGTGACGCAAATAAGAGGGCGCTGACGATTCGATTTTCTTGTTTTATCGTTTTATTTCCGTTGCATGGTACAATGTACACAATATGCAAGGAAAATATACGACGGAATCGAATCGCTGTCTGCGCCCTCCCGTTTACGTCATCACCAACTGCTACTGATTTTGATTTGTTATTTTTGCCATGGTAGTACAGACTGTCTTTGTGATTTGCTTTATTTTTTTTCTCTCTAACTTATTTTTGCTTGTACCTTGTTATTACCAAATGAAGGGAACGATTACTTATAACCAAAATTTCTGTTATTTAACGTTTTTCGAGTAGAGTGTACACAAAGTTTTTAAAATTAAATTGCACATTCTTTCATTTGAATTGATAATATACAGTAAAACCTCTATTTTCGGCCACCTCTTAAAAACGGTCACCTCTAAAAACGGCCAGCCTTTCAAATTTACGAAACCAATTATATAGAATACCCGTAATAATGACCCTCCTAATAGCGGGCACCTCTATAAAACGGCCACGGCCACTTCCATGAAAATTTTCTTGCGGAAATACCTGCAATTTTAGCTCTTATTATCGGTCAATTCTGAAAAACGGTATTTGGCTTACCCACCTCAAAGACAACAAAGACATGCCGCCTTCCCGTAATTAACGTTTATTCGTTCAATTTAATACAGATGGCACGATTGTAAGCAGATTTACTTTATTGCACATAATTTTATATACATATGTGCATATGTTTTTATGAATGGTTATTCTTACAAATTTCTAAGATTTGGGGAAATTATGTGCATAATATGTATGTATGATTGTATGTATTTAGTGGTTTGTAACTTTTCGGTCGATTCACGTCAAGCACATTAGTTTCATAGATTGGGAGTTGGTTTATGTTCGATTGTGCTTTTGTAACGATCATCATCTCGCTAAAAAGAAAACGTTTGTCTTTTAAAGACAAAATTGATATTATTATGGAAAGTGAAAAGTTCTGATGAAAATGAACTAGTTGTACAAATTGCTCAAATTTTAACAAAATGTGAATCTCGGGTTTTACAAACAAAAATTAAAAACTTAAAACAAACCTTAATTGAAAAATATTTGAAAAAAGGATAATAATGCATGTAAAATATTTTTATTAATTTTTTTTATTATTTGAGCAAATTTTTGTTATTTACATATTTTTAAATAAGGAAAACACAAAAATAACTTTTTTTATTTATTCCTGACTAACTCTCAATAACGGCCATTTTTACGATAAATTTTTGTGGCTGCTATTTAGAGGTTTTACTGTACAGTGTATTTCATTAAGAAAAAATAATTTTTAACGGATACCTTCAAAATTAAATCGTTTTTCTGTCTTAATTTTACAGTCAGTGTAAAAAAATCCGCAACTTTGGCACTTTAACCGACTCTGTAGCTCTAAAAACAAGGGAGACGAACGACATTTTGTCGTGGTCGTGTGCATGGCAACGATATCGTGTGTAGTAGTTACGCATTGTTTTGTGCAAGCTTTCACACGACACGAAAATTGTGTCGTGTCGTGCCGTGTGAAAGCTTGCATTTAAAGCAAAGCGTAACCACTATACACGATATCGTTGCCGTACACGACCACGACAAAATGTGAAAGTAGGCTTACTTTGAAACAGACTGTATACCTATACCTACATATACAATAGACTTACTCCAATTAGCTTATGCATTTAGGAATTCCAAACACAATATCAATAAAGACGAGCTTTATCTAGGCACACATGTATATCTTACCTGAATTGCAGTAGTAACATGACATGGATTCAACAAATATATCACAGTACTCGATGAGAACTTATAGCCTATCTCCATTCCCCATATGAGCGACATGAGCACCAATAGCGCCCTACGACCGCCTCGGTCTCTTCTCACGTAAGCGGCCGTTGGCAATGTTACTTTGCTATAGCTCCAACGGAGACAGCTTACCGCCATGGCTAGCACTATCACAGTTTCGATTCGACGCCATATTGGGTTCAGAAAATCCGCGCATTCCGGTCCTGCGTTCCGTGGAACAGTCTTGTTTACGCCACTATAGGCCCAGTCCATTATGTGAACTGAAAAGAAAGAAAAGTTTTTCTGTACTTCCATCTAAAGAATTTTTTTGAATATATTGGGCGATAAGGGATCATTTAAGTTGATGATCCGAAAACGAAAAGAAAATGGAAGCTTATATCGTTTATTTCTATTCTTGTTGTTGTTACTGCTCACAAGGAAACAGGTAAGTTCATATCACCGATTTAAATGAAACTTTGTGGGCTTATAGACCGATCTAGTGTAAGAACAACGGTAACTATCTTAGCTGCCCAATTATCCACTGGTGGGGTGTAAAGCACCCCGAATTCAGCACTACCTTTTGCTGTTTGACTCAATAACTCAGAAACTATAAGACATATAAAAAAAAAATCAAGACAAGATTTAAACTGCTTTACGTGCTCCTAATGATGGCGTAAATATTTTCCCTCTAACAAATGCCCTAATCCCCTTATTTTTTTTCAAATTTCAGAATTTTTATATACTACAAATACATAGAAGCTACGTAGAATGTAAAATATTCCTATTTGCGTAAAAACATCATAATTGATGTGCTATATTTATAGTAATGAAGAAAACACGCAGACGATCAAATGATTTTATTAATAAAAATTAATCAAATGTAAGTATTAAAGTTGGCCACGAGCGGTACCGCGCAGTAGCGTAGAGTCGACCAGGCCTCGCGTTCCACTAGAGTTATTCTGCTAATAGAGATGTTTGCTGCCGCAAATAATTTCGCTCATCTTATAAATAAAAATTAAATAACACTTACCATTTTAAGAGTCCTTCGTGAAATCACAAAGTGAATAATGTCTGTTAAATATCTGCAACATTAGATATGTTTCAACTGTTGTTTCGGCAAAACTAGTACGGCATGAGGAAAAAATGCGTTTATATGCAGAGAACGAACGTTCTACATCTAGTGACGTAATATTTGCGTAAGTAGAATAATCTTTCAAATAACTTAACGATTCTGTTGACGCACCTTCACAAATGTGTCTTAATGTGCCAAAATCAGAATTTTCATCACTGACATCAAGAGTTGGTTTGTTGAAAGTTCAAACTTGTCTAATGTATTTAACACTAACTTTGAAATTACTTCGGCAGTACACTGTTATATTCGTTTGGAGACTAATAGAATTGAAGGTGCCGATTGATGAGGTTCCAATTTGCGTGCCATTACATTAAGAACAGAATGTTTCTTCCGATCTGTTGTTTCGTCGACACATAACCACAATTTTTGATCTTTCAACTCCGATTTAATTTTTTGTTCAATATGTTCGCGCGCAGATGGCACAATTCACATTAACGGGATTTTACAGATTACACATTTAATTTTAGCACCTTCATATATTAAGTCTGGAATTTCTGCAATAAATTTTCGAAGTTTGTCCGACCGCGGTCGTTTTGCTGACGAAATCATAATTTTTCTAGGACAGATAAACAATTGCGCATATGCCCGGCAGCGAAAATGTCCGTACTGCTCCACAGACGAAGTAATACTACCGTTCCTCTCGGTCCGAACTGATTCCACGCCGATGCGCGGTACCGCTCGTGGTCAGCGTTAGTAAGTATAGAGAAAAGTAAGTTAAAAAAATATTGCGATGGATGTTGCGTACATGGATACATCGCCGAACGGCTACCACATTTTAAGGATCCTGCATGATTCTGCTTCCCGAAAGTTGCACAAAACACGCAAGAATGAAGTATTTGCGGCAAACCTGCGCTTATTCCTTGTGCATGACGTAAGCAATTCCTTCGTTTTCAACATTTCTACATGGATTACCTATCATTCTTACTATGTAGACGCAATACGCATCGTAATGTATTTTTTAACGTACTTTTTAAATAGTTGTGAATAAACTCTATACTCACATTTTATTAATAAAGTCTTTTGATAACCATCCGTGTTTCCTTCATTACTGTAAATATCTGTTATAGGGAAAATATTTACAACATCGTTAAGAGCAGGTAAAATAGTTTAAATCTCGTCTTAATTTTTTTTTATATCTCTTATAGTTTCTGAGTTATTGAGTCAAACAGCGAGCTTGGGATGCTTTACACCCCGCCAATGAGCGATTTGGCAGCTCAGATAGTTACCGTTGTTGTTACACTAGTATATTAAAAATTTTATTTAGAATGAAGCTTAAACGAAATTACATTCTCACTTGCTAAGTTCTAAGCTAATTTACATATCAACATATATTTTCAATTCTCTCCTTCGTGCCCTGTTTGACTAAAAATAATTTAATAAGAGCTCAAATACATTTATTCAAATTGAAGTCCGCGTTATTCACAGAGAAAAATTTTGGGACAGCAAACCCTTGCATTTTTAAAATAAGAACAATTTATACTAGAAATTACAGCACGTTTACATAATCCATAATAAATATGTATAGTTGTTTTAACAAAAACTTAATAGTTGGGTTTAACATTGTGTTGCTGTCACATATTTTACTACATATATTATTATTTTAACTATACATTTTTCTCCGTGTTCTCCGTGAAGATATAATTTCGTAAGGAACAACTACATCAAATCGTCTTATTCCCTTTTATGTAACCATAAGATTAAGGTAATACTATACTTAGATTTAGGTAGCACATGAAAACCTTGTTAAAATTAATACGATGTTAAGATTTCTACAACCGTATTCGTAAAAAGTAGAACTTCAACTAGTACTTTGCTGCATAAGCTACGTAAGCTTCTTAAATGAAAACCTATAAGTTCCTTGTTCCTTGTTTACAAAACAACCACATATAAAAACAATTCTTTTTCGTTATTTGCTACATGAATACAAACACGAATAGGTTGATCAATATTGAAACACAGTAATGTAGTAATAATGACTAATGGTTTAAATTACCAACGGTCTTTGATAAATTACTTACCGAACACAGAACAAAAATAGAATTTCCTTTTGTGCGCAATGTTTTATGCCAGTATAAAGTACATAAGCGCAAAGGAGACTTCCATTAATGTTAAAAACTAATTAATAAAATATTTTAGCGGTAAAATTGGAGGCTCTGAGGTGTAATAAATACCCTCGAATAACGATTTTTTGTTCTCATGTTTGAATGGTGAATTGACCAATTTTTATACACGTATGCGCTGAATTTATAGCTAACGTCACTGCGTTGCGATAAATTCCAGAACTGCCTATTGCCAGGTTTATTATGCAGTCAAATGTAATGTTCATAATTATTTCTATGGAGTTGTTTGCCATTATACATGGCAACATGGTCCTTGACGCTCGAAAGAGTGAATATTCACTGTTCATTGGATATTACAAAAACTTTTAGTGACATTGCTTTTTCATTATCTCTTTTTCATTGAGTAATTTATACAGTGGAGTGATGAAATACGGAATAAGTTATATAGTGAGGTCCTAAAGTGCCCCCCTTCCTGCTTCCCATGCTAATGCTTTTGTGAAGTAACTTTTGGCGTCATCAGCAGTTCAATTCCATTTCCGGTGTCACCGGCGGTAACGTCAACTTTCTTATTTTAAATAGAACCCCCTGTATATTTACACTCGTGGACAAATTTAGAGGAAAAGAAAATACCGTTAATTTTATAACAGCAATAGCTTATGCCAGTTTTTTTGACACGCATTTATTGATACTGAGTAATGTTTTATATTTAATCAAGGTGTTATCTGTATGTGATCTGCATTCAGATGGTTTTGTGAGATTGACCTGTTGAAGGTTCTTATGACAAACTTCATTTTCCTTTTCAAATAATCTTTGTTAATGTCAACGTTTACTGTCGATAAGCAATTCGGTCAAGGTGCGCGATTTTACTGAAGTTAAGCTTTTTAGAGCTGTCATTCTGATCGAAAGTGGATATGGTTATCGAGAGATGGCCGAAATGTTGTTGAATGTTTCAAAATCAGTGATCTTTCGTGTTGTGCGACGGTATCGGCAGACGGGACAATATAAAAGGCGTCGTGGACAAGGTCGAAAAAAAGCAGCAACAAACAGAGACGACAAATTTATCGTTAGCTACGCGCTCAGAATTGGGACTCCCACCGCTTCAGAGATCAGAAGCAGCCTTCAGCAAGTACGTTAGGTGAACATAAGTGCAAAAACCGTAAAATGAAGGATCAGAGAATCAGGAATGGTTTCACGTATACCTGCCAAAAGTCCGTTGTTAACCAAGCAACACAGAGTAGTTCGTAAGGCTTTTGCTCGAAATCACCGACGTTGGTCAATAAGGAATTGAGTCTGGTGCTCTTCAGTGATGAGTCCAGATTTTGTTTCTGGCCAGATGATGGAAGAGCAAGAGCGTGACGGCGATCAGGTAAAAGGTATGCCCAATGTAACATTGTTGAAAGAGTTCCTTGTGGTGGAGGATCGCTGATGGTATGATGTGGTATTTGTTTGGGAACGCACAGAGCTTCACATTGTAAAAGGTTAACAACTGCAAGATATGTGACAGACAGGCATGGGAGACAATTAAAGCATAGAAATTCTACACCTCACAACCTACAAGAACTTCGAAATGCGCTACTGGAGGAATGGGATTAAATTCCCCAAGAATACACTGATAGGTCGATTAGGGGAGTGCCTAAGAGGCTGCACGCAGTGCTAAGGGCAAATGGAGGCAATATGCGATATTGAAATTTTTTTTCGCGTGTACCAAACACTAAATATTCGTTGCTGATTACGTTGGTTGTGTTAATTTTGTTTTTGGTTGAGATGTTACTTTTTACAAATTTCTTTAAATTTAGGAAAGAAAGTAAAATTGTACGTGAATATTTCTTGCGAATCAGCAGAAAATCTTGTAAAAGATGTTTATTCGAATTAAAATACCAAGCATATAAAAAATCTTTGTAATTTTATTTATTTTTTGACTAAATTTGTCCATGAGTGTAATAAAATAAGCTTAAAGTTTACTGACGACTGTTTAAAAAGTAAGTTAGGAAATACATTGCGATGTAGAATGTGGAACATATTCCATAAATCGACTGCTTTATAATAGTCTGCGCTACATAGGTGTACCAGGCACAATGATTAAACGCAGGCTTGCCACAACTACCGCATTGTGTACTTTGTGTATCCTTCGGCAAGCAGAATCTTTCTTTCTTTTTTATAAGTAACCAGAAATATTGCAACTAAAGATACATCGATAAGAAAGCTGCATGGAATTTTAATTGCTTTACAAGTTGTATATAATGACTAATCAGGAATAAAGACAGACGATTTTGTGTGTTCATTCAAATTTCACTATTTTAAGAGAAAAAGCTTTTGAAAAAATTCAAATATCACAGCAGATTGCTTATAGCGCATTTCATTGGTAATTCTAGAGCATTCGGAGCACGAGTTGCACGTTCCATTGGAAAATTTATAGCAATAATTTATATTTCATTGGTAAGGTCAGAGTAGTCAAAGCTGCACCCAGAGCAATCTTTATCGCTATTGCTAGAGGGCAAGAGCTAGTTCAGAGCAATATGGCTAACTGACAAGAGCTGATGTTTGCACATACAACAGTGGCAATTACAATCGATGTACTTAACCTGTCCCAATGAAACATGACAAGTAAAATCGCACGGAACAAGAATAGCACGTTCAATGGCACTACTGGAATTTTCGAACTAAAATTAACTCCATTGATCTTTTTTTTTAATATGTTGTGTACGTCCCGATTTACAAGATATTTAATTTCATTTACTCTAATTACCTATCACACTAGTCCAACAATTGTTGATATATAGAATGTGTAGTTTTTATTTTTGTGCAAATCCAACATTACCACCAAGTGACCACAATTTTCTAGCATACATCGTTCCATAAGTCAATAAATGCATGTAGGTAATAAATATCGAAAATAGGCAGATAAATATTCATTACAGTTCAGCGTAAAACGAATAGATTCATTTAAAGCATCGCGCAGTAAGCTTTTTCAGCAGTTAAATAATAATAACTTATAAGATTATTTAAAAAAATAACACAACTTAGCTAAACCGAAATGTTTATGGAAATACTTTCGGGATGACTTTCGTAACGCAACGCGTAACTTGAACATTATACGGAATATTACCCTCAAAATACAAGTAAATTTTCAATAAAACATAAAGAATCGGAGTAATTTTTAGGCAGGAAAATGACGGATACGGTAGATGTTGGAATTGTGCATATAAAGAAAGTTTTACACATTATTTTTTAATGAATATTTTTAGAGAAGCAAAAGTTTATAATATTTTGTCGTAGTACTCTCTGCATCAAAACGGAAAACTAATTTGTGTAATTTGAGATTTAATTTGCTAAAGCAGGTCGTAGTTTAGGTCTAGATAGATGTTAACTTGAATATTTATTATTAGAGAATTCTTTCTTCAAATTGCTCGGGAAAGTAATTGTCTTCCAGCACCGCACAAGGTACATTCGTTGTCTGCGAGTGTTGAGGTACACTATACACTGAATCAAAAGACGATCACAATAAATTTTGCAAATTACGCCAAAGTATATACATATCACATCTATACGTCCATTAAAATTCATCACTCGCTATGGATATAAGGATAAACAAACCGCAATTGTACGAAACCGCTAATCTATTGCAGCTGGTCCGACTTACACACCAATTACTCGGAACACAATGCTGCTGCAATCGTGAACTATTTTCATTGAAAACGCGAGCTTGCAATTGAAGCAAGAACGAAATCGCGATGCCGTTAGCTTCAGGTTAAAATTTCTTCGTATAACCAATGCATAACAGGTTCCGTTTTAGGCCTGCCTCGCTGTACTCTCTGCAATATACATGCACGTATGTACCGGGTGGCCAAATAAGAACGGCAGCCGGCTATATCTCAGAAACTAGTAACTACAGAGCTTTCAGGTAAAACCTTTTTTAATAAATGTGGCCAAAAGAAAACACTGGAAATGATTTTGAAGTTTGTAAGATGACCAGAAGATGGCGCAATGGTCACAACTAAGTATGAAATTAAAGTTTTCATCGTGTTTTGTCTAATTAAGAGTTATCGAAAATATATGCATTTTATTTCCAATCCAATTTCTTTTGCGTTGAATATATTTTGTCATATCTTCTAAAGCAAATTGGTGGGGAGACGTCAACAACGCAACCTTTCATAGTTCAGTGGTGGGCATGGCAGAAATTCACGAATTAGAGTTCGAATTGATAGACTTCCAATGACCTTTTTCTGATTCTCAGGCTTAAAGCTTCGCTCGGGGGACAGAGATTTTCATCGAATGAGGAGGTCATCACATTCGTAAATGCATATTTTGCAGAACAAGATGTCAACTACTCTTTGGACGGATTAAAGAGATGGGAGCATCGCTGTGAAAAGGAGACTATATTGCGAAATAAAACTGAATTTGACAAAAAAGTATTTGTTTGTGTGTTAGGTTGGAAACTTTTCAAACTATCTTCATAAACATTGTGTTAGAGATACACGTACGTACGTGTATATACCCTTACAAACCGAAAACCTTGCGGCTACGAAATATTGAGGATTTATGCGTACTCACATTTCCGAGGTAATAAATCCTCTTAGGAAGCAAAAAAAAAATACATTTTACTTTATTTTTACCATGGGAACGAATATCTTCGGAAGCGTTCTTGTTTTTAAAAAGGAATGAGAAGGAACGTACGTAGGCGTCCAAAAGCAACAATATACACATTTGAAGAAGCAAAACTTTAAGAAAATATTCTTAGAACATTTAAATCAATTTGCTAGTCAGTGATCCCCATTCTCCTTTTGAAGCTAGGCCTTGGCGTTTGAAAATTTTTGTGACTATTCGGCAGTATATCTATTGGAATATTTTACCTCTAAGGCGGATCTCCTTGTATTAGGGTGGTGGGCGGTCTTTGGGCTCTTCGACTAAGCGGGCCAATAGACTGTTAGTGGAATTTAATATTCTTTTAACGAGAGATAGGGTGTGATATATCTCTGGGAAAACAAGTTTGCTACTTAACCATGTAAAAATCCAATATGACATCTTTGGAACCGCCACCCTAAATCTCATTTAGTCATCTATAAATGTGTCTTACATTTTTCAGTTGAAACATTTAACTTTTATAATTATGACGGTATTTTATTTTAAATAAAATAGCTATTTTTAATTTTTCCCAATAATTTCTGAATTGTTTAGAATTTCTAAACTTCCTCACTGGAATTTAGGTGCTCAAAATTGAACAAGCTTGTTAACACTGCGCTCGACTTGGAGATTTTTTTTTGCAAAAAACTGACCATCCGGGGAGGAACTTAATTCGGATATGCTGAATCCAATGGTGCTAACTGTTTTTAGCTCGCATTTTCGAGTAATTTCAATTTAAAAACTTTAGACTCAAAAACCCCCAAAAAACGTAATTTTTTGACCATTTATTGAATTTAAATCGATGGAAATCGATCGAATAGACATCGTAAAAAAAACAGATCGATTTAGTCGATCTTTTATCATTTTTTTGCAAAAAAAAAACATTTTTCTTGACTTTTTCATTTTTCAGTCCCTGGTTGCCCTGATTCTTCTATATCGTCATCTTCTTCAAGTTTGTTTCAAAGTCCTTTGCCAAAAGAATGGATTGTCGCTGTGATAGTTTTAGGCTTCTTATCATATTATTCAAACGAGATTGCGTGACTTCAATGTGATTGCGTGACGCAGTGACACTTGATGGTTCGTGCATTGATACGCCTGCTTCTTCGGTTTTCATGGTTTCTAATGCGGATGGCTCAGATTATTCTGTTGAAATTGGTCTTATTGGAACAGGAATTGTATTTGAGTGCAGCAGCGGCAATTGAGTATATGTTGTTGGAATGCATTCCAAAGAACCACTTCTTCTTCTGTTCATACCGTGAGTATAGTTCGCACGCATAATATTCAGCTGGATCATGTTCTCTTGGATCTATGCAGATCATCGGAACACCAAATGGCATAGCGGCTCCGGTTTTTGTCCATTTATTAAAATTCAAAACGCACGTTGTACAAACAATAGACAGCGTCCAATATACATCAGTAAAAACCTTTTATGAGAAATATTGTTGATACAAATCAGCGGCCTCAGCACTTATTTTACGTTGAATGGTCTTAATTACAAATTTTCCGTACACGTAATAAAAGGTATTCTATTTAGAACATTTATCTATTTTTGATATTTAAAATTAATTGATTTTACAAACCAATACAATGAACAATCTCGAACTTTTCACTATTCACTTGGGTTTGAATTATTTGCTTTAATATTTGCTTGACTTCTGAAAACAGATTGAGCTGTGAGCGCCTCTTATATATCCATTTGACCAAGTGGCAGTAGCGGGGATGGAAGTTCCTAGAAGGTTCACGAATGGTCCATGAACGGTCCATGGAAGGTTCTCGAAGGTTCTAGAAAACTCTTCGGCTATTGATCAGATTATCCAGAAAAGCCTAAAATTGAAATTGCTCGAAAACGCGAGCAATTTCAGTTTTGACATAATTGGATTCAGCGTACTCGAATTAGGTTTACCCCTCGTGTGACTAGCTTGTTGCTCTTGCAACCAGCACAGTGTAATTTAAACAAATCTCTGTACATGATAATAAGAAATAACCTGCCCAATTCAAGAAATACTGTATTTTATAAATTACTGTATATTTCAGTATAACAAAGTTGATCTAATAAGCAATTGGTTAATTTCAATAACGATACACTTTAATAAATTGTTGATTGTATTCCACGAAAGTTTTGCACAATCTCATGAAGTTATTACTAAGATAAGTCATACGCTTTGCTTCGTTACACCAAGATTACACGTTCAAATATTCATAAAGTAAAACAGAGGTCGTTCAGTACGATTTTCATCTGACTAATCTCAATTAACGTGGCGAGGGCGAACGTTTAAAGTTTAAAATATTTTGTAAATTCAGCGTATTGTTGGTATATCCATTAAACATGGCGGCGCAATTCGTCCCAGCACGCTATACATACATAGTCCTCACACATCGAATAAAATGAAATTTATATTTATGACATCCACCAGATTAAAACACAAAAAAGGTTTGCGTTAGTCAAATTTAACGTATACAAATTGGTTGAATTATTCGCAGTGCTTCCATCTGGATCTCGTATCCAATGAATAATGAAACGGGACCCACCCTGGAGTATTCGCCGGACGAATTAATAACTTAGTAATTTAAATTATCCTCCTGGCGTAATTAAGAGCCTCGCTTGCTTCTTTAATTTACTAAAAGTTATCCCAAGAAAGAAAAGTAGGAATTTTTAGATTAGCTTATTTGCTATCAAATCCCCTTTCGCTAATTCTCATAAAGACACGACTTTTTATGGATAGCTACAAAGCTTTAATTTTCTAGAAATAAATAGGATACAGTAGACAATAATAACAATGAAACTTAATTGAGTATATGCGGCGGTAGTTATTAACAAGAATTTACTTTAAAGTAGCTTTCTACAGGTAATTGTTCCGTGATTATTTCAACTTGGAAAAGCGCATAAAGTAAAGTAAGTATTAGATCGTAGAAGTTGGTGTAAATGAATGTGGAGTTTAATCAATTTTTGTAGTAATGGCGTTGGGCGAACTAAAATCTTTCTTTTTGGAAGAGTAGCACCAATCTACTTGGCAATTTTTTTAATAAATTTGAAACAACAGCAGTTCTCTCCAATTGGAAAAATACATTTTTATGCGTAAATTTTGTCTCGACGTAAAGGTTACTGTAGCATTCAGAATTTTAATTATAAGTAATGTGTGCAAAATTTTCGTTGCTGCTGGAGATATCTGGAAGCGTCGTGCGGATGGAAGAGAATTCCTTTCCTGAGAAATTTAGGAAAAAAAATCAATAAGTAAACTGAAATCTCTTCCCCGTATTTCTTCCTTCTCTGACATGGATTCCTTAAATTACTGTAGCGCAATGGCAGTGAAAACAGTTGAAGACGATTAAATTGATTTAAACTGCTGTTTCACTTTTATGGCAAAGTTCCTATAATTTTATGAAGCACAACTTATGAGATAAAGGTGCTGTAAGAAGTAAAACTGACTAAACAATCTTGGTCAATAATATGAGGCAGGAAAATACCCGCCCTTTGGCTATACATAAGAAACCCGCTTAGATACAAATGTTTTATTATGTACATTTTAAAACTACAGCTTTTCAGTATCTTTCAATACAATCCACGTGTAAATTTCTCTCTTTCCCTTACTTTGATGCAGAGGAAGAATTTGAGGAAGAATTATTAAATGCTCCCTCAATATTTAGGAAGGCATTGCTATCTCTTTATCTTCTATTGATTTACGAGGGCGAATCAAATATTAACCGGACTTTTGTTTTAGAACATTTATTGGTACAGTAAATAAAATTTTGAATACACCTTTTTTTTCTATATAATCTCCTCTTTTATTCACACATGTTTCCCACCGAATCGGAAGTTTTTTAATTCCGTCATCAAAGAATGAATGTGGTCGCGTCTGTAACCAATTGCGCACGAACGTTTCTACACCTTCGTCGTCGTCAAAGTGATGACCTCCCAGTTCTTCTTTGAGTGGCCCAAACATGTGGTAGTCACACGGCGATAGATCGGGACTATAGGGCGGATGTTCCAGTGTTTCCTAATGAATTTTGTCCAATTTTTCTTGGGTTAATGCAGCTGTATGTGGCCGAGCGTTGTCATGGAGCAGAATCGCACTTCGAATAGGCACGTCTCGCCTTTTTGCAATCCCAAAAAATCATTGCAAGAACTCTCCCGGCAGAAAGACGGGTCTTGGCTTTCCGCGGTGCTGTTTCTCCAGGTTTTCGCCACTCCATGCTTGGCCGTTTAGACTCCGGGGTGTAATGATGCACCCACGTCTCATCACAGGTGATAATGTGCCTCAAGAAATCATCCCCCTCTGTTCGATATCGTGCCAAAAGTCTTTCACACACGGCAAGATGGTTTACTTTCTGATCTTCCGTCAAGAGGCGGTGAACCCACCTTGTCGACACTTCCGTAACCCAAATCATCTGAAATGATTGATTAGGCACTCCCATACGATACTCCGACGTGTGCAGCAATTTCCCATATTGTAAGGCGGCGGTCTCCTTCAATCATCTCACGGATCGCAAGAATATTCGTCTAACTGGTGCTTGTCCGCGGTCGGCGTGCACGGGTCTCATTTTGCACTGACTCTCGGCCATCGGAAAATTTTTTGTGCCAGTCGTAGACTTGCGTCCTTGAAAGCGCTTTTTCAGCGAACTGTGCAGTTAGTCGACGCAAAATTTCGGCAGGTTTTACGCCCTCCCGCGACAAAAATTTAATAATAATGCGTTGCTCAACAGACGCGTGTGCACCTCTTGCTCAGACATGATGCTACTAACAACCGATCTGCTCTGGCGAGCCGAACCGATATACTCCCCTCCACTTTACATCCCCATCCAACATATATCAACACGTCACGTTACTCACTACACCTAGGGAGCGTTAAAAAGAAAAGTCCGGTTAATATTTGATTCGCCCTCGTATTAAAATCATCTAGCGCCGAGTCTGGTTGGTAAGCGTATCGACGAACGTTGAGTGGTTACTTTCTCGACATTTCGCCTCTGACATACCTACCTAACAGAAAGGAGGACAAACTAATGGATCTATACGATTTTGGTGTTAGGCCTGAGATTCATCCCACTTTGTTTAATAATATAACTTTTATCATACGTTCCTGAGTTGGCATATATTCCCATGCCTGACAGCTTTTGAAGATGTTGCATATATGAGACATCACCACCTCGGCTCCCATTTGTAATAACATTGGCTAGATTCCAACCATTCCGGGAGGTTTGAATGGGTGGAAGCTGTTTATTGCCTTCTAATACTATTGTATAAGTAAACTGACCTACAAATTCAATTTCATCGACAGATATCACTGTTTCTAGACAAATGTACCACATGTTCATGGCCATACCGCATGATTGACTGCACCAAAGCAAATATGTCCAACTTTTTAACATAAAGCGGTTTTTATAGAATTCTTTCTTCATCAAATAAATGTTTTCTTATGATTTGTTTTGCTAAAATGCTATATTAACCTAGGTATGTATTGTCTGCATGTTTTCTAACTTTAAGTTATTCTTTATAAATAATTGGATTAATAAATTCTTCAGAACAGTTATCCCGATGGTTCATGATTGTTAAATAAAATAGAGAAATGGATGGGGCCAATTTTTACGATATCTAGCTGCGACTAGGCCTTGGATGTACTAAAACCTTTCGTTTTCCTTCTTATTTACATTTGTCTACTACCCAGCTATACAATATGTTTTATGTGCTATGCGTAACTAATCCAATATAATTCCAATAATTTTTACAACCGTTCTAAAAGAACATAACTTTGGGTAACGACGCTAAAATAATTTAAAGAATAAATGAATTTTGCTCTGCTTATATTGGTATCAACATACCTTATCTGCGTATGTATATTTAATCATGTTCAAGGTTCAGTAACGATAAAAAAGCTCTTCCATGGAGAAAAAAATATGATGGAGTCCCAAATCGATGTCATGTTTTTCATTTAAGATGTTTCAATAGAAGTGTATCGCCCGCTTAACGTGAGCATAGTGAAAGAAATATTGTTGGGGGAACTACAAAAGACGAGGAATTTGACTTATTCAATAGTATTTTTTGGGGAAGAAGCACGTGATCGGACAACGTTAAGGTTCAGCAGAATTAAATTGGGCAAGAGGGTCAAAAGTAAAAAATATTCAAATCACTGTTTGATCAAGCCTTCGCATAATATTTTTGTACAGCTTTTTCTTTTGTAGATTTAATTTAACGAAGGTAAATATCTGATACGATATTATATCAGGCTTTTGAATACGCAGAACCAAGTATGACACACACGTAAGTAATGCAGTATACGCTTGTGCATGCAAAAGCTGTCTCCATCTTTATACTACATTATCTAAGATTTATTTGCATGCTATGTACGTATACATACATGCATACAAATATGCTCGACGACAAGTTAGCCTGGGGGTTCGTAAAGTTTACCTGCAATCGGTGAGTTTTCGACAAAATTGAAAGTAGAATATGCAAATATGTGCATAAGTTTGTCGAATGCTTTTAACTCCAAATGAGCTTTTCGTTTATGCTTATCAAGGTAAATGTTAAAGGGTAATAAAATAATATAGCGTACACATCAAAATAACATCAAATAAAACGTTGAAATAGTGGTTTATGTAATGTATTCACAGTAATCGTTGCTATAGAAACACGCATTATATAACATTCCTTTCGAAGAACTGATGTCCTCAATAAGTTTTTAAAAGGGCTAACAGAAAATAGGGAAAATTTCTAGTGGTAGAATATAAAGGCAAAATGTTAACATTTTGATTGAGATCTGAAAGTATAAGTTATGGAAATTATTAAGGAAATCACGCGTAATTCAAAAATCTATGTAGTGCGTATACGTTGTGTGTTGTGATTCTTGTTAGTCGAAGGATCGAGTTACGGAGTACACCTTACTTCTACTTGTAAGCATCGATTATTATGATCATGAGCCGACCTTTCCGAAATTTGGTCGAATTGGAGGTGTTCCAACTTTCACTTTGGTAGGAATTTTTATCAAAAGGAAAGTGTGTTAACCGTTCAATCACCGAGTCTATCAGCTGGAGTGAGTGTTCCCTTAGCTAGATTCCTAAAGGAAAAACATCAAAGTCGAAGCATTCAAGCGGTAAAAATTGCCAGAATTTTCAATTACGCGCAAAAATCAAATTTGCTAGAGAATCATCCTTGTTGAATTGACAATTAGACGAAAGACGAACGGTAGGCAACCGATGGTTATGCAAAATCGTCGATTAAAGGTCTCCGAAATTGCTAAGGATATACGCATCTAAGATGAAAGAACATTTCATATCCTAACTGTGGAATTAGGGATGAAAAAGCCTTCGGCAAGATGGGTGCCGCGTATATTGACAATGGATCAAAACCTTCAGAGAATGAGAATTTGTCAAGAAAGTTTAGACCGTTTTAACTCTAATAAAACCGAGATCATCCGACGATTTGTTTCAACAGACGAAACTTGGGTTCATTATTATACCCCTGAGACCAAGCAACAGTCAAAACAATGGAGACATAGGGGTTCTCCACCACCAAAGAAAAAATGTCCGTGAAATCGGCTGGAAAAGTTATGGCGTCAGTCTTTTGGGATGCTAAGGGAATATTACTAATTGACTATCTTCTCAAGGGCCAAACAATAAGCGGTGAGTATTACACTAAAATTCGCTAACTACGCTAAAATTCATGAAAAAAGACCTGGCTTGCGTAAGAAGAAAATCATTTTCCATCAGGACAATGCATGTCCCCACACAAGTGCGATAGCAATGGAAACATTGAATGAACTGAAGTACGATCTGTTGCAACATCCACCTTATTCGCCTAATTTGGCTCCTTCTGACTTCCATTTATTCCCACGACTTAAAATTTTCCTCGGGGGAAAAAGATTTTCCACAGAAGAAGAAGAAGTAAAAGCAGTTGTCGACGACTATTTTGGAGGACTTAAAGAATCGCGTTTTCGTGATGGCATAATTTCTTTGGAACATCGTTGGATGAGTGCATTCAACTTAAAGGAGGTAAAACGTATTTCAAAAACAAATTTTCTCATTTTCCCTTTCATTTCGCGAACATTTCAAAGCACCCTCGTATTAACCATTTCTTCAATTTTAAAACAAAAATCGCATTTCAATAAAAAATAAAATTAATGATGATAATTCGATACGAGTTGATTTAACATTTTGAAATGTTTATAACGCCCTGTATATTTTTTCACAATTTGACCTCTGTATTCAATATTCCAAAATAAGCAAAACAATTGATCAAGGGTTACTTTTTAAAAAAAAAAAAAAAATTAAAAAGAATTAGGAAAGCGGCGATTTATGGTGGTAACAACTTGTAAGTTATTATTATATTCAATTTTGTTGTTTTAAAAAACTTGTAGGCATTTTCTCTCACTAATAGTTATTTATAATTAATTATAGTGTAGGTGAAAAATACTTTAAAGACAGCAAGAGGATCCTTGACGTCTAAAAGTACTTTAAAAAATGCGGACACAACGTAGACCCTTCTTCAGCACTTCAGTCTTAATGGAATTGAACAGAATTCAAATGGAACAGCCCAAAAAGAAAAAGAAAGCAAAAGAAACTGTATCAGATTTATGAACCTTCGTTGACGTACGGTGAAAACAAAAACGGACCCAAAATTGACACTTGGGGTATATTTATTTGTAATATCCTTCCATCGAGAGCGATAAAAATAGATACATATACCAAACAAACCAAAGAAAAAACAAATGTCTAATATTAATAAATTTGAAGAGATCGTAAGGGCGAATTTCATGTGTGTCGGAAGTTTTATTTTGACTAAGGGTATGCGCCCACTTTTGTCACGCAGCAGTTTCTGTAATTGTCACCCTCCAAAATTCGGGTGCGCCAACGAATAGATGATTGTCATGGTGATTTTCCAAAAATTTTCAATTTAGTTTTAAAATGGACTTCAACGAGATTACAGTTGTGTGCGCTCTTTTAATTAAATATCAAAAAAACATAAGAAAAAATATTACCGAATTCATCCAGTTTGAAGTGATCGATTAATAAGGGGTAAATTTTACACCACACGAGAAATTGATGAATTATCCTAAGAAGTCTTTTTATATTATGAGCACGCACCTGCAATAAGAATAATTTTGTTAACAAAATATGAAAGGAATAATACAATAAGATACAACATAGCTTCTCTCAAAGTATCTGTTACCCGTGTGCGCTTATGAGAGTGACAGTTTCGACACGGGGAAGTTGCCTGCTCAAGTAACAAAAAAATCACTCCACTGTCACGTCGCCTAGTGCGCACATCTCCATGCCTTCAACGACTCCTCCTGAAGAGTGACAGATTGTCGGGTGACAAAAGTCATCAGTGGGTGCACACCCTTGGGGTATGCGCCCACTGTGAACATTTTTAGAAAGTTACCGTGACAATCACCGATTCCGCGCACCCGAATTTTGGAGGGGGACATTTACAGAAACTGTTGTGTGACAAAAATCACCAGTGGGAGCATACCGTTAAGGTCGTTTCACAATTAACGTGAATAGAAACGCAAACACGAGCGTGACGTTGCTCAACTTAATGTTCGTGTTCACATTTTGACATTGTATTGGTATACGGCTTACGACAATTACTGCTAAATTAAGTCAAGTTAAGACAAGTAAGTATGAAAGAAAAAAATATTATTATTATTATATAATATTATTATGTTATGGTTGATTGTTGATAAATGTCATTTGCTTGTCAGTTACGTGAATGTAAATTCAGTTGTGTATTTTACTCAGGTTATAAATGGCATATTCGTTTACGTTGACGTTAACATCAATTGCCTTAAGTCCGCAATAACATTAGCTGTAAATTAATTCTTGCATTTTTCTCTTTGAATTTCTAGTAGAGCAAGTAACTAATCGTATACATGCGTCCTCATATAGAAAAAAAAAACATGTATCAAAACTCAAGACACACTGTTTCAAAACTTGAAATGATATTGTATCCGTGTTTGAATATTAGAAAGTAATGGCGTTTTAGAGGATACGAGGGTTGCCTTTTATACTTCGGGAATAGAAAACAAAAAAAGAAATTAATCATCGCAAATGGCTTTATTGTTTTTCAAAATAGTCTCCATCAAGATTTATACACTTTTGCATGCGCTTGAACCAATTTTGGAATCATTTTTGCCACTCCGACGGAGGTACCTTCAAAACATGCATTTTAAACGCATCAACCGCTTCTTGAGGCATTGGAAAACGTTGACCTCTTAATTTATTTTTGATGTGCGGGAATAAGAAGAAGTCATTGCGTGCCAAATCAGGGCTGTACGGCGGATGACTCATCAATTCGACTTTTTCGGTCCTCAAAAACTCTTTTGTTTGAGCCGATGTGTGAGACCTCGCGTTGTCCTGGTGGAGAACGATGCGTCTTCGGCGGTTGGTTTCCCTCATTTTTCTGAAGATTTCTGGCAAACAAATGGTTGTGTACCATTCAGAATTGACCGTCCGACGTTGCACTGATGGTACAGTTGCCACATGTCCGGTTTTTCCGAAAAAACTGGCGACCATTTGTTTCGAAGTGCTTCGTGCACGAACAACTTTTATTGTATTCGGCTCGTCTCTGAAGACCCATACTTTCGACTGCTGTTTAGTCTCGGGCTCATATGCATAGATCCATGATTCGTTGCCTGTAACGATGTCATAAACGTGTTTGGAAACACCGCAATCGTATTTCTTGAGCATTTCTTTCGACCAATCGACACGAGCCCTTTTTTGTGCGAGTGTGAAATTATGTGGTATCCAAGGCGAACAAATTTTTTTGCTGGCAAAATGTTCATGCAATATTGAATGTATGCTGGTCCCACTAATGCCCAAGGATGCCTATATCTCACGATAAGTCATATGAGTTCACGTACAGCATCGATGTTTTCTGGAACAACAACCGATTTAGGGCGACCTTCACGAAGTTCGTCACTGAGCGAACCACGGCCACGATTGAATCCGTATTCCACCGATATATGGTGGTTTTTGATGGTGCTTCGTCGCCAAAAGTCGAATTCAATTCATCGATCCACTGTTGTCGCGATAATCCACGTCGAAAATTATTAAAAATTATCGCACGGAAATGTTCACGACTTAATTTCATGTTTTTACTGAGATGAATTTTTCAACTCACTGTAAACAACACAAATAACGCCTGTACGTGAAAACGTTCTGAGTAAAGTATACCGATAAAAACTCGAACTTTACGATGGGGACGTCGACTGGTAGATGGCAGCACCAGGATAGTCCAGTCCTGAAATATAAAAGGCAACCCTCGTATTGAACATGCATCCAGAACGGTACAACTCGGGTAATTTGCAAAATCTGTATTTTTTATCACTATTTTTTTCCTTGGATAAAAGTTTTACTGATCCGATTGCGATGAGATACAACGGTAATGGAATTTTACCAAAGGGAGTAGATTCTTCAATTGTTTCAAGAATCTTCTTACGTATTGTACCTTTTATTGCTGAAAGGTCTGGTTATGATAAAAACTAACGAGCAACGATTATTTTAAACAATTTACATCACTAGCGCAGACCAAATTTCCGAATTATAATAGGCCTGCACATAACAAATGAATTGTGTTACCCTTAAGTTACACAAATCTACTCACCAAATCTGAGCCCTATCGTTTAAAGTATCAATTTCTGTGTTACACATTGACATTTTTCTTTTTTCTTATTCTGCATATTAGATAACGACAGTAAAAATACTTAACGTACTGAATTACCGTAACAAATTACAAGTACTGGTTCACCTGTTTTATACCTTTTCTTTTCTGGCTACAAAATTCGAAGTCGAGCACCTAATTATAAGTTTAATGTTCTTACGTAATCCTCAAACACAATTATCTGCATGCAACGATTACATAATATGCACTGCAAACTCAACTAAAGTGTGATCGATGTGGGTATTCATGTGTGTCAAGGTTTTAAAATGCTATTACTATTTTAGATTTTAACCATTTCAGGCATTTATAAGTCTTCACTAAATATTGCACACAATAAATTCATGCAACGCTTGCTTGCTTTCAATCATATTTTAAATCTTTCATCTTAAAATTTATCAAATCTCTTTTCTCTCCTATTTTGGGGCATTAGCGTTATAAGACTAATTTGTTTGACATCTCATTCTTTATCGATTTGTGAAAAAATATACAGGGAGTTTAATATAAAAGTTATTTAACCAAACACTGAAATACGATGCGCAATTTTTTTTATTACGCCGGTATATTGAGCGGAATAAATTACATATTTTGCATGTTCCGACTATCTCGATAGCTGCTCTAATAACGAAGTAATTACAGTTTCGATTGTCCAATGTAAATTTCATCGCATCCCTTTTGTTTTTCATTTTAGTGCTGTAGTACTATAGGGATATTTACGCGAAATTTCATATCCTATCGAATAATTGAAGAATATACATGTGTTTAATTTGAAAAATATAAGCAGTTCAAGTGCTGAAATGCAATGCGCAATTGGTTTCTTCTTAACACCATTGTGATCAGAGGAAAAATCACTACATCTTTGGTAATTTAACCAACATCCTAACTACAGTAATAACAAAGTTCGCAATAGCGGCCTGATAGCTTTGAACAACTTGCATAAGGGAAAAGATGTGTATTTCAGTGAAGCAATTAATTTACTTCATCGATAATTTATTGGTCTGATATGATTTATACTGCTCTATTACCATCATTGCTTCCTCTAATTCCCTTTATATCACAAAATCGCTGGTAAGGCAAATGGGGATAACAGATCTTAACGTCGCCAGTTGGCCCATGGCTTGAAAACATTTCTCCATCTCCTCCTGTTTCCAGTTACCTACTCCCATATGAATCAAATCTTCTCCACTACCTGTAACCATGTTGTTTTTGGTCGCCTCCGGTAACAACTTGCCTCGCTATTCGATCCACAGCTAACCTGTGTACGTGACCCATCCATCTCGCTTTTTGCTCTTTAATTACGCTTCTAATGGATGATTGTTCTTAGTTGGATCTCCTCTCCCAAAAAATTACCTTCTTTCTTTCCGCCGTATATTTTTCTTTCCTTTCCCATACTTCTAGTGCTTCTTTTACTTTTTGATTTAGGACCAAAGTCTCGCAACAGTTTTACGTGCTTGTATCTTCTCCGACACATCTGGAACCTTTGGCTCTTTTAAAATAGATTCCTTCTGTTTTATTGGCTTTGTTATTTATTGGGACATCCAAGTACGTAAACACTCTACATTTTCGAAATTGTATTCGGTCCCGTCATTGGCTGTCAGTCATAGTTCTCCTCCTGTTAATTTCTCATCACTTAATTCCATATACTTTGTTTTCTGTTCGTTAATCTTCAATCCCTTGTTGTTTGCTGAATGTTCCAATTTTTTCAAAGCAGCTATTAGGTCTTTTTCTTTATTCTTGCAAGTATGGCTACATTGTTGGTGTAAGCTTATCATAGGTTACTACGGTTATATATTGTTTCGTTTCTTCTGGCCCTTCTCTCACTAACTGCCATTTCCAGTGAAAACATTTCGATTGAACAGTGTGGATGGCCTTATCTGAGCTGTTTATCGCAAACTTTTCTGAGACACTACCATCTTTTGGATTCCGGCTTGCATTCTGCTGCTTTTAGAGTCATCTTTATTAACCCTATGAATTTATTCGGAGTTCCAAGTTATTTTAGTGCTTTATACAGTTTATTTCATTTGATTGCATCATCAGCTTGTCTATAAACACAATCTGCACCGACAGGTGTAAAAACAAAACAAGAGGGCCGGTTAAGCAAGTGAAAATGTCCCTACATGTACATATTTAGCAACTGTTAGCTTCCGTATATTGGTCCTCATTCAAAATATCTGTACACCAAATTTCAGACTCCACCAAACATCACTTACAAGGGATATATGAGAGAGAGAACTCCTGACATTAATTTTTTTTCTCTAGAATTATGAGATATTGGAATGAAACAAAAAGAAAATATTATGAAGAAAATATGTAATTCGGGACTAACAAACACGTAACTTACCATTTTTATTTCCCTCCAAAAAAATACGAGTTGGACGTAAGGGGTTGCCTCATAAATGACCTTGGTAAACAGGTTGCCAATTTTCTAGCAAACGGGGAATGATGGAAGATATATAATTAGTCCGGGCAAACTGCGGTAACAGTCCGTGTAGTAGATATGTGGTGCGGAGTCGGCGATTATTTATTTCACGCGTTCACAGCGTCAGTACTAAATCGATGCTGTATGTGAGTAGTTCTGTGTATATGTAGGCTGTCGTAACTTATTTCGTAATTGTACGCTTATGTTTACTTTAAAAATGTCGCAGTTAAGTACGTCGCGAAAACGACCAATGGCAGACACAGTTAAAAATTTTATAGTGGACATGCCGGACTTAATTTTTGATGGCGCTAAAATTTAGTGTCTAATTTGTAAAATCCCTTTAATGTGTTGGTCTAGAAGATATTGTCAACGTCACATCGAAAGCAAACAGCATTCTTCTGCAAAAAGTGGCATACGAGACCAAGACAAATTTACATTTGATTTATGTGTGTTATTTTATGTAATCTATCGCTTCGTTTACTAGACAAAGAAGCATTTGTCTCCTGGAACAAATATGCGGACTGTAAATTACCTAGTCGGACATCGATACGAAATGTAGTGCCATTTGCTCGTGAACATATAGAAAAAAGAATGAATACGGAATTGAAAGATAAAAAATTGTGGTTGTGTGTGGACGAAACAACAGATCGTCAAAAACATTCTGTGGTTAATGTAATGGTACGTACAATGGAACCACATTGACCGTCATCAACCTTCTTACTTGCTTCCAAAAGAGTTATAAATTGTACTGCCGATGAGATTTTAAAGGTGGTGTTGAACTCATTGAACAAATTTGAAGTTTCAACTAAGCAACTTTTAATGTTTATGAGCGATGGTGCCGCAAATATGCGTTCTTTGGGCCGATCTCTTAAAGAACACAGTGGTAACTTCTTACATGTAACGTGTAAAATCCATACTTTAAATCTTGCGGCACAAACGATTCCTACGTTTTCCACTAGTAAATGCATTGATTGCTAGTACAAATAGAGTGTTTGTAAAGTCCCCGAAACGTACCCGACTATTTCACAAGCTGTGTCCTTATTTACCTGAACCACCACAGCCGATTGTTACACGTTGGGGAACATGGTTACAGGCTGCGTTTTACTACAACAAATATTTCGATCAAGTAAAGAAGGTAGTTTTAAAATTCAATCCGATAGAAGCTGCAGCAATCAAGTAAAGCCAGGAAATATTTCAAGATAGTCAGGTTAAAAGAGATTTACAAATTATTCACAACAATTACTTCGGACTAGCGGAGGGAATAGAAAAATTACAAAATGTTTCGATGTCGCTAGTCGATTCTGTTCAAATTGTGAATGATGTTTACGCACAGTTATGCGCTGTAGAAGGCAAAACAAATTGGTGTGTAATACGAAAATTTGAAAGTGTTTTAGAGAAAGACTCCGATTTTTTTATATTAAGACAAATTTGTGAAGGTGCGTGTGAAGATGCATTAAGTTGTTCCCTCCATTAACAGCCCTGGGGATGTTACATAAGACTGTGGATAAAACGTCGGCAAAACCTACGACAACGATGCGGTTCCAACCCGGAAACCAAGAGTATAAACTTATTTAATGTTTATTAATTATCAAAATAGTACATTCAAACATATTATTTCCTTCAAGTATTAGGAGTTAAACTACATTTTGTGAATTATCGCTATTTTCAAAGCAAATCCTATTCCACTAAAATTACTCAAATGGTGTAATAAGTAAAAATTATTATTTAACGAAACAGATTCCTCTAGTTACGTGAATCTGTAATACAAAAATCAACCTAGAACGTTGTTGGAATTGTTTTTAAAGGATTTTTTTTTCTGGTATTGAGTCACTTGAAATTACTCTGACAGCTAATGCTTTTAATGTTACGCATCCCACCTACACACTCATCATTCATCACCTTAGTACCTCTACAAACATTTTCATCTATTTCCATCAATTCTATTTTATCCGTAGTCATCTATCACTTCGAAATTTTCAACATTTTTCTTTTCTTCACCCTCGATTTGTCAATTTCAATTCGTATTCTTTTTAAGCGCAGACGTTATATTTTCTTCCAATTTGGTAGTAATACCGGAGCGAGTGGTATAGAATTTTTGATATGTACGTGAATAAAAGCTATTTTCTTCTGAGTTTAAGTGTATTTTATAAGTATACTTTGGTGAAACTAAAATAGATTTTAGTCTGGAAGTAATTAACGAGTTAGCGTAAAGAAGGGCATCTAGAAATTGTGAACAGGTTTCTGCGATATACATTGTGCGGAACACATTCAGGAAGTGTAAGACCTGACCCGCACAATGCGGTTAAAGTTGTTTAAGCTTACAACCAAGCTTACTTTATGCGGTCTTTGCCCACTTACGAAATAATTTACGGAATTGCCGAATGTACATTTTATTTCGACCGCAAATATCTGTAAAAGTAAGACGCCACTAAATTCAAATTTATCACATACCAAAGTATATAGGAGGATAAAATCGTTCGAATAAATTCCTTTCTTTAAAGTGTCATCAAATTCTCGTGAAATTGTTTGATTTATTGGACGGAACTGGTGGTGCATAGTAATGCCGCAAAGAAAATGTGACTGCGGTTTTCTCTGCTGTTACATAAGAATAGCAATAGAATTTAAAGGATTTAATAGAGTTAATTTGCATTAAAATTTTGTATATCATGTAAAATATAATATTGAAATCGTGTTAGCACTTACCAATTTCCCTCCCATTTCGTTACATTAAAGTATATTATTGTGTTTCAAATATCACGAGATAATGTGTTTAAACAGGTGCTAGAACCCATGACCATGTCGATAATAGACGATGACGTTCGTTGCACATCTGGGGTTCATAACGTTTCCAATTGAGTTTTTTTATTCAATTATTTATGCTATAAGGTGAGTTCGTATGATTGATTAGGAACCACGCCATGCACACACCATTACTTACGGTTGCCTACTTACTGGCGTGTATCGAGCTTTACGAGCTTTCTACGCTAGCGACCTCTGCAGACTCCTATACGTAACAAACATCAACAATTTAAACTGATTCCGGGCGATTATTTGCCATCTATGGTTAGGAATTCGTATTTTTTGCACTGGGTGGGCAGAGAGGATTATAAAGTGCAATCACTTGTGCATATTCGTATAGAAAATATATAGATAAGCGATTAATTTGTAGCCGGTTGGATTAAACAGTTAAACTTAACTGATGTAGTCATATAGATTCATGGAGTTAAATAATAAATAGCATACGTACATAATTGGAATTTAATCTTCAAAATATACTTATATGGAGCATTTTTAAGCAGAAAATACAGCTTTTACGTTGAAAAGCAACATATTTCTACATAGACGAGTGAAATATAATGAAGAATAACAAGCATATTTCAAAGGAAAGGTAACATCGGATTAACATTTGCCCTTTCTGAGAACTGTACAAACCATTTTCGATTTCCTGGACCAGCCCTTTGGTAAATTTTGAACAAATCAAGCAATGTTTAAAAATTATGTTAAGGAGCGTCATATCTTACGCTAAGAAAATAGGTCAGGGTTTGTATTTAATTTATTTATACGTATAAAATATGGTTGATTGTTATTTCAAATTTAGCAATTGATGAATGTGAAAATCAAGTGCAGCATGTTGGACACGCTCCACTTTACTTTCCTTAAATCTATCAGAAATATGTTTTAAATCTTGTATTTTATGATTTATTATTATTATTAAGTTTTAATCTAGTTGAAAGAAGCAAAAAAAAATTGGTTTTTGAATGAAACAGAGGAGGATTTAAAAGTAATATTTAACAGTTTGTAACTTCAACATTTCCAACATAAATTAATTAGTGCAGAGTTTAAGAGATATAATGTGAACAAAACGGAAAACAAAAGTTATGGTGGGAATCAAAATAAGTCCAAAGGGAGAAGAATACTCAAGGTAGAGCAGAGAAGGAAATATCACTGAATAAAATGGCACCTAAAACTTGCAAGTTACTCAGTAAAATAAGAAGTATTGGAAAGAAATAAATACAAGAAAATATAGAAGTTGAAACCTTGAGCAAACTAGTTGAGCCTGTACTTATGTATGCAAATGAATCATGGGCAATAAGTGGAGACCAAGGGGGAAACTAACAGGTATGGGACATGGGTCTTTTGAGAATGATAAAGGAAGGAACAAAAGCAGAAATACAAAATAAGGGCATAATTAAATATAATATAATATCTAAGGAGACTATGATTTAGCAAAACCAAACTAAAATTAATTAAGAATCCAACTAACGAGGCAAAATTCATTGATTTTGTTTTTGTTTGCATTTTTTTTTGTTTTTAATGAAATGTATTTATATAAGTTTTAATGAAATATATATTTCTGAGCTCTGGTTCTGAACTTTATATGATTGGAGTCCAAAAGAACTCCTGGAGAGTTCTGTTGAAGTAGGTACCTAACATACACTAGATATCTCACTTAAAATAAGATAGTACTTAAAAGAACTATTATACCTAATTGTGGAGTCTATAAAGTTTGTATAAAAATAAACAGATCTGTGGTTTGTCTCATTGTTCTTTGTAACAGATACGATGTTGTTCATAAAAGAATTATGTAATTGCAGAATCTCCTGCAACATATTCAAAGACGTTATATCACTTTCAAACGACACATTCTATATCTGCATGCACTTTCTTTATGTTATATAGTGAATCTTAAAATATCACCTACTCCTTCCTCTCCCACCCCTACTAACCTGTAATCGACAGAACCATTTTCGGCGTAACCGAAAGTGATGTTAATTTTCCAATCTTAAATAGGACATCCTACATATTTTTACGTTTTTGGAAAGAAAATGCAATGCGAACCCAACGATACCACATATTTTACACTTTAACTTAAAAGGTATCCCGATATGCAGCAATAAATATTTTGATAATTCGTTCCTGTTTCTATGTAAGGTAGGGTAAAAAGTGCCAAATTGCCTTTTGTACTTCTATGTCCGTCTAATGAGCTCTTTCTTAATTACAATAATTGCCAATTTGTCAAACCCCAATTTTAAAAGCACAAATTATTCTGGTTATTTATTGTTATTAAATCTAAGAGACTTCATTGGACTCCATTATATTTAAATTTTGAGTTTTCGAATTTATTTGGCCAAATAATGAATTTTTAACTATTCACTGTAGTTCTTCAAGTGACAATGATGTAGTTCGATATATGTACGTAGTTTCATATTTATTTGAAACTTTTCAACTAATCGAAGAATTTTGAAAGATTGTTATTTAATCAAAACTTGCCTATCACATCGATTTTTGTGTTCTAATCCAGATCCGTAGCTTACTTTATGAATAAAATCAAATAACAAGCTTTCTGAAATAGTTCACTAAAACCCTTACCACAATACTTAACTCGTACTGGACGCACGTTTCAGCAGTAAAACTGAATTCAGTTTTACTGCTGATGATGATAGGCAAGGGTTTTAGTGAACTGTTTCAGTGTTCCAGTGCCACAGAGAACCCTACTAACAACCTTTCTGATTCCAATATCCATCAAAAATGTCTTTCGCTTCCATGGAAATGTTGTATGTCGAAATTTTGAAGTACGATAAGTCACAATGGTTTCCATGCTTACCATAGTATTTTAAATACTGCATGTGAGTAGCAATATATTCACTGATACACAATGCAATTAATAAATTTCGAATTTAAGAAATATAATTATAGTTTCCGATGGTGAATTTTGTTTTACGCGACTCTGTTTTTAAACAATGCACCATATGCAAGTAAAAAATGCCCCACTTTCAAATGTAAATAATTAAGAATAAATACACTTTTGAATAATTATCGCCAGAATATATTAAAAACAGATGTAAAAAACAATACACTTAATACCTTAATCATTCTGTAAATTTCATTAATTTTTTTATGGTTAAAATAACAAATAATTATACATCAATAAAAAAATATATCCAAATTTGAAATATTGTCAAATAAGAAACCAGTAAAAAGTATCCAAAACTGAAAACAAATTATCATAAGGTTCCGTGGTGTAGCGGTTATCACGTCTGCTTTACACGCAGAAGGTCCCCGGTTCGATCCCGGGCGGAACCATTTTGTTTTTAACTGAACCTAATTAAATGCATAAATAGAAATAGATTTTATTTTAGCTTTGTTTCTGCAGAAATCACAAACTAGTCAGAGCCAATCAATTGTCGTGAAATCAGCCAGAAAATAGTTATGGATTCCTTTTAGCCAATCAAATTGCGTCTGACTAGTTTGTGATTTCTGCAGAAACAAACCTTTTATTCGCTACAGTTTCAAATTTTTGTAAAGTATGTGCAAAGGTACTAAATATTTAATTAAGTCAGATATCCAAATATCTGGCAAATCTTATCTTAATATTTTTCATTTGTAGTTATACCTAAGAATGAGGTATTTATATAAATATGCAATGCAGAGTTAACATACATGCATGTTCATCAAATATCTGCATTTTTATATACATAAATTTTGAAGGCCCGTTTAGATTCTTACTGTTTATTCCGCGTAACCGCTATCTATACTCGTCTAGACAAGGTATGTGTTATCACAATTACAACTGTTACAACCAGCTGTAGGAATTGGAAGGAACGAGTAGTTTCCATGTTACGTTATTTTAAGCACTCCGGCATACTACTGAAAATGTCCACTAGATGGCGGGCACAGTATTATTCTACAATTTCCATTTTTTCAAAGCCTGAATATAAATAAAAATGTTTTTTGTTGACACACAATAAAATCGGCCTTAGTAGTCATTTTTCAAAGAAATGTTATTTTACCTATTTTTCCAGCTAATTTCTGCAATTATTTTGCTTTATATTTTAGTTCATTATTAATTATTAACTGTTTATTTTCGCTATTTAACAGACGTATTACAATGTAGCCAGTTCAGCAGGTTCAATTCCCTTTTTTGCAATTGTTCTTCCGTCGAATTTAGTGAAATAGAAAAATATTGATTGAATTTTGAAAATTATATCTGCGGACATACCCACATGATTTGATTCTTACTATTGTCGAAAGGGTTTATTGCAGAAACGCCTTGCAAATATAGTATATAAGAAACAGCGTACACTTAATAAATTGTAAGGAGTAAGAAGATTTTGTATTTTGATATTGTTGAACCTTACAACTACAAAAAACTGAATTAGGAGATACATTATTTTCAAAATTTAATTCGTTTTTACTCAATTATGGACAACACTAAAAGAAGAAGTACCAACGAAGAATGCTATCTGCCACTAAATTAATGTAACAGTAAGTCAAGTATTCTTAGTTAATTTGCAGAATTCTTGCCGTACAGGTAAATTCAAAACACTAAATCTTTGTTTCCGTATTACAAATATCTGTAGAAAAGCGCTATGTAAAGTACGGACGAGGGAAATATTATCCGTGTAGTATCTAAGTGGTCTTAATACCGAAATAGAGAAGCAGCTTCCCACTTAACATAAAAGCTTGGAAATTAAAATTACGTGCAAATGTAAGACATATACCCAATACACTAAGTACCAGGATATTGCATTAAATTCAAATTGGTACCTGAAAAAATTAGGCAGTCTGATCTTACTTACTTGGAACTCAGCATTATTTATAACAGTATTTCTTAATCTCTTTGGCTACCGCCACTTCTGTAGTTTGAAAATGTGTTCTTGCGCCCAAAGTAAAAAATCCAGTTTCCTAACATCATTTCTGAATTACCACAAAAGTCGTGCTGTTTTCACACCACCAGGAGTGTGTATATGCCTGGTTAAGAACAATAGATTTCGTTTACTTCTAAGCAGATTTAATAAGGATAGCCAGCAAAGATCAGCTACATATTAATGGTTTCTTAGTTTGCCGTATTTCTTACTTTACGTATAAACCTTCTACGCGATGAAGTCTTTTGATTTTTTTTTTAACTTGCATTGTGTACTTCCCAATTTAAATAACGCACAAATTTACGGAAAATAAAGTAAATTTGTGCATTAATAATATTTCTAGATGTTTTTATAATATTTCCTTTTGAAGAAAGTAGTAATACATTTCAGTTGCCGAAAGAAAAGAAGTGAAATGGAAAAAAGCAAAGAAGCTTGCAGGAGACAGAAAGAGATGGAGGGAGATGTGGAAAGCCGGTTCCAACATAGTTTTATACCGAAAGGTAGGAAAGTTAAGGATTAAATAAGTAAGTAAAATTATCACACTTTTTTATCAATTTTGCATGTCCTTGTTATTCTTGCAAACGGAGCATCGAGCTCGTTATAGACGTCTCTTCCACTTTCTTTCACCGGTGCCTTTTCAGCTAGCGACAATACGTTTTTGGATATCATCCGCTTCTATTTTCCTTGTCACCCTTTAAATACTCAAGAGGCACAAATGAATATGGATGTTGGTCAATGTATTATAGTATGAGAAAAGTGGTTTACATGATGACCTAAGTTTATTACCTTCACAATTATATCTTTCTCAAATATATTATTTATAATCAAATATCAGGAATGTTAAAGCAGAGGATGCAGCACATATATTTTTAAGAATACCCTTAAGAATAAGGAGTAAGACGTATTGTAATTTTAAAAATACCGCACTTAGAATCGCCATGTTTAGCACCATGACAAACCGCTGCTTAGTCAAGTACGAGAGTAGTCCCAAAAGTAAGGTCTCCAAAGCGTTGGTGACGGAGAGAAACTGTTCGTGCTGCTCTTGGCCACACTGTTGTGATTGTTGCTTCCCCACTCTCAAATAAGCGTGCTCGCGCCTCGCTGGGACGCCCAGTCATGGCTTGGCAGCCGTTGAGAATGGAGCACCCGTTGATCGCCACCGCAAGTGCGAAGTTCGTGCAGTTATTCGGTTTTTGAGCGCAAAAGTTGTTCAACCGATTGAAGCTCATCACCAATTGACGGAAGTATATGGAGAGTCGTGCATGGATGTCAAAAACGTTCGCAGGTGGTGTACAGAATTTGCAGCCGGTCTTACGAACAAGGGAGCGGGAGACCGTCAATTTCCGACAAGACAATCGCAAAGGTTGAGCAAACCATGCGTGAAGATCGGCGGATCAATCTGGATGATCTCTCCCTTTTGGTTCCTGAGGTTTCCCGAAGCACCATTCACAGAATTTTAATGGAACAGCTGCAGTATCGGAAGGTGTGTGCAAGATGTGTTCCACGAATGCTGACGGAAGGCCACAAGCGGCAACGAGTTGATTCAACCCGTGAATTACTTCGCCGCTATGAAAGTGAAAAGGAAAACTGTTTGGACTCGATTGTCACGGGTGACGAAACCTGGGCGTTCCACTTTACATCTGAGACTAAACAACAATCACGCGAGTGGCGGCATTCCTCTTCGCTCAAGCCGCGAAAATTCAAACAACACAGTCTGCCGGTAAAGTCATGGCAACTGTGTTTTGGGATCGAAAGGGGGTATTGTCGGTCGACTTTATGCCTACAAGGACCACAATAAACATTGACAGGTACTGTGAAACACTGGAAAAACTTAGACGGGCAATTCAGAACCGGAGAAGAGGAATTGCTGAGAAAGGGCGTAAGCATTCTCCACGACAACGCTCCCTCACACATCGCCCGTCGCTCTCCGGCAACAGTTTAAATGGAACATCATCAACCACCCACCCTATAGTCTGGACTTGGCACCCAGTGACTACCACCTGTTCCCTAAGTTGAAAGAAAATTTGGTTGGAACGCGATTCAGCTCCGATGACGAGGTGAAAGAAGAGGTTCAACGCTTTCTCAAGTTCATGACGGCGAGCTGGTATGACATGGGTACACAAAAACTGTCACAGCGTCTGCAAAAATGCATCGACCGAAATGGCGATTGTGTAGAATAATAGATAAATGTTCAAACTTTAAAATGATGTGTATATTACAGAAAATAAACGGATTTTTGTATTCTAAAAAAAATTAGAGACCTTAGTTTTGGGACCACCTTCGTACATTCATGCAGTGGCGAGTATAAAAGACAAAGCAACAAAAAATTAACGGAACCTATTAATAAATAAAAAATCTAACTACAATTAAAAATGTGAAGACAATTAAACATCTACCAAATCATAAATTTTAAAGAAATAAGTAATACATCTGCACATTGCAAGATTGTAGATACTTTGTGACGACACTGGATGGCATAATATGACAGGCTGGAGAGCAATGTATAATTTCAAATTATTTACATAAATTGAATTATAGATAATTTTGTTTATAAAAACAAACACATTCTAAAAACAGAAACATTTTAAAAGTTGACACGTAATGCTCCCGATTATAAGTGCCCTATTAGTTAGCAAATTGGTATCTGTACAGCAAAAGAGTGATCCCATCAAAGTTGAACTGTCCGTTGAATTATCACGTCCTTAAAAATGGAACTGGAAAACTCCAGAATGTGCCTCATCTATGGTATCCGTGTCTATCATTATCTGCGGGTTTTGCAAAAAAAAGTTAACATATGCATGTACGTGTATCAACCAGATTGGTCTTTCCTGTCCTGATCACCCTACCGGTTCGTGTGTCCTGACTATTTTCTAGGGATGCGTGTCCATTACCGATATTGATTCCTGTCATCCGCTTGGAAATGGTATTTCCGTGATAGCTATGTACATAGAACGCTGCCTATTACATGACACGCAGACATTTTCCGGGTTTATCGCGAATTTTTCTCCCTTTCCTGCAATGTGAGCAGACGCCCAACCTCAATCTCCTGCATCGCATCGACAGTTCCGACCCCATCCGAAAAATACGCGTCCAGCACCCGAAGCGTCTCAATTCCGGTCTCGTACTTAACGAAGTTAGTTTATATTGGATCATCCGTCAAGCTATGACGGGGAACGCTGGCGATAAATTACGTGGAAGGCGGTAATTTCGGAATTATTGCCGATATATCGAAATAGTTTGGGCAGAAAATGGGAACTACACAATACAATAATAAATACTTTTTCGCTAAGCCCATTTACAGATACAGTGATGTAGGTATGCGCATTCAGCTCACGTTTGATTCAAAAAGATAGATTCTATAAATGCTATTCATATTGGAGTTCTATTTACAAATTAAAAATTAAGAATTTTGCAATAAATAAAATACTACAATGAAGGAAATACTTGTAAGAACTATTGCGCGTGAATATCGATGTAGAATAGCTGCAAGAACTAAAAGAAGTAGACCGTGAAGCTTATTCAGAAACAATATATTTGGAAGAGGTATTAAATGCGTTACCTAAACTACAAAAATGGAAAAACAACAATGTTAAACAATAAATTTTAAAAGCCAAAGTATGGGAAACAGAAACGACACCAAAGGATTTGGAAATAGGAATTAATTTGGGATTTGCAAATTCGTTCATAGAAAATTAGAACACAAAAAACGTTATAAACGTTCGATAGTCTTGGAATCTAAGTTGACCAGAGAAATTGAATAAAAAATGCTGGAATCCCAATTTTGTTTTTTGAAAAGGTTACAACACACAAAGCCACATTTCTACTATATATCAGAAAATTTCGAATATTTCTGTAAAATGCTGATTTTTTCAAAATTTTGGGCCGGTAGTAGGAAAAGTATAATATGACACTTGAGCCGCAACTGCTTTTGCGATCTCAGAAATAACTCAACCGCAAAACTGCACTTATGTTCCTTGTGACATAAATAATCGTAAGATGTGTCTTCTTTAAAAAAGGATCCAAATCGAAATACAACGCTGGGGCTTGTTTGCCTGTTCCTGGATTCGGCCCAGCGTTTTTTGAAACATCGTTACTGCATTCTTTGTAAACTTAGGTAATTGTATAGCTTCGTTGGGAATACCTATGCGCAAAGAGTAATTGTCCAAAACACTGTAATATTCAACAGATCCAGAGCAAGTACATACCCTTAATATAACTCTCAGTCGAAGAAGGAAATATTAAACACCTAGAAAATTTATACACCAATTTGCTGCTGAGGTAATTTGATGAATCGAATGCAGCTGTCATTAGCACTATATGGAATGGCTTCACTCAAGTGCGTGCCGTGAACCTATATCCGAGCGATCCTTGTTTCTGGCTCATTTTCGATTTTTCAGTGGTTTTTATAGTCTCGGGTCCCCCTCTCCCTGTCCTTAGAGTCGTATTAGTTAAATCTAACTCCAGCCAGCGACAATTGCGGGGGAACGGCTAAATAACTCGTCTTCGCTCTATTTTCTTCACGACCTTAAAATTTGTCTTTAACGTAATAGTTTCCTACAAAAATGTCCAGAATAAATCTTATTTTGTTTTTACAATAATTTCGTAATTTAAATCCCGCTTGGCAAAAATGTCAAAGAGTTAGACTTTACATCGCGAACTCGCATAGCACGCTGCAATATGGTATTCTTAAAAGGAGGAAATATTAATTGGTAGACATTTTAATTGAAAGAATGTGAAACATTGTATATTCCAAATGCGTATCGTAATTGACTGTGATTTTTGATAAATGCTATCGAGAACAAAGGACACTAGGGAAATCTCTCCCTTTAGCTCGAGTCGCCTTTGTGAGGAGACGTATTTGGCTAAGTGCTTAATTTTCCAAGCAAATTCAAGTATTGAAGTGTACAAATTATACTTCAAATATAAGTTTAAGTCGGGTTGGATTATTCAAACGAACGCGGGGTTTTGAGTACGTGGCGCGTTACCAGAGAGCGCGCGTTTATCGTCAAAGTTTGGGGTTATTCTATCAATTTAATTTTTGTGAAACGTTATTATTAACAATTTACAATCTTTTTAAACTGCTAAAAGTGCGTCCAGGGGACACTCCCAGACCTACCGACCGTGAAAAATTAATATATTTTTGATTAACAAATTTCTCTATTGTTATAATATAACAATCTATATTCATATGCTCTGAAATGTGGGATAATGATAATTAAATAGACTAATGAGATATTTTCCATTAGGCAGAGTACTGGGTGTCGCATCCGACGTCTATGTAGAGCTCAACATCTGCCAAATTTCTTAGAAAAATAAAATTTCTTTGAATATACTACAAAAGCGAAATTAACCAAAGTAAAATTACTTACATAATTTGAAAATCGTTAGATGTTCTTAATTAACAAAAGTAAAATCGAAAGGCGATGCATATTAAAAGTTGAGTAGATATGTAACATACATGAATACAATGTTCTAGAAGAAATATCGCTAACCAGTAATATGTTCGTGAGAAACTTTCGTAAAGAATGCAGGAAAGTTGTACGGAGTTCGATATACTGTTACAATTCAAATCAAAAGTATACAATGTATCAAAATAATATTATGGTATCTATATACATAAGCAGCTTAGGTTTTAAATGTCCTTTCTGTAATTGATAGAATCAGGACACCTTAAAATAAATTTGTTCAACATCGAGTATTTTTAATATCCTGGAAATGAAAAGGGTGAATGTAAATTACATTTGATTTTTTCAAATTGTTCACTTCATCTTTCGATTTTGATGAAAAAATATTGACTTTTTTAAATGGATAAGTTACAATTTTTAAATATATTGCAAACTTTAAATAAATTCGAAATGTTACTTAAATATATGGTGCACCTTACGATAAATAACTTGTTCAATTCCACTGTCCAAACTAGAATTCGAAGGAAAAGTGTCAGAAGCAGGTTTCCTAATAGTAGGAAATAGGTCTGAGGGAACGAAATAACAGTTTATTGGAAAGACAAGGGTAATTATTCTTTCTCGAAATATCATTTAGAAATTTGAGGTTCTTGTTATGGTAAACAGGGTGAGAAATATTGTGTTTAGTTTAGTGACCAAAATGTTATGAATTAATTTTATATTTGAAAGAATGGCAGGATTTAAAGTTAAGGATGCAATATCAATTTAAAGTGATGCAGTTGTCGATGACTCAGATGATTTTGGTAGATATAATACAGAAAATTATAGGTATAGTTAAGTTTTTCAACTTTTGTATAGCCCTTTCCTTAATTGGTGGCATTTATTGACTGGCGTTACATTAGGTAGTACTCCGTAACTTCTGCCTCAAGTTTCCTTTGTTAACTGTAATACAATCAATTACGTGTGTGAACATCATTCCCTTTTCTGATAAAATTTAACGCAGTTCGTTGATCAACACGAAAGGCTAACAGCACACGATGATTATGGCTCTCTGCTACAGCCGTTTCTGAAAAAAAAATATTCAATTTCCCCAACGAAATAGCACAGCCTTTCCCATTCCACGCGAACAAACCGAATTAGAATTACAAATCGCCGCATTCTTTCTGCTTTTGATTCTCTCTCGCTTGCTCTCAAACTGCTTTTTCTCTCCGCTTACCCTCCTTTCCCAAGCTTACTGCCGTTTTTTTATTCGACGACAGTTAGCGCTTCTCGACCGCTTTTAGATCAAGTTATCCGAGGCGTTTATTAAATGAACACTTTTGCACCTGAATTTTTTCAGTTAGAATATGCCAACGTGAATATGCCGCCTCTATCCGCGATTTTTTTTTATTTCTTTTGTTGTATTACAGTGTGAAACGCGCGAAAAGTTCCACAATGGGAGAAAAGCTATTGCAGATTTTGAAGCTAAATTTTGCAATGTGTATACGGGGAACGTGGTAATTCGCTCGCTTACCCTCTATACATATGAAATTTTACGGGGAGTGCGGATGTCGAATTATGCCGGAAATAAATCAACTGTTCTTCACCTAACGGAATAGGGTCTGGAAGGGATAAGAGCGAAATAAAGATTTATGAGGTTAGTTGGTGCGAACATGCTCGGTACTACATTTGAAGAACAATATATTAATCAGATTCGATTGAAAATACATTTATCGTATGTAGAGGGTGAGTCAACGATTTGGTAAAGTCCACTTATTCTTCAAACAAAGATAAAATTGAAATATAATTAAAGAATATAATAACAATAACGTTTATTTCCAACAGGTTAACACCCAGTTACAAGAAATGTAAAAATAGCATGACAATATTAATTTATAAACAATTAAGTACTTTAGTGCAATTAAATAATTATGGTAAGTTTGTTTAAATATGTTAGTTTTTGATGGACAATGTCTGTTTTATGGGCTTTTTGTGTTGTTGCCTTTTTGATGGTTTTGGCACGAACCATGCAAAATTGCTGGGTCAATTTTAATATTATGTAAATCTGGCAACAATTACCACCTTATTTGCCATGGTTGCGCAACAAATTGTACAATAATTTATATCATTATCTTCTGTTAAAGCAGTTCGCCTTGTAAATCTTATACTATCTATGCTTACCTAGGGCAAAGTTCAAATATTTCCGGTTGTACAAGGGCATCATGTTCATTATGTTCCACATTGCCAAATTTACCGAATATTAAAATCAGGTGCTTGGTCTTATCTAACGTAGTCCATGCGTAGGTTATTGTAAAATCAACAATATAAAAACTGAAACTTTAGCACATTGCCTGTCAAAAACTAACAAATTAAAACAAACCTACAACAATTAATTAATTACAATAAAGTTCGAGTAAAGGTGAAACAACAATTAACAAAACAAATTAAAATTACATAAAATAATAACGAGCTCAAAGAACGAAAGTATGACAAATGGTTATAAAAACAATAAATTACGAGAATAATTTACGCTTTTGGATTTGACAGTTTGGCAATTGTTATGATTATTTTGTTTAGCAACAAGCTCTTTAGATCAGTCTGGCGTCACAGAAAACAATTTGGCGCTCTTTCCTAGCCAACTTTTTGTAACGACAAAAACAGATTACCAAAACATTTAATGCTGCATATCGTCATACTTCTTAAGTTAAAATATAACATATGTGGTATTGTTGCATTTGCTTTTCAATTATCTTTCCAAAACCGTAAAAATATACAGGCTTTTCTATTTAACAAAAAGAAAGTTGACGTCACTTCCGGTGAAACCGGAAGTGCAATTGAAATACCGATAACGGCAAAAATTAGTTCACAAAAAATAGAAATCGACCTATTTTCTCTGAAAACGCTACCACATTGCATACACGGTATGTTACGATGAGCGTCGGTTAAAAGTATATGGGGAAGAGAGTAAAATAGAAATTTGAAGATTTGCATACGCAAGTTATCCTTTAAAGCTAAGTCAGCCAAAATATTTTCTACTGCCGGGATCTCTCTCTTATACCGGAAGTAGCCATCAACTTCCCTATTTTAAATAGAATACTACAATTTTTTATGTCAGATCTGAATTCTGTGCTAAATTTTAATATTATTTTATGCAACATATTCTATACCTAGAATTCATTCGTTTGACAGATGTTGTAGAAATTGTAATACGCCAACAGTAAAGTATTAGAATTATTAGAGTAAGAAGAAGTTGTAAAATAACTTGAAAAGTAATAAAGAGATAGTTTAATAAAAGGAGTTGTGAGTTTCATCACCCAGTTACCACGTTAAGGAGAACGATAAGTAGAACTTCAGGTAAATACCTCTCAGTATATATTAGAATTAGAGCGAGTACACCCCTAGTCATACAAGTGAACGTGACAATATGAAAGCAACTTCAGAGGTTAGACAAAATTTTCATTGGAATAATTCAAAGCTAAAATAAGAGAAACGTAGTCGTAAACGGCCAAGTTCTATAGATTTCTAATGCTGTTTAATAACGAACAAGCTCTTAGAATAATCGGATCCAGTTTCCACATAAAAATCCCTTGTTTACGGGAGAACGCTAAACTCCTCCGACTTATTTTAGATTTTTTTAGTTTAAGCGCTGCATTACATTTATGTATGAAGTATACGCTAATTGAAATCTGCATGCGGCAATTTTTCTCGATCCTTTAAAACAAGACGCGCTTTAGTGCTTTTACAATGTAGATGGATTTAACGACGTCAAAAAATTTCCTAATCGCGTTATCCTCTTAATTTTAATACAACGTTCGCGGATGGGATAATTCCGGATAATTCAATCCTAAGTTTGTTTTGTAGGCGAGGGATTTTTAATTTTATTTAATCCGCGCTACCGGTTTCTCTCTTCTTTCTGTACGTTCGCTAACATCGTTCCGTTCAAATGGGCGCATTGTGTTGAATTTTTAATTAAACACAACGCACATGAATAGAAAGAGGAGTCGGTGCACTACTTCCAAGAAACTCCATCTTGGTTCTTTATTCATTTCATTTGGTGGAAAATAATAAGAAAACAAGTGAATCGTGTGTAAAGGCTAAATATTTAGACAGCTTTGTTCGTTCTGTAACTTTTTTCCAAAGCAGCAGGATGTGCGAAGGATTATTCTGTATATTGTTATCAGAAATGCAGATTAATACAACCATGGATTAAATTTATAATATACGAGAAATTAATGAACTAGTGAGTCATTGCAGGAACTTTTCTGTAAAATATCTCACGTATTCTTTTTGTGTGCTCTTTCTGGTTAACCTCTTTTGTAACCGGCAAAGGGGACGGTTGGTTGAGTATTAAATTAAAAAAAATAGGTAATACAAAATAGATAATAAAAGTGTTAATAAGCTGTATTATGATCTTAATAAGCTTTACTACAATTATATTACCTTTTAATATCTGGTACGTGCTTTTTAATATATTGTAGTGGAATATTGGGGTGAAGTGCGTGCACTTGCGCCCAATGTTAATTTACATAATTATAATTAAAATTTTCATTTTATATCAAAGTCCGACATTATATTTTTAGAATTTGAATAATTAATTAATAGTCAAAGTTATTTTCAAGAATTTAGCTTTTAATAACAATTTTTGTCAAAAACACGCAAAATCATGCGAAACCCCATCTACATTAGAATCCAATCATCAAAATCCATACTATGGTTTGCAACATCACATACGATCACGAATAGGCCAACTATTAAAATTCGACAGAGGGATTTCAAAATCTGTATACAACATCGTAACAAGTGACGAAACTTGGGTAAATTCGTACAGGTCGGAAATTAAGCAACAATCAATTGTTTAGGTGTTCCTAGATGAGCCGAATCCAGTTTATTAGCGAAGCACTTCCAAGAAAATGATTGCTAGTTTCCTTCGTTGTACTGCACATGTCGCAGGCATTGCTTTGGAGGATCGAAGAACGGTTAGCGCTGAATGATATACAACAATTTGTTTGCCAGAAGTCATTGATAAAATCATGAAAATCAATTGACAACCTGTCTCATGGACATCCTCGTCATTTTGTATACCAGCTTCCAGAGTGTAAGTCATTGTAGAGAGTTGGTACGTGGTGAAAGTTGGTTAAATAAATTCAGGGATTTACCAGCAAATATTGTTAAAGTCCATTAGTCTTCTCCTTTCCATTGTGGAAAGTTTTATATTCAATCCAATCTGGGATACTCTCTTTCTCCTTGTTTCAATAAAAAAATGCCTCTCTCATTCAATAGTGATGGTTTCTAATGCATTGGTGTTTGCAATTCCTTTTTGAATTTGTTTGCAACGACGCTTGCTATTTTTTCCATTGAACCAGCTTTAATGTCTGTGGGTTTTTCGCTATAACCTTTCCTACTAAAATCATCAGTTGAGCTAAAAATACCACTTGGGTTATGCGCCAAATAAGTAGTAAAAATCACATACTCGAAACTCTGCCACTGAAACACTTCGCTATCACTCTTACCACAACACTCGACTAATATGCACGTTTTGATAGCTAAGTTACCATGAACTCAGTTCAGTTTTATTGTTGAGGATGGTAGCTTAGTTGTCGAAATGTGCGTCCAGTATTGTTGAAATATTGCGGCAAAGGTGATAGTGAAGTGTTTTAATAGGTACGATATTGTTGAATACTCAAGTTATTCTAATTAAATTCCTGTAGTTTTCATGATAACCTCTAAATGTTTTCCTTATTTACTTTATACTCAAAATTTCCGAACATTTTCATTGAATAAATTAATAATCGTTGTATAAGTCGTTTTATTTACTAAACTTTGCTTTTGTAGGTATCATATTGACCCATTACAAAACAATATGCCGCGTAGAATGTTACAAATGGAATTTGGTATAAGATAATGTGCTTCAAATACGTAGGATAAACTTTAGAAGTACATATTAGCTTTTTCGTAATGTGATCGAAATGAATTTCTGCTATGCTTCCAAATATATACTGCAAATTCTAGGTATGATACAATAAAGGAAGACAGCTCCAGATATTGGTAATTTAAGGAACTTCTATGCTTACTGCGCTAGACTCACCTTTCTGGAGGATATTTTTAACCTCTTTGTGTACACAAACATATTAATCTACTGATTAAACTTGTAGATCGACTATATGTGCTGGGTTGGATAGTTCGTCTCTTATTTGTATAAATCTTCTAGGAACTTTTAGGGTATATACGCAGATTAAACAGGTAGGAGGTTATTTCGAGCAAGTTTCAACTTTAATAGGGGCATATATTAACTGTCACTGCTGGGGGCTTTGTTACTCGAGTTGCAAAGTATTTTCCGCTATCGATAACGCGAATAAAGGCGAGACGGAAGCCGAATATTATTACAGTAAATATTTTCGCGTTCACAAACAGTTTGTGGTTTATTCACACAAAGTCATTTTCATTTGTAAAATACGTGCGGACCTTATTAAGTTCCAAAATGGTATAAACGGCGTGGCGTTCAGTTATTCGGGCTTTTATGTGTTTAATGTGAAATAAAATGTTGATCTTCTTAAACCTCCATCTACAGACCTGTATTATTAAAACCAAAATCGATAGCTATGGAAGACTTATGTACCGATATGGATTTTGAATGTTGTTGCACTTAATTTACTATAAACAAAAGATCTTATGGGATACTAGTAATATACCCTAATATTTTTAAAGTGGTAAATTGTTGAAAAATTTTAATTTACGAAAGTTATTTAAATAATTATGTCAGCCGAGGGTCCCGAAGTATTCTTAGCCACTTTTACGGCAATTTAAACGAATTTTAAGATCAACAAATGGGAGTTTGAAGGAAATAAAAACTAAAAATTGAAATTAACCTGAATTTTTCGATGATGTCAATACAAACACTGTGACGAACCGCCGCTCGTCACAGATCCCAAAGAACTTGTAATAAATGGAAAAAAAAAACAATTTATTATTACTATAATAATTTTATATTTATTCTTTGAATCATTTTGTGAATATTTAATTGTATTTTTACGTGAACATTCTGAATGACAGTGCATATTTGCTTCATTTATCGATTCGCATTTTCGCTTTGTTTTTTTTTGTACCATACGTCATTCAGAAGAAGTGGTACGTCATCAACCAGAAGGGTATATAAACCGTTAAAAAATCTGATTCAGCAGGAGTCTTCTCCTGGTTGCAACCCTGACGGTATCTAAGCACTGTCCTCGGCAAGACCCCCCCAGCATCGCAGGCGGTGTATATCGCTGCCCTCGGCGTAACTCACTCTGCATAGCAGGCGGTGTATAGCACTGGCCTCGGTGAAACTCACCCCCGTAAGCGTAATATTTTTATTTGCGAGTTTAAAATTTATTTAAAGCGAATTCCCGATAAAATACTTAAGTTTATTCACCGTTTTATTTCTAATCTACACTTTACCGAAATTTCCACCTATTCATTTACCGCGTATAGATTGATATATATATATATATATAAATATTCACAAAATGATTCGAAAATAATATTATACTAACAATAAATTGCCTTTTTCCTTTTATTAAAAGTTCTTTGGAATCTGTGACGAGGGGCGGTTCATCACAACACTAAGTTTATGTTACATTTACTGGAAAACTGCCTATCCTTAACAGCCAACTTTCACTTTTATCTCGAATTTTTTTTACAATTCGAAATATTCACACTTGAAACTGGGATGGCGGCCAAAATACGAGTTAACTCGATGAAAGTTTGACCAGCAGTGAGAAAATCAATTGGCGTTCTCCTTCTGCTTTATTTTAATCGCGGTGGCGATTGTTTTACCCGCAGCAAATTTTGATGATTCCTTTCCAAACATAATTTAACGATGACTTTTTTCAATGTAACATATTCGAATGGATGCAGTGACGCGACTGGACGACTGAATTATGCTATTATATGACCTAAAATTTCAACAACAACTGTCCAATAATAAATTTCACTGACGTTCTAGACAGAAGCATTACGATAGATATTTAATTTATGAAATTATGCTCGAAAGATCTTTCAATTTACACTGTTGTTTGTTGTAGGAACGTTTCTCATTAAATTTTACGATTTACGAAATGGAGAGATTGTACAGAAGAAGTTTCTTCTCCGATTCACCAAGATCATCGTTGGTTGGAGTTAAAAAAAATATTTGGTACCCACACTCCGAAAATCGTAAGATTGGGGAGGTCTAGAGGCTTCCAAAAAAGAGCTAATATGCGCCAGACGGAATTTCACATTGACCGGATAGCCATACTGAATATACTACACGTGCTCGAATGACAGCTGCGCTCGACAATGTAAATATACATCACTTCAGTATAGATTTTCAACTGGGAATTTCGATGTTTTCATAGATAGTTTAACTGAATCCCTGAAACGAGTTACAACTAAGTTCGATAATATAATTTTATGCAGAGACCTAAATATTAATGTGTGATGTAGATGTACTAGATCAGATAATCTCATTGGTGCGTTTGATTAGGAGGATTGGATTAAGCGGAAAGTTGGACCAACAAATGCGAATTGCGGTCACTGACGGACACGTGTAGGAATTCATGATTACATGATTTCCAACATTACGGAATTGACTGTTGATTTAGCGCTGTGTGACTTGGAAATAGCTGATCATCGCGCGTGAATAATGAGTCTGAATTTTAACGTTATCAATTACTCGAAAAGCGAGCATTCTCCAGTAACGTTTCGTGACATTAGCGAGACAACTACGGTTTCAACTCGGAATGGCGGATTGGATCAGATCTTTCGACGACATGGAACGCATGGATAATCTGTTTAGAACCTTCTTGTATACTTTTAACTCGCTTTATGATTTTTCATATTGCTTGACACACGCAAAAAGGAAATTGTCCACTGGAAATAATGGCAAATGGATAAGTTCTGACTTAAAAAAGTTAAGGGGGAAACTTTTGAATTGGTTCATATTGTCTTGGACGTATCCGGATTTGGGTAGTCACTACAAAACAAAACAAGTCGAATATAAAAAAAGTTCAGTTGAGACAAAAAAGTATTTTTGGCAACGTATCGGGAATGGTAGAAACGTATCGCGGAAGTTATGGCGATGCGCCGACTCCCAATTAGGTTAAAATAGCAAGAGAAATGCAGCCATATCTATTAACGTATACAGTACGGTAGTATCTGATCCCTCGCAAGCGGGTACTATTTCTTGAAAAATTTTTACTAGCTCTCCATACTTGAATGTCATCCGAAACTTGGGTGCGGTTAAACCCGCAAATTGTATGCTATCACCTAGAAAATTCTATTGCCTTTTGTCCAGTTGCCTCCGATGAAGTTGCAAATAATGCGATATAGTCATCAAGAAATAGGCATAGCATCGATATGGATGGTTATAGCATCAGGGGTTTTCCCTCGTAGTTTAAAATAGGTAAGACCAGTTCAATTTTCAAAAAACATGATCCATCTATTATTGCAAGCTACTGCCCAATAACAATATTAAGTGTATTCTCGAAGGTGCTGGAATCTATCGTATAAAATAAAGTAATCGACTTTCTTAACAAATTTAAAGTTTTTTTGGGTGCCTAATACGACTTTCTTAAATTGAGATCCACCGGAACAGCTTCATTTTTGAATTGTGCATATTTTTGGGTATTTTGTGCTATGTACTCAAGCATAGAATCGTCAAAAAATAATCCAAAAATATCAACATACGTCATATCTTTGTAAACCAAATAATTATCTTTTGGAAACGGCTTTTGTTGTGATTCGAAATCCCCTTCAATCCATGCCAGAGCTTCCCATTCACTAATTCTCCTAGTGATCCATTCCCGGTGTACGTGCACGCTCTGTAAGTGACGTGGTTGTCTGAGTTCCTTGCTGGGTACCATCTAATTTGTACGATAAGTACGAGGGTAGGCTGAAAACTAATGCACATATGTGGAAGTAATATTCCCCCTAAATACGCATGCGAAGGTTTGAGGTCGTTGCGTTCATTCAGTGTATTTCGGGAAGTGGAAGTATGGAGACGTATTCTAGAGCTATGTCAATGCGAGTTGAACAGCGTGCTGTTATCGAATTTCTAACTGCTGAAAAAGTGACTCCTACTGAGATTCATCGTCGTGTAAAGGCTGTTTATGGTGACGATGCTGTTCATAGGTCCACTGTAAATCGATGGGTAATAAAATGTCGTGGTTGCGAGCCTGGAAAAGCCATAATTGTTGATGAGACACGCGGCGGACGTCCGATCACTGCCACAGACGATAAACATCGCAAACTCGTCGACGATTTGATTCAAAATGACCGGCGAATCACTCAAAAGCGTATCGCAAACCATATTGGAATATCCAAGGAACGTGTCGGCTTCATTATTGAACAATTGGAATACCGTAAAATCTGTGCACGATGGGTACCACGCCGTCTCACAGACGAGAATAAACAGCGTCGATTGGAATGCCGCGTGCAACTTTTGCAGCGCTACCGAAGCAGACGACTTTCTTTTGAATATTGTGACGGGGGACGAGCCATGAGTCAATCCTTACGACCCCGAAGAGAAAAGACAGAGCGCCAAATATCGACATCCGTCTTCTCCTCATCCGAAAAAGGTCAAAACACAACCATCCGCAAAGGAACTCCTTTTGACTGTGTTTTGGGATGCTCACCGAGTTTATGTGACCGATTTTCTGGAGCGAGGGGCAACGGTAAATTCTTCTCAGTACATACAGACTCTAAAATACCTCCGACGTCGAGTTAGTCGTTTGAGAGGCAGTCTGGCGCCAATAATCTTGCAACATGACAACGCTCGTCCACACACCTCCCGCGCAACTGGAGAGGCTCTGCGAAACCTGAAGTTTGAATCGATTCCACACCCTCCTTATTCCTTCGATCTTGCACCTTGCGATTTTTATTTATTTTTTTTTCCTCTTCTCAAGAGAGACCTCAAGGGTATTACACCTCGGACGATGAGGTGAAGGCAGCTGTCAAGTCCTGGATTCCAGAAGAATCGGAAGAATTTTTCAGTGACGGTTGTTGAAAAATAAATATATGATTCTGAAATTTAAGAATTGTACTTTAGTGCACTTTTTGCCCGATCTTGCTATTTGTTTTTGTTCGCGCTCTACAAGCATGTGTGCATTAGTTTTCAGCCTACCCTCGTATTTAAGGAATAATTGTTGCACCTTTGCTGTTATTATATTTAAATAGTAGAAAATTGGATACCACATTATCGTACCAGTGCATATTCCAAGTTACTTCTAACTAATGCGTTGAACAAGGTCCTCAATGGAGTAATGGTGTAGTAAAGGAATTACAGCATCTCAATAAAAACCCGAGCCTTTTAGAAGGTGCGCTACAAATTGCGAATTAGTGTTTCGAAAAATGAAGCTAATCGTCAAATATTACTCCTAGATCTTTTTACGGTTGACTTCCGTGCTATCAGATTGTTGTTTCTAAAGTCATTGTAGTATGTATATAGGATTTTGTACTTTGATGTATAATATAATAGAACATTTGGCACATGGGTCCAAAAGTAGAAGTTTTAGGAAATAGCAGTTAAGAATGACAACACCCGCTTATTATTGAAGATCTTTCCATTTGCGCAGCAAAATATCTGCCATTTACGAGGCTCTTTGATTTATATACCTTTTCTCAAAGGTGCAGGGTCGCTTTATAAGTGTCGTGGCAGACAATTCTATTTTGCGTGTTTTCGATTTGTATCCTGTTTTCCACCCAAGTGCCATTTGTCGACGTTATTATTAGGCCATTATTTGTACGCCACTCATGTATACTTACTAAACTATTCTGTAAACAGTAAGTATCTGTAATACTTGTTGTTTGTTGATATATTTACAAATCATCCGTATAAGCTAACACATTGCGGTCTAGTGAATACAATAAATCATTAATGAAGATGTCAAATAAGAGTGGTCCTAAGTTTGATCCTTGAAGTGCCCCACTGTGAATTTGAAATGGTTTAGACGAGAAGCCGTTACAGTAGACGTAGGTAGATCAAAATATGATAACGAAATAACAGATTTAGAATGTAATTCTACATCGTTATTAACAACAGCTTTTTTTATTTGAATTTCAATTGCGCTGTTGAATTAATGGAAAGTATTTGCTACAGATACAAATTAGAGGTCAGAAACTTTTAAACTGCTGAGTAAATAGAAAATGAGGGAAAGATTCAAAGGATTCAGTATATCTGCATTACGATTTACAATTGCGAAACATCCGCCAATTCAATAAGAAATAAAGGCCTTCATTTCAATTTACGCTTTACCTTACGAGTGTTATAATTTTTACATTTAGGGTAAGAATAGCAATGTATGTTATATACATAGTAGTTTCATGTACAGTTTATACATTTGTTACAATAACAGAAACGTAAATATGAATTTTCAATGTTAAATGTTGCTGCATAGAATTAAATGTTCGTGCTATTTGAGTTATTGTATGACAAAATGAAATAAAGTAGTCACCTCATAGCTTTAAAAGCTAATTCTGCTATTTACAATATCAAATACGTAGTATTATATTCTCAAAGAGCTTGTCGATGTCAAAACGTAAACAAGTATAATTTCTATATTATTACGAATTTTTGCCGCTGACGGAATTCATATCGTATAAGGTATGTTTGTCGACAATATTGTGTTTTTAAAGAAAACAATTATATATGGTATAGCTGTTTGTTTATGTGTTATATTGGATTTGAACATATTGGAAAAATTTAATATCGGCTGTTTATTTTGCAACGGAAAATATGTGAATAGTAAAGTGTATTTCGAGAATTGTTTGTAGAATATTGTTTGCTTATCGTTTTTATAGTAGTAATGTTAAATTCCCCGTTCATTCAGTTATGCGTTTGATGCAATATCCTGGTAAACGATGCTTTATTTTGCTACTTAGCCGTTGAATGATAAAAAATGTCGTTTTTGAATGCAGGGGCGTATGATATGCTTGCAGTGTATTTTCAATGTTTTGCAAACGCGTGTATTGTTGAACGTGAATATATATAAGAAATATAAGAAAGAAAACATTTCAGCCGTGAAACAGGGTATGTTCAACCTTGTGGAAATCATACTACAGTACGTGTAGCTAGAACTGAAGCTAATGAGATAAATGTCCTTGCATATATTGAAGTTCAGCCTCACACAGGCACTAGAGAAATATCTTCCGTTGTAAGTATAAATAAGTCATCAATTCGTCGCACCCTAATAGACAATGCGTCACACCTATACAGATTTTGACCATAGACGCAATAATTGTAATTGGTTAAAAGATGTCTACCATAAAGATGCTTCCTTCTTGCACTGCGTGTTGTGGATTTATGAGGCTACTTTTGCTAACGATGGGCTGGTAAATTTGCATAATATGCATTACTGGTCTAGAGAAAATCTTCATTGGACGAGAGTGGTTGATCATTAATATAGGTGGAGTATAAATGTTTAGTGTGGCATTTTAGGTGATAAAGTTATTGGATCATTTATTTTTGAAGGCGACTTAAACAGCGGAACATACTTAAATATTTTATGTAACGAATTACCAATACTTTTAGAAGATGTTTCGTTGAAAACTTGAAAAACACGGAGGTTTCAGCATGACGGCTGTCCAGCTCATTGTTTACGAATCGTCCGTGACTATCTCCATAATACGTTTCCATATGAGTGGATATGGAAGAGGATCTATTTTTCCACGGCCAGCTGGTTCCCCAGATCTCACGCACTCGTCGTATAAATAATGACAGCACAACAGCCTAAACATTTAAAATAAATTTGAGTTATTGTTTTCATTTTCATTTCAAGTAACACTAAATTATGTGTCATTGGTACTGTCTTGGTTTTGCATTGTTGTCGTTTATTTGCTTATTTTGTAACTGCTACATTTCGTTTGTTTCATGGCAAACTAAGATAAGTTTCGATATTATTAAGTAGGTATTTGTAACTAATAGGGAAATATTACCGGTAATGGGCTGTTTTCGTTATTATCTGGAAAAAGGAAAATGATATCACTATGTGCTTTTCACCACTACTGTAGTCTGTCAAAGCTCTTCAAACACAAAATAAGAAAAGCTTATTGTTGCGTTTAAATTTTTAGAGATAATTGAGAAAAACTCGTACAATTGGGAATAACGCCATCTGGTACGTTTTTTGAACATTAATGGATGGCACAAATTACGACGCCTAAAACAACGCTGAATGCCCTTTCAAACAAGTCCACACTTCTTTAATTCGGGTAAAAGATACAAAAGTTATAGCAGGTTTAGTTTTACATGATTCGGCAACACCTACTACACTCATTATTCACAATATGACAAAACGTCTTTAATCAAAGTGTTTCGTAATTAACTAAGCTTTTTAATAAACTGCAAAATGGTCTTGTTATGTTAGTAGAATGGTGTGAGCTTTTTGGGCTCAAGTTAAATGTTGATAAATGCTTTGTACTTACCTACTCGCGTTCTTGTTCACCGTACTTATTGTCCTACCAAATCAGAGGTACCAATTTGTCACGTAACCTTGAGTTTAAGGATTTGGGTGTACGCTTCGATACCACTCTCCCATTTAAAGCTCACATTAACAATATCTGTTCTGAAGCCATGAAATCTCTGGGGTTTGTGATGCGTGTCTCTAAATACTTCAATAATCCTTCTTTATTAAAGTCATTATACTTTGCCTTTGTACTCAGTAAACTGGAGTATGCCGCTCTAATTTGGTATCCCTTATATGCTTGTGACCTTCTAAATCTAGATCGTATCCATCGGAAATTTTTAAAATTCCTGTCATTTAAGATTGATGGAAGTTACCCTGAGAGAGGTACTCCACAAGATGGACTTCTGTTAAGGCACGACATGCTGGCTTTGAGTACGAGGAGGGATGGCATCTGCGAGAAATTTCTACAGAAATTGCTTAGAAATGACATAGATTGTCCATACATACTGGAACGAATGAATTTTCTTGTGCCACGCTTGAATTCAAGATCTGATAGTGGCTTCATTCTTCCATTCGCAAGGACTAACACAATGAGACGAGCGCCGACGTATACTTTGTCCAGGGCGGCTAATAAACGTGACTTATTTAAGTAAAACATGTAAAAATTTACGCTTTATTTTTTTTCATGTATTGCATTGTGTTTTTATTTAGTGTATATACTTGCCTACATTTTTCCTGTTATTGGGCAATATGCCTGTTGGGAAAAATAAATGTTTATTATTATTATTAATATAGCGTTGAAAATCATAATCCGGGAACTTTTACCAGATAATTTAAAACTTGCTGTTGACGCTAGCAGCCGCGTCCCCTAGCGGTCAAGTTTGGAATTTAAAAATATTTTCATTAAGTTTCCCTTTGCCACTTTAGTCATGAAAAATTTGTTCCCATTACTATAGCTATTGTAGATTTCGAGATATCGCCGGTCCCCACTCTTAGTGGGACACACCGTGTATATATATATTGTAGTGGGATGTTTGACGTGAAGGGAGTACGTTTAAATGTTACTAAATTCACATTAATCAATTCAATATCAAAATTCGTTAAATATTAAACTTTAACAGAACATTTGCGCAATTTGAATTATTCTGGATTAGTATTCGAGTTCTGACATCCTGTCCTCAGTTAATGTTACGGTACAGGGAATAATCAAAATTCCGAGTTATTTTAAGTTATTTACATTTTCAAAACATTATTTATAAAAATGACACGAACACACAAGGAACGCACTGTATTTGGAAAACAACCATCAAAATACCTTACGTCACCTGCGGCACCAAATTCGATCTTCAAAACATCAACATTAAAACCAAGTTGTTAGATTGGTAATCCTAGGACAACCGACAGAAAAATCTAGAAATTGCATTTTAAAAACTAAACGTTGCTGAAATTATTAAGTTTAAAGTATTGAAAAACTGTGAAAGTGAAGTAGAAACAGTTACAAATAATAATGCAGAGTATTTAATCAAGCAAACACAATTTTAAGAAGCAATCAAGAAAAATTTCATCGAGAAGATGAAAAATGGGGTTTTAGAAGAGGATATTGGATATTGATACTGTTGAAAAAAGAAAACTAGGACTCATTAGAAGAAGGAACACACAAACACATATAACACACCCACATATTAACTGTAAGTAATAAATTTAATCTTTGTAAGTGAAAAAATAAAAGGAACGCAGATTATCTCTCTATTCAATATTTTTAATCATCATTTGAAACATCACAATATTTACAACAACAACAACATCGGCTGTCAATCTAGAACGATTAGGGTGTTGAGGATAGCCACCCGTTGGTAATGAAAAGTCCCTCTAGCGGAGAGAAAGCTCAGTTCGACAGTCATCATTTCCCCCAGCCAACTGGCCTTGGGGCATCAATGTTAAATAATAAAGTTAAGTCCAGACAACGACGATCGTTGTGTAACACAGACAAATCCACTCTCCTTTTTATTTCCTAATCTCGTAAATCGTCAAAACTAATGTAAAAGTCATCTAAAACAAACAACAGGGTAAATTGGAAGGTATTTCAAACATCATTTCATAAATTAAATCTTTGTCCGAACGTTATTAAGTAAATCGTTGGTAAAATTTCACGTTTAAACCTTGTCAGTCAAAATGTAGATCATAGATTTGCCTACCTACTGTCAGTTGTTAGCGTTACGGCATGCATTCTGCTATGCTATTTCTATAAATAACTTAATTTCATCGAAATGCATCACAAAATTTTATATTTGGGTTAAATTATCAAAATTTGCTGTGGAATGAAACAATCGCCATCTTTCGTGATTACAAATAAAAGAAAGATAAGCGACGCCAAAATTTTCATCAATCTCGATTCAGCTTTCGTCGAATCAATTTGTGTTTACTTGACTACGATACCAATTTAAAGTGTTCGATAGTGAAATTAAAATATTTATTCAAAGAAGAAAGGGTTGAAGGTTAGAGCAGGCAGATTCCTATAGAAGTTATTATATATGACATCGGCTTCATTCAAATTCAAGGTTAGTTGTATTTTTAATTCTAACATTCGTTAATTTCGATTTATCAATTTGAAAATTCACTAGACAATTGCCCAAAGAGTATTTAGCAATACTCCCGATCCCACAAAGAATTTAAAAATTTAGACTTATTTAGAAAATTTTAAATTTTTCCCAAAAATCCCCTGAGAAAAATATTTCAATATATATGCTGGAATTTGATGTCGAACTGACATTCACAGTCTCACGACTTGCGATATCGCCTCCGCCCCACAGGTTGGCCCCATTCGAAAAATCGTTCTCATGCTGTATTTACAAAAAGTATAATAATTTACCAATTCAATTAAAGCGATCTAATCTTCGTCTTTTTAAACGGGAATATTGGTATATGCTGTTCCAGTGATGCTGTGATGTTTGAGAGCCTCCTATAGGGTTGGCAACGGTTGCAGTGGCTCTGTAGATGGGACCTTGCGCAACGGCTGTATGTTTAATCTTTCGTGAACTGATGTTTGTTCTTTCTTTTATTTCCTTTTTTGAAAAATGTTATACGTTTAATAATAGCAATAGATGATGCACACATGGAACATAGGTTAAGTTTATTTTAGACACTTTTCATTTCGTTTCTTTAATGTTTGAGATATACTATAGAACAGGGAAAAGCCGTAAAGCGAAAGCAGTTTTCGTGCATTATGAATGTGGACTTCGCTCTGTGGTTGCGCTTTACTGCTGTAAGCTTTACTCATTTTGTATTTCTTCTGTTTTTCTTTCTACATATCCTCTCTTAGAAATCGCAATTCTTTATTCAGGCGAATTAAGGCGGCACAAATATACCTATCGAAAATGACTTGCACACTTGCTATAATATTATTAAACCAATCCGAATAATTTCCAGGGAAAGCTTAAATGAAGTTTTGATAATACGCAGTTACAATAATTGCATACGTCGCGCCGCGCTACCGATGATCTTCATCGTTCTAAAGGCTTGATTGTGCTTTATTTAACACGTAAAGCGTGCTAAATAATTGAAGCCTGCTGGAATTGCACCAAACTAGTCCAGAGCGATTTAATTTATCCATTTCGAATTGTGGAAACTACTATTTCGCCGGAAAGCACGCTAGAAAACAATCTTTTCAGTGCGCTGGCTTTGCTTTTTAATAATCTATTCAGAAGAATTTTGTAATGTTGGAGGGTTGGGTTAATGTAGAAAGGTACATAAAAAAGATGGAGATCGTCACGAAAGCTTTATAATGATTTTTAAATGGATTATTGGTAACAGGAGAAGTTTGATGTTTAAGTTTCTCTTTGCAGGAAGTTCGCAATAATAAAATGTGTCACGTGGTAGTTTCAATAAATGTATTGTATGCATATTAAAATTAGCAACTTAATTCCACTAGTTAAATGCCAACGTTTCAAGAATGGTCTAGTATTCAATAGAAGTAAACTCATAGAATTCTTGAATTGAAAAGCACCATTTTGTTACTGTATATACAGTGTGGAACAGCCAAATGGAATAAATTCGTTATTTCAATCATTGTGCATATTTATAAAAATTCCCGAAACACGTCAATTTTAGATTTTAAAATTACATCCCACTGCATAAAAATTTCATCCCTAAATTTAACACCCTTAGAGTAAGGGTTACAACCCCTACATTTTTAAATGGGGAGTAGGGACTTGTGATACATCATTTAAAAGGTCTCTTCATTGTCTATTCAAAAATTGTATTGTTTTCAAATCTAATGCAAAAATTAACATTAAAAAAAATGCATCCCCACAAAATGATACCAACTCATGAGCTCATAGAAGGCGATTTTGATCGAAGAACGTATTTTTGTGAACAAATGATGGAAATGTTAGATAACAATGTGATCCAATTAGAACATGTTATGTTTTCTGATGAGTGCACTTTTAATCTTCACGGACATGCTAATCGTCGAAATTTCCGCTACTGGTCTAGAGATAATCCTCACTGGATGAGAGAAGAACATACACAATACCCTGAAAAGGTTAATGTTTGGGCAGGGATTGTTGGAGACCATGTCATTGGTTTATTTTTCATTGATGATAATTTGAATGGAAATAATTATTTAGCAATGCTCCAAAATAATGTCGTGTCAACTTTGGCAAATTTATATCCGGATCCAGCAAACCCACAAGTACCAGCGAATACGATATGGTTCCAGCAAGATGGAGCATCGCCACATTACCTAATCAATGTCCGGCAGTAACTCGATCTAATATTTCCAAATCGGTGGATAGGGAGGCGAGGAGCGATAGAATGTCCAGCACGATCACTTGATCTTACGCTATTAGACTTCTTCCCATGGGGATATGTGAAAAGTGTTGTATACAAAACTAAGAGCTAGATTTAGCCGACTTAAGAAGAAGAATACCGCTTGTGACTAGGTCGGTCACACCACGGATGTTGAATAACGTTAGAAAACATTTTTATTTAAGATTAAGATGTTTTTTGAACATCTACTACATTAATTTTTATGTTCTTTTTTTTATGTTATCTAAACTAAATTTTAAAATCTAAAATTGACGAGTTTCGGGATTTTTTATAAATATGCACAATGATTGAAATAACGAATTTATTCCATTTGGCTGTTCCACACTGTATATTCAGCTTGATGATAATAATAATAATCATTTATTGCTGTAAATCCACAAAGATATCATCAATATTATCATTGCCATAGAATTGTAGGCAAGAGTGTATACAAATAATACGACATACAGCTTTAAATTCAGAAACTTCTTGTCCCATAGTGTGACAGTAAATTACAATAATATTTAATGACAAATTGTGTAAAGGTGCTCGCAGAGATGGAATCATTCAGTATACAGAGTATATTAATAACTCGTTTAATACAAGCATTACATAAATTGACACACATATATATAATTTCCAGGTGCCAACAATCATAATTGTAATTTTTTCTTCTAAAGAATACCAACACTATAAGTCAATATAATGTTAGAAGTCACTATGTTTATTTAACCACTAGAATATGAATTGTCATTAGTATTATGAAATGGTTACATTTGAATTTTTTCACAAAGATGTTGTTCAAAAAATTCCTAAACGTAATACGTAATATGGAATAATTTTGTTTTATTTGAAATAACCGGCATCCCTAAAAAAGACAAAGAATTAAATTTGTATAAAGAAGGAATTTTATTCTGCCGATTGTAGTCTCCCTTGCCATTTTTTGCAGTCTAAATTTTTGCAAACTAATTACATAATTTCGGGTTGATTAGTGTAAAGAATGGCTGTCTTTTTAAGCCCGATAGAACTTGAAATTATAAAAAATGATACGAAAAATTAAAATCTATTAAAATTTTTGGTATGATTCGAAAGATTTATTCATGGCATTAACATTTGAAAATGATTTCGAGAATATGGTTACCGCGGCTGTTCTTGACGAAGCGTACTCTGGACGTCCAATTTTGGGTCACTCTTTCGAGCATTGTTGTCACGAATAATACGAACAATGTTGGCTTTTAAGGCGTCAATTGTTGCTGGTTTATTACCATGAGCCAATGATTTCACGTAGTCCCACAGGAACAAATCAAGAGGTGTCAGAGTGCAAGATCTTGGGGGCCAATTGACAGGTCCATTCCTTGAAATTAACTTATCGTCAAATTTTGATTTCAATAAGTTGATGGTTGCCGTCGCCGTATAGCGAATAGCGCCATCCTGTTAATACCACATCTCGTCTGGATCGATGTCCTCCACATTTTCAAACAAAAAATCATTAATCATGGTGCAGTAACGATCTTCATTGACGGTAACGCGAGCAACGGGCTCATCTTTTAAGAAATAAGGGCCAATAATGCCACCGGCGTGTAAACCACACCAAACAGTGCATTTTTCTGGATGTAATGGGATTTGTAGGGTCTCTTGTGGATTGGTCCCACTCAATATGCGACAATTTTGTTTATTCACAAACATGTTAAGCCGAAAAGGAGCCTCATCGCTAAACACAATTTTGCGATAAAACAACGGCTCATTTTCCAACTGCTCTTGAGCACAATAGACGACAGAACGACGCAGATGATAATCTTGTGGCTTTAATTCCTGTACGAATTGGATCTTATACGGATGTAGACCAAGATCTTTACGTAGAATTTTCCACGTAGTGGACGAACAAAGCCCCAATAGCTGACCGACAACGAATGAATAAGATGGAATCTTCTTCCACACTTTCGTTCACACCAAAGATGTTCTCTTCAGTATGCACATTCCTTCGATGTGTTGGTGTTATTGCATCGTGTAGAGAGTATGTGGTACGAAATCTATCCGCAATTCGACGGATGGCTTGCTCAAAAGGACGATTATGTGGGCCATAAAAATGACGAAGTTGTCTGTAAGTTGTGCGAAGCCAGAGTATACTGATTATAAATGTAAAAAAGTGAACGTAGTATGACAACTCGCTTGATAGTTAACTTTTCCATAAGTTCTATTTAAGCAAAAAGAACACCCGTCAGAAATGTTTCTTACCAGAAAAATAATGCCACTTCTTAAGTCAAATCTATAGACTTTATAGATATGATTCTTTAGTACTGGGTAAACGAAAAAGATGTACTGAGGCTATAACTATATCCAGAAAAAGAATTTACTTTAATCGAGAGAGCTTTATAGCGGACCTGGAAGTGTACACGAGTTATCAGTCTCGTCATAAGAAGTAATAGTGTAAAATTACTAAAAACACTTATGTTTTGCGACGATGTTTAATGACAAACTACAGATACGTATTATTAGCTTGGCTTAAACTATATGAAACTCAAATGCGAAAAATCGTTATAACTTATTTTCTAAATACTAGATTTAATGAAACTAGATGTTTTATTGTTAACTAAATGTTTTTTAGTTATTGTTACAGAAGGCTACTTTATAATGACATATCTTAAAAAAATTGTTTACCTTTAAACTAATCCTACTTATGTATGAAAGTTTTATCCGTTGTTTTGAACTTGGTTCTTGTCTAAAGGGGAATGCTAATTTCATTGCAAGAGATTTTTTAATTTTCCTTAGTAAAGTATCTATTAAGAGGAAATTATAGCCATTATAGTGCGGGATTGTTTGAGTTTTTTATTGATATTGTCAGATGTCATAGGGATTTTCAGTAGTAGTAGTTTAAGTAGTTATAGTTACCTTAGCGGAAAGTAATAGGAAAAAGAGGTTATTTTGTTCTTTCCTATTAGTGAAAACATTGAAGAACATGTTTTATATGACATCACGAACAAAATAATACCAGATTGATAGTTATAGCGCATTGCTATTTATAAATGTTCCATTTCTTCTGACATAGTCTGCTTTTACATGAAACTGACGTAAGAATTACGTTAAGAGTAGAAACAGATTACAAAATCAGCACACAACACCAGAACATTTTCGAAATTATATTTGTTTAAATGTAAGGGAATTATCTTTACTCGAAAAATTGAAACTTTAATGACCTAAAACATTAAAAAATTGTTAATATTTCTGCAACAATTCTATATATTTTCTCCTGAAGTAAGTGTAGTTACTCAATAAAAATAGTTACATGCTGTAGTGGTCATATAGGTCCGTATACACCAGCATGCATCTGGATAGCGGGAATCTCGAATTGTATTATGGTTCACGGATCTCCAATGCAGCATCGTAGGTATATGACTTTTATTAAGAAACACCGGGGAGTGTGAAAAATGTTTTCCATATCGAACAGCGACGTTAGTGGAGTGTCCTTAGAGTTTCGTCCGAAAATATTTGTATGCGGACGAAGGTGCTTTATAGTACGCCAGGCCAACTGCCGCAATGAAGTATTTTTAGATCAGTAACGTATATGTATACGTTTATCTTGCATACATGTACAGTGTAGTCATTGTATCTTGATAACATTTTAATGCGTCACAACTGATTTATTTTTCAAGTTATCAAAATGAACCAAAAACTAAATTGCAGGGTTATTTACAATGTTTTCGTTAGTTTTCGAGAAAAAAAAAAAACAAATACCTATCCATTTTATAAGGCTATAGAAAATCTTTATTTTTTAAAATGAAATATCCTGTATATTTTTCATTAGTTGAAAAGCATATTTCGTTCTGATTTCAGTGATGTAACATACTTTATATTTTTGTACAGTAGTTTCCAACTTGCAACAATGTACAGATATTCGTAGCATGATAGTGTGCCATGGAAATAAAAGAATATTATTTATTTTGACATACTACGAACAATAAATTAGCGTCATTATGTATGACAGCATTTATGTGCTTTTCATTATGTTAATTGTTATCGTTTTTACCATGGTATTTAGTAACCAAGAAAGAAGTGACATGCTTCAAATATATTTGTTGACTAATAAAAATACAACTACCGTTCTCTGGGAATATGTCAGACATTTTCCAGAATGCCAAGCTCCTTCCAAATAGACTTTTGCGAGGTTAAATAAGACATTGTCCTTACAAATGTAAATAATAATAATGATAATAATAATAATAATGTTTATTGTCCAACAGGTAAACCCAATTACAGGACAAATATACACATTGTGAACACAATACATATTTATTTAAAAACATGACATAAGTATACAAAAAACTATTATGTTTCGTATATCATGGCGCCAACTCTCCGGTGAAAATATCACTAAATATCTTCTCAGCGTTCCTGATCATGTGATAGATTGGCGACCGCAAACGAAGATTGGTCCTCGGTGTCGGCATAGTAAAGGTTGGGGCATAACGAGATGCTATTCGAGGTACATTGAATCCTATGTGGGAGACCAGCTGCATACAGTCGATCCTATCATTTAATAATTTGTGTAAAAATCGGGCGCTATGGTAATCACGACGGGATGACAATGAGCTTAAGGCCGTTTGTGCGGTAGACGGAAAGAAGTATTCCACAGATGTCAGCTTGGGCCGTCAACTTGCGGAATATTTCGTAGATTCTATCCAGCACTTACCAGCTTAAACCGCCTGCCGTGCAGAAGAGAATCCCTTTTGCCCAGTTTCTAGCAGCTTAAACCGCTTGCTGTGCAGGAGATGATTCCCTGAAATGAAATTCTGCGTGATTTATATATGTACTCAAATTTCGTGTGATGTATTGTTTCTTGTACGAAAGAAAAACAGCAAAAATCGAGGTTCCTTCGAACAAAGTCTTGTCTCTCACAACATCAATACGAGATAACATTTTTTTCTACGACCTACAAAGCAAATAAGGTCAATCTAGAACTTTAGTGACTTTAAGAAAAACTTCAAAGAGTATCTCCTATGTATTAATTGTTGCAGTGTAGGTGATTATATTGACGCATAGCAGATATTTAATTATTTAGTATGTATTATTTATGCTACATATCCTTTTAAATCTTTAATCTCGTCTTAACTTTTTTATCCCTGGCAGTTTCTGAGTTATTGAGTCAAACAGCGAAGGGTAGTGTTAAGTTTAGGGTGTTTTACACCCAGCCATTGTGATTGGGTAGCACACCGGTCTAGAAACCCACAAAGTTTCATGTAAGTCGGTGAGATACACTTACCTATGTTTCCTTGTAAGCAAAGACAGATGGTAATACAAAAGTCTGGTTTACATTTTAAACGAATTTAGTAACCTTAACCAGGTGCATATATTAAACTGCGATGTGCTGTATACAACGTTGTCGTGTAATGCATCTCACATCGATGCCGCGTGGCAAGTTGTGGTGCTCTGCCCCAAGGGAATCAGCAATATCAATAGCCTTTATTCCAAGTTTCCTGTTGAACAAACGTGTACATACTCAAAAGAATAGCGTACGACAGAACGAATTTCAATATTCGGCGTGAGATATTCGTACAATACATACATATGTAAATATGTGACACATGTGAAATACAGCATCCGATAAACTTATATCAAACAATAATATTGTTTCATAAGGAATGGGGTTTATAACCACCACCTATGTGGTATATGTACATAATAAGCATCAACTGATATATGAGTGACATCATAGGATACCACTTAATCCTAAGATCTTGGTTATTTTAGAGGTACAATATGATGCGTCCAGCTTATTTCAACGTCATAGACAACCTAGGCTTGAAATCAAGTGTAATGAAACTTTAAAACTGAAGTTTGTCCAGATTTTAGCGACTTTGTTTTGTTGTAGACTGTTGTTCCTTATAATTGCGCGTTCTATAAAGTGATAAATGTAATATTAATGTTAGGATTTTCTTGGGAGTTCTAGATTTAGCTACATTGTAAAGTCTTATAAACAAGTAGTTTTCTTGCATACAAATAAAAACTGCAAACAACTTATAAAACTTAACTTCGAGTTTTTGAAATTGTTGAATGAAGCAAACTTGTATAAGGCCCAATAAAAAATTCTTCATAGAAATTTAGTTTCACCAACACCGTAATTGCAGGTATTAAAATAAAATCAAGATTTCAGTAAATAACGAATAGTTGTTTATAAAACTGATGGAACTGCGGTAATGTAAACGGCGTGTATTAAAAGGTGTTATCATTAACCTGGGCAAATATCCGGTAACAGCCAGAGGCGTGATTATAAAACGTGCCGAAACAGTTACCGTTTAAACAGTTTTCCGTGAAATCACAAACTGGGTAACATCTGTTAAGTATTTGAATCATTAGATATGTTTCCACAGATGTTTCAGTCAAGTGAGTACGACGTGCGGAATAAATGTTTCTTAATGCCGAAAACGACATCTAGCAATGTTATATTTATATAATATAAGAAAATCGGAGTCTTTCTCTAAAACACTTTCAAATTTTCGTATTACACACCAATTTGTTTCGCCTTCTACAGCGCATAACTGTGCGTGAACATCATTCACAATTTGAACAGAATCCACTAGCGACATCGAAACATTTTGTAATTTTTCTATTCCTTCCGCTAGTCCGAAGTAATTGTTGTGAATAGTTTGTAAATCTCTTTTAACCTGACTATCTTGAAATATTTCCTGGCTTTTCTTGATTGCTGCAGCTTCTGTCGGATTGAATTTTAAAACTACCTTCTCTACTTGATCAAAATATCTGTTGTAGTAAAACACAGCCTGTAATCATGTTCCCCAACGTGTAACAATCGGCTGTGGTGGTTCAGGTAAATCAGTAGAAGCACTGCCTTTGTACTAGTAATCAATGCATTTACTAGTGGAAAACATGTAGGAATCGTTTGTGCCGCAAGATTTATAGTATGGATTTTACACGTTACATATAAGAAGTTACCACTGTGTTCTTTAAGGTATCGGCCCAAAGAACGCATATTTGCGGCACCATCACTCATAAACATTAAAAATTGCTTAGTTGAAATTTGTTCAATGAATTCAACACCACCTTTAAAATCTCATCGGCAGTACAATTTATAACTATTTTGGAAGCAAGTAAGAAGGAGGATGACGGTCGATGTGGTTCCATTGTACGTACCATTACATTAACCACAGAATGTTTTTGACGATCTGTTGTTTCGTCCACACACAACCACAGTTTTTTATCTTTCAATTCCGTTTTCATCCTTTTTTCTATATGTTCACAAGCAAATGGCACTACATTATGTATCAATGTCCGACTAGGTAATTTACAGTCCGCATATTTATTCCAGAAGGAGATAAATGCTTCTTTGTCTAGTAAATGAAACGATAGATTTCGTAAAATAAGAGTAACACATAAATCAAATATAATTTTTTCTTGGTCTCGTATGCCACTTTTTGCAGAAGAATGCTGTTTGCTTTCGATGTGACGTTGACAATGGTTTCTGGACCAACACATTAAAAGGATTTTACAAACTAGACATTGAATTTTAGCGCCATCAAAAATTAAGTCCGGCATGTCCACTATAAAGTTTTTAAGTGTGTCTGCCATTGGTCGCTTTCGCGACGTACCTAACTGCGTCATTTTTAAAGCAAACATAAGCGTACAATTACGAAGTAAGTTACGATACCCTACACATACACAGAACTACTCGCATACAGCATCGATTTAGTACTGACGCTGTGAACGCGTGGAATAAATAATCGCCGGCTTCGCACCACATATCTACTACACTGACTGTTACCGCTGTTTGCCCAGACTAACTATCATGCTATCTAAAGCATGCAAAAATACTAGTGAATTTGTCTAATCTAATACAGGTACTATCCGGCATTTATTGATATTAGCTTGTCTTTGTCGGTAAGTAAAAACACGAGGCGGTCCTGATTTGGTATTTTATTTTCTGTAATAGTTCTGTGCTGTTAATGGATTCGTTTGTATCATTTCTATAGCCAGAACCAGATTTAAATATAGAAAATACACAATTTATAACACACAACCGAAATATTGGCGGCAGCACAGAAGCGAAAAATTCAGTTTAACGACTGTATTAAATGTAACTTGAGTACGGGCATAGTTTATTTTCATCGACGAAATCCATCAGTGGCTGTAATAGGTTGAGATTAAAATTTCAATTAATAAAATAATGTTTTAAGCTGTCGATAGCGTTTATCGACGAGAATAAGAATATGCGTTGCCAACATTTTAGAACTTAAAATTAAAACCAAATGTATTTCCAGAAATAAATTGATCAAATTAGTTCAGATCTACAGAAAGTACTTTGATTAATTGAACAGTTCAATCAAAGGTTCGCACAATTAAAAAACGCACCCAATGAAACAAAACATGTTTTGCATAAATCACTGTTTTCATCATTTATTTAGATTAAGCAAAAGCGTTAATATCTGTCAGAGTGATATTTAACCGCTAAATCTTTACAGACATGGGTCACGTCAAGATATATGTATAGGTATATCATTAAAATACTATATACAGAAAAGCAATACACAACAACATTCCAAACCAACAATACATAGAAAAATATAACAGGGTATCACAGACTTGATTATCATGCTTGCACATCGCGACTAAAAATCTCATTAAAATTGTGTAAACATTTATCAAGCAGATACTTTCTTAAAGATAGTTTTTCGCCCGGTAAAAGTTATGTGAACGAATACTAGTATGGATGAGAGTATCTAATTAAAGATATTCTAATCACCGAAAATGTCAAAATTAGTAGCTGTATCGATCTCTATGAAGTGAGCAACTCGTAATGCTCCACGTTTTCTGTGAGGGTGGCAGCTCGACTAGTGGCTTAACCCGCCAGAGGTAATTAAATAATAACGAAATCAACTACCAACAACCACCATGTATGGACGCGCGTTTCGCCGTATTACGGCTCATCAGCGTACCTCTGTGGAAGTTAGTAGATGTATTTGGAATTGTCGTATACGTATACACGAAGATATTGAATACTAGTATAAATGAGAGTATCTAATTAAAGATACGATAAGTTGTACGCAAGAATCCACCTAAAACAAAAAAAGGATACTAATTACTAGAGTAACCAAAACTTGCGGACTCGCATAGGCGTCGGTATTACGGGTTAATATAAGAATACGAAAAATTGATAAATAAACTTACTTGCTAATTATTCAACAAATTAGAGGCATCAGGATGTGAACTACTGTAAACTTGCATCATTGCATATGTTTCCACAATTACTTCTTTAAACCTTGTGCGTCGACAAGAAAAAATATTCTTATACATAGAAAACGATCTCTCCACATCTAAGGAGGTTACATTTGCATGTAGAAACTGTTTTTCAAAATCACTTAAAAGTTCACTATTCTTACGCATATTATAAACGGCCTCTAAAGTATTAAAATCGAGATTTTTCCTTAAAACATCTGTCAACTTTTGACTAGCGCATAATCCTGGCGTATCATTTAATGTGTGTAATTTATTTTTTACACCCTCCACTATGTCTAATGATTCCTGCAATGACAATTCAGTACATTGTAGTTTTCTGATGGCATCTAGTAATACTGTATAATTGGTACATATTGTTGTTAAATCTTCTAAAAGTTGAGGAATTTGAAATTCTCTTTGACCTTCTCTAATTGCTTTGAATTCATTCCGATTAAATCGCATTTGTTGAAAATGGATCAAATAGTAAGAAGCTGCTGTTAGCCAAGTACCCCATCGCGTTAAAATTGGTTCAGGAGGTTCTAGAATACCTGGACAAAATTTACGAAATTCTTTTAAACGTTTAGGAGATTTACGAAACACTGCTTTAGTACTTCCAATCATCCGATCAACGTTTCCGTAATGTTGTCGAACAACTTCACCAACTAAATGCAACGCATGCAGCACGCAGGTTATATGTATTAAGTTAGGAAATATATGTTTTAAGGATCGCCCAACACTTAACATCGTTGCTGCACTATCTATCACAATCATCACAACTTGATCTTGAGCAATTTTAAATTTTTTCAAAGCGTTCATTATCACTTTTTGAATATTTTCCGCGGTGCATTGTTGAACACGTTTGCAAGCTAACAAATATCGAGATGCTGTGTTCTCGCTAGATAAAACGCGAGCTATTACATTCACAATACTGTTTTTCTTTATATCGGTCGTCTCATACACGGTAATCCATATTTTTTTGGAACACAAATCACGTTTACACACATTTTCTAGCATCTCTTTCACTCGCGGCAAATGATTCTGTAATTGTGTTTGTGAGGGTAATGGGTACTTTGGAACGTATTGTCGCCAAAACGTTTTAAAAGCTGCTTTTCTCACCGACGACAACGGAAGATTATAAGAGGTAAACATAATTAATAAATGTATGAGGAACAGTGTATAAGGTATTTCAGTTCTTGCATTTCTCATATGCTTAATACCATTGACATGCCTCTGGCAATCAATTCTGTCCAATGCAGCCAACTTGGTATAATACTACAACACACAAAAAACACCAGCTATATTTTCAAAATTGACACGTAAGTATATAACCTTGACCGTTCGATTAATCTCTGCAACAGCTCAACCGGTACTAAAACGAAATCTCTCTCAGCGCGGTTTAACATGATTTATATTCAAGGTCGACACTACATGCCTGCTTCTCTACCGGTTTAGTTTATTTATGAATTTTTCGTATTCTTATATTAACCCTCAAGTTTAGGTTACTCTACTAATTAGTGAGCACCGTATAATTACTCATTTTGGAAATCCGACCCATCTTTCGATAATAATTTTTCCGTCGGTAAAGAATGAAAACTAATAAAGAATATGATTTCCATGGTCCACCACTACTAGCATGCCGAGTCCTAGAGGTATGTTGATGTTTGGCTTGGTGCAACCTTGGAAATTTTGTAAGTATTACGTTTATTATAAACGTTTGGAAGAATTTGGATTATTATTTTGCCTGTTGTTGCATTCAGGGGTGTTTAGTGCCCTGCGGTCATGAATGTTGTTGGTTCTTGCATATTTGGTTGAGTATGTATGATTAAATTCAGCATATTCGTTTTCACTCATCACATAATTGCTACCTTTGCTGTGTTGAAATCTAAATGTTGTAACGCGTGCAAAGTGCGAAGAAACAGTTTTGCTAATCATTTTCTTAATAAATTTACTTTGTATTTGTAGGCAAGATGAAAATAAGCTGCTTATCAATTGCTTCCTTTCCTTTCTGCAAGATATTTTTTTCTCAATGATAACTGGAACTCTATATTAGTGACCTTAGTAATATAGATATAAGTAATTGCGCATCTTGCTCGTAGATGTCGCTAAGGGTGTTTATTTATTTGTAGGAAATTAAATTTGGAAAATGTTAAAATATTTGGTTCGACAAAATAACCAATCACCACCTGGAATCTAACTAATTGTAAATTGCGGACTTGCGGAGTGAAAACTGATTTACGGTGGTGTTGAGCACGGCGTCCATCAACGTTCTATCTGGGGTAACTGTTGTGTACAGTATCCATTAACGTAAAATAGGTAAGTGATAGTAACCTAATTTTATTTGCAAACGGCACAAAAGAAAAGAAATCAACAAAGTAATCAAACAAGTCAATTAAAACAAGAAAAATCGTTAAAGAAAAATAAAATAAGTATTGTTTCGTGATATATGCGGTGTCTATGTACAGGAAGAGAAAATATGAATTCTCAAATATTTACAAACGGCGAATGGATATATGACAAAATACGCAAACCTAAACGTTTTCAAACGGAGTGACGGTCGGCGGTAATGCCTACCAAGAACAATTTAAGATCGCCTGCATGATAGACGGGGAGAAATAGTTGTCAGCTTAGGCTGTTAACTTGTGGGATATTTCGCGGATTCTGGCCAGCTTTGGCAGCTCAGCTGTTTGCCCTGTAAAAGAGAATTCTTTTTGCACAGCTTTTAACAGCTCAAGCCACTTGCCGCGTAGATGTCTCCTTTTGAAATGAAATCCTACGTGGTTTATATACCCGAAATTTGTGTGGCGTATCGTTTCTTGTACATGGTGCATGAAAGCAAAACATTTTTAAAACATATCGTTATACAAGTTCCAGATTTATTAATTACTAAGACATATACACGACTGCTCAAAAGTAATATACAATGTTATCGAAAATTATTCAACAAAGTTTAGTAAAATTTAAAAATAATTTAGAGATACTACAAAAGCAAATACACTGCGAGTCAACCTTTCGAAAAATATAAAATAAATAGAGGTTTAAACATCGATAAACCGGAACATTAGTTCTACCAACTTTTTGATTGAAGCAACAACCTTTTTCATTGCTTTACTCAGAGAAAAATGCATTGTTAAAATAAAGATAAATATTGATTTTCTTTACAATATTTTTTAATACTATATGTGACAGTAACACTATCTTGTAATCGATACAAGAAAATTGTTGTTAAGTTGTATATTTAAAATTAATATACCTTTTCTTTAATTCCTTTACAACATAATATACTAAAACATACACTGTGTGGTTTGTTATTATAAGATTATAATCTTATAATTAATAACTTTATGTTGTATGCAGTAGTGAAATTGTATTGTTAAATGTATTAGATGGTATTTTTTAATTTAAAGGTGCGATGTGTAGGAAAACAAAACGCGTCGCTTTATATGAACTTATTGTGTTGTAAGCATAAATAATGTATACGTATTATTTATGCTTACATGTATTGTTAAAATAAATAATAGGTATGTTCACATTGAAAAGGTGGTATTTACATATGACTTGATTTTAAAAATAATGTATACTTTGATGTAGTGTGCTTTATTAAGGGCCTGTTCGATTGCGAGAGGAAAACTACGCATTTTTTTTTTAATTTCACTGCAATAATTTTCAATATAGTTTCCTCTACTATAGAATATTATGCTTAAAAGAGAGACTCAGCTATTTTATGAAAAGCTCAACGGATTAAATATGACATTCTAGGGTGCATATTTAATACCACTGCCGCAAAATTAACGTAGACATATGTATTCCTCGCACCCGTAAAGCTCTAGTTATAGTCAGTAGCGGCTGGTGGCTACATGAATGGGATGTCAAGAACAACGCGTCGGTTCCTCGTGTATTTTTTTATCAAGTACGATGTACACGATATGCAACGGAAAAGCACGAGGGAATCGAAGTTTTGTCCTTGACCTCCCATTTACGTCACTATCATCCGCAAATAATTATAGTGATATACGGTATAGCTTTCCAGTTGCTAGTATTTACGCTTTGCAGTTACATCAGAATAAATACTTATAACCATAAGCTACCTACCGAGCAGTAAAACACTTATTATATTTACCTGATGTGGAAATATCCTGGTTCTAAGTTTAGCACTAAATGGAAATTATACTACCAACAGAAACAAATCAAAAACAAAATAATCAAAGATGTACGTCTTAATTAAGAAAGTGTTTATAATAGGCGGATGCCATATGTTATAAAATTTGTAAATACAAACTATATAAGTAAAAATATAAAGTTACTACCTTTGCTAATTCGTTTCTTGTCTTCTCAGACAATTTTGTTAAGTCCAATAATAATTTACCTTCCACACTCGATTTCTCTGCAAATGAAATGTGCGATATTTAATAACAAATACAAAATACATGAAAGAAGACGGGGGAGTTCCAACTAAAAGAAATATATGCAATTTTAGAAATAACAGTATTAAGTTCTTCTTACCTTATTAGTCGGGTACTCTAAATCTGTGGCAGTGGAACACACAGTTCACTAAAGCCCTTAGCAATACTTAACTCGTACCGCACGCACGTTTCGATAGCCAAGCTATCATCATCAGCAGTAAAACTGAATTAACAAACTAAGTGAAAAACTAACCTTATATAGCAAATAAATTATGCAATATTTAAATTTAAAATAAGCATACTAACCCTTAATTATATCTTAATTATATATATATACCCTTCTACTTTAAGTGTTTTTTGATGAGCTGCTTCATTCCACAGGACTATCCTTAAATTAATTTAGGGATTATTCATCTTTAGATTTGCAGCTTAGGCTTAATTACGGTCCTGCGCAATGAAGCGTAAATAGATGTATTATAACTAGAGCAAGGCAAACTGCGCTGAAAGCCAGTGGCTGACGCATAAAAGTTTACACAAAATAAACACGGCCGGGATAATTCGGTATAAGCGTCAGTATAACTGCGACTCGAAAGCCGATCTGTTGTGTATGCATGTACGCTGTCGTATACTATATCGTAGTTCTACGTTTGTTTTGAAAATGTTTCCTACGTCGCGAAAACGACCAAAGTTTGACAAATCAACTGTTGATATTTACGAGTGATGGTACCGCAAAGATGCTTGCTGTAGGTCGATCTCTTAAAAAACATTGTGCTAACTTGTTGCATATTACATGTAAAATTCATACTCTCAGTCTCGTAGCAGATAGTATCAGAAAATGTTATCCCGAGGTAGACGCTCTAATAGCACATACAAAAGTTGTGTTTGTAAAATCCCCAAAACGTATTCGGGAATTTCATAGACTATGATCCGGTATTTCTGAACCACCACAACCTATTCTTACTCGTTGGGGAACATGGTTAGAGGCTGCATTTTATTATCTCAAATATTTTGAGAATATAAAGAACGTGATTTTAGAATTCGACCCAAAGAAAGCTGCGGCTGTCAAGGTAAGCCGCTTGAAATTTCAGGATAGTCAAGTTAAAACAGATTTGGAAATTATTCAGAACAATTACGTGGGGCTAGCGGATGCGATAGAAAAACTACAAAATTCTTCGGTGTCGTTAGTGGAATATTTGCAAATAGTGCAACATGTTCACGCGCAGCCATGCGCGATAGAAGACAATGTTTGTGTTTTAGAAAGGTTTGAAAGTGTTTTAGATCAAGACTCTGATTTTGGCACATTAAGACAAATTTGTGAAGGTGCGTCAACAGAACCGTTAAGTTATTTGAAAGATTATTTTACTTACGCAAATATAACGTCACTAGATGTAGAACGTTTGTTTTCGGCATGCAAAAACACTTTTCTTCACGCCGCACTCACTTTGCCGAAACAACGTTGGAAACACATCTAATGTTACAAATATTAAATAGACATTATCCACTTTGTGATTTCACGGAGGACTCTTAAAACGGTAAGTGTTTGAGCACGTATCACATTTAATTTATTTTGTGTAAACTTTTATGCGTCCGCCACTGGCTTTCAGCTCAGTTGCGTTGCTCTAATTATAACTTCTTTTACGATAAAAACGCTTTTATGATTAGTAAATCAGCGTGTTATTTGCACAAGATATTCTTGTCAGAGTAAAAACATTTTCTTAACAACACAAATTTTACAACACATTTTTCTCCGTGTAATTAGAATGACTCAATAATTTCAGTTTACCGATTCTGCTGTTGCATACGGACACTGGCGCACTAATGGAGAAATTGTATAAAATAGCTTTTCAGGGTAAATTAGTATTAGTTCCTTAAATATATTTGAAGCAACAACTGTGTGGTAAAATAATCGTTAAGTAAGTTGATGCAATAAAAGAGAAGATTAAAAACGAATATGGGTTTTACCACGTATCGCTAGGAATTGGCATAATTCTGTTTTGTAGCGCGCAGGATACTCGTATTATTTTGCGAAAATGTAACGACATGTATATGACATGTTTAAATGTTGATGTTACAAACGTGTATGTGTAGCATAGCTTTCCACAAGCTATAGAGGGAGGAGCGTTGTCCGGTTGTTCAGCCGGACAGGAAAATGCGTACGCTAAGCTATGCGCTTATCGAACGTCAAAAGTTTTTTCCTTCACATTGCTAGGTTTTTATTGCGCGGCGATGTTGCGATTTTGTCCGCGCATATGTTTGTGTCACTTTAGGGAATGGAAAATAACATACATAAATGAAAGCTGTAGATATCGAGAAAAACAATATTGTTTGTATTTTTTGCTTGTCATTGAATGGAAATTAGATATTTGTAAAAATGCTGCATTGTGTTCGATGGAAAGGGCATTGGTATTTCGATTTAACAAATATTCATTGGCTATATCAGCAATATAGTGTCGAATACAGCGAAATACAGTGCACGTTATTTGATTAACCTTAGCTTCCACTGCGCGCGTATACATATAGATTTTGTTTCATCATTTATTAGTATCCCGTTAGTTATCGAAAACAACAATTGTGAAATATCAAGTTACGTACTAGGCTGTATTGAACAATTTTTAATTTTATTTTGTCCAATGGTTTACATACCGATGGATCAATTTTCGAATAATTATATCTGATTTAAGTGCTAAATTAATTGATACTGGACTTAAATACTTACGTATATGAGAGACACATAATTTTCTGGTATTGACGAAAACATGCCGATGTAGAGGTACGGCAAAAACAATCTTAATTTTAAATAAATATTGTAGACTGCAGAGTCTTTTTGTAAAGAGCAGTCACTATAAAACCAGTATTCTCATGAGCACAGTTAACAGTTCTTGGTTATCGTAGTTATACATGTATATCAGACTGTCGGTTTTCAAAAACTGATTTTTCCCATATACTGATATTAATACGTAAAAAGTCAACGAATCATTTAATTAAAAGCCTTAATATTGACCTGAAATGGTATCGGGTGTAATTATATTGTGTAAAAATTAATTTTCTTTATTTCAGCAAGTAACACTAATTCTAACATGCCTGTTGTATCCCTACCCTCAAGAAGAGATTTACAAGTACTTACTTTTGGCGCATATACACCCTAAAACTAAAACATGCGAAATATACAGAAAATAAACGAAGAGGTTCTTTTTATTTATGCAGCACGAAACGTAAAACGTGTCCTCTTTACCCTAATAAATCAATAAGAGTTAGTGGTCCGTCCTCTCCATTCAGCAAACTTGTATTCATTTCATATTAATAGTTTCGTAAGCGTCTAATTCCCGCGGCAAAGTTACGTTCTTAATTATGTTTAGGTTTTCTAATTTGATATTATGTATTGTGCTGCACTTGACGATTCAATTTTCCCGTACCTGTAGCAGGCGATGTGTTCCTTACATCAGGTGCCTATCGCCCGTTTCGTCTGTCCAATGTAGGGCTTATTAACGTCACTATACGCAACTTTATAAATACCAGACCTTTCTTCATATCCGGTCTATCTTTCGTATTCCTAAGAAGGTTTTCGAGTGTATTTCGCGAACTGAAACATACGTTTATATCTTGTTCTCAAATTTTATTAATACGTTTCGATATTCTGTGGAAAGGAAGTTTCACAAATTTCTTATCGCGGGTTTCGGCCGGGATTAAAGTCGTGGAATTTCTTACATAATGCCTATGTTGGATTTTATTAAGGATGGTATCGACATCTATAGAAGAATAACCGTTATAAATAGCAAATTTTTCTATGAATTTAACTACGGTTGACAATGGTATTCCATAAATTTTTGAAATAGCTGTTCGAATTAATCAAATAATAACTTGCGTGGCGGAGTGTGCCGATACTTTAGTGTTATTTGCCATACTAGCCCACAATCTTTGCTATCATTATTGATTTCTTTAGTTCTTCAAATACTATATTTGATATGCATCTGCATGTGATGCTATTTTTTATTAAATTGTGTGTGGAGTATATTTTATTTTGTTATGTTTTTGTACTACAGTTATACAGGATGTCTGCATCGATCGATATATGAAAGACTATACGTTAGAAAATTCTGAAAACTTGGTAATATACTAAAGCCTACATGTACTATTGAACTAAAATAGTTTTTAATAACTTTGTTGTTTTAAATAGAACACCCTATATACTGAATTCATAGTTCAATTTTAAGGTTTGTTTGATTGCGTGTATGTGAAGTTTTATAACTGTGAAAGTGTTTAACTTGGAAAATTAAAATTTTGTAAAACTGTTGACCGCATAGGATAGGATTATCATTTATTATTATTATTATTACTATTTTAGTCGGGCCATGGCACAAATGCCTTTAATTACTGCGACCTTAATAGATCTATTATCTTATGTGTCTTAAAATAGTTGGAGGCTTTTAATAAACCTTAGTACTACTCTAGGATCTGTTTTCATCGGTTAAGTAAGTGCAAGAAATGGCCTACTGCAATGTTGGTGTCGTGTACGACACCCTCTTCAGTACCCTCCATTCATCGGTGTTAAGGCCTTCGTTTTGGCCTTTGACCAACTTGAAGATTTTTTTGGCAGCTCTTCTGTCTTCTAGGGCTTTCAACTTAGCTCCCTTCGAGGGTTGCAGCGCGGCAATGTTTGCCTTTAGCCATTCAACTGTGGCTTCGTCGGCACAATTTACCGCAAGCCTTGAAGGTAGTGCCTAGAAATTTCGGTTTCACGGCCTCTCCTTGTGTTGACGATCTTGATGAATACGGCCTTCATTCGGTCCGTTGAGAGGTTCCACTCTGAATAATCGTAGTGGAGTATACCCACTTTTTTCATTGAAGGGCGTCTTTGATGCTAAGCGCTGTAGCGGTTTGCTCCCGTGGAATCTTAATCCCACTTGAAGTTTGGCCACTATCAGCTGTCCTTCGCTTCTTGTCGGTTCCTTCTGGAGTGAAGTCTTCGGATCTAGGCCCTTTCTGCCTTTTTTCCTCCTCCTCCAACGACTGCAGGGCTTTCTGTCGGGCTTCTTCAGGTTTGAGACCTTGTTTTATCAGCCACTTCATTCTTTTACAGGATAGGATTAGAAGCCGAATGAATTTTTTGAAAACATTAGGCAGCGTGTTCTCCAATTACGATTAAACTTTGAAATGGAAAAAGTGTTAAAACTTAACTTTTTTAATGCAACTACTTATTTTCTCTTCTCCACCAAATCGCTCTTTCAAAAAAATCAAAAAAAATGTCATATTCAATACGCATTCCAAAATTGATACTTTTCAAGATATTTACGAAAATGTGTAACACAATTTTCTTCAAAAAAAAAAAAAGAGTACCCAGCCATGAGAATGTAGCTTAGGTAGGTTTTTAAAATGTCATCCAACTTTGGGGATATTCAAGTTAGTCTAAGCCTGGCACAGAGCGCTTCGCGCCAGGTTAGAAATAAGCTTACCCGGCCCACGACGCGACGTATGTATGCATACTAATAGGCACAAGCTACCTCAGCGAATGAAATTATTGACTTATTGCAACAGTTTCTCCGCAACCTTTCGCAGCGTTACATATAATCATAAAGATAAATACATACCTATATGTACGTAAGTATGTCTAGCATACGCAAGGAAAATAAATAACCGTTAGCTGATAAAGTCACTCAATTTATCAGTAAATTTCCAGATTTGAATTATAATGGAGCTAAAGTATTAACAAAATTTGCGAAATACCTTTAATGAGCTGGCACAAAGGCGACTGCAAAAGACAGTAAGTATTGTACACAAAAAAAAAGAAAAATGGCATGTCACCTCAAATGCAATTTAAGTTGGATTTACTTTTCATGTTTATTGTTTGTGGTCTACTGCTTAGCTTACTCGGTAAAGAATTATTGTATTATATTATTTACTGAAGTGAAACTTTTTATATCACGTATTAAAATTAATATAACCTTAATTTTAAAAAGTAATCAATGTGAATATGTACATATATTCGTTACCTTTGAAACACACAGACCTAATTTTTGATGGCGCTAAAATTCAATGTCTTGTTTGTAAAATCCCTTTAATGTGTTGGTCCAGAAACCATTGTTAACGTCACATCGAAAGCAAACAGCATTCTTCTGCAAAAAGTGGCATACGAGACCAAGAAAAATTTACATTTGATTTATGTGTTACTCTTATTTTATGTAATCTATCGTTTCGTTTACTAGACAAAGAAGCATTTGTCTCCTTCTGGCATAAATATGCCGACTGTAAATTACCTAGTCGGACATCGATACGAAATGTAGTGCCATTTGCTCGTGAACATATAGAAAAAAGAAAGAACACGGAATTGAAAGATAAAAAACTGGGGTTATGTGTGGACGAAACAGCAGATCGACAAAAACATTCCGTGATTAATGTAATGGTACGTACAATGGAACCACATCGACCGTCATCCTCCTTCTTACTTGCTTCCAAAAGAGTTATAAATTGTACTGCCGATGAGATTTTAAAGGTGGTGTTGAACACATTGAACAAATTTGAAGTTTCAACTAAGCAACTTTTAATGTTTATGAGTGATGGTGCACGCAAACATGCGTTCTTTGGGCCGATCTCTTAAAGAACACAGTGGTAACTTCTTACATGTATACGTGTAAAATCCATACTCTAGTAAATGCATTCATTGCTAGTACAATGGCAGTGTTTCTAAAGTCCCCGAAACGTACCCGACTATTTCACAAACGGTGTCCTGATTTGGGGAACATGGCTGCAGGCTGGGTTTTACTACAACAAATATTTTGATCAAGTAAAGAAGGTAGTTTTAAAATTTAATCCGACGGAAGCTGCAGCAATCAAGAAAAGCCAGGAAATATTTCAAGATAGTCAGGTTAAAAGAGATTTACAAACTATTCACAACAATTACTTCGGACTAGGGGAGGGAATAGAAAAATTACAAAATGTTTCGATGTCGCTAATGGATGCTGTTCAAATTGTGAATGGTGTTCACGCACAGTTATGCGCTGTAGAAGGCGAAACAAATTGATGTACAATACGAAAATTTGAAAGTGTTTTAGAGAAAGACTCCGATTTTCTTATATTAAGAAAATTTGTGAAGGTGCGTGTGGAAACATGTCTAATGATTCAAATATTTAACAGATGTTGCCCAGTTTGTGATTTCACGGAAGACTTTTAAAACGGTAAGTGTTTCAGCACGCTTTATAATTTATTTCTTACCTCCTATTTTATGTGTAAACTTTTATGCGCTCGCCACGCCTCTGGCTGTTACCGCATATTTGCCCAGGTTAGTTATTACATTACATACATAACAAATGGCGTTTTCAAACAAAAAATGACAATAAAACCACTGTGCATCTATTCGCTTTATTTGCCAAACATTTTCATTGTGTCGGTTTTTATTTTTTGCCATAGGGTATTGATTTCGAAATTTCACTTCTGTTGGGCGCGAGTCACACGTACACTCTTTACTTATAATACAACTGACCCTATTCAGTCGGGAAGACCGATTATGCAGGGCTTAGTCATCACTAAAGTTCGTGGTAACCGGTAAGCCCGGTTGTCGCAGTGGACATCAGAACGTCAATAAAAGGTAACAATGTATTATTTTTTAATAATTCTATATCTCACGTACCTACTTTTGCGCGATACGCCTTTGACGTTGCACCCGTTGTCGAACCATGGTCATGACCATTAAGAAACAAACCAGCATGCATGATTTCTGTTCTGGCATTTTAATGACTTACGTTTTCAAATTTATATTCAAAATGGGTTAGCAAAATTCATTTAGAGCTAATATCAAATAAATGAATAAATAATGCTAGATATTTTCAAAAGAATCCTTTCGTAATTACATTTTTGTCAGAACAGCATATCAACATTAAAGAACAGCACATCAACATTAAATACAATATCGATTGAAGATATCAAAATTCATATTGACATGGGGGTTAAGTTATACAATGACTGTGAGTTACCAGATTCAAATATAGCTGTTGGATTGGCATCCTTGTGGATAGATGTAAACAAACAGATAGATCGAAAACTTTGACAGTATCAAAACGCTTGCAAATAAAACCGTTTAAAAATTCGAATAGAACAGCAAGAGCTGCAGTTGACTACACGAATGCGCCATAGGTCATGATTGGTCTTAAGCAGGCCTTATGTACTGTTAATTTGGTCCTTACATCCATGACACACTTTCAGTCAGTCGTTGGTCAAAGTTCAACCCAAGAGTCGCTCTATGGAAGTGCCGTATCGCCCACCACTATCCGGTACCGGCCTCCTTCTCCAGGTGGCACGGATTGCCACGCATTTTCCTTCGTGCACCTTTAATTTTCATTGTCACAACCATTCCACCAGGGGCTCTACAGCCCCTCGCACCCCTCTGACTATAATGTTTTCGCTACACCCGGCAGTATATACGCCCGTGTCATCGGCATTCACGGACAGCCTGACCTCCGGTTGTCTTGGGATATCGTTTGTGTATCCAAAAGAAAGTTCAGGACCTAACATCGTACCCTGCGGAATGTCAGCGCCTCATTGATAAGCTACTTCCAGACTTTACTAAAAAGATCATCACCGCTAGTAGGACGCAACTAACTTTACCAGATCTCCGCTGACCCTAATCCTAGCTAATTTGTCAATCACCCTTTTATGCCGCACTGTATCAAGAGCTTTCGTAATATTTAAAATTACTGCCGCAACGGTCTCGCATCACTCTAGTGCGTCTTTCGTGTAGTTTGAGAGATGAAGCAGCTGAAAATCCGATGTGTCCAGCACGATAATCAAACCGTTCATTGGGTAGAAGAATGATAGTAGATATCTAACTCATTTTTTAGTCTTGTCAGAATGACAGACTCCACTATTTTCGATAATGTTGGCAGCAAACTTATGGGGTGGTAATTTTAAGGGTTGCCTATTATTTTTGTGTAATTTTTATATGCGCAGGCTGTATAATTTCTGAGCCATAATACTAATTGATTTATTAAAATTATTATTCAATATATGCAAAGCACTTTATTTTTCAGCAGATAAATTATTAGAAACAACAAGAGATTTGGAAAAATAAAGGAAATTACTTTCGTATACATTTTTAAAAAGGTCGCGGTAAATGTACGAGACTTTTAATTTAATTTAATACTACCGTTAAACATGACACGTTTCCTCGGTTTGAGGAGATATATATTTCAAAGACTGAAGCGACATCCATTTTTAAATCAAAACCCGGCAGATCTCTCAAGTTTTAATTAGTATTTGCTCGTCCCGTAAATACAAATGACTATCGAAGCGGTACAGACGGAAAACAACAGACAATAGAGGCGGAGCTGCAACGGTATGGTATCCGATTTCCGCCGTTATTCGCAGTTCGCTACACTCACTGCAACGATAAATTGGAATAAGAGTATATGACAAATCAAGTGCTCTCCAATTCGTGTGTTTATTCAAATCTGCAAATCCAGCGTTAAGAGGAAACGGTGCGATTTCTGAGTTTTTCCTTTTTGTCGATTTCCGTAACCCACGTTGTCTTCTTTTAATCAAACATTGTAATCAAAGGAATCTAAAATTTTCTTCGAAGAGTGACTGCGGGTTATCTGTATATCTATATATTTAATGCCTAACGGAAAATTCCAATAAAGCGACAAATGTGGCTTGAACACACACATACAGAGTTCATAAAAAGCAGGCACAACAGAATATTGCATGTATAGGAAAAGGATAGATAAAAAAGAGAAAAAAAAAGTTGAAAATGTTGCACATCATGTTTAATTTCAACAAAAACGCCAGTGTGGAAAGTGTCAGCGTATTTAGCTGTATGGTTCAGAGCAGCGTGCAGTAGAAGATTAGTTGCCGGGGTTAGACAATGTAACGTTGCGGTACTTCGCGATAACAGACGAGGCCCAATCTACCCAGATCAGGACAACGTATTTCATTGACTAAGAGCTTAGACAGAAATCTCGCACTGTGGACCACTTATTTTTACTTTAAAGTGGTTGCCAGTCAATAGGTGGGTTTATGAAAGTATTAGAACATTTTAAAAGTCGGTTTTGTAAGCATTCGCGTATTATATTAAGGGTCAAGAAAAGGGATACCATATTGTAGACGCGTCCCAATTAGCCACTACGAAGGCATAATATAATATTTTGATAACATCTGTGCGTGAGTGAAAGATAATTCTATTACTGGCCAAATTGGAGAAAGAGGTTTTCAGATAAAAATATTCGGAGACAAGTTCAACATAACCTAAAGTTATTGTAGGTGTCAAAACCCTCAGTTTCGTTGCACGCGCGCTTGTTTCTTCAAAACTGCCTTACTGAACATTTCGCAGCGAGTTTCCAGCGATGTACCGCAATTTTGTTTTTTCAATTAGATTCCACAAAATCAATCAAAATCGTTGTAAAATTTGATTTTTCTTTATATTTTTGCAGTGTTGAGAGAGAAATTCATTTGGAAAATGATTTATAAATATTTCGCTGATCCCAAGATGTGTTTTTCTTCAGTAAATTAAATGCGAAACTACATAAACATTTCCATTATAGAAGATTCAGAAAATCAAATGATCCAGCTTTCATATATTTCCATTTTACCATTTTCAGTCATGAATTAAAATACTTTATCTTCGAAGGTACTTAATGAAATTAGTGATATGGTAACACTTTCACCACAGTTAGACAATCATATGGGGTATGGAAATACGAGTTGAAGTAGCCGGCAGAAATTTATTGATCTTAAAATACAGAATAGTTGATAGCGTCATAAAATTCTTGAATTTCAAAGTTCTTCTTAGCTTCACGGAATAAGCTTCGCAGATTTCACGTGTCCAATAAATTTCAAAGGAGAATCGCTGTTTCATCAAATAAATTACAATTTTTAACCTGTTCTTATTTTATTTTCGCCTAACACGTACGTATATACGGTATTTTTATATCTTGATTTATAAAATGTTCTCCGAAGCGCTCTTAACTTTTCGTATTTCAGACTGATGTAGCATTGAAATTCCGAACGTTGGCCACAGTTACACTTTATGGCACAATAAATCAAATAATCTGCACGTCCAATTTATAAGTACACGCTTACCACTTTTGTAATATTCGGTGACTTCTCAGACTTTTCATTGTATTTTATCGTTCAACAGTTACTGAATGTATTATTGAATGTATAGCATAATGGGCACGTTTCGATTTTGTCCTATTCCTTTATTCAGAAATTTCTCGGCTTTGAAAATGTAGTGTCAGCGAATACGATGTCGGTTTTGGCATTTCCCAAGAGCAAAGGGATTTGATTTATATTCATTCTGTGAATGTCGGTCGCACGTTAGCGAGGTGACACTAACTTGCCCTTATTCACTTCTAAGCCTAAGACTTAACTAATTGTAAGTAATCACCCATTCATTCTAAATTATTGTCATATTAAAAATATTATTTGTAAAATAGCTGACGTTGGCGCCGCCAGGAATGATGTTTATCCACTTGTGCCCCGGCAACAACTGTCAATGTGATGCCCTTCTGATGACTTTTTCGTTGCTAAAGCGGTTTGTGTGGTCCCTGGATCTCCTCTTTTAAATCGTTTTCTTATTACCACCCAATGGCAACTACGGGGAAACGACTAAACTCCTCTTCGCTTCATACTCTTCCGACTCTTGATTGATTGATTGATTGATGACGCCGGGTAGGCAGAAACATGTACGTGTGTTAGTGCTCTTCTTTCAGATGACGAATCGACAGTTGGACAGTTATCAAATCTTTATTCATAAGACTAAGAATTACGATGGTTGCATTAATTGAAAGAGAAAAAAAGTGAGATTTTAACGTTGGTTGGATATTACTATCGCAAAAGAACTCAACAGGAAGTATGTGATGTATTCAATCAAACCGATCCTAATCGGTCCACAATAAATCAGCCTTGCGTAAGTAAACCCCTATAAACATTCAACGAAATAGGAAGTGTGAAAGACAGACGCAAATCGGGTAAACCAGATCATTTCGAGAGATTTATCAAGATTCACCTAATTCAAGAATTGACAAATGATTCCGATAGATGATCAGAGTTTTGCGAAATTTTGATGGATAGGTGTAATGCTGATTCTGATTGTGCCCTTGACATTTTTTTTTTCTAATGAAGCTACGTCTATGCTTAATGGCACCGTGAATAGGCATAACTAGATATTGGTCTGCAGTTAATCCCCGGTGGATGGCTGAAGTACACATCCAAACACCGGACAAAATTAATGTTTGGGTGGTTATTGTACGCCGTAACGTTATTGAACCATTTTTTATTTACGGAAACCTTACATCCGCACTTTACTTGGAACTATTACGTAAACAGATTATTCCAAAATTAGAAAACCGCACATTTTAGTCTAGAAGTATGCAGCGATGGGCAAGATAGGGGAAGCGAATACATTTTCACAAAGACTAGATACATTCATGTTTATACGACTCATGAGAAGGGGTTCGTGTTGCTTACCGGTTTCCCCGGGAATCGGCAAAACATGAGTCTGTCTAGTCGTTTTGAAAATTTATTCGTATCATCTATTTTGGAAGGAAAGCCGAAATTGAGTGGCCCGCCAGATCTCCAGACCTCATTCCTTTGGACTTCTACTTGTTGGGTGATTTAAAGAATAAGGATACAAAAATAGGCGGCTTAATATTGTGGGCTCGAATTAGAAATCAGGTACGTGAAATTCAATGGGATACTTTTCACAATTTTTTACGAGACTTTAGGGACAAGCAGCTGTCTATTGCCTAGCTAACATTGGCAGACATCCCAAACATCTCATAGAGTAGTATTTATCCAATTTTTTGGCGTTTGTTATTTTGACCGTGAGGGGGACTATCAGAATCTTCAAATCTTCTATTTAAAATGACTCTGTATAATTACAGAAACGGTTTTACATCTCCAAGGTACGCCGTTTTTAACTAGGTCGATATGCCAATTTAGAAAAAACATTTAGTAGCAGTAATATTTACAATACTATATACTTGCTTGACAATCAGAAATTAAAGTTATGAAGCTCGCCTTTACGTATACTTTTGTTGCATTATATTAGGTTAGAGGCAGCAAATTAGTCTATCCAACTGCCATACTTTTGCCTTTCTTTGCAATCCTATATGCAACTATTAACTTTAAATATACTATAATGATAGCAAGGGCCGTGGGGTACTATGGCAAACAAATATTCTCGGCACACTCCGCACCACACTAATTTTTAATTAACTCGGGCCGTTTCGAAGACACGTGGGTCATCATCTTCCGCTGCGTACCAATTTGTGTGGTGCAGAGGTATTCTGTTGATTCCAGTACTGCAAAGTGGTGCAGTACATGGACAGAGGCGTATTCCCTAGCTTGACAAAATCAACATGATGCTAGGTCTGCCGGGTCTGTTATTAGTATTGTTTAGTTTGTCTTTCATTAAATGTTGGTACTTACCTTACATGTATTGCTTACCATGGATCACGGGTTATTTGCTATGACGTTTCTTCCATGATTTTGTGTCCCGATCTGAAATCAGCTTCACAATCATTAGCAATCCTGTACTAGCTTAAAGCACTGCTTGGCTGTCGCAATGGAAAACAATGTGCCAGAAGTCGATCTCTTGCCTGTTTGTCTCATCGATACAATTCAGCACTGCCATTATTTGCACTTGAAATGCTGCAACGTTTTGAGTTAGACTTGGTGACCTCGATATTCTCGGTCTATTCCCATATATTTGGGGCTTGTATATTTGTACATGAATACATATGTATTTAGAGAATTGAACAAATATTTAATTAGGTAATTAATAATAATAGTTTTTTTTTTATATCGACCAAAATAATTAAAACAATATATTGATAATTTTGTTGAGAAACATAAAAATTGGTTCCACCCGGGATCGAACCGGGGACTTTCTGCGTGTAAAGCAGACGTGATAACCGCTACACCACAGAACCGCATATTTGAAAGTTGTACTAGTGTTTAGAGCATTTTTGTATAAATATACAAATATACCGTGTTCCTTTAGCACTATTTGTGTATGAAAGCCTTCTATTCTATGATTATATAGACTTTTAATAAACCTTGGATTAATTAGGCACTACAACATTAGAAGCGTAAACAGGCAGTAATTTCAATGAAAGTTAACAATAATCACCGTCTCAAACTTAACATCAACCAAATCTGGTTTCAATGATATACACCCAGTGCCAAAAAAACCGCCGAGCTCTTAAAAATACAAAAAAATTGTTCGGATATAGATATGTTAAGGACAGTGTTTATTTTTATTTACAATAAACAGGGTGGGGCAGAGCAACTTGCTTATTTGAATTTGGCGCCCTGAAGCGATGATTGCTCCGAGGAGGGTGAGGGTAGGTATATTCGAGAGGGTGGGGCGTAAAGTTGTAGCTCCGCTTGGTTTAGTAATTGGTCCATGACTTTTTGAAGAAAACGAACGGGCAGTTTCGGTGACTACTGAGCGTTATGTCAACATGATTCAGGAGTTTTTCCTGCCAACACTCAACGAGATGGATGTGGGAGATGTATGGTTCCAGCAGGACGGTGCCACGGCACACACAACGTGTGTGTCAATGACTGTTTTGCGGCAACACTTCCCTCGTCTCCTTGAGGGGCGATCTGCGCGGGCTGCACGGTCGTCTGATTTAGTCGTCCTAGGACCTTGGCTTACCTGAAGAACAACATTCGTCAAGCTGCTGCCAACACACCCGTCTGCTGGAAAGAGTTGACCGAAACTTCCGAGTTCGATTAACGCAGTGTATTGAAAATAATAGACGCCATCTGCCTGATATCATCTTTAAAACTGGGAAAACAGAAAATTTAAATGTTGTACTTGATGCTGTTCAAAAAACTAAATAAGCAAGTTGCTCTGCCCCACCCTGTATTTATCCATGTTCAAAATGTCTTTTGGATTATTTAGAACTTAGATTTTAAAACGATATACAAAAAGACAGAGATTTTCATGTTTCAACTTATTACGTAAGCATGATTAATTGATAAAAATGTAGTAGAACCGTGGTGTACTAGAACGTATTTTAGCAGAAAATATTTAAATAACAAATAATAGAACTCTTTAACAGCAATATTTATTTAAAATAACTATATATATATAACTAGTAGGGGATAGAACCGCCCACACAAAACTAAAACGCACTCAACTAGCATTAAAACAACACTACGTTTTATTTTAGACCCGTAATAAGAGGGGTTTTATTGAACCAACGGTTTAACCCTCTACCTGCAAAAATTCTTAGAACTGTTATCTCGGCAGCTTTTATGGCACGGGGTGTATGTGATTTTAACTAAGATTTTCCTTAAAATAATGGTTTCACTTTGTTGACCTGTCATTCCTTAATATACATATAAATAATTGAACAATATAAAGTATATTGTAGACTATGTTCTTTTTTTTTTATATTAGCAGTTATACAAGTGACTATGATGTTACAATCTGTTCACAATTTGAACAATGAGTGACTTGTTTCTAACCTAAATTACTACGTGATTTCTTACTACTCGTACTAAATAGTAGTTTTTAGTTTTTCTATTAGCTTTATTGCTACTTTTGGTCCTCTTGAGTCGCCTCACTTGGTTCGTGAAGTCTGGGAGTTGGAGGTCCTCGACGTTCACGTGTTGATGGAGCTTTTCTTCATGGTTCCGAGCATACTTAGCGATGGTTTGTTTGACAATATCAATTTCCAGATCTTTGTGGATGTTTCTGTTCTTGACATACCAAGGAGCATCAATGATATTTCTTAGCACCTTGTTCTGGAAACGTTGAATTATCGAAATACTGCTTTCGCTGGCGCAACCCCAAAGTTGTGATCCATAACTCTACACAGGCTTGAGAATTTGATTGTACAGTTGTAACTTGTTATGGATGGATAGCTTGGCGTCACGTCCAAGCAACCAGCTTATATCTGATTTCAAGTTCTTGTCTTTTCCTTTTTATGTGTGCTTTCCATCGCAGTCTTGCATCAAGGGTGATGCCCAGATATTTTGCAGTGTCTTCATACGGAACCTGGACATCATTTATTCTGACTGGGATATGTTGCTTCCTTTTATTTGTGAAGTCGATGTGAACGAACTTGGTTTCATTCAACTTTATCCTCCATTTATTTGTCCAGTTGTAGATTTTGTCTAAGGAAGTCTGTAGTTTTTGTGTTGCTTCTTCGTGATTATTTCCGACTGATAGAATTGCCGTGTCATCAGCAAAGGTAGCAATGGTGTCAGGGATGTCTCTGGTGTTAAGCAGATATAAAACTGGTCCCAAAACACTCCCATGTGGGACTCCAGCTTTGATTTCTTTCAATTCAGAGTATACTTCCTCCTGCTTGATTCTGAAGCATCTCTCTGATATGTACAAATTAAGTAGTGTACAATACTGTTCAGGCAGGCAATTACGGAGCTTTTGTATCAGTTCTTTATGCCATACTTTGTCGAAAGCCTGCGCCACATCCAAGAAGATAGTGGAACAGACTTTTTTCTCTTCTAGTGCCATTTCGATGATATTGGTGATCCTGTGCACATGAACAATGGTCGAATGGCTTGCTCTAAACCCAAATTGATGTGTTGGAATTAGATTTCTATCTTCAATTATTGGTTTGAGCCTTTTTAATAGCAACTTCTAGTATAGTTTAGATATCACAGGGAGTAATGATATTGGTCTGTACGACGTTACTTCATGTTGTGGTTTCCCTGGTTTCTGGATCATCGTTACTTCCGCCACCTTCCATAGCCTCGGGCCGTACTGTAGCCTAAACGAAGCATTTATCATGATTACTTTACCTGGCAGCTGTTTTAAGATTTCACCTGCGATGAGATCAAAGCCAGGTGCCTTTTTCGGGTTGATATTGTGTTTTATCTCTGCTGCTACCTCCTTGGGAGTAACCGGTCTAATTTTATGTTTCCACTTCTTCTTCTTGTATTTCTTCTACTTCATTTGGTTCATTTTATTAAGTTTAACAAACTTTTTTCTTTAATATTCCAAAAACTTTAAAAAGGAAAACCCTTATACTTTTTTAAAGCAACAATTATTTTCTATTAACTGGTGTAAAAGTATACAGGATGTACCATTTAAAAAAAGTACAAAATTAGTAATGTCTACGAAAATTTAATTCTTTTTTTATCAGATTTGTACATACAGACTTAGATTTCTGAACAATTTTTTTGTATCTATAACTTTGAAGAAAAACGGTGTTGCCACTTTTTATTTTCACCCTGTATAAAAAGTAAAGATGCGGATTATTGACTAAACGAAACAAGATTTACTTTAAAAATATCATAAAGTCAAGTGTTATGATATTATTTGGTTTTCATTGAAATGTAGAAATTTTAAGGGAATAAATATTAAGCTAAGTTTATATGAGTGACTAGACAACATATTGGCATTTTTATTCTGTTTTTAAATAATGACAAAAAAAATTATTTAAATATTTAAATACAAGGTTTCGTAGTGTAGTGGTTATCACGTCTGCTTTACACGCAGAAGGTCCCCGGTTCGATCCCGGGCGGAACCATTTTTTGCACAATTTATTTATTGCAAATGGCCTATATTTCTAAATTCATACATTTTCTACGCGATAAAGTCTAGTTTGCTCCTTAAACAATTATCAATTTTATCTATAATTTTACGAAATATAATAGTCGCAGATATTAGTTTCAATTTGCCCGGGTTATTTTGCTTTAGCATAATAACTATTTATTTAGTCTAGTATAGGGGGAGGTTTATTTAGTTTATACTACACAGATTATAAAATCCACTATAAAACTTCGGTATGACATAATAATTATTTATGTTATTTAATTTGGGTCCTGTAGGTATACAAGGCCGGATCCTATTAACGTCCAGAAAACCTTATAGTTAGATATCTAATGAAACTTCCATTACCTCTTATACAGCATAGTGTCATTTTTATTCCACACAATGTATAACGTATGGAGTTGTAAAGACAACTTTCACTTTGTTTTAGAAGAAAGAGTCCAGAATTTCTTTGGACAGTTTTAAATCCACGGTTTTGTGGTGTAGCGGTTATCACGTCTGCTTTACACGCAGAAGGTCCCCGGTTTGACCCTGGGCGGAACCACTTTTATAGATCTCTTATTGTATACGACCTAGATTTTATTTGTTCCTATAGTGTGTGTTTATTCATATTATTATTAAAAGAAAATTGCAACTGATTTGGTTATAAACCAATTAAAAGGAAATTCATACTAATAATATTTTTGCTTAATGTAAAAAATTATATACATACTGTTATGTTATAGTTTACAACTTCGAACGCAGTTGTCATTAGCGGCACGTATAGTGTGTTCCGTATGTCCACTTGTTCGTCAAAATCCATCTGGCGGCTACTAGCTCTTTTTCGGTAGCTCGGACAGCATGAAACCGGAGGCATTTCTAGCATAATTTCGAAAATTAAATATCGTTTATAATGAAATCATCTTATACGTCAGTAAATTTTATTATCGTATGGTTGTTAGTGTCATTACATGTAAATAAAATAAGAAAATTCATAATTAAATTATGTTTGGAATAGAATTATCAAAATTTGCTGTGCTTCAAACAATCGCTATCACGATTAAAATAATGAAGTAGAGGGACGCTAATTAAATTCTGACTTTGAGTTAAGATATTCATCCGGGAAATACATGGTTGTCCGTGTTCCCATTTTCTAAGTGTTTAAATTGTTCCGTAAATACGAGGTAGAAGTCATGTTTGGTGTTTGAAGGCAGGTTTCCAGTAGATAACATATAAACATACAGTTCATGTGAGGTTTAGTACTCGTTAAATTTCATTAATTGATGTCTAGTTTTATTTAAATTGCCGAAAGAGTGTGTTAAGGACACGCCTGAATCCTCAGATCGTATAATTAATAACTAATTTCAAAAAATTAATTATTATTTAACAATCTCCCATATTAAAAATATTATAATATATGTTCGGGTGGCCCTTGGCTATATGTAATTGTGATTCACGCTAATACAATTTTGTTGGTGCAACTTATAGGAATTTAGAAACACGTACCACAGAGCATGTCAGATGCTTATCACTAATTCATCAGATTTTCTCATTTTGCTGTACATCTTAAAGATAACGATCATATATTTGGCGTTAAGAATAACTTTATCATTTTACATACAGCCAACAAAGACAACTTTCTTCATAACTTAGAAACTCAGTTCAGGGAATAAGTTTTACTATTGGTAAATTCGAATGTAGATTAACAAACGGTGATTCAGATTTGGCGTCCACATACAAGTATTAAAATAAGATATGAACAAGTGCAAACAGTTCCTAGGCTTGTACTTCAACAAAATTGCTAACGAGATATTATTCCATTAACAAAGTTACTGCTGCTGTTGCAGAACAATGTTAGTATGTATAATCTCCTGGATTGTATTCTTTAAACAATTCCCGACAAAGTAATCTATAGAAGTTGTAGCGCGTGCTCTCTCTCTGGACTGCTTTTGAGAATTCCAATATTCCCAAAATGCGATGAAACAGTTTTGTTAATAATTTCTCAATAAACTTACTTACGTATTTGTAAGCAAGATGGAAATAAATTGATCATTAATTGCTTTTGTTTCTTTATGTAAAATGTTCCTATTCCTAATGATAATTAGGACCCTATATTATATAAGTAGGTTACGCTTCTCGCTACTAGATGTCATTATGGGTATTTATTTATTTGTTGAAAGTTGATACTGAGAAATATATTAAATTTGGTGTAATTAAATAAATAATCACCACGTGAATGATAGTTCACTTTTGTTGATTGCCGACTTAGTAAGGTGATATTGGGAACAGCGTCTGTCAACGTTCTGCCTGTGCCTATTATGTCCAGAGTCCGGTAAAATGAAAGGGGTCAGTGGTAATAACCAACAACGGCAAAAAAAAAAAATTAACAAAGTCCGAACAAATCAAGTAAAACAAGTGAGATCGTTAAAAAATAAAATAAGCACCGATTCGTGATATATGCTGTGTGTATGTATGGAAAGAGAAAAGATAAATTCTCAAATATTAACAAACGGCGAAACGATAATATGACAAAATTCACAGATTCAAACGTTCTCTAACGGGGTGTATGATGGCGGTGGTGCCTACCAGGAACAGCTTAAGGTCGTTTATGAAGTAAACGGAAAGAAATATTCCACAGAAGTTAGCTCATGCCGTCAACTTGCTTAAGCTGTTTGCCGTACAGGAGATGTCTCCTGTTGAAATGAAATTCTACGCTGTTTATATACCCAAAATTCGTGTGACGTATCGTTTCTTGTACATGATGTACGAAAACAAAACAGTTTTAAAAGATAACGTTACAAAAGTTCCACGTCGATTGATTAATAAGACTATATGTCTTGTTAATCAATCGATGTGGAACTACTGCTCAAGAGTAATATACAGTATTGTCGAAAATTATATAATAAAATAAAAGTTTAGTAAAATTGAAAAATGATTTAAAGGGTTACTGTAAAAGATGACTACATAGTGTTATATTCTTTTTTTAGCCTAAAAGTCTTTAAATTTGTGCAGATGGTCGGTGGTTCTTCACAAAGTTAAGTTGTTCTTGCTGTTGTGTGACTGGTGACATTGTTTTATTGAAACCAAATGGTCTTGATGTTCGGATGTTCTCAATTGTACTAACGAAAATGCATCTTCCTGAAGTATTACATCGTCTGTACTACTAAACACTATGTACAACAATTTTGTAGGGGACACTATCATACAAATTCACCAGATATTTTAGTATATTATTTTAGCATATTTTAGCACGGTAAAACAAATATGTAAATAGAAATATAAAATATGTAATAATGGGTAGAATATAAGTGAAATGGAATTTTTACGGTAAGTGTATTGTTGTGGCACTTTTAAGTTTAAATATATTTTCATCTTTTGAAGATAGAAGCTGCAGCTTGTAGGAATGAGAAACTTTTCTTTAAAAAATGTTGGGCTACTTGTAAGTTAGGAATTTTTTAGGGAGGTGATCGGTAGCACAAATATTTTAACACAATATGTGATAAAAATAAAAATTCAACATAAACTTATCACTATTTAATAAAAATCTAGCTAAAATTAGAAATTGTAATAGGTACATGCAGAGAAACGTTTATTTGTATCAAAGCTGTGCGCCTTAATTCAGGACACTTACCGTTTCAATCATCCGCAATACTATAACTGTTTTAAATCAAAAGAAATATTTTCTTAACGTTTCTTTCTCCGCTTCAGAGAAGTATGTATATACTTGTAACGAAATAATTGTATTTCTTTGTTTAAGACATTTGTTAACTTGATTCAAGAAAATTTTGCAGAAAATTTGAAGAAAGCGATTCTTAGTAGAAGTAAATGGCAATTATAACACAAAACAATATTTTCTTAAGGATAGTAAATAGTTTTCTTAATTCCAGAAAACGTTTAGATATTATTCATAAATTAATAGCATTTTCTTAAAATAAAGCATTTTTTACTTAGCATTCTCGAAATGCATCTTATTTATATTCACATTATTAATTGTGCTTACCTAGTTTAAAACAGTACGACATATCCGTATATAATGCAGTATATGCGCATTGCTTGTGATTTTAAAAAGGCTAAAGTAGAGGTTATCTTCAAAATAATGTTCAAGCAAAAGTGAACTTAATGTAGAGGTGCACATAAAAAAGTGACTATAAACAATAACCAAGATAATGCTAATAAATAGCTCCTGGTACTGATAGAATCACTACCGGCAAAAACAATGTGAGAAGAAAAAGCACTAATGCTTTTTGCTCCTGCCCAATTGTTGTTCATCTCTCAGTTTATGCCACTGGTCTTCAAAAACAGCACTGAAATATTTCCTGGCGCCACCTACTGCCAAGACATATAGTCATGCCGTCCTAAATAGTGGCGATAGAAATCGGAATATAGATGGCATCATACTTACCCATACAATGATATAACCTTTAACATACAACGTTTCATAAACATTTTCAAAAGATACCGGTTAATGTAATATTTTTTTCTCTTTATTACTATTTACCACGTGCACTAATTTAACGATAGTTTTGTTAAATATATAATAAATAATAATAAAAAAAGGGATAAATAAATTTAAATAATAACTTGTTAATTATTAAACTACATAAAAATAACCCCTATTTAACTACATTATTAAAGAGATAATTTAATTATATTGTAACATAAAAAAAAACTTTTTCGTTAGTTCATTCACTTGCTACTAATTTTAATTATTAACTTTAGGTTTCTTTTTTAATTATTGTAATTTTTATTTTATTGGATAACCTTGTAGCTGGCCTGATGATGTGTTTTTTGAGCACGAAACCGGTCGCCTAATTTCTCAATAGAACTTTGTGAGATCTGGACAATTTTTTGATTCCTACCGTTAATATTCTTTCTATTTCTTAACTTAAAGCTGAGTGATTTACTTGGAAGAAACATTTTTCTGTCTTGGATTTTCTTGATTTTCTAACTTAAGAAAATATTTATTTAATCCAAATGAAATTTCAAGAAAATTATTTTCTTATATTATACATTTTTATAGTCTTGAAATAAAAATATTTTCTTGAATAGAGACTGATTTTTTGCAAGAAAATCTACTTTCTTGATGCAAGAAACCATTTCTCTGCGTGATATCTCACAAATGAGTTGTTATTGTAAACGATTCTTTTGATAGACACTGCAAAAAATTTATAATACCTGCTTGTAATTACAAAAATATTTCCTATATCGATCAAATAAATTTATATCGAATGTCAATTTTTTTTTTCATAATTTCATGGTAAAAAAATGGAATGAAATACATGGTTTTGTTGTATGAATATTGATTTTATTAGTACGTATTTTAGTTTGAACTGTGTATAGATACATATTTTCCGCTCACTGGATTAAAAATAATATTCCTGGAAAGAAACAACGTAAGTAAAAGGCGAAACTGGCACGAGAAAAATATTAACTTCATTTCAGGATCTTTCGCGTACACTACGAAAGTTCCATACAAGTTCCAGCTCTATTTGTTTCATGATGCAAACTTGAAATTGTTTGAAAATTGAATTTCTAATTTAGATTACGAAAGTACTGCAGTTGCCTCTTGACTGTCGAGTCAAAATAGCAAATTCATCTCGCGCATTTCCAATCCTCGATTCGCCGTCTTTGTATCCGAGCGATTTTCCGGAACTATAACTTTATCCAATTTCAATACTGGAATTCGTTTAATTGATTTCTGAAATAAAGTGCGTCCTATTTTAAGAAGCAGTAATTTTCCTATAGTTGCCGGTTTTGAAATGGATGGAAGTTCGGGAAATTAAGAAGCAATCTAGGAGGTTTATAGCGAGAGTATAACGCTTTAACAGGATATAACTGTCTTATTTTCTCTTGGCGGCAAGCAATTTCGTACCGGTGAACGCCACTAAGCACTAAGTAAGTTTAATTAACCGGTGTTGACTTTTCCAACCACTAAATCAATATCGATGATAAGGAACTAATGAAACATGTTCAATCTACTTTTTACGCTGTCTACCTTAAATATGTCTTATAATGAATACATTTGTAATATTCAATCTTCTATTGTATAGGGCCCTAGGAAATTATGACCGTACATTCATTCTAAGAGATAATACAAGAATACCCGGTAGGATGTCGTATAATTTATGTGAATTGGACTTTTCTGCAGCAATAATAGAAGTTTCAAGAGCGTGTATATTCACCCTAAATTTTTCTGATTATAATACTGGCTTATTTCAATATAAAGATTCGCAACATCGGTGAAGAGGAAATATTTGACACATTCAGTAGAGGTAAGGATAGTTTACTTAGTGATGTAAGCTTCCAGTAATCTGGAAAGTATCCCGCATCTGCCCAATATATAAAAGTGGTGATTCCTTGGATGTAAAAAATTACAGATCAATTACAGATCAATGTATTTGAGAGCATTCTTTATAAAAGCATTTATAGTTCCATTAAGTCTGTCATATTTTATCAGCAACACGGTTTTGTGGATAAACGCTCGGTCATTTCTAATTTGTGCTGCTTTACTCAATACGCGTCGGAAGTCTTGGATGAACGGGGTCAGGTGGATATCATATGTATTAACTTTCAAAAAGCATTCGACCAGCTTCATCATTATGTTCTGTTCAATAAATTACTAAGGATAAGATTTTCTTCATCTCTTATCTGTCTAACTCAATATCTGACAGGAAGGAAACAATTTGTTGAGTACCAAGGTACCAAATCGGAAGCCCCACATCTGGCGTCTCCCCCAGGGATCCAACTTGGGCCGACACTTTGTTCTTAATTTTTATTAACGACATTGTAGATTCCCTGGATTGTCACTCATTATTTTGTTGTATAAGATCTATGGATGTGTTGCTGTGACCTATTTAAGGTCACTGTTATTACCAACTTAGTATTTTGTAAACTCACTTTCACTGCAACAATGTTTTAGAAGATCAACATTACCTCAATTGCTTACATGTTTGTTTTTGCCGATTTCGGCAATTTGCACGTTTGTTACTGCCTGCTACACGACAGCGGCAATAATATTGTTGATTACGTGTACTAGGCAAAACCGCTGCCGATGTCACAAAATAGGCAACATTTTGCCTATTTCACGTAATTTCGCTTATTCAGCATAACATATACATTAAATTATTAGATTAAATCAGGTAATTTTGTTGATTTTCAACAATATGCGTACACTAGAGGTGATCATTCTGAGATTCTTGTAGGCCGAGCCCGGCTCGACCCGACACTTTATTAGCCCAGCTTGGCCCAGTCGGACACAGTCAGCTCGGCCTGATCCGTCATGTTTGTCAACTCGAACCGCCCATCAGCCCGACAGCTTCGTCGGTTGTCGGTCCATGAAGTCTGTTTGCCTCGACAAGTCCGTTTTGTCCGACGAGAAGGTAGTCAAATGCGTTCGATCGTACTTCAGAGAATGCAAAAAAGTTCATTTATATTGTACTATTTTCAGTATTAAAAATTAATAATAGTTTCAATTACAGTTTACATTGCTTATTTAATCTGAACGAGTAACATGGATATATTAAGACACCAAGAAGTTTTTCTTTCTTTATGAGAACACTGTTTCAGTTTTACGAGTTGCATTATTTCGTATGAAATTATCGACAACGGATTTATGACGCATTTTAAAGCAGTATTTTTATTGTACAATTTGAAAACAACTGATCAATAATCTTCTGAAGCAACTAATACTAGCGAACATGTTGACTTAATAATAAAAGATAATAAAACGGAAAATGGCAAATTTGCTGCTGCCTTAAATGTGAAACATTTGTCATGCTAATTGAGCATAGGAATTATATTTTCTTTTTTTATATATATTTTTCGGTATCAAATTATCGAATGAAAGAATAAATTTAATTTAAAACAAAGTTCAAAGTATTAATAGCGAATGGGCTTGTCGGGCCGAGCGGGCTCGCTCCACCAAACGGGCTTGTCGGGCCTAACTGGTATAACGGGCAGCCCGTCCCATTAAAAAAATATCCGGCCCGATCTGCATCTGAAATATTCCAGCCCCATCCGACCCACTCGCGCCTCTAATGTTCACATTAGTAAAAGTAATGTTATTCTTTAGGTTCGTATCTGGTAAACATAAACTTAGTTGAGTGATGGAAGAGAATTCACTAAGACCATATTTTTTGCTAATTCGTTCAAAAGGACAAAATATGATTAAATTATGTTCTTAATTAATTCTATTATATCGCGCCATAAAAAGCTTTAATATATGTTGTGTTTCCTATGTGTCTCCATAAAAAAGTTAGTAAATGTATATCTTAAAGGTAACGTTTGCCAATTACTATGAATTTCATATACATATGTGCAATGCGGCAATAAAATTCAGTATCAAATAATATTTGGGAAAATGAAATAGCAATTTTAGTTTTTAAAAAGGCACTAGTTTCAGAGCATCATTTTGAAACGGCAAGATAATAAAATTTGTAATGGCGTGTGAGTTACTTATGCTATTATTTTTTGAGAAGTGTATGAAGAATGGAAGAAGCCCAGCATTTTCCTATTTAAACATTATTTGTTGCATAGTACCTGTATACCTACAATAAAAGATAAAGTTTCACAATATGTTACTTTTACTTATCGAGTTGTAGTAGAATATTGTTAGATGGAATATGAAAAGATGTAGATAACTAACGTGTAAATACGGCAAACCAATTTATTGAATTTTGAAACGCAAATATGGTGCTAGAAAATGTTGGAGGCAACATTTCATCTGACTTTGTTAAGATGTTGACCAAACCGTACAACTAGAGAAATATATATTTGTAGTTGAAACGTTACACCAGGTTTACGTACGAGGATAACGCTAAAACATCATAAATGCATACAAATATCGGATTGGCAGTTAAACAGATAGAGTTTAGACATTTTAGTGTCACTATTGTACCTATATAAATCTAAAGCAAATTTTCATTGTGATAGTAATAATGAGCAGCAAATATTTTGTAGATAAGTGAAACTACAGTGGAATTTTTAGTTTTCAAATTTTTACGTCAGAGAAATACAAAGTAAAATCGCTATACTGTATTTAAATTTTCACACTGGAATTTACATTTTCACCGGAAATGTCATCACAAATTTGCCTTAGTGGTAGCACTAAACATATTACTTTGCATACGTGCGTTCAACATAATTAAACAGCAACGCTAAAACACTGGTATCTAACAGCATAGTGCACCACTAACATGTTTGACAACTACTGTGAGAGGAGACTCTGATTCAGTACTCGCCGTCTGTATGTATTCGCACATATTCAGCGCCTCTGGTGGGAAGGAGAAATCCGGCGTCCTTGGTTACGAGTAAATTTATTTTATAGATAAAACTTCTTTGTTTTAGCTATTTGATATAGCGCAATTGAGTTTTTTTCCGCAAATTGGATTACTTCACGGTTAATATACATATATAAATTCAACGTAATTTTTATATTTTTATGTATAATACAAACATTTTTACATTTGAAAGAAATAGGGAGTTGGGGGGATTATTTTGGAACTTTTCCTGTTGATTACTGTCCTATAGATAACTTAACCTGGATTTCTCTTAAATCTTAATTGTTTTGAAACAAACGAGTAAAAAAATAGACAAGTAATTGTTGAATATTTCTTCTGTGCAAATAATAAAATAACGCAGCTCACACTGTGTTTGGACAGTATATTATCGCGACAAATTCTTCTTTTCCGGAAGTCAGAAAATCTGCCTGATTTTTTACCGTTGAGGAGTACATTTTCTAAGCTATTTCCTAATTAAACAATTAACAAGTAAAAGCTAATTCTTTAATTGATGTAAAACTCTTCTGTATACATACTGATCTTAGGATTACAGCACTAAATATTAGTAATTGAAAGTTGAATTGAATTTGAATCAATCACTCAATATCGGGTAGAAAATCCTCATTATAAAAAGGGAATAAATTTCATCGCTTAGTCAATATTCTCTAGCCGTCGGACTCTAGTTAAAAGTGTCGCCCAAAAAAGGAAAGAAGTTGATGGTAGACAAAGAAAGTAAAACTGCCTCGGAAAAGTAAATTTATCTCTTGGTGTTGGTAACATTGGAGAGACCGGAGAAAAAATAAGGTGATCTATCAGTTTCTTAAATCTGTACTGGAACTAAATCGAAAGAAAAGCAATCCCGACCGCCAGCAAGAGGAAACTCGTAGAAAGCAAATCCTTTAGCGGTTAAGATCTTCCGAAAATGTTTATGCGAGCTTATGTTAGTGGATGGATGTGAATTGAAAACATCGCTCAATACAATTTTCGTTATCGTCGGAATCCATTTGCATTCAATGGAAATGTTATGTACAGACTGAGGGATGAGTGTACAACGACTGTCGACGTTAAAACACGGTAATAAAAATACACACAGAATAGACTGAGCGAGGTTTATTCTCAAGCGTGGTGCGAAACGCCTTAAGTGCTTTGTCTTTAAAAATACAGCTTCTTCATGTTTGGTTTTCAGATTACTGAGACCTAGAAAACCGTCAAAACTGATTGAAAAGAAGACAGAGAGGTGTGGGATAATTCTGGTAGTAATAAAATCATTTACTGGTTCTGTAGATTAAATGGTACTCTATATATATATATATATATATATATATATATATATATATATATATATATATATATATATATATGTAACTACAGTGTATAAATATTTTGAAATACCTTTTAAAGTGGGACATTTTTTTTCGTGAATGTAAAGGTTATGAATAATTGACCAAATTGTTGCAGTATCTTCTCCACGAACTCTACTCTTCGGACTTTTACGTGGTATCTTCTTATGAGGAGTAGAAAAAGGAGTAGCCTTTCTTGAATGTATATCCTCACTCTTTCGCAATACTTCTGTATGTTTTCTGGCCTTGTAATGTTTCAAGGGAATACTTGATTTATTATCTTCTGCTTCTTGTTTCATGAATTTCAAAATATTGGTGATAATTTCTCTGCCTTGGCTGTGGATAACTTTTCCTTTGGCGCCAACTCCTTTCAATGTCGACGCCATCGCTACAATTTGTACAATTAGTATAACATATATATCTACTTACTTTATTTATTTGCATTCGAACTTTACCACTGTAGTAATATACTCCTTTCAAATGCCTTCAAAAAGGCGGTTTTCTTAATAAAAAATGGAACGATAGTAGCCTAGAATAACAAGACAACTGAAGTCTATCCAAAATATCAAGCTGTAACTTAATCAAAGCTTGGCACGCTACTGAAATTTCAGTTGATATCATTTCACCCCTATTTTTCAAATGCCGCGTAATAATAGACTCGCCCGACGAAAATAGTCTCTTTGCGCATATGACGTCAGATGTACTTCTCATTTTGAGTCACCTCTAATTTCCTGTTCCAACCCCGATGACATGTTAACAAAATCCTAAGAATTTATGATCCTACAATATGTTAAAGCTAAATATTTCATAGACCTTTTTGCAACGTCAAGTATTACTGATAAATAATGGTTTCCAAATGTAGCAGAGCCGTATTTCAAAAATTTGGTGTTACAAGTTTTGAAAAAAAGAAAAAGATAAGAGGGATTGTTATAAAGTAGCCTTAATCTTTCAAAGCCGGGTTTATTAATCTTCGTGACTAACAATATACTCGTTTTCTTTCTGCGGTTTCCGTATTACTCTACTTCACAGCTTTGTATTCATTTAATAATAAAAGAATCCCAAATCTACATTAGAATACCCTCGTAAACGTAGTTCTCTTTTAATGCAGGTTGAAACAATTTTGTAGGTTTACTCTTATAAAATATGGTAGATAGGAATTGTTTCCCTTGAACACCAAAAGCTATTTTTCTAGATTATTTGTGTCATACTTCAAACAACCCAAAAATAAATTCTTTCATTCTTATGGAACGGAAAACTAAGTGAAATATACACTTGACGTTTTAGTTCTTATCTAAATCTGCGTGTGATTTAGAAACACAGGTTTATTTTATTATTTTTGCCATTCTCATTTCTTCTAGCTGGCAGGTATCATTTTCACTATGTACAATACATTATTGCTATTCATAACGAGAAATAAAATGAGTTATAGGGAAGACTGTCAGAAGATAAATCTATTGTATTTCCTCTACACGAGACCGGCATTACTTGAAAAATGTAAACACGCTCCGACGTTCGTAGTGTTCATGTTCCTACTAACAAAATTGTGGATATTTGTCTTCTTTTATTAAGTGCGATCATCTTATGATACGGCTCCTCTAAACCAAAGCTATTTGTAATAGTACGAGTTCATTTAAATGGTGATAGGAATGTGAAGGCAGAAGAGGTAAATAATGGATGTTAGTTTATGATTCGAAAATAGAATTTTTTGAAAAGCAACCATAATTCATAAAAAAAGAAGCGTTAAAATCGTTTATTGATAAGAAAGGCCTAACACTTTTATGAGTTTTAATTCGTTATCAAAAGACGTTTCTCCTTGCGAAAATAAAATAAACAACAATATACTTGCCTAGGTAGAATGTGCGCCGCGCCGTCTAGACAACAACCAATTATGCATGCATAAATTAATAAGTTAATAATAATAAGGTATACGCGTGATGCAGTGCGCATGTGCAGAGGAAATAGACGCCAAAGCAGGAGTTAAATGAATGACAATCATTACAGTTGTGTTATAGGCATTAAGCACTAGGCATACATATATAATCAATACAAAGCATAATTTAGTGTAATTAATCAACAAACGAAGCATTTATTCAAATACAAGCATTTCATCGCAACATATGGTCCTGCGAGAGAAGCCGGATACGAAACACTCAACCAAACTGCAAATCAACAGAAAGCGGTCACTACGTCAAAGTGAGTCTCATTCAATTCATTTTTGGGTCCTTCATAAACATACAACACTCTATTCCTTTCATACATCATACAATAAAAATATCAAATATCTTTTTTAAGTTCATAAACCTGAGCGTGAATACACTTATTTTTCTCCGGCGATTCTTTTCATTTTTTATTGGTTTCTTGTATAATTAATTAGTTATGTTATACACCAGTGCGTAGTGCATTTTTTTTCTGCGTTCTTTGTCATACCTCTGCTTCAAATCAATTAATACAATAAGTCAAAATTTGTTGGTGAATTATTTCTCTTTGTTGTCGCTCGTGTTTTTTGTATATTTTCCGACCGTTACTTGTCGCAACGATTTATATAAGCGTTTGCGCATATTGCAATTATATAAATTAAAACAGGTAGAGTGTTATTAATTTGGCATTTAATTATTTTGAGTGTGTGAAATTAATTTATACAATTTCAAAGCCGGTCTGGGGAATATTTGTCGTCAGTAATTGGAAATAAACCTTGACACCGAAACATGGTGTTAATTTTCTATGTTGTACGTTACTGCTATGTGGCTCTGGGGAAGTGTAGAGGGTGGTGGTAATACGAAGGCGTATGTATCTTCCCCAATTCGCCGAAATCCTAACGCACAAATATTATCGTTTAAAATAGGAGGGTGCGCGCTCATTACGTATACGTTTTGCGGAAATTGGTTTCAATGTCTATGAAGTGATATTGCGATACAGTCGATTGGGGTGTGAGAATGCTAAGTACGCGTCAATAGCACCGTATTCACCACCCGCGGTTTTAGCGAAGTGTGTGTCACACACAATATCTCCTTCGACGATAGCTCTATTACCTCCCTATGGAACAATAAAAAGAGCTACGACACTATACGGTGGGGCGTACGGATGTGTGTCATTGGAGTGATAAGCAATCTCCTCCACCCGGAGGCAATCTCAACAGCTTGTTTCGTTGATCTATTGCCTCTTTATTTTATCGATTTTGGTGAATATCGACTGAGCCTTAAACTTTATTCTTGCATGTCGATTCCCCTCCGATATTGATATGAAATCAAAAAGAATATACAAAGTGACAATGAAATGCACTTTTTTCATTGTCACTTTGTATATTCTTTTTGATTTCCATCGTACTGTGCAATAGAAGAGTTCAAAATAAAAAAAGTTTCTGTAAATATGGGTCCAAACGTCAACCGTTTCAAAAGTTATTAGAATTTTGTAGTCAGTCGACTGTAAGGCGGATCCTCGCTCGTAAGTAGAATGTCGATTCGCTAGAATGTCGTTGACGTAAAAAGTTCAACCAAAAGAAACAAATATATCAGTTCTAATTCGCACGTTAAACTTCGTGACGCAGTTGGCTGCATAAAAGCGCAAATAAGCGCATGCGCAAAAGTTCGACCAAGTTTGGACGCACAAGTTCGTGTTTGTGTTTATATGTTAAGTATTTATGTTTTTTAGCGTTCGGTAATAATAACCCTTGTTCATGAGTAACGCTGGCCACGAGCGGTACCGCGCATCGGCGTAGAATCAGTTCGGACCGAGAGGAACGGTAGTATTACTTCGTCTGCGGAGCAGTACGGACATTTTCGCTGCCGGTCATTTGCGCAATTGTTTATCTGTCCTAGAAAAATTATGATTTCGTCAGCAAAACGACCGCGGTCGGACAAACTTCGAAAATTTATTGCAGAAATTCCAGACTTAATATATGAAGGTGCAAAAATTAAATGTATAATTTGTAAAATCCCGTTAATGTGTTGGTCCAGACAACATTGTCTACGACACGTAAATAGTGAAAAGCATGTCTCAAAAAGAAATTGCGCACGAGACAATGAAAAATTTATATAATTTATGCGTTACGTTTATCGCATGTAATATACCGTTTAATTTACTAGACAAGGAACCATTTATCTGTTTTTGGAATAACTATTCGGAGTGCAAATTACCAAGTCGAACATCGTTACGAAGAATTGTGCCATCTGCGCGCGAACATACTGAACAAAAAATAAACTCGGAGTTGAAAGATCAAAAATTGTGGTTATGTGTCGACGATACAACAGATCGGAAGAAACATTCTGTTCTTAATGTAATGGCACGCAAATTGGAACCTCATCAATCGGCACCTTCAATTCTATTAGTCTCCAAACGAATACAACAGTGTACTGCCGAAATAATTTCATAGTTAGTGTTAAATACATTGGACAAGTTTGAATTTTCAACAAACCATCTCTTGATGTAAGTGAGTGATGGTGCTGCAAACACATGCTCTTAAAAAGCATTCTGCTAATTTGTTACACATTACGTGTAAAATTCATGCTCTCAATCTTGTGGCGGATAGTATCAGAAAATGTTGTCCTGAGGTAGACGCTTTAAAAGCGCATACCAAAGCAGTATTTGTCAAACCACCGAAACGTATTCGCGAATTTCATAGACTGTGCCCCCGTATACCAGAGCCACCAGAACCTATTCTAACTCGTTGGGGAACATGGTTGCAGGCCGCGTTTTATTATCATAAATATTTTGACAATATTAAGAACGTGGTTTTACAATTCGATACAAAGGAAGCTGCCGCTATCCAGAAAAGCCAGTCGAAATTTCAAGATAGTCAGGTTAAAATCATTCACGACAATTACTTTGGGCTAGCAGATGCAATAGAAAAATTAGAAAATCCTGCGGTGCCGTTAGAAGAATCTCTACAAATAGTGCAACATGTTCACGCACAGCCATGCGCGATTGAAGACGCAAAAAATGTTTCTGTTCTAGAAAAATTTGAAAGTGTTTTTGAGAAAAATTCTGATTTTGGCACATTAAGACACATTTGTGAAGGTGCGTCAACAGAATCGTTAAGTTATTTGAAAGATTATTTTACTTACGCAAATATTACGTCACTAGATGTAGAACGTTCGTTCTCTGCATATAAACGCATTTTTTCCTCATGCCGTACTAGTTTTGCCGAAACAACAGTTGAAACATATCTAATGTTGCAGATATTTAACAGACATTATTCACTTTGTGATTTCACGGAGGACTCTTAAAATGGTAAGTGTTTGAGCACGTGTTATTTAATTTTTATTTAAAAGATGAGCGAAATTATTTGCGGCAGCAAACATCTCTATTAGCAGAATAACTCTAGTGGAACGCGAGGCCTGGTCGACTCTACGCTACTGCGCGGTACCGCTCGTGGCCAGCTTTAGTCATCACAAAACATACTCGCCAATTACCTTTGTTTGTACAAATATTCAATAAAACGATAACATCTGTCAGTTCATATACTGTCAATGAATATATGAAAACGTCAAATCAATATTTTTAATAATATTGTTGATATTTATTTTATTACTGGCGGATATATTCTAAAACGCATTTATCGAAACTATGAAAACACTACAACACCGTATAGACAGAAACACTTGTTCGACTCATTTATTATCCGTTTTCACGAACTCCTCAATTTATTTTGTGCACGGGAAGCAAAACATGCAAGTATGCATTTAGTTGTCAAAGCTGCAATCATTATTTTGCAGAAGGTCACATGGAATTGCAACAGAAACGAGATTAAACATATTTTTACATACTCAACAAGCCATATACACTGTGTCCCCGGATGGAGTTGACAAGAGGAAACAAATTTTTCTTATTGATTTTACGACAAAAAGTCAATCTTTATAAAAAGTTCTGCTTGTTGAATAAGTACGTTTACCATCAGAAATTCTAAGATTAAATGTACAGGATGTCCATAAATTAAGATAAAATGAAAATGCTTCAAGAGAAAAGTATCAGTTATTGCATTTTTTGAGTTAAAATACAAAATTTCAAGTCTAAATTTAGATTGTTATGATTGTATGTTGTTAAGTTTAATTAACATAACGTGTTATCTTGAATGTAATGTAGATAATAGTAATTTAATCTTGTCGATCACAATTTGCTGTGTTGTCAAATAATATTGAACTGTTAAATGTCATTAAGTGTAGATTTTTCAATTCAGTTATTTCCCGTTAGTTTTACATAATGTTAACCATTGAAGAACGTATTTATTTGGTTAAATGTTATGGCATTGGAAACGTATCTTATCGATATGCTATAGATATGTTTCATGAAAAATTCCCAAACACTGCGGTATCACGCGAAGCACTGCGCAAACTTGTAAATAAATTTGATTTAACTGGATCTGCAGTGACTGTTAAGAAAAATACAACGAAGACGATACGGCTACAATTTTGGCATTAGATTCAGTGATAGAAACACCAAAGTTATCTTTACGGAAACGATCACAAGGACTGAATATTAGTAAAACTCATTTGCAAAGAATTTATGGAGAAAACAAAGTTCGGCCGTTTAAACCAAAGCTCCGACATACACTTAAAAATGGAGATGAAGAGAAGCGATTGAATGACCTTTTTTACTGATGAAGCAACCTTCTGCACCAACGGCCACGTTTCGTCACAAAATAATCGCCATTGGGCTTTTCAAAATCCAAACTACGTCATTCAAAAACGAAGTCAACGCTATAAAAGAGTGAATGTTTGGTGCGGAATTTTTTACGATCGAATCGTTGGTCATGGTGTCTACCAGATTCCATGTTCATGCGGTAGTGTGTACATCGGTGAAACAAAGCGATCGGTCAGTACTCGTGTTACTGAGCACGAGCGTTGTGCACGATTGTTGCGTGTAGCCGGGTCCGCGCTGGCTGAGCATAGTCTTGAAACTGGCCACCAAATCCAATTTAACTCTACCCGCGTCTTTTCTCGCAACCCTCACTATTATAGCAGATAAATCCGTGAATTAATAGAGATTTTCAAACATCCCAACAATTTAAATCGCGAAGATAGCTACCTCTTACATCACAGGTAGAAATGCCAACGGACCATACCTCTTAGCAACCGCCACCCTTCATTGATCCATAACATTTCCGCTCCGTTGACCCGAAACAAATCTTATATAAACCCCTCCGAAATGAATAGTCCCCAGTCAGTGTGAAGTAACAGCCCTGAAGATGTTTCACAAAAGTGTGGACGAAACGTCGGCAAAAGCAACGACAATGACGCGGCTCCAATCCAGAAACCAAGAGTATCGTAGGCTAGTCTATCTGTGAATTCTTTTGTAGCTTGGCTATTATTTCTGAAGAATGAATTTGGCAGCACTAATTACAAACAATTGCATTTCAGAGTTCTGCATGTTGGCTTGGAATTATGAAAATAAACTTTTTACGGTAGATATAGATAGACAGTCATTGCATTATGTGCTATTTACAATTACCTCTTAATAACCCTTTAACTCCTTTTTCTTAGTTTCTTATACATTGTAAGCAATAAGTTATATAAAAATGTAAAATTTTAATCTTAAGAGTCCGTCTCTGTTGTTTAAAGTCTCGCAGACCTCTCACTTATTCTAAAGTTGTTTTAAATGAGGAGTGTGTGAGAGGTCTGAGAGATTTGTGACAGCAGAGGCAGTAACATGGTAATATAATTTAAACATACATTAATATTCCTGTATTTCCTCGAAAATTTTCTCGTATAATTCACTATAGTTCTACTTTTCTATATGGTTCGTGTAACTCCTCATTTATGGCCATTAATCACTGTCAGGATTTTCTCAATAAGTGCAAGCAACTCTGCATACAACACAAAATGGAAGAATGGAGATTGATAGTTTAGCATGCCTAAAATAAGAAGCAAAACTAATAGAAAATGGAGAAAGGTGCTTACTAAAGGATAGATTTCTCATAGGCGCATTCATTAATCACCTATAATGTTCAGAAGGAGGAAAATCTCTCTGCATACGTCTTCGTAAGCTTAAGAAACAATAAATAGGTTTTATATGCATTATGGGCAACTTTTAAAGCCCTGCCCCTGGTTATTACGCAAACTAAGTAAAAGTAGTTACTTTGATATAAAAACTTTTTCGTCATAGAAATAGGCAATTTTTACATTGCACAGTTTCGTATTTGTAGATTAACAAAAATACTTGTGATATAAAACTTATGGCATCGGGACATCGATCAATATGTATAAATGCAGTGTCAACATTTGCAAATGAATTGATGCCAATTCCTATTTGTAAATTCTAGTTTATAATCCATTCGCATTTTACTACAGAACAATTTCCATGTCAACACTATGATAATTTAGCGCTTTGCGGAGTACTTGAAAATGCACTTATATTTTGTATTGTTCAATAAACATTAGCATTAACTAGAACGTAATATTGAACGTTTCACCAACTGTTTTCTGTTTTGTTATTTATACTGCAAGAGATTGTTCCTGATTAGTATGCGCATATGAAGTTTGTACTCTAGTATTAATAAGTTGTATTTGACTGTGAAAGTTAAAGCTTGTATACGAGGGTTGCCTTTTATATTTCGGGACTGGACTATCCTGGCGCTGCCATCTACCAACCGACGTCCCTATTGTAAAGTTCGAGTTTTTGTCGGTATACTTTACTCAGAACGTTTTGACGTACAGGCGTTATTTGTGTTGTTTACAGTGAGTTGAAAAATTCATCTCGGTAAAAATATTAAATTAAGTCGTGAACATTTCAGTGCGATAATTTTTGCAACTTTCAATGGGGATTATCGCGACAACAGTGATCGATGAACTGAATTCGACTTTTGGCGACGAAGCACCATCAAAAACCACTATATATCGGTGGTATACGGAATTCAATCGTGGCCGTGGTTCTCTCAGTGACGAATTTCGTGAAGGTCGTCCCAAACCGGTTGTTGTTCCAGAAAACATCGATGCTGTGCGTGAACTCATATTGCAGGATCATCATGTGACTTATCGTGAGATAGAGACATCCTTGGGCATTAGTGGGACCAACATACATTGAATATTGCATGAACATTTGGCTACCAAAAAAAATTGTTCGCGTTGGATACCACATAATTTGACACCCGCACAAAAAGGGGCTCGTGTAGATTGGTCGAAAGAAATGCTCAAGAAATACGATTGCGGTGTTCTCAAACACGTCTATGACTTCGTTGCAGGCGACGAATCATAGTTCTATGCATATGAGCCTGAGACTAAACAGCAGCCGAAAGTATGGGTCTTCAGAGACGAGCCGAATACAACAAAAGTTGTTCATGCACGAAGCACTTCGAAACAAATGGTCGCCTGTTTTTTTCGGAAAAACCGGACATGTGGCAACTGTACCGTTAGTGCAACGTTGGACGGTCAATTCTCAATGGCACGCAACTATTTGTTTGCCAGAAATCTTCAGAAAAATGAGGGAAACTAACCGCCGAAAACGCATCGTTCTCCACCAGGACAACGCGAGTTCTCACACATCGGCTCAAACAGGAGAGTTTTTGAAGACCGAAAAAGTCGAATTGATGAGTCAACCGCCGTTCAGACCTGATTAGGCACCCAATGACTTCTTCTTATTCCCGCACATCAAAAATAAATTAAGAGGTCAACGTTTTTCAACGCCTGAAGAAGCGGTTGATGCGTTTAAAATGCATGTTTTGGGGGTACCTTCGTCGGAGTGGCAAAACTGCCTCGAAAATTGGTTCAAACGCATGCAAATGTATATAGATCTTGACGGAGACCATTTTGAAAAACAATAAAGCCATTTGCGATAATTAATTTCTTTTTTTTGTTTTGTATTCCCGAAATATAAAAGGCAACCCTCGTACAGGGGTGTCTCTAGTTACTGTATGAGCATTTGCGCACATGTTGTTGGAAAAATCCACAAGTTGGGTGATTTGTTAATACGAGTGGAGTCAGTAGTCACCGCAGGTAAAATATTTTGGCGTGTCTAATATCCTAAACTAATACCAACTCATTTCCTAGACCTACATACGAGGGATACCTTTTAGGTTTTTACAAAAACAATGAAAGAAAAAAATATTTGGTATAAATCGTTTCATTGTTTTCCGAATATTCGCCATTAGGATTTATATATTTTTACATGTCGGCAAAAGCTATGATATCGACGCGGTTCCAACCCGAAAACCAAGGGTATAGTATTATTGACGACCGCGGAAGTCTACGTACCAATGTATGAGAAATTCACAAAGACGGCATGGCATATTCACAGCAATGCAAAAATTGCGAATATCGTATAAAGCTGAGCATAATTTGCTTGCCATAAAATTACAGTGGTTCTCAAATTTTATGTACGAGTCCGGTATAAGCCCTAAAAATGTTATATTATCAACCTCTGGGATAGATTTTGCATTGCAAAGTACATAAATACTACTATTCGTTGGACTGTTTGAAAATTTATAAGCTTTGTCTTATGAGTATTGAATACGCTACGTTGTCATCACACCATGCTTGCATTCGCATGATGACGGTATGGGTTTCTCCCGAGATAGCATCGATGTTTGCACCTCCCGCAATACACGATGTATCGTCGGCATAGAGCGACAGAAGCCCATGAAAATAGTGTGATATACCGTTACCAACGATATACACAAAGCCTGCGCGCTTTGACGTCAGCAGGCTGAGACGTATTTTGAAGTAGGCCGTCGATCAGCCATAAACGCATTTAAACGTTCAGACCGTCTCTGCGTTTTGAATCGGTTTATCCAAATTATATTATTATTATATTATTTTAAAAAATACTGTGTAGTGATATTTCCGTAATTTGTTGGTGACACCTGTAATGGTTTTCTAGTGTTGTATAAACGATAAAACCTTTTCTGAAACGTAAAAAGCGAGGTAACCTAACCTAACATGGCTTTGGCTGTTTTGTTTGTGAGGGACTAAAGATTCAAGGACCGGAGAAACTATAACTGTAAGTCTAAAAAATCCTAGGCTTAGCAAAAATGCTATTCCAACTCAGCTCCTTAACTGTCCGTTGTAGTTGACAAAAAACGTGAAGATGTTATTGTTTAAACAGTTTTATATTCTTACGTTATATTTAACGAAATTATTTTTGAACACGAAGAGATGTTTTTAAATGTGTGTAATAAACGTTCTGTTTTAATACAATATATTTTAAATTATATCACCGAACGTAGCCATTTTGGATACAGATATATGCAAATGTCATATTCACAGCAGTGAACGTATTGCAACAATTATAATAACTTGTTCTACAAATACCCTACTTAAAAATGATTGTGGGAAAAGTAATGATAGATTAGGTAAAACACCACATAATAGGAAAGATAGATTAAGTAAAACACCACATAATAGGAAATTAAAGACCCTGGTTAAATAGCATGTCTTTTTCTCGTGAAATTGAACAAAATTTCGAATAAAATTGCAATTACTGTATCATTTCAACCTTAGTTTCGTCCACATACGTGTACAATTACAAACAATAATAATTAGTAGATTAAATATCAATCACAAATAAATTTTTCACCAAAAACGGTGATCGGTTACGTGTTTGGTTTTTGCTTTGAAACTTAGTTTTTTCAAAATAAATGAATGGGATGCGAAGAAGGGTTCAGTTGACGACTGGCATTCTCTTTAAACCGGAAGCCCTTCAAAACTTAAAAAAGAAATGCAAAAAAAAACGATTCCTTTACCGCTTAGGCTAATATTGTACATATGGATACATCGCCAACCCAGCGTGACGTGACCGAAGTGCGCTCAAGCCTTGTTATAGCGTAGGTAACGGATATACCGCGTCTAATCTCAGTTTTTTTAGTGCTGAAACAGTTCACTAAAGCCCTCAGCAGTAAAACTGAATTCAGTTTTACTGCTGATGATGCTAGCTTAGCTATCGAAACGCGCGTCCAGTACGAGTGAAGTTTTGTGGTAAGGGCTTTAGTGAACTGTTTCAGTGTTCCAGTGCCACAGATTTAGAGTACCCGATCAGTTCTTTTAGAATAAACATTTCTATTCATGTTATTCGTCTCGTGATGTATAGATATGTAAGTTGTACGACTGCTCAAGAAGGATCTGAAGAAATCGAAAACTACTCTGCTAAGATGTTCCAAAATTTTGACATGAGAAGACCATGATCGGCCGTATTGAATTCATTTAAAGTATAGTATGTAGCATCCAAAGTTGACTTTCGTGGTCCAAAACCAAACTGAGTAGCTGAAATAATGTTGTTTAGCAATGTATAATTTATTAAACGAGAATCGATATTTCTATAATTCTGGCAAATATACAGGTCGTATTGCAACTGGCCTATAGTTAGTGGCCTGTAGATACTTTATGAACATCTCTTTTTTACAGACTGAAATAGTTTTATTAGTTTTTAAAAACGTCGGATAAATTCCGTTTGGGAAGCAAAGATTAATAATATAAACTAATGGTCTCACTATACTATGACACACATCTCTTATTATGAAGCATCCATCCCAGCGGAGCTCATATTGTTTGCTTGATTTCGAGTTCGTCAGTTGGTAAAATATAAAAGATACAGGTTCCATTGTGGTGGAGTGATATAACTTCTGAAAAAAAATGTTCTTTGGACAGATCAAGCATTATATTGAGATCGGTTACGATATTATCTATGCAATTGTGTATATCTAAAGAACTTTACTTATAGGATTAGTATTGGTAATTTTCTTAATTATCGACCAGGCTATTTTCGATTTATTTTTTGAGTTTATCAATAGATTTTCTTGGTTTGCTGATTATTTAAATTGTAACTATGCCACCTCTGTTGGAGTAGCAACTGTGATTCCTTGATATAAGTCTTTATACCGATGCGATGGTTCCAAGAAGCACACGGAAGTCGGAAATATTTGCTGTGATACATCTGTTCAGGTGTATCTCTGAGCAGATGTGTCTCACACAAAATTGTTCCCTAATAGCTAGACTACACTGCGAACTTTCGAGATGGGGGAGACTTTCTTTAGATTCGTAGTTGACTGCAGAAATAAGGTTACCCTCATGTGGATACCAAACACGCTGGCAGGGTTCAGAACCTCTGTTTGGCGTACATTATAATGTTGTCAAATGCATTTTACCCACTGGGCCGAACAATAAGTCTTTCGAACCTGGAGTTACTTCATGCGAGAGCATTTATGTTGTCCAGCCGAAATAAAGCCAGGAAACTTATAGAACTTGGTAAAACGTCTGTCAGGACTCTAACCGGAATCCATACCAGTCATATGCTATTAAGGAAACACCTGCCTAGAATAGGGTTTGTTCAAGAGGAGAAGTACCGTCTATGCTTGAAAGAGGTGAAAACAGTTAAACACAAATTTTACCGACGTTCTACCGTTCGCAGGATCAGATTTTTTGGCGGGACTTTTGTAACATCTGAGATTCTGAGAAACAATTCACTGAGTGAATTTCTGAAATTCGCTAGGAGAATAGGTCTACTTAGCGAACTTTAGAGTCATGTTGCCGACTTGCAATAGACATTACTGATCGATGTAGGCGGCATTACCAATGTAATGTAATGTTTTACCACAATGGACGGCTTACTTCCTCATTTAAATACCATTACGTCTTCGGGAAGGATATTCATATCCAAAGTAGAACAAACCGTCTTTAATGAATATTTACAGAAAGTATGCTCTTTATCAAAAGAATTATTAGCACGTTGACGATGCCAATAGAGTTTACATTAAAATCCTGTCTAAAAGCTTTATAAATTGCAAAAAGTTCTACAGTTTTTATACTTTACATTCATTTTGTTTCGTATTCGTAATTTGATTAAAAATTCTGCGTGTCTTGTGTTTATAGCCCACGCAATCATTTATAGTTATTATCAGCAAACGATTCATAACAAATAACAGCCATCGCCAACGTTCACGTCTTCGATTATCTGAAAATTCTTGTTTTCAGTTGTTAAAACGCACCGGGGAGCCATTAATCAAACTTTGATTAACTAACCCATTTAATAAGCTGTCGCTACCATCAATTCTCTTTCTTCTCTGCAGGAGCCGCCGCTTCATAATTTATATCGCTCGAGCGACCATCCTTTTATTCTTTCATCAGTTTTTGTATAGGATTCCCTTTCGGACGAAGTTACAGTGTTTATCGAAATTTAATATTCGTAAAATTAAGCCCCTAATTACCCATGATTTCGAATTAGAGGAAAGGAAGAAAATCGACCCTTCATTCTTTTTTCATTTATTCCATTTTATGCCGACGAACTGTAAGGAAAGACGAAGTGGTCCAGAAGTGAACCGTAAAAAGGGCGACTCGTAAAAGGAACGAAACATATATTTTGAGATTTATTAGACGTGAAGATGCATGACGAAATTATTATTTTTTATGACGTTTTTATTTGAGCAATTTTGATATGAGTAATTGTGTTTTTCTGTTTAATGGACCCTTTCAGTTCCCATAATTTCTGAGCAATTTGGGCCGACACCGCATTGCGAGGTTATTCTCCTTCGCTTCGACACGACGAAGCTTGACAGAGGTCAACCATGAGAAAGTATTATTGACGATTTTATTACCTTCTGGGGGTTCAAATTATCTTCCTTAAAATGCTAACTGGCGATTTACATTGTTTTGAGCAATTCTAGGGAAAATTAGAATTAATGCAAGATATTTAGAGCAATGTGTATGTAAATATTTTGAATGTAAATATAATGAAAGATGTACACTACATGACATTGAAATTGCATCACTTGATGAAAATTATTTATATTTCGATAACCATTCGATTCATAACAAACGACAAAAGCTTAATAGAAAAGAAAAGCAACAAACCATTTCTCCTCTTTTTTGAATACGTTGGTCATCCTCGGTTCTTTTTATACGATATTCACTGACACGTCGCAGAATTGGGCCGATCAGTGGGTAGCGTTATGGGTACAATTTTCTGGGATGCTGAGGGAATTTTATTAATAGATTACTTGGGACGTGGCGAGACAATGACGGGTCAATATTACGCCATATTAATTAATCAACTTCCTAATTGTATTAAGGAAAGAAGAAGAGGAAAGTTGTTGCGAGGTATTATTATTCATCGCTGATGGAGCATCCCACCTAACTCCTAGTGATTTTTTTACTTCTTTCTAAAACCAAAAGTCTTCGGGGGACCAAGTTTAATAGCGACGAGGACTCAATGACAGCAGTTCAAGAATTTGTTTCTAATCAAAACCGTAAGCTTTTTAAAAAGGTGTAACATGTTAGAATATAGGTGGAATAGGTGTCTTCAAGTGCACGGTGACTATGTTTAAGATTAATGTTGTTTAAGGTGTTAGAGACAATAAATACTGTATAGTCTTCGTAGTTGTAAGTACTCTTTCGAACGATGTGTTAATGTTAGTATTTTAATAACGCATTAACACCAAATTCACCTTTTAAAAAGTGACTTCCGAAGAATGTTGTATTTCAGTTTTACAAAACTTCCTCATTTGTAGGCCAGTAACTTCCCATGGGTAACCACAAAAAAAAAATAACGGCAGGAGTATGGAAGCCCATTCATTTATTATTAAAAAATATATAACTTCCTTAACTTTCTACCAATAACATGTTCTACTGGAAAAAAAAACGGGAAATTTGTGAGGCCCTGCCAAAAGAATGAGATTAGTCTCTTCATAGAAGCTAGAGCAATCATTACAACAGGTAGCAGCGCACGGTGCCATTGTGCATAGTATACCATTGAAAATAACTATTACACTTGAAACATACTTGAGAAGCGCAAAATAAGAAAGCGTTGAACGATATATTCTCTAATGCATAATTTTGTTATTTTGGCGTTCTAATATTCCATTGCGAGCAAAGTTTGAGTTAAACGTAATATGTGTATTGAATTTAAAATCCTTTTCCGTTATTTAAGGCTTTTTTTACAATTTTTAGTAAATAACGTTTCGGTATTTATTTAAAGACTAGCTGGCCCGCCGAATTTTGAAAATTCGGGAGAAAGGTTAGCGTAGTGTACCCTACCTCACCGCAGTCTGTCCAATTCAGCAAATTTTAAACGAAAAATGCAGATGAACTTAAATACCGTCTATTATAATTATCGTTCCAATTTGCAGGATCTACCTATGAAAGGTTACCGCAGTGTAATAGGTTCAAATCGAGAAAAATCAAAAATTGCAATAAAACACTTTTTTCCTATCGATTCCGTTACTTATTGAGCGACCCTCGTACATCACGGTGTCATCCATGGTCATTTTAATCATGACACTTGTCAAAATGACGTTTCACGATGACGTTTAAACAGCTGTTCCAATTAAGTGTACTTAAAGGACGTTTTTCGATTAAATACATAGTAATACCGCGGAGCTCGACAATTTCATTAAGATGAGCAAAGTTTAGTAACATTATTCTTGTAGCGAGCTAAAAGTTCGCCTTCCATATATCTTTCAATAAAGTACAGCATACAAACGTCTAAAGTGACATTTCAGCCTTTGACATTTTACACAAGTGCGCATATATACCGGGGTCAGACAAAAGTACATAAGTACAAAAATTAGATGATTTGTATTATTGAATCTACCGTGAATATTTTTGTCGCATACCGATAGGCTTTATCGAGAAAATCCTAAGTTATGGTTTTGTCGTTATATTTTTCTCATAGATAAATTGGAAGAAATCTTTTTCTAGTTGTAATCACTTAAGGTAAATAATGAAATTTGATTTTTATACATTAAATGAAATATAGTTTATGATGTCCATTTAATCTGTTTAAGTTGAGTATAGAATGTTCATAGTATTGGACAAAAATGAAAAGTGGTATGTAGTAAAAATGTTGTTAAAGAAGATAACTTTTTTTTCTAGTTTATTTAAAAGATATATCTCAAATTGTACGAATTTAAAAAATATTTGCGTTGTTGTACTGTTCCAATATTTTTATAACGTATAACAGATTTTACGTTTAAAAATATTGATATGAATTTATTTCTTCTCTTGGCAACACTCCACCTTTTTGCGTTCTAATATTCCATTGCGAGCAAAGTTTGAGTTAAACGTAATATGTGTATTGAATTTAAAATCCTTTTCCGTTATCTAAGGCTTCTTTTATAATTTTTAGTAAATAATGTTTCCGCATTTATTTAAAGATTGTTAGCTTCTGTGTTTTGCTTGTCTTTCAAAGTACTCGCACGACCAATTTGAGCCTTCTGACGTCATTTATAAGGAAGATGTAGCAGTATAAATGTGATTAACTTCAAAGTCACGTTTCTCTTAAATTATACAGAGTGTTTGGCACAATGATGTAAAGTTTTGAACAGCCGATAGGCAACGTCGTAAATTTTGATTTTCCGGCAAAAAACCGCCATTAAACATTAATAACTCTTCTTGCTTTTGTGGGATCACGCTAAAAGTTGTTTTTTATGGAAGTTTAATGCATATTTATAAAGAGGCAATTAATTGAAGACCGAAGTTATTTAGAAAAAAGAATAGGCCTAGATATCTCACTTAACGAGATAGAAAGTGTATTATTCTCAAGTTTGTGGTGATTTTTTTCTTTTTAAATAAAATAATTCAAATTTTAAAATTACTTTAAAAATTTCCTTACTTTGTGCCTTTTCGAATAATAGGGCATTAATATTACAAGGGTAATCAGATATTGTGTTAGTAAAGAACGCTAAAAAACGTAATTAGTGTCAGGTGTTAACCTAATAAAACAACAATAATTAATAGTGAATATATTTAAATATCTTGCTCGAAGTGTCCTCCTTCATGCCTTATACAAGAATCTTCTTCTCATCTCTACCCTGGTAATTTTCAGTTTCATTTCTTCCTTCAGTCTATCGAATGCACTATTGATTTTTCTAATTAGATGGTCCCGATTTTTCGTTGTAGACAAGGCTCTAAGCATGCCCCCCAAACAAAGAAATCGAGGGGAGTCAAGTCTGATGAGCCTGGCGGCCACGGAATGGGACCATCTCTTCCAATCCATGCATTCGGAAAGGCGTTGCTTAAAAATTCTCTCACGGTTAAACGATAGTGAGCCTGACAACCATCATTTTGAAAAAATATAGGACGTCTTTCATTTACAAATGGTGGCATCCTGTACCAACTCTGGCAGATCGTTTTGTAAAAATTGTGGATAAGTCTCTCCATTGAGGTTGTTATTACACCGGCCCACACGTTTACACTCTCCTACTTCTAAACCTCGCAATGGTGTATAGTGAAAGGGGTGCTTCTTTTCCGTGCGGAGTACAGACCAGACCTTCCACGGTGACATATTAAGGTTAGCGGCTGCATCTCTAATGTTAGTAGTAACGTTTTCTTCAACTGCGGCTAAAATGAGTTCATCAACATCCACATTGTGTTGTCGAACGTTAATTCGGGGTTCCTGATGATGAACGCTTCCGATTTCACGCATACGTCGGTATGTATTGCTAAAAACTTGGTGATTGGGTAATCTTCTCCCCGGATATAATTGTCCATACAGTCGTCGCGTTTTCACCGCAACGCAATTTGCACGACCATACGTTACGAGTATGTCGCTGTATTAAATAATTACAAAACATACATCATTGTGCCAAACAGCCTGTATATGGGAATGAAGCAAGAATGAAACGTTACGTGCTTATTCGTTCTAAGTTGAATGTTTTTCATAACTTCTGTTCAATTATTGGATGCGCAGAAGAATAATTTACTGGATTGGGGAGTCTTACCGAAGAAAAATCGCAAATAATCTTCTGTTAATTTGGTCAACATGAGTGTTACGTTAAGATTCTAATTACCGTTATTATTTCCTCTAATAGTGGTACTTACACTAACCATAATAAGGAAAATAGGAGTGGCAGTTTTTAACACCAACATTGTTTTTCTGTGAGTAATATGAAAATGAAGCAAAAATGAAATTCGATATATTTGTAACGTCCTTCGTTACTTATACTCAATCTTTAAAGTTGTAAAAACGAATATATTTTTTGAGGGCGAGAATTATGGCTGTATTTGTTAGTATATTTGTATTTCTTATCAGCTTCATTACAAGTGGGCCATTTGTTGGTGATCTTATTGCTTTGCTGTTGTAAACAAAAATGCAGTTGGATTAAAGATTGAAAAACTTACAATTGTTGTAAGGCACATAAAAATATGTATTTTTGGTTGCCTACTCAGTACGTACTGTACAGTTGCACAGATCTTTCTTATATTAACCCTGAACAGGCTTGATATACCTTATACCTTCTCTATTTGAAGCAAATTTGATTCGGCATATTTCTAACTTTAAAAATAAAAATCCGTAGATGCACTACGTTGCTGTTGCACTTACACGGCATTACATATACAGAAGTTTAAACTTCTTTATTGGTAAAAGGATAACAGGGGATTTAGGTTTAACAAAAGATCTTTTTCACATTGGAGAAGTTCTCGCGTACTTCTCTAAAACGAGAAAAGTTATTTCCAACAAAAAGGACGTTTACCTTCCTCGCGCGGTAGGTATGCTTAAATTTACTTTAAAGTTGAAAATTTAGGATTCGGTAGAGCAGCCTTTGCATATCAACGTTTCAGCCGCAAGAAAAAATAGAATGTCTGATGTGTACCTGAAACAGTCAACTTTGAAAATATTATTTGAAAATAAAACGCATCATATACACTACTGGCCATTAAAGTTAGGACTATCCTCATCAGAACAAATGAGAGAGAAATTTCAATTTATCCAGTAGCAGGTAATAAAATCATTAGAAGCGATATTTAGCGAATGGCATATAAACGTGTTTACAAAAGAGGGAATGGATCTAGGGGGTCGTAAAATTTTACCTGCGTGTCTCCAATTATAATACGGAGTAATTCTTAACATTAGTCTGGGAAAACAGCGGTAACAGTCAGCGTAGTAGATATGTGGTGCGGACTCGGCGATTATTTATTTCACGCGTTCACAGCGTCAGTACTAAATCGATGCTGTATGTGAGTAGTTCTGTGTATATGTAGACTGTCGTGACTTATTTCGTAATTGTACGCTTATGTTTGCTTTAAAAATGTCGCAGTTAGGTACGTCGCGAAAACGACCAATGGCGGCAGACACAGTTAAAAATTTTATAGTGGACATGCCGGACTTAATTTTTGATGGCGCTAATCTTCAATGTCTAGTTTGTAAAATCCCTTTAATGTGTTGGTCCAGAAGCCATTGTCAACGTCACATCGAAAGCAATTAACAATTAATTTATGTGTTACTCATATTTTATGTAATCTATCGTTTCGTTTACTAGACGAAGAAGCATTTGTCTTCTTCTGGAATAAATATGCGGACTGTAAATTACCTAGTCGGACATCGATACAAAATGTAGTGCCAGAAGAGAACGTTTTGCAAATCACGCTTTGGGCCCCGCAGAATCCGGATTTAAACCCCATCGAATTACTGTGGAATGAGCTCGACGGATGAATACGGAAAGTTTGTCCAATTTCGAAAGAGCACCTGTCGCAACTTCTCCAAACTGAGTGGAACAACATCTCCGGTGAAACTCTTATTTTATTATTATTTCTTCTTATTTGTTTGTGTTTTTATTTCTAGCAATAAATTTTTATTTTCTTTTGCATCATTACCGTTTTTATTCTCGTTTGCAATAATTCATTAGTTGTCCTAACTTCAATGACAGGTAGTGTATTTAATCTAGGGTTTATGCATGAATCCTGTCTAATTTTAATTTACCCTTTACAAATAACCCAACAACGTTTTAATTTCCAACGAAGTGCCTAACTTGTTACATTTCTATTAATTTTTTTCCTTGATATAAGTATTTTGATATCTTTCATTGTTTCAGAATTTCTGGAGATATATTCCTTCTTATTAGGTCTACACAATTACACTAAATCGTTTATTGTAGATAGATTAACATCATATTATATCAAATGCAATTTATACCTTACAGCCCGAATGCCACATCAAAACATAGTGAGAATGGATAAATTGCAGATTGAAATTACAATAATAGGCTGAACTAAAGAAGATTGCCAAAACTTTTTCTTAAGTTAAGGTATAACATGTGTAATATCGTTGGATTTGCACTTCGATTATCTTTTCAAAAACGTAAAAATATAGAGGGTGTTCTATTTAAAATAAGAAAGTTGACGTCATTTCCTGTGATACCGGAAATGCAATTGAACTTCCGATAACGGCAAACGTTAGTTCACTAAAAATAAAATTTGATCTACTTTGTCTAGGAGTGCTAGCTTCCGGCGTAGGGGGAGGATACTTTAGGACCTCACTGTATATATTTGAATTCCAGAGCAATTTTCCGTTCCTTTACAATCGTCCGAAGATATAATGCACAAAGCAAACTCGTTGCTTACATCACAAGCACAAATCCAGTTAGCCAAATCATACACAGATCTACGGAAATTACGATGCCCTACCTTATTTTTGTGTTTACTAGCTCATCTAACTTTAAGTTCTGGCAAACGGCGACCATTTCTTTTCAGTTCTAAGCGCTTCTCAAAATTTAGTTAATTAGCTTCCGGATTACGCAGAAAGAAGTAAATATTTAATTATGGATTAGCACGTTAATTACTGATTAATTTAATTTTGTGATGTCACTAATCACGATTAAACATTTAATCATCTAAGTTTAGTCGTTAACGCACCCTAACATATTGTTGTGCAGATGATCGTCTCAAATACCATATTAAGTCTAATTAGATAATCACGAATTAAATCAGCTCAAAATGTATATGTAAACACTGATTAACTTAATCACAAATTAGATCTTGGAGATTAACTTCATTTAGAATTTAAAAAATGTTTTGTAAACTGGGCGTTACACTTCTTTTAATCTCTTCCACCACCACTCAACAGAATAAAAATTAGTAAACAAAGAGTTCAAATTCAAAACTTAAAAAAACCTTAGATACATCGATAACCCTGTCAAATGAAACTGAAACCCGAACACGAGATATACCCGAACACGTATATACCAAACAGCGAAGACGTGCTTTAATGCACTGGGCTGTTGACAAGCTGCACTTTCTATATGTAACCGAAATTCATTGTTTGTAATCGTGCAAGTTGGGAAAATATTTGGCTGAATTTAATACAACGGGGTCACAAACACACCACTACATGCATATGAGTATCGTTTTATTCTTTCTTAGAAGATATATGGATATCTTACACAAACGATGGTAAGTATATTACATTTGGAGCAAGATATAAATTATGACTTAAAGACATAACGTCCTTGACGATTGGGTAATTGGAATATTGGTGGAAAATACAGATAAATACATTGTGTTGAAAGTAAGACCCAACTTTCAAAGAGCTAGCTGTGCAAATTCCGTGACACACAATGAAACAAAAACTTTAATAGACTGCTCATTGTCGCCGGTGTACTGCAATCGCCTCATTTGAATTTCAGAGACTTATTCTCTGATAACGATTTAGCCAGTCAATTTTTTTATACAACAATGAGCTATGAAAGATTCTTATTTATACTTCGTTGTATTAGATTTGATGACATTACTACACGTAATGAACGTCTTCAAATAGATAAACTTGCCCCAATACCGGATTTATTCGAGAATATTGTTTTTAAATGCACTGAGTTTTTTTCGCTCTCTGAATTCATCATTGATGAACAATTGGTAGCATTTCGTGGTAACTGCAGGTTTCGACAATATATTCCGTCGAAACCAAATCGCTATGGAATAAAAATTTTTGCTCTGTGTGACGCCAAAAATTTTTATACTGTAAGCATGCAAGTGTACACCGGAACTCGGCTAGAAGGACCTTATAAAGTCAATATCTCTGCAGAGGAAATTGTCGTTCGATTGATCCAACCTATCGATAAGATTGGCAGAAATGTGACAACCGATAACTGGTACATAAGTGTATCCTTAGCAGAGCGCTTATTGTCGGACCATAATTTAACATTAGTAGGAACAATACGCAAAAATAAAAGAGAAATTCCAGCAGTGTTTCTTCCCAACAAGAATAGAACTGTAAATAGTACACTGTTTGCATTTTCAAAAAATGCAACGTTGATTTCTTATGTACCAAAAAAATCTAAAGCAGTTCTTCTGCTCTCCGCAATGCACCATGATGCAAACATTGACCAAGATACCGGAGAAGAAAAGAAACCGGAAATTTTGACATTTTATAATACAACTAAGGGTGGAGTGGACGTAACAGATAAATTCTGTGATACGTACAATGTAGGAGGGCGAACAAGGAGATGGCCATTGGTTTTATCTTTCCATCTCATTGTCTGCGCCTTAAATGCTTTCATTATTTATAAACATAATAATATTGAATCAGTCACTGCGCGTAGAAATTTCCTCAAAATATTAGAACAAGAACTTGTAAAACCATATCAATTAGATCGCTTAGGGTACCTTCAATTGCCATGAAAAATTCGAAAAGTTCTAAACTAGCGTTTAGAAATTGAGCCTCAATCTGTAGAAATTCCAACTACAAGTTCAAGAAGGCGGTGTTACCTGTGCCCTAGAAAAAATAACCGCCATTCTAAACAAATATGCTCTAAATGTTTTAAAAATATTTGTTCAGAGCATACAAAAAAATTGTGCAATGAATGTTATGAATAAATAGTACATAATACTTATTAAAGTTTCTTTTGTATGTTATTTCACCGTTTTGTATTATATCAGGTGCCTACATTCCTAAAACAAGAAATATTTATAACTAAAACATTAATTTTATAGCAGTAATTTTACAATGGTGTCTCGTAGGCGCCATGCTAGTATTTATGTATGTCCAATAGGTGCTAGTACTTAAAGAACGAAGAAGTCACCGCTGGGGTATTTTATTTAAAGTGAGAAAGTTGGCATCACTTCCGGTGATACTGGAAATGTATTTGAACTGCTAATACCAAAAGTTAGCTTACGAAAAATATAAATCAACCTACAAACCTCAGGAGCTCACTGTGTGCGTAAAGATAAAAGATGCGTAAGCATAAGACCAATATAAATTAAGACAAAACGTTTACAACATATTAGAATTTGGCGTAAAGATAAAATTGTCGTAATTACTTTCATAGTCACTTATAATTCTCATTCCAAAAAACTTAAGTGATTTTCGTGAAGATAAGTGGAAATGAAATGCCCATACATGGGAAGTATTTGGCAAACAAAACGTCTTTTTATAAACGATCAGTCAGAATCACACTAAATTTAGATAATGTAAACCGTAATACGCCACAGAACCAAACCCGTTTTATGCGCTTTAGATAATGACGCAGTTTCCCATATTTACTTCCTTATTAATTATTCCCATTTTTACAAAAGCCATCCCACTTATTATGATTAAATAAAATCTCCAGGAAACGAGAATGCGGTCATAAAAGAAGCCGTGGTATTATCTGAGGGTAGCTGTTACACACTGTCCCAAATAGAGAAGAGCTCGTTGATATTCAAATCATTGTTTTCCCTTTATCTTCATTACACGATCCTATTTAAAAGTCTATTCGTGTCGTAGAATTTATCGGTAAAAGGTGCTGTTTTCCAAATAAAAATGTTTCGTTTAAATTGAATTTCCTGTGCACAATGGGCTCGCGGATTAGACTTCGTAGAATGTGTATGTGAGCAATTATAAGATGCAGATCTCATATAATTGGTAATTCGCGTAGTAGACTTATACGATGTAATTCCGCTTAGGAGGCTTTACTCCGAAAACATAGGAGATCTGCATATTGAAATTAGTTGTTAGAACATTGTGTGGCAAGTTTTTTTTTTAATTCTCGTGTAGTGGGAAAGCTTTACAAATGTAGTATGGTGAATATTAATGATAGTATTTATTATGTCGAAAAACTTTCTGTTCTTGGAGTTATATTTTAACTTTTTTTAACTAATTTTTCCGGCACAATTTATAATATTATTATTATTATAGACGCAATAGTTACCATTATTTTCTAGTACATTTCCTGTATATAATGCGTTTGTTAATTTATTTTAAAAGTAGACAGCAGATAACACAAGCAAATAGTAACGGGAAAGAATAACTAATAAATAAACATTATTAGTATTTTGTGCATGTTAGTATTTCAACTGCTTACCATAGTCCTGCGTAAAAGAGTAATAGGAATCCTAGTTATCAAGAAGCTATTACACTTTTTTTTCTATTTACAAGCGTTTTAGGTATTGTATGTAAGAAGCAAATTGAATATCTTGTAATGGGACTCTTGAAAAAACTTTGTCAGGCATAACGAAATTGAATGGGATCTCAAATTTCCCAATAAGTTTAAAGCTAAATAAAATATACTCCCAATGGTAAAAAAGAGTATACAATTTATTACATCGTAACAATTATGTTACTTTTTACAAATTTTAATTTGTTTTTTGTAATTGCCTAAATCAAAACCCAGCGATATCCAATTTTTTATTAATTTTTATAAAAAATGCTTTTCAAAATATTATTTGATACTGGTTATGTACTTGGTCATTGGTGTTGTGGTTGGTTGTTGATACGTCACAACTACTTTATTTACCTTTTGAATTAAAATTTATGTATGCGCCCATAATTCGTTTACCATCACTAAAAATACCAGATTATGTCACGTTGGCGGTCATGATAAGTAACCTGGGCAAAAATGTGGTAACAGCCAGAGGCGTGGCAAGCGCATAAAAGTTATAAAATAGAAGGTAAGAAATAAATTATAAAACGTGCTGAAACACATACCGTTTTAAAAGTCTTCCGTGAAATCACAAACTGGGTAACATCTGTTAAATATTTGAATCATTAGATATGTTTCCACAGCTGTTTCAGTCAAGTGAGTACGACGTGCGGAGTAAACGCTTTTTAATGACGAATACGACCGTTCGACATCTAGCGATGTTATATTTGCATATTTAAAATAATCTTTGAAACAACTTATTGCATCTTCACACGCACCTTCACAAATCTGTCTTAATATAAGAAAATCGGAGTCTTTCTCTAAAACACTTTCAAATTTTCGTATTACACACCAATTTGTTTCGCCTTCTACAGCGTATAACTGTGCGTGAACATCATTCACAATTTGAACAGAATCCACTAGCGACATGGAAACATTTTGTAATTTTTCTATTCCCTCCGCTAGTCCGAAGTAATTGTTGTGAATAGTTTGTAAATCTCTTTTAATCTGACTATCTTGAAATATTTCCTGGCTTTTCTTGATTGCTGCAGCTTCTGTCGGATTGAATTTTAAAACTACCTTCTTTACTTGATCAAAATATCTGTTGTAATAAAACGCAGCCTGCAACCATGTTCCCCAACGTGTAACAATGGGCTATGGTGGTTCAGGTAAATCAGAACACAGTTTGTGAAATAGTCAGTTACGTTTCGGGGACTTTAGAAACACTGCCTTTGTACTAGCAATCAATGCATTTACTAGTGGAGGACATGTAGGAATCGTTTGTGCCGCAAGATTTATAGTATGGGTTTTACACGTTACATGTAAGAAGTTACCACTGTGTTCTTTAAGAGATCGGCCCAAAGAACGCATGTTTGCGGCACCATCACTCATAAACATTAAAAGTTGCTTAGTTGAAACTTCAAATTTGCTCAATAAGTTCAACACCACCTTTAAAATCTCATCGGCAGTACAACTCTTTTGGAAGCAAGTAAGAAGGAGGATGACGGTCGATGTGGTTCCATTGTACGTACCATTACATTAACCACAGGATGTTTTTGACGATCTGTTTTTTCGTCCACACACAACCACAGTTTTTTATCTTTCAATTCCGTTTTCATTCATTTTTCTATATGTTCACGAGCAAATGGCACTACATTTCGTATCGTTGTTCGACTAGGTAATTTACAGTCCGCATATTTATTCCAGAAGGAGACAAATGCTTCTTCGTCTAGTAAAGAAAACGATAGATTACATAAAATAAGAGTAACACATAAATCAAATGTAAATTATTCTTGGTCTCGTATGCCACTTTTTGCAGAAGAATGCTGTTTGCTTTCTATGTGACGTTGACAATGGCTTCTGGACCAACACATTAAAGGGATTTTACAAACTAGGCAATGAATTTTAGCGCCATCAAAAATTAAATCCGGCGTGTCCACTATAAAGTTTTTAACTGTGTCTGCCATTTGTGATATTTTTAAAGCAAACGTAAGCGTACAATTACGAAATATGTTACGACAGCCTACATATACACAGAACTACTCGCATACAGCATCGGTTTAGTACTGACGCAGTGAACGCGTGAAATAAATAATCGCCGACTCCGCACCACATATTTACTACATTGACTGTTACGCTGTTTGACCAGACTAATAAGTCACGATGCACGGTATGCAACGCCATGCGCATGTGTAGAACGTATACAAAGACTGTTCTGCGTTTTCCCAAATTTGCGCTTGCGCACATACCTCATTTTGGGTGAACTGTATCCTACATTTTAATGCTTTAGGGTAAAATTACCCCAAGATTGGTGGAATACATTTACTCTAGAGGTCGTCTCACTTTAAAAATAGCGTGCGCAATGACGTCAGTGGTAGTGGAATATAGAACATATGAGATCTATCAATTAAAACGTTGTTACGAACAAGTATATCTATATATTACCACCAATGACGTTAAAATATGCGTCCTTCGCCCCTCCGCCAACAAACTTTCGGTCAAGTATTGCAAGATAGAAACTGAGACAACCTTTAGAGTAAATGTATTCTACCAACCTTGAAATTACCCCACCTTCTGTTTTCACACACAAGAGGTGAAACTTCTCCAGAATATGAGTGAATTTTAGTTTTATAATTGGGGGAATTTTATTTCCTACATTTTCTACGAATTGATTTGAAATCAGCGTTCAATCTGACGACAAATTTACCAAAATTTTATGAAAATATTGGCAAACTAATTAAGTTGGGTTAGTCGATGTTTTGATGTGGAGCACTAACCAAATTTCGTTTCTATTCAGCTTAAATGTATCCTCGACGAAAGGACATTTATTTAAAAGAAACTTTAAAGGGACAGCTGTCGGAAAGCCGAAAAATATTCACCCTATTATTATTAATGGCGAGTAATTGAACCCGGAAATAATTTAATTTCGTTGGACCCGCCACTCGGGTCGATTATGCAGTAAATTTCATAGTTCCGGTCGTTATTTTTACAGGGCGAAGCGAGGTGAGGGGCTCATGGAAGTCCGTCGGTGATGAAAATTATGCATAATCTGAGGATAATTCATTTATCTGACGGTCACTGGGCGTTTCCCGCCATTTGTCAACTCGTGTCCCTGCCGCGCTATGGTTAAGCGCGGCTCTGAGCGAGGTTAACTTATTAGGAAAATTTCGAACAGATCGCATAGAAATTTGTCGAGTCCCATATCCATATAGAATCCTTGCGATAAGGAAGAAGATGTTAGGTGATATTTTAACCCTTTCAATTATTGAATTTCGTGGGGGGTTGTTAAATTTAATAGAATACTAATGGCTTGAAAGTGACACAGTTTATCTCTTTAATTCTGTTGACGCAACAGTTTTTGCATAATACTTCCGATATCGCAGCTATATTTGCTAGCATGGTCAGGTGGAAATGCCCCCTGTGGGTAAAAATTACTCCGAAACTAGTAGGTAATTTTTCTAGCTCCCACAATGTGAGTAATTTTACTCCTGTGGGCGAAATAAAAATATTGGGAGTTTAGTAGTTGTTTTTTTTTTTCAATTTTAACTTAGCTAATTTTTGGGTTTTCGATTCTTCCTTAAGGTATATTTTCCACATGTATCGTCCCAAAATTTAAAAGAGAATTTCATTTCAAAGCTATTTGAGGACAACTATGGGTATTCTGAGTTCACATTGCTGAGCAAACATTTACTTGATAATTGACTTGATAGACTTGATAGAAGAAGAGGATTGTAATTCTTCATTTTCAACATGGGTGCGATGCATTTTGGTTTCAACTAAAAGGATTGTTCAACAAAAAGATGATTAGTTAGTATTTTAAAGATACTCCACATGTATCGAATTACAGGTAAATTGCCTTTTAGTGTTCTAGTCATTTAATTAGTAAAATTTGTTTGTAGGATTACTAATTAAATGACTAGAAACTTAAAACATAATTTACCGGTAATTCGATACATATGGAGTATTCGTTACGATGATAATACTGGTGATTGTTGTAGTGGAAAAGTTGCATAAAATTTCTTTTACAGCTGATCCAACCATGGAAATGTAAATGCTCTGGGTGCATCTTTAGGAGTTATAAGTGGTTATAAGTAGAGTTGCTCACTAGCGCCAACGGGCAGTGGCGGAGGTTTGATACAACCCTCAGTATAACTGCGAGTCTCAACCAGATCTGTTGTGTATACATGTACGCTGCCGTAAATACTATTTCGTAGTTCTACGTTTGTTTTAAAAATGTAGCCTACGTCGTGAAAAGGACAATGTTGGACAAAGTTACAGAATTTATAGCAGAAATGCCTGACCTAAATTATGATGGCGTTAAAATTCAATGTGTAGTTTGTAATATCCCTTTAATGTGTTGGTCCAAAAGGGATTGTCTACGTCACGTAAATAGTAAACAGCATTCTTAAAAAAAAATTGCGCACGACACTATGACAAATTTTAATTTAATTTATGTGTTACCTTTGTTGCATGTAATCTACCGTTTAATTTACTAGACAAAGAATCATATGTCTTCTTTTGGAATAAATATTCGGACTGCAAATTACCAAGTCGGGCATCATTACAAAGAATTGTGCCATCTGCTCGTGAACATGTTGAAAAAAGAATTAAATCGGAGTTGAAAGATAAAAACCTGTGGTTGCGTGTGGACGAAACAACAGATCGTAAAATACATTCTGTGGTTAATGTAATGGTACGTACAATGGAACTACATCAATCGTCACCTTCAATTCTATTAGCTTCCAGACGAGTACAGCGATGTATTGGCAAAGTAATTTCAAAGTTAGTGTTAAATATATTGGAAAAGTTTGAACTTTCAACAAACCAACTGTTGATGTATATGAGTGATGACGCCGCAAACATGCTTTCTGTAGGCCGGTCTCTTAAGAAACATTATGCTAACTTGTTACATATTACGTGTAAATTTATGCTTTCAGTCATGTGGCAGATAGTATTAGAAAATGTTATCCTGAGGTAGACGCTTTAATAGCGTATACCAAAGCAGTGTTTGTCAAATCCCCAAAATGTATTCGCAAATGTCACAGACTGTGGCCCCGTATGCCTGAGCCACCAGAACCTATTCTTACACGTTGGGAAACATGGTTACAGGCTGCGTTTATTTTGAGAATATTAAGAACGTGGTTTTATAATTCGATCCAAAGGAAGTTGCGACTATCAGTCGAAATTTCAAGATAGTCAGGTTAAAACGGATTTAAAAACTATTCCGAACAAGTACTTCAGACTAGTGGAGGCAATAGAAAAATTACAAAATCCTTCGGTGTAGTTAGTGGAATCTCTGCAAATAGTGCAACATGTTCACGCACAGCTATGCGCGGTAGAAGACGCAAAAAATGTTTGTGTTCTAGACAGGTTTGAGAGTGTTTTAGAGAAAGGTTCTGATTTTGGCACATTAAGACAAAATTTGTGAAGGTGCGTCAACAGAACCGTTAAGTTGTTCCAAAGATTATTCTAGTTGCGCAAATATAACGTCACTAGTTGTAGAACGTTCGTTTTCTGCATATAAACACACTTATTTCTCACGCCGCACTCGGTTTACCGAAACAACTGTGGAAACATATCTATTGTTGCAGATATTTAACAGACATTATTCACCTTGTGATTTTACGGAAGACTCTTAAGACGGTAAGTGTTTGAGCACGTATTATATTTTATTTCTGACCATTTATTTTGTGTAAACTTTTATGCGCTCGCCACTGGCTGTTGGCGCAAATTGAGCAACTCTAGTTATAAGTTGCCCAATAGTTGTTGTCCAAGACATATTTCCATTTACAGTGAATCATTAACAGTTATACGGCAATTTATAGAGAAGGGAAAATAAGGCAGGATCAGGAGAATAAATAAAGAGAAAAAGATTTCATTCACTAGATAAATAATAGGTTAGTACTTGCCATTAGGTAAATCTCTTTAGGAAAAGGGAAGAGCGGATCATTCTTATTCAATAAAAACTTAAAACGAAATTGATATAATCTTTGTGTACGATATCGTATACATCAATATTTATACTATCAAAAAGTTAAACGAACCTATTAGCAATTCCAGTCTTAGCAGTAAGAGAGAATAAAGTTTACGACAAGAAAACCGTTTACTTTATTATTTATGAACAAGCTTTATGCATAATAGTCACATCCTTTCGGGAACTTTAATGCGCTAATAATATTCATGAAGTAGCGGGCAATATAATGAAGGTGTTGTTAAATTATGCAAACTGCCACTAACTGCCTCAATAGAATATTTCTACATCTACTTTTAGCGTTACACTTTTACATCACCGTGAAGACAATTTACAGACTAAAATGTGGGTGAAGGTTTATTGGATCACTCGCAACCTACACATATATACTTAAATATTTACTTTCTTAATGTTTTAATATCTTAATGCATTTCTGTCGTTGAAAAAGAAGTCTGACAAGTGCGTTGGAACGTAAGTACATAAACAACCTATCCCTTTATAACATTATCAGAATGTATTAAGTTCTTTTATTTCCTTTTTCGTCTTTATGTATCTGTTCGTTCTCGTTCTTATCGCCAGCCTTTGTTGGATTTCGGATAGAAGGTTTCATTTGTGCCGAACAAAGGAGTTCCCCCAAAAAGCTTTGTCTGGTTACATTTATTAAGAGACCTACAGTTGATTTAAATTGCGAAGGTTATCTTCTGCACACGTGTCTGTCTTTGTACCATGCGTTCCAAGTTTATTAATAATTAAATGAAAATTATACATCAAAAGTAATGAGAGGAAAATAAATGTACTGATTCCCCAGCCAAATTACAATTTTGAAAATAATATAATTTAGATAAAAAACTAAATTATTATACAGTGAGGTAGTACAGTATTCCCTTCCATTCTTCTGGGTTCTTTTTGGCTTTCATACCAACGAAGCATAGGTGATCACGTCTAATGATGGGTCTAATTATTTTTGTATATGGCCAAAAGGTCATTTAAGTCTTAAGACCGTAATTCTTACCAAGTACATAGTCTGCGGCTAGTTAAAGATGCCGCAATAGTTCTTTTTTGTATGTTGGACATATGGGAATTCCACGCTAGATTCTTGTTGAATGCGACTCCAAATTATTTTTATTTGCGATCCTGGCTGAAGCTACTTGATAAAGTCTGCTAACTATATTTAGATTTTTACGAAAGACATCATATACCCAACGTTTAGTTATTATGACGCGTACGTAACGTTTACTTAATCTTCAAACCGTTTTTCTTCCCGTATCGAACGGGCACCGTTAGCAGAAGCAGTAAGCAGCACAGCCTCAATCTCTAATACCTCATTCCCGTAATCCCAACGTGAGTCGTCTCGTAGATCTGCACGGGCGGCGAACAAGAAAGTCGAGCAATCTGAAAGAGAAGTGTAAAACACTCAAACGAATTAAATGAATGAAACTATAATCAATCTTTAAGCCAAACCGCTGATTGAGGCTCGCCCGATTGCTATTTGATGCAATATAATTTTTCCGTCGGGATCTCGCGCTGTCGGCGAATGGCGGTGGCTTCCTTTTCGTTGTTTTCGGTTCGAGATTATTGAGATGGGAGAAATAGGAACATTCCTAAATTAAACTTCTTATTTGCTGACTGGTTTATCCCGAGGAAGATCGAAAAGTTCCTTAATTGAATCGAAAGTAATTGATGCAGATAAAATCACGTCATTTCGAAGATGAAAATGTGTTCTCTACTGCTAATTTGTACGTAAGGAAGATTTGAAACCGATTTCAAATACTTTTTAAATAAGTCTCGAAGCGTTTTGTTTCTCACACATATAATATACATCGAGAAAAGAAATTTTCGTTTGAGACAGGAGGTAACTTTATTACCGTTTATTTTCTACATACATTTATTCCTGGATGTACGTCGTAGGTCGCAACATTGCCAATTATTTTGCCACTAATTAATAATGCGTAAAATTAGGGCTATTTGGAATTGAAGTTTACAATATAGTTTCGCAATATATTAGGTGTAAATATGACGTAAAATCCTTGCCGTGGCATAATAATACAACCAAAAGTTGCACCTAAATTTACGCCAAAAAATGTTTTTGATGTATTATGCATTGTAATAAAATAATGCAATACTTTAAATGGTTGTACGTAAATAATAAGGATTTTGGGGAAAGTAAAATAAAAGTCTACTTCCCACAATAACTCTGGTTTAATAAACGTACTACCGAGAAACTTCTCTCATCATTAGCAAGAGTTAACGTACTGCAGGAACTTTTGCCTGATGATGAGAGGTAGAAACCGGTAGCACGTTTATCAAATCAGAGTTATTGTGGGAAGTGGACTTTTATTTTACCTTCTTCAGTTATGAATTTCTCACACAGAGTCGCATTGGATCGTTTGAATAAGAATTTTCTTTCGTCGCATATTACGCGCTTCATTGCCTTATATAGTAACGATTACATTATTGGAATCTATTATCTGAAAAATTAAAGATATTTTGCAAAAATCAGCGTCCAGTGTCGAGCACGCTCGGCAGTCCTGGTGTGCTGGATTCGAATTCCGGGCTGCGAGCATGAGGTCTTCCTCACACTACGGCTAACACTGATGTACAGGCGTAATAATAAGTCATGACTAGAAGGTTACTACTTCGTTTTTACTACATCCAAATTATAAGCCGCTCTTCAGTAAATTGTGACCTCAGAAGTACGCAACAGAAATGGCTAGGTATGGGCGTTTTCATATTCACCGACCACAGCACCGACACGATAACAGCACGGATCCAATACCAACACGACTCCTTTCACATTTGCCCACACATCGTCGACTGATTTTAGTGCGGAATATCCTGTGTTTATTATTTTCACTGATTTGACCCCAAGCATTCTATTAATTTAATGTAATAACAAAGTACTTAAAGGCAGTCACTATTAATGCTATAATAAATGATCTGCTTGAGCTCATATGGTGCTTAGAGACGACATTGACGAAAAAATTGCTCCTTACTGACAGGTCGACAACTGAAACGTAGTATGATCCCCTAGTAACATTGCACCATTTTCCCAGTGTAGGTACTATTTGAATTCTAGGATGAAATACATGTAAAAGAGATTTGTGATGCTATATGTTTATTTGTTAGAAAATTGCTAAAATCAATCAATTTACTAAAGTGCATTGGTCATAGTAAATGAAAATGTCTTTACTATTTTATAATTGTATCTGGTTGATGGATATATAAGGATGATTATTGGTTTTTATAGAATTTAATGTGAAATTTAACTTTCTCTTTTTCGGTTTTTTCAATATTAGGGTAGCGCACGTGGCATAGTACTCTGATTTGCGAAGGTTCCTAAAGTTGATTGATACCTGCATCTATAACAAAAAAATCAATTTCCATATTGATTTGGAAAGGACTTGCTGTTGAAGACGTGCATACATATATCTTAGATCTACAAGTAATGAGGTACAAATTACAGGCACCTAGTGTTAATTTGTAAGACTACTTCGTGAGCTACTGTTTGTGCCTTTTTACAATTATAGTGGTGGACCCTGTACGTGGTCAATAAGAGGCGATTTTAACGACCACTATTGTATATACACCTTTTATTATTAGGCAACTCTTGTTGTAATCATTTTATTAAGTTTTGGTTTGTCGCCAATGAGCCTTTAGTATAAAAAAATGTCTAGAAATAAAAACCAAAAATAATACTGATGTAGCTTATGGTATTTGTGGAATTACTCACAGCAAAACGTAAGGAGAGCACTAGTCAACGGATATGTTTCTGCTTACGTCATCAGCGTTGTTCCGAGTGGTTTCCTACCTAATATTTCATTAGTATTTGCCTCTTAGTTTACGTCATTGATCTCTAAACCCAGCAACAAACATATTTCTCAAGCAGCTTACCATGATGTATTAAAAACACCTAAAAAATGTCTAGAAACGATAATAAAAAATAATGCTAACATGGCTCATGGTATTGATGGAGTAATTCATAGCAAAAACAGTGTGAGGAGAGAAAGCACTAGCCAACGGACATGTTTCTGCCTACCTGGTAATATCGTTTTAAAAACAACAAAATAAAGTAACACCGTCTATCGTATACCCAATCGGCCAAATGCAGCCGAGGTAGTTGATTATAACATGTTCATAAGAATAATTTTCGATATAGTGATCCCTAAGACTGATAGGGTGTTCATAATACTTAATGTCTCACATATTGTGACGAACCGCTGTTCGACCGTGAATTTAAAAGAACAATTTTTAAAGACGCTAGTGAAATTATTATTAATTTCAAATATTATATTGCTTTTAAATTCTTTTGTAAATAATGTACATTCACTTTTGAGCATACTTGTATATTCCGTATATTTTTCCCGCCCGAAATATTGTTGTGCAATATTCTAACGTTATATTTGTATATAATATGTTCGCCTGTTTCCAGAATATGTTTTATCGACTGACGTCTGCATATAAGAACTTGAAACGTCATAGCCGCTTTCCATATAAGTAGATGTTCGATCAAACAACAGACACGACAGACGTGACAGGCTCAGGCCGCGGCCGACCGACCGACAGAGAGATACCGCCGATCTCGCTTTCGTAGACGGGTATTTGAATGCTGTCCGAGAGTAGCAACTCGTTAAATGATTTCATTGCTTATGGAAAATGTATGATGGTCAGACGGGCATTGGTCTTGTCTAAATCATATGATTTCTGCGGGTGGTGATAACTAACCTAGACAAATATGCGCATAAAAGTTTACACATAAAATAGAAGGTAAGAAATAAATTATAAAATGTGCTGAAACACTTACCGTTTTAAAAGTCTTCCGTGAAATCACAAACTGGGTAACATCTGCTAAATATTTGAATGATTAGATATGTTTCCACAGCTGTTTCAGTCAAGTGAGTACGATGTGCGGCATAAATGTTTTTTAATGCCGAAAACGACCGTTCGACATCCAGCGATGTTATATTTGCATATTTAAAATAATCTTTGAAACAACTTAATGCATCTTCACACGCACCTTCACAAATTTGTCTTAATGTAAGAAAATCGGAGTCTTTCTCTAAAATACTTTCAAATTTTCGTATTACACACCAATTTGTTTCGCCTTCTACAGCGCATAACTGTGCGTGAACATCATTCACAATTTGAACAAAATCCAATAGCGACATGAAAACATTTTGTAATTTTTCTATTCCCTCTGCTAGTCCGAAGTAATCGTTGTGAATAGTTTGTAAATCTCTTTTAACCTGACTATCTTGAAATATTTCCTGGCTTTTCTTGATTGCTGCAGCTTCTGTCGGATTGAATTTTAAAACTACCTTCTTTACTTGATCAAAATATTTGTTGTAGTAAAACGCGGCCTGCAACCATGTTCCCCAACGTGTAACAATCGGCTGTGGTGGTTCAGGTAAGTCAGGGCACAGTTTGTGAAATAGTCGGGTACGTTTCGGGGACTTTAGAAGTACTGCCTTTGTACTAGCAATCAATGCATTTACTAGAGGAAAACATGTAGGAATCGTTTGTGCCGAGATTTAGAGTATGGATTTTACACGTTACATGTAAGAAGTTACCACTGTGTTCTATAAGAGATCGCCCCAAAGAACGCATGTTTGCAGCACCATCACTCATAAATATTAAAAGTTGCTTAGTTGAAACTTCAAATTTGTTCAATGTACCATTACATTAACCACAGAATGTTTTTGACGATCTGTTGTTTCATCCACACACAACCACAGTTTTTTATCTTTCAATTCCGTTTTCATTCTTTTTTCTATATGTTCACGAGCAAATGGCACTACATTTCGTATCGATGTCCGACTAGGTAATTTACAGTCCGCATATTTATTCCAGAAGGAGACAAATACTTCTTTGTCTAATAAACGAATCGATAGATTACATAAAATAATAGTAATACATAAATCAAATGTAAATTTTTCTTGGCCTCGTATGCCATTTTTTGCAGAAGAATGCTGTTTGCTTTCGATATGACGTTGACAATGGATTCTGGACCAACACATTAAAGGGAATTTACAAACTAGACATTGAAGATTAGCGCCATCAAAAATTAAGTCCGGCATGTCCACTATAAAGTTTTTAACTGTGTCTGCCATTGGTCGTTTTCGCGACGTACCTAACTACGACATTTTTTAAGCAAACATAAGCGTACAATTACGAAATAAGTTACGACAGCCTACATATACACAGAACTACTCAGCAGCAGCGCATGCAGCATCGATTTAGTACTGACGCTGTGAACGCGTGAAATAAATAATCGCCGACTCCGCACCACATACCTACTACACTGACTGTTACCGCTGTTTGCCCTGACTAATCATCAGTAAAACGAAAACGTAGGTCTAGTTTTCGTTTCACTGATGATTTTTTCATCCCCCGAGATCTCAGAAGAGGACCAATCGATAAATTCCAGAGAGTCAGTACTAGAAACACCGATCGGAGTAGAAAACCCCGGAAATGAAGACGATATTTGCCTTTCTGGTGAGGGTTTTTACGCGAAAGACACTAAAGGGGAACTATGGATCCAGTGCCTAATGTGCGAGATGTGGGCACATAACGAATGTGCTGGCTGCGAAACAGAACTTTGCGTTTGCAATTTTTGGAAATGAAAAATTTATAAGTGTATTGTATTCTTAGGAGTTAGATTTTTTCATTGACAGTCTGTCCTATATTGTGTAGCCCATATTACCACCACAATTTTTTCCCTTCAAAATGTGTAACATTTGTAAAAAAATGTTGATACTAGAGTTTAAAATAAATTTAAAGTAAAAATTGTGTGTTTTATTTATTTACAACGTCATATAGTTTCTTTATTTAAATTTTTAGGAAATTTCAGTTATAAGAAGGGTATTTATAGAGAAAAAACAAAGTGATAGCCCATAATACCACCTTTGCCTCTATTAAATATGAAGCGCTCTGGATGCCTCGCCCGATTAGTTTGGAGAAAAGAGACAGTTGAATGGTCAGCTCTTAACTGGTAATGTAGTTAGTATTCAGAGTCAAAACAATGGTTCGTGCAGGATGAAACTGCTCATGTAGGAGCTTCTTTCCGTTTTCTAAGCTCAAAGTTGACCCTAGGTAAACACCCATTTGGCAGAACAAAATACGCCCCGTAAAATTATACTATAGTTAATTGAACTAAAGAAATTATTATTACTTATAAAGTGTAACGTATTTAGATACGTCAGTGATTAAATTTCAAATATGCTTCCATACTTAAATTTAAAATAGACAGTGATGAAAATTATTGACACATACCTTTATCAACTCAGTCTGTGATTTAATATTAATTGAAACAAATTGCCGAAATATAAATCACATTTTCCCCGCAGCGCTACATTAAATATTATCACGCTCATTAACGTACCGATGTACATCGTGGGGATGTGTGTATTTGCTGTACACATATAGACCTCTATATATATTACCTTCAATTAACGAACGCTAATATATTAAATTATACAGGGAATATAAAACAAAATTAATTCACGCGGATATTGTATCCCGTATTTATAAAATTTCCGTGCACGTAGATAAATTTTAATCAGTGATTTTGTTATTGATTTACATTTATTATGGGTGAGAATAAATTTTGTATATATTGTTTGCGCATTATGATCAAGTATAGATAGTATCATGTAAAAGTAATTGCTGCGTTATTTATTAGCTTAGACATTGAACACAATACATGCGAAAACTGTTGAGTGTATCCTGTATACTATGAGGTCTTTAGCTGTTTAATGACATCAGGGCCATGGGGTAATATTAGGCGGCGAGGCGCTCGCCTAATGTTTTTAAATTTTGGGGCGGCATTTCGACACCTTAATTTAGAATAAAGCCGCTCTTACATATTAATTTGTTTATCTGCTCCTTGTGCAGTACTGACTCAAAAAATGAAAACTGAAGCGGTCATTGAAACAATGAGCAATACAATGATGGACTTTTTAAAGAATGCATCGTCAAAATCAACAGAAAGTACTGAGTTTAATTAAGAAAAGGTGGCAGCTGACCATTTGGAAAACGAAGGTTCTGACAGCAGTGATAATCCATATCAAGATGTAAAAGAGGAGGAAGCAGCCGCTGGAAGTGTTACAAGGCAACTGAAAAATAATTGATTACTTTTATCCGATCTAGCTATGCGGAATATTACTTTAATGACACAACGTATACGTCAAATCTTTGTCGAAAAGGGACCTCAACAAATTAAGAATCACCATTTTCCAAGGGACCCGTCAAATCGACATTTTTTCCAATTTCCATTATATCAGAATTTTAAGCAAAGGGGGAACAGCTCGAAGCCCTTGGCTAATTTATTTTGTTAAGAAAAATGCTGTTTTTATTGAATGTTATTTGGAGAAGATTCATTGGGAAAGTGGAGTAAAACTGGTTGCTCGAATTGTAAAAATGTTTGGAGAGTACGTGCTTTAGAAGAAATTGGCAAGCTCCATCAAAGTTCACCTCAAAAATTCTCCGAACTCGGAAACACGATCGACAAAGAGCATCAAAGGCTGTTAAATATGGAAGTACAACGCTGGAGTGTTGCATTGAAAAGAATAGTTTCTGTAATAAGGATGATGGCACATCAATATCTAGCATTTCAAGGATTAACTGGCAAATTATATCAACGAGGTGACGGGAATTTTTTGAAAATTGTGGAATTACTAGCCAAATTTGATCCTATTGTGGGCGATCATCTTTGACGTATTAAAAATGAATTAGAGTCTGAAAACTGGTCTACTTGGCCACGCAGTTCAAGCCGAAATTATCAACAATGTTAAATAGTCGGAACTCTTTTCGATAATTGTTGACAGTACATCAGACTTGAGCCATTGCGAATAGTTATCCCTAATTTTAAGATGTGTAATATTAAAGGGCTCCAGCAAGACGTATGCAATTGAACATTTCGTAAGATTCTTTGAAGCTACTACGGGTCAAGGGCTCACAGATTTAATCGTAAAAGAACTCAACGAATTAGATCTAGATATTTCCAATATTAGAGGATTAGGTTATGACAATGAACATGAAAAAAATATTTGCAGCAATATTTTATGGTATGATATCCTTTGTCAAATTGATAAGGTCTCTTTACTGATGCAATTACCGACAGTTGATCTTATAAAATGCTTTAATATTCTATATGTGCAAGAAACGCCAATTTGAACACCAAGATGAGTGCCCTGTAACGGAAGAAAAGAAATTTGAAGTCAACTTTATCAATTTTCTAGTCGAAGTGATATTAAATTCAATACAAAAACGATTTGATCAGATACAGAAACACAACAAAACTTTCCAATTTTTGTACAATATTTTTGATTTAAAAAATATAACAGATGTTGACCTAACAAATAGTTACATTTCACTTTATTTGACAGTTAAAGATAATGAAAACTGTGATATTAATGGTACAGAATTGAAGAATGAGTTAATAGATTTGGCTAGTATATTATAGAAAAGAATGACTCCTTTAGAACTTTTTTTACAAACAAGTTTATATATCATTTACCCGAACATAATGATTATTTTAATTTGTTAACTTTACCTTTGACTGTAGCAAGTGCTGTAAGAAGTTTTTCTAAACTGAAATTAGCTAAAACATATTTGAGGTCAACGCTAAGTAACGAAAAACTTTCAAATTTAGCGATTCATTAGATTACAATTACGTTATTGATGAATTTCCAAAACAGAAGGCACGAAAAGTTGATTTGTAATTTTAGTTTCATTATTTGTAACTACAGTTCGTAGTAAAACAAAATAGAACGTTGTTTTACGACGCTTTTATTGTACCTTTACTGTAAAGCGATTAGTTGTTCTTTAAATATACTTCCGATATAAAATATTATCAACGTATGGCTTTTCGTATCTACCTATACCCATTCAGTAAGCAAAGGTACTGGATAAATTGCTATTATATAAAGGACACGTAAATAAAGTAAGGTACTGAATGGCAGCGTAACTTGAAGAGCCAATTCGCGAGTTCTATCGGTCTTTGAACCTAGTCAGCGAATGCGAGTGCGTCAATGTTACGCTTAGTAGTACTTTTCCAAAGTATAAATGAATACATTGAAACTCTCGGTAATAACGACCAGGAAAAACTAAATAAATGGGATCTAGCGATTTTCCAATTTTACTAATGAAATTCAAGTCAAATCAAATATTTTTCCAATGTTAAAATAGAGTACACAATTTATTAAATTAAAAATAATTATATTACTTTTACAATAATGATAGCAAGGACTGTAGGGTAGTATGGCAAATAACACTAAAATATTGGCACACTCCACACCACAGAAGTTATTATTTGCTTAATTCGGAACAGCCGTTTCGACAATTCATGGATTCATGGTCAACCCTACGACCGAATGATGTGAGAAAAAATTTGTAATCCTAACATGTCTGTTTTATCCTTACTCTCGAGAGGGTACCTACTTTTACCGCCTAAACACCCTGAAAATAAGCGAAAAGATCTCTTGTTCTTGTAGCATGAAACGTAAAACACGTGTCAGCTTTACCCCAATAAATCAATAAGACTTGAGTAGGTCAGTGGTCCATTCTCATTATTCGTCAAATTTGTATTCATATTCATGTAAATAGATTTGTAAGTATCTAATTCTCGCGGTGAAGTTACATTCTTAAATAACTTTAGGTTTTCCAATTTAATATTATGCCCGGTTTTGTAGAAAACATCACTGAAGAAGCTGTCAAATAAACAGCGAAATCTCTGATGAATTAAAATGGAGTTTCATTACAACACTTCCCGCTGTTTCACGCCGTTATTTTCTAGATTTATATACTAGCGTTGTACAGCAGTATTCCCACCAAACATAAAGCTATAGTTGACGACTTGCAAAGCTTCTTTATTCTTTAAGGTATTTCGCTGTCTGCATTCGTTATCGCGTCATGTAGAATGAATAATATACCTGATCAACTAGTAGAATATCCTAAGACTGTATTTTATAAAGACTCTTAGAGAAAATAAAATTAGTTAATAAATATACGGAATTTCTATTCTGCTGTTGAAAACTACAATTTTATCAAAATTATTTTAGAGATGCGATAGTATTTTTGAACCCTAATGTATTTGAAAAGCTTGACTGTGATTGTGATTATTCCATCCATGAAAATAAATTTGATTGACTAAAAGTTGTCATCGATACCGTCGGTACGTATTGTACGTGCCAGTACGGACCAGTGCTACTTGCTTTATTTTAATTACGTCCAGCTCAGCAGTCAACAATTACATTGACAACTAAATGAAGTGTAATTTACGTCGACAACGTTCCGGATTACACTTGTTTGTTATCTCGTATTGTTGACGTTGGCGCACGTTGCGAGCCGTATATTAAACGTGCACAATGGTATTGTAAATTAACAAGGATAAAAGTAATTCTGATGCACATGCGACTCAATGCACTGTAACGAATTCTTTTATTATTATTTGCATAACAATATGTTTGGTCCATGATTTCGATTTATGAGAGCAAATATTGGCGTGAATATGTTATCTCCGCTGCCATTTTTTAAATAAGCACTTATTAAACTGTAGCCGACGAAACGCATTCTCGATGCGAATTGATTATTAATAGAGTTGCAACTTTGGGGGGCGTGCGCCAGGATCATAGTAAGTATGTACGTACCCACAAATAGATAGCCAACTGGGCGAAGCAAATATTAACATCGACCACCGACTGGAGGTGCGTGATGGACATACCACGAATGGTCAGAAATTCACGGAAAATCGGAATACGGATTCCTTAAAATAAATGAAGATTTAACCAATAGGAATGACATGACAAGATACGAGTTTTATTTAAGTCTAATAAAAATAATAATAATAATTGTTAATTAACGTAAATGCTTAAACTGGTAACCATTAGTTTGAATACAAAGCTGTAGTCTTTGTAGAATTGAATTTAGGACGCCTTGCAACATATCGGGGTGATTAATGGAACTGTAGCGTTAATTCTATTAATTACTTCTTGTTCATCGGCGGGAGGCGTCGCATATACTTTCTCCTTTAAAAAGCCCCAAACGAAGAAGTTATAGGATTCATATCTGGAGACCTTATTGGCCATTATATCGGTCCAAACCATGCTCTTGAAATTCTTGCATTATGAACTGGTGCACCATCGTGCATGTAGAACATGTTGGCTCTGACATTTACTGGAACATTATCCAATATTTCCTTCAAGACATTTACGTATTCAATTGCATTCAGCCTATTCAGAAGAAATATTGGTCCTACAATATGAAGATTTAAGATCCATAACCACACATTTATTGATAATTTTTCTTGATGTCTCGCTCTGGGATTTTATCTGCCCAAGAATGGAAATTATGACTATTGAAGACACCGTCTCTTGTGAACATTCGTCACTTCATAAAATAAGTGATAAGAAGTTTGGCTCTTTTTGAATTCTGTTTAAAATTGTATTACAAAACATTATTCTTTGAACAGTGTAATTTTCGTATAATGATTGCATTTTTATGACATAAAACGGTCTTAAAAGGTTTTCTGTTAGTACTGAAAGAACTGTTGTTTTACTTGGAATATTCATTTCCAGGGCTGCTTGTCTAGTGCAGCAAGAGGATCCCGTTGAACAATATCTAAAATCTTCTACTTGGATCGTACGACGATGCATTGGTCTATCTGCATCTCGATAATTAAGGACAAATTTACCTGATTCAGAAAGTCTCTGATCTAGTCTTCGGAATAGGTTGCGAGATGGGTGCCGTTGTGGATACCGTAATGCATATTCGTCTTTTGCCATGTGCGCATTTCCATTATAAAATCCAAATAGCATATACATATCAGCGCATTCGTTGAAAGTGTAGATCACAAAATGCTGAGGATGGCACAATAACAAGGTAAGCATTTGAAACGAAAAAAAATAAACGTTACACTGCCAAACTTCAAAATTTGCTAACTACACGATTTTTAAATTACAACATTACAACGCGAAATTAGACATATAGTAAAAGATTAAGAAAATATTTCTTTTGATTTAAAACAGTTATTGTACTGTGGGGTAATTGAAATAGGAATTGTCTTGAATCGAGGCGGACAGTCTTGATAGAAGTAAACGTTTCTCTGCATGTACCCTTTCATGAAAAAATATGGACCAATAATTCTTCCTCCTGAAATGGCTGTCCAAACACCAGAATGCAATGGTATCTGTATCATGACAAAAACGTTTTCACTTGACCATATACGCATGCTTTGTTTGTTAACAAAACCATTAAGGTGGAACCCTGCTTCGTTTGAGAAGAAGGATTTGTCAGCGATATTATCATTATTCATGTGATTTTCAAACCAATTGTAGTATTGCACTCTCACTACATGATTAATGGTTTTATTTCGTGTATAACATGAATTTGATATGGATATGATAAGTACCATATGACAAAATAGTTTCCTGTGAAAGCTTTCTCATTGATTTGAATGATCTATATGCCTAAATCTATATTGAATTGTCAGACTTACCAATAAATGTCAAACGTAATATGAAGTTTCAATCTTGGATTTAATACTCAGATGTAGTTGTAACCAACATAAAAAATAATTCAGAAAAAAACATGGCTTTCTCGGTTACGTTCTTTTATGAGCATATTAGAAGCGTACCCACACAATTGGTTACACCATAATTACAAAAAAGTGAATAAGAATATGGAGCAAAGTCAAAAATTAATCTGTTATTAATCTGTTTTAGGTTCGTTGCTCTTTAGTTGAATCAACTGGCAAGCGATGGATGCAAGAGCGTATATGTCTTAGAAACAAGCGTTTCATATAAGAAACCTAAACGTTCAATAACTCTAACAACTCGTCGTTGTAGGGAAGAAACACTGCTGCCAAGATACCGTATATGATGAACTGTGAAAGCTGAAATTAGGACATTCTTGGGTACCAGACCAGAAAGGCCTTCTATCGTGCCTTCTTTCTGATTGTCCACAGTTTTTTGCTTAAAATGATTAATTAGTGCTCCTTATTGGTTTAATGAGAGACCGCTAGCGAGCCATTAGATTTGATAACATTGCCGTACGATTTGATAACATTTCAGGCTCGCTATAGAAAAACCGTAATGCGATAATTCATTTAACAATATGCTGAAGGAAATGCAGCCGAAGACCTTCGATATGCTCTCTATAGTTAAAACCGCGTTCTATAACTGACTAGATCATTCAAATAACAATAAAAGGTTATTCAAATAATATTATTGAGTGCAAATGCACGTAGTTTACTCAGTGTACCACTAAAATATTGATTTGCATCAAGAAAATGCTATGAAGTAACATTGCTAGGGTAACTTTGAAACATTTTTTATAGACTTTAGTAGTATTCCTATTGCGACTAATTGATGAACACGAGAGGTAATTCTCATTCAAGGTATAGAAGATCTATTACTCCAATGATCATCGGTCTGTGACATTTTATTGCATCGTAAAGTTTATGACTCACGTACTATTAGTTTATATCTGAGTTTATAAACTTTATAAGATTAATTCATTCTAAGGTTGTATCGGTGCCACACACTTTTACTATGGATAAGTTGCTTTTCTAACATTTTATTTGTTCTTATACTTTAGTTTGACATATTCGCATCTAATGCAAGTCGACTGCGATGATTTATTTTGCCGAGGCATCGTCTGTTTCGATGAAGCAACGAACGAACGAACGAAATGGATTAATTCGTAATTAATTTTCTAATTAGTTTTGTAAAACGTTTAGCAACGTCAACGTTAAAAGCAGCGGCAGGTCTAGTCTTCTAGGAAGTTTATACCGAACGTGACAGCGTTTTGTTCGAAAGACTTTGGTCTATGTGTGAGTGAAATTTGTGCGTTTTGGATTAAAGGGACTGTTTACTCTAATCTTTATGAAAACGGAATGCATATATTTTGATGTTTCTAGAAATGCTTTTGCTTCCGTCTCTTGATCAATGCCGTATTAAAGTTTCCACATTTTCCTAAACCCTGGAAGCACGCGACCGTAGTAAGTAAATCTAAGCCAAGCAAAGATCCACATTTCTCGCAAAGCTACGGTCCCTTCAGTATTTTTTATTTAAGATCTACGAGGCTGTCATTATTAGCAGGCTAAGAGATGTACTGGTTGTTTTAGAACAGATTCCGGACGAATAGTTTGGATTTCGCGCTGGTCTTTCGACGGATTTCCTGCTGTCCGAGTTTGTAAGAAATGAGCTCGAGCGCAGGCAGACTGTACTATTGGAGCGGTGTTTCTTGACATCATTCGCGCATTCAATAGCATTTGGCACCACGGTCTGCTATTAAAGACAAAGAAAATCGGGGGAGAACCTTTTCGGTAAAGTATGGTAGGGCGGTTTCTACTCGAAGACCGATTCGTGCTGGAGTACCTCAAGGATCTTTGTGGACCCCCGAACTCTTCATAACTTACACCAGTGACATCACACACCATCCCCAGGTCGCACTCTCTGTTGAATTGGATGTCTTGGGGACTTCAAGTGAATAGCGACAAAAGTATGACGATCAGATTCACTAAAAGAAGGAGGCTGCCACCAGATAGTCCTGAGATTGTAGGATTGCCAATATCGCGCAATACATCCGTGAAGTACCTCGGTTTGACTTTCAATCAGTGCTTTACGTGGAGATTACACGTTGAAGCAGTCAGAAACAAATATGTCAGGGTTGAAAACACTATAATTGCATCACCTTGTAGCAGCAGCCCTCTGGATCTTCATACGAAGCTGTTGATGTATAAAATTTGTCTCTGGGCGATTGTGACTTATGGTGCTGTGACCTGAGTGACACTCATAAGTTAGAAGTTCTGCAAAATAAAACGTTAAGATTGATAGCTCAAGCCCCATGGTTCGTTAAGAACTGACGTTTGCGACAGGACCTACAAATAACATGTATCAAGCAACACCTCCATAAATTGTCCAAAAATACTCTAGAAAGAGATGCAATATCATCCGCTTATCGGATAGAATTGGTGTCTAGTTGATTGGTTTCTCCACTATATTTTCCACCCTGAGTGAAACATCCATTTCCAAACTTCAAATAGAGAGATAGAAAAATTGTATACTAAAGATGAAAGAGCTTAGACGCCTCGGCCTAGCTCTAAAAGGTATGAGGGGATATTAGCTTTTGACAACAACGCCAATTGAACACATCAAACTTAGACCATAAGGAGATGGGTGAAAATCATTCCGAAAGTAGGAAGCAACTCTTCTGTCTCCTATAATTCGGGTAATTCTACCCTCAAAGGGCAAAATTAATAATGCAAACGTACGTTACTAGGATTATGCTATTTATATTACTATTAGATTTCCGCGATTTCTTTTTTTAACTTAACTATTAAATTAGAAACAGTGTGCCGAATCAGGCGTAATTTTCAAATGTGCTTAAAATTTTTAAGTTGGATCGGAGAGCCAGTATGTTTTATGTTTTTTTTAATTGATAACTAATTGATATCTATGTAATATATAAATATATATAAATATAAATATTAAACTTTGGCGAGGTATAATCTTTAGACGCATAGGTAAGCTTCCAAGTAAAACTTTTTATTTACTTTAGAACAGTGAATACCGACAGCAAACAAACGACTTTGCTAAAGAAGCGTTATTTAGCAACCTGATAGGTGAAATAAAACAAAACAGAAAGCTTCAATTTTCTGCAGCAAGGATAGAGATAATTCAATTCAAAGTTCTAAACCGCCCATACTCTGTTATTACCAACCAACCCCTATTTCCAATATACAATGTGACCCATTTGAAATGGAAGCACCTCTGTATAACTTATATATCATACTAAAATAAAACCATTTTTTTTCAATATATATTAGATCAAAAAGTCTACTTCCACGCAAAATTTCATCTACATTTTCAAGGCATACTATGATTACACTGGTTAACAAAGGTTTTGTCCCAAGTATAAAAAAGCCTGTTTTCTATGTATTTTTACACGCTGAATTCAAATTCACTTTCAAAATTACTGCATCACCCACAGTTTTTGAGTTCCAGTATATCCACGTAGCATAATACTGTGTGCTTTACAATAAAATACCGATAAATATGCCGGTGATATTTAGGCATTTGAAATAAAATGTTACACAATATTGCGTAATTCTAATTGTAAGTAATCTTGCAGCATTCGGAACAGGCAGAACAGGTCTCGATAAGCTGGTCGGGAGCAATATAAGATCTTTCTTTGGCCGGGAGCGCAGTTGCAGTAAATTGACCGGCTAGAGAACACTGCAGCTCCACATTTGCATTGTTCTAACGCTTGAGAAAATGTGCTGTTGTGTTTAAAGTGTTGTGTTGATACCCCAAGTGCCACTGAAATGCCGAGAAATTGTAAAAATAATACAAATTCGTTCTGCTACGTCTGCGGCGAGTTGACTTTTAAAACCCAGAAACGTTCGTTTACACCGTTAGTTAGAAAATGTTATGAACTTTATTTTGGTTGTAAAGTAGGCGACCAGGATAAAAGTTGGGCCCCCCATATTTGTTGTGTCACATGTGTTCGGCTTCTCACAGCATGGGCAAAAGGTTCACGTCATATGCCTTTTGCAGTTCGTATGGTATGTAGAGAACCTAAAGACCACGTTTCGGACTGCTACTTCTGCCTGACAAATATAACTGGTATTATTAATTGGTATCAAAATCTAAACACACTGTTCCTAATCTACCATCTGCACCAGTACTTCATAACGAGGAGTTATCTGTACCAGCACCTGCAGAAAACATGACTTTGAGTGACGATGAGTCTAATCATGAGAAAGCACATCAAGTAGCAGAAGAAAATTTGAATTTGGATCCCACATTTGAATAAGGATGTTCTTCAAATGAACCACATTTGCTGACTCAAGGAGACCTTAGTGACCTCGTTCGCGATTTAAACCTGTCCAAGAAGCAAGCCGAACTTTTGGGATCCAGATTGAAAGGGCTGGAATCTACTTCAGAGTGACACACAAATTTCGTTTTATGGTAGTCGTCATGCCAAATTCAATGATTACTTCTCCCTTGAAGATGACCTGGTGTTCTGCAATGATATTGTCTTGATTATGAGGGCACTTGGCCATGAATATCACACTGATGAATGGCGTTTGTTCATTGATTCATCCATCCGAGATTTCGAATAACGGATGCGGTTCCGAGATTTCGGATAACGGATTCGGATAATAAGACCAAAACTCGGATATTCGGATAGTAAATTATCCGGATCTAGTAAATGCTCCGAAGTTTTATTTTGCTACTTAAGAACAAGAACTTTCTACAGGAGAAACTACCAAAAATTGTTGTAGTGCACAAAAAATAAAACTTTTCCTTTTTCTATAATAATTGAATGACGGGAGTATGGGGTTATTTCATATGAAGGATAACATAATGAGAGTACCGTGTGCAATGCCGTTCTAATTTTACTGGACTTTATAACTAACTTGTCCATTGGTTTCTGAGCAAACATATGGGAAGATAGTTGTAAGACATCTTATATACATTTTTCAAATGTCATTGTATTTAATCAATCACTTTAGAATATTTACAAGCGTAGGCACATCTAGAACTATGAAGGTAACACACATTGTATTCATACAGTGGAAAACCACTTGCAAAGGAAGAGCCTTCATGTTATTGTAAATTCTACATTTACTAATCGTTAATTTTCTGCATTTTAATAACAAAAAGCAAATGAATTTAGCGACGTAAGCTCGGAAATTCAGACCATTCGGATGCTCGCAGCATTGTTTTACTTGTCTAATGGTTGCGGATTTTGTGTGGATCTAGCCGTCGGTCGCGATCGTTGGCATATTATAATTTGGAGTGCGCTCTCTTTGACGCGGCTTTCTAAGTGCATGACGTCATCAAGTGAGTGGATTCCTTGCTTTATAAATATGTATAGAGGTTTCCATTAACCGGTCTACCTGGAATGTCAAACTACTCAAAATTCATGACCCAAAAACACGAAACCCAGGCAATGCGGATGCCCGAGGAATCCTCTTCCACCGCGCTTATGCTGACGGTATCCATGTCACATTCATATCTTCCGTACAACCGCTCTAATGATAATAAAAATTCTAGGAATCCTTCCCTGCGTCTAATGTAAACAACTACGTTGTCGGGCGTAAGGGAAATGGCCACTGAAATAAGAGGTGCGTGCAAATGTTTGACTTCAGTCGCTGGTTCTAAACAAAGTTCGTAAATTGGTTTCCGTGTCATAAAAACTTACTTTGGAAATTATGGAATTGGAAAGTAAGATTTTGGACTTCAATAGAATTTCCTTTGCGAATAAATGAAACACTATCTTTTGTCAGCGTTTAACATGTTTTTGGGTCACCTTATACGGAAACTTAAATTAAAATACTAATATTTATTTCTTATGATGTAATCAGATACTCAAACAATTTATCCTCACCTGGTGCAATAGTTCATGAAGCACCTGCAAGAAACATCGAATTTAATCTTAACTGCGGCTTGGGTTGAAGCCAGCCACTGCTGAAATCGCACTCTTGGTGTCTGAAAAATCGGTGCATTATTGCGTTTTGAAAAGAAGACGAGTCTAGCTGTAACGACGGATAAAATAAGTGGCAACATTCACAGAAGGATTTAGGCGTTGTTTTCGATAAGCCATTAAAATTTAAATCTTGCAAATACAGTGAGGCACGGGAATCATGTGGTTTTGGAAGGAGTATTACTCTCCTGTTATAGAAAGGAGGGGCGTGCGCTAGGTGGTGTTGCATTCCTTGGCTCATAGCATTTCACTGTCAGTTATCATCATGGAGCCGTGGACGTTAGAACATCGGATGTTTGCGTACGATTGTTTTGTTAAAAATAATGAGTCGGTGATCGCAGTTCAACGTGCGTTTTGTCGTAGATTTAATGTTCATCGAAATAACTTTGTTCCCTCGCGTGACACAATCTTGGGTTAATAATCTTTGGACCACAGGCTCAATAATAAAAAGAAAAAACCGCCAAGTCTCCAACGTACTGCACGTACTTCAGAGAATGTTGAAAGGGTCAGACAAGCGATATAGAGAATTTTGTAGAATTTTGAAGATTTTGCATAAAGACAATTTCACCCTTACAAATTGTTAGCGATTGTGCAGAAACTAAATGTAACGGATTACCTCCAACGAGCGCATTTTGCGCAGGAAATGCTTGCACTTTATGAACAAAATGAAAACATTATGGTGGCAATGACTGACGAGGCCCATTTCCACCTTAATGGAGCCATCAATAAACAAAATTGTCGGTATTGGGCTGCGGAAAATCCCCGACACTCCCACGAGAAACCGCTGCATACCCCTAAGGTTACAGTTTTTCTAAACAAATCGGCAACATAATTATAAATAAATAACAAAGAAAATCCGCAATTTCTGTAAAATTGATTAATTTAAGTTTTTAGGTTAGGAACAACATTTACTAGACGAAAAAAACAAAATTAATGGGTAATGAACAAAAAAGAGTAAGGGAGCACATTTTAAAAGGTACCACAAGGTGAAGTTGCATTTAGAATACAGAAATATGAGGTAAGGAATTAGAGAAAAACAGAGTTCATTATTCCTCAATGTTTTAATGTTGCTTACTTTGGGAAAAGTGGTCGAGAACTTCGGTAGGGAGCAACCACTTGGACGGAATTCTCGGAAGATGGTTCAAATTTGTTGTTGATTAGCACAATAAATACGGATGATTTGGCCTTATTACAACGCTGAACCTTTAAAAGGAACTGGTAAGAAAATTCATTGGGTTTACTCTGTTAATTTGTTTTCCTCCCTAGTACAATTATGTAAATAGACTCAGCGTCCGTACTTTATATTGCCATGGCTCCATATATCAGCTTTGAACCCACCATCATTGATCTTCCTTCATTTACTAGGGTTAGATTCTGCGTCTTTGTGTCCTTTTGTCTTCCTCAATACGGCTCGATCTTGCCGTAAGAGTTTTGTTTATTTGTTCAGTTCGACGAGAGTCTCAGTATGTGCTTGTCTTCCAGCTTCTTATCTATTCTCTGCTTTCAGCCAATCGTTCTTCTATTCTGTGCATCGTGATTCTGGGTGGTGCGCAGTTTTAAGGCTGGACCAACTCCTGAACCAGTAGATGACTGGACATCTTGGCTCGTCCCCACGCTCAGTTCTAAAGCTGTTTTGGGAATTTTCTTAGTGTGTATACATGAAAGCCAGATCTAATCCTTTCATTTCTAACAAACTTCGGAGCCCTAGTTATAAACTGTAGAACCTTGTTTTACTGAATTTCCAAGATTGTTAGCAAAGGGAATAGAAGACCCCTCGCTCGATAAATTTTCTCTTAAGCTCGTGTATCTGGCCCTACCAGGTGAGCCCTTGGTCTACAACCAACACCAAATATCTCACCGACGATGATCAAGGGAGAACTTGGCCAATATGAACTCTACATGGAGCTTTTCTTAGTCTATACGTAAAACGAATCGCCACATATTTGGATTCGTTAATATGAAGCCTTCACATGAACCATGGCAACAGCTGATCTAATGCAGTTTGTAGGCGTCTTATTAGTAACTTCTCGCCCCTGCAGGATGAGTATATAGCTGCGTCATTCGCGCACACAACTAACTGCATAGTGTCGAAAGCACGACGCATGTCCAAGGAAACCGCCTACGTAGTTTCTCCCCTCTCCAGTCTGCCTCCAACATAATCCGTCAATCGCACGAACTGATACTCAGTTAAGAGGCTGGCCCTGAAACCAAATTACTCCGGCGGGACCGGTTTGAGGTCGAATGTATTCTTTCAGTCGATTTAGTATAATACCCTCAGCCACCTTGAACAGACTGGAAAGGAGGCTAATTGGACGACAGTTCTGCGAGAAAATCGGGTCTTTGGCTGGTTTGGAGATCACCACATGTTTCCACATTGTGGGGAAATCTGAAAGTTGTAGTATAGCATTCATGATGGTGACTATGATAACAATTGCTTCGGAATGAAGTCGCTTCACCATCAGATTAGTTACGTGATTGTATCCAGGCGCCTTCCTATTTTTGGTGCCTTTATTTGGATCCACGCGACGTCTATCTCTAGTCCTTTGGCAGCGTTCAAAGTAAAATAATTTGCTGGAGATAATTTAATTGTTATAAGCCTGTTATATGGTGTCTAAATTCCATTTCAATTTCGAAATTATGTAACGCCTCCAAATGTTACGTCCAACCAGAACGCGCACAATGAAATCGAGTTGGTTTGCTTGAATTTGGTAAGTTACCAACAGATTGATATTAAAATTTTAAGTACTACGAGGGTAAGTCAAAAATTACTTACACTTTTAGTTCTACAACTGTACTAAACAAAGATAGGTGTACAACAGATACATTATTTTTCGATATAGTCTCCACCTTTAGCAATGCACTTGGTCCAGCGAGCCACAAGCTTCCGTATGCCTTCCTGGTAGAAAGTTTTCGGTTGGTCGTGAAGCCACTTTTGCACCGGATCCCGAACGTCTGTGTCTGAGACAAATCGACGACCTCTCAAAGCTTCCTTGAGCGGTCCAAAGAGATGAAAGTCTGAGGGAGCGAGATCAGGGCTGTAGGGAAGGTGTTCCTGGGTCTCAAAGCCCAACCCACCAAATCACTGTACCTCGCACTATTTATGGTAGTCCCCCTGTCCAAGCAGTCGTCCAGTATAGGACCTTTTTCGTCCCAAAACACAGTTAGCATCATCTGCCCAGCCGATGGCGAGGTCTTGACTTTTTCGTGCTAGGGGATCTTGGGTGTTTCCATTCCATAATCTGGCGTTTCGATTCGGGCTCGTAGTGATGAACCCACGTTTCATCAACGGTCACTATTCTGCTTAAAAATGCGTCGCCTTCCGCGATCCAGTAAGCGTTGGCAGATGTCCAAACGTTTGGTTTTGTTTTCTGCGGTAAGCATTCGTGGTACCCATCGCGCACACACTTTACAAAATTTGAGTTCATCATGGATAATTTGATAGGCAGAACCGTGACTGACGTTTAAAGAAGATGCAACCTCACCTATGGTAACTCGCCTATTTGCTGTAACCATCTCTCGAGCTTGCTGAATGTTGTCGTCGGTGGTCGAGGTTGACGGCCGTCCAGATCCCTCTTTTTGTGTTACGCTCGTGCGGCCACTTTGAAACATTTCGATCCATAAAAAACGCTTTTACGAGATAGAGCACTGTCCCCGTATTGTGACAAAAGTCTCCGGTGAATTTCAGCACCTTTCATACCCTCTGACCACAAAAATCGGATCACTGCTCGTTGTTCCCCTTTGGTGCAAACTAATAGCGGAGCTAACATGCTGTTGTAGCTAGCAGACAAATAACGCGATCGTGATTACATTCCCCACACATGATCACAGAGGCGCCAACTCAACGCATGCACAAGCGGTCGCCACTACGACAACCTTCAAAGCTTGTTATGGCGAAAGTGTAGATAATATTTGACTTACCCTCGTAAATTAATAAATTTAAATACAGGAACTTATTTTAACCAATTTGCGGTTTTTTATTTATCGTTGAATTTCTTTAGGTAAATAACATCCTAGAAATAATTTTTAATTTAAACGAAAGTAGATGTAAAGACATAATAAATGTTTTTTAATGCTGTACGTACGTAACTATTAAAGCCAGGCGGTTTTAGGTAACCCCTTCTTATACCACGACTAAACTATTCATGCGTTGTTGGATATTGGTGCTGGGCCCTGGCGTTGTAGGGGATGTGGTGGTAGTTAAAAACGGAAGAAAACGCTGCATTACTAATTGCCTATTACCTTTAGAAAGTGATAAGGATGTCTACAGGTTTACCTACCTGGTTGATTGAATTGTAGCTTTTGCAAGTGCTTATGTAACTCCCCCAGTGAGAAAGTCCTCTACTTACTTATTCAAGAACGCATAATCGTTACTTTCTTCTCGGCGACAGAAGTCGATTAACGCAGCAATAATCGACCACCCTCAGTAGCACCTATCCTTTTAAGCTGAAGAAAAACGCAACAGCAACGTGGACGCTTGGAATTTTTACGTAAGCTCGCTTTGTTGTATTCGGTAATGAAAAAAGTTATGGCGTTATAATTGCCTGCAAGAGTTTAAGATAGAAGAAGAATTGTTATGTTACTGTTATGATAATGCCTTGGCGTTAATTAAAGCGCCCGAAATGGTGAATAAAGAAATTCCAAGTGTGACTTCGCAATAGGCCATTGTTGCTGTTGTGTATTTAAAGAACGTCTTTTGTCTTAATTGTGAAAGGGGTTCATTCAGAAGAATATTTATGAAAGACACAGCGAGTACTACAGCGTTCTTTTTGTTTCGCGTATTTAATAAGGAAAGCGAGCAGAAACAACAATAACAAAGTAAATAAGATTTTAAAGATTGACTTTCCTCGTTTTCCTTATTTATGTTCAAGTTGTCGTAAAAAGGTGGAATACGAAACAAAGAGTGATTCTTTATGATAATTCTCTATCGACACGTCGCGCGGTTGATATCCTCACTCCGACTCTCCAGCAAGAGACACCTTCGTGTCGCGAAAATCGTTAAGAATCTCGTAAGTCTGCCTGATATAAACATTTTAGGTTCATGAGAAATTATAGTGTTGCGTTTCCTTGAATGACTATATGAAATTGTTTGTTGTGAGTTTGGTATCCAAGATAATCGTACAGCATCCAGGAGTTTTTGATAGACGTTCAAGCTTTACATAAAATTGTGTTTGATGTGTTTTAGACGAGGATGGTATGATAAATACCTGTGCTAAGGAAGACAATACAATTGTTTTGCATTTAAATAAATTGATTTCTCGACATAATCTCCTTATAGTTCTATACCCTTAGCCCAACGATGTTCCAACTTTTTTAAACGATCTAAATAATAGGATCTGTTGAACTCTGCAATGTAGGCCTCTGTTTCGACAATGACGTGAATTGCTTTCTGATAAGCCATTTTTTCAAGTTTGACAAAAGAAAGAACTCCCGGGGGGCCAAATCTGACGAACATGGTGGATGGAGCACCAATTGCGCTTAAACATGTCCAAACATCGCTTTGAAGTTATCACGCGATTCTATTTTTGATCAATCGCCAGCAGACGGAACACTCTTCTTGCTGATAGCTTTCATACTCAATTTTTCATGAAGAATGTTTTGCATCCATTCAATTGAGATGTTTACTATATTAGCAACCCCTCTAATGCAATCTTTATTGATCACATGGTCCGTAGTCACCTAAACGGGACGACCTGGCCGCTCCTCACCAAAGACGGATGTTCGGTCACGCTTACATTCGTTAAACCAGAATCTGATGGCAGTCATCGAAGGTGTGTGGTCCTTGTAAATTACATCCAACTTTTGTTTGATTCCTGCACACGTTTTCTCATCCAAAAAGAGAGATCGAGTCGTTGACTGGTATTGTTCTTTTTCCATGATTCCACAAATACATAAACTTGCTCACTTTCAACATCTCTCGAAACAACACTACTCGATGAATCAGATGCCTACTGAGGAATAGTGTTCATAGTGTTCATAGTCGATAACGCAGATTTTGACACAAAGCGCCATCTGTCTCTAAACACGGGTACTTCTCATATCATCCTCGTATTTTACCCAGCCCACATTTATTTTGTACATGTTGCTGAGATTCACTCATGTACTCCCTCACCTTCTCTTTGTTCCAACTAAGGCTCACGATATTTTAGGAAGTCAGTCTGCGTGGTGTATATCATAAAGCTCTTTTTATATGTATGTGCGGTTTTAGAACTTTCATAGGGATCGTAATTACAATTAGTCTATTAGATTTATTACTTTGCTTACATATGTATATAAACACCTAACTGATTGATTGGCCTGCTTATCTTCACATTTTTTACTCGACTCTCGAATGCGATTCAATACTATATGCATTCATTGGCGGAAACCTAAAGCTAGTAATAATACAAATGCTCATCAAGGGAATTCTTCTACGTAATTGTAATATATGGCCTTTAAAACTTGATTTGAAACTGCTGGGCAAAGAAACACACACTCATTTCAGAGATAATAACCAGACGTTCATATTAAAGTTGCAAAACTGGCGCCCTAAAGTAAATCTTGGAAACGTTGCCATGTTTGAACACCATTACACCAAGACTGAAGAAACGGAGACGAGGATTGTAGATAATCTTCCATTTCGAATATTAGTGCCATTTGCTTCTACTTACCTCCCCTCTGCGAAGGTGGATTTTCAACTCTTTTGGAGATCAAGATCAAGGCCAGGAATAAATTGGATGTTCAAGATGACGTGAAATTGGCCTTGACAAACACTCAACCAAGAACCATAACACTTGTTAAGCAGATGCAAGCAATCATCACATTAATTATTAATAATTAATACTTCACTTTTGTTAAGTCTTAAAATATATTTTGTAACGTGTCAAATCCTACATTGGAAACATAATTCAATTTTTTACAGTCAAGAGTTGACTTGTGTTTACAATAGATGTCGCTAGGTTATCTTTTCCATGCTTCAAAATTTATAATTTCTATTAATGGTATATTGCAACGTGTCAAATTCTATTTTACCAACATAACTGCATTTCTTACTGTCAAGGGTTGTTTTATGTTTACAATAGATATTACTACGTTATTTTTTTTTCTAATATACTTCGAATTTATAATTTTTATTAGTCATATATTTAATGTTTGGTTTATTTACTATTGATAATTTCAATCATAATGGTTGGTTATTGAATAATTTTCATCACTTCTTTCCTTCTCTTTATTTTTTTGTTTTGGTTCTTTCTCTGTAACTAAATTTACCTAAGTTCACTGCAATAGAATGCACGATGTTCGTTGATTAGTAATTAACACCGCTCTCCTTCTGGTGTCGATCGTGAACTAAGAAGGTACGCTTGCGAAAATCTGCTGTGGCGGTTAGCCTCTACGCAAGTAGAATGTAAAAGATTTTTACAATTACCATATAATTAAGTACTGTGAGTGGTTCTAATTCGTTTATTTTGATAACCATCACCGACATTGTCGCATATATTTAATTATTTTTTTACGATGACACGCCAGTGATAATCTTCGATCATCGGCTAGTAAACTCTCCATCCAACCAAGGTAATTAATTATTTTAATCATATTTTATTAGGTTTATGCTTATACATCGTTATTTTACACATTTAGGGTTCTTTTTGTTGGTTCGTTAAGCCGAAATCCACTGAAGGGTAGAGCTTTTACTGGTGGGTGTGTCCTATTCAACCCGAGGATAAAACTAGCGTCGATTGACTGCCGTTCGACCGCAACAGCATCCAGATAAGTGGATCTACCGTTTTATTTTTTTTTTGTTTCGGTTCACAACCATTTGTTTCCTTTTAAAATTTTGACTAAATTCTAACTTGTTTATTTTTCTTTTTTCCTTTAACTTATTTTATTTAAGTAATTCTCATTAACATCTGGATATATTCTAGAAATCTTTTATTACTACTGTAATTCTAACTAGAAATTTACTAAATTTTGGTAATTTACGTTTTTCGAGTATTTTTCAATTCGCATTTTAATATTTTTTTGTCAACGAACGTTTTATCGCGAGTTATTCTAACGGAAATTATTTTCTATTTTTTTATTTGTATATTTAACGAATTGCGTTTTTGCACATGCATGATCGATGTTTAATCGAACGTAGTGGTCACCAACGTCGATACCTTAGTTAAAATTTGTTCATTAACCGTTTCGTGCAAATATTTCGTTTTTATTGAGTATTATTCTCTTTTATTTACATTAAAGAAATTGTAGTATAACTATTCTTTTGCTACCCCTTCTCCACCTCGCGTTCCCGTTTTTCGCGGGTAGTTCTTCCTAATTTCAAACGGGTGGCATATATTTTTTTAGTTCGTCGTGAACTCACCCCTGTTTATGCTAGCGGGCAAAGCAGGAGAACTACATTTAGGTAGGTCTGCAATTTGTTTGATTGTTGTTGTGTTATTTTCCCTCTCCCTCTATTTTGACTTCTGTTTTGCTACAATTTTCTCAAGTCCTTAATTTTTTGTTTTATTGATCAAATATGGCGGATGGGAAAGGATGGTCGCGAACATTACAAAAAAATCTAAAAAAGGTCGCGATGAAAAAGGGCTGGGAACAACTATATTAAACGCTACAAGTCTACACTAAAAGAATTTACGATAATCCAAGAAACCAACAGTAACTGCCATGAAATGATATTTTCTTTGTCGCTGCAAGAATCATTATTTCGACTAAACGTAATATCATTACACAAGCAAAAATTTTTCACACTATTTATTTACAGAAAATTATGCGATTACATAATCCAACGTTACAATATTACGTCGTAAACGTCCCTTAAGGTATATGTTTTAGACCCTGACAAGAAATTAGCATTGTACATAGTAATACGAGGTGTGGCAATTAAATAACCGGACTGCTGCTACAAAACATTTTATTGATCACCAACTACATTACAAAGTTTATACAAATTTTCCACTGTCGAAAGCAGTGCTGGAAGTCCGTTTCTGTTAGCTTGTTGAGAACCTCCGTCACTTTCGCTTTCACCGCTTCCACACTGTAAAATCTTGTCCCCTTAAGCTCCGATTTTACCTTAGGAAATAAGAAAAAGTCACAGGGGGCCAGATCGGGCGAGTACGGTGGATAGTTCAACACGGCGATGGTCGGATTTCGCAAAGAACGCCTTCACAGACAAGGCGGAATGAGCTAGCGCATTGTCTTGATGAAGCATCCAGGATTTGCTCTTCCACAAATCGGGTCTTCGTCTTCTCACTCATTCACGAAGGATAGTTAGAACGCCAGTTTCACAAGAAACTTGAGGTTAACTCGTTGCTCGATCTGAACACTGCATTTTTCCGAAGCGACGCTAGCGTAAGGACATGAACGGACGATTGCTACAGCGAGACTGAGCGACGTACAACCATGCCCATCTACAATCACAGACATGTTCAAACCTGCCATGGCGTGATCGCTGTTTGCCGATAGTAGCACTTTTTCTTTGAAATGGTTTTTATTTCTAAAATAATTTTTTTGTTTATAGAATTCGTGTTTTCATATAGAATTAGTTTAGTTTATTTTGGGTCTCCTGTACCTGGGTTTCTAACATGTTGGGGATAAACAAATTAATATGATTTAGACCCAGCAGTATTCGTAATTCCTGCTTCTGTAGAACAAAATATATTCAATGCCATACCGTTCTCCTAGAATACTTATGATCTATCTTATCTAATGAACAATTTAAAATTTTCCTTATTTATCGTTATATTAAAATAAAGTAGCTAAATTACATTAAAATGTTTTGTTTATGGAAATTAGAAACAGCGAAAAACCCAAGTTATTGCTTTATGGTGCGCCTACATTTTTATAACTATATTTAAATACAGCATTAACTCCGTCAAATCGTAGATTGTATTGGATAAAATGCATAAGAAGGATTATTCCTTTGATAAGAGATGGAAGGGAACATTATTGTATAAATAAAGCTCAGCTTTCTTATACTCCCGTCTAATTTTAGTGGATTATCCATCATAAGTACACGTTCTTTTTCTTATTACACAAATTTTAAGATCAAAACAAATTCATCTTGCGCTAGTCGCATTGTTGTTTTTCCTTTGCACAGAGCAGAAACAACTCGAGAACGAAAATAGAGGTAGAACAAAAATATTTCAATTCCATTAGTGAAACACCCTTCCTTGGTTTAAGCTCGTAATATTTAATGTTATCATCTCCGCTGTACCGCTTGAAAGGAAAACCAAAGAAAAAAAGAAAGGAAGAGAACGCATTCAATTTCGAAATCTAAATTAAATTAATTAATTCTTCTTAGTTCCTGAGCCGCGCCGTGGTGCTAACGGTTCTCGAGACGGAGGAAATGGGGAAAGGATTAAATGCATTCGTCTTGGTCCTTACGACGGAACATGGTTGGTACTAACCATCGCGATATGAATTCGAATTCGGTGCTCATGCATATATCGTGACAGGATGTATGTTGGTTGGCGTATTTATTTATATTTCAAATAGGTAGCAAGACGTTTTCCGTTCATACTTCGATTAACACTAATCAATCTTAAAATGTACACAGCGAGATATATGCAGCAATTTGCGAGAATTATCATCTATCCTCCGGTCTACACGTTACCGAGGAATGTTATACAACTCAAATGGGTAGATTACGTTCAAATGATATTTGGTTGGAATACTCCAAGCTAGTTAAGTTCGTAATTCAATCAACCAACTGGGTTATGCAATATGCACAGTTAGCAGTATGTAATAATCTCGGTATTCATTCTCTAAATGTTACACATGTATATGTAAATGCTCTTACTTCAATTTAATTCCAAGGGATTTTAATATTAAGGATAAAAGGTAGAAATAAAATAGAAGAACGTTTTGTATTATAAAAATTTTGTATAATCAATACCTATGTTAACCCCAAATTGTATACATGCTTCTCGTAGAACACCTACGTTATTTTCGTAGCTGTTAGTTCAGCAAAGAAAGGTATGTTGATGACGAAATGCAATGCGTAAATATGGTTAATGATTTTTCTATGAACCTTATCTACACATTAACCGAATGGTGTACAATGCAATAACATCTAGATCAATAAAACAAAACGAACAAGCTGGATTGAAGGAATACATAATTATGCATTGGGTAAACACTAAGTATTCGTGAATGCAACATTTCTTAGGAAATATTAGTAAAGAATATTACAAATTAGAAAACAATATATGAGTACTACACTCAAAGTTGGGTAATTTTACCACAATTATAGGAGTTAAATTCATCCAAATTCGGAATAAATTTAACTTTTGGTGGGTAAAAACAAAAAGTAGGGTAACTTTACCCTAATGCATTAGAATGTAGGGTAAAATTCACCTAAACTCAGGTATGAGCGCAACTTGTGGAAAACGCTCAGCATTCCTTGTATACGGTCTACACCTGCGCATGGTGTTGTACTCCGTGCATCGTGATTTGTCATGACTAAAACTGGCCACGAGCGGTACCGCGCAGTAGCGTAGAGTCGACCAAGCCTCGCGTTCCACAAGAGTTATTCTGCTAATAGAGATGTTTGCTGCCGCAAATAATTTCGCTCACCTTTTAAATAAAAATTAAATAACACGTGCTCAAACACTTACCATTTTAAGAGTCCTCCGTGAAATCACAAAGTGAATAATGTCTGTTAAATATCTGCAACATTAGATATGTTTCAACTGTTGTTTCGGCAAAACTAGTACGGCATGAGGAAAAAATGCGTTTATATGCAGAGAACGAACGTTCTACATCTAGTGACGTAATATTTGCGTAAGTAAAATAATCTTTCAAATAACTTAACGATTCTGTTGACGCACCTTCACAAATGTGTCTTACTGTGCCAAAATCAGAATTTTTCTCAAAAACGCTTTCAAATTTTTCTAGAACAGAAACATTTTTTGCGTCTTCAATCGCGCATAGCTGTGCGTGAACATGTTGCACTATTTGTAGAGATTCTTCTAACGGCACCGCAGGATTTTGTAATTTTTCTATTGCATCTGCTAGCCCGAAGTAATTGTCGTGATCGATTTTTAAATCCATTTTAACCTGACTATCTTGAAATTTCGACTGGCTTTTCTGTTTAGCGGCAGGTTCCTTTGTATCGAATTGTAAAACCACGTTCTTAATATTGTCAAAATATTTATGATAATAAAACGCGGCCTGCAACCATGTTCCCCAACGAGTTAGAATAGGTTCTGGTGGCTCTGGTATACGGGCGCACAGTCTGTGAAATTCGCGAATACGTTTCGGTGATTTGACAAATACTGCTTTGGTATGCGCAATGTGTGGTTTGTAATATCCCTTTAATGTGGTGGTCCAAAAGGGATTGTCTACGTCACGTAAATAGTAAACAGTATTCTTCAAAAAAAAATTGCACACGACACTATGACAAATTTAAATTTAATTTATGTGTTACCTTTATTGTATGTAATCTACCGTTTAATTTACTAGACAAGGAAGCATATGTCTTCTTTTGGAATAAATATTCGGACTGCAAATTACCAAGTTGGGCATCGTTACAAAGAATTGTGCTATCTGCTCGTGAGCATGTCGCAAAAAGAATTAAATCGGTGTTGAAAGATACAAAACTGTGGTTATGTGTGGACGAAACAACAGATCGTGAAAAACATTCTGTGGTTAATTTAATGGTACGTACAATGGAACCACATCAATCGTCATCTTCAATTCTATTAGCTTCCAGACGAGTACAACAATGTACTGCCGTAGTAATAATTTCAAAGTTCATGTTAAATACAAAAGTCTGAACTTTCAACAAACCAACTGTTGATGTTTATGAGTGATGGTGCCGCAAACATGCTTTCTGTAGGCCGATCTCTTAAGAAACATTGTGCTAACTTGTTACATATTACGTGTAAAATTCATGCTTTCAGAAAATGTTATCCTGTGGTAGACGCTTTAATAGCGCATACAAAAGCAGTGTTAGTCAAATCCCTAAAACGTATTTGCAAATTTCATAGACTGTGCCCCGTATGCCTGAGCCACCAGAACCTATTCTTACACGTTGGGGAACATGGTTACAGGCCCCGTTTTATTATCATAAATATTTTGAGAATATTAAGAACGTGGTTTTACAATTCGATCCAAAGGAAGCTGCGGCTATCAAGGGAAGTCAGTCGAAATTTCAACAGAGGTTAAAACGGATTTAAAAACTATTCAGAACAATTACTTCGGACTAGTGGAGGCAATAGAAAAATTACAAAATTTTTCGGTGTCGTTAATGGAATTTCTGCAAATAGTGCAACATGTTCACATACAGCTATGCGCGGCAGAAAACGCAAAACATTTTTGTGTTCTAGAAAAGTTTGAAAGTGTTTTAGAGAAAGATTCTGATTTTGGTACATTAAGACAAATTTGTGAAGGTGCGTCAACAGAACCGTTAAGTTGTTCCAAAGATTATTTTAATTACGCAAATATAACGTCACTATTTGTAGAACGTTCGTTTTCTGCATATAAACACACTTTTTCCTCACGCCGCACTCGGTTTGCCGAAACAAACGTGGAAGCATATCTAATGTTGCAGATATTTAACAGACATTATTCACTTTGTGATTTCACGGAAGACTCTTAAGACGGTAAGTGTTTGAGCACGTATTATATTTTATTTCTGACCATTTATTTTGTGTAAACTTTTATGCGCCCGCCACTGGCTGTTGGCGCAAATTGGGCAACTCTAGTCATGACTAATAACTGCTAGTGTGTACTTTTAGTGACGATAAATGAATTATAATTGCATAAACTTTAATTCAAAAGTATTTACCTAATAATTATTTATTAATGTCGGTGAATATGTCACGAAACGACAGACTGAAGCCAAATAATTCCAACAAATCTGGTCAAGGCTACATTTCACCAACGAATGGTTTAACATTTTTGATTTGTAAGTGTTTATCGCAGTACAAACGACAATAGTTACGTGCAAGTATGCAATTTTAACTATACACATATTGTAACTACCGTAAACGTAGTACTGTAAAGTAAATAATGTGTGTTCCTGTAAACCTATTTATTTCTTCTGGAGGTTTCATTTGTTGTTCGTATATACTGGAACAGCACGCATCATCTCTCGGTTAATCGAATTTCCTGTTGAGATCGCAAACGAGATTCTCTGGTGAAATACGAAAACAGGAAAGGCGAAGGCAAATTCCACGACTTACTCGCACCGCTCGGTTATCCGTAATAACCAAAAGAGAGGAAAAAGCCTTGTGGATGTAGCGCAACATGTAAATTAGGATTTCCTTAGTTTGATTCGGAAATAAAAATAATGGTGAATGAGGTAAGAATTTTAAGTAGATCTATATGAAGGCATTACTACCAAGAAATATTACAAAATTAAAATACGTCATAAAAATATAGAACAAAAGTATTATGAATCTTCAAGGGTATTATGAGCTGAAGAATTGGAATAAGAGGTAAAATAACAGAAGTACATTGTTGTTTCTGGGTCAGATGCATTGTTTTGGATAACTTTTCTATGTTGACAAGACGGAGAAATAATACTAATTAACTTGAGCAAGTATGTCGTGTATTTACCAATAAATACAAAAATGAAATCCTTAATTGCCTTGTACATTTCCTGTAAATATCTTTGTTATTAAAGTAATAATAAGATCTCTACTTTAACAGCAAGATTTATACTTAAGTAATTGAGCCTCTCGTCACTAGATGGCGGAATGGTTTTTATCTATAAGTGGAAAATAAATTATCAACTGTCAAAATTCCGGTGAGATTAAACAAACAATTATCGCATGGGTGAAAATGAATATTATTAATGGTGAGCTTGGTGAAAATGGCGAATTTTGGTGAGCACAGCGTTCATTAACGATCTACCTTGAAGTAGGGATTATCCAGTCCTTTTGAAATGAGAGACGTAAGTAATATCAATTAGTTTTGTTTACAAGATAAAGAAAAATATTGATCAAAAAACAAAATCAAATTATTAAGCTAAATTAAGCGAAATAAATAAAATTTTAATTCGGGAATGTATTTATTTACGTACAAGAAACGCAAATGTAAATATCAGCTATGAAATGCCTTCATACAGAAAAAACGGAAACTAATATGATATGTTCTCAAGCGAAGTGTCGGATATCCGCCAAGTTAGCCCTAGTCGTCAGCAATGCGGGCAAAAACTTACCACGGACAGTTCTAGACGTCAGCGAGGTGAGCGGGTCGGGAAGTCAACCATGCAGGCGGAAATGTACCAAGGATAGTTCTAGCCGTTAGCGATGTGAGTGTGTTAGGAAAGCCCTAACAGTGATGTGTTTGGTCGGGCCTCGCCCAGGACAGCCCTAGCCGTTAGCGATGCAACAGGGAAGGCACTGGAAAGGACAGGAGGGAACTCTTGCGGAATGAGATTCTGCACGGAGTACGTAAAATTTGGTTAACTTAACTCATTTCTTGTATATGACGCATGAAGAAGAAACTTCCAAACATGAAGCGTTACACAAGTTCATATACACTATCGTTCAAGAGTAACATACAGTTGCGTCATAAAGTAAGTGACCACATAGAAATTGAACAAAATTAAAAAACAATTTAGACTTCAAATAACCTTACTAGTAATTTTGTCCCTTCATTAGCTTACAAATCTTTAAATTCGTGGAAACCGGTGTGTCACTTCATTTAATGCAACTTCATGCTAGTTGGTTAATCAAATTTTGGGAAGCACTATTTCTTCTCTAATGGCCTACTATACGTTTCTGTTTTTAACTGCAACAACTCAAATAATGCAAACCAGAGCTTGGTATGGCGAGTGAATCATTCCAGCTTATTGTTTTCCAGAGGCACACTTAGTTTAGACTTTATAATTCGAACGCAAAATTTAGAAATTGAAAACTTAAGACGCAGCGGAGTGGAATACCCATTCTATTGTGGAAAGAAGGTTAACTACAGCCTAAATAAAAAGAGATGAAACTTACCCCGAAAATAGAAAACAACTCCAATTGCAGGAGGGGTATATATTTTACAACAGGAGGGAAAATATCTTTTGTACTGAACATATAGCGACTTGTGAGGCGAACAATATGATTTACAGGAAAGATAACACCTATCGTTCCAAGTGCGTAATAAGCAAATTGAAGCATGATGCGTAATTAGATGATTCATTGTTAGCTTATACCGCACACGATCACGGTTGTGACCGAACGCTGCTGCCACCAGATCGGACGAGTGACAGTATCAGATAGACTAGAAAGAGAGGGTGAGTAACGCTATGCCCTCCCTTGGTAATAAGTGAAATAAAAATATTGGTACTTAAGTAGTTGTTCATATTTTCATCTACAGATGTATATAATACTTTCAATCCCTTCTCGAAGCATATTTTTCATAACTATCGCTGTAAAATTTTGAAAAGAGTTTCATTACAAATGTATTTGACGACGATTTCGCGTATTCTAAGTTCATATTGTAAAAGCAACATTTGCCCAGTAAATGTTGCTTTTACAATATGAACCTCATAGAAGAAGATGGTTGTAATTCTTCATTTTCGATATAGATGAAATGTACTTTGGCTCCATCTAAGAGCATTCTTCAACAAAAACAGAATTAGTTAATATTTAAAACATAACCTTCTCTGAAAGGTACGGGCGCTGAAGTGAGACATTTTCTAGTTTTCATATCGAACTTGCCCCACAAGCAAATTTGAGTAATTAAAATACTAGAAAATTAAAATGCAATTTACCTGTAGTTTAATACATTCATAGTATAGTACATGTGTTATGATGATAACACTGGTGATTGTTGTAGTGGTAAAATTCCATAAATTTTCTTTTGCAGATGATCCAACTATGGAATATGTCAATGTACTGTTAGACTATTAATATATGACTGTTACCTACTGATTATTAACTTGCTCATTCGTGTTGTGGTTTATTTATCAGTAAGTCGCAGCTTCTTTACTTACCCTATGAATAAAGTTTATGCGCTTATAATTTGTTTGTAATTAAGAATACCAGATTATGACACATTGGCGATCACGATTGATCATGATGCACAGTACATAGAACCATGCGTACGCGTAGAATGTACGTACCGCAAGAGAAGATTCGAGCTTTCGGCGGTTATCTAATTGTATATATTTTTGGATGCGCTGTTGCCTATATCTGTGTGAATTATGCTCGACACCGTAGGCGGTAGAGGGAGATTTGTTAGGACACATACTGGGAATGATTCAGTTCAGTTATCTTCGAAATACGTTGATGTGCTGTTCTATTTCAACACCTTCAAACGTTGTTTATATTAGGATTAGTTTGAGTTTCTATTTTGGAATCCAGTTTTTATTTGAAATATTTAGTTTCGTATTTTAGATAGTAACAAACCATTGTTTACCTTCTCGCTTTGTGTTTTTACTTCAAACAGTTAAATTTTGATTTTGGGTTGTAGGATTCTTTAGCATAATGCAATTATTTATTTTATGATTTTGTAATACATTACAGGTCGTAGATATTCTAAAGTTAATCCCTTTATTAATTAAACTCAGATTTTCTCTATTATGTGAATTATACGGGGGATGATCGTAAAATAAGGTTCCCATATTTTTTAAAATAGACAGCATTCTTTATTTCCTTAACATTACACATCGTTTTAAAGGTAAAAACTTAATCTATTTTTCGACATAATCGTCATTTCTATCCGAGCACTTTTGCAGACGGTGCTCCAACTTCTGTATCCCTATGTAAAATTCTGCCGTCAGTCAAAATCTTTTCAATTGTGGTGTTGGAAATCTCAGGAATCCGAAGAGCGAGTTGACAAATGGTGACCCTCAGATCTTCAAGCAGTATGCTTTCGACCTTTTCAACTATTTCCTCTGAAACTGATGGTCTTCCGCTCCGCTCTTCATCGTGAATTTCCGTCCAACCTCCAGTGAATTCCTTACACCATTTGCGGACGTGTTGAACAGCTATACATTTTTTTCCATAAACTTCGGTTAATTGACGATGATCACAGCGCGAATTTCGCACCTGGCGGTTGCGGCGATCGGGAGTTCCATCTCGGACGGCTGCTTAGCCAACACCGAGCGGCGTAGCGAGGCGGAAATGGTACGTATATAGAGTGGGAGAGCTGCTGCACACGCCAATGTTGTCGGATTTCGCCTAACACGTCTTATTGCTGCTGTAGGGCTTTGGGAACCCTATTTTACGATCATCCCTCGTAAGAATAAGTTTGCTTGGATATCGAAGTGGAATAAAGCATAATGATGAACTCGGTACCAACTAGTCGCGACTTGTATGCCGAGCTCAATTGAATTTGTGGACTGACGAACATGGCGAGAAAAGGGGCGCAGCACTTACAATCCGACAACTGTATACGTTTAATACATTGCGTTAGGTACCAAGAAAAATCGGTATACCGGGTGTCTCAAATCGAGTGGGAGTGCATGGGTAACTTCCTTATCATTGAAGATGGAGATTTAGTTATATGAGACCAATTTAAAACTGATGTTGATCTAAAATTCGAGATGGCAGTTTTCGAAATACCCGTATCAACTTCCTTAAGTTAAATGGACACCATATTGGATCTTTAGGTGACTGAATATAATTTTTTATTCTCTTTTCAACGATGTAAGATAACGTATGTATGATTGGATAAAAGATACCAGTAAAATTCATTGTTTTGACATTTTAGTCAAGTAGGCTTACGTGGATCCAAACAAAAACACAAAATTTATATGAAAGAACTAAACTTAATCCTAATAATTAGATAAAATGTTCAAAATGCTGACCATTGTTAGCTAAACATATTTGACACTGTTTGACGGTACTTCGAGTTACTTTACGCAACGTAATTCGATTAATACTAGGACACGCTTCTTGTACTGCTTCGAGAAGTTCCTCATCATTGTAACTGTAATTACTTTCATATACTTTATTCTTTAACGTACTCCACAAAAAAGTCAAAAGGCGTTTGATTTGGTTGGCCACCAAATATTAGTATGGGTGGCAACAACCTTATTGTCAAATCGGTCAATTAAATAATCTACCACGTTCCTTGAATTGTGGGTCGGACAGCCATCTTGTTGGTACCATATCCTGTTTGTCAAAGGTAGGTTATCCATGAAATCTTCTAAGGATCTTTGGAGAATTTCTAAATAAATTTATAAATAGCGTTGAGTTGTTAAAGTTCCATTGTACGTAGCAGGTCCAATTAAATTACTCCTCATTATGCCGCAAAATACACTAAATCCGAATAAAACTTGATTTCGATGTGGAACTACATGTGGTTTTTCCTGCGACCAGTAATGTTCATTGTGTCGATTAAACACTCCGGAGTTAGAAAAATAAGACTCATCTGGCCATAATACTCGACTCGTAAAACAATTATTACTAGTACTCTTGCGGATAAACTACCTTCAAAATGTTACTCTGCGATTATAGTCTTCTGGCCGTAAAGTTTGTGCAATACGCAACTTGTAGGGGTGAAATTTGTGCTTTCCTAGAATTCGCGATGCTTTTGATTTAGATACATCAACCCGTGCTTTTATTTCTCGAGTTGAAATGCTAGGATTAGCTGCGACACAAGCCTTTGTTACTAACTCACCGTTGTTATGATCTTCCACTAATAAATTGTTTTCCCTAGTTTTAATGGGCTTTTGCAAACTTCCATACCGCTGCATATTCTTGTCTAGTCTATTAAACCTTTTCACATTTGGCTGTCTTCTTTCCGGAAAATCAGTTAAATAAGTTTGAGCAGCCAGATGGGAATTTTCCTAACACTTGATAAATGTGCAAAACATATTGTAGCTTTCAGTAATTGAAAAATTCGCCATAATTTTTAAAGATTGTAATATAAATAGCTGTAGATATCGCTTTGGCATAAGTACCTGCTTTTTGACAGATTGTGATAAACTTTGTTATTGTTTTTCATCATAGCTACATATTTACCTACTTGATTGGACATTTAAAAAATAATATCACGATGTTTTTTGCAGTTCAAGTACTTAATACTTAGAACCAAATTAATATGTTACCAAGTATTGTAGCAATTGCATAATGTTTTACTAAAATAAATTTCAGCTGCTTTTGTTTGGATTCATATAAGCCTACTTGATTAAAATGTAAAAACAATTAATTTTACTGGTATTTTTTATTCAATCATACGTTATCTTATATCGTTGAAAAAAGAATAAAAAATTCTATCCAATAACTTAAAAATCCAATGTGGCGTCCGTTTAAATTAAGGAAGCTGCCATCTTGAATTTTTGTTCAACATCATCTTTAAATTGGTCTAATCGAAAACAGTGATTTTCATATGAATTTTTTTTTCGTACCTCTTATACATCCGAAGATATTTGTCATACAAGAAAATTACAGTTTTTAGTTTTTTTTGAAATAACTTCTGACGGGTTCGATATTTTGAACTTTTTCAAGCAGATTTTAAATCGGCACATAAAACTGCAAAACATTGACCATTGATCCAAATTTCCATCTTCAATGATAAGAAAATTACCCATGCAATCCCACTCGATCTGGGGATTCTATAGGTTCCATCGACGCGCATATCTCATATTGAGGGTAATTTAACCCTACGTTCTAGTGTTTTGGTGTAGAACTTTAAACTCGCTTTCTGTTTTCCCCCACAGAAGTGATATTTATACTTTAATTTGGGTGAATTTTACCTTATTAGACGGTTAAAATATTTTAAGTACAAACAAACAATATTGCAAGAACTTCTAAGAAATATCCAGAGTGAATCAATAGCTCGGCAAAGTACGCTTACGTTCCAAACAAAGATGAAGTTACTATTTGACGTATGTGGGCGTATATAGTAACTATCTGGCAACGGACGTTAAAGAAATTGAGTAATTAAATGAATAATATTAACTTTTCTTTTGGCGAATGAATTGTTGAAAAAAATTGAATTTGAGATTCGAATCGGGTGCTATGATAGCTATAGGAAGAAATAATTAGTGTCCTCTAAATGAATTTCGGCGATTTCGACGATATAAAATGCAGCGGACACTATTAACAGCGTCTTAGATGTGAATTTGAACCCTTACGTGTACTATGCGTCATAAGGTTACTATTATTCCTTTAATTAGCAGAACCGGATCGATTCTAGCTAATTAACAAGAACCGAAACTCGCGAAATTACCGGTCCAAACTGTTGACTGTTAATGAGATTATCTGGGATAGAAAATCGGTATTCGTCCAAACCGTACACCACTTAAGCTCGAACAGATCGAATCGTTTATGTTTTTGATTACGTGCGTAGCGCTCGAGTTGGGAATTAGGACGACTTAAAGCCTCCTTAGACGCCATTAACACGAGATCGCATTTAAGTTATCGGATCAATTTACGAGACCAGCGCGATTGCATAAAATTGAACGCGGATTTAGCGTCGCAAGAATGAAGTACTCCTGCGATGTTTTCCTTAATAGTATAGCGATACTCTTGAGCGCAATCTGGTATAGATCTTACCAAATAATTTGAAACCGACCTCGACGATTAAAAATAAAATAAGAGTACAAAATATTCAATAATGTGCCTATAATGTAGCACTATAAGGTACACATTTTATAATTGCTAGTACCAAATAAAATTTTGATAATAAATTATTAACCAAAGGTACTGCTAATATAGCTCACGGTATTGATAGAATTGATGGAAAAAGTGATGTGAAGAAAGAAAACATTGAGAAACATGTTTCTGCCTATCCGGCGTCATCAGCGTTGCTCTGAGCGTTTCTCCATCTCAGAACGCTGTTTGCCCCTCTATTTATGCCGCTAATCTCCAAACTAGTAAGCAGTATACCTCCTGGCGCTGATGATGTTTGCTAGTGTTTTCTCTCCTCACAATACTTTCGCCGTGAGTGATTCCATCAATACCCATAAAAAAACTATATTATCATTATTTTTGGTTATTGCTTTTGGACATTTTTTTTAGGTGTTAGTATATCCAGGTAAGCCTGTCGGAATCACTTGTATGTGCAGATACAGCACTATATGCTGCCGTCGTGGACTAGCAGCCCAGGAGCTGCTGAAGACGTGGTTTGGAGTCTGTAACCGGCTCTTATCGCTTCTTTCTAGACAACATGGCATGTACGAGGGCGAATCAAATATAAACGGGATTGATTTTCTTAAAAATTCCGGAGGGCTTCTAGACCTGGAAGGGGTTGAGGCGCAGGTAGCCTGTACCGTTAGGGAGAGGATTACAGACACAGTTCGGGCACAATACTCTATCAAGAACCCGTGTGTTTGCATGACACAAAAAATTTTCTGGAGGGCGTGAAAAGGTTGAGAACGAGAGCCATGATCGCTGCCCAGGGACAAGTGTGACCGAGGCCAACATCGAAGCGGTCCGAAATCTCATAGAGAGAAATCGGCGCATAACTGCAAGTACCGAATGCCGCGAAATTGTCATTTCGAAGGAAGAGGAAGAAGCAAACGCCACGATGCAAAAAATGGACCCCTCAAAGAAGCGCTTGGAGGTCAGCGTTTCGACGACAACCAAGCGGTTGAAGCGTTTGTACTCCAATGGCTACACGAACGTCCGAAGAGTTTTTACGATGATGGAATAAAAAAGCTCCCAATCTGACGGGAAGAAATGTATTTCTAGGGCGGGAGAGTATGTAGAAAAATAATATGCATTTGTAAGCTTAGTTAAATAAAGTTAGAATTTTTTAAAAAACGAATCCCGTTTATATTTGATACACCCTTGCATTTTTTTGGTACTAGATAGCACCATGGGATACACTGCTTGGTAGTTGGGGTACCGTTTACAGAATAGTCATACACAATTGCTTGCAAAGCAAATCTCAATTTCCTCATGCCAGAACTAGACACCAGCCTACAGGCTACGTGATGTCAAGCTTGCAGTTCATGGCATATTGCTTGGAGATTTGTGTAGTTGATAACCTAATACGTTCCGGCATTAGGCATCCTCAAGGTTCAATCTATCATGACGTGACATGGCTACTTGGAAGTCGCCAATCCTGTGGCGCGACTTCTTTCATTAGCGGAGTAGTTGAGCAAAGGCGGAATGTTTCGGTTTCGAAAGTCTCGTTTCGGTTGCGCGTAACTTACAAACCTGCCCGGGGCGAAGGTGCCTGTGCGATTATTCTGAGTTTGTTTTGTAGAGTTTCCATTGCTTGCACTTTTGGAATATAAATCATTAATACTAAATAAAACACTCTTGAGTATAATAGGCTATTTACATAACAAAACACGTGGCAACTGTTTAAATTACGTTTCGGTGGTCACAGCCACCGTTTTCAAATTACTGGATAACACATATCTTACAATTCACATTTCTATTGTTCTAACATTAAACTGTGTTTTTTAAATAATATTAACGCTACATATCTGCTACACTACTTCTACTACTACTACTACTACTACTACTACTTTGGAAGTAGTGTAGTAGACATGTAACGTTAATGTTATTAAAAAAATTACTGTTAGAATGTGCAACAAAAATGCGAATTGTTTATTAAATTATTGAAATAGACCACTATACTCAAGAGTGTTTTATTTAATATATATAAATTGGCAAAGAAAAATCACGGGAAAAATTAATATTGTTTCGAAGTTCATCGCATGGTTCTAGAGGTCTTATTGCAGAAAATAGTTTAAAGTCGTTAGCAAACATGGTTTTCTTGCAATTGATGGTATCACGGATATTATTAATGAATAGAATAAATAGGTCTTATACTTATTTTGCTATTGAATGCATGTTGGTGGTTTATAATACATATGATCTTTCTTGCAGAGGTGTACGTATAGGTATAGTAGTGCACATGCTTTGTTGTTAACATCATCGACATTGAAATGTTACGAGCGAATTATTAAACGTTCTCTTTTGCGAATCCTACGCCGCATCGTTCCTAAAACCCTGTCCCCTCGGCAGGTTTTTGTCGAACAGCGGATGCTGGAAATGGAATGGTCGTTACATTTGAGAATATTAGCCGGACCCGGAGACATTCCCCAGCGGCATGTTCTTTCTGTAAGAGGGTGCAGTCTAATTCACCATTCAGGTTAATATTTGCTGCCTACCATCCAATTTTCGCGAACTATGATTTCCCAGAGCGATATGTCGTCGCTTTTGTGTAAGGAGAAGAATCTCCTCCTTTATGAGCCCGCATTACATTGTTAGTTAAGCCGGGCGAAATTGTTGGAATGACTTAGGTTAATCTTCTAGATGTTGCGAGTATTAGTACTTTGCGCTAGTTCGGGTGAATAACGCTAAAGGTCGTGAAACAAGTAGTAATGTAGGATAGAGAACAGCGGACGTCTTGTAGACGGCATCGCATTGTTACGCCGTCAAAGTAAATCTGTTTTAAGCGGCCGACTAGACTCATTGAGGAAGATGTGGGTTGATGGATGTGCATGTATGACTAAATGCAGTACTTGCAATTATAAGGGGATCCAATATAGTTCATCTCATGCAGATGATTTGAAACTATGAAAATGTTGTTATGAAAATGTCAGAGTAAAAAGAGGCAAATATTTCTAAACTGAACTCCCTGATTTGAATGAAATTTGTAGAGTATGTAAACATGATAGGGGTATACAAAATATCGTTTCTTGTTCCGGCCAAAAACTTACCTTTCCAAAAACGTAAAAATATAAGGTGTTCTATTTAAAAAAAGAAGGTTTACGTCACTTCCGGTGAAACCGGAAATACAATTGAATTGTCGATAATGTCAAAAGTTAGCTCACAAAAAATAGAAATCGACCTATTTTTTTGTAAAAACGCTAGCTTCTGTCGTTCAAAGGCTAGCATGGGGGACACTTTAGGATCGCACTGTATGTATTTTAATTCAGGAAAATTATTCAAAAATTGGAATTTTTGTAAACTAATGAAGTTTTGAAATGAACTCTGGGATTCGGGAGTATTCTTTCGCACTTTTTCGGCAATTTTGGCAATTTTCAACAAATTTTGAAATTTGAGTATCAGTAAATGGAAATTAACGAAAACTACAATTGAAAAAAATGCAAAGTAACCTTGATTTTACGAAGATGTCATATAAACTCTATGTTCCTATGACATCCACAGGAAACCTGCCTATTCTTATCTAGAACCTTCTCTTCTACCTTGAATTTATTTTATGATTTCAATATTAGACACTTTAAACTGGAAGCGCGGCCAAACTACGAAACAACTCGATGAATGCTTGACCAGAAGTGATAAATTTAATTAGCGTCCCTTTTCTCTATTATTTTAATCGCGATGGCGATTGTTTTTATTCACAGCTAATTTTGATGATTTCTATCCAAATATAATTTAACGAGGAATTTTGATAAATAAAGTTATTTTTAGAAGTAGCATTATCGAATGACTGTAGGGACCCTGCTTGATGACTCAAAATAGACGGCTCCGTGATACAAAACCTCAACGACAATCCTAAAAACTAAAACTTCCTGACATAAATGACAATACCTTAACGAAACATATTTAATATATGAAGTAATGTTAGAAATATGTACCTCCGAATTTACGCTGTCGTTTGTTTTAGGAGAATTTTTCATTTGAGGATTTTCGAAATGAAGGGAATGAAAGGAAGGAGGCTCGGGGAGGAAAGGAGGCTTCCGAAAAATAACTAATATCTGCCAGTGGGAATTTCATATCTAACGTGTGACCATACTGAACACACTATATGTGCTCAATTGACAGCTGCATTTGACGATCTAAATATTTAACAAAACAATATATAATATATATGGGCTTTCGTAGTTATTTTCCATTGTTGGGGCTTCCCTTGATATAAGGGTATCGACGTGTAAAATTGGTATGGTTCAAAGGTACAACGATTGTTGCAAGAGGAATGGAAAACACTAGTGTTCAGGCGAGGAATCTGAATTTTGTTTATAAGGGCATGGCGGTGGGATGAGGGCATGCCAAAGACGCAGAGAAAGGAATAAAGACGTTTGCATCGCTCAACGGCGTACTCGACCAATCCAGGACATTGTTTGGGTACCATAATCCAAATAAATAAACAAGTAAACGAATAAATAAATACATAAAAAAAGGCAATGACTCATGGTCGTATCGTAATGTATACATATGTGTAGTATAACTTAGCATTACCATAAATTAACTTAAATCGAATAATAAAAACGTATGTTTACTACTTTACAATAAAAGATCTAATCTTTAATGCTCGCACTAGATACTGGTACAACTTTTGCAACTGTTTGGGTTCGTAGTATCTAGGCACTTGCCAGGGATTCCGGTGTTCTACCAGTGGTCTATATATTGGACAGGAAAAAAGGAAATGCTGTATATCTTTACTCTCCAACATGTCGCTGAGAGTTGCTCTGCATTAATTTTAAAGTTACTTTTCTTCTGCTGCCAGTATAGCGGGCAACAATGCGTCTTGGTGGTCGAATGGTTAGCATACTTCTATCCGAATGGCGCGGGTTCATATCCCGACCGCGACGGTTGGTTTTTAATTACGGATAAAAATCGGAGTATGCCTTCTTCTCGGATAAGGAAGTAACCGTAGGCCTCGTGTCAATACGATGTTTGGCACGTAAAAAATCCATACTAAAAGTTGGAATATCTCTGGATTTAGCAAAATTCTAGTGGGGTCGGCTAATAGTTATAGTAATCGATGCCTAAAAGTGCGAGGTGTATTCCGTAACCCGACGCTTCGCCCAATAATACAACAACAATGCAGATACGTAATCTCCCTGCATTACTTCCCGATTCATTTCGACTCTTTTCGTTCACCGTTACTGTTAACTCTTATATACGTATTATTGTAAGGTGTATTTATTACTCGAATGCTGACTCCTATAACATTCAGCTTGCACCCTCTTGGGGTTGAGAATAATGTGTTTCAACAAGATAACGCACACCTCACACTGCATAGCACAGTTCACATTTTCTGATCGGAAACAATGCATCGCGCTTGCCATGGTTCCCGCGATTACCAAATCTTTCGCCCATTGAAGGTGTAAGGGAAATGATCGGGTGACGTTGTAGATATGCTGAACCTCCGGCTTACTTACATAAGGACGTTTTGTAAAACATTCCAAGGCCATATATTTTAACTTGCAGTGTAATCGTTTTTGCACTGCTGACATATTTTTTATATGCGGTAAGAGCGAGCGTAGTATGATCAGCCAGCAAATCGACATTTTTCGGAAATGCGAGAGCGAAGTCGTGTCTTACATATGTACGTGAATGAATGCACCATTTATAACATGAGCAAGGTGTATTCGGAAATGGGAGAGCAAACTTGCCAAGAAGAAAGTCAAGCTATCTTTTGACGTGAAAAATTTGATAGAAGTCTAATTTGTTTCTCCAATGTTCGTAAATATCGTCTAAGCGGGTAATATTAGTGGCTTAATACTTACAAATTCTATGTCATCATACGTACATTAATTCCACATAATACCACCTGAAAGCATTAATTCATGGCTCACGGCGTCTTTCCTGATGTAATAAGATTCCAGCGGACACTTGCCGAGATGACGTATTTTAAGAGAACGGGAAAGAAGCGGAAAATAATTGCTTCTCACGAAATTCCGGGCTCGCTACGCTTGCTGGCGTACTGTGTGCATGTCTCGTTTCAACGTGCACTTCCCACAGTATCGAGGAATTACGAGTGTCGACGGGCGTCTAAAGATGCGCTAGAGAAGTCAGCGACCGGATGTATCTTAATAGCGTTAGAGTTTGCCATTATACGCGCGGTGAATTTAGCCAACGAATACTAAATCACAGGAATCGATGCGAGTGTATGTAGGCTGTGGCAGCGAACGTACATATATCTGAACTGCGAATTCGAAAACAATGGATAATGTATCCGCAATCGGATGTTAGTAAATAATGGTAATGCGCATTGGTAATAGATTTTTTTTACAGCGGCAATATGTGAGCAACAGTGGTTGCGGCTGGTTATTTTGGACATGCTAGACATGTACTGCAGTACGTGCAATTGATAATCTTCTCTAAATTTGTCGAATTATTTTCTCTTCTATCGTTACTATGTAATTCTATTAATAACTACAAAACCTATCATTACTTATAAATATCTTTATTGGCATTATCTTAAATCACTTATATATTATGGGTTTTCAATACTGTAAGGATCTTCTGATCCTTATGACGTGGTGAATTGGTGGGCCCAAGATCTAATAATCATATCGTTTGTGAATACTAGCATACGTTCATAATGACCTATTGTGCCAATACTTTTGTATGAAACATGTTATTTAATTTAATAATCCAATCCAAAGGTTATTATTAGTGAGAATGAGAACATCCCTTAGTGAATATGTAATATTACGAAAACAAATTTCGATAACCCTTTATTTTTATAATCTTACCAGGTTGAAGACCACTGTCTAACAGCTGAGCTGTAAAGTTACTTACAAGGCAACTACCTGAAGTGTTAGTCGCTGATTGCAACTTTGTTAGTATGTAGACCCCATCGAGTGTTGCTCAACGCTACCTTCCATTATTGCAGAGCTGCATATTTAAGGGGTGAAATTTGCCCTTGAAATTCGCCCCAAATTTCGTTTTCCCAAAATAATTGAACGATTGAAGATACACAGAAAAAAAAAGTTTTTGATTGAAACAAATATGCATTGCCAACAAAATCGTAATTTTAAATGGCGGCAAAGATATATTTTTTTAATTTAAAGAAATAATTCTTTTGACATCGGTATTTGATTCAAACATATGATCTCTGGAAACAAATAACTCCTAGTTTGATTTGAAAATATATCTGCTTGATTTAATATACGTAACATGTTTGATTCAACAATACAGTCCTTTCTTTTAAAGAATTGAATCAGTTTGAAACAAATATACTTTTCTTTACTATTTATTTGACTTCACCTTTTAATAGCGAACGTTCCCAAAATCGGAACATACTAAAATATCTAATTTTCTTTGAATTAATCATATTATTTGCATACAATTTTTGGTCTAGAAGTACGTCGAAGTGCTGGTAATATGCAAACATTCTCTGGGTATGTGCTGAAAAATAATAAATTTGGTCTAGGAGATTCGGCTCAAGTCGCTAAGGTCGAAACCATCTCGCCACCATATCCACAACCTTATGAAGATGATGGAAAGTTTTCGTAAAATTCTTGCTATGACAAATGATCGCTGCATCATCAGCATGTTGTAGTACATAAGTGCTTATCTTGATTTAGAGCCAAGCGTCATCGAAATCCCTTGTGCCAGATATTATTAAATACCGTGCCGATGTCAATACAACTGTTCATTATTGTTCGCGAATCATGAGGTTTGTATATCTGAAGTGGATTAGGTGGATCGTTGAATAGCTTTCTACAAATTCAAACTGCAGTTGCTCAAATTTCTCCTCTAGAATGTTCCTAATAAGTTAAGAAAATTGCCCGTTTTCCTTTTCTCAAAACAGGCTCCACACCTGTTCTTGATGAATTCAAATTTCTCCTGGCAGTACTGTGGTTCTTAATCCCCTATGTGTATAGTCGCAGAATACTTTCTAAACACTGGAATATTATTCCCCGTTAGAAGATTAACAAGTCCTCCGGCCTCATGTTTTGATAATTTCCGAACTCGCTGATAAAATTATGATCATCTGGGGTAATTGACTCTTTATTAGCCTCTGTTAATTTTTTTCCGGGTATATGTGGTTCTATATGAAAATTCGCGATTTCCTTGGTATTTCCGATGTAATTAAATCTTTGAGAAATCTCAACCCCGGTAAGGACTCGAACCTAACACCTCCCGTTCTCCGGATAGACGTGCTAATCACTACGCCACAGGGTCTTGCTAGTATCGAGATATTTTTGTGGCTAATTCAGCACATGATACCTTGTAAATTAAAAAAAAACCGATTCAATGCTAGAAATGATATGAAAGTATGTAATTGACGCTGACATATCTTTGGAATACTTTCAAGATAATTTGTAGTATGTACACAAAGAGGAACCTCTTTAACTTGAAACCAGCGCCTCCGCCATGTTTTGCGGACTACCTTTATTATTATTATTTTTTAGTTTCATTACATTGTATTAAATTAATCAAAAGATTCAAACTCTGCAACTGAAATATTTGAAATAATTTAACCTACCAGAAGTTCTACATCGTAGAAAGTAGGTCTATAGTTCCCCGATACTTCTTTTTGCCTTGCCGCTGGCGGCAATTTTTTAAATGAATTTTTCCAAGTGCTTAATATTTTAGTACGCTAAAGTATTCTATCCGCAAAGCATTGCCCGTAAGAAAAGAAAAATCGATTTATCTATGAATGTTATATCCCATGTCTAATGAAAAATTCCGTCGCATAAATTCTGAGTTAGATAACCGCAATTATCCTCGTAAATTCAACCCCTGTGAAATTCCGTTTGTGTGCAGCTGTTACGCCGTTAATGTCTCAAGTGTATTAATTTAAGCAATGTAAAGTTTAGACCCTTTTACTGGCATACATTTCCACCGATGCGCGGGAGCTTAGTTACCTTGGGCAATGCGAATCCAAAGAATAAAGTTTAATTCTAAGTGAGAAGAGATTAAAAGGGTGACGATAAGGAAAAGCCGCTTTTTGTAGTACCAAAATGTAAAATATTATGTACACACTACTGACTCTAGTTTCATAACGGATATAACGTCAAGAAGGGAAGCAAAAACGCGACATTTCCGTAAATAATAATATCCCTACCGTAAAAATAGAACGGCGCTCATCTTTCTAAACACCTTCCTGTAGTTTTGGTGTTCTATATATACACTACCAACCATAATTGGGCAAATAATTATGACTTAATGAATATATTTAATAAAATTATCCAAAATTAGTATTAAAACGCGGAAAACAAAAGAGTTGCGTTTAGAAATCTGCACAGTGATTGTTGCTTTACATAATCTTTTTTAGCCTTGTTCACATTACACATTTTTATAAAATCAAAAAAAAACAACATATTTTTGAACATCTATCAATATTGGACAATTGTCAACACTTTATTCTTTAATCGTACTTTGAATTGAAATTCCAAAAATATACAGGCCACTAAATGTCGGGATGGTAAACAAGTTTGAAGCAGTTATGAAAACTTAATAATTGAGCACTCGCCTGTTGGTAATCTGTTGTTAATGTGCAAATAACAGTGTTAGAATATTTAAAATTGGGTAGAGGTGCCCGGACTTCATAAAAATTACCCGAAATTATTGTGTTTGATTATTGTCGAGAACAACAATTAGAGCAAATCACGACTGAATTAAGAACGGTAATACCTTCAGTGGGAAGTATTGTTAAACAGTATAGACGAACTGGAACCATCGAAATTAAAGGAAGAGGTACTGGTAGTGTTAGAATTATACCGAACGAAGCCAAAGAGACTTGGTCAACATTTGCAGAGGAAATCGCAGAAGCACTGCGAGGGTAATTACGGCCCTTTGCATTGGCTCTAATGAGCCAGAAATATATACATAAAACTGAACTCGGATTTTACAAGGTGCTTAAAACTATATATATGTACATAAGTAACTTAGGCCAAAGATGAACCTCTATTAACTGCTGTTCAGAAATGAAACCGGTTGATTTGGATAAAATCAAAAGCAAATTGGAGTTTTGACGACTGGAAGAAAGTTGTTTTCAGTGACGAGTCTAAGATTGACGTTTGTGTAGGGGATAATCGAAAACGGGTCTCAAAAGAACTGTTAAATTTCCAAAGGAGCAAGTAATATGAGGTTGTATGCCTGTCAGTGGTTTAGGCCAGTTGTTGCCCAGTATTGAAAAATTGTACGGAAGAGACGTTGACTTCAGCATGGATGGTGTCTCGTGCTATACCGTGCGTATAACTAAACATTGGTTTGCCTAACAGAATATAAAGGTTTTGTCTTGGTCCTCAAGTAACCCGGACTTAAATGCAATCGAAATGAAAGTGTAAGAAACAATCCTGAAAGACCAATTGCTGATTTAAGAGCTAAATTAAGACAAATCTCGGACAGCTTAAGTCCTGAATTTTGCAACAATAGGGCTCTAGGTTTATAACATGTAGATTTTCCACTCCAACTCTATTTATTACTACACTTCTCCATATACAGTGTGCCTCAGGCAAGGTTATTAAAAATACGACAGCCTTGGAATGATTTTAATAAAAAAAACTGTTATAAACATATGACCAACGTTAAACAATGAACTATGAAGGAGAAGGTTAACCAAATTGAAGCCACCACCGAAACAGAATTGCTAAATCCTATTTCCAATGTTTTTGCCACATTGCAAGCTAACCAAAACCTATTAACCATGCAATGACAAGTTAATATGCCTCCATACATGTTTTGAAACTCGAAGAGTGCACTGAGTCGTTTTTGCATACAGGCTGATCCAAATTAGCGAGCCACTATCTCCGATATTATTGGTCCTACGAAATCGGTTGAATTGGCAAGCTAGCTTTACTGGTAGTTAATATTCAGTTAATAAGAAAACGATTGAATAACGCAGTTTTATAAAAAATCAAAATTTCCAACTTTATAAAGTAGAACATCCTGTATATTTTCCACAATTTTGTAAGACAACTCAATTTCTGATGTTGTTCTGAAATGAATACTAGGAAAGTTACAGTGGGTTTTAGTTTCTCTTAAAAACACATGGTCTAATATTTACAGTAGGCTGTTGTACTTCTATGCGAAATCAAATAGTTTACGTCCTAAAAGTGGCGAAAATGTTAAGAGTATACGTTTAACCCATTTGCATCATTTGACAAAAAAATCCGCAATCATTGTTTGCGGATTTTCCCGTAAAATGATGCAAATGGGTTAATTAGCTGTCTACCAATGATTGCCGTAAGACCAAAATATAATAATACTTAAACATTATAAACAAATTTATGCCACTTCTTCCTACCCTTAACTAAAATTCCTACTGTTTGATACGTGAGGCTCCTATCTCTCAATATACTTTCAACCACTGTGTTCCATTTAGTCCTTGGCCTACCTCTTCCCTGCTGTGGTATAGTTTTCGATTCTCAGAGTGCCTCCACTTGTCTATTTTCCTCCATTAATATAATTTTCCTCCATTAATATAATTTTTGTTTATTTTATTTTATTTATACTTTATCAAGTAATTTGACGATGTTAATACTTGTATAAGTTACAAACAGAAACACACCACTTTAACTGGTTCTATTCTATTAGTTGTAGAATAGACTCCACCACAAAGTATCCCTTATTTTTTGGCCCCTAATTCTTTCTTTCCTGGTTGCTCCCATAACTCTTCTCAGATATTTCATCTCCATTGCTTGGACCCCACCATTTTGTTTCTTCGCCAATACCCATGTTTCCGAACCAAAACATAAAAGTGCTTTAATCTCCGTGTGTCTGGATATTTCTCTCTTACTAATGAACTTCTTGCTCAAGGATCCATACATGTTAGCTGCCGCTTTTATTCTGTGATTTCAGTCCTGTTTAAGTTTCTGATTCCGTATTCCAAATTTTTAGCCCATTGCCGTGTTTTCTTTATAATACAGGGTGCGGCAAAAGTAACTGACACATTTTCAAAGGTCACTGCTCGGCGAGTAATGGCGGTGCGATGGTGGGGAGCGTCGCATTGGAGTGGAGGTTACATGTTACTTTTTAAGTTGTCATCGTGAACTGGACTGGTGAGCATCGCGCTTTCATTGTTGAAAGGTTTACTAAAAACAACGAATCTGTGACTGGTGCTCAAAAAGCTTTTCGAGTGCACTTTAAACTTGTCGTCGTACCTGTTCGAAACACGATTTTACTATGGGTTAACAACCTTGGACTGTCAAAATTCCTGAACATGTAGAAGTGATAGGAGCATCCATCTCCACTCCGCTCGGCACGCAAACACGCCGCTGCGCTTTGGCTTTCTGACTGCAGTGTACGAAGAATTCTCTACACAGAACTCAAAATGCATCCTTACAAAATGATGCTGGTACAGGAACTCAAGGGGAGAGACTGGGAAAACCACAGAGCGGTGTGTCTGGCAATTCAACAACATATCCCCCGTACAGCTTCTGTGTTATTCACCGATGAGGCACATTTTCACTTGCGTGGTAGTGTTTATAAGCAAAATTTCAGATACTGGGCAGAGAACAGTCCTCGTCAGTTGCATGAACGACCCTTGAATAGCCCTAAGGCGATTGTATGGTGTGCGATTGCTGATTTCGGCATTTAGGGCCCGTACTTCTTTGAATAGAACAATGTTACAGTGACTGTGAACTTGGATCGATATTGTGAGATGTTGGAGACCTTCTTAAGCCCCAAACTGGATGAACTTGACAATATGAACAATATTTGGCATCATCAGGATGGGGCAACAACCCACACAGCTCGCCGTACAGTGAGGATTTTGAGGGAGATGTTCCCCAATCGTTTAATTTCGTTGCGAGGTGGCATTGGTTGGCCTGCCCGGTCACCCGACTTGAACCCCTGTGATTTTTTTCCTTGGGGCTACCTCAAATCAAAGGTATACACTCACCGCTCTCGCACTATTGACCAACTAAAATAAGCAATTCGACAGGAAGTGGCTGCCATTCCACACGAAATGATCAGCCGAGTGATGGACAACTTTCGTGAACGCCTTCATCATATACATCATATACTACCCTGCCTCAAGCCTTGTTCAGTGTTAAATTCCTCAGACTGTATACTTCCTTCCTATCTTTAGCACATACTTTTGCTTCTGTAAATTTATTTCCAACTTGTGTTTTTTGCAGTGTGTACCATACTTTCTTTATCTGGTCAGATGCCTTCTCTAAATCCATAGACGCTATAAAGGCTTCTAAGTTCTGTTCTAATATTTTTTACGTTGCTTGGTTTACTGTAAATATATGATCCTGTGTGCTATGTCCTCTTCTGAAGCCATCCTGTGAGTTTTCCAACCGATTTTCGATTTTCACTTTTAATCTAATTTCTAAAATACGTTAGATGGGATTTAGGTTTAAGTAGTCTGTAGGTAATGTTAACAACCAAAAAGAACGTGCGCCACATTCATTGCTGTACATGCTAAGAAGGTCCTCTATCTGAGAAGAAACGTAAAATAAATAATAAGCTTAGCCGTTTAAACTTGAACAAGCCACATCAAATTGAAAACTTAAATTGATTTTTATTTTTTTATAAAACTCATGAACACTTTGATCAATAACAGAAAATAAGTACATACTTAAATAAATAATAAATTAACATAGCCATTAAAACAGATAATGACTTAAAAAATAAACGGTTACTCTTGTAAATAATGATTTGTGGATGTAAAAAAAATATCATTTATACTAGCCAAACAAAATATAAATCTATCCGATCTAGAAAATCGGATAGATCTTGTATAGTTTAATTATTGCTTATATAAATTTCAAACATACGAGGGTAAGTCAAATATTATCTACACTTTCGCCATAACAAGCTTTGAGGGTCATCGTAGTGGCGGCCGCTTGCGCATGCGTTGAGTTGGCGTCTCTGTGGTCATGTGTGTGGAATTTAATCACGGTCGCGTTATTTGTCTGCTAGCTACAAGAGCATAAGTATGTCAGCTCCGCCATTAGTTTGCACTAAAGAGGAACAACGAACAGTGACCCGATTTGTGTGGTCAGAGGGTGTGAAAGATGCTGAAATTCACCGGAGACTTTTGTCACAATACGGGGACAGTGCTTTATCTCGTAAAAGCGTTTTTTTTGTGGATCGAAATGTTTCAAAGTGGCCGCACGAGCGTAACACAAAAAGAGGGAGCTAGACGGCCGTCAACCTCGACCACCGACGACAACATTCGGCAAGCTCGAGAGATGGTTACAGCAAATAGGCGGGTTCCATAGGTGAGGTTGCATCTTCTTTAAACATCATTCCGCGTTGAAGCGATCCAGTAAGCGTTGGCAGATGTCCAAGCATTTGGTTTTGTTTTCTGCAGTAAGCATTCGTGGTACCCATCGCGCAATACTTTACGAAATTTGAGTTCATCGTGGATAATTTGATAGGCAGAACCGTGACTGATGTTTAAAGAAGATGCAACCTTACCCATGGTAACTCGTCTATTTTTTGTAACCATGTCTCGAGCTTGCTGAATGTTGTCGTCGGTGGTCGAGGTTGACGGCCGCCCAGCTCCCTCTTTTTGTGTTACGTTCGTGCGACCACTTTGAAACATTTCGACCCACAACGCTTTTACGAGATAAAGCATTGTCCCCGTATTGTGACAAAAGTCTCCAGTGAATTTAAGCACCGTTCACATCCTCTGACCACAAAAATCGGATCATTGCTCGTTGTTCCTCTTTGGTGCAAACTAATAGCGGAGCTGACATAGTTATGCTGTTGTAGATAGCAGACAAATGACACGATCGTGATTAAATTCCCCACACATGACCACAGAGGCGCCAACTCAACGCATGCGCAAGCGGCCGCCACTACGATAACCTTCAAAGCTTGTTATGGCGAAAGCGTAGATAATATTTGACTTACCCTCGTAAATTGGTCTAAAAACGATTGAAATCGTTTGATCCATTTTTCGCCTAGGATGGTGCAGGTTTACATGTACGTAGTTCCCTGTACCACAACGTGTTAGAGAATGCCCTCAATACACATAAACACATGCATTCCCTATTGTGCGTATTTAATCTACTCGCTCTACTCTTTTATTTACTGCGGATAGGAAACGCTATTTCCCACCCCAATAAAAACACAACGAGCTTATATTGCCTTGGAAGCGGCGAGTACCTAGCGGTGGCGGTGCTGAAACCCGGAGATACAAGAATAATTGAAGCAGCAATATGGGAAATTTTACCTTAACACTTGTAGTTTACTTTTATTGAAGCACGCAGTATCTGAACCTCTTTCGCTCGCCACCATAAAACGAATACGGACAAACAAGAAAACGACGAGAATATAATCTTTGAAAGCTCGAGCGCAGGCAAGAAAATCTGATGTTCTCGAATATTTCCTAGGCGACAAGTCGAAGCGTTTAAAATATGCTTTACTTTGGAAATTATTCTAACGTATTGCTTGGCTTCATTCACTAGCGGAGTAAGAAATGCTCTAGCGCATGCAGGTCAGAAAAAGAAAATCGATTTGACAGTACGTAGAAGTTTGTTTCTGAGAATTTTTTGTGACAATTGCGTACAAGGAGTATTTGACTGTAGATATTTTGGTAGGTTGCATAGGCGTTGATGTAATTTTATGGTAACTTTTAAAAATATAATCATTTCTAGGGTATTTCAATGGTTTGCGGTTAGTGAATATTTGTAGTGGGCGGATATATATACCGAATCATGTTCATTTAATCGTTAACCACCACTAAAGGTGTGCAGAGTTCATATCGCCCCTTATACATATATAGTTTTGTAAACACTACGAGCCCCGTCCAGGTTCAGTTGACCACCCGATAAAATTTCAGTTATTAGCATGTATTGAAAATCATTTAAACTAACAGAGGTATAATTCTCAATTTTTATTGTGCAAATAATAGAAAATATATTGCACAAAAATATCGGAACTGATTACAACAATTGGAACTGATTAGAACTGAAAAAAGAAAAACTCAAATTTGTGATTTTCAGCTCTAAGATACAGCGCATTCTACCACTGAGCAACATCACCTTTATTTTTAATAACTGCTTCCATTCTTCTCGGCAAACTATTTACTAGATCCTAACACTCCTCTGCAGTGAAATTATCCCAAATGTTCTGGAGCCTTTGGTTGAGTTTTTGCACAATCCTGGCAGGATTGGCTCACAACCTCTTTTTCATGATATGCCACAACGGCTCGATGGGCGAAAGGTCCGGATTACTAGAAACCCATTCTGGAACCGGTATTTCATGGTCTGAAAGGATCTTTTGGAAGTATTTCATGGAGCACCGTCTTGCTGAAAAATGAAGTCATTTCCAGAAATCCTGCTATCTTCAAAAGTAGGCAACAAAGACTCCTCTAGGATGTCTAAATATTTGCCTGAGCTAACAAAGCCGTTGATAAAGTGTAATTTTCCAACTCCTCTAGTCGACATTGAATCCCAGACCATTACCGAAAATGGAAATTTAACAGTGCGCTTAAGACAGTCAGGATGATAAGTTTCATATTTCTGACGAATAACTCTGCTCCGACTATCACCGACACAAACTTTAAATAGCGACTCGTCACTTTAACACACTATTCCACCTCTCCATATCCCAGTTTCGATGGTTTCGAGCCCATTTTAAACTGCTTCGCTTCTGCTTTAGGGTCAATAACGGTTTTTCTTTCGCCTTCGCGAAGCGAAAAACGAATTATCTTTTGTTTCTTAGGATTGAACTCATCAAACGTACCTTGTAAGTACCAAAGCTAAGTTTTCTTGCTTCTGAATGACATGTCGACCTGCAAACACGTCTTCCAACAGCCTCACTCCAGAGAACACTCAACGCTCCGTAGTTAGCACGCCTATTAGACTTGATAAATCTGGCCAAAGCTCGTTTATCAGCGTCTGTTAATTTGGACTTTTTCACATATCGGGGCTTTTGGGCAGCTGAACCGTTTGATTTGTACAATTTTAAAATATTTCGAACACTATATCTGGATATGGTGAGCAATATACCGATTTCGCCGTTTGATTTTCTGGATTTGTGTAAATTAATGATAATTGATCGAATTTTTTCATCAATTGCCTTTCCCTTGCCCATTATTGACAACAATTGCACTATCATTAATTGTTCTACAATCGAAACGTCTGTCACCGTAATTTCCGTAAAAAAAGCGTTGTTTCCATAGCCACCTCAATACTCATCGTTAGCAGTACTTGGGTAATGAAATGCAAGAAAGCTACATTTTTTATGAGACAACACGTTCCATTGAACCCAGATCTCTCTTAAAGTCCTCTACATAGCATATTTTGTCTTAGATATTATATTGTGGCGGCTGGTTTTGCTCCTTGAGCGATAAATGCCAACAACACTACAAATTTTGTGCGTGGGCCAACTGAAGCTGGACAGGGCTCGTATAGATGTCGGTTTACTTAGCACCGTACAAAATTTTATAATTTTTACGACAATAATTTTTTTTTATCTAAAAGGGGACAAAGGGAACAGAATAGTCATTTTAGACAACCCCAGTTATTTCATTCGCGTCAATAATTTACTGTCGCCGGGATATAAAAATAAACAACTAAGAAAGGGTCCTTTTATAATTAGAGAAAGACTTTCTTAAGAATTTCCAAATATAATCAAAGCGAACTTAAGATGAAACCGCTCAATTTCAACTCTGACAGTTCCGAAAATATATTTCCTTCCCAAGATCAACGAACAGGGAAAATCTATGAGGCTGAGAGTGCCAAGTGTAGATTCGCCTACGTTCAAATTGTCCAAATACCCATTAAAGTGGACGATTTGGAATTAGAAAACTCTACAGAAACTATAAAATATTTGCTCGAATTCCAAATAACACTAACGATGTCAAAATTTTCTCTCTATGTATCAAAATCGGTTTCAACTGAACGGAAAGTATTATGAACAGCTGTATGGTACAGCGATGGGAAATTTGCTGCGTCCTTTCATGGTCAACCTGTGCGTGAGCAAATTTGGAACAGATATGACATAGCACACCAAATATTTTTATAGTCTGGCTTAGGTGCGAGTATATGAAAAATGCCATGCCCTTAATTCCGGCGAAACCCCATGAATGGTATATGTAATGTTTTTAGGGAACAAGATATGAGCGTATGCGTGACTTCACAAAACACACTTAGAAACCTGCTAGACAATCTGAAAGCTAGACAGGATGCGAAAGAAAAGTCGGGAGTATATAAAATTGCATGCGGAAGCTTCGACATAAGACATATATTGAACAAGCGAGACGGACAATGGGCACGAAGTTCAAAGAATACATAGCTCATTACCGCTATGGGAAACTTGAATCGTCAAGTGTAATACGACATATAAACGAAACCGCAGAATATTAAATTAAAAAACCTCAAATCAATTAAGGATGTAATTTAGCCACGACAATTAAATGCTTATGAAAGCACTTATATGAAAAAGAGTAAAAATTGGTGGATCTACTATGGTAATACATACCATTTATAAGTACATTAGGTTGGGGGAAAAACACAAAGATAATTCGCATCCAAAATATAACCCATTGTGATCGATAGTTCTCTGCTATTGTTTGGAAAGATTTGCGATTCCACGACTATAGTATTCCGCTGGGTTAGTAGCGAAGAACTCACACTTGGCGTCCTTCTCCTACCTCCACGACATTGACAAAAACACGCCCAGCGAGAAAGTGTGGCATTGACCCTAAAGAGGTGGTAATCGGATGGCGTTAAGCCATCATCAAGGCTGTAAGCCTGATGTGGTAGCAACCCCAACCCATGAAATTCTTCCAGTTTCTGGAGAGTTTTTTGGACAGAATGTGGCCTAGCTTACCTTGGTGGATTATCATGCGATTCATATTGAATAATGTGGAGTACCTTTTTTAGATCACGAAAGTAGATTCACATTGCGCCACACGTTACAATTCGTCGATAGATTTGGGATCCTGTACATTGGCAAAAAGTTGATTGCAGATTCGCATTTATCGCTGCGCCTGCTCTGGGGTTAATCCATGAGACACTTGCATGAGAGTAACACCTTGACCAAAAAATATGTAAAATTAATCTCGATTGCAGCCAGCTTAACCCTCAAGTGGTTGGGAGCCACTCTAAGCTATCAGGTTAAAATAAATGGCTATGCATTTGTACAGCTGTTTACTACCATGATACGCATATTTATGCACCAATATTCATCTTTGCGGATGGATACAAAAAGAACGTTCTAGTGACCATCGCGGCCCGCGTAAGATATACACGAAAAGAAAACATGTTACCGTTAATCCAAGATAGATATGAGGGTGGATTATTAATTAGTGAGCCTAGACAGGGAAACAACATTTTGGAAAAAAAATTATTTTCCAACGTAGTCTCTTTGGAACTCATAACTCTCAACTTATATTTATTCCGCCAACATTTAAGTTTTTTCACTCTTTCAAAAATGTGGGCTTTATCAAACTCTTGAAAGTATACGTTAGTTTCAGGGGTTACCGTCTCATTCGACATAAATTTCTTTCTACAAGGCAAAGTTTTCAGGTTGGGAAAAAACAAAAAGACGGGGAAAGTCAAATCTAGCGAATACAGCTGATGCAGAAGCAGTTCGAAGTGTAGTTCATGTATTTTTGCAATGGAAACCATTTATGCGGGACCTTTAATGTTGCATTGCATCATGTAGGCGATCTAAAAGTGGTGCATGGTATTTTCCTGTTATCGTTTTACCGTTTTGAAGGTAACCACTACAGTTCCGAAGGACAGCGTCCATAACCTTTCCAATCGAGTATACGGTCTTCGCCTTTTTCGTAGCACTTGCACCAGCCTCAGTCCATTGTTTCGATTGTTATTTCATTTCGGATATATAATGCTGTATCCAGGTTTCATCGGCCATTATTATCCAATGCTAAAAGTGCTTCGGACGATGTCTTATCTTCACTAAATTGAGGGCTGAAATACGTTCTTGTTCACGTTTGTGATCAACCGTCAACGAACGCGTCACACATCTTGCACATAATCTTTTCATACTCAATTCATTGAGCACCATGGAAACCACCAATGCATATGAGATGTGTGGAGTCTCTAGTATTTAGCGCACTTTTATTCGACGGTTATTTAGTACTATCCCGCACTTTTCTAATAATTTCTGGAATACTCACGTCTTTTGGGCGTCCACTGCGTTGTCCATCAAATACACCGATGTCGTCATGTTTGAGTTCAACTGTCCATAGTTTTATGATTACAATCGATAGAGATTTGTACCGGTAAACAGACTCCAACTCAGCTTTGATCTCATCATTTGTGTTGTTCTTAAAAATAAGAACTTAACCACGGATTGGTACTCCACTTTTTCCATATATCAAAACAGACTAAAGCAGTTTCTTTCTATTCAAATAATAAACATCCTTAGAGTCGAATACAAATTTTGACAATTACGTTTTGAAGGATCCTGATTTTTACGTACGAGGAAGGTATTACTTCCCTCTTGAAAATGAAAACATTCAAGTCTGGAACTTTAGAAGGAATGCGTTTTTGATTTCACCGATCACGTTCCATATATATCGCCTCCACTTTAATATAATGCGGCCATTCGCATTGTGCAAAGAGTACAAAGTCTGGTAAGGTATAAAACTTTGTAGTTTTCAAAAAGCGAACACTAGTTTTTCACCGATTACTTTCTCCATAAGCGTTGTATTCCCGAAAAGTCACTCGCTTTTGGGAAATACATTTTGTTTTATTTGTAGTGTTATCGTTCGTAAAACCGGCGACGATTTCAGGACGAGAAGCTTTCTTTACACTTACAACTGCTCCGTCTTTTCAATTACCTTGCGCTCGCGTAGGAACTCTCGCGTGTGCGTTGCATTTGTTTTCCGGAACGCGTCCGTTATTTCGTTACCTTCAGCGCGTTTTGTATCCGGGACTGTGACAAATGTCGCGCCATTTCTCATTGAATAGAGGGGCATTCGGATGTGAACCTTTCTCATCGCCGAAAAGACGTAGATAGTTTCTCATTTATGAGCATAAAAGGAAAATGTTTGTGGGGCTGTTCCCTTTTTTCTTCCTGTTGCCAGTACCGCGCCCCTCGTTTATACAAGCGGAAATGCTGGGTAGAAGATGACAGGAAGAGGATGAAGATAGACAGGAAGAGCTCGCGGACAGGATTGTCGATCTACTTCGATGCCATCTGCGATGCGAACGTCTTTTATTGTAGTTACATGATTGAGATTGGTCAGCGGAAATGAATTAGAAATGGCGGTTCCTTTTTTGCATTCTGGATCAATCAATATTGCGATGTGCTTCTGAGTTGAAGTGGTGAATATTTCTAAATAGTGACAATTAAATAAGGGCAAGATGAGTTCGTTATTTAATGATTCAACAATTCAAGTAACAAGTGTTAAAAGTTTTAAAAAGTTTGTTTTGCGCCCCAACCTTCTGGAATTCGAAAGTTGTGCTTATTGTACAAATAATATCTTTCAAAAAAGGTTCCGTACATACAGGGTGATCCATAAAGAGCGAAGCAGACACTTTGTTATTTTAAACAGAATGCCCTGTATATTATTTTAACAGATTCCGAAATATTTACACTGCAACCACGTTCTGGCATAAAGCTTTTACGAGATTAATTTGCATACTTGCCTCCACTTAGACATTGCGTTAAAACGCTTTTGAAATATACAGGTCGTTGAGCATTAAACACCAAACTTTACCAAACGCAAATATTTGTAACAGAATTTTCTTAAATAGCACCATCAATTTTTTCTGTATCTACCGTATAGCAAATATCTCTAACGTTTTTGTGAAATGTATGCGACTAACATTGAAAGTAGGAAAGATATTTTCTGTTAAGCGGGAGTCCTGCATTTGGGTATTGCGACATTTACGTTTTTAAACGATTGATTTAAAATTTTGAGTCAAAATAGTTACTTGCAGCCAAAGGCGAGTCTTACATTTGGAAATTATATCCAAATGCTTTCTGGTGTTAATATAGCTTGTTATTAGTTCTACCCTTGCTTTAATACTGTGTTTCTCCCAATTCGTGATAAACAATAAAGCAACACTACCGTCCTATAACCTCCGCAGCACCGATTAAAGCCTTACCGCCTATATAAACGGGCAAGAGCATGGATCGCGCTTGATACCTGTACTAATTCCGTTCGAGGATAACCTTCGCCGTAAGCAAAGTTCAGTGCTTACTCTATTTTTCCGTTTCCCGATTTTTTTTGCTATCGCGTCGATCTCTCATTACGTCTCGTCGAGAGAATACGACTTATCCGCTAACAATCCCGACTTCGAGTCTATTATCCCGTTTACCTACGCTTTAGTCATACTAGTTGTATTAACCAAGAATCTGAAGATTTTCGCAAATTTGTACTTGTTCAAGCGAAAAGAATAATGAATTGTTATTGTGCTAATTACTGTAAAATGTCATGCAGCTGTTCCTCTGAGAAACCAAATAACATCGAGACAAATAATTCTAGGAATCAAAATCAGTTATACAAACGTGTTGCTTCAATGTTTAGTACTACTGGAGATTCAGGTTTTACCAAAGAATAAATGTTTTGCTACAAATATTTGAAATTATTATGGGAAAAGAACGACAGATAAGTGAAGATTAACGAACTAGAATTGCTCAAAATGTAGTGTTCACACCGTGCTGTTCAGTTAGGCATAAATAGATATAAAACTACTTGATTTTATAAAAATAAGCCGGGAAGCGGACGTTCCAAAATAACAGCCAGAGAGGACAATCTATTGGGGAGACTTTCTCTCCGAGATAGGAAAACTCTTTTGCAGCTCCCTGCAGAAAGTGGTCCGAACATTTCGGCTAGAATGATTAGAAGGCGCTTAAATAATGTAGAATCATAAGAAAAATAAGGTACGCTTCCATCTCACAGCTCGGGGCGAGGATGTTGTGAGCTTGTGGAATAAGGCTTCGGTCTCTATCTTTCGGCTACGCAGCATTCAGGAGGTGCTACACCTCAAGACCGACATCGCGGCGTATGCCGAGCCTTCAAGAGGTGCTCCTGTCCAAGATCGAAAATGCCGGATCTAGACTTGCTAGTCGATAAACAGGCTCCCTGCCCAGCTGTCGTATCGTCGCTAAAGGCTTGCACAGGGATCAACGGTGCCGGCGGTCTGTTGTAACTATTCAAGCTAGCAAAGTTTAACTTAAACATTAATACCTTCTACTTCGCATTATCCATGTAAACCAGTTTTGAGATTACTATTGGTAACATAAGCGCTTCTTTATTGCTATAAATACATATAAAAATGTTATACAGAGTGTTCCAGAGACCTAGTTAAAATACTAATATATTTAACTAAAATAATTTCAAGCTTTTTAAATGGCAACTTCTATTTTTTAAAATGTCTACATAATCGGCTGAAAAAACTGCAGGTAAAACATATTTTACTTCCTATACGTCCTAGATCTATGATATGGTATATCGTTGAACGTGTCTTTGAGTGGTGTATTTAAGGAATCCATAATACGTATGATCAAAATCTATCCGGATTGGGTTTAGTAAAAGACAAATACAACACTTATAGGTATTGTACTGTTCAATTACGACAATGACAACTTCGGCTGTCAACCTCTGAACGATTAGGGTGTTCAGGTTAGCCACTTGTTGTTAATGAAATATCCCTCTTGCGTTGAAAAATGTAGTTTTCCAAGTTACTATTTCCCCCCAGCTAACTGGCCTTGGGGCAAGGACATTATATTAAATATATAAGTCCAGATAACGACGATCGTAGGGGAACGTAGGTAAAACTCCATCTTCTGGTCGATTTCTCCATTTGTAATTCGTCAAAATTAATGGAAAAATAGGCTAAATCAAACAACAGAGTAAATTGAGAGGTATTTCAAACATTAAATCTTTGTCCGAATGTTTTTCGGTAAACCGTTAGAGAAATTTCATGTTGAAACCCTGTCAGTTAGAATTTAAGTCATAGAGTCCTCTAAATACAACCACCTCGTTGCGTCACTGCATCCATTCTCGTATCCTATTTCCATAAATAACATCATTTCATCGTAATGCATCATAAAAGTTTATGTTTGGGTTTAATTTATCAAAATTTGCTGCGGAATTAAACAATCGAAAATTTTTTGGAAAATATATCATTATCAGATTATGGCACACCATAATTTCAAAACGGTATGTTCATTATTTTCAGAGATATTTTTAATAAGCCATCGTCGTAAATGACCTGTAATTGGAAAAATTATTATCGTAGATCTAATATTCCTTTAGAAAATGTAGGCGTAATTGTGGAGCAACTATGCCAATAAAGCTAATCTGCCGATAGGGAAAGTAAAGCAAGAATAGAAAGATTATTAGTTATAAAATTAAACATTGCTTTCTTTGTTAGAGAAACTATTTTTAACAATTTTCTCACTTGATCTGCTACTAGAAATCATTTATTCACCGTGTTTGTTTTGTTTAAAGCTAGGGACTTCCAATGTTAACATTACTCAACGTTTTATTAGAAAAATACATATCTAAAACTTCAATAAAAAGAACCTTTTGTGTATTTAAAGGGAGTAGGCATAAAATATTCAGTGGATATACGAAAAGGGAAAATCAATAAACGGTAAAGATATTTACCTGGGAATTTCATCATCGCAAAAATAGAACGAAAAGCATTCCAATTATGAACCAATTGAATGCCCCCTTTCCTGCTCCCGATACGCTTCTGTGAGGCGTAAAGAGCGGACAATTGCGAACGACGAACGTATTCCTAACATGGCAAAGCGTTATTTATAATTGCGATTCCGTCGGATGGTAATACTCATTGCCGTGCGATTAAATTGAGACTTTTTGTTTTCTGATGGCGACGCCGGCTGGCACAGGGAAGCAGGAAGGCCATTACGACCAACCGTAACGGCCCTACGGACATCGAGGAACGTAGAAACTTAATTTACAATAAATTCAAATTACACATCCGAGATGATCTGTATCTGTAATTATGCTACCGGGTTATGACGCTTGTAATAATTTCAGCAATGCAGAGAGGACGGATAAAGATTCACCACCTCAATTACGAAGATGGACTGAATTATCACCAGCAGCACTTATTCGACATTAGCGGCGCTTAGGGAAGCTGACTTTTCGATTTAGGCTGCAGTTAGAGCTCCGTACTGTGCGAATTTCCGAATGCTTTGTTTGAATATTCGATTCGAAAAGTATTAAGCACACCCGTTAAACTTTTATATAAAAGTATCGGCAACAAGGAGAAAAATCTAGAATTGCTATTGTTACGTTCTCCTGGTTTGAAGAACAATGCCGTTAGTCGTCTGCTTCCTTGTGAAGAGCGAGGACTAATTGCTTTGCTTATTCGTAAATAGTGCTTATATATTTGTTCGCTTATTTAGTTGCTCTCTGAATTAAATACAGTACGTAGGTATAAAACAAAATTTTATTATATAAACAGTCCCTTTGTACAAAAATTCAAATATATAAATATTGTGTAATATATTAATTATATAATTCTATTTTCCTTGTACGCATTTATATGCATCTCAATGTTTCTAAATGATCGGTCCACGACCACCACCTCCGGAGCCTAAGCGTCTGGTCGGGGGCGACAGCAGCATAGAAAGCCGATCACTACAGCAAAGGTATGCTATGCAACTCACGGCTCCCAGGCGCTCGTGTTATTTCATGTATTTGTAAGATACACCACCTCTAGTATCTATTGCTCTGGCTGTTGACCCCACATATAAGTGAAAAAGTGAGAAACCAAAGATTGTGTGATGAATAGACGCTAAGTTATGCGTAAGCAAAGGAGCGACAATTGAGAACAATGGTACTATGTATTCCTCCCCGCCGGCAAATACGTATATCGATCCCTTGTTTCCAATATATACACTAACGGTAGCTCCGTCGTGAAGATGTATAAATGACTATTAAGCGATCTTTAATTTATGCGTTGACGATTTTGATAATATTTACGTATATTATAAGTAGAGCGGGCCAAGAGCGCCACGCGCCAGGTTCGCAATCAGGCTGCCGGGCGCATATATGTATGTAAACATAGGTAATTTAAATATGTAATTATTAGGACGAGGACCAAAACCACTGTCTATTACGTCGTGAAGACGCGCAAATATACACCTGCAGTTTGGGTGTTCGTTGATAAATAGGGCGTTGTTCACAGTGGGCCACTACAAAAAAAAAGTTCATTCATCGACGGCTACGAACTAACAGCGCGCTTATTCATTTACGGATGACGCGCTCTATTCATCAACAAATGACGAGTCTGCAGATGTTACGTTTGCACCACTTCGTGGCATACTAGAAACAAGCGTCTGTGTGCTCGCTTTAGTGATTATGTCTAACGTAACTATTAAAAATAAACGGCCATTACCTACGAAAGTTAATAAATTTCTTAGTGAATTTGTGGATTTACACTACAATGGGAGTACAATTTTCTGTAAAGTTTGTAAAAAGAAACTACTGTGCTGGAGCAAACGTGATTGTGAAAGACATATAAATAGCGCACACCACAGAAATAAAAGAAATGGTGTGTCACAACAACGTCAATTTCAATTAGAATTGCTTTTAACGTTTATGGTATGTGGTCTACCATTTCGTATACTTGATAAAAAAGCATTTCGAAAATTCTGGGGTACATACAATACCGAGTGGATACTACCATCTCGGACAGCGTTACGGAGAGATATTCCACGAATACGTGAGGACATTGAAAATCGAATTAAAGCCGAATTAAAAGATAAACAGCTGTGGCTATGTCTTGATGAGACGACAGATTGCAAAAAAATTCTATTTTGAATATAATAGTGCGCGTATTAGATCCTATTAAACCAAATTTTGCAATTCTATTAGCCAGCAGAAGATTAAAACAGTGTACTAGTAAAGCAATTACGGCCGTAGTTCTCGAAACGTTACAAAAATTTCAAGTGTCAACCAGTCAACTGTTGTTGTTCATGAGCGATGGTGCAGCAACAATGTGTAGTGTAGGCCGTTCCCTTAAAGAAAAGTGTGAAGGACTTTTACATGTTACGTGTAAAGTCCATGCTTTACATCTTGTGGCACAAACTATGCGTCAGCTTTTATTTTTTTACTCTTGTGTATTAATTTCGAAATATCACATATCTGCTGTGACTCACATATACGCTATTTACAATAAGCGGCCGTTGCGCCTGATTCTGATTCTGTTGGATGGCGCAATTTGGCCCGCTCTAATTATAAGTAGTCTGGCCAAATAGCGGTAACAGTCAGTGTAGTAGATATGTGGTGCGGAGTCGGCGATTATTTATTTCACGCGTTCACAGCGTCAGTACTAAATCGATGCTGTATGCGAGTAGTTCTGTGTATATATAGGCTGACGTAACTTATTTCGTAGTTGTACGCTTATGTTTGCTTTAAAAATGTCGCAGTTAGGTACGTCGCGAAAACGATCAGTGGCAGACACAGTTAAAAACTTTATAGTGGACATGCCGGACTTAATTTTTGATGGCGCTAAAATTCAATGTCTAGTTTGTAAAAAGCCTTTAATGTGTTAGTCCAGAAGCCACTGTCAACGTCACATCGAAAGCAAACAGCATTCTTCTGCAAAAAGTGGCATACGAGACCAAGAAAAATTTACATTTGATTTATGTGTTACTCTTATTTTATGTAATCTATCGTTTCGTTTACTAGACAAAGAAGTATTTGTCTCCTTCTGGAATAAATATGCGGACTGTAAATTACCTAGTCGGGCATCGATACGAAATGTAGTGCCATTTGCTCGTGAACATATAGAAAAAAGAATGAAAACGGAACTGAAAGATAAAAAACTGTGGTTGTGTGTGAACGAAACAACAGATCGTCAAAAACATTCTGTGGTTAATGTAATGGTACGTACAATGGAACCACATCGATCGTCATCCTCCTTCTTACTTGCTTCCAAATAAATTGTACTGCCGATTAGATTTTAAAGGTGGTGTTGAACTCATTGAACAAATTTGAAGTTTCAACTAAGCAATTTTTAATGTTTATGAGTGATGCCGGAAACATGCGTTTTTTGGGCCGATCTCTTAAAGAACATAGTGGTAACTTCCTACATGTAACTTGTAAAATCCATACTCTAAATCTTGCGGCACAAACGAATCCTACACGTTTTCCACTAGTAAATGCATTGATTGCTAGTACAAAGGTAGTGTTTCTAAAGTCCCCGAAACGTACTCGACTATTTCACAAACTGTGTCGTGATTTACCTAAACCACCACAGCCGATTGTTACACGTTGGGGAACATGGTTGCGTTTTACTACGACAAATATTTTGATCAAGTAAAGAAGGTAGTTTTAAAATTCAATCCGACAGAAGCTGCAGCAATCAAGAAAAGCTAGGAAATATTTGAAGACGGTCAGGTCAAAAGAGATTTACAAACTATTCACAACAATTACTTCGGACTAGCGGAGGGAATAGAAAAATTACAAAATGTTTCGATGTCGCTAGTAGATTCTGTTCAAATTGTGAATGATGTTCATGCACAGTTATGCGCTGTAGAAGGCGAAACAAATTGGTGTGTAATACGAAAATTTGAAAGTGTTTTAGAGAAAGACTCCGATTTTCTTATATTAAGACAAATTTGTGAAGGTGCGTGTGAAGATGCATTAAGTTGTTTCAAAGATTATTTGAAATATGCAAATATAACATCGCCAGATGTCGAACGGTCGTTTTCGGCATTAAAAAACATTTATTCCGCACGTCGTACTTACTTGACTGAAAAAGCTGTGGAAACATATCTAATGATTCAAATATTTAACAGATGTTACACAGTTTGTGATTTCACGGAAGACTTTCAAAACGGTGTTTCAGCACGTTTTATAATTTACTTCTTACCTTCTATTTTATGTGTAAACTTTTTGGCGCTCGCCATGCCTCTGGCTGTTACCGCATATTTGCCCAGGTTAATTATAAGAAATTAGATTTATTTTTACAATAAGTGCCTACACATTAAAGTTGAATGAATATAAACATGTAATATATGAATTTATACAAAACAAAACAAATGAAATATTGAAATTAGAAGGAAATAAAACAAACGATTCCCAAATAGGGCTCATAAAATGTCGAGTTTATAAAATAGGACAAATAAAATTATAAATTTATAGAAACTAAATAAAAATGTTAAGTGTTCTTAACAGCTGTTTAACAATAATAACTGAGAACTAAAAATTATAAAGATTGCTCAACAGAGAGCAGCCGCGATTTCGTCAAATGAGCACAGAATTCACGTTTTACAGTATTTGTGACTAGTGACGCGTCTGCGAACAATTTCTGCTTTTTCCTAGGTGTTGTGATTAAGTTGGAAGCTGACAGTTATAGAGGAAAATCCACCTAAAGGTAGTCTGCGAACTGTTATTCAATTTCTGGCCGCCAAAGGGCCTCAACCAATGGAAATTTATATAAGAATAACAGCCGTGATATTGTGCCTCTAGTTAACTACAGCTTTTCCCAAGCAGAATGAAGATTCAATCATCATCGATGAAATACTCGAGTTACACCATCATATGAAATTGTATCGTATTTCTGAATCGCTTTAGGATAAAATAGCATCATTAAAGTTAGAGGGCTTTCCCTAACGTCGTGCATCAGTGTAGGTACTCTTACTTATATCCTTTGCTCATAAAGTTGCTTTTGACTGCATTCCAGAACTGCTTACTGATAAGAAGAAGAATTTTCAATCAAGCTTACCACTTCAGCATTTGATACGCTATCAACCACAAGGTACAAAGATACCCATAAAATGTTAACTTCAACCTTCAGCAGGAAAGGCAATGGTGTCCATACTTTTTTCTCTTCCTTCCATACTATTTGCGTTTTTACTTAGTTCACTGTGGGCATTTTAAGAAATCTATTGCTAAATCTGATATAAACAAAGCTGATTAAGCAATCAATAATTCGTATGTTCCCCGTTACAGTAAAAAAATCAGCGCAATATATAAAGCAAAAACCTGTGTGGTAACGCCCTCGGAGTCCATATACGCAGCCGATTATACTCAGTAGGAAATAAGCTAGGCTGTTAAATTAAAATAAAGCAAGATGGGCGCCACGTAATTCATTGCAACGAAATATATTTGCCCAGTAAATTACGAAACTGCATAAGTTTAAAGTAAACTTGAAAAGAGATTGGCACACATATGGATCAATTAATGATATACAACCTTTAATAAATTGAAGCAATGTAATAGTTACAAACACGTTTGCCACAAGAATAACAGAAAACATACAGGTGTCATACAGACCAAAAAACACTGTCATTATTTGTAAAACAGATCAATCTGAAATGTTTTTAAATTATAAGTATATAAATAAAAGAGTTGATATTTCAACCTTTAGCTAGCGCTAGCTTGAATGAATTGTAGAAAAAGAAATAAAGGTTAATTAATAAAACTATAGAAATACACGTGAAAAGAATACCTAATAACAATAACCAAAAAATAAATGCTAATATAGCTCATGGTATTGGTGGAATCATTCCCGGCAAAAACAATGTAGCAGAGAAAATAGCGCTAACAGATGGACATGTTTCTGCCTACTCGGCGTCATCAGCATGGTTCTGACCACTATCTTCTGCCGTGCAGAAGATAGTGCCGGCAGAAGATAGTGCTCAGAACCATGCTGATGACGCCGAGTAGGCAGAAACATGTCCATGTGTTAGCGCTATTTTCTCTGCTACATCGTTTTTGCCGGGAATGATTCCACCAATACCATGAGCTATATTAGCATTTATTTTTTGGTTAATAAAACTATACATACACATTTCACCCCGGTATCTGCACAGCCCTTTTAAAGTAGGGTTCGATGGTCGAAATGAGTTGTGCGGTTGCAACCACGTGGTAGATCAGACCAACGTGCTCTCATGCCGACTTTTACAATCCCTCTCGTATATACAATGTATGCATTCTGAAAAAGAAATTAGAAATTCGTATTATCAACTACAATCTGTACAAGAAAATATTAAATACTAATAATTAAATTATTAATTATTACCTGGGATGTTGGACAGTTTATTTACGTAGTCATATAAGTGGCAAGAACAAAAATCGGAAGAATTCCATGCGATTAAAAACGCAGATCTTCAGCGATGACACATCGCGGCAACACTAGACGGCAACTCACACCGTATATCACAGACTGGAAGGAAATGTGTATGTAATTTGAAATCACTTATATGAATTAAGTTGATAATGTATATTAAATATAAGTTAATAATATACGTGTTATTGAATGTTATAGGTTTGTACCTAATTACAACTACGAATTCTAAGTAACAATTACGAACACCGGTATTAGGTATTAACTTTATTCCAACAGAAATTATAAACTAACCCGAGCCAATCATATCCCGTGAAATCGCTCAGAAAATAGTTTCCGTTTTTTGTTCCCTAATTAAATCGCGGCTGCCTAGTTTTTGATTTCTACTGAAACACGCATGTTAATAAGGATCCGGCTTTGACACTTTGTTAGTTTCTGGAAGCTAGTTCCTAAATGTAACATGATATGTATAACTTGCATACAATAGGCGGTACATATTAAAGACACCAGACACCTTAGTTTAGTAATTTCTTCAATATACAGCGTCATAAGGAGCTACGAAGAATATTTGGAGGACGCGTTGGGAAACCCAAATTATGTAAAGTAAAGTGATACACAAGTTGAAATTCGATTATTATTAATTACAAACGTGATTATATATATATCAGCTTGCGACATATTGTGCTCTCTCTGGACTGTTTCGGAAACTGCAATATTCACTAAATTGGGAATAAACAGTTCTACTTATTATTCTCATTATCTATCTTACTTTACACCTGTGAACAAAGATGAACATAAAACGCTTTTCAATAATTTTGTAAAGCATTCTTCTTTTCCCAAATGCATACAGGAAACTATACTTGCGGGCTTAGCAAGATAGTTGACGTTATTGACACATACAGCTCATAGATGTCGCCAAAGGTGGGAATACAATTTTAAGAACTGTCAAAGTGCTCAGATTATTTTTATAACCTATCACCACGAGGCTGTAATTAAGATGTGTACAGACTGTGTCGAGCACAACGTCCGTCAACGTCCAACTGGGGTTAGCTATGGTGTCAAGAGCTCAGTGTCGGAACAAGAAGTAAGTAATATTTACAAATTTATTTACAAACTTCAGAATCAAATATTCACTACAAAATAACAACAAAAGCAAGCATAATTCAGAATTGAATCAAAACAAAAGAAAACTCTAGTTCGGTTGTAAATATACAGTTTTCAACAGAAAAGATAAATTCTCAATAAAATATAATAGGCGGTGAAACTATGTGAGCTTAAATCATTTACTATTTTAAATAGTCAAATGTTTACAATGGGTATCAGTATAAGTTAATTTGCGGTTTTAGATTTCTTCTTAAGTTAAAATAAGTGAGGCGTTTGCAACGGGTAACGGTAAAAGTTAAAATACGGACTTGAATAATTTAAAAACCAAATGTCTCACGGCGGAATCTATCAAATAGCTGAAGGCTGTTGCTACGGATACGATAGAAAATATTCCAATGTTGCCTGCCCAAGCCTTCTCGGACTTGGAAAATATTCCACGGTTGCCGGCACCAGCCGACTACCTAAGGGATATTTCTCGGACCCTGCTCAACCTGTTATAGTCAGCTTAAAACACCGACTTGCCACGCAGGGTTGACACTAATGCTCAGCTTATTATAGTCAGCTCAAACCGACTTGCCACGCAAAAGTCTAACGAAATGCAAATCTGAGGGGTTTATATAGAGAATCTTTGCATGACGTTGCACTTCTTGCTTATGACGTACTGCGACCTTGTACGTGATGCGTATAAGCAAAACAATCGTTAAGACATATCGTTACATAAGCTCCAATCTGTTTGATTAGTGAAATATGTACACTGGCGTTCAAAAATAGTATAGAGTGTTCTCCAAAATTAATTTACAAAATAAAAGTTGAACAAAATTGCAAGATAATTTAAAGTTACTACAAAAGATGATTTTATAATTTTTACACTCTTTTCTAGCTCAAAAGTCTTTAAATTTGTACGGACGGTCAACGGTTCATCACAAAATTACTTCAATGTCCGTTTGCCTAAATCTTCAGAGAAATACTACAGCAATTATGCTCCTCTCAGCCAAAGATAATTGATTACACAGTCTCTAATACTACAGTCCGTAGAATGAGTCAATTCAGAGATCTTGGTGTATTCTTTGATACGCAGTTGTCATTCTCCTCACATATACAACCTTTCGATTCCTTAGTTCTTGAATCACTTCGATTTTTATTTCTAACTTGTAGAAGTGTTTACGACGATGCTGCGTTAAAGGCTGCGCATTAGTCGCTTGTTCGCTCCAAGATGGATACTGTATGGTATCCTCGCTGCCATCATCATCAACTGCAACCTAAAGATGTGTGTCCTCCTGGTGGTACTGATCATGGCAGCTTACTTCAGAGGCACAATCTTGAATTGTTGTTTCACCGTAGGGATATAGCTAGCGAGAAATTTCTTTTTAAGTTGATCAATCATGATGTTGATTCACCGTCTTTGATTTCCCAAATGCATTTCGTGGTGCCTCAATATAAACGGAGATCTGCTGATACATTTTATGTTTCACAAGCACGTACTACTGTTCTACTTAAAGCACCACTTATATGAGTAGGAATGCCAATTGTGCGTATCCAGACCCTTTTCATTCATCATTAGACGCGTAATCCAAGTCTGTTTCTTTATGTTGTTAACATATTGTAGCGATCAGATTTTCACTTTTTTTTATTTCAATTGTATTTACTTGGACGTTTAAGTTTGGGTTTACTACACTGCCTTCTATTGTTTTTTTTTTTTTTGTAATCTGTTGGGTAATAAAGTAATTATGATGATGATGATTATTATTATCATTATTATTATTATTATTATTAATAATATGTTCCCTTCCACTTGGACATTATAATTTGTACTTCTCAAAGACATTTTCACCAATCTTATAAATTTCTCTGGCACTCCTAATTCTTTCATAGCTTCATATATTTTTGGCCCTTTTGTATCATAGGTTTGTTTAAAATCTACGACAAACGTGATTATGATCTTCAAAAAGCGGTTAAAATATATGTAAATCCCTTTTAACTTATGTATAATCCAATATTTTAAAAAAACTGTATTAAACTTAAAAATGTTTTTCTAGAGATTTGCGATTTTAGAGGTTCTCGTTGTATGGACCCTTAAGCACCGCCATTGACTTCGAATAGTACTCGCGTGTAGCCCCTAGTGCGCTCTTCGGCGAGAAGAATTCGTTATTCTCGGTACGAATGTAGTCGTAAATTTTCAGGAGCATTTCAGTTATGCGTTCGTCCAGTAAGCTCGTCAAGAAATAATGTCGTGAATTTCTCGAATTTGAAATCGTGCTCCTCATGCCGTAAATGGCTGCAGAAGTGATGTATTCGTGTTATCTTGTGAATAACTAACGTAACTATGTACGCTTTGATTGGCGCATATACCGATACTTGGGTTTTTCTTTATTTACGAGTATATATAACATTTGTAAAGAAACGTTAATCTTACTATCTTTAGATATAATCTGTTATATACCTCCCTTGAAAAAAACGCGTGCGGATTAATGGACAGGTAAAATTGACCTCTAACTATAGAGGTATTTCAAATTTCTTAAGAATTATTCGTCAAATTACTGTCATTAGGGTAAGCATTTTTGGTATATAGGGGCTATATACAAAATTATATCAGGATTTGACGTAGCGTGGTCCTTTAAAGAAGGGTCTAGCAAGTGAAGAATGTTAGTTTCCATTAACGGTTCTCATTCAAAATACCTATTCATACAATCTCAGATCCCTAGCATCATTCAAAGCCGCTTTTCTTTAAAATCATGAGATATTGAAGTGATATAAAAATTATACATTGTCCACATATTAGTACTGTTTTATATATTCGTTCCATGATTTTTGTTTAGTTCTGAGGAAGGACCAAAAGGTAATTACCTGTTCCTAGGGTGACACCCACCAAAAAAATTATCCATAATTATGTATTAGTTACCATAACCAAAATAATGCTAATATAGCTCCTCATGGTATTGACGCAATGATTGACGGCAAAAGCAATGTGACGAGAGAGAATACCAGCCAACGGACATGTTTCTACCTACTCGGTGTCATCAGCATTGCTCCGGCTGCTTCTCTACCTCACACCACTATTTACCTCTCGGCTTATACAACCATCCTTCGAAACAAAGAGCAAAATATATTCTGGCGTCATCTAGTGCCAGGGGATATACGCCTGCCATTTAAAAAGCAACGACAAAAACCAGCCACAGTTCCCAAACCAACTCGAAATGACGTGCATATGGGCGTTCTGGGTACCTGCATATGTAAATGACTCCTACAGGCTTATCATGATATATTAGAAACACATCTAAAATAACCAAAACAATGCTAATGTAGCTCCTCATGTATTGCCAGAATCACTCAACAGCCCAAGAATTAGTCGAGAGTTGGTTTGGGAACTGTACCTGGTTTTTGTCGCTGCTTTTTAGACGGCAGGGATATCTCTTGCCATTAGATGACGTTAGGAGATATTTTCCTCGTTGTTTGGAAAGATAGTGATATAAGCTGAGAGGCAACTAGCGATGTGAGGTAGTAAAGCACTTGGAGCAATGCCGATGACGTCGTGTAGGTAGAAACATGTCCGTTGGCTAGTGTTTTCTCTCCTCGCATCGCTATTGCCGTGAGTGATTTCATCAATACTATGAGGAAAAAAGTTTTCTTTGAGGCAATCAAAATCGCTACGTTGTTTTAAATAAACCTTGGTTGTTAACAAAAGCTTTACAGTGCTGTTCTGTTCCTACAATATTATGCATTGATCAGGTAGCAATTCTATTTACATATAGTTTCAAAAGGAAGTCCCGCATGAAGTACGTACAGCAAAAATCCTTAAAGATAATTGCAGTAACACTGTATGAATAATGTTGCATTACAAATTAACCTAATTGTAGGAAACTGTGCAGTTGTCAAGGAGTAATTTTCATTAAAATATTGTAGTGATTTTATTATAATAAGAAAAAGTTATTCCTAATACGTGAGTAAAAGAATATGTTTGAATGTACTATTTTAACGTTTAACAATGATTAAACAAATTTGTCTAAGGAAAATTAAAAATGTCGCTATTCGTATTGTACCGATTCATTGTAGGACACCCAAACAAGTTGACTTCCGTGTATTTCTGCATTACATTCTATACAAATGTGTGGAATAGAAACAAAAACTCGGGGGTAGGATGGTTTGTACGTGCCTGTATGATCACATATTCATTAGGTAAATCATCACACCAAAAGTGAAGGTTATTGTAGTATTGCATCTTAAGGTAAACAGTTGAAAATGTGTGAGTTTGTCATTTATCTGTGTAGACGATTTCATTATCGAAGCGTACCCAAATGCATGAACCAAATGTTTAACTTTTAGTAAGTTTTGTTTTCCGGCAAAAATTCACCATTAAATATTAATAACTCTTCTTATTTTTGTGGGATCACGCTAAAAGTTGTTTCTTATGGAAGTCTAATGCATCTTCATTTGAAAAGATGCAATTAATTGAAGTCCGAAGTTATTTAGAACAAAATTTAGGGCTAAATATCTCACTTAACGAGATAGAAAATTTATAATTCTCAAGTTAGGTGGTAATTTTCTTCTATTTAAATAAAACAATTCGAATGTTAAAATTACTTTAAAAACTTCCTTACTTTATGCCCTTTCGAATAATAGGGCATGCGTTAGATGGTCATTAATATTACAAGGGTAATCAGATATTGTGTTAGTAAAGAACGCTAAAAAACGTAAAGCATATTTATTAGTGTTTTATTAAACCTAATAAAACAGCAATAATTAATGGTAAATTTATTTAAATATCTTGCTCGAAGTGTTCTCCTTTATCTTCTCTTCATCTCTACCGTGGTAATTTTCAGTTTCATTTCTTCCCTCATTCTATCGAATACACTATTGATTTTTCTAATTAGATGGTCCCGATTTTGAATTTCCTCGTTGTAGACAAGGCTCTTAGCACGCCCCCCAAACAAAGAAATCGAGGGGAGTCAAGTCTGATGAGCCTGGCGGCCACGGAATGGGACCATCTCTTCCAATCCATGCATTCGGACAAGCGTTGTTTGAAAATTCTCTCACGGTTAAACGATAGTGAGCCGGACAACCATCATTTTGAAAAAGTATAGGTCTTTCATTTACAAATGGTGGCATCCTGTACTAACGCTGGCAGATCGTTTTGTAAAAATTGTAGATAAGTCTCTCCATTGAGGTTGCCGGGCAAATAATATGGGCCGACGAGAGAATTACCTATTACACGTTCACAACACTAAATTTGCGTTGAAACGATGTTTGATGCTTGACGTGAGGATTTTCTTCTTTGTTCGCCCAATAATACAAATTGTGCAAGTTAATTGATCCTTTATTGGTAAATCTGCTTTCATTAGTCCGCAGTATGCTGCGCAAGAAAAATATTTTCAATGTCCTCATGTAATAGGAATCGCGAAAACTGTCGGTCGTGATCTCCTACTTCTAAACCTTGCAAAGGTGTGCTTCCTTTCCGTGCGGAGTACAGACCAGACCTTCCAATGCTAATAGCAGGGTCCTCTTCTAGTGCGGGTAAAATGAGTTCATCAACACCCACATTATGTTGTTGAACGTTAATTTGGGGTTCCTGGTGATGAACGCTTCCGGTTTCACGCATACGTCGATACGTATTGCTAAAAACTTTTTGATTGGGTAACCTTCTCCCTGGATATAATTGTCCATACAGTTCGCTCGCTTCCACCGCAACGCAATTTGTACAACCAGACGTTACGAGTATGTCGCTGCATTCATCGTTGTTACAAGTAGCCATAATGGGTGTAATAAATAATAACGAAAAAGAAAAAAATAATCACAACGTAACGTAATGATAAAAACAACAACAATAACAGAAAAAACTTCTTAGCGTCGCGATCACACTGAGTAGCAGACAGACAGAACTTGAGAAATGTTAAAAACTAGGCAACAAAGTTACTCATCATCTAGGAGACGGGATGCGACAACTAGATAGAAGTGGTCCCTGTTCCCTTACCCCGCAGTACTGATTTATTGCAATCACCACAAACTTGAGAATTATAAATTTTCTATCTCGTTAAGATATCAAGGCCTATATTTTTTCCTAAATAACTTCGGACTTTAATTAATTGGCTCTTTCCAAGGGAAGATGCATTAAACTTCCATAAAAAAACAATTTTTAGCGTGATCCCACAAAAAAAGTTATTAATGTTTAATGGCGATTTTTTGCCGGAAAATCAAAATTTATTAAAAGCTCAAATATCTTAAAATCCATTAGATTTTGAACTAAGGTAAATATGGTTAATACGGTTCCTAAAGACCTCGCCTATCGGCTGTTCAAAACTTTACATCGTTGTGCCAAACACCTTGTATGGTCAAATCATTTTCGTCATTAATCGCTGGTAGCCCAATGTTTAACGCTTCCAGCTATCGGCCCGAGGTTGAGTCCGAGCTCCGGTCTCGTAATTCTCTCAGAGTAAGCTCTTCCGTAGTTTACCCTATTCCTCAAAATTTTGACGAATGCTTGAGGGGTGTACACCTTCATGGCCTGCCAATGCTCTCTGTAAATGGCGAAAGCTAGTAAATAAACTAATTGAAACATATTTTAGTGTTAAATTCAAAAGTATTGTAGCACGTAGACGACGTTTTATCTGATATGGCGCTATTAGTTATTATTAGTTCCTTTTATTTGGAATTGTAAAAATTAACTTTGTAAATTAAGTGTTTTATTCTTTGTGTTCAAAAGAATGAAATATGGGAAATGTAGTATGATACTTATTTCATATTTACCTTGGGATAAGGGAAACGAATATACTCGTACTTTAGTATTTGTATTCTCTAAATTACCATATTCCATATTACCATTTAGAACAAGCATGCCCCTTCGTTTGCCTTAATTTTAGCGAATAATGATAAGATGGGGAGTGAAGTCTGTGAAGTTAACCATAATTAGTAATAAAATGAAATTAAACTGTACAGAGTTAAGGTTACTAAATTAAATATGTATTCCCAGCAACATACAAAATTCTGGAACTAACTCCAAGTTCGTTAATAGATAATAAGGCCCGTAATATTAAATTATATATACATATACCTCATCTTCAAAACTTCATTATTTCTTGATGAGTAAGTTTTTCAGATTAAATACTCTTCTAAAGTTAATTACAGACAGAAGGCGAGTGTTATATTAATTATGTTTTTTATTTATGTTAATATTCGTTGAAATAATATTGAGGTTATTGAATATTTTTAAAAAGAAATCGTGTAAACATTATTAAACATAGGAATTTTATCCTTGACACTATATTTTATGGAATTTATATTAAAGTCTTGGAGTTGGAACCAAAGTTATCTAGCAATATATACAAGAATATACGTAGCTTATATGAGCTTTCTAGATTTGAAGATTGTCTACATTTTTATTTAGTTTTCGAATTTAGTGCCGCTCTGTCCATATTTATTATTAAAAGTAGCAGAAATGAGAAAAAGAAAGGAAATAATGTGGAGTTCATTGTAATACAGATTGTATATCAGCCGTATTAAAAAAAGAACTTTACAAGTTCACCAACACTTATTCTTTTAACAAAACGAAACCAAGAATTAAAAAAAGAGAAACACTCGAGCTAAACAATAATCAACAGTGCCCTTTTTGAGTTTTATTGAGTTTTTCTTTTGAAAGAGCGTTGGAATAAAATATAAATACGTTCGTCGTATTCTACATGAAATGCCATAATAATCTATAATTTATTTTCGAATTTTTTGTTGTTGAAGATAAGTTAAAATTGAAATCATGTATTTTCGTTTTTACCATACAAATCGGTTAGTAACCTGCAAATTGGGGACGGCATGAAAGTACGAAAGATTTCTCTGAATTCAACTGCGAACCTGGAACGAATTTTGTTGGTAGTATTTTTGATAAATAAAAACCATAGCCCTAATTCGTGTTAATAATTTTAAAATAACTATTTTTCTAGTTAAATCCAACAAAATTTAAATATTTGCAAAACCACAAAACTAGGGAGTTCTTATGTATGTATGTGAATACAATAAAGTTGGAAGAAAGTGCTGTCTGAACGCTGCAGTTCGGTTAGACCTAGTCTATTGCACTACTCTGCCGGATACACCCATCAGTGAATAACGGCTTACATATAAATATATGCAATCACTCTTATTACAATAAGTAAGTATTAGGCCTGAGGTTCATTAAGCATTTTCTGCATCAATATTAACTATATAACTGCCCTTTAAAGTTGGAGAAGGCATGCAAACGCTTATCCTCTAAAGAATTGTTTTATGCTGTTCGTATTTAATATTATTTGGAAAATAACGAAGGCTTACTTCAAAACTAATTCAATACTATATTATCCCCCGCAACTTTTTTATACGACCATTAAGATCTATTGCAATGTAATTCTCACCGAGTAGATTCTTCAGGCGAATTACACTCAATGAGGTTTTTCCCAAACTCCCAGGCGTTACGAAAGCCTCACCAAATAGAGCAAATCTTATAAGTATATGCTCAAGTGTTTCCTCCTTTTCCAAGCACCGATAGTACTCTTGAGCGAACCCTATTCTATGCATGGTCAGCAAGGATCGGGGTTGGTTCTCTGACAGATTTTCTGTCAAAGCAACATAAACAGACTTATGGAGTCACCCCAGGTTCGGAAAGTTTCTTGTTCGGCTCAGCGAATAACATGCACTTTGGCGGCGTTAAATAATACGCCAACTAGAGGTTCTGGATCCAGCAAAGTCTACTTAGCTCCTGTTCTAGCAGGGGCATGGGGTACCTCGTTGCCATTAATGCTAGGATGTTCTAGCGTCCAGGTGAGGGTAACCTTGTTATTTATACTCAAAATATGAAGTAGCATAAGTTGCTTAAATTACAAGAACAAAAAATGGATTTCTGGCAATTGAAAACTAAGAATTCCTATTTTATTAGTCCTGCTTTATTAAAATGGTATTTTTTTCGATTATTGAAACTTGATAAACCTTGTCATTGAACGATCATCTCATGATTTACAAAAATGTGACGAAATGTTGCTAGAATAAGAATTGTAAATTTACATGATAGATGTATCAATTATGGGAATTCTATTTTGCTTATCCCGGAAGAGAAATTCATAAAATAGATTCAAATCAACTTGATTCTTTAGTAATCCATCCTTTAGAAGTCCCTGATCCCGAATAGTTCCCAATATGTTTGCTCTTAATATGTGTTACTTATAATCCAGTTTCCAGGATTTATTTATTCATTGCGTGTTCCTGAATAATCTACTCGAAAGGTATATATTTTCGCATCTTCAAAGGGAAAAAAGATGTCTACCCAAGCCGCTACTACGAGAGACATAGATATATACACAGATATAACTATATATAGGAAACCGAATCCGGCTGTACCTAAGTTAGCCGTTGTGCATCCTCGTGAGATTTCTGCTGAGCTGCTCGGATGCGATAAAAGGACTCGGTTCATTTGAGATGTTTTTGTAGGTTGTGTTTGGTGGTTCGTCCGGGCGTGTGTGTCGTCTTGTTGTGTCCACAAGACTGCAGCGATATAGAGAGTTTAAAGGACTCTCGAAGTCGCCCTGAATACGTGCTGTCTTGAACATTATCTTCGCCACACTCTCGGTTTGTACGCTGGCCGTAGGAAACTTTCAAAGACGCTAGGTTGTAATTATTACATACGATTGTTACGAGATTTTCGTTTGTATGGCAGCGATATTGCGATCAGCTGTAGATTATTTCCAATAAGGCGAGTAATATTGACTTTCTTTTGTTAGTGGCTTATGTCTCTATCCCTAGAATTAAATAGGGAAAAGTTATAATATATTTACCTAAGCTGCCTAAGGATATGGCAATCTAACATTAAATTTGTGGGAACTATTAAGATTAATTTTTTCCACTAGAAGTACAATTACATAAAACTAAATTCTAAAAGAAGTTTATGTCCAAAGTATACGTCGTAAATGCATTGTTTAGGAGAAATGAGTTTAAATAAGTGCCGATGGTTTCTATATTATTTACTATTATTTTAAGAAATGGATAGTAGGATACACAGCTGATACACAAGAGGTGTGTACCGATTTACAGGTTAAATAAATACCAACGTTAGGTGATCAAAACTTCGCTGTATTGCTGTATTATTGTAGTATTACTGTATTACTGTGTTATTATTATTAGTAGTAACTAATAACTGTGAAATGGCATCAACTACAAAAGGAATTAGATCGTTGTTTTGTATTTGTGTCGTTGGCAAATAATAACCCGAATATTACAAAACGTGAACGACATGTGAAGTTAAAAGGGCCAAGTAAATAACATGGATAAGACAAGAATTTGTGTAAAGATTGAGATCAAGTACATATACAGGGTGTAGCGTTTAAACCGTCGGTTAGCCGAATACTGGGAGTTATTACCAGCTGAATGCTAAAAATTTATCTTCGAGGAATTTTGATATCGATCTTTCAAATAAAAAGATTGGAACTCAAAATTATTTCCGGTTATACCGGAAATGGATGCCACCTTGCTTATTTTAAATAGGACACCCCGATTATTTTTTAATTTTCTGATAGCACGCATTATTCTATAAGTTCTGTTAAAATTTTCTTATACCTATCTTTGATGAATTTTTACGTTTTTTTGATAGAGGGATGGAAGGTTAATAACTAAAAACGGTTTAAGTTACGAGGTTGAAATTTTCTGGTTATGTAGCCTGTACGTTGTACTGCAAAATTAAAAAGTTGTAAAATTAATAATACAGGACGATACAAAAGGTTATTGACTTATATTAACTAATAAGACGCAATAACTCATTTGTTTTAAATGGAACACCATGTATGTTATCCGCACATATGATTTGTCTGACTGTTGTCTACAAGAGTTCATTAACACTCCCCCTACCCACGTCTACTAGTTTATGAGTTATTTGAATTTCTTCGTGTTAAGAATAAATTCGGATAATTTTACAATAATTAAGCAATTAAATAAGTAAGAAAACTAAAACTATTTGAAATAAGAACATAATATGCAAACAAACTGAAATTAAACAATAAAATCTTATAAAAGGCAATAACTTTTTCGTTCAAAATTATGCCATTTAGTTGAGTATTTCGAAAAATAAAGATAAAAAATGATTGTTAATTGAAACTACTTATTTATTTCGAATTAAATATTTATCTAGTTCGCAAAACATAATTATCTTTCCGTTAGAATTTATTATTTTTTATCTTTTTCTTGATTTTCTTAAGAAGCCTATGGAATGATTAAGCATTTCTCGATGGAAGCGTCAGAATAAAAAAGCGCGATTTACAAATTAGGAGCGGGCGATGGAAATTTTGAACACATTACGTCCTTATTTAACATATTTTTTCTCTCTGAATTTGTTCCTAACACAAAATAATTCAAATAGCACATAAACTAGTAGAGATAGCGATAGAGAGTGTTAATCAACTCTTAGAGAGAATAATCAAACAAATCATATGCGCCGATAATATACATAGTGTTCCATTTAAAATAAGTAAATTATTGCGTCTTATTGATTAATATAAGTCAATAACCTTTTGTATCGCCCAGTATTATTAATTTTACAATTTTTTAGCTTTGTACAGTAGTACAATGTACTAACTAACATAACATAACCAGAAAATTTCAACCTCGTAACTTAAACACTGTCTCAGTTATTGACTTCCCATTCCGCTGTCAACAAAACACCAAAATTCATTAAAATTCGTTTTTCTCGAAAACGGTCAAAGATAGGTATAGGGAAATCTTGACAGAACTTATGTAGAATAATGTGTGCTATCAACAAACGAAAAACTGTGCAGCGTGTTCTATTTAAAATAAGCAAGGTGACATTTGTTTCCGGTATAACCGGAAGTAATCAGAGTTGCCAACATTTATATTTGAAAGATCATTATCAAAAATCCTCAACTTTTCAACATTCAGCGGTTTAAACGCCACACCCTGTATATTGGTACAAAGGACGTCTGGCTCATCATCACATCTGCTCTAAAATAATCATAATGTTGATAATATAAAGTTAATTAGGAACGTAAACATTGGACATTTAGGAAAACAATGCATATTTTAATGAATACCAGCCTTTATTGAATTATGCATGACCACGGTCAGTCTACCGTAACTTTAAAAGTGTATGAGAAAATTATGGTGGATACGTAGTGGCTTTAAATTTTCAATTAATGAACCATGGCGGTCAGTGCCAATAGCCGAGACTTGCTACCGTGTTGGCATTTGGAGCAAAATGATTTGTTGAGTTCTTTTACAAGCAATTGCAAAAGTATCGAGGCGGAAGGAAGGAATTTCGAACATTCACTGTAAACAGATAAAAAGTAGACAGCTATAAATTATTTCAATAAAAATTATGAGGATTATTAGGTTTGTTCATACTGTATTTCAATTTTTTGTTTTGATTCTAAATTGATGCTGACGTATGCATACTTGCATCACTTATTGTTCGCTCGTATGAGCTTTTATTAAAGTATTGTTTCCCTTTTTTTTTGGTTGGGAAGATAAATTGGCGTTATAATATTTTTTTGTTGTTGACTGTTTTCGGTTGTGGACAATGTCAGTAAGGATAACGCGACTTATACATCTTACTACCTAAAATAGATCATTTCTTTCGCTTGTTCCTAATACATAAATTACACCTATTACCTAGCTCTTCTTTACTTGGTCTCGAAATTTTGAATCAACAGTCTAAGATTGTCAATGTCAGTGTGTTTTCTTTACTGTTGTCATGGTAACCAAACTATACTATCACTAGGAAGCACTTGGATGCGATTTTTAAATGCAAGGCTAGCCTTTGAATGCAAGTTGTTACTTGGACTAAAAATGTTAAACCAACAGGTTAAAGACCTTAATGTTAGTATCTTTTGTTTACTGTTGTAATGGTAACCAAACTTTAGTAGCACCAGAAAGCATTTGGATGCAATACCCAAATGCAGGACTCGCGCTTAACTGTAAATTTCTCCTCTCCATATTTCTTAAAAATATTCTATGGGGATATTAAGTCATGAGAGAGTTTGAGCTGCCTTTTATTTCCACAATAGGCGCAATTTTACAATTCCAGAAGGTTGGGGCACCAAGTATGTATTTATGTGCATTGTTATTGAATAGAAAATTACATTTTACAAGCCATAATTACATTGTAAAAAAATGAAATCTGTTTCTTTGACGGAATAAGTTATTCCAAAGTAAGTTTAGGACAAGGATGGTAATCTGCAAGAGCTGTAGCCTTAATTGCATTTTGAATTCTGTGGCTTGTTTCAAATCAGCGGTGGCGATACGTATGTATATCTACAAATTGTAGAATCAGCAAAATGAAACGACATGAGTTAATTTGAGCTTCAATAAATGTACACGAATACTATTTATGTTAGATGCATAGAAGTGGCATAGAGTTCCATTGGCAATTAGTTTCGGTAGTATAACTTTAATTTAGAGGATGCAAACTAATAACTTAATTGAAACAGGTAGTAATTAATCTAATAGAGCCAAGCAAACTGAGAATTTATGTCTATGTGGAAAATATTGTTGATTGGAGTTACTACTTCGTTGCACGAATGAATGATGCTTATATGGAAAAATGAAATAAGTTTAGAAAGCAGGTGAGGTAATAAGGTTTTAGAGTGTTTAATGCCAAATAACGCAATGCCATCTTTGACACTCTACTATAATCTATAATAGTATGCAGACAAGTAAGATATTAAATTACCGATACCTACGACAGTAACGTTTGAAGAATTTAGTAAGTGGAATTATAATTTTGTGATCTAACTAGACTTGTCAAGGGATTTAGCCCGACTTATTTTGGACAAGTACAAAAGCAGCTGATGTATAATTTAAACTACATTTTCAAACATGTTGCTATTAAAAAATTGTGTATAGTTATTTGCAGTTTTGCAACTTGGTAAGATAACCCTGTTAGTTGATGACTTCAGAAGCAATACAGAAGTTCATACACATTCGTAAAGACTAGGTTAAAAACTACACACAGTAGGACGCAAAAGCACTATATTTTCAAAGCAATTCCACCTTAGTCCGCAAATATGTATTTATTTTATAGGAATACCAACTGTGTTGTAAAAATACTATTATGTTTTACATAAAAATAGTATTTCCATGGAAATACACCAATGCAATTGTGCAAATATAATTTGAAACTGAAATATTGAATGCATGTAGGAATGGCAATAACCAATTCCATTTTACAGAATTCCCTCTCTTACTCTGTGCTGTTTAGCAATTATTTTAGAAAAGATGTGTACAGATTTACATAAGGTTTAGTAACACTGTAGTAATACATAGCAATAAGTGTATGAGAAAAAATGAAGCGGTGAAAAAGTAGCAGGACATGAAAGAAGGTTTCCAGCTACGCTATTCTACTACATCATCTTGCTCATAAGTAGATGGCAAATTTTGAATCAAATTAGAAAAACGTTTTTATTTTATTACATCACACTGGTTGCGTCGAAACCAAAGCCAGCGCTAAACGGAGATAAACTGAAGATAAAGTTCAACTCATCTAATTTGGAAGTATGTGAATGTCAATTCTGTCTAACAAAATATGTTGACAAAATACAAAATTTCGATCTTCGGAAGTACAATACTATTGTCAAAAGGAAATTAATACAAATGACGTAAAACAATAACATTTACATCACAGTTTATCATTGGGACGCTAATTTTTAATTCATATGAAGAAAAATTGGTATACTGCCCATCAAATCGTCTCAAAGTTGCGTTTGTAAACTCAAAACTATCATCGTCGCTAGATCGATCGTCGTAAAAGATGTAGAAGCTTGTATATCGGATAGGTCTATACATTTTTCTACCGTTTTATTGAGTGAGTTGTTTTATTTTTATAGCAACCTGTGCACTCGCACTGTCTAAATTGTATATTTGCAGTTTCGTTTCAGTGAAATGTGGCTTGTGGGAAAACGAACGTCATTACGTGGAATTGATTTAATACCGAGAGCCGAATCTGATAACCTGAGACCATAAAAACCACAATAGCATTCGCACCGGCTGAACTGAAAATAAAACAACGCCGCCACTCATTGCAAAACGGAACCTTTAAAATTTTACAGTTCGCATCGGTTGCCACCTGATCATGGTTGACTTACTTTCCTTCGATTTTATTTTCTTCGCGTATATTGGTATAACATTAAAGCATTTCCATTTAAAAGTTTTTAACAGAAGCCATAGCTACGTGAAATTAGAAAATTAACTACTATGGTACGTAGGGCACTTCCAAGATAATTAAACTCCTGGTCAAAATGAACGCGCCATTAACATTTTTAGAAATATTCAGATATAATGCTAACTATTAATCTACTAACTGTCTTACAAGTAGGCTTTGGACTCCCTTCGACATTTCAAGCACATGCTGTTTTATTTTAAAATTGTAAATGTAAATTAGTCACGTTTGACCACAATTGATTTAAAATCCGTTCAGAAACTGCTGATTGAGACAAGTTATTAAGCTGATTTTTGTTATCGATTGCATGGCGTACGTTTTTGAAAGTTCATCTACGAGCGTTTCAAAGTAGAAAAATGAATCACCAAAGAGATTTATCGGTGGAGGAGGCAGTACGGGCATTGATTCTGCTGGATGAGGAGTACTCCATGTATTATGTTGCCAGTGTGTTAAGAAGAAATTATTCCAGCATAAGTCGCATGGTTAGACGATTTAACGAAACAGAATCTTACATTCGAAGGCTAGGGCAAGAGCCAAAACAATGTATCAATCAAAGGGATGACCGTTTTTTGGCATCTGCTTCGGTGCTCATACAGAATTGGTCCCTGTACGTATGAGGTCTATAAACGCGGACTATTACCTACAAAACATCGTACTTGAACACGTAATGCCATTTGCTCCTTTCGTGAGTTCTAATTTTCTATTCATGCAAGACAATGCGCGTCCCAACGTGGCTAGACAGCTTATTGACTACCTGCACGCTGTTGGCATTCCGTTAATGGAATGGCCACTTAACAGTCCCGACCTCAACCCCATTGAGCATTAATGGGACCATCTTAAAAAAGAGGTCCGAGGTCGACTCCCACCAGCCAACCACAATCAACTGGTGGATGCAGTAATTGAAGAATGGAAGAATATTCCCCAGGATACCATTGATAATTTAATCGCTAGCATGCTATGGCATATGAATGCGGTAATTAGGAGTGGAGGAGGACCTATAAAATACTAACGTCACGTTGGATCCCTTAATTCCTTTCCACTTTTTATATGTTTTTCATTTCGATTTTCGTTTTCATATCTCACTCATTTTCAACAAAAGAAGTGCTTCATGATTTAAAATCAGGCCATGTTGCGCTGATTTCTTTCTCAAATGATTGTATAAACCCAATTTGTAAGTTAATTACAAAAAGTTAATTTTGTTTTTTACCTAAATTTAGGTGTCTACTTAAACACGGATCTGTATGTTTTGTTTGGTAAAACAGTCTCTATCTTTATCTATTTCCGGATTACAGTGTCTTCCAATTTATTCCTTCTTGTTATAAGTAACACTTTTGCTAAGTATTTCATTTCCACAATGTGAATTTAAAAAGAAATATAAGTAAGTGCTTGTAATGCTATGTTCAACGAATTTAGTTTTGAACCACAGGGGAATACCCTTGGAGGATACTCTCCAATACCAAGCGCTCGTAACTTCCATTGAATTTCTAGTTTTTACAAAAGTGTTGCTCGATTTATTCGAAATGTTTGCATTGTGGTTACAACGAGAATAGACTAACGGCTAATAATGCTCAGGTTACAAAGTGGGAGTTCCAATCCCTTTTATCATACCCGAATCTCTGTTTCCGGTCCTTATTCCAGTGCTATCTTACTAGAACTTTAAAGTAATTAAATACTAATCCTCAAATTAATTTTTTTATTGAGTGAGTAAACTAAAAATAAAGGAAATATTTTAGTTGTAAAATGATTTTGATTTAAAAAAATATTATATAATTGTTTTAGTTAAAAACAATTTTATAACAAATATATAAAATATATTGTCTATATTTCCATTACCATCACCACCCAAATTGAGCGTGTCAGTTTGGCTTTTCGTACATTTTTCTGATATTTATTCTTACAAACAGCTTTTTGACACAAATCGCTCGATGCATTGTCTCTCCTGAAAATTACTTATTTGTCTTTTATTTCGATAATAAACGGCAAAATATTATCAATTTTTTCCAAAGTGATGCTAATTATCTTTATCATGTTTTAAATAACTTTTATCACTATTATGTTACCTTTTAATATCTAGTACGTTACTTTTAATAGGGGGTATCCGTTTAAGGACGGACAGCGGCTCTATCTCAGCAATGGTAAATCCTAGTGCTTAACGAAAATCCCAACGATAATAGTGACCAAAAAGCATTTCATTAAAAGTAGTTTTAACTTCCAGAATTTACCGCTATAGGACGTAACTAATGTGAGAAAGTAGAAAAAACATAATTTCTCGAAAAATTCAAATGGAATGGTGGGTTGATATTACTGTCAGCACATGGCCTACGTGATGTTGCAGAAATTTGTCTTGACACTTAATGACGTGTCCTTTCAAATAAAATGAGGGTGTGAGGCTATATCATATCTGAAAGAATCCCCGGTAGCTTTGGGTATTCATTGTGCGTTATCGATAAAGACTCAAACTAGAAGGAAATGGCGAAAACCGGAAGTTTATTTTCCTTTCGGAGTTACAACTTTGCGAATCTTATGCTAAGAAGCAGCATTATGTTTATAACTACATCCTATTTTTTAAATTATCTCGTAACGATAAGAGAACTCCCATGTATGGTAGAGACCGAGTTACAGCCATACAACAACAAGCCGTCAAAGTACATAATTTAAAGTTATGATTCCGAAAGGAAACTAGATAGTAACTTTCGGATTTCGCCATTCTTTTCCATTTTGAGTCTTTATCAATAATAATTCACAATGAATATGTCCTTCTATTTCAAAATTAAAAAAAAACGAAAGAGAAATATTACCTTTAAATGGCGCCCTTCAGCATTCGATTAGAGTGCTCCAATTGAATAAGGTTACTTAATCTTCTAAATTTTTCTTTAAAACGAATCCAAGTTCTTAGTAATCTGTTAAGGCAAACCGGAATTATCAAGAATTCTTCAAGATATGACATAACCTCACTTTATTTGGAGGAATATGTATAGTTAATGTTGATACGAATTTATGCAACGGTACATAAGCAATGTAGTTACAGTAATACCAACCCAACATTCCATTTGAATTTCGAGAAATTATGGTTTCTCTACTTTCTCACATTAGGTGCGCCCTCTAGCGGTCAATTCCGAAAATTGAAACTATTATTAATTAAATGTTGTTGGTCACTTTTATATTTGAATTTCTTTTTAAATCGCTAAGACCTACTATCGCTGAGATAGAGCCCCTGTCCATCCCTAAACGGACGCCCGGTATATTATTATACCCCTTATTAAGAAATTTGGCTGTCCCTAAATGTAATAAATTATATCAAAAGTTTCTCATAGCTGGTAATATCTATTCTTTTGAGTGTAACTTCCATAAAAGCGATTTCAGATTTTAAAACCTTTCCAAAGCAGCTCACTCAATCACCTTCCAGGGCACATCGAGATAAAGTTCCTTTTTCCTTTCGCAGATTTGCCAATGGAACGAATATTCATTTACATCATCGTACTTAATAGTAGTTTCTACTACTACTACTCACTCTCGTTTCGAACTAGAGTTCACATACTCTTTTGTTCGACCGCACTTTGTTCCCTAAAACCCGATATCGTATCAATATTTTTTGCGATCATGGTTTTTCTTGTTTTATTCACTAATGCATGGTTCTGTTTTACTAAAAAACTTTAAAATCCAACGTATTTAATTTCCCTTTTTCAATTTTTTTCCATATTTCCCCGACTAGGAATATTTTGTACACTGTTTACCCCTGCAGCGGCTTTTACAGTAAGGACACCCTACTCTTTTATTATTTTTTCTTCCCATTTGTTCTCATTTGTATTACCAATGTTTTCTTTTAATATAATATTTACTGTTCTGTCAGTTTTAAATGTTTGCAATACACCACGAAAAAATTTTACAATCTCGTGTATAACTAATATAAATGTGTGTATAGTTTATTTTAAGCTGGCACTTTCTATATTGCAAAAAATACGTGTGCCTTTGCTTTGACACTTGCGCGCATAATTTTCAGAAAAGTAATAACGCATTAACCTTGAAGTACCCTCCATAAATATTGAAACATAAAGGTCAAAGCTAAACGAACACCCGCCGTTAATAAACTCCATTGCTCCATGCTATTACAGCGTTTCAAGTATCTTTACTAATGCAAGTCAGCTCTGAGGTTTGAGATTTGTAACGCCTGTCGGAATTGCAAAGGTGTATGTATTACTAGATAAAAACGCACATACGAGGGTGGAACAAAAAGTTTCCGACCTAACAAGAAAAATAAAAAAATATGATATAAACTTACTTAATTTTTCTACAAAATTTCCTTCTAAAGATATACACTTGTGCCACCGATACTGCAGTCGCTAGATCTCTTTCCTGTAGACTGTAAAATAGGCGTTCGTCGCTGAGACGATTGCGGTGTCGGATCCGTACTTTTCCCAGCAAGGAGTTCTTTTTAGGTCTGGGAAGAGGCTATAGTCTGAGGAGAGCATATCGAGTGAACAAGGTGCATGAGGCATGATTTGAAACTTCATTTTGTAAAGTTCGGCCATCATCACGACAGACTTGTGGTTGGGAGCATTGTCTTGGTGAAAGGCTTTCTTCTTCGCCTTCTTTGATTTTCTTGTTTTAGCTGACCCAGGAGGTTAGTTTAATTTTCACCTCTAATCGTTCTGTCTTTTTCTAGATAATCTACCAATAAGGTCCCTCTAGTGTCCCAACCAACGGTGGCCATTACCTTCCCTGCATATAGAACACTCTTTACTTTTATCGGCGCTGGTTCGCCTTTGACCGTCTGCTGTTTTGATTGCTGCTTGGTGTCGGGCATATAGTGTTGTGTCCAAGTTTCGTCCGCGCAAAGAAATCACCGCAAAAAATCTGTTAGATGGGACTCATATAGAGCCAAACACTGTTCTGATATGGTCTTGCATTGCAGTTTTTTGTATAGCGTTAGCGAGCCTGGCACCCACTTTGCTGATAACTTTCTTATGCCCAATATATCTATTAGGATATGATGCGCCCTTTATTTCGATATGCCAACAATCTTAACTACCTCCGTCAGTTTCAATCTGTCTTTTTTTACGATTTCTTCGGTTGGGGCGGATTTTGGTCTTGCAAAATGCTCAGCAGATTGAAACCACGTTAAGGGTGCATCAGTATACGTTTCGCTCTCTACCGCACGGAGCTCCTTCTGGGCTGCATAATGTTACATCCTGCCGATAATCAACTGTTTGACATGATAGGTTATCATAAGCACCATTTATTTTACGTATTTTCATGGCATATATAAAAAAAAGGATAATAGTTCAGAATAAGTACGATATTTGGTACTTTTATACATAAAAAATATTGTACAATCCTAATGCGTTTGTTTATAAAATGCCTTCAAAGTAAAATATTTAGCATTTTTTACGTTTATCTAAGGTATTGCGTGGGAAGATACGACCACACCTCAGACCATAGTAAGCTCAATTCACTTAAGAAAATCGTATTAAATTGCTTTAAACCTGCCCTTAAAACCGAACAATATTCGGCGAGAACCATGTGATCGACTTCACCTCGTTATTTGGTGTTTTTTCGCAAAAATTGCAATTGCAGCCACACAAAAAGTAATTCTCAATCTTTTTTATAGAATTGAATATATTCCTTATCGCCTAGAGTGGTTGGGATCGACCTAGTTTCCACAGATTCAACTGTGAACATTTTTGATTTCACATATTGTGTAAATTAAAACATTTTCTTTTTAATTTTTAATAATTTATGAAAAACTTACTGTTCATATTTAACTCACACCTCCGGGATCACGGCTGTTCATCAATTGGCTATACTGTTGTAAAAAGAAAACAGCTGATTGTTTATGCGTTATCGCCATATGCATTAAAAATGCGAAAACACGGATTGATCGACTTCACTCCTATTTACTCGAAGAAGAACACTTTCATACTCTCAAACGTAAAGAAAATAAATATTGAAATACGTTATATTTAATCGTGTTTTAGAATTAACTTCACCTATTTCAATAAAAAACGTGCCTTATAGTAATAGTAATGCTATACGAAGCTAGATGTTTTTAATGAATGCTTGATGTTATCTTTTTCGTGAAAATAGGATCAGGAAAACAATGCTAGTGCATGCTAATAAACGAAAAATTCAGTTGTTCAAACAGGAGAAAGCTACACATAGAAGAGGTGAAACATCTGAAGATGTGGTAGTACGAATCAAACTACAAGAATCTGTTGTATTATCGAACTAGTATTACTACATTAATTTCGTCAATGACCTATAATTGTGCGTTGTAAGTGGCCATTTTAACGTTATTTATGTCTAGAATGATACTGCTAACAACTTCTTAAAAACAATATCACAATATTTCTCTTCCAAACTATTAAACAACGTTAAAATTTGAGAAACCAGTTTAAGAGCGTCGTTCGTTTATCTGTGGTAATTAAAATTTTGTTTTTCACGATTCTCTTTTTTTTAATGATTTCGCTGTTGATCGCCTTTATTAAAAACATTCTGAAATTTTAATTAATTCATTTACCGAACGCCGTAGCGCTTTTCCGGGTTATTAATGGTCAGAAGTCGTTTTTATTAATTTTAGTTTTTCTGCGGTGCCAAAGTTTCGACCGTTTGTCTTACTCGGCTGTTGTACCAACCATCTACCACCTATACATAGCTCAAACTCCCAGCCAGCAATGCTAAAGGATTCTGGATGTGTGCGCCATGTTTTGTGGCTTCGTTTATTTTGATCCTGTTGGACGAGCGTCCGACTTTCGCTCATTTGCAATTTTAATTGCTCCTCTTTAGACCGGGAATGCATAAAGGTAATCATGCGGATGAAATTTAAATGTAATAGATTTGTCAAACGTTCGCGGCAGTTTGGTGACAGTAAAACTAAATTAACGGTTCTCGTAATTCGCAGAGAAAAGAGCGAAAACTGATGAAAAAATTTTTTCTGTGTCCTGGTGTACGTCGAATAGTTCTTTTTTATCTTTTTGTTTATAAAAGATACACAAAAAGCGTAGAAAAAACTAGAAGTATTTGACTAAATAAATATTAAGAATACAAGCATATGCAACATATATATCAATTTCATATGCAGGAAGTAAGAATGAAAGTATGTTATTTTATTGGAATTGTTAAATTCTTACTAAATCACAAAAGAAGTAATAAGAAAAGGCTAGAAAGCAAACATCAACACAAATGTTGCTACTACCAAAACCTTATAAAGTTGTACGTAACCTCAAGATATTATAGCATATGCATAAGTAGCGTATTGTTATAATATTTGAATTTGTATCTATTTCAAAATATACTTCTCTTCCGTCCTAGATTCGGAAGTAGATATTCTTCCCGCAGTTTAAATGAGGAAATTGTAAATAATAACGCTTACTAAATCTTCGATCTCGTCTTGTAAAGGAGAGTGATGCATTTGCCCCGTGGGTTCTATTAATTTATTATTTATTATACCGGACCAAACATTGAAACCGAATCTAACTCGGTTTCGAACTGGAAGAGTCAGGTGTAAATTATTTTGGAAGTAGTAATACTTATTATGTCCGTTAAACATTCCACAATTTGTAAATATCGTTTCACCCGTCCACAGAGTTCTTGAAATTTGGATTTGTGTTCACCTGGCCCCAATACCAATTGCAAAATTGAGGTCTTCTTTTTGCATTTTCAAGTCTTAATGTTTGAGATGGTTTAGATTTCTATTTCGCCCTGTCCATGCACACTGAGAATACCCGTTTTGGTTTCAATACCATGTCGTAGTAGGCAACAGAAAAATCATATCCTACTTATTTGATACAACACCTCAATTTCATAAAGCTTCTCTTAATATCTCTGGAGGCTTATTCAATCTATTTATCCTGTAATAAATATTTCTTTATTCTGGAATCCAGGACAACCCTTTTTTAGACCCTACATATAAGTATCTTTGTTAGACCAATAATTTCATATATTATCTATAAGTTAAGCAATACACCTTGAAGTTTAAATTTGGCTATAATTATTTCTAAAGCTTTAAATATCTACATCTATTACATCACACAAGTTAACAGTGCTTAATTTATTTCCTTCATTTTAATTTAAGGATTTTCGCGACGATTGTATCTACATAAAATATACTGCATGACTCTTGAATTTTCGAGTTATCGTTCTCTGATCTTGCTTTATCTTGAAGTTTTCATTTTGTGATAGAGATGTGTATCTACTTTCCGTATAAATTTTGTCGTCCGGTAATTATACTTATCTTTGGAATTATTGTATCGTATCCCTATCATATGATTTATCTTATTTCTCTTGATCTCCTACCGTTTTTGATACCTTAATTTCCACAGGAGCTTTTCGTACAAGTCCTGCTTTAAGTCTCTGTTGCGATAGTGGTTTCCCTCCGTTACAATATCGAAGGGAGAGAATTTTTCTAAATTATATTACCAATATTTGGTGTCAGCCTAGTCATTTTAATAGAACACTTTTATTTGATGGTATCGATGCTCTTTACGAGCGTAAACCAACATTTACTTGTTCTGTAGCTGCACGCGCATTATGGCGATTGGAGTCACTAAACCTAGAACTTCCAGATGTTTTTCCTTTAAAATTTCCACAACAACCGCCTTGGCTTTTTAAGGAAATCATAATTAGAGATGATTTAACCAAATTCAAAAAACATTCATTTTCGTCACATTTTCTCAAGTCTAAGTTTTCAGATATACTATCAGACTATCCGGGTTTCCAAATTGTATTTGCTGATGGTTCAAAAACGCCTTTTGGATCGGGTTGCAGTTTTATTATTGATGAAGTTATGTTTCCTTATACACTCTCTGATACGTGCAGTTCTTACAGTGCTGAATTGTAAGCACTATTTCGAGCTGTTGAGTATTGCACACGGGGCCAAAATGATTCTTTTATAATATGCTCAGACTCTTTAAGTTCTTTGGAAAGTTTAAAAAAATTTAAAGTGACGGACTCATCAATTCATAATACGCGCACTTTTGACCGCAACAGACAAACGCATAGTATTTTGTTGGATACCGAGCCATGTCAAAATAAGCGGAAATGATGCAGCCGATATAGCTATCAAACAAGCTGCTAGTGGGTTAGGTTCCTTTCGAGTTTTGGATGTAACATTTCAAGATTTGAAACATTATCTAAATTCCCGTATTTTACAAAATTGGCAGCAAGATTGGCGCAATACTGAATCCAAATTGTCGTATATAGAAGGAGACGTGAGGAAATGGAAACTACCCACAAATTTGCTAAGGAGAGAGCAGGTGGTGATTACGCGATTGAGGATTGGCCACGCCAACTTGACATCGTCGTACTTGCTCCGAGGTGACGATCAGCCGTGGTGTAACGTATGCGATATTCTTTTAACAGTACGTCATGTTTTGAAGGACTGGTAAATTGTGATTTGGTTGGAGATGTAAGAATTGACCAGCTTCGCGAACCCAAGAATGTTTTACGTTTCATGAAGGATGTGAAATTATTTAATAATATTTAGTTACGTTTAGTTTACCATAATTTGTAATTCAAATTCTTGTATGTATTTTACTTTAACAGCTAATAACCCTAGTAGTCGATGCTGAAAAAAAAGATAAAAAAAAAAATAATAATAATAGTAATAATAGTAATAATAGTAATCATAGTAATAATAGTAATAATAATAATAATAATAATAATAATAATATAATCTTTATTTGCTACAACGTACATATTACATACATTAAATATTTGTAAATTGTAGGTATATTAGCAAATCACAAGGTGAGGTTCAAACACTCACTATAGTAAAAAGGAAAACGTAAATATATTTAGCATGTTTGATTTCATTGATTGATTGCATTGTCAGAAATTTCCTAGCCGTATTTGTGTAATTATAATAGTATGCGGGTAAAGCGCCCATAGATTTAAGTATCCATTTTTTATATATTTATTGATTTGACTGCGACATCTAAACGAGTTATCGAAAGTAAAGTCCAAATCGTTCACACTATCAACAACCGGCAAAATCCACCAGTTTCAATTATTATGGATTTCTTAAGTTCATTGCAAATTTTTGGTTTATCGAGCTCGATTTTGGTTCTTATGAATCTGGGTACCTGGAATTCCACTGGATACTTATCCCGTAAATTATAAAGGTACATTGCAATTTTACAATAATGTCTGCAATATATACACATCTTTAATACTTCAGAGTATTCTATTATTTGTGCCTTCCAGATGCACTAAGTTTTCAGCTATGCGGTACTGATTCCCTAAAAGCGACAGCAGAAAATGTGCATTTAAATGAATATGAGCATTGCGACTGGCATGCATTCTAGATGGTTTTTAGGTACGTAGAAGATACATACATCAAAGTAGATATTATGTCCAACATATTGCATGTAATGAATATTTTTTGCTACTCTAACAATTCTGCGAGGGTGGAACTCGCGCGCGGAATCTGCGCTCTTTTTCCTCGAAACCTCCGCAAAATCGTTTGTCGAGTAGGCGAGCCGGATCATTAGAGCCACGTCAACAGACGCAAGAACACCGGCCAGCATAGTTGCGCGAAGCCGAGGCGTTGGTCTAAGGGAAGAACGCTCCTGGCGACACCTAGTGATAAATGGACGAACTGCTGTCAAGGACTAGCGCCGGTGTCGAGGGCCCACTCTGACAGAGGATCCCGCACCATCAACTGGCTCACGTCCGGATTACTCTCGCAATTTATCATAAACCAGAAGAAATAAGTATCTCGAACGTCGCATCCATTCCCGTTGAACACTGATTTCTTTTGCATTAATTTTGTTTACTTCTTTCTGATACAGGATCAAAGATGAAATTATGCTTTATGTTTAACAAGTAGACAGTACTCAATAAAAACCGCAGCTTTATGTGTTATGCTTTAGGATCTTTGCTAAGCGTTTCTTCCAGTAGCTGCACTGGCAAATAAAAACTGTAATCTGCGCTGTGAATTCTGTGATTCTGACTGGATAGCAAATTCTCCGAGTTAATTTATGAATCAGGGCGAAAAGAAATAGAAGGCGAATTTAACTTGTGTGTATTTCGACAGATTTCCTTCTACTTCTCTTTCTATTTCTGCTGTTGAAAAATTTACCCATTTAATGTTCTGATCCTATATTCATACGGAACTTTTGTGTCAAAGATATCTTTCCCTAAATATTAGTACCTTTGTTATTTACCTCCGAATAGAACCATTTCTTTGTGGTAACTTAATTTTTTTTATTGTTGTAAGCTGGTGTGAAGCAATATTACAGCCTCGCTTTAAAATTTACCTATTGCTCTTTTCGAATAGCTTCTCCTTCAAAAAACGCCAGCTCTAATCTACCTTCAATAAAGGTTCTACACCAACAAAGTTATTACCGAATTAATAAAAAAATATGAATATTTAAGAAACTTACTAATATGGATTTCGATTCATTCTCACATTCTATGAGAATTTTTTCATGAAAACATATTGCTATTCTCTTGGTTTCCAGGTAGGAACCCGGAAACTAAGGGTATAGTGTTATTGACGATCGCGGAAGCCTACGTACCAGATTCAAACACATTCAATGTATTTAAAATTCAATTCAAAAGAATGTAGGTTAAGCATGGAGTATGAAATTTTAGCTAGGGCTTAGTAAGTTATATATTTTGGAATTTTAGAAGAAAGCAAGGGGGTACTCAAACAGGAACAATGTTTAGTGAAAGTACAATTATCGTTGGTTAATAAAAATCTAGTTAAATTTAAACACTGGGGCAAATATGTATGTATGTATAAAGCTTCTCTTTCGAAGAAAATCATCAGTTATTTTTTTGGATTTCGCATTCACAACATGATAAAACTATAGCAGTGATTCATAAAAAATGCAAGGCAGGTTCGGAAGCTTACCGCCGTTTGGCTCTAAATAAAAGACCCGCATAGGTATGAATATTTCACTACACACGTATACCTAAAAACTACAGCTTTCCACTACTTTTCAACATAGTCACTATGTAAATTCAAGCACTTGCCATAGCGTTTTACCAATTTTGAAATACCTCGCACAAAAAACTCGGCCGCCTGGGGATATAACCAACCAGTCACTGCATTTTCAAGATCTTCATCATCATCGAAGTACTGTGCCCAAAGCCAGGTTTTCATGTAAGAGAAAAGATGGAAATCAGATGGAGACAAATCGCAGCTGTACGGTGGATGATGAAAAACGTCCCATTTGAATTTTCTCAAAAAGTCTTGTGTTATGCAAGAACACAACGCCATATGTCAGCAAACCGATGATTTCCATCTGTTCTCTCCCATGAAAACGTGGCTTAGACCCCAACACTTCGACGATGATGATCAAAATGCTGTTCAGGTTGACTACATTCCCGGGCGGTCGAGTTTTATGTGATTTTAAAATTAGTTAAACGCCGTGATAAAAAAATAATGGAAAGCCGCAGCTTTAAGATATACGTATAAAATATTAGTATGTATGCGCGTTTTTTACTTATAGCCAAACGGTGCAGCGGTTAGTTTCAGAACCTGCCTTGTGTACTCCGTGAGATAACGAACTAACTATTTTTTACTTCGTTAAGTATTAGGTATATTTTTTTAATAACCTTTATTTTCAATATTTTACATTCCCTTTCCTTATTACCGAGATGTGAAAAATATTTGTAAATACCGCAGTGTCCGGATATAATGAACCGCAAGGGACCGAGAAATTCAGCTCGTTATATGCGGAGTTCCTAATAAACAAAGCGGATGAAATACATTTGACAAATTAAAATATTAGTGATAACTACATCATTCAAACGATATTTATTTACATAAGAGTGCAAATTTTGGGAAATACTGCTTACATATATTTTAATATTGTATTAGTTACCGAATAAAAAAGTCTGTAATTTTTGAATGTTTCACTTTCGAGCCAGCGCAAATTAGTTCAATATTATCCTCAATGTCCAAAGCATTTTTAAGTATTATTTAGGTATTATGAGACTGTAAAAAGTAGCGAAGCTTCCTAACACATTGCAGCGCTTCTTGATTAGTAAGGATTGGCATATCTTTGCATGTGTTACTTTCATTACTACTGGAATCGCCCACAAATTCATTGAGTACGCTGTTCATTATGTCATCGTCAATTAAGAATTCAGCGATTGCAATTTGATCATCTACATGAACGAATTCGCTAAAATTGATATTCTGCATAACACTTTTTACGACTTCATTTTCAACCACAGATAAATCAATAGTTGTTAAAGATGATTTTTGCTTCTTCAACCATTGTGAAAGTGACAATTCGTCATCAGAGTCAAACTCATCGAAAGAAGTACAGAAACCAGCATGTTTGAAACAATTACTGATAGTTTTCTCCGTAACTTTTTGCCATGACTAAAATTTATTGGACCCAGTAAATTTATAGACCTAGATTTACTTTCGTCAATTTAGTTAATTAAGTTTATAAATAAAAAATTTCGATAATAGCTTTTAAATGTGTGTATTATTCCCTGGTCCGTAGACTGAAGCTTGGAGCTAGTGTTTAGTGGCATAAACACTAATTTAATATTACGCAAACCTTTCACTGGATGATGTGCAAGGTAGTTGTCAACCAATGGAATAATTTTTCTATTATTCAGTAATAACTCTTCATCTCACAGTCTCAGTTCTTCTATAAACAAATCGCCAGTCATCCATGCTTTTTTATTTGATTTATAACTCACGGGAATTTTCACTAGCAATTTTCTTTTTTCCCTTCCCGTTAAATTAGCGCACAGAAATAAGGTTAATCTATCTTTTGAAGGTTTATGTATTTCCTTTTCTTTAAAAAACGTTTGTCTTAATGTGCAGTCACATCAAAAATATAGAATACATACATTCGATTCAATACACATGTGAATGTGCTCGATGTTCTTGTTGGTGTTGTCTGGGCTTTTCGAATATTGTGTATTTATGTAGTGTCTAGATAAGTTCGCTTTAAACAGAAACTTTCTATCGAGATTTTAAAATTGGTTCGTATTATACGGAAGTTCGTCATAAGCGGGTTTGCAATAAAAGGTATTTTTTAATATTATTTTTATGACCTTCGGTTTTGGTACGCAACAACCGGTAGTTCGCTTTAAGCGGGTTCGTTTTAGCCGATCACTACTGTATTGCGGATCAGGATGGATGATAAAACCACTTGGAAATTGTAATGATTTAACGCTTAGTGATCTAGTGTACGAGGGCCTACGCCTGACTGGGCAGAGTTAAGCGTTGTGCGTTCGAGTCCCTCTAGAACCAAATTTTCTTAGTGGACTTGGCACAATACCGAGGTACAATTCGCATACTGGGGAGGGGGGCGGTAATAATAAACCCATAGAACACTTTACACGTTAAAGGCTCCTGGTGTTATGACATGCTTTACACCCCGTACACTAGAACGTAAACGAAATTCCACAAGCAAACAAATAAAAACTGCTGTTGGAGTTTATGGTGATTAAAGTGTGGTCTTAGGAATAATGATTTAAGTAAGAGATACTCTTTTAGCATTTCAATTTCTTATTACCTGCAAGAATTCAATTAGTCTTTCCATGAAAATGATAAATCTGTTATTTATGTTTTGAATGGAATTTAGCTACACAAAAACTAGATTTTCTTGTCTTCTATCCGCCTCACAACTAATTGGCTTGTATTTCAATAGATATGGATGAATTATTATTTGCACATTCAAGATTTCCTACAACTGAGAAGAATTTTTTGTCTGCTGTAAATATTCTGTACGAGGGTTGCTTTTTTAGTTTTGCATAAAGCCATAACAGCAGACAGTATCTTATGAAAGTATCTTATTATTTTTCAAAGTATTTACCACAAAAATTGATGCACTTTTTCATTCCTTCAAACTAGCTGTTAAAGCAGCTAAGCCAGGCATCAATTCGAACAGTTAAAATTGTCATTTTAAAGGCACTGACTGCTTCTTCTGGCGACTGGAACAGTTGACCACGCAGTCCATTGTAAGGAACATACCAACATTGTTGGGAGTTAGATCAGGACTGTACGGAGGATGACCTAATAACTCGAGATTTTCTTGCTCTAAAAACTCAATCGTCCTTTGACCTTCACATAGAGTCTTTTGAGCTCTATGCGCATTATCGTGGTGGAGGATGACTTGTCGTTGTGAGTTGGTTTTTCGGAGAACGACAATCACTTCTCACCAGGATGAAAACTGTAATGAAACACTTTACTATATATTGCTATATATAAAAAATGTGGAATCCAATGGGGAACTAATTTTCTCAAAGCCAATTCATTATGCAGAATTTTTTATATTGAGGTCTTTAAAATGTCTAAGGATGTATCAATCTCGCGATATGTCACTTATTCATTTTACTTGTTCAGTTGGCGTACAGCAGCGATGTTTCTTTGAGTGACTGCTGTCTTTGGTGGTCCTGTACTAGGATCATAGTTGAAACTGGTGCGTCCACGTTGGAATTCGCAGTACCAGCGAGAAATTATCGACTAATGTGGTTCATTATCCAAAAGAAAAACCGGCTCGGCGAGATGATTTGTATACCATGTGGAAATAGACAATTCGATTGGGTAGGTACAATGTGTATGTGTGCATTTGCTTTGTTGTATAGTCCGGCGTATTCGAAAACGAGCAGCAATAGACGATGATACCTAAGGTAACTCGTTTTTTAATAAATCTAAATTTGTTTAGAAAGCAATCATTACCCATCAATCTAGTTCCTGAGTACCCCAGGTTTTGGCCATAAGAAGCTGCGACAGGCAGAGGTGTGCCTGCAATGGAAGGTTACAATATACAGAGCATTGATTAGATATTAAGACTTGCGTGAGCAAAGAACTCAAAATAATATTATCTGGTGTTGACATTTCAATCACTGTTGAGTTGGCAAATGAAATACGCCGCTACCAATACTGTACATACAATCCATATATTGAGGTGAATTCGAAGATCTTCAAAATGTCGTGTTAAGCGTTATAATAATGCCTTCAGACTTTCCGAATATTAAAAGTTACTGAGAACATTTGTGTACGTGTCACACACAAACATATTTTCGTTCAAGACAAATCCATTTATTCTTATTGCGATAAGAAAGTCACACTCCATTTCAGATGCAAGTCTTGGTTTCTTTACGTTTACTACATGGCATAATATCCATAATAGACGAGATAGTGCTCACAGACGTGAAAGAAGCCATTAAACCGTACTAAAGCTTTATCATCGTCCTATTTTCAAACGCAATTTCATGCTCGATCACTAAAAGCATACACGTTTTATTTAGACCAATTTAAAAAATGGAAAAAATAACGTGCGGTGTTCACAATGCTTTATGTTAGGAAGTTTTATTCTCGGGCATCCCTGACATATGTTTTATTAACATGTGGTAAAGGTTTCACTTTTCTCTTTTACGATATCGCCTTCCTTTCTCCTCAAGATTAAAGCGCAGAAATATGACGGTTTCGGCGTAACCGCGCGTAATCTACTACGTCTTTTTATGATTTTGACTACGCCGTTAGGGTTTTTTTTTTTTCTGTGGCTTATATTCGCTTACCCACGGAATCATATGTGTTGATTGCTGTCAACTACGTTTGCACATTCTCCGTTTCTTTTATGCTTTCCTACAGCTGCCTGTCGGACGGAAATATTGTAACATACTGTGGAAACTTTGATACAAAAATTCCATAGCTGCTCGGGTACGTGGGCTTACGCGGTCATCAATAACACTATACTCTTGGTTTCCGGGTTAGAACCGTGTCGTTGTCGTAGTTTCTGCTATTCCCTAAAACTCACAAACCCAATATACCCTAACGTCCTATAGTCAGCGCTATCAATAGCCCTACCTACAAATTATCGAAGTACCTTTCTAACTTTCCAAAACCTTGCGCTGGACACAGCGACACTTTCATCCAAAATTCCCGACATTTCGTCAAACGACTGAAAAGGTTGACGGTAGATCCTGGTGATTCACTTGTTAGTTTTGGTAGCGAATTCACCAAAGTTCCCATACCGGATACAGTATCCATTACTAGAGAGTTTCTCATCTCCAATGACCAACCGGATGATCTGGCTATATGGTTGAAGCTTGTCTTTCTTATATCTATTTATACACATTTTTCTTAAAGAAAATAAATATTGATTTCACACTATTAATTTAATTTTTACTTTGATATAAAATTTTAACTCATAAATTCACACATGTGCTTTAACTTTTTCACTTCTTAAAAATGTTGACTGTAGATAATTTAATTATTTTTAAATTTAATTATAGTATAAGCTTTGATACATTTGTAGGTTTCAAGCTGAAGATGGCTTTTTAGGCCGAACTACTAGTTCGATGTATATTTACGTTATAAGAAATAAAGAGGAATTTTATCTATTTCTATCAAAATAAATATTCACAATTTCCTAATTATCAACACTAAAGAAATCCTTACTTAGACGGATAAAATTAACCAAAAATATTTTATATCATTTACATTTTTCTTTTTAATTTCTATGCTTCCGTTATTCCTCCTTTTTTATCTCGATGTCTCCTTCAGCGAATGACAAAGAAGCCAGCAGCCCCCAATTTTCTGATGACGGATTAACTGGAATGGCTAATGAATCAAAAAAATCACTGTGCCTTCCTGTTTGCAAAGGCACAAATTCAATCGGCTCGCAGTTATCCCGATATTAAATTACTCTAATTTGTGCGTTTACAGTTGTTTCGGTCCCGTTTGACTGATGAAAATGAACGTCAGCCTTCCATTCTCTTATTATTTCCTATGTAGTATTTATCAAAGAGAATCCACGTTCTTTTTTTCTGGTTCACTTATTCGCCTCTCAAGGCAATCAATTGTTATTGATGAAAATTTGGCAGTAACGAGGTACGAGAATAGCCTATATAACCATGGACAAAAATCGCTTTATTACACTCAGAGAGTTCTCATGTTTTTACGGTCATTACACACTTTCCGATGTATCAATTTCTCCTCAGTAAAACGCAATCGAACCAATGCAAAATAGTGGAATAATAAAAACAAACATGTAAAATCATAAAATTATCATTAGTTAACTTTTGTAAAGGGTTATTCGATTGTTATTTTTTTATGAATTCCACTGTAAAGACAAATTAATAATTAATTTTAATGATAGTAGTTCTAACAGTAATTGACTTCCAGACATATAAAGTGTAGCTTTTGATAGATACATAATTTTGAATATTATACAATTATCTAACTAAATTCTGTTTTCAAAATATATGTAAATGCAATATCATAGTGAGTTTCAAGCTGCTGTTGGGACTTCACGTATTTGTTTTTAATAAGCTGCTAGTACTAATAATGGTTTGGGTTTAAATGCAGCGACAGAAAAACGATTCTTAATGAAGTGTTAAGTGCAAACTGATCAGAAATAAATTTACTTTGTAGTTTAGATAGATGGATGGATACATTTTGTTTTACACCCTTTGTACAAATATTGTCAACATTTCTCATGAAATTAAGTAAGTACAAGTAAACGTATACACATGATAAATAACGCACAACTGGAAAGAAATAATGCTAAGAATAACGTTGAATTTTGTTCTTCAGAAACTTACCCCTGACATAATAGAAATACTCGAACAATATTTATATCAAAGTTCATTTAATCATAAAGAGAGTGATTGTGAAATATCGATAAGTTATGCAAATTTAATAACCTAATCAGTTAACTATTTTCACCTCAGTATATTTTTTAACTAGTTTGAGAGTTTTCCGATGAAATCGAAAAGACAAAATTACGTTGAGCGACATAAAAGTATGAATTTAAATAAACTAAATGGTGAATTACTTGTGCGCTTATAAGCAACGTACATAAGTAAACTATACAAACCCACATGCAAAGGTAAAAATACTTTTACACGCATGAAATGCTCTAGACCAACACATGTCGCAGCTACAAGTATTAAAAACAGCGTTTAGTAGACCAATCCGCAAACGCACAGACACCCGTGTTTCGAACTTTCTTGGCTCCCATTAGTGTGCGCTTCCTTATATTGGTTGTACCAAACGCAAGCGTCCAGACCGAATTACCTTTTTTTTGTTGTGTTAAGAGATATCCCTTGATATTTTTCATGACATCTGTTGGGGTAATGGGAGACAAAGTAGGTCCACCTGAGCAGTGTTTGGCAGGCTGACCTGCAGGGTTGTAGACTGATCCGAGCCAAAAAAGCTCGGAATGTGTCGCTGTATTGCATTTCATACGTGTAGAAGCATTTTCACCTTTACATGTGGTTTTGTATAGGTTGCTTACCTTACTTATAGCCGCATAAGGAATTTACTATTTAATTTATTTAGATTTGTAATTACTTAATGATTTTTTATTTGTATAGCAGTTACCAATTACACACAGAACGCCCTCTTGTATTGGCTGTGCCAAACGAGAGCGCTCAGACTGAATTGGCGCTTTTTTGTTGCTTCAATTTATCTCTTGATATTTCTCATGACATCTCTTAGAGTAACGGGAGCAAGGTAGGTCCACCCGGGCAGTGTTTGGTAGGCTGACCTGCAGTGTCGCACACTGATGAGAGCCGAAACACCAGCTTCTGTGCGTCTGCGTGTTGGTTTACCAAACGTTGTTTTTAATGCTTGTAGCTATGCCGTATGATCCACTGCATTTCATATGTGTGCAAGTATTTTTACTTATACACGTGGGTTCGTATAAAACTCTAAATTTCATCAAATTGTACTTGGTAGCTTCACAAATTTAAATGAATCAAACCAAAAATGATCTGTAAATAATCAACATTCATTTTCCATTTCTACTCTGACAGTTAGGAAACTTTATTAATTCAAACATCTTGGTGGCAAAAAACATCATATAATCTTCAATTTTGTTGTCTAAGGTACTCACAATTTATTGAAATTAGCAGTGTAATGTTATTATTAGTGGGATTTAGACATACATTGGGAAATCTCCTCTCGTGGTTAAGAAAAAACTGGTTCTTCTCGAGGGAGTGAACTTCATTTTTGCAAACACATTGCTTTACCATTCAAAACTCAGAACTGTAAAACAGTTAACTAACTATAACAATAAACTTCTATATAGAAAAGGTAAATAATACAGCTTAATTAATCCTATTCTTTTAATCCAAATATCTCAGAACAGTACATTAAAGACTTTCACATGGAGGAATGGGTCAACGTAATTTATTAGATATCGCTACATGCACTAACTTCAATACATTTTCGCAATATTCAATAAGAAATTGCAAATCCTTCTGCTCGATGAAATATTGAAATCGATATGTACAATAAGAAAATAACCATTCTTGCATGTGAAATACAACGCTTAATGAATTATGTCCGTAATTTGCTCATATCGAAACTAGATGCATATCGGAAAGAATCGATATCCGCGAAATAAGCTTTATATAACAAGAACATGTAACGTAACCTCGAAAAAAATGTGTGAATCACGCATATCTTTTCTTCATTGTCTGTTTTTGCTATCTCGCTTATACGATTTACCGTTAGCCTGTGTTGGAATAATTGGTGGATGCGCCGTGATTATATTCATTCCGATTTTATAAAGAAGATATTGAACTACAGCCGTTTAAATTTATACATGCGCGTTATATTACATATGTTGCGTCAACTTTCTTGCATTTCGAACAATATCTCGCATTGAAACTAAATAAGAAATATAATTGCCGTAAAGAATACATCGACTTTAGCAAAAATTTGTAACTTTCCTGGAAATCGTACCTGTTATATTTATGATTTTTATTTCTTTACTTCTGGCACATTTCTTTGATTTTTAGCGCACTAGACTCCTCCTGTTCTATTATTCTGGATTTCTCGTTGACTAATCTTCAAAGTCCCCTTGAGGTTCTCATGATTTATTCTAGGAGATTCTATATTACTATCTAAATTACTTTGGATTTTTATAAAAAAGTAAAATTTTCCATCTTGCAAGAACAAGTGTTGACGAGTGCATTGCTTGATCTTCCATGCTTTATTAAACTTTTGGAAATCGAGGAATTAAAGTCAGTAATAACGCAGTACACAGTGACTCATACTTATTTTCCTACATATTTACTGGGAAACTAAGGAAGATAAAAAGTTGCACACCTAATGAAATCAAAGCAATATTCTATATAAGATTCTACTATTTTAATATCCCCAATGAACTTTGTATTTACATACAACTTCAACAAATTAAACCCACGACAAAAATCAACAGATACTTAATTTCTGGAATAATAGGATTTCTTATGTCCAACACTGTTTACCGCAACTGTATGTTAACTCATGGTCTCCATTTTGATGGTATAAAAGCACCAACCTTTCCTCCAAGTTATACACCGCATTATACAACGATTCGGATTGAATTGCGGCAATTTGCTCCTTAATACTGTCTTTTAATTCTTCCAGTGTTTTTTGTTCTAAACACAAATTTTTTTAAATAACTCCGAAGCAAACAATTTAAGATTCTGCATAAAATTTTCCAAACCGTGGTATATGCCAGTGTTCATACCTATGTAGAGACTTTGTTGTATAGATGCATACACTCCTCCTGGGCATCTGCAACTCCGGTTTCTGTTGTTACTTTTTAGGACGGCGCCAGGAAATATTTCAGTGCTGTTTTTGAAAATTGGTGGCATAAAAATGTGGGGAGCGGAAAATCGCGCTCGGAACAACGCCGATGACGCAGGATAGAGAGAAACATGTCCGTTGGTTAGTGCATTTTTCTTTGCTCACATTGTTTTTGCCGGGAGTGATTCCATCAATACCATGATCCATATAAGCATTAATTTTGGTTAGTGTGAAATAACTGACATTTTTAACCATTTTCAAAAGTCAATTAATTTCACCATAAAAAGTGTATTAAACAGTGTTTAATTATTGTATTGACAACCAATTACCTTTCAACGGAAACGCCTTTGCATCCATAAATGGGATCATATAACGACAATATGTATCTGAGTAAACACATGGGAAAGTAGATGGATGTGAAACATCTACATACTTCCATCCACTACCCAGCGTTGTGCCAAACTTTTCTTCTAATAGAAAAAAAAATCCTCCTACTAAAGATACGATGCGATGTATGGAATTACTATGGACTATTACTCAAGAAAAAAAATGAGTTGACTAAAATACGTGAACAGAAGAAAATATCGTGGTACCCGTTTCGAACTCCGGGCTCGCAACTCAGAATAAGATTTTTCCATAATTTTCATTTCTTCAAATTTGACGAATGCATATTAAAACCCGCTACGGGCGCAGGCGTAAAAATAACTCACGGCCGGTCAATGCCCCCTGTACTGGGTGAAAGCTGTAGGGGAATGTGAAGGCATGAATTATTAAAACTGCTGCAGGGATTTTTATGTTTATTTAAACTTATCCTCGTGTTCCTGTTTTTTACACAAGAAATTGAGATACAAGATGTCATTAAGTAATACACTTTTTTTAACAAATTTTCCACATGTAGCCGATTTTCCTAGAATATTTTCAACCCTAGCGTACAATAAAAACAAAGCTAAGGGAAAATATTGACATTTAGTTCACGGTTGGTAACGATATTAGCTAATTGTACTTCATAATAGTTATATATTATTGCGGGAAGCTTTTAGAAATGTAATATATAACAAGAGGAAACGTTATAGGTACTTTTGCACTTTATGAACCTACAAATCTTGATATTATTTTGAGTAAATGTTATTTTTAATATTACAACTTGTGACAGTTTTAAATATTGCTGTTCCGTCTTCGTTCGTCTCCATTATTCGCCGATATAGAAAGAAAAAGCAAAATACATCAGAGATGTTTCTTTTTCTCCCGAGGAAATCATTCTCCGACCAGTAATACCGAGCATTTCCTTTACGCTGTCTTGATAAGCTAACCCATCCGACATGTTATTAAGTCCTTTTCATCGCGAACTGCAACTAAACTGTACGTCGAGAGCGTCGACAGCATCGAAAAAGGCAAACTCGCACAATAGACGACCTATATATGTATGTGTTATGTGTGAAAAATACCGGAGATGCCAGCAATGTTTTTCTATTAAGATTAATCCATTATCCGTGCCCCGGAAAATAAATGCCTTTCGTGATTATTGATAAAAACCTTGATTTTTATTTATTACCCGAAAACAAGCTATCGACCGTGGCAGGAGGCTGGAACAACGTAATAAATCTACTGCGAACGGATATCGATGGTAAAACGACAAAAATACCCATTAAAATGGCTGTAAAGATGAATTTGTTGTGCTTTAATCGCATGATTCTCCGCTTGTTTTTATTTCTATGTTTTAGTATTCCATTGCGTGTGTGACGCTTACATGAATAGCTTGGAGAAACGACTCGTTTAGAATTTACAATATACATCTGCTGCTGTAGATGTGTAAAAGGGTCGCTTCAGTCACAGCTCAACCTTCAAAATGGTAAGGTCATTCTCAAAATGATTCCTTTAATTCTGCTGATATCACTATCAATGCTTATCTGCTGATACCACTATGAATACTAATTCGCTCATTTAGTTTGCATTTGACACTTTCATTCCAATATTAGAATCGCCATGTTTAGCGCTGTTCAGTATGTCGTTGTAGCTGCTTATATAACGGAGTTCTCTCTTTCGGTGTGCTTTCTTTATCGGAGGATTTTTAATCAGTAAATATGTCTCCAACCTGCGATTATCCCTGTGAAACGAAAATATAACTTATCTTCGTCATATACGGTATGTTAAAAAATCTGTCACAAACTTAGAGGGGGGAATGTATGGCTCCAAATGTGCAGAAAGGTCTTAATAAATAAACGTTCGCAAATGGACGCCTTCAAAGATGTGAAACATTTTGCGTTTACACAACTTTGCTATTTAGGGCAAACAAACAAACAGCAAACCGAAAGGAAATTTTTCGAAAATCCCTATGTCGGTGTGGATTCGGTGGCATCCTTAATCTATTCATTGTTGTAGCTCCTCGAGGTAATTTACAGGCGCAGCATACACTGAAGTTTTCAAGTATCTCTAAAGAAAAAATCAAGGGGTTTAAATCAGGCGACCTTGCAGACCATGATGCAGATCTGCACCATCCTGCCTACCTTTGTTCAAAAGTTTCGTGTAGATGTGCTCTAACGCCAATCGAAAAATGCGTTGAAGTACCATCGTGCCAGAATAATATCTGTTGCCCTTGATTCAAAGGAATGTCATTTAAAAGATCACCCATTGTGTTCTACAGAATGTTTAAATAATTATTTAAACTTTCTGCAGAACACAATAACCGATTACCTGTTAATCGGTTTGGTAAAACAACCGAATCTAGTAACCTGTCGCCCAAAATACCTATCCAAATTTTCAATGAAAAACGTACCTAATGGCTGGGTTCCATAATAGAATGAAGGTCTTCATTGGAGCACACATGTGTATTGTGGAAATTAAGAACGACATATTTCGTGTGAACACGGTCTCATCAGTAAAAAGAATATTGGCAGCAAATTGCGTAGCGCCAGCGATAAAAACGAAAACGTGCTTGATGATCGGGTGGATTTACGGTCTGCACTCGTTATATATAGTAGGGGTAAAGCTGTTGCTCGTAGAGGACTCTCCAAACAAAAGGGATACTAATTCCTACCTCGGCTGATGTTATCCACAAACTCGTCCCCGGATTCTGTTCAGCCCCTGCCAAAATTGCTTCTTCTGCCTTAAGGGTGGACAGCGACCTTGGTTTCCCAGGATCATGGGATTGTTTCCCAAATAAATTGGTATCACGTAATCTTTGGTGCAGTTTCACAAGCGGTTGTAATGGGCGTTAACATAAAGACGTTGCGCTTCTCTGACGTTCCTACGACCATATGCGTATAGTAAACACGCATAACGAAAATTCGTGAAACTATGCACTAACCACCGAACATCAACTTCAAACTGTACGTTTGACAAAACCTATATCAACTACGATAGGAAAATGAAAGTTTTTGTCAATGAAAAAGGAGTTAAGCGAAAGAATGTGCAAATACTACAAAAAGGAATAATCCTTCGTAATTCCGAAACCGTCCATTTGCGGACCATTGTTCGTTAACCCTTTTCTGCATATTTTGGACCGTAGTATCTTGCCTCAAGGTTTGTGGTACGTTTTCTAACACCCTGTTTTCCTCCGGTGCCTAAAATTCTCAAATTTAAAATAACTTTCGCTAAATACGTAGAGATTTATTTCATTTGTTGTTAACTTAATAATTTGCCAAAATAAATACCGTTATTTAACGAGTCGTTGAAATAGGGAATGTGTACGTTTGAGGGTTAAACGCAGACGACGCCGGGTAGGCAGAAACATATCCGTTGGCTAGTGTTTTCTCTTCTCACATTGCTTTTGCCGTGAGTGATTCCATGAATACTACGAGGAGCTATATTAACATTATTTTGATTAGTCTAAGATCGTTAATGTCAGTATCTTTTGTTTACTGTTACGATGGAAACCAAACTATATTAACGCCTGAAACCATATATATGTAATTCCCAAAAGCAAAACTCGTCCTTTGACTGCAAATAACCACTCAAAGTTTTGAATCAATATATTAGAAACGTCAATGTTTGTTTCTTTGTTATGGTAACCAAACAGTATCATCAGAAACCACTTGGATTCAATACCCAAATGCAGCACTAGCGCTTAATTGTAAATACCTCTACTTTCATTGTTAGACATATGCATCATTATACGGAACCGCTAGAGGTATAAATTTTTATACGGTAGACACAGAAAAAAAAGAAATATTTTCATTCGGAGTGATTCTTTTTCTCTTTTCAATAAATTAATGTTGTGCCGATCTCTGAGATGGCCATGTAAACCGCTGGTACTTCCACCAGATGCTTTAATTTTCTTTAAACACCCTTTACATACAGCCACATCTTTTACTTGTGTACGGTTAAAATGGTACCACGGTGAAATTTTATCCATAACTACGAACAAGAGAAATATTTTAAATAACAATATAATTTTACTAGTACTACTTTTTTAGTTTTCTTAAATTTACATATTTTAATTAAAAAACCCGTACAGCATGAGTAGTACTCGCATTATGTAATCAATTATTCAAATAAATTTACTATTACAATCTATTATTATTACAGCAATATTACAGGTTGTAATTTTTGCAATCAACGATATTCATACCTTCGGTTTTTACTATAACCACTCGCACTGTTCGCTGCACCCACCAGAATAAATTCAGAGCCGAGAAGGAGAGCGGCGTACCCTTTCCAGTATAGATGCTGAACACGTGTAGACCTGCTCACTACACGCTACAACACGTTGTAAGCGGTTTTTACAGAGCGCCAACAATTGTAAAAGACATAAACACATGAGTTTTTTTTTACTTACCATCTGCTTGATATAATAAATAACAAACTAAGGTGTAAAATAAAGTATGTGTGTTTTCGTTTAAGTAACCTAAGGCATTTACTAAATGTTTTGAAAACCTAAAATAATAATTATTTTTTTACTTATTCTGTTTGTATATGTATTTAATATTATTTCCAATTGCCGGTAAAAGATTTCAATTTACCGATAAAGATTTTGAAAGAATTTTCGCAATTTTTTCAGTAAACAGGTATACCGCACTCCCTAGTTGGGACTCTGCATATTGAAAAGCACGTACCAGATCTGAAAACGTAACATAATTGTAATAACGCTTATTGATATTATAATAAAGCTTATTAATATGGTGATGCAGGTTAACTCTCTTTTCTTATCTAGGTCCTATTATCTATTTTTTGTGTACATTTGCAATATTCGGATATATACCATTGCATATACTGAATCAATTATCTAATCAGTTAATTGGCGCGTACTAATCAATAATTCTATTTTATGTATTCATGAGTGTACTATATGTCCGCTTGCATATATTATATAGATTGCTAATCTCTAATTAATAGTACTACCTGCTCTACGTACATATTCTTACTATGATGGTGTAGGCAAGCGCGAGAATTACACAAGCTTCTTGATATGAGGTACATATAGCAATTAAACATATTTTAGTATTTGTATTGTCCGTGCGTTTTACGTCATATTGTAATTATATAGTACAGTCCCTGGCCAAATTACTTGAAACACTCAATATTTTGTAGTTTCTTCATAATAAAATATAAACTATACATGTGTTATATTTTTTATTTATAAAATATATTGTAAAAATATGTAACATACGTAAATATTAAATAAGTAATTAATATTTAATCCATAACCCATGATTTTTAATAATACCCTTAATTCTTCGGGGCATACTTTCAATGCATGATATGATCGTCTCTTTTATATCTTCATCGTTCTTCCATACATCCTTTACATTCTTCATTAATATTTCATTTGTAGGGTTTTCTCTTTCATATACTTTACTTTTTAGTCGATTCCATACATTCTCGCTGGGATTGAGGTCCGGTGAATTTCCGGGCCAACGTAAAAGAGGTATGTGATTGTCTTCAAAGAATTTCTTAACCTTTTTTGCCACATGGCAAGGAGCATTATCTTGCATAAACATAAGCCCTGTTGGTATGCGACGTCCTGGCTTAAAATACGGCAATAAAGTGTTTTTTAACACATTTATGTACTGCTCTTGACGCATTGTACCTTCTACAAAATACAAAGGGCCGGGTCCGTCTCCACTAATCACTCCCCAAATCATTACCTGCGGAGGGTGTTTTACAGTTCGAAGAACCCTGGCCTCTGTGAGACGTTCGCCAGGTTGTCTACGAACAAATTGTGCACAGAGTGCACTCGTCACTAAAGAGAACCTATTAAATAATGCAAACATTAATTCAGTAAAAATCATGTTGTTAAGTTATTCACCTTTTTCCAATTCTCGTCTGTGAAATGTCGATATTCTCTTGCAAAGTTGAGACGAGCAGATTTCATTTTTTCTGTTAAACGCGGCTTTTTTACAGGTCTTCGGCCCATTAGGCGATTTTCGCGCAATCGGCGCCTGACAGTTCTGCTCGAAATCTCTATTCCTCTCTCTTGTAAATTTTTTTGAATCATTTTAATTCTAGCAAATCTATTACTTAAAGCCTGATAAACAATTTCACGGTCAGATCTCTTCGAAGTTTTTCTTTTCCGACCGCACTTTGCCCGTCTTTGTGTCGATGGGCTAGCTCCTTCGTTGAAGTTTCTAGCTAAACGCGATACAGAAGAAGGAGATACTTTCTGTAATTTTGCAATTTCTCGTTGTGAATGTTTGTTTGATTGTAGAAGAGCTTGTATAGCGGCTTTTTGTTCACTTGTTAAATATTTAAATATTAAATAATTAATTATTAAGAGGGAGATAGAATAACAATTTTACCTTTGCAATAACGATATATCAACACAAAACACTTAACGATACTCCACAACTTAGCTTCTATACGGTTATGACGATATATTTTAAAAAATATCGATGCATTCTCTAAACTGTGAACTCGCTAAATGTAAGTTGATAACTGAAATATTTATATATACGTACTTTGATCTTAGATCTTTGCATATTAGCTATATTGTCGGCCCGCACTTGACCAAAACATTAGGCGAGGTCCACTGTATCACTGCATACGTGTAATTTGTACGCCTATCTTACTGATTAATGATAAAGACTATTTGGGACATTTCTGGTCTTTCCAATGGAATAGGCCACGATACAAGTTAAGAGATGACTATCAGTACGCTATCTCTTTCGAAACAATAATACCAATTATTTATTGTAGATTTATGTGTAGAATTATCAACATGCCAGAATTCGAATAATAACCCAAAATAATTAAAATTCTGTAAATATATAATGAATTTTGATAATTATTGAAAATTCAAAATATAATTATGTGAGTGAATTTAGGTGTGTATACGAAAAATTCTATTATAAAAATAAAGTACAATTTCAAGTAACTTCTTAAGAAAAGAGTCAAATAATTTAACCGCGTTGTCGAAAGTAACAGAGTGTTAATATTTGTAACATACATATACAGCAACAAAATTTTTATTAAAATCAACAATTTCGGATTTTGCTAAAGGTAATTTTTCATGTTAACGAAATTGAGAAAATAACAGAAAATCATAATTGTTAGCGCAGGGGATTTTACATTTTAGTTAGTACTTTTGCCATCAACTATATTACTTTGTTACTTCCTATAGATTTCCTATAGTTATCACTAACTCTACTATACTGTAGAATTATTCAATAGTTTTGTCAGATTAAAAATTACTTTTAATTAATTTTAACCCAATGAGAAGTCAAAAAAAAACAACCCCGATGGTACAGTTTATCCTACAAAAGATTCAACGTTTTTTGTAAATAAAATGATTATAATGTTTATTAGTTTCATGGTTTATAGTTGGTTGAGAAATAAAAATTACGTCGTTTTGTGCTCAATTAGATTATATTATTATAGATACCTACTTGTTTCATATATGAAAAGATCTACATTCAGATTTTCACTATATAATTTACTTAAACGTACGCCAAGTGGGTTGCATTTTTTCTTATAAGAATAAACACGCCTAAAAATAATATGAATAAAATTTCCTGAAAAGAAAACTTGGAATGTAAATTTATTCTATCCCCTCTGTTGCGAAAATGAAATTTTATCTAATTTGGCTGTTTCGCCTATTTTGTAACTTTCAGCATCTGAAATTTAATTTATCCGTTGGTTGCCCAGGAGCGGCAGTAGCGACAAGTGGGCGAATATTATTACTTAAAATTTCTTCAGAGAATGTTGCTCCGAGAGTCCTTTCAAAAGTTCTTAATTTTGATTGACGTTATCTACCGCCTGTTATTTTTCATGTAACGTTTCCTTAGTTCTTCCTCGAGATGTCAGCGGGGTCCTACTAGAGAAAATCCCAGGTATGAATCATCTCAATTTATTCTCTTTCGTCGCCTTTTGTGTTCTACCGTATGAAAATTGAATTAATTTATCACTCGTTCTTATAAGATTTCACCTTTCGTAGGTCATTGTCGTATGGTTTTCATCTTTTTAGCTTATTGACGAGTGGTACGGTGGATATCGCGTTTTGATCCATGGAAGTAAGAAGTGAGAAATCTATTTTAATAAAGAGATATTAAATCTATTTAGGTCGGTACAATATTAGGGTACGAAAGCCTAGTACGGAAAATAGTCCGTAAATAACACTAAAGTATCGGCACACTCCGCATCACACAAGTCGCTGGTCTGGTGCAAAAGTATTCTAAGTCACGTGTTTATAGAATCGAGAAATCGACAATTGAAAATTTTAATTTCAAATAACTTTCTTCTTGAGGAAAGTATTGCTTTTATATCTATACAGTATTCTAAATGTAATGCTAACTCAGGATAGTTTTGTAATATTTATTAGAACCCTCTCCATGTAATTTGATAACAAACTTATAAAATGTGAAATTTAGACTTAAGACTTTAGGATGGCTTTGCACTAAACCGACGAAGTTATTTGATTAATCCAGAACAGCTGTTTCGAGAATTCATGGATTATCATTGTCAATCGTACGCCCGAATGGTGTAAGAAGAAATTTTTACTTCTAACATGCCTGTTCTATCCCTACTCTTGAGAAGATATTTACAAGTACCTACTTTTGCCGCACCTAAAAACTGCAACATGCGAAAAATACGGAAAATAAACGAAAAAGTCTTTTGTCTAAGTAACACGCAACGTAAAACATGTGTCCGCTTTACCCCAATAAATCAATAAGACTTGACTAGACCAGTGGCCCTTTGCCTTTGTTCAGCAAATTTGTATTAATTTTTATATAAATAGCTTCGTAAGGGTCTAATTCCCGCGGCGAAGTTACGTTCTCAATTTCTAATTTAATTTTATACGGGGTTTCATTTGTGTGTTATGCTACACTTGGCGCTTCAATTTTACCGTGCTTGCAGTTTGCGATGTGCTCCTTGGATCTGGTGCCTATCGCTTTCATTTGTCCAATGCAGGATTTATCACAGTCACTACATGCAATTGTATAGATTCCAGGCCTTTCCTTCATGATCGGTTTATCTTTCGGATTGCCAAGAAGGTTTTTGAACGTATTTCGCAAACTGAAACACATGTCCATATCTTGTCCTCTAAAAACTTTACTAACACTTTGTAAAACTGTAAATATCGGTTTGGGTTGCACTATCTTATGCTTTCGCATTCGACTACCCTATGTTTTCATTCCCTTCGACTTAATAAAATGCTGCGCACAGTACTACATTCGTGCAGTAAATTCCCTAAAGCTCCTGATGGTTTCGGTGTGTTATGATGTGAATAAAAACATATTTTTTTATGGAAACAATAGAACTTTCTTACCTTATCATGTTAATACGATAGTAAATAATTGCTACAGATGCGTAAGAAAGAAATACAGTGAAAACTAAACATTGTTTAGATAGTATTAATCGATTTGCCAGTAAAGAGGTTTGTGTGGGATAAAATAATGAGATTTCTTGTTTCGTAAACATTTCCGACTAGCTAGCAGAGAAACGACAGATATAATTAATTTTATTTATTTATGATAATCATTTCTCGTTACTATTCTCCAGTCCGTAAATCATTTTATTATTAATCATATTACAATATTCACCTAATTTTAAGAAAAATATTGTTTGTACGTTTAACCGAAAAATTAGCAAACCATAGCAGGTTCCAGATGAAAGTGCATCTCTCAATTGCTAAAAGTAAAAACTATGGCGTATGTTCGGTTTGTTGCCGCACCGAGTGCAAATCCGGCAGTTGATGCTTCGAAAAGTGCAGGATTAAGTCAGTGTCGGAGCGCACTGGGAACATACACGTAGGTTCAGGTTTCACCAGGATGCGAGATATATTGTACGTAGCGCGATCTGGCATACTTGCAGCAACAAACTGGATATAAGAAACTGTAATTTCTAACATACTTAATCTGAGAATACAGAAAAATTACGCAGCAATTCTGTATTAACACATTTTGTCGGAAGGCGTTGAATTATAATATTACGTGATCGAGCGCTTTGTGATATACTACGACTGGATAGGATCTCTCAGTGAGACTCGAATACGCTGTTGCCATTCACAGAGGCAATCCTCCGTTCGTATCTGGACCAACGTGTGTAAGTAGAAAACGCTATGAAGCTATTGACAGAGGAACTATTACCATGCATTTATATTGGATGATTTGACAATAACAATACAATAAATTAACTAATGTTTAAGAGATTACGCCCAATATTGAGTCTAGTCTTGACGTTCTACAATTAGTACCTTCGATTGGATATGTTATCGAAGAGCTTGAAAATTATTAGTTCGTTATACAGCTTGCTCCACAACGCATTAGCTCATTTAAGTGGTTTAGCGTTCAGGAATTGTAAGACAATAAACATTTTATTACGTAACAAGAAAGAATGAGTTAGCTTTTTTAATGTCTACGATATTTTAGAGTAAAGTAGTGTCCATTATGAGAGATATACTCCTGTGTATACGATTTCTGAATACTCGCATGGTCTGCGATTATAATTTTAAGGACTTCAAGGTTTTGCAGTTGGTGTGTATAAGCTTTCGGTTTGAGGTAACCTCCCAAGAAGTAATTTACTAACATATGACAATAGGCAAAATTTTGCTTGTTCTCGCATCTGTTCAAGTAAAAATGTGAATTCAGATTTACACGTTATGAGTACAATCTTTAAAATGCGTTAAAAGAATTATACCTTACCTTAAGTTTGACTATTTTTCTACAATAAACTACTGACATTTTTGATGCAAACTTTATATTAATAGGAAGTTTATGACACAGTGTGCACCATACACTTTAAAGAACCTAAATTTATTCACTGAATTAATGACTATTTTCTGTTTGAGTGGTACTAGCTAATCCAAATTCCGTATATCACATTCATGCCATGTTAAGGAAGGACAAAGTGCCCCATTAGTAAAATAATAGCAATAGTAATAATAATAGCTCATTCTTTTGATAGGGGGATGATAGGAAACGTTAAAATTAAATTGTCTATATAAACAAAATATTAAATTATACAGTTACCTTTTTCAGTTAACCTTTGCATAAATGTTTCTCAACTTAGTTTTGAATATGCCAAAACTTGATGTTTCTTATCACCTCAAGCAACCCATCAAATAAGCAGCATCTCAAAATGGTAGCTGATTTTCTGTAATACACGTCCTTCACTTTAGTCAATCTTATATCAAATTTGGCTCGAGTATCATAATCATGGTAATTACAATTTCTAAGATAACAATTTTTATTTTGATAATTATAAGTTAAAAGCTTTAATATAAAATTCACATGACAATTAGTACCTTATTGAACGGTTCCCGACATGAGGTATCTGGCTTCTCACAGAAAATGAGACACATAATTCGTTTTTGAGCAATAAAGATTCAACTAATACCATGAGGTTGACTCTAGGCAGCAATATTACATTAGACTGCAGGATAAATAAGAGAATAACAAATCTGTAAAAGTGAATCAACATTCATATAATGTTTTAAAGTGCACATAATATAAAAACCTCTATTTAGTCTCTTACAAAGAAGATTGATCTGTTCCCTCCAAGAAAGATTACAATCAATTATTAAATCAAAAAATTTTCCATCAATCCAATTTTCTGAACGTTAACAATCAAAATACCTATAGCGATAATTTATAAAATCTCCCATTCTGGATTTTATCTTATTCCTTTAAAAGTTAGTATCCCTATCCGATACAATTACATATATTGGTTTTGTCTGCATTAATACAACGCTACCGTAAGTAATATAAACAGGCAAGTCATTTACATATATTAAGAAAACTAATGGCACTAACACATTACCTTAAGAACTTCCTACATTTAAATAAAGAAATTAGATTTAATATTTTGCGTTTTAACGACTTTTCTGCCACTTAAATATGAAATGATCCAATCATTGACCTATGAAGACCCATACTATATGAAAAATCCATATTTGCTTAATTATACAGATGAAATTAATTTATAAATAAAATTTAATTAATGAAATAAAAATCTCAAGACGCCGGTAGGATTCGAACCGAGGACTCCTGTTTACCAGACGGGCACTCTACAGGGTCTCTTGTAGGGACGAATCCTTTTACATACCAAGATGTTTAATGCCTGCAGATTCATTTATCCTCAGACGACTGAATAACTCAGAAACTATTCATGCCATCGAAAAGAAATGTAGATAAAAATTTTATCATATGAAAAGAGACAGTATATCGTAAGGCCCACGTTTAATTTTAGAAGTGTCATCAATGTCTTTCGAGTGTTAAGTTGGTTTTTTCAATTGGAAACCTACATTTTTTTAATAGGTATGTTATTGCCCACGAAAAAACAAATCACTTTTATTTGAAACCTTTATTTATTTAACAGCTATTTACGCATATAAACATTAATAAAGTAATTAAAACAAACAGAAGAAAACAAGTGGGCTTCGCTTAAAATAACTCGCATTAAAGCGAAGCCTACTTGTTTGCCTCTGCTTGTTTTAATTCTTTTATTAACGTTTATATTCGTAAATAGTTGTTAAATAAAAAAAAGTTTCAGATAAAAGTTATTTGCTTTTTCATGGATAATGACATACTTATTAAAAAATGTAGGTTTCCATTTGAAAAAACTAACTTAACACTCAAAAGACATTGATGGCACTTCTAAAACTAAACATAGACCTTACAATATACTTTCCCCCTCCATATGATGAAATTTTGTCTACATTTTTTTTCGATTAAATAAATGGTTTTTGAGTTACTCAGTTGTCTCAAGATAAATTAATATGGCTTTCATAGATGAATAATGAAAAATCCATATTTCCTTGATTTTACTGATGTAATTAAACATAATTAATGAAATAAAAATCTTAAGGCGCCGGCAGGATTCGAACCTACGACTTCCATTTGCCGGACGGGCGCTCTACTACTATACCGTAAAGTCTCTTGTAGGGACGAATTCTTTCACATCTATATAGGTTCAAGTGTTATTTGACACATAATTATTTCTTAATGAATCGAATACTCCAAATAGGTTGAATAAGATGATAGCAACAAATTCCCCCCTAACCAGACAATCTAAAGCATACTAAGCCGACTCCACCAGTGCGGTTTCACAAGACAAATCTTTCCTACATATATTCATATTGTGAACTGTTAACATTAGATTTATTAAAAAAACTTCAATTTTATCACAAACTATTCGCCCCCTGATTTTAGAGGATACATTTATTAAAGAAATTGGGCGGTAGTTTTCAATTATCTCAAATTCATCTTTTTCATAAATCGAAACAACAGCTGCATATTTCAATCCATCAATCAATAGGAGATAATTCCATTGAACAATATTGCATCAATCTTACTGGTACCACATTCAACCCAGTCGACCTTTTATCTTAAACATTTCGTGTAACTTGCAAAACATCATCATCCGTAGGTGGTTGAAGGTAGAAATAAGTATTATTAATAAATTTACCACAGTTGGAGTAACAGTGGGAAAAGTGCGATCCAAAACGATTTCGGATATTTATCTCAGCCATTGAAAAATATTCGATAAACAAACTACTAACAGTTTGCGGATCGCTAATTAAATGACCATTATGTAATATGTGTATTTCCTCGTTGAACTTAGATTCACCTTTAATAGTGTTAGTTAATTCCCATAAAAAGGCTAAATAAGAGTAAAAATGCTAATATCACCTGTAAATGGTTCAGTAGCCAAGTGGGCTGGGCATTGTGTGTTCGAGTCCTACCGGGGTCAAATGGAAGACTTTTCTGGTCGGTCCGGTACAATCCCGAGTTACCATTCGCAAGTTGGGGAATAATTAACTGCTGTTTCCGCTTTACGGCGAGGTAGTGATAGTAATAAAGCCATGGAACACTTTACACACACTACTTACACACCAAGAAGCTCTTGAGGTTATGGATTCGCATATTTGTACGATGTGTATTTACTTTGAAAAACATGTGGCTACATATTTTGCAAATTGATAAAACATAGCAAAGATTTATACTTAGAAAGTAATAATTGTTGCGAGAGAATGCTCCATCCTAAAATTGTGCAAAGCGGTTTCAGCATAGATAACCCTAGATAGTTTCAGTGAATTTATTTCTACCACAATTCTATTTTTCGTAGAGTTCTAAAACTGAAGGCATTTGTATTTGCGTTGTTGTGAGAGACAAACATGTCGAGGGAAACATGTTTACAATTTTTTCATAAATACATTTTTCTCTGCCTGACAGTACATAAGTTCAGATTGTTAAATTGGATTTCCAGCTGAAACTTTCCCTATTGCGCCTAATTAAAACTTTTAATATGGCAGTTTTATTGCACATTCTCCCAAGTTTTTCCATTTAGGAGATCGTAACATTAATAACATGAATTATGAAGGGTGTCCTTTTTCCGTAGGAAGGTACATGCTCGATACTTGAGCAATTACGAAAGTCACAGGGGGAAGATCATTGCGGAAATATTTTGCTTCAGATATTGCCGATTTTTATGAAAAAGGGGAGAGTACAGTTGAAACGTGTCTGTGTATCCGGAAATTCACAATTGACATTTATAATTTTTAAAACATAAAGGCTACTAATAACAATTTTTTTTGTTCATGCCAATTTGTTTACAAAATACGCTTAGGCAGAGTGTGGGATTTATAGTTTACACCGGAAACATTTTATTACTTAAAGTACTTCACAGTAAGAAGAAATAGAGAATTTGAAAAGAATGAACTTATTCGATAAACGGATGCACCTTATAAACACCAAATAGATATTTACTTCATCCTCATCTTATTTATGAGATTTTGATAAAAATGTTTGTGCACAACTAATGCTTTATTACAAATTTATATGACTAATGCGTCAAGAGCAGCTATACTAGCATTAACAAGGTGCTTCTTTAAGTTCATTCTGTTTTAATGTTCTTTGTAAGCGTTGGTAATGTATTTTATTCTTGATGTACCACCTTATTGAGAACAAGAAATTGTGTTTACTAATACTGTAGGTATACGAAAGAATTGAGATCTGGATATACTGATCCAAAATTATCTGGATATCCGGATATTCGGATCCTAGAAACCTGATCCACTATCCGATTCCCGGATCCGGATCCACTATCTGATTCTAGTTCCGGATCCGCTATCCGACTCTCGGGTCCGCCATCCTGTTTGTTACACCTTAATTTGCGAATTCAGTTAAATCCATATTTAAAACATTTCATTGTTCCATTTTGCGCCAATTCCTCTATTTTAATATATAACGAAACTGAACACCTGCGAAGAATGACTTAATCGCGTCTATAATGCGTAGTATTCGTGTATGTTTTAGCTAAACTCATTCCCCTAATTTGTCCTATGATTTGATCTTTATTATTTAATAAAACCATTAATATTAATCATTTCAAAATTCGACACCGCTAATAATCTTTGTTATAAACCCTTCTAGCACATTATAACAATAAATTTGAGTTGTATTCTTAAGTTAATGAGATATTTAGTAATTAATTGTTTAGAAACCAATCATTGTCATTTCTTTCAATACTTTACGCCCCGTAGCTTCGTTGTTTACCACAGGACTTAAATTAAGTTTTGTCAACATGCAGTATTAATTCCGTTTTACATTTTCGTATCAGTTAAATTAGATTTCATCCGTAGCTAATTGTTGTAATTAGCAATCACCCAGTTCAACACACGCACGAATACGTCGCTATACACCGATCTCGCATACGTCATCATACCTTTGCTTCCGCATTGGTCCATTCAGATCTCGCGATCCCATTGGATTCTCGTACAATATATAAATAGAGGCATTTTCCCTATCAAAGGGATGAGTAACGAGTCGTTTGGCAGAAGTTAACGTATCAACTAGTGATGTAAGGCCGTAAGTGGCCTAGTGAGTGAAACAATGTCCTGGAGTACCAAGACTTTTGTCGTCGGACATAATCCCTGCTGGGGTATCTTCCTTGGTATCCACGGTCTACATTCCCGGCGATTATATGGTTTCGCGATTTAGTCGCCTTTGAGCAAATCGTCGGGAATAACGCTTTATGCGGATCTGGAAATTGATTTCCTCCATGGACTTCCGATTTTGGAAATTGGCTTCTTCCGTAGAGTTGCGGGATCTGGAAATCTATTTCTTCTATCGAGCTGCGTTCATACGTTCTCTGCCCAATGCTCATCACACATCACCCATTTCCCCGGTCTATCAGCGTGGCGTCCTTTCTGAATCAACGCCGTCGAGAAAGTTCTACCACCGTAACTAGCTGACCGACCTCCTTCTTTCGGCGTGTCTACCTGAACCCTTTTTTTATATAAGTTAACATAAGATATTTTCTGTAACGTTACGAATTATAATTAACATTTTGCTATCTTGGTCGAGTCATTTGGCGTATTTAACGGTCATTCTTTTTGGTTAATTATAATTCGTATTCTAAGATTTAAGAACTACGCTTCACGCAAATGTTGCTGCCTATTTTGGAATTTGGTAAATCACTTTCTTTGTTGTTTAAATTAGTATTAATCTTTGAATATTTCTTTAGCACTTTTATTCATTTCTTTGTAAACTTTGTTAATATATTTATAGTTGTTATTTTGGCCCTGAGATATTAATAGTCTTTTTTGGTAACATTTTGTCAATCTTTTTAATAGTGTTCTCTCAGTCAATATACAGTTTGTTCAAATATTTGCTACATGTTCTGAATTTCTTCTGTACACTCCTTTCTTCCTTTCCCTCGAAAACGCTGAATTGTTTCAGATGGAAATATCGACCACCAGCGAGGCGACTAAGTTAAACAAAACATTCAGTGGCGTCCTATGAACATCAGAATTCTTACCCAAGAGTTCAAATACCGGGTCGTCGTCTCGGCGAAGAAATACAAAGAACCTTCACGACTTCAGCAACCAAAAATAAATTTTAAACGCCGTTGTATTATTACACTCCTTGACGCCTCCCTTTCTAACACTACGTTTAAATAGCAAAACAGCACTCTATCGCTTTAATTAATTTTCTTCTTCTTTTTCTTTTTTTTTAACCGTAACATGTTTTCGGATCTGGATCCGTTATTACTTTACAATATAGTAGGTAATGGAGTTGGAGCGACCGGTTTCGGTCCCATCTTCAGGCTCGAGTTAAAAGTGGTAGTAAGAAATTGCCAAATTAATAAATAAAAATAAAAACTACACGTTCTATATATCAACAATTGTTGGACTAGTGTGAGAGGTAATTAGAGTAAATGAAATTTAAAATCTTGTAAATCGGGACATACACAACATAGTAAAAAAGTCAATCACAGAGCCGCATTAGATCAATATAGAAAGTGTTTAATAACGAAGACATCGAATTTGTGTTATATAGAGAAAAAGTGCAATAATTTTTAAAATCCATGCGATCAGAATAATACTGGGTTTTCCCGCGCACAATTCAAAGTTATTTTACATTACATAGGTGTTAAATAAATCTGGTGATTATTACAGCTATATTGTTTGATAATTATTCGACCTATTGCAGGTATTTATTCGGAAAAGTTGTCAGAGATCAAGGCTGGATCCACGTTATCGGATAATGGATTCGATTGGGTAAAGAATCCGAATTCAAGATTTGGGATAGCGGACCCGGATCCGAGGTTTCGGATAACGGATCCAGATCCGAGGTTTCGGATAATGGATCCGAATCCGAGATTTGGGATAATGGATCTAGATCCGAGGTTTCGGATAGCGGATCCGGATCTGAGATTTCGGTTGATGTATATAGATAAGCAAGCGTGTCATGTTTCATAAAAGACGCTTTTACAATTGACTTTAAATTAGGCCAAAAAGGGTTTTCTAACATAATTTGTTATTAATCAATACAGGCAAATTTTGACTTTTTGATTAAAAAATTATATCAAATGATATACGTACAAAAAATCGCGTAATCCTTTTAACTGCCAAATTGGCACTTATTTCAGAAAATGACAAAATATATTTCTTTTCAAATGTTTAGGAAATGTCAAAGGAAAAGCTTCTTTGTTTTTTAAATATTTACTAAGTTGCCAATTTTCGACACTCTAATATGTCTCTAATATAATCTTATTCCTTTTCCATTTCTTTATAATAATTCATTTTTGGATTATACTACCTATGTTAACTTGAAACAACACGAAACACAAAAATCAAAATAACTCAAAACCAGTTGACTTTGGAGGTAGGGTACCTTAATACAAATTGTTTCATAACAATCCATGGAATCTAAAAAAACAATAAAAAGTGTGTCGTTCCATTAAAATTATTAAAGTTGGTTAAGATTTCCGATATAACCGGGGTTACGAGAAATAATTTGTTTTAATAGTGCTGGCATGCTTACTGCCTGCTACAAATTTTCAGAATTGGGCTTGGATGCTAATTGTGAAAACTTTTAATGAAAGGAAAATACTGTTTATATGCTTACATTTTTCACATTTATTTGCAGTTTTTCCCCCATGTCAGTATTCAATTGCTTAATTATTTAAATAATAAAGGAAGGAGAAATAGAAATTGATTACACTTCTCTCGAAAAGTCGCTGTTATGCCTTTCAGAAACTCCACTAACAGAAATTTGCATTTTTTTGAAGTTATACTAATAAGATTACTATCCGTATCTAGATTAATCTGGTGTTGGTGTAGATTATCTTTTGTCACGAAGCTGCACCTAAAATTCTGCAACATATTTGAGTTCAAGTCTAGAAGTTCAATTTAACCTAATTGACATATCTGAGTAACTCGAAGAGCGAAATTCGTGTACTTTATTTAGAATTTGGCGGTAATATATTAAGTAAAGCAAAGATTATACAGAGATGAGATCCATCAGGGCAAAGAGATGCGCCGGAAACCGCGGAAAGAAATGCAAATCTTGCAACCGGGAACGTTTCCGAGATAAGAGAATGCATCTTGGGGAAGTAAGCTAGACAAAGTGGTCGGACGTTAAAGTGTTGACTCCATTAGAGGGAGTCATCCTTAGATAGAAGAATTGCCGACCTCAACAATAACAGAGGTCGGGAGTATGGGCATTCAACCACCAACGTTCGCCCGCCGTTTTCGCCGTCTATGTTTTCCACATGTTAATGTGTACATTTAGGGAGAAAGCGGTTTGATATATTGCACGACCTTACTATATCTATTGACTAGAAATGGACGGGAAAAACATTCACTTTGTTCGTAATTTATAAAATAGGTTTTCAATCGTTTTGTTATTTTCAAGCAACTCTTTCTCGTAGAGTCATTGAATCAACCTTCATTTTAATTTGCGGAATGACGCAAACTGTTTTAAAAGCTGTAAGGAGGAATTTCAGAATTTTCACTTAAACTTCAGGTAGCGGAACTCTCGTATTTTACCGGAACAAAAAAGCAAAAAATTACTTTTTCCACGATACTTAGTTTAAGTTTACAAGACAAAACGAGAATATAAACCGTCTAGAGATATTCCTTTGGAATTGTTTAAAGTAAATATTGAAAAAGTTGAATGAAATGTACCTCTTTTGTTTAATTTATTGTAATCGATAGCATACATACTTATCTTTTTGCTGTTTACAATTGAGCAATCAGCAATTGTTACTGACTGATACAATAAAGTAGAATAAATTTAGTAGATTCAAGAAAATAGATAATAAAGCTATTAAAAATATATAATAACCTTCATCAGGCTAATGAGCTCTATTACAATTATGTTATCCTTTAATATCCAGTACTTGCTTTTCAATATACAGGCAGTCCATGGATGGGGCTACAAAGAGGAAAAAATTGTTTAATATACATTTTACTGAAAAAAGTTAGTCTTTATAAAAAAATCTGCATTCCTCAACATGTCCAAAAACATATTTAGATTTGATTACAGGCATACACTTACTTATAAATTCAATTATTGCAGCTGACACTTTTATTTTTCAATTAAATAACAGTCACTCTTTGAAATAAACAAATAAGTAAGTATTATTTCTTAACTTAAAGCAGATCTAACAATCACTTGTATGCATTTTTCAACTCCTTAATAAATTCATTATAAGCTGTCTGTATCGTAGCAGGCACATCAGTCTCATCCACCGCATCCTTTATTGCTTGTTTTAATTGATCTGAATTATGTATTATGAATTATATAAAAGAAATCCATTTGTGTAATCTCAGCTGACCTAGCATGTCATTCAACTAGCCATTTCTGCAAATTAATTTCCCATGAAATTGACGATTCAAAACATTTTTTATCAATACAGTTGAATGAGCCGAACATCCGTCTTGTCGCCAATAAATCTTCCTTCGTATGCCAGGGTTAATCTTGTGCAACTGAGGTAATGCAAATGCTTCTATCAAATCTAAATAATCGTGCTGAGTTAAATTCTGTTCTAGAAAATATGGACCAATAACACCACCATAGAAAATACCACACCTTACGTTTACTTTCTTATAACGTTGGCTTCTTGGCCGAATTTTAAATTGTAGATTCACCACAGCCCAATTTCTTGTGTTTTTAAAAGAAACGAGACCGTTAGTTGAAAATGTTGCTTCAATAAGGTAGATTTTTTTATGAAAGATTCTATTCTTAATGGACTTCTCTCCAACCTATAAACAAAAGTCTAACTTTTTTGCATCGCCTCCATCTCCAAATGTATGGGTTATTGTGGGCTTATAAGGCAGGGTTTTATTATCTTTGTAGCAAAGATTTAGAAACTTTCTCAAAACGTTTCCTCAAAGACAACCTAGGATTTTCCTCCACCGAATTCATTGCTAATAATGTCGCAGCGTCATTTTGGTCACATTTCTTATGTCCTTTTTTTAAATCCATTACTGATCCAATTTCGTCAAACTTATTTAAAAGATTACGTAAAGCTACCTGTGATTCAGATGTATTGGGAACTTTTGCTTAAATAAATGAATGGCATATCTGTGTGAGACCTGCCCAACACCATAGCATTTAACGAGATAGACACGTCCTTCTTTAGTGAGCATTTTGGAAGTTAAAAATGAAGTACTTGACACAGCCCAAAACTAATTTAATTATAGTACAAAGCAAAGTATACTACATACTTTATTTTAATAAGAAAAATTATTAGTATCTCTAGGCATTTAAACCGAGTACGCACTTGTATACCTGATTGCGTTCCGATGTTAAAAACTTATAAACCAAATGTTATTATAAACATAAACGCAAAATAACAAACAACAAGTATCGGCACACTCCGCACCACACAACTTATTAATTAATTCGGAACAGCCGTTTCGAGGACCCGTGTGTCCTCATTATCAACCGAACGACCGAAGGAATGTCAGAAAAAATTCTAATTCTACCATGCTTGTTGCATTATGATATGCATGGCTTCTTGTATTTACCAACTAAGATTCACCACTTTAGCTAAAAAAATAGGTTTTTTCCAAAAGACATCAGTATCAAAGCTGTTTAGCCTTTTCTCTATCGGCTCTCTTTTCGACTCTCATATGGCATTTTCCATTATAGAGCTATTTCACGTGTGGGCTTATTTTTGAAGAGCCCGGCGACTAATCAAATGCAGTTACGAGTACTTATCCTTAAATGCAATTGTTGAAGAGGGATTGTAGGAGATATTCATTTATAAAAACTTTAAGTCTTTCTAATTATCCCACTAAACATATTGTCAGATTCTCGTAAATTTTGAAACGGTAAAACGGGTCTGTGACCTAGTGGTAAGAGGCCTTGCTTCTGGCTGTTTAAGATTTAGGCGCCGTGCGTTCGGGTCCCACCAGAGTCAAGTGGCAGATTTTTCTTGTGAGCTCGGTACAATTTCGAGTCACTACTCAGATATCGGCAAACAATCAAGTGTAATTCACCTTTTACAACAAAGGGGCGATAGCAACAAGGCTGTGAAACACTTTACACACACCATTTGCACACGAAAAGGCTCCTGATGTCATAACAAGTTTCAAAGTTTTCATACCCCATAATATCATCACCCCACGTAAAATAATATCTAGTGCGCTAAGCTTGCAAATATTTCTAATAGAGTATCACCGCTTGATATTTGTAAGAGTTACACTATCGTTCATTTGGTCACTGGTTTGGTTAACATTTCGTTAGAAATTTCTGCAGTTGTTTAATTGTTTTATGTGGTACATCTTTCTATGGACCATGTGAAAAGAATATACAGCTGGTTTAATACGGCACGAATGAGATCGTTCCCATAAATCAAGTAATATAATCCAGAAACAGCATACACTTGAGATAATTTAATATTAAATTTCAAATGTGAGTGTATATGCGCCTGTACATACGTACTCTAGGACCAAAAGGCGTATAAGTGTGCATACTTCGAATTTAGAGAACGGCACTCCAAAGCAGATTATGGTAAGTGCTTACAGATTTCTCGTTAAAGGGGAAACAAATTGAAAAGGCTGTTTCTTCTATCTTTATTTCTGTATCCTTTAAAGTAAGAATCAGCTATCGTAAGTGATGAGATTGATCGCTTGACATTTTTAAAATTAGACAATGCAGTTTCCCATGAACACTAAGAAGTCACGAATTTTCAGCGAGAATAACCTACTCTATATTGTCCTTTAACTTGTCAAAGAAATTTTTTTTTTATATTTCAGTTAGTATTGTAGATCTCTGCTACTGCTACTGAACTTACTACTTTATTCCTTTTTTGTACTTTTGACATATAAACGTCAGTGCAAACTTCTTGTTTATAAACTAAAATTGCAAACTTTTTCCATTACTTATATACGTAAGACGTTTTATGCATTTACTGACAGAAACAGAGTATGTAATTTCTATGTAAGGTATTTTTGTTGTTTGACTAGAAGTAGAAAACTTTCAAAAAGGGTAGAGAGATTTCGAGACATCTCTCTACCTTAGTAAAAGTTTCGAAATAGGGGCAGCAATCAGCCTTATTCAGATTACATTTAGTTATGGTTTTAGAACGTTCTTCTTTTGTACTTGTTTTAGGGTTAAAAAATTATGTTAAATTTGAATTAAATAAGGAAAAATAATATTGGGGCTAAAGAGTTTTATTTTCAAAAAGCAAACAATTTTTAGCCGACATTAAGACGGTAAATTTAAAAAAAAAGTATTTGCATCTGTTGAAAAGAAAATATGATTCATGCTTTGTTTTTCTTTGCAGGCTGTTGGGCCACATATCCATTAGCCACCAACACCAAAGAAGCAGCAGCAGACATATTGATATTTAACTTTATTGTGGATTTAGTGTTGAATAAGGTCTTTTATAAACTGATGTCTTGAGAGTTCGTACTTCGGGCATTGAAGTAGTAAATGGTTGATAATACTTTTGTTAATAAATAAGCATTCATATCATCTATCTAATTACATATTACTTAATACACAGATCGCTGGAAATTTATATCGTCCGTATTGTGTTCATGGTTCATGGTGGGGATGCGCCCGTTCATGTCGCATACGGACTGTTTGCTTGTTTGTGTAGATTTTTGCAAATAACGGTGTGTGAGACCGACGTTATCACTTAAGGACAAACATTTTTCTTTCGCCAGGTAAGGCTTTTTCCGTTTTTTCCGGGATCCTTGTTAAAAATACCATTAAGTTAATCTCAGCTGGTGATTATTCAACATCAAATCGAACTACACGTCTTACTGATAAAATTAAAATCAAAGCTCTAGTAGGTTTATTGTACCTATCAGGTGTAAGGAAAACTAATCATTTGAATGGGGCTGACTTATGGAAGACTAACGGCTATCGAATTATTTCGTCTTACGATGACGCTTCAACAATTTAGATTTTTGTTACGCCACCTTAGATTTGATGACAAATCGACACGTGCTGACAGTCTAAAACTTGATAAACTATCTACTATTAGAGAAATATTTGATAAGTTTAATTCTAACTGCCAAAAGCATTACTCGGTATCTGAGTGCGTAGCTATAGACGAATAATTACATGCGTTCAGGGGACGTTGCGGCTTCCGTGCTTACATGCCAAATAAGCCGAATAAATATGGCTTGAACATTTTCGCTTTAGGAGATGCTAGAACGTTTTATACCTCCAACATGGAGGTGTATATTGGGGCACAATCAGACGGACCCTATCAAGTATCTAACAGTCCATCTGCTTTAGTGGAAAGATTATGTTAACCTATTTCTGGTACAAAAAGGAACTTAACCGTGGACAACTGGTTCACCTGTAAAGAATTAGCTGGTTCTTAGCTTCAAAACCATCAACTAACAATTGTAGGTATTCTGAGGAAGAATAAACGTCAAATACTAAATGAGTTCATTCAAGGAAAAAGACTAGTTGGGTCATCTATGTTTGGGTTTCAAGAAAAACGTACTTTGATATCCTATATTTTGAGGCGAAATAAAAACGTCCTGCTATTATCCATACTTCATCATGAAGATTCCATCGATCCAGAAACAGGAAAGCCGGAAATAGTAACATGACGAAGGCAGGAGTCGATGTTGTAGATAAGGTCTGTGCTTCTTAATACAGCGCGAGCGACAAGAAGATTGCCTATGGCGATTTTTTATAGTGTATTGAATGCTAGCTCGCAATAAGTTTTTGGAGAACTTAAGTTTGCCGTTGCTGGATGAGCATTTACGTAGAAGATCATCAAATCAATGTACACCAAAACTACTTCGTTTCAGAGTAAAAGAACTACTTAACCTACCTACTGAAGAATTCCCCCAGCAACAAGGTGCACAGGGAAGATGTTTTTATTGTTCATCGCAAAAGAACAGAAAAACTAAGTATTACTGCCGAATGTGAAACAAGTTTATGTGTTTGAAGCATTGCATAATGATTTGTGAAACTTGTTCACCACAACACCATATGGACATTAGCTGAACTTTTCTATTCATAAGTTTTTTGCTCCTCTTTTCGTTTATGTATTTGTTTTACGAAAAAAAAAAATATTTTTTAAGCTAATAAATTAAAAAAAAATGATTTGTACTCTTTTTTTAAAGAAAAACCGGATGAATTCTCTTGACCTTTTACGACATCTAGGATTTATCAATGAAATTATTAACAATATTTGTATACCAGTGCCTGCAACTAACGTATTTAACCTTCTACTTTCAACTAAATTTAGATTTTTGTTTCTATATACATTTCTATAATTTTATTCATATACTTGTGAGCGTAAAATGTATAGCGGCACTTCCTAATTGTTGAAACATACAATATTTTAACAAATTCTGTGCAACATAAAACAATGCTCAAGTATATAGGCTGTTCAGTTTCCGCTGCAAACGATATAAGTTTAACTATTTTATTGTTTTGGGATTGTGTCTTTATTTAGTATAAAGTATAGTAATAAACACAGTAAGAAGTTTTGGTTTGCTAATAAATGTTTCATGCTGTTGCTGAACGACATCTTTGGTTTAGAAGATACTACGTTTGACATAATGAAGTTCATATCCATTTCCATATCTATAGATAAAACGTCATAATAACGGCCAAAGTCCAAAATGTTTGTATTCTTGCTTGAATTAAACTTTATTTAGGTACAACAGACGCATTGTATACTTTTAAATTCACTATCATCTGTCGTTGGACAGGGCAATAAGTAGCCCAACACTACTCAAGAAGTCTTACAATGGCAGTTTTCTTATGTAAATTGTTACTGTTTCTTTTTGTTATGAGATTTTTACGGTGAAAACGCATAATAGTTCAAAAATTGCTTCCTATTTTTAGAAAAATCGTCGAGTAACTGGTTCTTGTATCTAAACCGCCGCTTCCGTGTCTTTCAGAATAATTTTCGATATAACAGGTAAATTACCGGTATGGCATATTTGTGGTAATGGTTGTGGGCAGGAGAGATGTTGTGATAAACCGGGCGTTAGCAGATAGCATGAGTTTGCTAGGACATTATAGATAAGGAACGAGAAAAGAGATACACGGCGAAAATAGCAGGCGTGTACGTGACAGCGAGACAGATTGGTTTAGGTCAGATGTGACTTTTGATCGTCTGGACAAGTACCTATTTCACACTTATCGTAACCTCTCACTCGACGTTCGTTTTATCGGATCATTTTCGAGACATGACGCGTCCGTATCCGACGTCCGTTCGTCCGGACATCGATTCTTCCGCAAGAAATTTCACCTGACATTCATCTTTTGTTTTGCCCTTTTCTTTTAGGGGAATACCGATAAGGGTAGATGAAGATCGAGCAAAAAGTCGGCCGGTATATTATCGGCCAATAAAAGTTACTCTGGTTGAATAACTTTCGTAGCTACCATTTTTGTCTCTGACTGAGGTATTAATGCATAAAAATGCTTCGCCAGAGGCGGCCCCCCACTTTCGTCAAGAAGCTTTAGATATCGGGAACAGCTTCAATTTACATAAACAGAGGCGTTGTCGTAAGTCTTCGAAAAGTTCTCGTATGTTAAAATATTAAATTACAAACTTCACTGCGCATATACTTGAAACTTTGTCGATTCGTAGGAGACTGGGAGTAGCGAAGTATCATGCTAAGTGGTTGCATAGGTGAAAATATTGTATCGGCATACATGCATGCTTACTGTAAAAATATTTACAACTTTTTCATTAAACTAACAATACCGGAAGAGAATTAAGCATGTCTGTGTATAGTTAGACAAGAAGATTGAATTCTTACATACTGTGGTTAAATAGTAAATAAATCTTTCTCGTTGAGTTGCTCCATATCACTGGAGTACAACTCAAAAACAAAAACCCATTTTGCCGACTGACCTTTGGCTTCTGGCATGTAGTGATGTATCGATGTCCCATCTACGATCACATAATGTCGAAGAAACTTACTCATATTGCGCTTAAACATATTCAAACGTTGCTTTGAAGTTATCACGCGTTTCCGTTTTTGAACAATCGTCCATCCCGTCGATAGCTTTCTCATACTCAATTTCTCGTATGTTTTGCACACGCTCAGTTGAGATGTTTACCATATTAGCAATCTTTCTAATCTTCACTCGGAGGTCTGCTAACATGATATGAACTTTATTGATCATATCGTCCGTAGTCACCTCAATGGGACGACCTGGCAGCTCCTTTTTGATTTCTGCGCGCGTTTTCCCATCCAAAAAAAGAAATCGAACCATTGACCGGTATTGTTTCCATGACACCACAAATACATAAACTTGTGCACTTTCAACAGCTCTCAAAACAACACTACTCAATGAACCTCTCAGAAACTTTGACAGGCATCGACTAAAGAATAGTACTCACAGTCGGTAATGCAGATTTTGATACAAAGCGTCATCTGTCGCCAAATAAGGATACTGCTCATACCATCCTTGTAAGTCACGATAGAAGTAGTTGGTGCGGGTGTTGCGCATTAATATAGGTTTATTAACTTTTTGCCAATTATTATGCGTGATATAAAAAAATTTTGTGATGTTGGAATTGAAATAAAAATATGGATTTTAGTAAATTGTAAGTCTTTTTGGGGGCCAGTTTGATGTGGGGTTATGTGCTGACTGGTTGCTCCTGGGTTAAGGTAACATACATATCCAAGTTGAGGCGTCAATAAGCTATGCTAAATTCTTTTAGGCCAATTAATCTTTCGTTTTAAAGACGTTAGAAATGATACTGGATGGATATATTCGCAGGGAGTGTCCGAGACAGCATCCCCTTCATACACATTAGGCGAGCAAATCCACTGGATTAGCTCTTTACAACATTGTTACGAAAATAACCGGATCCCTAGACAACAATGAGATTGTGGTTGGTATCATTTACTACATTTGTGACAATAATTAACGAATTATACAAAATAACTGGTGAAGATACGAAAGATTGAGAAGAACTGAATTATCGCAGCTTACACTTCCGGTAATTATGCACGTCTACTTTGAGAGGCTGATTTACAGAAGTGGACCATTAAAAAAAACATACAATGACTTTTTAATTCTGTATATTTGGAGTTAAGCACAGTTTTACTACCAGCGTGTTAAAAATCGATCAAAGAGCTAATTGCAATATATTGAAACGTACAACTCACAATATCATTAGCTAGAGATCCACAAATACTGCAGTATTCTCTTAATAGATTAGCAATGCAAGTATAATAATAAGGTTTGTGTTTTCAGCGCACAGTTCTAGAATGCATTCGAAATACTGTAAACAAAATTAGTTAGAGGTAATTGAAGCCATATAGTGGGTAACTAGTGAATTATGTTTGAAATTTCATGACCTGCAATTACGGTGTTATTTGCGCTATCGTTCTATTAGATTTGCGAATGCATTACCAATGCTTGAATTTCTCATGATAGCACAGTTGCACTTGCAATTGCCAATAAGTCAGTTTACTGTTGAAATGAACCCGGTAATCAAGTTAATGAAATAATTATTACTTTGTTCGGCAAAATGTTCTACACCAACCGGTGCAGGTTAAAGCCGTAGAGTTATGGGTGTTTATTCATTTTGGTCAGTGGTGGATAAATTTCGCAAACTTTGCTTAATTAACCAATACGTACCTACATATACATATATATATATATATATATATTTTAATTTTAATTTTCATATTCGCTCTAATTTTGTGAATATTATAAGAGAGTATTAAATTAATTTTGATTGGACTATAACATAAATTTGATGCAACTTTTCCACTTGCGCTCATACATAGAACCGACGACTTTACTAAAGTCAGATGGCAATTAACCCCACGTTTCGTCGTCGGTAGAAATCCGTTTTATTGATATAATTCCCTTTTCTTTAGGCTTACCTCAACCCTCAAAATACGTCTTTCAACTGATCCTCTCCTAGAGCAAATATTCAGAGAGAACTTTAGTGAACTTCTAAGAGGTGAACCAGACATGGATTATCTACACCACAGCTTTCTGCCAGGTGGCGTGTGCGATCAAAATGATTGAGTTCCTTTCCAATAATTGGACTTACGTACTACGATGTCCTGATCATCATACCCATTAGTTTTGTTTGTATCTTGTCCAGATTGAGGCGCCTGGGTCCTGAAGCGTAATCCGTAAAGTATTCTGGGTCTTGCGACCAAGAAGACCACTCGTTTCTGCAACAGATTAGGAGATACAGTGTTGCATTTACCCTGTACAACTTTTTCTTAATCTGCTGTACACGTCCGCGCTACTGGAGCTGTTTTCAAGGCTGATTATTATTATTATATATTCGGGCCATGGTACATTTGCCCTTAATCACTGCGACCTTAATAGACCTATTGTAACAAAATGCCCTTATGTGTGTTAGTACTACTCTAGTATTACTCTAGGATCTGCTTCCTTCAGTTCAGTGGGTACAAGAAATGGCCGATTAAAATGTTGGTGTCGTGTGCAACTAATGGCAACACATTTAGGATGTGTTCTGCCGTCTCCAGATCTTCTTGGCATAGACGACAGATTTGACCTTCAGCTTTTCCAAGTTTCAATAAGTGATGTTTTAGGGTTACATGGCCTGCCAGTAATCTAAGATCCCCTTTGCTAAACGATAGCGCTATTTTTGCTGTCTTTGGCGAGTCTGAAATGAGTGCTTTCGCCTGCCTTTGTCCTGGAACGCTTTCCCAGTACGAGGCCTTTTGATTGTCCTCCCTGTCTTAATAGCTTGTTTTATATAGCTCTTTTGAAGACCACAGAAGGAGATAGGACCAATGAAAGGCATGTTTGCTGCTTCTTTGGCCAGCTTATCAGCCTTTTCATTTCCTTCGATACCTTGGTGACTTGGGACCCACCGCAAAGTAACGTGGTTATTGCGTCCCAATTGCCTTAGATTGTGTACACATTCGTGTATCTGAACAGATTCGTGTGTGTAGACCCTAGTAGCCTTTAGAACTGCCTTACTGTCGCTGAATATATTTATAGTTGCCCCTTGTATCCCTTTCTCGAGGTTCTTTATGGCGCACAGGTTTAAAGCAGAAATCTCTGCTTGAAATATGTTGGCATGGGGTCCTGCAGCCACTTTTAGGTGTTAGTTGGTACCACTAACGTTATACCTGTTCCGATACTTTCTATTCTCGAGCCGTCCGTGTACCATTCCACGGTACTTCTTTTGCGTTGAGGCTCACGCATGCGGGTTCTTTGCAGTATGTATCAGAAAATTAATGCTGGGATCTTCGAGGATTCTGAGATGCCCTCTAAGATACCCAGCCTGTAATTGCTTCGTTCTACTAAGAGTGAGGGCACTGGATATACCCTACTTCTGAATGTGGATGTGAAGCGGCGTTATTCCCAGCAGAACCTCCAGAGCTGCTGTGGGACAGGTACGCATCACACCTGCGATGTTTTGACATGCAAGTCTCTGAATATGTTGAAGCTTCTGAGTTGTTTTTAGCCACCAAATCATTTTAAGGCTGAGACTAAGGTTTTCAGTTTGATCAGACCACGCCAAACTCCTTATGGATATTGATCATTCCATAGATCTCGCTCTGATGGGTGGTATACATCGTTGTGTCATCCACATAAATCGTGATGTTGACTCCATGTGAATTAGAAGTGAAACTGCGCAATAGTATTTTATTTCTCTCTACAATTTTTTTCGAAATGTTAAGAGTATGGTTTTAATGTATTTATTTTGACCTTAATCTTTTAGAAATGAAAAAAAGAAGCCCCAGTGACCAAGAATCGATTTTAGTTTGATTATTTTTTTTCTCCACCACACCAACACTTAGGCCAGAAAATGGCTCCAAGGTGTAATTGAAACCATCCTCCGAGTTGCTATTATTATTATTATTATTATTATTATTATTATTATTATTATTAGATGAGAATTGGCCTACAATAACTCAACATTGTAATCTTACAAAAGATGAATTTATCAAATCTCTTAAGTTTATTTTTGATAGTAGTTACTTGTCATTGAATGACAAATTTTACGCTCAAATTTTTGGTACACCAATGGGATCACCTCTTAGTCCCATCCTGGCACAAATTGCCATGGATCATTTTTTACATTTGGTCAAACCAACTTTACCATTTGAACTGGGTTTCATTAGGAAGTTTGTTGATGATCTTTTGTGTTTTCTTCCAGAACATGAATGTGAAACCTTATTAAATTGATTTAACCAAATTAATTCTCATATACAATTTACTATGGAGAAAGAAAGAAACAAATCAATCCCCTTCCTTGACATGAAAGTAATAAGAACAGAGTCTAATACGATCATATTAAAATTAACTTAATTAAAGCCATGAGAAACAGAGTATTAAAACTATCTGATCCATCTTTTCATAAACAAAACTTAAACAAGCTTTTTGATCTATTTTTTTTTGCAGGGGAAATATTTCGTGGGAACTTATTTTATTTTGCCTCAAATCTGTTCTAATTTGTCCAAAATAATCCAAGCTTGTTATTTTTAATATTACTTTGCTCTGTGTTAACCGTTACGTTGTTGCTTCGCCGTTTTAAACCATTGGGAAGTCACCTCCAGCTAAAACCATTCGCCTCACATCTCCATATTTTGACATCATCCGCGTGACGGAAAATTTAACTTTATCGGTGCGCGCTCTAAAAGCTTTCGATATAAATTTACATCTTTTTTTATATTCGGCCTAGATGGAAAAAAAAGAAAAACGTGCGGTGCTCCGAATGAAGTTTCGGTAAGGAAAATCGCTTTATGTTTTCCGTGTTAAATGGAAAACCGACAGGAGAGCACATCCTCTTCCGTCTCAATCAAGTATTTGATTTCATTACCATACGCTCGCGAGAAAAGTCAACATGGTACTGCCACTCATATAAATTTCGATTACCGCAGGTTGCTTCGCTCTTCGAGAATGAAAAAAAATATGTAGTGGAGGTGACATTCTTACGAGTTGCAAAAAATGCGTACTGGTGCGGTGGTATGTAATGAAATTTTGGAAATCCTTCGATGGAAACAACAGTGCAAGTGTTTATAAAAGACCACGTACGGGAAAGGAAGTTATTTTTGCTTTACGAGGCATAAAAAATATGATGTACACCTGCGTAGGATACGTAGGATAAAGATATCTATAGTAACAAGTTGATGTACGGCATGAATCGAGCGTGAAAATGGCACCTAACTACCTACTGCTCGCTAAAATCTTGGCTAGCTAGCCTTTCTAATGTACAATTCAATTCAAATTAAACATCTTCCTGTCCCTAAGGTACTCTTACATCTTACGAGGTAGGCGCCATCAATTTTCAACCTGATATAGAAAAAATAATCTTGGTAAAATATAATAATTTTTATTTTTCTATATAATCTCCCCTAACTTCAACGAGTTTATTGTAACGATCAATTAGTAATTCTATACTCTTGTAAAAATAATCTGAAGTTTTCCTCTCAAAATGTTGTATTACGGCTGCTTGCAACTCACTATCGTCTTCTAAACGACGTCTAATAAGGTCTCTCTTTAAATGAGAAAATAAATAATAATCACTTGGAGCCATATCCGGACCATACGGTGGATATTCCAATTCTTGAAAGCCGCATTCGCGGATGGCAGATTGCGAAATGGCGGCAGTATGGACCGATGCATTGTCGTGCAATAATCGAACACCTTTTGTCAATTTTCCTTGACATTTTGCATGAATACTGTCCCTCAATTTATGCAGCAAAGACGCGTAATACGTGTTGTATTCCGCTCCCAGAATATTGTGGCCATCACCTTCTTGGTTGATCGAACGACTTTCGCCTTTCTGGGACGAGCTTCATCGGGTCGCCGCCATTCGATCGATTCCTTTTTGGATAGGGAATCATAATACAGAACCATTGCTTCATCTCCTATGACAATGGACTCTAAAATCGGGTCGTCTCCACACATGTTTAAAAGCGGGCGCGCACAATCGACCCGACGTTGGAGAGCAGCAGAATGATGCAGTACCCATCTTGCACTAATCTTATTCATACCCAAATGGCTATGGAGAATTCGGCGAATACTTGTTTCGGAAATGCTAGACATCACTGCTAGTTCCTTCACTTTCAAACAGGGATCTGCTAATATCATTTCTTCAATAATTGAAATGTTTTGGAGCGATATCAGTTCAATTGGCCGACCGGGGCGATCAGCACCTTCAAGAGATTTTTTTCCCAAACGGAAACATTTTGCCCACTTTTTTACAGTGGAATATGAATATATATAAATCACCATAAAAGCCGTCTAAACGTTGTTTAATGTGATTAGGCGTATGCCCTTCTTTTGTTAAAAATTTAATGACCGAGCGGTACTCAATTTTCGTTACCTGAGATATTTTCATGCACTAGTCACGCTGTCTGGCTGGCTACTGAAAACTTCTACTCTTCGAGCCGTAATATATTTAGTGTAGACCTCGCACATGTGAAACTATGACGTCCAAACGGAGTTTGAACACGCTCGAACCTGTATAAGCCTGTCAAGCCGAGAATTTATGGCGGCTACCTCATACGTTAATACGCCAAATCGCTTCAAGTAGTAGCCGCAGCCTTATAATGAATTTTTGCTTCTTCTGTACGTATACATTAGGGTGACCCTTATTTTTTAAAGTAAAGAGTTGTAGAACCCACGCCCCCTTATTTCCTTCTTAGTATAAATCATTTGTATGTCAAATTTCATAAAGTTTGGAGCACGTTAAACCGTGCCGCATTGCTTCAAAACATGTTAGTGTAGGTTGCGTTGGTAAAGCTCCTTGTATCAACCAATTAATGATTAGTTTTAAATAGAGCAAGTTGTTTTTGCTTTACTCGTTCAAGATAGGGCATTTGTTAAAAACCAAAATAATACAAAGAGGTACACAAGGGGAAAAAATTAATGAAATATCATGCTAAAGTAGCTACATTAGGAGTCCCTTTCTTAGGAGCTATTTGTTTTTAAAAATCCCGATGCACATGTTCTTTAAATACGTTCTAAATGGTCATAATTAGCCCACTATCAAATATTACCTGTGTTAGAACACGTTAGCACACCTCGACTTGACTTTAATATAAGTATAGCGTTGTTTACTTTGCAGTCAATTGAAGTCAAGAGTAGTTTCACGTTCCGTGAAATAATTAAAGTAAGGTAACAATCTATCAAAATTATTCCAAATCTTGCTACTTAACGTCTCAACATCACAATCGAATTTATATATTTCCGTCGGTGAATGATGAAAATCTGTAATTTCCTTAGAATTTCTGACGTAATTAAATACTTGAAAAAAGTGAATGTTGCTGGCGTCAAGGTCCCCGTGGTGTAGTGGTTAGCACTCCCGTCCGGTAAGCGTGAGGTATTTGATTACATCGGAAATACCAAGGAAATTACAGATTATCACAACCGGATATTATTTTTTTGCGTACTGAATGTAATTTCCTTCCCACGGTTATTAAACCATGTAGGTCTTGCTTTAACTTTACAGCTGTTTGATTAGTATTATTTACAGCTAGTATAAAAAATATTAATTCTTCCTGAAGAAAGAAACTTCCTTAGGAAACCGTTATTTCTTTCTAGACAGTAGAACAAATTGAAACAAAATTATCAATGTTATTTTCTGAAGTGAAAGAGTTTTCTTTAGTTAAATTTGCTACCATCTTCCTCAACTTCATCATGTGGCAAGATGCTGCAAATGCTTGCGAAACATATTTAAATCTGCTTAAGATATGCTCTTGTACAATTTTTGTATGACTTTATGGACTTAACTGCTGGAACTGCTAAACTGGCTTCAAAACATGGCTTGACCAAGGTTGTAACAATAAGCAAAAGCAAATCATTCATGCTTTCTTGTCTTTGTTAGTCAGTTCCCATTAAGAACCTAGTAGCAATGTGTTCAGCGAATAAGTAGCTTTTGCTATTGTTGGAGTTGGTGCGTAGCTCTAGGATGAAAATTTTGCAAACTTTTGTACCTTTTTCTGTCTTGAATGAACATAACAAACACGTCTTGCGCTATTGAAAACTAACAATTTTATTGATTGGTTTTATTGATGTTTCGATGCAATGCGACACGATTTAACGTGCTCCAAAATTTGATTTACCAATGTCTTGTTGTAAAACGAACAAAATAAGAGGGTATGCGTTAAAAAACATTTTTAGCTTGAAAAATAAAGGACACCCTAGTATACATCATAACCTTGAAAAAGCTATATTTGCAATATATTAGGTAGATTGTGAATGGAATTAAAAATAGATGTTTAGAAGATGTCCCAACAAGAGTGAAAAATTAAAATTTTAAATAGAACACACAGTTTTTTGGGAAAATACCGAAATTTGGATTTAATCATAAGTAAACCTGTTGGCATAACTGTGGCTGGATTTCAGTGATACGGCATCTTATCTCCACTTTCAAAATTTGGGTGGTCGTTGGCTTGTTGACGTAAACTTTTTACTTCAAAAAACTCAGAGAAAGAAGTTCAAAAATTGCACGATCTAGACGGCTAGTTCTGGTCGCCCAAACGGAAGGTTACACCACCAGGGAATGTTTCGTGCAATAATGCTATTGTCTCACGTGATGTGTGATAAGTGGTACCATCTTGTTGGAATCACATGTCTCCGAGATCCATACCATCCATTTGAGACAGAAAATACTGCGTTATCATGCCCCGTGTCGTTCGCCCTTGACTGTTTGGGCATTCCCGGCGCTGTCCTTGAAGACAAATGGTCCAATGTTGCCTCTAACCCCAAATCCACACCAAACAGTGATAAATTTGGGATGCGTTTCCTTTTTATGAAACACATGTGGGTTTTCGTCATTCCAAATGTGTAATTTTCCCTGTTTACGAAGCCATCAATGTGAATATGAGCCTCATAGCTGAAAATGATTTTCTTAGAAAACTCACAGTTCAGTTCAGGTTGTAGGTTGTCTGTAGTTGTTGAGTCAGTTGAATTTTGTAGTCATGAAGACGCAAATCTTTCGTGAGAATACGCTGCATAGTGCATCTTGAAACGTTCAATTTTTGAGCACGGAGCCGAATCCACATTCTGGAGAACAACTGTGATGTTTTCTGCTGAATCACCTGAAGGAACATGTGTCCATGGTTTGACATCAGTAATCGACTCTGTCTCCCTCGAATTTTTCAATTATTCTCTTCACAGTTGATGCACTTGGAACATTTTGTTTACTCATGATTGGACGCAATTTGTGAATCGACAAACTTCTACCATTTTTTAAATAATGTTTAACAATACGAATGTGTGTTGTGCTGAACAGCAATTCGTATTTAATGATGGACCGTCTACCATCGAACTGTTATGATGGTTTCTCTGTCAAAGCATAATAGCAAAAATGGTGCCAAATTATTAACAAAAAAATGCCTTTAATAAAATTTGAGGGTAAGTTTAAGCAATACGTTCTTGTTCTTCAGTCAGATTTTATTAAAGGCGGTTTTTGGTAATACTTCTTTATAATTCCATTCATTACTTAATAAAAAATCATAATAAGGTAGGTTTCGTAATTAATTGTGCAAACTCAATCAAGTTTGTATCTAATTAATCTGGTTTCATTAAAGGAGTTTTTATTTACTTAGAAATATCTATATAAAAAATATTAGTTGCAGAATTACACTTGAATGGTGACTTTTGAATAAACAATTTTGTGCAGGTTTGCTTAAATTGCAATAATTCAAATATGAATTATTATAAAAAAATGGAAAAAAGATAAAGTTGTACAAAATTGAAGATTGGCAAATCGATAAAAAATTTAAAAATAAGCAACTTTTTTCTTTTACAGTTTTCTAAAATTTGAAAAATAATAACACATTTTGTAGTTTTCTGGAAAAAAATTACAAATTTTGGAATAAAGATTTATAAAAAAGATTCCTATATGTTGCACATTTTGTGTAACACTGTATATGTGAAATATAGCAATCCCACTTATTTGTTAACAATAAAAGCTTGACCCTACAGGAGAGACAATAAATGGGAGGCCCTATAAAAGAAATAATCGGCTGTAATTGGTTATGTATTTTGGCAACGTAAAGGAAAATGCTTCCGGTTATTTAAATTGGCCAACTTGATATTAATTGATATCACTTAAAAAGCCGATCTGCACTTATTAGGTCCACCGGAGGTAAAATAACGGACGAGGCAGCTAAAAATAAGACAATATATTTAATTGATAAATTCGAAGCTTTCGAAATTTATTCATGGCTTCATCAAAGGAACCAAACTGAAAAAAATGTTAGCATTACAAGTGATAAAATGTTGTAAAAGTACTAGTGTATGCATAAAGGAAGATATATTTTGACTCCTTAAAATACTACATTTCTTTTGTAAAGATATTGCCACGAAAACATTAGGTTAAATAGGTATTTAAATACCAACATTAATAAGGAGGGCATTAGGTGGGGCTACGATTGGTAGAAATCGGGAGAGTGGAGTAGTGATAAGTTAGTTGGTAACTAGAATAAGCAGAGGGAGGCTGTACCAAAACAGGAGACAATAAACAATAATAGTGTTGTCCATATAAGTAAGTGGCATTATTATTTTAATATATTATTTTAAATAGGTAGTAGCGAGTGATCTCTGAGCACCCCCAGTCACTAAGCCCGTGACAATATACATACATAAACTGTACATACCTATGTATATATAAAATTTTCAAAATGGCATTTTTTTTTTCTTTTTAACATTTCCTCTACGAAATAATATGTTCCCTCTAATGATTAATAAATGCATGCATAGAAATACTGTATAAGCGTAAACAGCCCACATCATCTGCACCCTTCTTTCGCTGATCCACTTGTCCTATTTATCATGTCAAATGGTTTCCTACGTTAGTAGCACCGCCTGATTAATGTGACTAATGAAAGCGCAACAAGAACAAGAGTTTGTTTTATGTGTGTGCGCAAACGACGGGTTCTAGCAGTCTCCTTTGGAAATGTACACTTATCCGAAAAGAAAAGGAAACCACGGCGGCTTCAGGAAATGCCGTACTTTAAGCCCCCGAAACGCCGCATGAATCCACTAAGTTCTTTCCTGCTTTGGGTAAGTCACGGTTCCACTTGTCATTTCCACGGTAAATTCACACAGTATGTTTGTATGTAAGTACATGTGTATGTGGTACGTGTTTCTATACATATATATCTACCGATATGTACGTGCCAATTCGTTTTTATTTTACGTTTATGTTAAACCAAAGAACCACAACGTTATCATCGTATCCATGGATTTAAGGATTTGAAAATTATCTTGCAACTAATGTTCTTTTTATAAACTAACAAGTTACTATTTTGCATAGCAATGACGGCTAGCTATTTCGAAGTACTGGTTTTCTAATTCTTTAATTATTTGTTTCTGAGGTATTTTTATTTGGTTCAGAAGCGCTAATTGATGATTTCATTTCCATTTTCTGCTTTCAATTGATTGCATACGAATGGATACTGTAATGCTAAAAATATTGCTATTTGAATCTAGCGCTGTTCGACCAAGTACATTCATATATGTCGTTGCTCTACCGACGCCTCAGTGACTTATGTAGACGAGTTTTTTCTTTTTAGTCCTCTCTCTCTCTATCCCTGAGCTCAATTGGTAAATAAATCTCCAGTCAGCGATAATTCTGGGGAAACGAGTACTCGTTTCCCCAGAATACATAACTTCCTTAGCTCTATATTCTTTCGGTTCTTAATTTACATATTGAATGTAATTTCATTCGAAAAACGCGTATAAAATAATTCTATTTGTCATAAAATAACGTTTTCCCAAATTAAGTGTGATTATCGAACGAGTTGTCAAGTCCGCCAGGAAGCCTGCACATTTCAAACTCGTAGGTACATCGCGATGACACTTCACGGTGACTCTAGACGGCAAACCCCGGCATAATATTACACTATGGAAAGAAACATTTAATTTTATTTGTATAAATTGAATTATGTAACTTTACTTTAAGAATTATAAATATCTTTAAATAGAAAGCGTATCGTAAGTTATTATTGCTCAAACGGTAACAAATATCATTAGTAACAGCTGAGCGAAAGAACGCTAAGACAATCGAGGTATGGGACAAAAGAGATATGGGGCCTTCCATTTGGAAAACAATTTGTTTATAGTGATTAAACTGCATTTAGCTACTTAGCAAAAGTGGGAAATCTGTAAAATCAGTAGCAACTAACGGAGTTATAGTTGGAATAAATGTAAAGCTATAACATTCCGTATGGTGGTAGTCGCTCCTAAATATCAACAGGATTTAAGTGACTGTTACCATTATACAAAATCTAACGTAGTGGGTAACCATTGTTGACGAAATTGACAGTAAATTTCTTTAAATTGTTATAACCAAATTTAGGATGGTATATCTTCAGTACCCGGTTTCTAATATCTTTCAGAGAATTGATCTTTTGGCTAAGTAGGCGGTTATAACAGAAATTGATGTATCTACCACATAAGGTAGAGCTTTGTATAGCAAAAGAGCAGTTTGGTTCCTGATCATCTTAGTGATCCCAAAGGGAGCAAAGTTGTCCACCTCGCGTTCAACAGTAAATTGAATGGCATCATGAAAACTATTGAAAATGGAGAGAAGAGACCATTCTCCTAGACAGGAAGGAACAGCAATGATGAAGTCATCAACAAGATCATTCAGTCACCATGCAGACAAGTATGGGGCTGCCCACTGGAGTACCAAATTATTGTTTGTCAAATTCATTGGGAAAAGAAAATTATAGAATTCATTAAATTTTTTCATACAGCTATCATGACTAATGCAATTTCTGCAGCAAGTAACAAAAAATGTGCTGATTATACTTTTTGCAGTCAGTGTACGGTGAAATTGCTAAAAAGTGTCCGAGAATCTTTTCAAATAATCAATACCTTGTACAATTTACGTTTTGGCACCTAGACAATACAGAAAGCGCACGTTCTGCATGCGATCATAATTCATGTTAATTGTGTACAAGATTGGTAACTTTGCACAACGTCAATCACTCTTGCAATTATTCATCTAACATTCGGTCTAGCCGTGCATAGTTGTCACAAATTACCGAAGTTAATGGCTATATGTTGGAAATGTACAGCAAGAAGCAAATAACAATGATATAAAGGAGTTTCTAATAGGAAAATTTCCGACAGCCACATTCACCGTGGAGGAAATAGTAAAGCATGAAGAAAATAAAAGTAGAAACAAATCATTCAAGGTAGGCTTTAACTTCAACAATTTACTATCTGAAATATAAAAAAACAGTTTTTGGCCAACTAACGTTGTAGTAAAAAGATTTCATTTTTTTCGGAAAAAAAGTGGAATCTTACCTAAAGGTAAAACAATTTTAAATTTAAATATACAGTCTATCTCACATAAAGTAGACCAACTAAAAATGGAACTCCATAACAATGTGGTAGATGTAGCATGTATAACAGGGCATTGGTTAACTACAGTAAAGATTGACAAATGCGTAATTGATGAATATGAGATTGCCAGTGCATATTGTAGAGGGCATGGTGGATCTCAAATCTTAGTTAAGAGTGGGGTAGAGTATGTGGAACGAAGAGATCTTAAACAAATCTAAAAAAAATAACATATTTTCGAGATTTCTATGTATAGACCGACTGGTGATGATATAGGTGTGATGGACTACATGAATTACTTTTAAAAGCTACCGAACGGTCTAGTAAGACAATTTTTGTAGCAGGAGATTTTAACATAAAGTTTGTTGGTGAATTTAGGAATAAGTACTTAATCCTGGACTTATTTCATTCTTTTGATCCGCATATGACATCTACGGAGCTTTCTAGAGTGACCGCAACGAGTGCAAGCAGTATAGACAATATCTTCACAAATAAATCCAAATAGGAGTGTGTGTCAACACTAAATTTACATATTTCTGACCATTTCGCGCAGATTGTTCATGTTGATTATGTAGGAAAACCTGTCAATAAAGAAATGGTTAAATATCTCAGAGATTTTAGTAGCGCCAATATGGATTACTTTATAAACAATTTGGAGACTCATCAGTGGGAGTGCTCCTTCCGAAATAAGTCTGCCGCTGAGATGGGTACTGTGTCTTTTGATACCATTATGCTTTATTGTAATGAATGTTTTTCTATAAAAAGAATAGCTGTAAGTAAAACGAAAAATGCAAAGAAGATTACAGATAATCTAGAGAAAATGAAAAATAACTTAGATGCCTTGGCTACTGTGGCTCCTGTAACGAAAGTTCCTATCATTTATGAAGAATATTACAAACAAAAATCGAGGTATAAAATAGCTTTACAAAATGATATTAAAGAAAGTTATATGGAGCAAATAAACAACTCTAAGAATAAACAGAAAACGATATGGAAAATAATAAATGATACAACAGGAAGAAAAAACAAGAAAATATATACGACCCAAATAAGTGCAAATTAATTTAACAAATGTTTTGTCAAACGAGAAGCAGGTATCGCTAATCATCAATCGATGAGCAGCGCATTTGATTATTTGAAAAAAATTAAAATAGGAAATATAAAGTTATGCTATTTAGGCCAGCAGCGAAGTAATGGATATAATAACACAAATAAAATGCAAAAATACCACAAACTATTACGGATTAAGCACAAAGTTTTTAAAATCTATTGCTAGTGCTATTCTGCTTCCGTCGGTATCACTACTTAATGCTTGTTTGCTAGAGGGAACGTTCCCTGATGAGCTTAAAGTAGTTAAGGTTATACCAATTCACAAAAAAGGATAAAGAAACATTCCTGATAATTACAGACCGATATCAATATTGCCATCTTTTTCAAAAATATTTGAATTGGTTATCTTGAAGCGACTCCTTCGCTGAGAATAACCTACTATTGGAAGCTCAGCACGGATGTAGACACGAGAAATCGACAAGTACTGCCATAGCTGCATTAATGACTGCCATACTTGGAGGACTGGATGACCAGGAGAGTGTCGAGTTGGTGTGCTGTGATCTGAGTCGTGCCTTTGATACAGTTAATCACAGTCTGCTTATGATGAAGCTGTGTCACTATGGCATACGTGGCATAGCGTACGATGTGGTTATGTCATACTCAGGGAGTTTTCCAGGGATCGATATTGGAATCATTTCTGTTTCTCGTCTTCATAAATGATATCGAAAAAAATTTAGTGGTTGATAAAGTTTGCCTCTACGCTGATGCTACGTCATTAGTGATAAAAGAGAAAACGACTGACGCACTGATTGAAAAAACTGAAATAGTAATGAAAGAGATAAAGGACTGGTTCATAGCTAATGAACTTTGATTGATTGATTGATTGATTTTCTACCAGAGCAGGGCTGGTCTTTACATCCCTAACACTGAAGCTTAGTAGCTTATTGTATTATTCCTGCTTCGGTTTTGTTTTACTTAAACAGGTTAGTTCCCGCAATCAGGTTTAACAGCCTATGTAGTAAATCTTTCTCCATTGGTAGTTCAATTGTGCTTCGCATAGCGAATCTGCGTTGAGCTAACGCTGCACATTCGAAAATAATGTGAGAGGCTGTTTCCTCCTCCTCATTGCAAAGTCTACATAAGGGCTCACCTTTGTAGATCCCCATCTTATGCAAGTGGCCTCTCAAACAGCCATGTCCTGTTAATAGACATGTTGCTGCTCTAAGCTGTATCTTGTTTAATTCAAGCAGGTCAGCAGTCAGATGTTGCGACGGTCTTCCCATCATCCGTTTGCTGTGCTTTTGTCCAGCTGCATGTTTCCAATTTAATTGGTGTTGTGTTATAATCCACTCATTAATTGCACCACGCACTGCACTCTTGGTAATACCTAGACCCGGTTCAGGGCCTATATAATTCATTTTTGAACCTTCCCTCGCTAGCTGGTCTGCAATTTCATTGCCCGCTATGCCCCTGTGCCCTGGCACTCACACCAGTGTGACCTTGTTGTGTTTAGACAGAGCCATTAGGGTTTGCAGGCACTCCCATACTAGTTTGGAGGTTATGCGATAAGATGCTAGTGCCTTTAAGGCTGCCTGACTGTCAGAGAGAATGCACATCGTCTCACCCTGCGGTCGCCGACGCAGATTCTCCCACGCGCAGGTTTGTATAGCATATATTTCTGTTTGAAATACCGTGGTGTATCGCCCAAGTGATACACATACTTTGTAGCTAATGAACTTAAGCTTAATACCGACAAAACGCAACACCTCAAATTTTCAATAAAGAAAAGATCTGCAACTTGCGGAGTAAAGATATTGGGACTTTATATTGATAGCAAATTGACGTTGTCTAAACATGTCAACGAATTAGTAGCGAAGCTTTCGGGCACTATGTACACCATAAGGGGATTGAAACGAATATCGACTCTACAGGCTGCGCGTATGACGTATTTCTCCAATTTCCACGCCATTGCAACGTGCGGTCTGATGTTTTGAGGAATGGCTTCTGAGGCGGAACGTATTTTTTTGCTTGAGAAGCGTACATTAAGGACACTGTGTGGCTTGGACCAAACGGGATCGTGTAAGCAACCATTTATAATGGAAAAAATACTTACTCTTCCGAGTGAATATATACTTACCACAGCTAAGCAGGTACATGAGAAAAAAAACAATGTAAACAGGATTGGGGATATACATCATTATGGTACTTGACATCGACATCAGCTAACAATCCCTTATCACAGAATATGCACCACCCAAAACTCTGCGGACTATTGGGGAATAAGGATCTACAATAAGCTGCCTGAAGATCTGAAGAGCTTAACCACAAAGGCTTTCAACAGAACTCTAAAGTCATACTTACAGAATTGTGCCTTTTATTCTATCAAGGAGTTTTTGGAAGGCGAGTTTTGCTGGTAGTGTTGAACTGTTAATGTATCAATATCTGTACATTTGTTAGTGTCATATGGCCTAGTATTTTAATCTTAATTTTACAATTTTCATGTGTTTTGACTTTGTTGTAATTGTTATTACAATCAATATATTCTATTCTATTCTATTTTAATGTCTCTAGTACCTAGCACGCAGAATCCAGACAGCGTAAAGAAGTCTTTGAATTCATACATGAAAGCTGCTTCTCTATGCCGATATCACGTTTCGACTTACTTCCATATTATTCCTTTCCAGTAAATCGTGACATTTGTAAATTACCAAAGGGAGCGAGACTCCTGCGGAACATGCGACGGTTGCCAAGGTGAAGGTAGAATGGCGTGCAAGCTCTAGCATCGCGTTCAGTAATGTGTAAGTAAACTGCAAGCGTCATAAATATGATTGAAATTCTGCATTCGACCCGGTCGTCACGGCTAGTGCACCCTTTTGAACTGAAAAAGTAACATTGTTTATATGCGAGATGTAAATATGCATGGTTTTAATCCAAAAGAATCAACGGTTTGTACATTTATTCTCTACATATTTTTTTACTTGTGGCGACGGCCCATCGAGGTGTATAAGCTTTAACGCTTGCCGTAACTTCAGGAGCGTGTAATGTATAAATGGTGTGTGTAAAGTGTTTCACGGCGTTGTTACTATCTACTACACAGTTAATTATTTCCCAACATACGAATAGTGACTCTGCATTGTACCGAACCCACCAGAAGAATCCGCCACTTGACGCAGGTAGGATCCAATGTACAGCGCTTAGGTCTGCCTAAATAAAGTTTAAATGAAGCTTTAACGCATATGGACATATCCTTGCCTAACTCAAACATATTTGTAACTTTACAGGACGATAATCGTATTATAGGTGCTGTAGCATTTTATTTTAAATTTCGTAGCGATTTTATAGATATTTTCTTCTGGTAGTATCAGCTAGATAAAAATAACTTTTGGGAATGAATGACAGAACAGAAATTAACCTTGAATGATACGCCCCCCCATGTTAGCGCTACATGTGAGAAACCTCGCGTTTTTTCAAATGACCCAACTTGAATCAAACCGGAACTTGAAATTTAATTCAAATACGAGGCTCTTCCGGAAACTAGTACCCGTTCGCGCCGTCTGGAGCAGCAGTTGCGCGACGAGCCGTCGAATGGTTTTCTCGTGACGCAGTGATCTGTCTGCTGTCAGCGTACGAGATTTGGTTGAGTTATCTACAATAATATCGCGTCAGTGTGAGTTTGAAACGTTTAAGACACTCGACAATACCGCCAGTTGTGAAGTGTGGTCTGTAATAAGATGATACCATCTTTTTACAAAATTGAAAGATTTTCTAGGGGGAAAACATTTTCGCAGCGATAACGCCCTCAAAGCAGCGGTCACTACATTTCTCGCCACCCTGGCGGTAGGGGATTACGACGTCGGCATAAAAAATCTCATCCCACGATACGACAAGTGTCTTAATTTACGAGGTGATTATGTAGAAAAGTAATGTATAGTAGATGTATGTATATGTCTAATAAAAGTTTGTTCAGATATCTCTATTGGTTGCGATTTAATTGGCAAATGGGTACTAGTTTCCGGATGGGCCTCGTACTATTAACGCTGGAAATTACTTTGAAAACATACAGCTAAACACGTCTTCTCTGAAACACAAGCTAAAGAGCCTCGATTATCTCGGCATCTCATCGATATTCTGTTACCGATAGTTTATGTTAATTCTAACTACCACACGTTTTTCATATTGATAGTATTTAATACACTCCTATAATAAAATTAAATTTCACTTAATTTCTTTTTCTTTTAGAACATTTGTATTACAGACTGTAATGTTCTACTAGAGTTCGCGATCTAGTGTTCAACGAACTGACATTAGTGAGTATCGGCAACCGTAAAATATGCCTGTTTCCTACCGACCTTGATAACTCATTAAGAAGTGATGTTTAACTGGAAAAAGTTTTTTTTTTACATGTAGGTAATACCTTAATAGGTATTATTGACGTATAAAGGTAATAGTATAGGTATTATTAAGGTATAAACGAAAAATGATAATTTATACACACTATAGGTTAATTCGGTTAAAGTTGACGCATTCTGAATATACATATTGTAATGTTTAAGTCTACTAAGACAACGAATGCCTAAGCAGAGTTTTTAAAGTTACAAAGGATCAATTTAGAAAAAATATGCGTTAAGACATATTTATGACCATGAAACATCTTATCTAATAAATTATGAAATTGAGGTTTTGGATGTTGGTCAACAGAATATTAAACGTGTACCTATTTTTGCTCTCAACATGTATACGCATATTCAGTGGCCAGTGAATTAATTTATTTAAATATAGAATACTTTTGAACCTTAATTATAATAATTGGTATAAAAGAGCTATAAAAGTAGTGTTGGGATTTCAGTGGTCAGAAATCTCGGTAATCCAGTGGCGAGAGAACCTGCGTTTTACTGGGCAAAATTAGGCGCTGTGCGTTCGAGTTCCTCTAGAATCAAATTTTCTTAATCCGGTAAAATCCCGACTCACCATTCGCATAATGGGAAACAATCAACTGCGCTTCACCCTTTACGGCGACAGGATCATCGTAACAAAGCCATGGAATACTTTACACACACAGCTTACACACTAAAGGCTCCTGAGGTTACGATAAGCTTTAAGAAACGTATACACCCCGTTGGGTCGTCGCCACACGTAGAACAAATTTACATGCAAATAAATACTCTGTTCATATTTTACTGATTAAAAAAAAAATTCAAAATTCAAGTTCTGTTTTGGCAGTAAAATTTGATAAGGAAGTGAATCTCTCATCGGCAGAGTAATATTCAAGAAGTAATTGTACAGAGATATTCACAACGCGGGTCTATTAGTTTCCCTGAAGGTAATGCAAATAGTCTTTTGTAATTTGATGGGTGGTGTCATGGTTAAAGGTCATGGTTCTGATTACTTGGCTTAGCAACGAGCTCTTTAGATCAGTTTCGCATCACAAAAAAAAATTTGGCGCTCTTTTCTAGCCAACTTTGGGTAACAACAAAAACAGATTGCCAAAACATTTATTGCTGCATATCACCATGTTTCTTAAGCTAAAGTATAACAGATGTGGTATCGTTGGATTTGCCTTTCGATTACCTTTCCAAAAGTGTAAAAATATATAGGCTATTCTATCTAAAATAAGAAAGTTAACGTCACTTCTGGTGAAACCGGAAATACCATTGAAGTGCCGATAACGGCGAGAGTTAACTAAAAACAAATAGAAATGGACCTATTTTTTCTAAATGCGGTAGCTTCTGTCGTTCAAAAGTTGGCATGGGAGGGAGGGGGGGGGGGGGACTTTAGGACTACTCGAAAGTGAACTGATTTTATGATTATTTTAAGCAACTCAGAAATGAGTGAATCTAGATTAGAAAGCAAACAGTTTTTTTAGTTATTTTTGATATTTTTAAATGGCTGTTTATGTAATTGGTTTATGGAATTTTTTTGGAATTTCAAAATAACAATTTCATTACTTTTCATACTGTCGTGAATGATCCCATACACTAAGAATGTCTGCCGCCATTATATCTACTGCTCGCGGCATGTTCCAGGAAATTCAATTTTTGTCCAGTTTATTATAATCTGTAACATTGCGATGCGGCTTTATGAAAAGCTAATGCACCTATCTTACTTAATATTTCTCATTTTGAAAACCCCGCTGGAAAGATTAGTTCTCCATTCAGGTACGTACGTTATTAATTTGCGAGCAAAGTGCATCCGCTTAGTGTCGAGCACAAAGGCGTAAATAATTTATTTCTACCTCGTGCAGTGCTCGCTATCTTTCATAATGGTGGTATATTACATTACGAGGCGCTTAGATTACGGTTGAATACGACACTTATTGTTACTATTTTCCTTTTCCTTAAAATGTAAGTACATACACAGTGGACCCTCGTTGTTATGCTGTTCTGTATACCGCGGTTTCGGTTATAACGTGGATGGAGATCATCCGTCGCTTGCTTCACTTGCACGCGCCATTTCGACTGTCACTCGCATTTGTGTATTTGTTACCGACGAGTAAGTTTTAACGTGCTGTTTATCACCGTTGTACATTGTACTGTGAGTTATTCCACGGTGAGTACTTTAAAATTGAATAAAAATGAGCAAATAGAAAGCTTATACTGTGAAAGAAAAATTAGACATTATTAATAATGTGAAAAGTAGTATATCTGTTACGTTCACCTGGTTTGAAGAACAATGCCGCTAGTCGTTCGCTTCATTGTGAAGAGGGAGGACCAATTGCTTTTGCTTAGATGTATAAAACACTTGCTTATTTGTTCGATAGCTCAGTACCTCTTGAAATTAAACACGGTACATATGTATAAAAAATTAATTAAAACAGTTCCCTCTATTATTACATAAAAATATTTAAAAAAATGTAGTGTTCCCCTCTTGTTTGTGTACATATTTTGTGTGCATATATCTATGTACATACATTTGTATAAATGTGTCTCAGTATTTACATTAAATCACAACGTTTGTGTGTCTTTCATAAATTCGCAACGTATATCTGTATGTATAATTTTAAATACACCTAGTACGAGTGCGAGGCATTCTGTTACCTTAAATGTGTCTTCAGCATCGCAACGCTTATTTGTATATTAATTCGCAACGTTTATGTGCATTATGCATTATTAGGGTCGCCATAAAACCCCTTACGGAGCCCAAACGTCTGGTCGCCGAGACAGTAGCAAAATCTAGCCGTAGAAGACTACCCAGACGTTCTCGTTATAGTAAGTAGGCTATACCACCTCTAGGATGCATTACTCCAGCTACTGTCTCCCTATAGTAGCGGAGGTTCCAAAGAGCAAATGTCGTGGGGGTTCGAGCGCTGCACTACGCATACGCGAAGGAGCGACGGATGACAATCGTAACACTTCGTACACTACGTTCTCCGACGAAGCTCTGGCACTCCGAGATAAGGACAAGGTGGACCAAGTCCGATCATTTGAAAGAACGAAGGGTTTCTTACGTGGCGCACTAGTATAGAGATGGCGCGTAAACGTCATAGTGCTAACGTTAGTTCCTTTTTGTCATGAGTTCATCATTCGTAAAAAAGAGTGTCTCGTTGATACTCCCGGGTCTACGACAAAAAAGTATATGTAAACTCGAAACAATTTCAATATTTAACTTTACAGTATGTATATTATACCTTAAAAAAAGTATCGCGACATTTGAGATGGTCCTGCTTATTTATTCTTTATATTCTTTTATTTACCATCACGATCGCAGGAAAAATCCACGTGGTTCATATAAATTCTCTTTCATGCTAATTCTATGTATTTCTCAACTTATTTGCATATAAAAGACACGCTAAAATATGTTTTCATAAGTATCAATTAACACGGTTTAGTTTAGATATTATTTTATGCCGTGATATGAAATTTTATTCCGTGACAATTACCGTTATACATCACGCGAACCTTATTAGTTGCTATTGACTCTGACTTCGTTAGTAGCGAATACATAAAAATTATGAAATATATTTTTCCAACTCATTCCCTTGTAAATTATTCGTGGAATGCGCCAATTCGTGCTTATAAAAATGAATAATACCGTGCTGATGTACACTATCGCTCATAAGTATTTGGGCACCCTTGAATTTTATATTTTTGTATACAAAGAATGTATTTAGGAAATACATTCCAGCACTATGGAATAGTGTTTAAAATTTCGTTTGAAATTTTAAAACATGCCGAAAAGAAAAGAAATCAGTATTGAAACGAGTGCTCTGATAGTAGTACAACATAACTTAGGCATAAGCAATCGTCAAATTGCTAGAAAATTACGTTTAAATCAATCTACTGTTGATTATAACATCAAAAAATACAGTGAAAGTGTCAGTTTTCTAAATAAGCTAAGAAGTGGTAGACCAAGGGCGACAACATCAGCTCAAGATATTGCAATCGTGGTGTCCAGTAAGCGAAATAGAAGAAAAACAGCTCCAGAAATCGCAACAGAAGTCAATACTGTACTTCCGAAGCCGATTAGCGTGTCCGCAGTTAAAGCCGGCCTTCACGGACGAATTGCGATTCGAAAGCTCCGGATTCACCAAATTAATAAGAAAAAGAGGTTACAATGGGCACGTGAACATCAAAATTGGACGGTAGAAGATTGGAGCAAGGTATTGTGAACCGACGAATCCAAATTCGAGATTTTCGGTTCACTAAGACGAGTGTTTGTAAGATCTGTAGGTGAACGTGCACTAGAGCAATGCACAGTCTCTACCGTCAAACACGGCGGTGGTTCGTAATGACTTAGGGCTGTTTTGCTGGTACATCCGCAGGTGATCTCGTAAAAATTCAAAGCATAATGAGAAAAGAGTAATACAAGCGCATCTTAGAGGAAAATGCAACACTCTCTGGTGTAAGAATTTTGGGTCAGAATTTGTGTTCCAACAAGACAATGACCTAAAACACACTTCAAATTTATGCAAGCAATATTTAGAACAATTGGAAGAGGCAGGGACACTAACAATCATGAAATGGCCACCCCAAAGGCTGGACTTGAATCCCATCGAGTTATTATGGGAAGAACTTGATTGGGAAGTAAGAGAAACTGCTCCATCAGCAGATGACATGTGGAACAAACTGCAGGCAGCATGGGCTCGAATAACCTTGTAAAAACGGTTAAAATTAATTGCAAGGATGCCCCGATGATGCGAAGCAATCGTTACAAGTAAAGGAAGTCACATAGACGAATTTAAAATTTCGGTCAGATATATAATTTTAATTGTCATACTTGTATATTTTAATATTTCCACTTAAATATTTAATGATTTGTCATGAAATTTGAAGTGCCCAAATACTTACGAGCGGTAGTGTATATAGGTAGTTAATTCTTTCGATTTTTAATTTTATGACTGTATCGTTGCTGGAAAGAAAATACTCTCAAGCCCATCTTTAATATTTTCTTCATTTAATTAACAGTTCTCACCCCGTGTTGGTTTGGTTGTTTGGTATAATATTGCAGAGAAACACTTACAAACATTTGAAATTGGAAACTGGTAAAAATAATTTCAATTAAAACAGCCTGGTAGCCCGATGGCAAGAGGAACTGCTTCTAGCTGTGGCATAGTTAGGGACTGTGAAATCGAATCCTACCAGGGCTAAGTGGCAGATTTTTCTTGAGTCCGGTACACTACAACTGTATGCATAAATTACTGGAGCGCTGTTTTTCCTTAGAATTTCCTTCAATCGCAAGCCGTCCTATTACTAAAGTATCTAAGTAACTTACTGTTTTTACATTACTATATCAAATAAATACTATTGTGGATACTTGCTATTCATTTTTATAACCTGCCGTATGTTTCAATAGATCGTGGTGATTTTGGCCCCATTTGAACTAATGGGACTCCACTGTTACATATTGCCGACACTGAAGTTTTGCTAACTATTTATCCCGCGGCGTTTAACAGTTTTATACAAGATTCCCATATCAGAACTAAGAGCTATCAAAAAATACACAAAACTGAATAAATCTCATTATGACTTTATTTGTGCAAGCAAACGCAACGAGTTACATCGATCAAATTAGTAAATAAGTATATCCCTAGCCGCACCACAAATAAAACTCTACAAGAGCAAATCATGTTTTATTTACGGCATAAAGCAACAAAATTAGAAAGCTCCAATGTGGAGCAGCTAGAATTACACTCATACCCGCCATCGCCACAAAAACTTTTTATTGTTGGGACAAAACAGTAGAAGATTAATAGAAAATTATACACTAGTTACATTTTTGCAAATGTTAGGTTGTCACTTGGCAGACATTCAGTCCAATCTTTTCTTTGAGGATCAACTAGCTAACTACAAAATTGTCTAGTTTACTGACTTGAATTGGTGAACACTATTTACAACTAAGGAATGGATAGCTGTCAGCAATAATTATATTAACGAGATGTAGTAGAAGCAAGTCCTAGAATGCATGCATTCCGCAACGTTATGCGTTCGCTCAAGAAAGTACTTTTGCCCTGAAAATTTTCAGAAAGGTGTGCATGTCTGTTCAAGGAAATACTTGCACAAGAGACACACAGATACATGTAAAAGATATGGTAATAATAGCAAGAACTGTGCGGTAGTGTGGCGAACAATACAAAGTATCGGTACACTCCGCATCACACGAATTATTAATTACTTCGGAACAGCCGTTTCAAGGACTTATGGATGTCCATCTTCCGCCGCGTTATCGAACGATGTGAAGAGCTATGCTTGTTTATCCCTACTCTTGAGAGAAATATTTACAAGCACCTACTTTTGCCTAAAACATTAAAACATGTGAAATATACGAAAAAATAGACGAAAGCGTCCTTTGTTATTGCAGCACTAAACGCTAGGCATGTGGCCAGCACCACCCTCATAAAAATAGAGTAAGACAACGGTACGTCCCTTCTATTTGTGTTTCTTCCGCCTACACTCTAAATCTAAAACATGCGAAATATACGGAGGAAAACGAAAGGGTCTCAAAAAAGTAAGAGAATGTAAATAGTTACGTACGCGTCTAATTCCCGCGGCGAAGTTGCCTTCCTAATCAATTTCAGATTTTCTAATTTAATATTATGCCCGGTTTCGTTTATATGTTGTGCTACACTTGACGCTTCTGTCCTCCCGTACCTGTAGCATCTGATGTGTTCATTGAATCTAGTACCTATTGCGCTTTATCATCGTCATTACATGCAATTTTATAAATTCCCGACCTTTCTTTCATGTCCGGTTTATCTTTCGGATTGTCAAGAAGGTTTTTGAGTATATTACGTGAATTGAAACATACGTTCATAACTTGTCCCCTAAAAACTTTACCTTTCGATATTCTGTGGAAGCGGAAAGAGGATAGAAATATAATGAAACGGCTGTTCCGAATTAATTAATAATTCGTGTGGTGCAGAGTGTGCCGATACTCAGTGTTGTTTGCTAAAAGATACGGATTTATTACATCAATAACAAAATGACCGGTTCGTCCGTCCCAGGAAATTGTCAGCGAAGGAAGGTTCTACCCTATCTGATTTTATTCAACAAGCAAGTAGTAATTGTTTGAATTTCATGGGTTTTATGGAAATCATAAGCAATACTACTAGAATTACAAATATGTGAAAAAATCCAATCGTTAAAAGTCAAACGCCGCACAAGTAAAGTGGATTTTATCAGAGTAAATCACATTATCAGCTCAGCAAATTGTGAGCGTGTTCTTAAGAGGGTTTTACATTTGAAAATGAGCGCCGTTATTGCCGCAATCTTAGGAAAGCCCCTGCCACCGTGCCATCCCACGACGCCAGTGCTTTCTCGCGAAAGCGCTTCGTCGTCGTACGTTGTGAAATCGTCCAATAAACCGCTAAACAACGATTCCTGTAACCCCACTGGAACAAAACTATTAAATATGTAAATGCACTTGAAGTGCAGCTCATGTGGGAAATCGGAGCAAGACGTAACAATGATGACGATGGCGGTGGATACGGTCTTGATTTGCGGTTTACATGTTTATTAAAGTTGCATTGGGAATGTTCCAATAGATTGCCGGAAGGTAGTCATTCTCGAGTCGGCTTTTAAAGAGGATAGAAATATAATGAAATTGGCAACGAGCTTACGTTGAAAATATTTATTTTCTCACATTTTCGCTTTACCTTAACGAAATTAAATAAATTATTATACATAATTGCATAGAAACGTTATATGGTATGTTTATTGGCAGGTTCTGTAGTAATCATAACATATAAGTTCAAAAGCAGTTGTAGAACAGGTAGTGTCGAAGTTTGATCTGTGTAGATGCTAATTCATTTCCGATCCTCACGCGAAATTAAATTTGCGTTAGACTTGAGTATGGAGAACTTTACATCGAAATAAGTTTAACCAACACAAGATTCATGTTAGCCACAGCCTAGTGATAATTTAAGATGACTGGAGTGTTGTAACTAGTTAGTGGAAAGTTTAGAAGACGACGGATATTCTTTATACAAAATCATCCGGTCAGATGAATCACAATTTACCAATTCTGGAATCTTTAACAGAAAAACAAAGCACTATTGGTTAGCACAGAACCTCAGACAAAATAGGGCAAGAAGACCACAACATCGTTTTGGATTTGGGAAACCGTCTCACAGGACCAATTATGGATTATAAAACATTAAATGGGAAAAGATGCTTAAACCTTCTTCGCACATTCGTATCTAACCTCTTAGATAACAATATTTCATTAAAGCATTTATGGTGGCAACATGACGGCATACCAGCTTACAATGTGACGAACTACTTAAGCCAAAAGTTTTCAAGCTGTTGGTTTGAAAGTGGAGGTGTTGAATGGCTAGATTATTCTTTATGGGCAGTTGTTAAATATAATATTTATAAAGTTGATGTCCCGCAAAACATTGAAGAACTTTAAGGTAGGCTCCAGAATGATCAGATTTTATTAGGTTTATAATAAGAAGTATGGTACAGACTACACTGTTCACCAAACCCATAAATATAACCACTAAAATATAAAATAGTAAAATTTCTCTGTAATAACTCGTTGTTGCTGTTGTTGTATTGGGCGAAGCGTCGGGTTACGAAATACACCTCGCACTTCTAGACATCAATTACTATGATCATTAGCCGACCCCACTAGAATTTCTAGATGTGCGTTGCATGTTCCTGATGGACGACTAACCAGCACTGAAAAAAAAAACATACAATAAACTATCTTATGAAATAAGAATTAGTGCCAGATTTAAGCAGTCCACTAAAAAGTATTTGATAAAGCAAAGTTACTACAGCGTGGAAGAGTTTCCCAACCTCAGTAATTAACTTACAAATCTAAGCGACACCATCGTTACGTTTTGTCTTTATCCACATGTATAGCATTAATTATTTTATTTTTGTTTCCTTTTCCTTTGCTTAATTAACTAAACTTTTCTTGCATTTTTAATGATTTGAATTATTGTTTTTCCTTTATTATTTTGTATTTAACTTTTCATTTTATTATCCTTTTGGATACTTTCAATCGATAAAGTATTGTTATTATTATTATTATTACTATTATTATTATTCTTGTTGCTATTGTTATTATTATTATTAGAATTATCATCATCATCATCATCATTATTACTATTATTCGAGAACACCGGCAAAGCAATCGCGTGACGGAAACGTTCCATCAGACGAGAATGGATGCAGATCAACACTGCAGAACGGAAATAAGGTATACGAGGTGTGGCAATTAAATAATCGGACTGGTGCTACTATCGGCAAACAGCGAGCACGCCACGGCAGGTTTGAACATGTCTGTGCTTGTAGATGCTTCCCCCACCCTGAACTCGATGGGCACCGTTGTACGTCGCTCAGTCTCGCTGTAGCAATCGTCCGTTCAAGTCCTTAGCTAGCGTCGCGTCGGAAAAATGCAGAGTGTTCAGATCGAGCAACGAGTCAACCTCAAGTTTCTTGTGAAACTGGAAAAAACTACTACAGAAGCTCATATCATGTTAAAGGAAGTGTACGGAAATGGGTTTATGTTTATCGCGCACACAAGTTTTTGAGTGGTGTAAAAGGTATAAGGAGGGACGTGAAACGATTGAAGACGATCCGCGGCATGGACGACCCTCAACATCAAAAACGGACGACAACATTCAGAAAATTGGTAAATTGATCCGCGAAAATCGTCGTTTGAGTGTCCGAGCTCTTGCTGAAATCTCCGGAATTAACAAAGAAACTGTCCGTTAGATTTTGCGTAAATCATTCAACATGCAGAAAGTTTGCGCAACAATGGTGCCAAAACTTCTCACTCCAGAGCAATGAACATTTGTGCTGACCCTTCGTGAACGAGTGAGGGGACGAAGACCCGATTTGTTGAAGAGCAAATCCTGGATGCTCCACCAAGACAATGCGCCAGCCCAATCCGTCTTGTCTGTGAAGGCGTTCTTTGCGAAATCCGGCATCCCCGTGTTGGACCACCGACCGTACTCGCCCGACATGGCCCGCTATGACTTTTTTTATTTCCTATGGTAAAATCGGAGCTTAAGGGGGCAAGATTTGACAATGTGGAAGCGGTGAAAGCAAAAGCGACGAAGGTTCTCAACAAGCTGACAGAAACGGACTTCCAGCACTGTTTTCGACAATGGAAAATTCGTATGGATCGGCAAGGAGAGTACATTGAAGGGGATAAAGTTTGTAATGTAATTGGTGATCAATAAAATGGTTTGTAGCACCAGTCCGGTTATTTAATTGCCACACCTCGTATAGCGAGGAGCATGAGACAATGACATTAGTTCTCAGAGACCTCTCGAAGAAGCTAACAATATGATTAGCGAAACGTCAATAGTAAACACAACAGCACGGCAATATCCGGAAGATTATTCTACAATAGACAACGGCCGTGGAAACCTACACTCAACTATGATTAACTGCGCTATAAATAATGTGAATCTAAAGTACCCGCTTTGATGAAAAAATTCGCTATTTGATAGCGAATACAAAAGAATTTTCTTTTAAATAAACTGTTCGCATATTCTTTTTTAATCTTCTAATCCATTTTCCTCAAATTCTAGGTGTAAGTGTCATCTTTCTTTACTCTAATCTCTGCGATTGTCACCGATTCTAATGTACTCACATTAATTTTAAGCAATGCGTGTCTCTGAATCGGCAAAACTTGATGCACGAATTTGTAAAAGAAAATCGAAACTTAGCATCCATATATCTTGTATTGAAGGTAAGTGCATATCCCTATAGGTTTAACGCAACGTGCGTTATAATTTTGTTTATTATTTACTGTTTTAAATGGTAAGAAACGTTACATTAGCTTAATGCAAGATGACATCGTAGGCACTATAAGATTGTACAGTGTACAGTATTGTACAGTGTAAAGTATTTTATTATACAATAAATGATGTGACATTATTTTAAATAGTATTATAAAAAATTGCCAATACTGTTAAACCGTTTGGTCAACGGTTATTCTTATGTATTTTAATACTAATAATCTGAACATAGCACAATCTCAAATATAAGGGTTTAATATAAGTTACTAAGAAATCTTTTAATAAAAACATATTTCAGCCGATAATATAAAATATGATTGTCTCTATAGGAGCTGTAAAATATATTATCGCATATTAGATTTCTATTAAAGAATACATTCTTTTATTCTCAGTGTGCATACACATAATTTTATTTCATTGGATCTTATATCTTTGCGTGTCTGTTGTACTTGCTGTACAGAATTTGAAAATCAATACATACTAGGTGAGAGATTTTCTGCAATTTTCAGGACTAACTTAAAATGTGATAGATCCGAACTACTGCTGCTACCTAAGAAATTTATCCCTTTGTAATATTTCAACTATTAAACCGTAAGAAAATGTTGGTCGTTTACCAAAATGAATAATTAACTAGAGGTTAAAAGGTTGTAGGCACCTATGTTATGTGATTACCAATGACATGAAACTTAGATGGGAGGGCAATCCCCAAGATGTTATCGGAAAATAGGGAGAGTTTCTTGCTGATTTGTGGTAACAAAACGAATGCCCCCCACGGTTCCGTTCATCGTACGTCATAGAAAAGTGATTTGCATATCGGCACCGTTTACGTAAGGTGAACGAATCATGTTTTGTAATTTGAACAAAAATATAGCGGTAATGAGAATGAGCGAAAATGCGCAACTGAGCTGTATGCATTAGGTTCCTAACATTGCAGAATGCGAAGTTGTAACTAAATTGTTGGTACTTTCGCCGCACGAATGTATTCTTTTAGAGGATTGTACTGAAACTGTACGTATTTAGTTACAGATTGCGTTCGTAACAGCGAGAGATCCATTCTAATGAGCAATTGGGTATGTATATTTTCCCGTTAATTCCAGTTTTCCAATTTACACTGTTTATTTCTGTCTAAACTTACGATTTAATTAACGTAGATATTTACCGGGATATACAAGCATTATTTATTGTTACGTTTTGAAGTACGTATAATGAGGCATTGTATTGGTATCTCTTACTTTGAATTCTACGAATTATAGCTATATCCCGAATATACTCTACTCAATCGTTTTACGCAGTACTGTATTCAACTTTATTCTAGTACTACGTACGAATTGTAAAGCTTCAAATTATTGACTTTAGATAGAATAAAATAATTCTAGATCTTTCACATTAGTATGTTTAGCTACCAGCATAATGAATTCTTCCTAACCAGGTATGTATTGGATCTATATTTACACTGTTGGTGGTTCGAGTGGAACTGACAAGGGAACATCCCGAACCCGTAAATTCAAAAAAAAATTGAAACTTTGTGGACAAGTAGTCCTCACCCCAAGATGTTTGAAGCCATTTTCCTTATCGGCCCAATTTCGTTTTAAGAAAGTGAAACCACTCCCGAAATTTTACTTGATTTTCGGTTTATTGAAAATAATTCGATAACGGTTGGACCAAATACATCAAGGTTATATATCAAAATAATCGCCTCTTTAAGCTCTATTACATATGTGAAAATAGCATAGTATTTCTAGTTAAAAATTTGGTGGTGAGTTCCCCCACCCCTTCACGAATGAACCTATTCAAATGCCATATTGTGGATGTTATACAGCCCTTCAAGCAGTTTCAAAAACGTACTTCACTTTTTGTAAAACAGTTGTTTAAAAAATGAGGAAAATTACATTTAATATGTCGTCTTTAGAGATTGTGAAGGAATGTAACATAAATTTTGATGTTTTTAGATAAATATGTTTAATTAATATAATAATATGGCATGCCTTTCGGATGTCGATATTACAATTCATAGTGGTAGAAAAATTTATTTAAACTAACATATAAAATACATATTATGACATATTTTGTAATATATGGCTTGTGTATACATGTGTATATATAACATATACGCTAGTAATTACTTAATTTGTATGATAATGCATTTCTTCATAAAAATGCTTAAAGCACAAAAAACTGTTGCACCAGGAACACCGTATTATAGCACGCGCTCCACATATGGAACATTGCGATGGAATTTGAAAATCTTCTGTGAAGGCAAAAGTGACAGGATTATCGAAACGATTTGGCCGGTCCGCAATATAACCACTTTTGTATCATGCATAGGCAAATAAATTATGATATTTTGTAGAAGATAATTGGTTGTGCACTAAAGACTGTAATTTAATAATGTTGTTACGCGTATGCAAATTAATATCGTAGCTGTATAAGAGTATAATATCATAATTTCCTAACAAAATTTTTCCAAACACGAAATTCATAGACGTCTAGGGGTTGTATTATACCAGTGGGTTTCTTTGGTATTGTGAGGATGCTCACATTCTTGTCGGCCGATATATGGTCTTTTAAGTTAGATGGACAATGACCAGTCCACGAATGTAGCAATAAAACTGTTTGAGATCCTGTATTTGGAAAATATACCTTTGTGAACCATTCCGTGAATAATGCTGTTGTTAGGTTTCCGGATGATGAAGCAGTTACATAAATATTTTCTGCGTGGAACATCGATTCTACTACTCGTGGTCCAAATGTACCACTTTGTTCTTTCAAAACCATGAATAGGGGGAAATCCACTCTAGCCCTATTTATTTGATATTTATCGTACGGCTTATTATAAAACACAAAAAGGTTCTAACTTGTATCTACTTATTGGACTGTTATGCTTTTATGTTGCTTTTATGTTGTATGTACTACTTCACTATGATTTTTAGTAATACTAGGTGTGGTATATAAAATTGTGGGGGTAAGATTATTTAAATTCTTGAAAATGTGTTTAAGAGGGTATTCAGACTATCTAATGTAGATGTCTTCATTCAATGTTTAGAACGTAAATATCACCACGAGAATTGGCATGTGACAACATCTAGTACCATAGCGTAACATAATATTAAGGTAAAAACCTCAAATTTCTTGCAAATATTTAGAAAATGTCCAAAATAAGTGCTGTGTTGTAAAAGTCATTGCTTAAATTTTCGAAACATTAGCATTAAATGTGCACATGTATACGACCGGCTGCAAACGACCCAAACGCTTTAATTAAATGTTGCACTGTGAAGCTGCGACATGCAGCATTATTTGTCTAGTCGTGACTTATTAAAGAGAAGGATTTTTCAAACTAATGATTGATTGAGTTGAAGTCTTTATTATTTTCTAAAATGCATTGTTAATTCTTGTATCTATAATGTTATCTATTTCGACTGAAGAAAGTTATTTGTTTATTAAATGTGGGAATCATAGTTTATTAGCGCTCACTTTGTTCTTTCATGTGCGACGGATTAACTACAACACAAGTAATCACATAAACATTTTACTTACCCGATAGTCGTTTGTTTCCACATAGTATATTGTTGTGATATTTATTTCCCTTGGTTAGAAAGTGTTATATTTGATAGTTACACTACTTTTAGTTCCATATTTTTACGAGGCGAAGCAGCTCGATATTCCCCTGGTTTGATTTCTTTTCTCCGGCTTACACATGGAGACAAAAAGTATTTTCGTTGAAAAAACGGAGTCCAGTAAGTCACAAAGTTACAATCAAATTTTACTAATGGAAATTCAAATTATATTTCTTAAAAATCTAAAATATATAAATGTATCGTAATAGGATAGACAAGTTACTATTCATATGCGATTTATGAATTTAAAACATCTTTCTCATGGTAACCACATTTAGTACACCGTTTCTGCCATACATGCAAAATTGGACATCGTCTCCAAGGGAGCAGATTGAATTTTGAATGGATTTAGAAAAGTCAAGATCTGTTTATTAAAAATAGTTAACTGGAGCTCTAGATAATAAAAGCAATTAAAAACAGAAAAAACAAGTTTTCGACAAGAGATAAAAATTTCAAAATTCATCGATACAATTCATATTTTGAATAAATATGAAATTATTTAAATAAAAATTGCAGTACAGTATCAAATAAATTCATTTCGACCTTATACATCAAAATTACAATCAAAGTAGTAAGACCTAAGGAGCAGGATACTTGGTTTTAAATCGGGAGCTGTTATGAGTCTAAGTAAGGACACCGAAGAGTTATTTCGCTGAAAAGAGTAATAATGTGCAGGTATCCAAATTTAAATATTTGGCCAAATAATAAATTCAAAAATGAAAATCCAACTTTGTTTAGTTTATTATCAAAATTTAAAAATTTCAAATAAATAATTTAAAGCTGTCGGATAGGGATTGAAATAGGTGTTTATTCATATTTTGTTTAAAAAAAATATAATCTTTTCAAATTTTTCTTTAAACACAATAAAACCTACTGTCTCTTTAAAACAATAAATCGTTTAATTTTTTGCATATCATTTCGATTTGCAAAAAAGTTATTAAGTTAGATCCGTAAACGTATTAAACTATGTTAATTAGCATAACATTACTAGACTTATAAAACCAGAGATAACGTTCAGCTTGCATTGGTACGTACAAAATTCACTCCTAATATCAAGATGTTGCCAGCCGGATAAAATGTACGATCATTACTTTTGGTTTATAACGGAAAATATTTCAGTATTGGGTTGTTAGCGACATCTGCTGGTCGTTGCGGTTTATATATTAATCCAGTACCCTACTTTTCTCCAAATTTACGAGTGTAAAACAGTAACCATTTATATTCAGTGTAGCTTTTTTTATTAGTTTTCGTCGTAAAGCTGATTTGATTCGATTAACGTTATAGCAAAGTTTACTCGACTTAATTTAATTTACTTATCTTCAGAGGCTTTGTTTCTTTAATTTCACTCTGTTCTATGTATTATGTTCTCTTCACTGACGCTTCCTTGCATTAATTATTTCTAGGAATCCATTTAGGTGACAGATCTATCAGTAATCCTTTGTGACGCAGAGAAAATAGCCAACCACTACACCATTCAGTCCCATATAAAATTATTTACTTTGTAACTCAAATCAAGTTCTCTTTCACCCGGCAGATACCACATATGCTTTTTAACACAAGCAACTACGTGGGGCAACACCCCAGACTTTTATAATCAGATGTTTATTCTGTTTTTTTAATTCCCAAATACCTCATATATTTGTGCAAAATTCTTTTATAATAATATAAAGCTTCTATATTATTCATCATCATGTATGTATTATAAAATTTAACATTTATGTAAAAAAGATTATCTGAAAATTCCGTTTCTTCTAACTCTCCAGCGGGCACATATGGCATTCATTATGATTTTGGCACATTTTCCTATAGAATTTGTTGCAAAAATATTTGATCTTGTTGTCCTTATACTTAGGGCACACAGTAGATCTTGACTTGGAAGTGGGAGTTCCACTACGTTCTTGAGCAGTCGCAGGGTGTAGCCCGCAGTATTTAGCGCATTTGATTCTGTGTAATTTTGGAACGTGCGGATTGGCAAACCGCTTCCGTAATTTTTCGGACAGCAAACTGAACCCCTGCCTCAGTTTTATTGTAGAATGTTGTTATATTTGGTTTTCCAGATTCCTCTGTACCTTCGTCAATTGCCGTATGATGATATGGCAATTGACTACACTGGAAATTGGTGTAGAACATTTTTATTTTTTTGGGGCATACGGCACCAAAGTCATTGTGTTTTGAAAACCAGAAAGGGAAGAGTTCTCACTTCGTTCCTTTGTTGCAACAAAATTCATTTGGCAATTCGGTATAAGCGGCAGTATCACTGCGGCTCGAAAGCCGATCTGTTGTGTATGCATCTACGCTGTCGTATACTATATCGTAGTTCTACGTTTGTTTTGAAAATGTTCCCTACGTCGCGAAAACGACCAAAGTTGGACACAATAACAGAATTTATTGCAGAAATGCCTGATTTAAAGTGTGATGGCGCTAAAATTCAATGTGTAGTGTGTAAAATAGATGTGTTGGTCGAAAAGTGATTGTCTGCGGCACGTAAATAGTGCAGGACATGTTTCAAAAAAAAATTCCACACGAGATTATGACAAACTTAAATTTAATTTATGTGTTACCTTTATTGCATGTAATTTACCATTTCATTTACTAAGGAGGAAAGCATACGTCTCGTTTTGGAATGAATATTCGGACTAAGTTACCAAGTGAGAGAACATTACAGAGAGTTGTGCCGTCTGCTCGTGAGCATGTCGAGAAAAGAATTAAATCGGAGTTGCAAGATAAAAAACTGTGGTTATGTGTGGACGAAACAACAGAACGTAAAAAACGTTCTGTGGTTAATGTAATGGTGCGCACAATGGAACCACATCGACCATCACCCTCAATTTTACTAGCTTCCAGACGAATACAACAATGCACTGCCGAAGTAATTTCAATGCTGGTGTTAAATACATTGGAAAAGTTTGAACTTTCAACGAATCGACGGTTGATGTTTATGAGTGATGGTGCCGCAAACATGCTTGCTGTAGGTCGATCTCTTAAAAAACATTGTGCTAACTTGTTGCATATTACATGTAAAATTCATACTCTCAGTCTCGTAGCAGATAGTATCAGAAAATGTTATCCCGAGGTAGACGCTCTAATAGCACATACAAAAGCTGTGTTTGTAAAATCCCCAAAACGTATTCGGGAATTTCATAGACTATTCCCCGGTATTCCTGAACCACCACAACTTATTCTTACTCGTTGGGGAACATGGTTAGAGGCTGCATTTTATTATCTTAAATATTTTGAGAATATTAAGAACGTGATTTTAGAATTCGACCCAAAGGAAGCTGTAGCTGTCAAGGTAAGCCGCTTGAAATTTCAGGATAGTCAAGTTAAAACAGATTTAGAAATTATTCAGAACAATTACGTGGGACTAGCGGATGCGATAGAAAAACTACAAAATTCTTCGGTGTCGTTAGTGGAATCTTTGCAAATAGTGCAACATGTTCACGCACAGCTATGCGCGATAGAAGACGCAAGAAATGTTTGTGTTTTAGAAAGGTTTGAAAGTGTTTTAGATAAAGACTCTGATTTTGGCACATTAAGACAAATTTGTGAAGGTGCGTCAACAGAACCGTTAAGTTATTTGAAAGATTATTTTACTTACGCAAATATAACGTCACTAGATGTAGAACGTTCGTTTTCGGCATACAAAAATACTTTTTCTTCACGCCGCACTCACCTTGCCAAAACAACTTTGGAAACATATCTAATGTTGCAGATATTCAACAGACATTATCCTCTTTGTGATTTCACGAAGGACTCTTAAAACGGTAAGTGTTTGAGCACGTATCACATCTAATTTATTTTGTGTAAACTTTTATGCGTCCGCCACTGGCTTTCAGCGCAGTTGCGTTGCTCTAGTAATGATTGAATTTACATAACATGTACACTAAAGCTCAACATAAAACAACAAAATACAAGATACACTCCTGTTCAAAATAATCGGTTCTGGTATATGAAAAATTAATTAATAAAATAAAAACTCACAAAGTTGATACAATGATTTGACGACTTATTACAAAAGATAAAAAAAAAATGTATGTCCTTTTCCAGATCAAGTAGTCTTTAAATCGGACGAACTTCGTCACGCTATTATATCTTTTATTATTAAGTCAACATATTCATCCATATATTAGTTGCTATAGAAAATGATTCTGTCACTATTGATAGCAGTCGTAAAAGTTCATGAAATAATTTGTAATGTTTGAAAGCTTTACAATAGAAATGTATAATAGATGAGATTTTGAGGTAAACATAAATTATAATTTTGTCAGGCTGTTTACAATGTGCCCTGTGAAGCAAGTAAAAGAACTATGAAACACGTTATATCTTCCAAGGTTACTTTGACCGTAGAGTGTTCTATGGAATAGAATGTGAAAAGTAGTTAGAGCGCAAGAGTTAGATGGTGGTACTCGCAAGTTAATATCCGATAGCAGTTGTGGAGAATCTATGCAATTACGCAATTAACGGTAACCAAATTTTAAGCAGGCGACTGCGAGACTGGGGATTCGTCCCCAAAAGCCTTTCTGTGTATTCATGGTGTCTAAGGTGTAGTTGTATAATACGACATTTACCATTTATCTTTGAATACTTTCAACTCCAATAATATGTGAAACATAGTAAGGTGAGCAAACTATGCAGTAGTACTCCAAGATAGATCTGATTAACGCGTTGAAGAGTGTAACTATCGCCATGAATTCCGTACATGCCCTTTTAATGAAATCACGTAGGCGTAGAGATCACTTTATAGTCGTGTCAACGTGTGAAGTATTTAAGTGAAGTACCAAATACTATGCCTAGATCAGTTATTTGTGTTGCAATGTGACGTCGTTCAATCGATAATCAAAGATCAACGGAGATAAACTTTTAGAGAAAGTTATCGTGCGGCATTGCTTGGAATTATCTAAACGCATGTTTTTGTTTTTACACCATAGAAGTGGTTGGATTGAGTTCCTCTGTAATAGTGTGAAATTAGATACTCCCGTTACACTTTTAAATATTTTTAGCTCGTCTGCGTAGGACAAATAATTACAGTACTCGAAGAGTGAATAGAGATCGTTAATGAAGAATGCGAATAAGACAGGATCCAGGTGGCTTCCTTGTGAAATTTCGAACATGACATGAATTGAATGAAGACATTTTATACATTTACTTTAAACGAAATGAATTTCGATAAATATGCAAATAGACAAAGACAGATTCTTCACACTAAGGAACTACACGATGGCAATTAAAGTATGAAATGAGTTGTGATTCCCTAATGATACGTTGTTTTAAATCCTCAAGATTTTCAGGTTTTGTGTAATAAACAGCATTTTTCAAGTATTCCTAATAGAAATAATCTAGAGGAGATAAATCTGGCGAATAGGCAAGCTATTCAATTTGACCTCTTCTTTCAATCCATTTGGGAAATGCTTCGTTCAGGATATGACGAACTGCTAAGGTAGCCTTGGTGGAGCTCCACCCTGCTGGAATCACACTTGCCTAAAGTTTTGACCAACTCCATATAGCCAGCATAATTTAATTCCGAAGCATTTGCTGATATGTTTCAGCATTAAAATTTCCCTCTATAAAAATGGTTCAGTAACCAAAGTGCCAACTACACCAACCCAGATATTCACTTTCTGAGGTCTTTTTATGCGCCTTATGCATCTAATGTGGATTTTCTTCCTTCCTATATAGTACATTTTCTTTGTTGATGAAACCATTAAATGTAATCTTCGTCCGAAAAACAAATTTATAGAAATCGTCCACCTTAATTTATTTTGTTCGCCATAATTTCACAAAAATATATTCTGCGGTTGAAATCATCTTTATTCACTCTTGCAATAGGTGCACTTTATAAGGTCTAAATTTATTTCGTTTCAATATGCGATCAAACGAAGAATAACCTGTGTTATTTTATAGAGCTGCCATTCAGGTGAAATTATGCAGATCCTCATTTTCAATAAAATTCTGCATTATTAAAATTTTTCTTCATTTGTGGGAGATTTTAGACAACCAACTCAAATCGCTGTCCTGTTCTACAAACCATAGATCTTGAAATAGGCGCACGATTAACAGAGTATCATTGAAGAGGTGTCTCACTTCCTGATAAGATCTAACTCGGTTACTATATCCCTTCATCATCGGATTAGAAATTCGTTCATCCTCAGTAAGAGACATAATTCTAATTAAAACAAAAAATTATCAATATAACAAATACTGATTCTTTTTTATTATTAATGCTAAGTGAGAGAATTTGAGTACAAGTGACAGCACATGAAAAGTAAAATACGTCAGTAAACTTACAAAATTCTTATGATTTAAGCTACTTTTACTTGGTTTCATATTTAAGTTTTTACTAAGAAATTAAAGCTGTTTAAACAAGTATCTCGAGTTTTAAAAGATTACTATTTTTGTGCTTTTGAAATTTCGCATTAAAACTATTTCGTTGTAATTATTTTTTTGAGGTTATGTTTCATGGCAAGGTGTATAACCTGCATAATTCATTTAATACATATTTAAGCGCAGGAAACGGCGGAACACGCGTTTATATTCTCTCACTACTCACTATACATACCTACATCAACATAAACTAGAATATAAATCAGAATTTTAGATGATTTATAGGTGTAGCTTACTTCCATTGTAGATGTTTCTTATTAAATTCAATTATATTTCTTAGCCCTGCAATTTAGCCTGTCAAAAATAAGCATTCGATTTTTTACCCTCGCATTGTAAACACATTCCAGACGGGTTTCCTTCTACGCGCGTCACATCGCGCCTGGCATCCCATATAATTCAAATAAGAACTGACAGCTGACTTTCCGTGTTCCGGGTGGAAATCCTTCCGTCGACAGGGGGGAAAATTAAATTTGTCTTTCAAAATCCCCAAGTGCTATCTTATTCCTTATCCTGTGCTTACTTTATTTTTCGTCGGCAAGCTCAACTTCTATAACGGCACATACCTTTACTTATTGTTAGTTATATGCTGGGTGCTAGGGCGTGTAGGCGGGTAGGCAAAATCAAATTCACGATTAAATTTGCAGGTGGATACCGTTGGAATGTGAATATATGAGTTTTACAGGATGAGAATATTTTATTTGTGGGAATTGAAAGGAGTTAAATATTTCTGGCCTTGATTAAGGTCAGCAGTGCTATTATCAACCATTGTTATTCTTGAATAACGTATTGGCTGTGACAGTATCCAGTACATCACATATTCAATCTCATAGTCAAGCATTACTATACACCTCTAATTGCTTGACTGGCAATCCTTCCAAATAGTTCAGTGTAAGTCTAGAGGTAAACAAATTTTAAGTAAATTTTGTTACAAAACACATTTAATAATGCTAATTAATAAGTATGCAAATAATATTTAGGAAGTGATATGTTTTCCTGGTTTGAAGAACAATGCCGCTAGTCGTCTGCTTCGTGTATCTTCTTTGTTAAGGGGGAGGATCAATTTCTTAGGTTTAGATGTAAATAATGCTTATATATTTAATAATAATAATAATAATAATACATACAATGAACAAAAATATAACGGTAATACAGAAAAGAAAATGCCAACAGGATCATCTTCAGTAAACCATAGAGGTTTCCTGCTATTAATGATGACCCAAAAATTGTAACAGAAAAAAAATACAATGTTACAGAAAGTTGCTCATTCATTAAATTATTGAAAACTACTCGTCTAAATGCACTGAATCGCAACTGCTTAATGCTAAGGGTGAGTGTGTTAAATAACCGTGCCGAAATGTAACTGAACTTTTCTTAAACAGCTGCGTATGATGCTTGCGTATCCCTTCTGAGGATGTTGATATTATGTACGTCCGTGCGATATTTTATTTTGTTTGATAAATAGGGCGGGGCACCAGTATTTAAAATGTTATGGACGAAACAGATAAAATGTTATTGTCAACGATGTATCATGCTCAACCATCCAGCATCAGCCAGCTTATGAGATATCTTCTGACGTCTCCTTATATAAACCTAAAACACCCGTTTCGTACCATCTGACCTCTGCGTGAATCAATTTGACCCTAACAACTTCCGTAAACAACATCACAGAAATTAAAATGCGATAACACCAAGGAATCACCCAGTATTTTCTCAATGGAAACGTCAAGAGAATGCCGGTGGGGATATCTCTCACATTACTTTGATACTGCACTGGTATGTTATTAATTGCAAGTCCGATGTTAGGAAGGATGCTCGACCTGATTCTAGAACCACCGAATACTATGTAGTAAGATTTACTTTCATTTAAGAGTAGACAATGTTTTCTTGCAATCGTATACAGGCTGTTGAGATCACGGTTAACATCATCCACAGCTTTGTTAGCTAAGTCAAATATTATCTACACTTTCACCATAGTAAGCTTTGAAGGTTATCGTAGTGACGGCCGCTTGCGCATGCGTTGAGTTGGCGCCTCTGTGGTCATGTGTGCGGAATTGCTGAAATTCACCGGAGACTTTTGTCACAATACGGGGACAGTGCTTTATCTCGTAAAAGCGTTTTTTTTTGTGGATAGAAATGTTTCAAAGTGGCCGCACGAGCGTAACACAAAAAGAGGGAGCTGGACGGCCGTCAACCTCGACCACCGACGACAGCATTCAGCAAGCTCGAGACATGGATACAGCAAATAGGCGAGTTATTTTAGGTGAGGCTGCATTTTCTTTAAACATCAGTCACGGTTCTGCCTATCAAATTATCCACGATGGACTCAAATTTCGTAAAGTACGTGCGCGATGCTTACCGCAGAAAACAAAACCAAACGTTTGGACATCTGCCAACGCTTACTGGATCGTTTCAACGCAGAAGGCGACGCATTTTTAAGCAGAATAGTGACCGTGAAACCAGCAATTCGAAGCAAACGCCGCGGTCTACTCTCAAAGAATGTTTTGTTGTTGCAAGATAACGCCTGTCCGCACACGGCCCATAACACCATAGAAACTATCAACAGGTTGGGCTTTGAGATCCTGAAACACCCTCCCTACAGCCCTGATCTCGCTCCCTTAGACTTTCATCTCTTTGGACCGCTCAAGGAAGCTTTGAAAGGTCGTCGATTTGCCTCAGACATAGACGTTCGGGATGCGGTGCAAAAGTGGCTTCACGTCCAAACGAAAACCTTCTATCAGTAAGGCATACGGAAGTTTGTGACTCGGTGGACCAAGTGCATTGCTAAAGGTGGAGACTATATCGAAAAATAATGTATCTGTTTTACACCTATCTTTGTTTAATACAGTTGTAGAACTAAAAGTGTAAGTAATTTTTGACTTACTCTCGTATAACTGTGAGTCATCAACGTAGAGTTGAAAGTTACATGTGAAATTCTGGAAAAAGAACATGTGGAAAGTGTAAATCGAAAACAGCAGTGGACCCAATATGGATCCTTGAGGAACTCCAGCACGTATTACTGTGCAATCCGACACGCAATAACCAGCGACCATCGCTTGCTTTCTACCAAGCAAGTAGGCATAGGGAAAACGAAGAGCAACCTCTCCTAAACCGATGTAGTAAAAAATATCTAGCAGGAGATCGTGATCGTGATCGATTCTATCAAACCCTGGAGAAACCCAACGACATCAATATTGTTAACTTACCAACGTCATTCGCAGATATGGTGTCATCGACAATACAAGTTAGAGCAGACGTACAACAGAATCCTGGACGGAAACCAGACTGGAATGTAGGTAATAAATGAAATTTTGATTGAGATGGTTATGTAATTGCCTGTCAACAATTTTCTCCAATACCTTCGACAGAACGGGCAAGATACTAGTTGGGCGTAGATCGGTGGAGGGATAATGTGAGCTCTTTTCCAATCAGAAGGGAAAACATCAGTTTGAAGACAAAAATTAAATATGTGTGTTAAGATTGATAGAATAGTAGGACAACACAGTGAGAGCATGTTTAAGGAGACGCCATTTGCTCCAACTGAATTCAAAAACATGCCAGAAATGATTCTTAAGCCTAGTTGCAAATAAGCCTTCTTCTCGCGCTTAATTGCAGCTGTTGCTAAGTTCCTGAGGAACTTATATTCGTTCCAGTGAACAGTTGACTTACTCGACCTAAACTTTGTAAGTGCTTTAGTCTTAAGCGACATTAGTAACTTAATGTTATCCATAATCCAAGGCGACGGCTTACGTGACCCTGCAGTAATAATAACAAAAGGTGCATGAACATCGAACAGCAATAAGATGCATTCATTTAAGATGTGCACCTTTTCATCTATAGAATCAGCCTCAGCGATACAATAGCAAGGCACGCTCGCTTCGCTTACTTCGGTTGCTCTCTAAATTAAGCACAGTACGTAGGTATAAACAATAAATGTATTAACTAAACAGTTCCCTTTGCAACATGCCAAGATTAAAACGTGCTATTTCTCATATATAATAAAAATGCAAATACATAAATATTGTATAATATATTATTTACATATTTCGGTCATTTTTCGTGTACGCATTTATATGTATCGCAAGGTTTGTAAATTTGTAATATTAGGGCCACCACCAAACCGTATCGGAGCCTGAGCATCTGGTCGAACGACAGCAGCAAATAGCCGATCACTACATCAAAAAATATGCTGTACAACTCACGACTACACAGACGCTCTCGTTATTTTATGTATTTATATGATACACCATTTCTAGTATCCATTGCTCTTGCTGCTGTCCCCTACAGAAGTGAGAAAGATGGAAACCAAAAATTGTGTGATGAATAAGCGCTATTTTATGCGTAAGCGAAGGAGCGACGGATGACAATTGTGGTATTATGTTTTCTTCCTTGGCGGCAACTGCATAGCTAGCGCTGGTTCCCAATAAATGCGCCAACGCAGCGGTAGCTCCATCGTACAGATATTTAAATGACTATTAAGTAGTTTTTAATTTGGGCGTTGACGATTTTGATAATATTTGCCTATATTATAAGAAACTAAATCTATTTTTAATGAATATAAATACGAAAAATTGAATTTATACGAAAACGAAACAAACAGAACATTTTAGATTTACAAAATGGTGAATGTCCTTAAGAGTTTGATCTTCCCCGGAACATTTAGACTGTCCTTAACAGAATTAGAACTGGCCATGGCAGGTCTGCTTCATCTCTACATAGGTGGGGAATGGGAGAGCCACCAAATTGCGAGTGCGGCGAAGAACAACAAACTGTGCGGCACATAACCTTTAACTGTCCGCTCCGGAAATACAGGGGACCACTGGAAGACTTAGATATAGACATAGATATTTCACCCTATGCAATACAATTGCTGCAAATTGTCGATGTTGAATTTTAGTATGTTTTTAAGTATAGTGTTAGGTACTGTCTACTTGAAGTATGTTGTATGTTTATTTTAAATCTAGGAAGATTGCACCCTTGTGAATGGAGATTTTCTAAAACGGGTTATTGTTCTTGTTACGAAGCGTGATTATGAGCATAATTTAAAAATGTATTGAAACCTGTAAGGTGCCTAATAACTTCTTAACTTCCCAAAGCTTTATTTTCTTTAATAGAACATGCTATACATTATTCCATTTTTGTAATCCTCGTTACATTCTGGAGCAAACTGTAATCATATTATTAGACCATGTGCTGCATGAATAATGAATCTGAATGACATAGGCATAGGAGCTTTAAACTGGCCAGCATGTAGTACAGATGGGATCCCTTTTCAACATGGCTGAAACATAAGGGGAAGAAGAACTACACATCAGCACCCAGACGCATATGGGATGAAGTTCCATATGAAGACAAGCAAGTTGATTACGAGTATGCAGAATTACAATGTAAAATTCAACAAACTATGTAACTATCCATAATTATCAGTATGTGTTCTTTTTTTAAATTTCTTTAAATAAATAAAGAAAATAAGGTTTGGTCCTGAAATGTGCCCCTTATTCATCGTATTTATCATTTGGTCAACAACAATAATTACTTAGTTCCGAAATTTGGTGAATTTGAAAGAAATGTTTTCGTATAACCTCCGAAGTTTGATAATTTGTAAACAATCTATAGAAAACAAAAATAAAATAAAGTAGGTAAAATAGAAATAGTAAAACGGAAGATTTTTTATGAGTATTAACTGCGAAAGATAAAAGTAACTTTCGGAGTTCTAATTTCTACATGTGAAATATTTTGATACAAAATAATGGAAATGCAAAGGTGTATTGAACGATTTTTAGGGAAGTATCTACTAGCACATATTTTAAGGACTAAAGGAAAAACAACACTAAATATCTTTTCTAACATTACTACAGCAATGTCAAATATTAAATGACACTACAAAATTCAATTGGTATCAGGAATGTATTTCTTTTCGTGCTTAATGTTATATCAATTAGCTCTTAAGGAGCGTCTCTTTTAAATCATTTAATTTTGAGTTACCAGATTTCTCGCTTGAATGTAGGCAGAGAGGCGAGTTATCTATGTATAACCCAAGGTATGGACATGTATGATCGCATGATCTCGTGATCCGTTGAAGAAGCGACGACTGTGATGAATGCCGGGTACGGGTCGTGAGATGTCTCCGCGTAATTCATACAGCGATTAAACTGTCGATAGCAGGATATGCTTGATGTGACCTCGGCTTCTTACAAAGGACCTCTTTATAAATCGGTTTTTGCGCGACTTCAAACACTTTCCGAACTTTGCCCTCCACAACTCCGCATCATTCTGCCTTGCACGTTCGCCTCTCTTTCTACTTCAATCTTTATTAGGGTGGGCGGTTGGTTTTTTTCTCTTTTTCCCGGTTTTTGTCACGGTCGGATACACGGCAGCCTAGTTCTCTCTCCTTCCTTACTTCTATCTCTGTCCTTTCACGCATTTCCCTCTTCATGACACCGTAACCAACTGCTGCGGTTTTCATCATGTTTGACCTCTTATTTCGATGAATGTTATGTTTTTAATGCCTCTTTGAAATCGAAACTTGTTGAGTTCCTCCCGTTCTAAACTTATTTATTGGATTCGTTCTGTTGAAAAGTTCTTCTTGGCGTGCTAGCCGATTAATGCTTTTCATGTTCTTCTCGTTTTCTTTTTCCTTTGCCCAGGAATTTATTCTGGCAAATATGCTCGATAATTTATTGACTTGCATATATTGTATGTAGAGTTCTTTTTCAGATTATTTATAGAGGGAATTCTGCGCTGGTTTCATATCGTTAAATTTAAATTGGGAATATAACAAGGATACATATTTCTTTCACACACTTCATATTTATAAACGTTGACGAATTTTATTGGAAAAGCTTTTCATTTCTGATAAACAAGTCCAGGAAATCGTAATATTTCAATAAAAACTTTGGATAACATGTCAGTTATTCGTATGATTTGCGCTAAAGTAAATTAAATGCATTACCTTGATTGAATTTAACGGCTCAATAGACCAGTGGTAAGAAGGCTTGCGCTTGACTGTGGCAGAGTTAGGCGCCTTGCGTTCGAATCCCGCCATGGTCAAGTAGCAAATTTTTCCGATAAATCCGGTACATTCCTGCGTCACCATTCCCATATTGAGGAATAATACACTTCATCTTTTACAGCAGGGTGGGGGTGACAGTGACCATGGAACACTTTACGCACACTAAAAGTTCCTAAGGCTATGGAATCGTATATTTATTTGTCAGAAAAGAATACTGCGTTTGATCTTTTCTCTTCCTTACAACTGCTCCTGTCGCGAAACCTTTAAAACGAATAAAATCCTCACTGTCTGCTCTATTTATCTATTAAAGTTATTAACTCATACACATGCTAACAGACATAACTACATACTTAACTGCGATTATCATAATTATGATACACGATCCAAAAATGATATATCCTTAAGCAGACATAATCGCGAGGCGTTCAAGAAATCTCCTATATATGCTGGTAGTCGAATATATAATTTACTCCCACCTGAACTTAAGACTATTGTTCCGAATAATGAATTTAAAATGAGGCTGAAAAAATTACTCACTTCTGATGTCTTCTATAATATAAACGAATTTTTGACTTCTCTTAAATAGACTGGTAAATGTCAGAATACTGTGTACTCTGTCTCCCTCATCACTTCCCTAATACATTATTGTGTACACTGGCGTTTGCTAGTTAAGTGTTATATGTATATTTATATTGTTTATTTACTTAAACTTCTGACTTATTCCTATCTATTGTATGTAGTGCTCGGAATGAATAAATATTATTATTATTATTATTATTATGAAAAGCTGCAAAAGCTTATATACCTTGTAGGCCTGATACTACAAGTAAAAAAAAAATAGAGGTGAAGTTGTGATAGGTGTTGGAGTGTTGGTGTTGTGCCAATTGATTTATCTTTACAGATATCAGTTTAAGTATTGTTTTTGTCGATGCTAACTTACAAAATACTTCTTTATTAATCATTATTTTCGCGACGAAACTTGAAACTATGAGATAAATAGATACAATTTTTGAAGTTGTTTTCCCATGCATAGAAAACAAGGCAATCTATCTGTGCAAATATATCCCTTGAAGGAATGTTATGGGATTTAGACCCTGTTCTAATCGTATGATAAAATGCCGCTATAATCACATTCAAGGCATACATTCCTGGAAAATAAATTATTTTACTGTTCTAGGCCTGTCGGGGGACGTAATTTGTAGTAGTTCTAGTTGACAGAAATTTAATAAACCCTCTTCGAAGCTGTTTTTGTCCTGATTTATGTTACATCTCTAAACAAATATGCATACGTGTGAAGCTTGAACCATGCGGTGTATAATTTACTGCTCGACTTTTGCCTGTATTAAATACGATCATAAATTCATTCGAATTTTTAAACACGAAAATTATTTACTATAAATAGTTGTAATGTAATATAAATTAAATGGTGTTTATTATATTTATTATGAGATAAATTCGAAATCTTGTCTTGTATGCAGCGTATTTTATAATAAATTTGGTGATATAAATAATAATTTCCTGCCAAAATGAAAACTTGGCATAACTTTTCATGTTTATTTATTTAATAGGCAGTGATTAATTATAGCATCCATGTGAACATTAGAAAGAAATTAGATGAATTGTTAAAGTACAATAAATACAATTTTGTATAACTATAAACACGTTATTTCTGTTATACTTTTCTGTTGATGATTTAAATTTATTAACGTGGTAATAGTATATCTTCATTAAAGATATTAATCTAAATTTGCAAAAAATTTGAATTTTCTGAATTAATTTAAATTACTAAATTCTTTGTGGGATCGAGAGTATTCAGTCTCGTAGCAGATAGTATCAGAAAATGTTATCCCGATGTAGATGCTCTAATAGCACATACAAAAGCTGTGTTTGTAAAATCCCCAAAACGTATTCGGGAATTTCATAGAGTATTGTCAGCTTTAGCGATGATTATTCCTTCAAGTGCTATTTACATACAGTAATTACTATTTTATGAAGCGCAAATTAAAATTAAATAGATGTAAAGATCAATATTTTAAACGAATCTTACTTGAAAAGCATATCGGTCAAAATACCTGTTTCAATTCACAAAAAAGTAGATATAGGCTAATCAATTAGTTCTACATACTCATTTAGCGCTCACCATTTAAACGATTAAACACGCTCGCGTGAATTTAATCGTCAGTTGCATAATTGAAAAGCAAACATGTTTCGGTAAAAATTATTTCCACTGTTCAATTTGTCATACGTTTTTTGCTTTACAAACAAGAATATAAAATTCATTATCTTTATAGAAAGCAAGTTTGAATGTACCACCACCGATAAAATATTGATATGTATTTTTGAGGAATTAAACCATTTTGTTCCTGATAAGTTTCAACCAATATATTTTTTTCGTATATGTAAGTTCTCCAAAATTATTATTTTCGCTGGATTGTAGGATTAGTAGAGAATAATACCTACTCCATTTAAAAAATAAATCTATTAGCTTATGGACAACGAGGGTGTGAGATGAATCTTATAGAATTTAGGCCATAATGGGCCCATTATGTATCCTCTCTACGTCGGAGAGTCCTCTAGGCCGTTAATCAACCCTCTGTTTTGGCATAGGCTAGCACACTGATCAGAGGAATCGCTCGGTGGCAAAAAATTGCTGCTTGCTACTCATGGTACTTGATTAGCATGGTACTTCTAATTGACGTCAGCGCAGGACACTTGCAGAGGAGGTGTTCCATAGCTTTGTCTTGAGCTTGGTAAACCCTGCATGTCAAGTCTTCGGCTAACCTCACCTTTTAGAGATGCTTCCTTAGCCGGCAACGTCCAGTCAGAACTCCAACAGCCACACGAAGGTTCCTTTTGAACAGTTTCAAGTATCTCAATACTTTCCGTTTGTTCAGATATGTAGAAGTGAATTTAGCGGTGCAGCAAGAATTAATTTCATCCCATCTCTTCAGGTTCAAGTTTTCAGGAGTGATAGTTTTGGTACTTTCATAAAGCTCAAGCACAGGCGGCCGAATCGAGAGTTTAGGGCCATTTACCGTTATGCTTGAACATCTCGTGGCCAGTATGTCCGCTTTTACATTGTTATATTTCTATTGTAATCCTTCAGCCATATTGATGTTGTTTGTTTCAAAAACTAAGAAAAGAACTCTATGGCACTCTAGTACCAGATTCAACGTTATTGGTATGCTGTATTGGTGATAATTATGCTGTTGCATTTTAGTTGTGATATTTCTATGTTATACAGAAATAGAGTTGTACCCTTAAGCAGTTTTCAATATTTCGAATAAAATAAATATAATACGTACAATAACTTATATACTGAAAATCTAAAAGATCAACGAAATCATTGACAGCTTTGTATTGTAAACAAATTATATTATACAGTGCATCCCTAGACCGATTTTCCTCTTTACAGAAAAAAATCACTCTTTGTAAAAAGATTTACTAGTTTTGACAAGTATTTTATGATAATATTCGTTCTAATCTACAGAGTGGTTAAAACTGAAGAAAACAGGAAATTGTGTCAAGAGTAAGGTATCAATTATTTCAAATACGAAATTTGGAAGTTGTCCTCTATTGATAATACTTTTGCCTTATTATGGAACAAACAAAATTATTATTATTATTATTATTATTATTATTTATCAATTTTTAAAGAAAAATAGAACATAAAGTTATGTTACATTTTCATTTTGCCATTAATATTTTGTTATTTACCTCCTTAGTAGATACCTTTTTAGTTTTTAAATTAGAGGCACAGTTTAGGTTATGTATTTTGGCCATTAGTTCATAGAGGGCGTCCCGTATTTTTGTTAAATGTTTACATTTTAAGAATTGTGGATTTATTGTTTTTTACTTTTTGAATGGTGAGGCAGTTGTCGGAAAAGGTACTCCAATATAACAGTAGTTTGTTGCTCTGCCTTGTAGATTTTTCAAAATGCTTTCGATCATGCCCCGCGTAATAAAGTTTAGGAAACATTCAAACAGAAATATAAAACCTAAAGTAATACAGGCAATAAAGGGTATATGCAACTGCACTCGGAACATAGTAATAACCACACATCTAAGGAATTCTACAAAAGGACAGGAGTAAGACAGGGTGGTGTTTGGAGTCCGCTGCTATTCATCACTTTAATGAATGAAATTGCTAGGGCTTACAAAGATCAGGTAAAAAAACTAGAATCGGAGTTCATAATCTTCAACAAGCCTATATATCAGAGTTGATATATGTCGATGATCTTGTAATTATGGCAGATTCGAAAGAAAACATGCAGAGAAGTGTTAATATTTGGAATGAAGGCTTTATGGAAATTTGGGATGAAAGTAAATAACGGAAAAACAAGAAAATACAAGTGTGAACTTGAATAATGAGATCATGAAACAAGTGGAAGACTTTAGATATTTAGGATCAAATATGAATTCACAAGGTAACAGGGAACTGGAAATCAATAACCGAGTAATGAGTGCAACAAGACTATATAGGAGTTTTATCAGGAAAGAAGAAGTGTCTTAAAACGAAGATTAAAACATTTAGAACGGTGTACGAGCCGGTGCTTCTATACGGTAGTGAAACATGGACATTAAACGAGCGAAACCGAAGGAAAACTCTAGCGTGCGAGGTGGGTTTTTTACGAGTGGCAATTGGAATGACCAGATGTGATCGTATAAGAAATGAGGAAATACGCGGAAGGTGTGGTGTCAGAATGCCGTTAGAAAGATTTGAAAGAAGACAATTATTGTGGTTTGGACATGTGGTTAGAATGAGTGGCTGCAGAATGGTAAAGAAAATGTGGAAAATGGCAACAGATAAAATAATGAAGTTGGAAAGGCAATAGCAGAGAAGAATATTAACTGGAAAAATGAGAGAATGGCTTCCGACCGAAAGGCATGGAGACGTCTGATATCTCCAAACACCTCAACACCGTAAGGTACAAGAGGATGGATTAAGTAAGTACTTTTTGAATGGCAAATTCTCATTTGGTTTCTTTTTACTCTTCTATTTGAGGATAATGTTGTCATTAGTTGCCATCAAATTGGTTGCTTTGTGTAATTATTTAATTTTATCCCCACTCTTATTTTGTCTTTGTTTTCTTTCTTCGTACGGAAATTTCCAAAATATACTTTGAGCACTTTATTTTCAAATTTTGTCAAGTTAGGACGTTTCCCTAGTGGGGTGCGCTTATGGATTGAGCGGATTTAAGTCCACAACTTGTATTAGGAGTGAGTTTGTTGAATTTTTTTTTTAATTTGGACCTTGCTTTACCTTTACTGGAATTATGAAAATGCACATGCAGGTGGAAAGGTTACCCTTGAAAATCTATATATTTTTTTGTTCAGAACACCTTATCCAATTAGGTATAGTGTTGCAAATGTAGTTTGTGATATTTTTCAATATTTTTGCTAATTCTTTTGTATCTTTTAAGGTTCTTCTTTTTCATAGTATAATCTTAATTATCCCTCTTCATTTCTTCTACGATTTGGAACTTTAATGTAAAGAAGTACCAGTGTGCAAGTTTAAGCTGCTGCCTAGAGGTACTCCGTTTACCTACCCCGAAAATATATTGGCTATCGTCGTTTATTCGTCTTTAACATTTTGATTCTTTACAATTTGATTAGTAATTAATATCTTGTACTATTGTTACTATCACCACATTTTGTGATTACATACACATATACATTTATTTGATTTACGGTTGCAAACTCAGCATTTACATTAGTAATTTAATGAATTTAGCTTACAAGAACTTCTTATAAACCTACTGCGTTTGGCCAACAGGGAGTGCGGATCATTTTTTACTTGGGTCTTTATAAATTTAAATGTTTAGTAATTACCTCACTGAATTTGAAAATATTTTACTGGCACTAGCTTTGTTAGTAGAATTTGAACATTTTATATAAAGCTGTCCATAAAACGTCATTGAGATAGTTTGAATCATTCATGTTTCTTGTTTGTCTTGTTTATGTGTGACCCTGGTTGCATTTAGTTTTTCTTTATTTTATTAAACGAGATTACTGTTAACACATTGTTGTTTGGGTTTTCATTGACTAATTCCAGTATACCATTGATCAGTACATGTTTTTACCGCGTGGTCTCCTGATGAGATGGTAAGTGGCGCATATGAGTATAATTTCGATCCTCATTTTGTTTACGAATTGCACCGTCTTTACTGAGCAGGCTGGCAACCCATATGAAGGAGGACAGACCGGTTGATGGAAATCGATGAGGATAAAAGTGTGTTGGTAAAATCGTGTCGCATTGTTACACACACTGTGTTTGTGTTCCTTAAGTCGCTTATTGTCCAAGAAAATTTTCCTGAAATATTCTACTAATATATTATTTTGAGCAAAGTAATTTGCAGCCCGTTTATTAAGAGTATCTTGTTGATGAACGTCGTCAATATACATATGCTATTAAATATGTAAATATTACTTTTACCGTGTTAAGAAAGCAGAAAGCTCGGTAGTTGTATTATACGATATTAAAGTTAGGATATTTGCTGAAATAGCGCGGCTATTTCAGTTTATTGATGATACTCGGTTCTCCTCCTATTCTGTAGATGATTCTACTATAATCTTTCTAGTAAACATTTTCTAATATCCGCAACACAGTCGAATATATATTACAGAATTAGCAATGGGGCCGAAGGGTTTCGGCCAGACTCTACAAGTCATACCTACAGATTACACCGTAATAAGACGGGTCTTCGTTGTGATTAGCTTTTCAGCAAATTGTATGATATTTGCTAGAGCTCTAATGGCCATATCAGCCTACACACAATATCCGTATTTTCTCTGTGGGTAAAGTAAATGTAATAACGATGCAGGTTGCAGTAGATAGTCTGCTTGGCTACGCGAAACCAATCTTCCTATGCATACTTAATAAACTATACAAAGCATCATTTATACAGAGTAGTTAATTTTGCTACCGTTTCGATTAGTTTATAAAAAAAGTGATAAGCGACACATTTATTTAAAATCAGTGAATTTTGTAGGCACTTCGTAATATAAAAATTTGTGCTTCTCGAAGCTTCCTGGTAATACACGCTTGGAGAAATCGACAAAATTAATTATTTATATGACAATCAAAGTTTTGTGGTCCTTGTTAAATTTTGTTCAATCTTATATTCGTAAATTAGCATAAAACATTATTTACCACTAGCCTTTTGCTTTAAATTGTAACAATAAATATTGCTCTGTAATATAGCTCCAAATTATTGGATGCTGCCAATTCAGTTATTATCCATAGTACAATGTAAATTAGATAAGCAATGTCCTTTAATGCTGATTAAGACCCAATTAATAAAAAAAACTGTTGAGAAAATACCAATTTTAATTTTTTAAACCGTTATGTGCCACTGTCATATATATAGTACATAACAAATAATATTTTTTCTGGTTTACAAACACTGGAAAAATGTTTTGATGGAATGGTGATGTTTCGGTCATAATCATGCTGTTGAATTTTAATTGTGATATTTTTACGGTATACTTAAGTAGAGTTGTACAATGAATACAATACAATAAGTTCTATACTGAAAATCTAAAAGTTGAACGAAATCATTGACAGCTTTATATTGTAAACAAATTATATTATACAGTGCGTCCCTGAACAGATTTTCCTCTTTACAGAAAAAAAATCACTCATTGTAAAAAGGTTTGCTAGTCTTGACAAGTATTTTATGATAATCAGAATATTCGTTGAATCTACAGAGTGGTTAAAACTGAAAACAGGAAATTGTGGCAAGAGTAATTATTTCACATACGAAATTTGGAAGTTGCTCTCCATTGGTAACACTTTTGCCTTATTATGGAACAAACAAAATTATTATTATTATTATATTTTTTGTTATTTATCCATTTTTAAAGAAAAACAAAACATGAAAAGGCATGTTACATTTTAATTTTGCCATTAATATTTTCTGCTACTTACTTTCATGGTAGATATCTTTTTAGTTTTGAAATTAGAGGCCCAGTTTTAGGTTGTGCAGTTTGGCCGTTGGTTCATAGAGGGCGTCACGTGTTCTTGTTATTAAATATGAGGGTGTATTAAACAAACGGGACTCATTTTAAAAAAAATTCTAACTTTATTTAACTAAGCCTACAAATATGTATTATTGTTCTACATACTCTCCCGCCCTAGAAATACATGTTTCCAATTGGATTGGGAGCTTTTTTATTCCATCACCGTAAAAGCTCTTCGGACGTTCGTGTAGCCATTGGAGCACAAACGCTTCCACCGCTTCTTTGTCGTCGAAACGCTGGCCTCCAAGCGCTTCTTTGAGGGGTCCAAAAAGATGGAAGTCACAAGATGACAAGTCTGGACTATAGGGTGGACGTTCCAGCTCCCATCCTAATCGCCACTTGTGTGTGTAGCGCGGTAGCTACGTGAGGCCTGTCGTTGTCATGCAGAGGAATAACACTTCTGGCCGATTGCTTCTTCCTTTTCCTTCGAAATGACAATTTCGCGGCATCCAGTACTTCACAATAATATTGCGCATTAATTGCGCGTCGATCGTGGAGAAAATCAACGTGAAAAGCACCTTGCCGATCAAAAAAACTGTCGCCATTATCCTTCCGGCTGACAACCGCGTCTTTGCCTTCACCGGTGCCTCCAGAAAATTTTATGCGCCATGCAAACACACGGGTTCTTGACAGAGTGTTATCCCCGAACTGTGTCTGTAATCGCCCTAAAATTTCGGTTGGGTTCACCCCCTCCTTGGCCAAAAACTTGATGATAATCCACTGCTCCACGGAGACATGCACTTCTTTCTTCCTCATGGTTCCTTTTGATAATAAAGGGACCCGAGAGAGTTGAGGTCGGTTCTCCCCTCTCCCTAACGGTACAGGCTACCTGCGCATCAACCCCTTCTAGGTCTAGAAACCCTCCGGAATTTTTAAGGAAATCAGTCCCGTTTATATTTGATACACCCTTGTATTTACATATTAAGAATTGTGAATTTATTGTTATTACCTTTTGAATGGCAAATTTTCATTTGGTTCCTTTTTACATCTCTATTCCAGGATAATTTTGTCATTAGTTGCAATTAAATTTGTTACTTTGCGTAATTACTTAACGTTACTCCCACTCTTGCTTCGGTTTCGTTTTCTTTCTTCGTACGGTAATTTTCAAAATATATTACATTATTCATAGAACCTTCAGGTTTTATGTTGTATTGTTATTTTTAGGTAATTGTTTACTATAAATAAATAATTGGATTTGAATGCGTTTTTCCGTTTGAGTTTATTAAATTAAAAGTATGTTTATACTCAGGTATCTAAGGCACTAATGCGAATCCACAAATGCATCCTCTTGATTCCGGATGAATTATAGAAAAATTCGACGAAAACGTATCATCGGTAGGAAAAATTCTTCATCATTCCGGTCGTATTAAATTCGCTTCTGACGCGATCCTTGTTCTGGATGCACGTCCGAACTGCGCTAAAAACCGCCTTGTTCTCGGAATGCACCCGTACGTGAGATGCGGACAAGAAAAGCAAGTCCTTCACAAGACTGCATAAATTTTCTCCTCTAACATCTGCATCCGACAGACTCTAAATCCATAGATCCAGCAGGAATCGTTCAAGTGCGACGAAAAACGTTGATTCCCATCCAGAAGGATGCGCTGAATATGAAGGGAAGATATTATTTTAATTTTTTTCATTGAAAGGAATTGGCAATATTCAGCGAAGCAAAATTGGTAGATTGAGTTTAATGTTACATGTTTTACTCCTGGAATCAATTGGAAAGAATAATAATAAAATTCCAGAAGAAGCAGAAGAATTCCATGTTTTCATGCATAAAACTATAATATCTAAACTTGTAATAGAAACTTCGTTGGTTATGGTAAGTTATCGTTTGCTCTTTTAGATAGATTTTTAAGAAGTAATTATCTGAAAAAGTTTTAAGATAAAAACTTAGAGGAATGCAGGTAATATCAATCTATCTGAAAAAAATTTATTGTTATCGTTTTAGTATGTCTGAATACCTTATGAGAAAGAGTTTTGTTATCCTAGTTTACTAATGGTTGTCAAAAAGAGAGAGTCAATTGAACAACAGCAGTCCAGGAAATAAAAATTTTACTATCCTTTTTTAATTATACATATTGCTCGTTATAAAAAAATATTATGTTAACCAAGTGATTGCGTGTCTATTTCTACTGACATGCATTATTTCGAACCCAAAATTATAAGCAAACTATTGACTATTCCTGTTACGATGTAAAATCCCTGCTACATTTACTATTTTAAAACCCCAATATAGAATTGCATTTTGCTATTGTTATACTCTAAATTTAAATTTATTTACATTTATTGAGCATTTCTGGTTTTCAAAAAATCTCTAAGTAAAATAACTTTCATACCCCCACTTCTACCTGTTGCAATCAGGTGATATTAGCAGTAGTTTTGGGGGAGTCTCTGTTGAGCTGCGTGTTTGGAAGGACGTATGTAGTTTCGTAGGAACGAGTAGCACTTATTTTGACACCACTTTGTTGGAATACCGCTTCTGGGATCTAAGGTTACCTACCTAATCGTATCGTATCGTTTCCTGTAAAATTCACCCGATGGGAAATTCATAGTACCGAACTAAATGCTGATGTCATACCGCCATTACGTAAGTCTCGTTTCAGTTTTTCCGTTCGAATTCCAATTTGCTAATCTTATTACCTCATTTCGGAGCCCTTATGCCCTCAAGAAACCGTGTGAGCACCCAAAGTTCGCACGGAACGGCTTGTGATCGACGCTGAGAATTTTCGAACCAGTTCGTGGTTATGCTTGAAAGCTGTATACCAAAAGGTATTTTTAGACTGTGACATTTTCGTGCACGAATATAATCCATCCTGTAGCGCTTCTAAATTTAATTTATTTGCTTTTGCAATAGTCTATTCACCTTTGTTATTTTATTTGGTCATATCGCTACAGAACGGATGCTTAGGGACATAGTATATAAGATTCAATTTTGTATACGTTCAATTTTGCATGACCGTTATTTCCGCGTATTTCTCGAAAAGACGCATCATCACTATTTACCGGTCATTCGGTCGGTCTGTTCAGTTTTGCACAACGACTTGTACAGTTATCTGTTTAAATAGGAGGGCGTATTGATAACTAATGCCTCCATAGCCATAACTTTTATAATGATGGGCCAGACAATGTCAAAACTAGTTTGCCATTTACCTCAACTCTTGGTACATACGTCTCCCTAGTGGAGATTCTCAGCAACATCGCATTTGCGCACGACAGTTTTAAAAATGGCGACCGGCATGGACGTGCGATTAAGGCAACGAGCTGTCACCGAATTTCTTACTGCTTTTCTCCACAGAATTGTGACCGGCGGGAGTCGTGGGCACATCATTACGACCCTGAAATGAAACGCCAGTCCATGGAATACAGACATAAGGGTTCGCCACAACCGAAAAAATTCAAAGCAGTTCCATCTGCCAGGAAAGTAATGATTACCGTTTTCTGGGATTGCGATGGCATCGTTCATATTGAATGTTTGGAACGTGGTTGTACTGTCAACCCCGAAGGATATGTTAACACCCTAACAAATCTGAAGTGACGGCTGCGTAGAGTTCGCCCAGACAAAATGCCAATTCTGCATCATGACAACCCTCGGCCTCACACAAGTCAGAGAACGTGTATAGCACTGGAGAAGCTTGGCTTTCATGACGTTTTACCTCATCCACCTTGTAGCCCAGGTCTTGCGCCTTATGACTTTTTCCTCTTTCCGAAGCTTAAGGAACATCTCAAGGGCAAGCGTTTCTCGTCGGATGCAGAGGTGATAACAGAGGTGCGGAAATAGTGCCGTGCGAAGGCTCCAGACTTTTTCCGTGACGGATTTGCGCAACTCGTAGTACGTTGCCGTAAATGTATTGCTGTCAATGGCGATTATGTGGAAAATTGATTATATCAGTGGGTAGAGGACAGTTTATACTATCATTTTACACTTATATGTAAACAATATGTCTATTACTAATAAAGTTATATCCATGGAGGCATTAGCTTTCAATACGCCCTCGTATATTTCACATATGCTTACACGTTTGTTATAAGTATATGTCACATGTTTACATATTTTTTTTTATTTTCAATATATTTAATTTTGTTAAACGTTGTTCTGTAGTTTCCTTGTTCTTATTGTTTAATAGTAGTATTTTTAACATACAGAGTGACAGGAAATTAATGCCAAATTATATTTGTAGTGTTTGCGTTCAAGTAATCCGTTATTTTCATATCAAAACTAACCTAATTTCTATTATTCAATATTTTGCGGCGAATTTCCCTATTTTGACGTCGCTAAACTACATGGTGGTCCCCTCATATTTCTTAAATAGGGTGGCCCATATTCACCATTTTAACCATATCCCATATTTACCAACTCATTCGGATATATAAAAGTACCTACCATCTTTATTTTCCCGGAAGGTTCATCATCGAAGAAGTGCGAAGCGTGGCATTTCCGTACATCAAAATTAACCGTGTCGTTGTGGATATGTAAATATTTTCGAATACGAAGTGGACATGTGTTGATATTTACCCTAAATTAAAAGTGCTTATTGGATAAAAACAAAACAAGCCAGAGGAAGAATGTAAAACCTTTTGACTGAAATTCCTTAATGTGCATTTATATTTATAATTTTATACACACAAAAGTACTGTAGTATGCTATACTCTTAGTTTCCGGCTCCCTAAAGATATAATATATCCCATAAGAGTGTGGACGAAACGTCGGCCAAAGCTACGATAACGACGCGGTTCCAACCCGGAAACCAAGAGTATAGTATTATTGACGACCGCGGAACGCTACGGACCAAGTACTGTAGTATGTTTTTAAATAAATTGAAAGTACAAAATTGGAAATATTAACTTCGAAGAATTCGAAACGTATCCGTTTGGACCAGGTTACGCAGTGTACACAGAGAAGGTTGTTGGTTAAATCAACAAAAACCGTTTATTGAGATATTATGCATGCATGAACAACGATATTGACGGTTTAATCATGATAATTGTTATATAGTAATATACTTTTCGTCAATGGAATCAAAATCTATCATTAGCTTAACAAAAGTTAGTTTTCAATGTAGATACTAACTGTATCAATGCTAGCTAATCATAAGCATATTGGCAGAAGGGATAACATTTTTTCTGGTCGCTAGTGGTTATGTATCATCATCAGTTTTATTTGGAGCATGAGTCACTTGTTCTTTCATTCATTATTACGTGTATTGTGTAAACAGTGAAAATGTCTGAAAATCTTAATAGAATGGGGATTAGTTTATCTAGAGCTCAATTAGATCTTATTATACCTATTATAGAGTCATATTTAAACAGTGATGAACAAAAGTCTAGAAACGCCTAAATATCTCCAATAATATTGCAGGTGTTGCTATGAAATTCAGTACCTGTAGGATTATACACACTAAAATGGAAATATCCACATCTTAATCTGAATTGAAAAATTGCGCTCTATCAAAATAAAAAAATGTGCAGGGTGTTTCATTTGAAATTTTCAAGGTGAAGGTGACTTCCGGTTAATTCGGAAGTGCTGTCTAACATTACTTTGGTGCAATAACACTTGATCTCTGTTGACTAATGCGGAGTATCTTTCTCTTAAAACTGCACATATTCGATCCAAATGTAGTTTAATGCGGTACCTCCTGGTACCAATTCAATGTGGCTAACTTTTTCGTAATTCTATCAAACACACAGCATCACCTTTGCTTCAACGCTTTTGCGCTTACTCGCAAGTTCTGCATATTGACCACTGGTTAACCACTGATTTAATTTGCTTGGATTACAAAGGTAGATCCACTTTCCGTCACACGTTACAATTCGTCGATAGAAATGGAGATTCTGTAAGATTGGTAAGGAGTTTAATACAAGACTGAGCTCATCGCTGCGCCTGTTCTGTCGCCTGCAGTCAACTCATGAGGCACTTCTCTGTATCGTCTGTTTACTTTTCCCACTTTGTGAATATGGTGACCTACCGAACGAAGGGCTAAGCTTCTGTGACAATCGTCGCGTACTAGAAGCCTGAATGACCTCAATCCTTTGGTGAAGAACCTCTTAGTCAACGATAGAAGGTCTTCTGGAACGTTATTTCTTTGGATGTGTTTGGCCATTTCTGAATTTCTTATACCAGTTTTGCGCAGTTAGATCTGAGAAAACATGTTGACCTTCAATTTCACGGAGTGTGCAAGCGGTATCAATAGCTTTTCAGTCCAATTTCCAGTAATGACGCAAAATTGCCAAAATCTCTTTATTTGTATTGGACATTTTGGATCCACAAAAAGTACACAATGGATCAATAAAATCTCAAAGTAAATTAGTTACACATATCTACAACAATGGTGTCTAGTATAGCATGAATAATTACAGCTATCTTACTTTTATTTTTGACAATTTTATAAATCCAAAGTCTACCACTCTAAAAAAATGGAGAAACTCTTGCTCCACCCAAGTACTTCCATCAACTAGGGTCTTCGGTTGGTGCAGATAGTTCATTGTATTTACTTAGTTAACTTTTCTTCCTTTTTTGGGTTTTCTATCTCTACACGCTTGAGGCTAGTAGAGTTGAATCCGCCATTTAAGTCCTTTCTCAAAATTCGGTCTATATTTTCCTATACGAAATTGTTTCCACAGCCCTCCTCGCTTTTTCACTGCCTTTTTCACTTCCTGTTGTCAAGTTTTCCTAAGTTGGCATCAATTTTTTTCTTCTTCGCATTGCTTCATTACTATATTCTTATCGTCGTCCTCTTTTCTTTTATCCTATTTACTAACCTAAGTCGCCTCAATTTACTTGCCCTGAAAACTTGTATATTAAACTCCTGTCTCAAATTCTCGTTTCTTAGCTTAGCCATCAAGGCTTTTGCCATTCAGATATCGCTTCTCCATCATTTGAGCCCCTTCTTCCAATTTCTTTCCAAACTTGTGTAAATTCTAGATTCCGAACCATGTGTTGATACTATTTTTCTCCTTCTTTATGGCGTTAACTAATTTTTCGGATGATGCTCTTTTTCTACTATCTCCTCGTCTAGCCTTCCATCCTGTATAGTAACTTCCAAACAGTAAGGTTTTTCTATTCATTGCAGTTGAGATCTTTCCTTTCCTATTTGTGTTTTATGTTTTTTATGCAGAATTTCTACTCATTTGATTTTTGCTCTCAGATCGCGGATTATTTGAACCCTTACGTAATTTTCAGTACTCTGGCCTAAACTCAGCATCGCTCTTATCGTTCTCTGTTTTGCTCCTTAATATCATCCATTATATCATTTCTATTTACTTATCGAATGCCTTTTCAAGATATGTAACGCATACTCCATTGTAAAGGTGTGTTAATTTAGTACAAAAAATTATGTTTAAATGTTGACTAGTTTTTATCTCAACTCAGAAATATGCAGGAACCTTCTTCTTTCCCAAGTCAGCAGATGCGTGCATCACAATATCGCACCGGTGATCTTACATTACCGCGTTGCACTCGGTCGGCACACCATCGTTAGCGTTACCCTCGCCGGCCGCTTTAAGGCAGAGGGTGCGCTGAAATCGATTCACACCGTATTTCAGCTTCCCTTCAGTGCCGTTTCAAACTTCAGGACGCGCAGTTCGCAGTGTTGTTCCTGTCGGTAGCGGAAAGCTCGTACAGAGAGAGAGCTTTTTCGACTCTGTGGGACGGCGATCCCACAGAACTTGCAGCGGTAAGATTTCAGCGGCGGGAATCGTTTCTATGTTTCGCGCCACATAGAAAGCACCTTTGCGTATTTTCAATTATACGAAAAGCAGCCATAAACTCCGGTGAAGTTCATGAAATTTTGGCGAACTTCTATAAACAGTATTCGCATTGTGTGGACGGTTATAACGTAGAATAAAGGGGATATTGGTGATTTTGTGCTTTTTGTTCTCTTAATACTGATCGTGTGATTGTGTTACTGGATTGCACCTACATCTTCGCGAAAATTATGAGAAATGACAGGTGAGTGCTAAGATTTCTTAAAGCTTTTAATATCCAATGCGTTTATTGAGGAGTGCGTAACGTTAAAAATTGGGAAAATGCGAACATAGTTGAGCGAAAGAAAACGTTACTGAAACCTTAGCACTTACATTGATTCCATTACTAAACGGTATGCGGGTCAAATGGTACGGCAAACGAATTAATTATTAAGTTGTAAACTGGATATTGTTAGAACAGTTGCGTAATTATAATTTCAGCCCTCGGTGTGCGATAACATTCATTCCGGAAGTGCTGCGTATACATTATCCAAAGGTGAATTAGCTCTCTGAATTATGTAAATAGTTCGCCTCTACTCACTAGGTACGCATATTAGAATTTCATGGAATATTGGAAAATTTAGTATCCGCCTTTTTGGTGTGTATTGAGAAAAATGAAAAGAAAAAAAGTTAAGTTGCCTAATTTGGAAGAAATATACAAGAAAAGCAAATGGTATCGAAAATTTTCTTGTAATTTTTCTATTAAAAATAATATAGTATAGAAACACACACTAGATAAGAATATTAGAATCTAAGAAAAAGTGGTAAAATAAGAATCAATATCAGTACAGCAATGAAACGAATTTTTGTTAGTGTAAAAAATAAGTCTACAAGTTTTAGCTTCAACAAACTTTACTGTCTGGGTGTGAATGAAACTAATATTATAGGTAAGTATATTCTTTTGTATAATCAGATATCTTCTTTTTTGTACATAGCCGGAAAGGCAAGAAAACAAAGGATTCGTAATACGGCACCACAGTTATAAAGGTTATGAAAGTAATACAAATGAAGTCTTTCAACAATCACCTGATTCAGCCATCACGCCCCTTCATTTTTTGTTTGCCCAGATTAGGAACACTTTGAAATATGCAAACGGCTGTTATACAGTTTAGAAAAAACTGTAACTTTACTATGGTAACATTGGTAATATTACTGGCAATAAGGTGTCAAATTTACAACGATAAGTGACGTAAATTTTAGTTTACTTGTCTTAGAAGTCTTTTTACAAATAATAAAAATCAAGTAAAATTCCCAGTTTTTTGGACAAAAATATTTAAGTTTTGAAAAATATTTCTGGAGAAAGTATATAATATTCCTGTAATTTTTTAAATGTTAATTGACAAGTAATATTACAAACGTTGTATTACCTTATCATGTGCCCTAACAATTATATGTTGGGACAAATCAACTTTTGAGAAAATACACTAGTTTGATGAGATGGTCTAAAACATAACTTTTTTATTTTAAAAACATTCTCTAACAATTTTTCCAGAACATTAAAAAAAATAATCTTGAGGCCAAAAATGAATTTGTTTACTACTTAATTAAAAATTATATTTCTAACAATCAAAGCTGCTGACAACAAAATGTTGGGCCAATTACATAAAACTACCGTTAAAAATGAGGGGGGGGGGCATAGTGTCTACAAACGATTTACAAAATTCTTCAGTGAAACTATTCCAGATTTTTTGTAATTTATTCCGTAAATCTGAAATGCTTCGTTGAGGATTATCTCCCCTTAGTGTTGCTTAATTTTATGCCACAAAGCCTCAAGGACATTTAAATCGGAGCTGCTGGATGGATGAGACACCACCCCGACATAATTCTATCCAAACTATTTTTCCTGGATTTGGCAGTGTGACTAAATGCACCGTCCTGCTGAAATGAATAGTCTCCCCGCGAGCACAATTTTCTTGCATTTGTCAGTAATGATTCTTCAAGAATTTTCTTGCATTTACAATGCCATCTATAAAAGTGCCCAATCCTACTGCAGACATGCATCCCCAAACCGTAATACCGGATGGAAACTTAATGGTTCTTTCACAACACACATTCAATTTGGATTCGTCCTATATATTACTTTATTCCAGTCATTCCCCGTCCACATTAATTTAGGTTTTGTCTAAGTGAGTCTGTTTTTCTTCTAAACGGCTTTTCCTTGGCCTATATAAATATCCGTAATATTGCTGTGTATGCTTTAACATCTAATTCGTACTCTTACTCTGAGAGAAAATAAAATGTTTGGTCAGGCAATATCTAGTTGATCGAACAGTTTTGATTGGTTTCTGGCGAACAACTGTTTGTACGCATTCGAAAACTTGTTGATTTAATGTTAAAACAAAACTGTTTGAGGTACCTTCACGCTCAGTTTGGTATCAGTCAATTCAGTAACCTTGATCACGAATTGACTGATGAGAAATTAAAGGACTGATGGGTGGTATTACACGATCAGTCCAGACTGACATCAGCCATCTTCAAGAACTACGTTCTCCTCAAGAACGATGGATTCGCAAAAAAAGCTGCTCTCGCAATAATATTAGCCATAGCTACAAAAAGACGTGTTAAGCGGAAACGATGGACTAAAGAATGGCTTTTGAAAAGAGACCAGTACACGCATTTAAATTTATTAAATGAAATAAGAAACACGAATGAAGACCAGGACTATGCAAATTATTTCCGTATGAAAGCTGCTTACTTTGATGAATTGTTGGAAATGATTGGGCCATTTTTGAGAAAACAAGATACGATAATAAGGAAATCAATGACTTGATAAACTAACTAATTATCATATATTATTAATTATAATTAATAAATTATTATTCAATTAATGATTTGAAATTAATTTTACTTACCTGTGGTTTTTCAAATTTGTCCAGAAAACGAATATATTCAAACGTCCAACTCTTCGGAGTATATGCATCATTTGCCCTAGCTCCTGATCTTTGAGATGCTATAATCTTTTTTAAATCTCGACGATAATTCGATCTTAACGTATTGATCTTGTTTTTTACGTTCTTCTTGTATTTGTTTACGTAATCTTTGATTTCTTTTGTCCCAAAGGAGAGGAAGTGTTTCTAACATGAGAATAAATTCCTTTTCATGAGCCAAAGGCTGCGCAGTGCAGGTCAGACGGTGACTGATAAGAGAATGACAAATTATTGCTGCATTATCAGTCTGACCAGACTGACAGAATTTATTAAAAAATTTAAATATTTGTCAGTCTGGTTCATCAGTCATTGTGCTACACGATCAGTTTGGCGTCATTCTGACAACAATCATGGAATTGACTGACGCCAAACTGAGCGTGTTAGGTACCTCTATGGCGCTTTGCAAATTTGTATATCACTTACATTTGGTTGTTTTATTGTTTAAGTTTGCTGAGGTTTGATGTTTCGATAAAGTTTACCAATACCGAAATTGATCATATTTCCTTGTAGTATAGTGGAGATTGTTATTATTATCATCGTAGGCACTTTATCAAAAGTGATGATAGGGCTCTAGTAACATCTAGGTTTTTGTCGGTAGTTTCTGTTTATTTTGTCATTCAGACACAACCATAAATTTTATAAATAGACATATTCCGTGGCACGTGCATCGTTCTGGATTCACTTATGAGATGCATTGTGTGCCTAGAAATTTGCGAGTGTACAACGAGTAATATTATATGAGTGAATTGTTCATACATTTCACAATATGACATTGGACTACTTTTAATATATTTCCTACAATGCACAGGAAATGTATCTGCGTTTAATATACAAAATTCAAATTCAGGAATATATGGAGAAATGAAAATTTTTAGAAGGGAATTTAATATATCCAGGTTCCATTTAAAGTACAGTATGATTAAATTATTATGTCATGTTTGTCTGCAGATCAGTATCTGCAGATGTAGTACATATAGATCTGCACGTTATTAAAGGAAAATTGAGTTGCACGCTTCATTTTATTGTTACTGAAGTTAAACTATATACAGCACGTCTTCCAAATTGTGAAATTACGCTCTAGGGTTATTGAGTACATACTAGATGCTATTTACAAATTAGTTAATTTTTCGTATGCATGTAGTAAGAAGTGGAATAATATGGACATCAATGAAAAATACTTGTTTTTGTGCAATTTAACTACATTCTATAGAGTGTGTTCGACGTTTCAGTCAAGTTATGGCAATGGTACAGGGGCCCGTTGAATATTACTCACTTCCACAGATAATTTTAAATGTAAAATTCAAACAATAGAATTGCAACATGTGTCTAAAAGTTCTCCAAATATCAATCAACTAAATATTCGGTTTTAGGACTATCAAATTCTCGAAACTGAAATTGATTGTATCATATTTCAATGCAGTATAGTAGAGATTATTATTATCATGGTAGGCACTTTATCAAAAGTCATGATAGGGATTTAATAATATCTAGGTTTTTGTCGGTAGTTTCTGTTTATTTTGTCATTCAGACATACCTTGGAAAATTTCTGTACCATAAATTTTATAAATAGACATACTCCGTGGCACGTGCGTCGTTCTGGATTTCCTTATGAGATGTTGCATTGTGTGCCTAGAAATTTGCGGCTGTACAGCGAGTAATAATATATGAGCTTTATTGCTCATACATCTCACAATATGACATTGGACGGCTTTTAATATATTTCCTACAATGCATAGGAAATGTATTTGCTTTTAATATGCAAAATTCAAATTCAGAAATATATGGAGAAATGAAAATTCTTAGAAGGGAATTTAATACATCCAGGTTTCATTTAAAGTACAGTATGATTAAATTATTATGTCATGTTTGTCTGCAGAAGGAGACCAGTATCTGCAGATGTAGTATATATAAATCTGCACTTTATTAAAGGAAAATTGAGTTGCACGCTTCATTTTATTGTTACTGAAGTTAAACTATATACAGCACGTCTTTCAAATTGCGAAATTACCCTCTAGGGTTATTGAATACATACTAGATGCTATCTACAAATTAGTTAATTTTTCGTATGCATGTAGTAAGAAGTAGAATAATATGTAGATCAATGAAAAATACTTGTTCTTGTGCAATTTAATTACATTCTGTAGAGTGTGTTCGACGTTTCAGTCAAATTATGGCAATGGTACATGGGCCTGTTGAATATTACACACTTCCACAGATAATTTTAAATGTAAAATTCAAACTATACAATTGCAACATGTGTCTAAAAGTTCTCCAAATATCAATCAATCAAATATTCGATTATAGTACATCTTTACATAGTGTGAATCAACACAGAGTTCTAAATATTGTCAGGTGAGCATAGTTTGTGTTGACCATTTGAGGAAGAGTTTTGTTTTTCCGTTTACTTTTCTTATGTTTACTTTTTTTGCATAATGTGAGGTGGGACAATGTTGGTGGCTCCTCGCTCAAAATTTTTCTAGTTTAATTGTTCCTTTTCATGTGTGATGAACCGTTGGCAGTCCGCACGAATTTAAAGCTGGAAAGAAGATTAAAATTATTATTAGACCAATTTTCTATTAATTCTTTAAATTATTTTTCAATTTTCTGTAAGTTTTATTTTGTCACTTATTTTTCGATGTCACTGTATGTTACTCTTGAGCAATAGCGTGTAACTTACTAATCCATCGTTCTAGAGCTAGTGTAACGTTTTATTTTGAAATTATTGTTTTTGCCTCCATACGAAACGATACGTCACGTGTACACCCCGCAGACGGATAGTGTTGTCCGTAGTTTTATCGACCCCCCACGTTGCAGATGGATAATGTTGTCCGTGGTGATACCCGACACTTCGCATGAGATTAGTAATTACCGTTTTTCGCCTTGTATATACTTTTCCGCGACGAGTTTTCTTTATTTTGTTTCCGATTTCTTACACATGATCTTCCTCGTAAATTTAGAATTTTATTTTATTTTATTTTAGGTCGTTTACTCTTAGAATTATATTTCGTTTCATTTTAAACTGAACTTCGTTCTGTTGTAAATATTGTGAATAGATTGAAATGTAGAAACTTACTTGTTTTATTCCAAGAACTCTGGACGATTATTACCCCGAGGTAAGAAATGTTAATGAGTAATTTTCGGTCTGTAAGCAATAAACCTAATTTAGACTCACGTGTAAGTTATTATTTGATTAATAATAAACGTTTGATATCGCACATTATTATTTTTTTTACAAATAAATAAATGCCTGTGGCGTCAACTACTAGCCAGAGGCCCACATTTTGCCAAAATTAATATAGAAGTTCTGTTTTGATTGAGAACGACTATTTTATAGGAAATTAAAGAAAGCAATCAATGATTAATTTATGTCATTTACATTTACAAATACAGAACAAACTATTAAGAAAATAATAAATAAAATTATTTTGCACATTCCGTGAACGTTGAAAATTATCAAAAGCCGATATATCTGGACCAGAGAGAGAAGTACGCATTACACATAATCTTATTCAACATAATTAGCAATACAATGAAGTATTGTTCATTACGAAAACTATGTATTGTAGATTATAGCTCTGTATACATCATCAATCAATCATATTTCTGCTTGCGTCTCATGAGTGCATTTGCGTAGAACATCAAATACTTTTTCAAACCTACTGTAAATTAGTGGGGTACGGGTGACAGAACACTGGCTTTGATTAGAATCATATTACACATCTAGCGGACAGAGTAATGCGTTCAAAATTATTATGTTTGGCATTAATAAATTTTAATTTGCTAATTTGATAAATTACGTAAGATTCCTTCAAATGGGATAAGTTTTAAGTTATTGTACCCCTTAAACAAGTTAGAAATCTTGCTGCTCAAATTAGCTATGTATAGAAACTTGTAGTACGTAAAAATTATGATGATTTTCGACAAAGGAACCACATCATTAAATTACAGTCATTCATACGTAAACAGTTATCTGTACCTAGATATCGAAATCCATTTGTATATGCTTGGTTTCAGAGCGGCTACTTGGAAAATAGACTCGACGGTTTTGAACATCCTGTTGAGTTTGCCTTTTGTAGCAGCAGTGGCGATTTCTTCCCTCATTGTTCTATTTGTAGCGAGCCGGCTTTTATTAAATGTTCAAGATGTATTCAATTTTTATGTTTTCAACACTTTTATGTAAATTATCATTACCATGGTAAATGAATTTATAGCACATGGTTATGCATGTCTTTGAATTTTCAATAAGGAACATGTAACAAAAGATCTACATATGTGTAATAGTTAATTGATTTATGATATGATATAAGGCGTTAATAGGCTATGAAGGCCCATTGCTGATTGCTCGTTTTCCATCTGTTTCTGTCTTTCGCGGTGGTTTTTCAATTACTGATTCCTACTAGCTTCCCTCCACTTCCTTCGTGGTCTTCCCCTCTTTCTTTTTTCATCTAGTGATTTCCATGCAATATTCCTGATTTGCTTATCGCCTCCCATACGTTCCACGTGTCCTAACCACTCTAATCGTCGTTTTTGAATCGTATTTATAATTCTTGGACTGCTATATAATTCATAAATTTCTTCGTTTGTAATTCTTTCTCATGCGACTTCACCTCTTTTTCCTCTAAAGATTTATATTGAAACAATAATCTTGGAGCCAGTTCTCTTATTTAGTGTATAAATAATATAAGAAAATACTACGTGTCACTTTTCAAGGCAAGTGTCACGAACATTGGGCTCCAATTGCATCAAGTTTAGTATACTTCGATAGCACCTTAGAAATGCTGAGCGCTTGCATGTGTTGAAAATTTTTATGAATATCTAAAGGGAAATGGAGAAACCCCCGATTTTCAGAAACCGATTTTAGCCTGCAAAACCATTTTTCAGCAAAAACGGAGACCCATATTTTGCGCAGATCCATAGGGTCGACAAACCACCTAGGTTTCATTAAATTCTGAATGTGCGGGTTGGGTACCTTTACTTGTAACAAGCTAAATTAATCGTATATGTTAAATTCGCTAACATTTTTATTTCCGATAATGTCCGAAATAACTACATTTTAAGAAACCTAGAAATAATAGTAGATGTACTACAACAACACAAACAAATAGAATGATAAATTTTGAAATGCAGAAAAGGGGATGTTAAACAAAATTCGGTTGTTTGGTATAGTTCGTGTTGGAATAATAATAAATTACACATATATTTATTTTTAAATAGAACTAAAGAAAATATATTGAATAGTAGGGGTATTTCTGAAAATTCGATAAATTGGTAGAATGGTAGGGAAATTTAAATTTTTGTAATTATGGATTATCATGGGAGGTAAAAACGTTAAAGCAAATAGAATGATCTGACTAGCAAAGCACGAAGCTGTTCTTTTTTTTTTGATTTTTCACGTAAAGTTGGAACCCATGTCTTTCTCGCTTTAATTTAGTCTTTACTTCTCATGGGTTGTTTATTTCATTGTTGATTGTAATAGAGCTATTTTATCAGTTTAGTTATTTTTTTGTTGACAATTCTGTTTTTCTGGTACCAGATTAGTATTCTATTAGTATGCCAAGATAACCAGCTTGTTCTATTTCATCTACATTTTTCCATTTATTGTACCTACGTGGAATGTTGGATGCTCGAACTTCGGTGCCATTCCTTTCGGTATTACATCGGAGCTATGCGTAGCTCAGGAAAAGTAAAGAGATATGGATATACTACGATTTATGTTCAAGATATCAAGTTATTTGTAGAATGCGTGCTTTTAGTACCTATGCATTTACTGTAATTAGATGGGACCCGGCCTTATGGCTTCCCTTAGTGGCAAAATGTTATCGCTATTTATTTGATCCGTTGTCAAGAACTGTTAAGGACACTTTTTTTTATTTTGTGAATTTTATAAATTCAACATTTTGTGTGACTTATTTGTAAATCCATTATGTCGTTTGTTTCATTTTCTTGTAAATACATATATTTTACTTTTATATTAATTGAAACTTTAATATGCACGTATTTAATCTATAAATAGACAACAAATTAAGAAACCACAATAATAGTCATTTAAATATTTGTACGATGAAGCTACCGCTAGCGCATGTATTGGGAATCCGAGATTTAGTCGCGGACTAACGCTAGATAAAGATTCACCGCAGAGAAAGAAGACATATTACCAACATGCACACAACATCGCGAATACAACGACTGCCATTCGTCGGCTTCGTCACTCCTCGTCTCTGCATAATACAGCGTTTAGACATCGCACAATATTTGGTGCCCGTCTTTGTCGCTTCTGTAGGGTACAGTAGCACGGAGCAACGTGGTGTATCAAATAAATACACGAAATAACGGGACCGTCTGGGTAGCCGTGGGTTGTATGGCATTACTGCTGTAGTGATCCGCTATTTTGCTACTGTCGCCCAGCGAGATGCTCAGGCTCCGGTAGGGTTTGACGGTGGCCCTAGTACACATACGAACGTTGCAAATCTAACATATATGTGAACGTTGCGATACATTTAAATACGTACGCGAAATATATGCAGAATATAGGAAATCGAATTATGTAATTAATTAAATGAATTTCTTGTACATACGTACTGTGTTTAAATTAGAGTTACTGAGTAAGCGAGTAAATGAAGAAGCATTATTTATATCTACGAAAGCTATTGGGCCTCTCTCTTCACAAGGAAGATACGCCGAAACAGGCGACTAACGGCATTGCTCTCCAAACCAGGAGAACATAACAAGAACACTGGCTCAACTTCACTTAACTTACGTTTTGAGGATTTTGGGACGCGCAAAATTGTTTTTTTTACTTTTCAACTTTTCTTCCGTCATGGTCTTAATTGTGTCTTGTTTTTAAAATGTCCTCTTGTTAATCTTCCTTAAGACTACAATCTACTTAGCTAAATGTTCACAATCTTCATCAACTTCTTTGATTTTCTTTTCATAAAATGCAAGCTGGGTTAAAGATAAGAATGTTTATTTAAGCTGTAAAATTAGTGCAATTTGATCACAATAAAATAAATGCTAGCCAATATATTCTACGCAAATTATAATATGGAAATCAGTAGTACATAGCTTACTTCAGTTTATAGCATCTGCTAATTCTTCAATTGTCTAGGTATTTCGTGAAAATCTCTAATGGGCCATGTGGCTACGGTATACATATACAGCAGTAGGAAGCTAAAATTTTCTAATAACATAACAGAGTATATTCCAAAAATATATCCATATATACAGAGTGATCAATAAGTAGCGAACCACATTTACTTTGTTATTTTAAACAGAACAGTCTGTATATCACTACGCATTTGTTTCTCCATCTAAAAACAAACCAACATAATATGGGAAATTTATATCTCTAACGTTTTTGTATAATGATGCATACGTCTAACGTTGAAAGTAAAACAGGTATTTACATTTAAACATCAGCCCTGTATTTGGAGATTGCATCCCAATGATTTCTGGTGTTAATATTGTTTGGTCATCGTGACAACTGTAAACATTGGTGCCCTTAACTGTTGATTCAAAATTTTGGGCATAAGTAGCTACCTATGAAATTATATAAAAAAGTGTTAATTAATAAGTTTGGCGAAACTGGATCAGTAACGGATTTAAAAAAAGAACATAAGAAGTATGACGAAAATGCAAATTATTAGCAATGAATTCGGTGGCGGAAAATCCAAGGTTGTGTTTGAGGAAGCGCTCGCGAGAGTTAAACGTTTCTAAAAGATTTATAAAGATAATAAAATCTTGGCTTATAAACCCACAATAACCCATACACTTGGAAATGGATGGATTGGTGATGCAGAAGGGTTAGAGTTTTGTTTATGAGTTGGAGAGAAGTTCGTTAAAGGTAGAACCTTTCATAGAAAAATTTTCATTACTGACGAAGGAACATTTTCAATTAACGGTCACGTTTCTTCTCAGCACACAAGACATTGGGCTGTGATGAATCCACAATTTAACGTTCGATCAAGAAGTCTACGTTATAAAAAAATAAACGTATGGTGTGGTATTTTCTACAGTGGTATTATCGGTGCACATTTTCTGGAACAAAATCTAACTCAACACATTTAGTTGGGTTCTATAAAAACGTTTGGATTATCTCAGTTGCACAACATTAACCCTGACATACAAAGAAACATTTATTGGCAACAAGATGGATGTCCGGTTCATGCAACTGTATTGATAGATTTTTTTAAATCGTCAATTTCTTGGGAAATGGTTTCGCGGAAATGGCCTAGTTGAAGAGCCTGCTAGATCAGCTGATATTACACCAATGGATTTCTTTTTATGTGGAGCATTAAAAGAAAAAGTGCGTGCTTGTGGTGTTGAACATAATTCAGATCAATTAAAACAAGCAATAAGGGATGCAGTAGATGAGATTAATGTGCCTCCTATGATACACCAAGTTTACAATGGATTTATTAAAAGAGTTGAAAAATGTGTACAAGTTGGAGGCAGCTGTATTGAATAGTGATTATTAGATCTGTTTTATGCTAAGAATTAATACTTATTTACTTGTTTATTTGAAGCGATTGTTGTTTAATTTAAAAGTCAAGGTATCTGCTGGAATAATTGAATTTGTAAGTAAGGGTATGTCTGCACCCAAATATATAATAAATTTTTTGATATTTTAAGGAAAGCAGAATTTTTTATAAAGAATAACTTTTTTCAGTAAAACGCATATTAAAAAGTTTTTCCTCTTTGTAACCACATCCATGGGCACCCTGTATATTGCTTATTGAAGTTTAGTTAGCATGTAATAATAGTAGCGCGAATTCATCACTCTAGGAAAAACAGATCAGAGGAACATGTTAAGTCCGCTTAAGATACTGACCACAAAAAGTGATCTTATTTTTACAGCCGCAAATGGGTTTTTCTACAGTCAGCTACGAGCTTGAAAGCTGTTTTCTTGACCCATAGCCTAACATGACTGTCAGAGAAAGGTTTGTGACAGTATCATCAATATTCGGGCCTATAGTAATCAACAGTGCAATAGCGACAAAAATAAACCCGTTGTCATTTAAATAAAACAAATAGAAAGAAGGTAATATTTATTTAAACAATAACCTTTTAACTTAAATTGTATTGTTTCCTTTTTCTAAAAACAAATGCTGTAAATATCTCTGTTGTATCCTTTTCTGGCGTTTATAAAGCTTGAATTTCTTCGAAAAGTTTAGTGAGAGCAGCCAATTCGAAAAGAAGTAATCTTCTCCGTCATTATACGAAGGGATCTCCTCGTCCTTACATTATTTATGGTCACTTAGCTCGAGAATTGACGAATTCGAATGCTCCGGGGACGGCTAATATGACTTTTACGTATACATTACTTGAGACAACTTCCCGAAACAATTTCCAAACTACCGCCGTTCTCGGCTCGCCTTGGAAACATACGGACACAGACTTTTGCAAATTTTATTGTTGTATTTTTGTTCTTCTATTGTCTTTATCGCTGTCGTTTGTGTATTGTTGCGTCTCCTTAGACATATTTTCGTCGTTTCTGGATGTAGTAGAGGGAAAACAATGATATTTGAAGTTCTTCCGCTTTCGATTTTTATGTTTTATTTTATGGACCCTTTTTTCCTTTCAAATGGCAAGCTATTAAGATATCCGCTTACGTTTTCTTTTCAGTTATTAATATTTTAGAGATATGATATCGTTTCAGTGCTTTTCCTCGATTACTTGAGGAAAGCAACAATCATATGGAATTTAGATTTCTGAAATAAAAGACAACATCCAGAAGAAGCTTTCCTTTTCACAGAAGCAATTGTTGTAACAAAGAAAACAGTAGGTGACTAACACATAATATTTGCTTCTATTTGCACGCGAAGGGGTTGGTGGTTAAGTGGTAAGAGGCCCCCCTAACTGTTGCAGATTTTCTGATTGACAGGGGACAAATTGAAAATGCCGTTGAAAGGGAAAAGATTTGACACTCGGTGGGACATTATGCAGAATGCGATGGAGCAGCTGAACCACATTCTAAAAACGGCCTTCCAGAGATGCTTCCAACAGTGGCAGTAACGCTGGGATACGTGTGTACGGTCCCAAGGAGAGTATTTTGAAGGCGATTAAGCTTTCATATCTGTAAGCGAACAGTTCGATTTTTCCCAGCCAAAGGTCGGATACATTTTGAATAGATCTCGTATAAGTTCGAGTCACCACTCCCATGGTGAAGGAGTAATTTACTCCGCTTTATCCTGTATGACAGCACAGAGGAGATGATAATAAGAAACCCATAGAAGACTATCACATCTTGCGACTTGCCATGACAAACATTAAGCTTATATACCCGGCCAGCCGTCACCACACGTAAAATTCATAATTCCAGAATATAAAAATCAGCTGTTTGAAGTGTAACTTTTGTTTATTAGCTTATAGGGTTCTGTTGTGGATAACAGAATTTACTTCGAAGAAATAGCGTGAATAACGAACGAAATTTATTAATAACAAAACCGACAAACGAATTATAAATTATCAAAGTTGTCTCATATTTAGTACGCAAAGGGCCGAAGATTTCGTGGTTTGTTAGTTACAAACGATGAAGTGGTGGACCTATTTTTACCTTAAATTGATAGGAGTATAACCAAAAATTAATACGAATATAGCTCATGGTATTGGTGGAATCATTCTTTTCATGTGTATTTTTAATACATCGTGGTAAGCTTGAGGAATCGTTTATATGTGTAGACACGCAGCGTTTAGGCGCTACGCCATCTTGCGTTAAGCAGCCCAGGAGCTGCTCGATAGTGATGAGAGTCTGCATTCCGAGTTGTTGTCGCTCTTCTCTGGACGACATGACTATGTTTCTCGATGCTAGGTGGCGTGGGGAGATATATTTTGGTGCTGTTTGTGAAGAATAACGACATTAACCCGAGAGGTGAAAAATAATGGCGAGGAGAGGATAGTGTACAGAACCACGCTGATGTCGCCGGGTAGGCAGAAACATGCCCGTGGGTTACGCTTTCTCCTTCCTCGCTTTGTTTTTTGCCGGGAATGATTCCACCAATACCATGAACTATATTAGCATTAATTTTTGGTTATTGTTACTAGGTATCCTTTTCATGTGCATTGATAGGAATATAATTGAAAAATTAAGTATTTAAACTCATAACAAATAAATATGGCCAAAGAACATAATCGACAAGCTAATAAAAAAAAAAATTGTTACGAACATGTGCAGTTCTTCTACAGTTTAGAACAATAGTTAACTACCAATATACTGGCTGTCCCAACTTTGTGGAAATGTAAAATTACGCCTGTTGTGTAAGCAGTGGGACGCTAAAATTTTCTGGTGACATAATAAACGCTATAGCGTATCTTCCAAAAATATTTCAGTATATACAGGATAATCGATGAGTAGCGAACCAGACGCTTACTTTGTTATTTTAAATGGAACATCCTGTATATGATTACGTTTTGGTTTCTCCATCTAGAAACAAACCAACATAATACGGATTTCATATGTCTATTGCTAACAGACTTCGAGATGTTTATAATTTTGTCCTCAGTCGGCTAAATTTAGATACATTTATTTCCTTTCAAAAATCAAAGATGCAAATACATTTTAGCGTAAATTTTTACAAGATTAAATTACATGCTTGGCTCCGTCTACATATTGCATTAGAGTGCCTTCGAAACACACAGGGTGTTCAGTATTGCTCACCAAATGTTATCAAATTCAAACCCCAGAAATGTCATGCTTTTAAATAGCATGATATATTTTTCTGTATCCACCGTACAAGAAATTTAAATCTGCAATGTTTTTGTATAATGATGCTTATGTCTAACATTGAAAGTAAAAACACGTTTACAGTTAAACGCGAGTCCTGCATTGGGAGATTGCATCTCAGTCAGTTATAATGGACATTATTAAGTTTGATCATAGTGTACTTCAAATGTGTTGGTTGTAACTGTTTTTTTTTATCTTAAATTGATGTTCGCTAAGAAGGCGCATTAGCATTACAGTTGTTTTTTTAAATTTCTCTATCAATAGAATCAATGATTTCAATATTCAAATCTTTGCCTTAATTTGACAAACATTTTCGACTATGGACATCTGCAGCACAGCGCAGCTTATACATCCTACTAGCTAAAGTATACCATTTCTTTCATTTCTTCCTAATACACAATAATGCTGTTGTTCATTTCCAAGTGCAAGACTCGCCTTTGGCTGCAAGTAACTACTTAGGCTCAACACTTTGAATTATACATACATACATAGTCCTTCCTCTTCTACCTTTCGGTGTAGAAGGAGGTGGAGTTGAGTTGCTTCCACAGCCGTCTGTCTCCAGCAATCCTTTCCCTTCCGCCTGCCGCCAGTCCAGACTTTTCTTCAGTAGCACCTCACTCATTCTGTCGTTCCGTTTCCTTGGTCTCCCCCGTCCGCTTTCGACCACTTTTGCCTGCCAGATCTGCTTGACCCCAGTTCGTTCATCCATCCGCACCAAATGCCCGAACCATTAAAGTTGTCTCTTTTCAATTTGTTCCACCATGGGATTCACAAAACAACGCTTACGGATACTCTCATTGCTTATAAAGTCCAGCCTACTTACTTGCTGCTCGGAAGTACCGCATTTCGCATGCTTGCAGTCTGCTTTTGTCCCTATCACTAAGTGTCAACGTTACACATCCGTATGTCGCGACCGGAACTGAACACTCCCAAAAACGCGCATCTTTGTTCGCAGACTCACTTCTTTCTTCCGGATAAATGATCTGTTGATCGTACAGAAAAGCCTCGACGCACTGGCGATCCTTCCCGAAATCTCTGCTCCCAGCTTCCCGCTGTGACTTACAACTGTTCCCAGGTATTTGAAGTTATCGACTTGCTGTATAATTTTTCCATTTATACTGACATTCGTGTGAACTTTGACCTTGCTGACTACTAAGACCTCCGTCTTCTTCTCATTAACTTTTAACTGGAATCTGTTGAAACCATCAGTCCAGATATCGATGCTGTGCTTGCAACTTCGTTTCCGTATCCGCAACAATCACCAGGTCGTCCGGGTACAACAGATCAGACACATAAACGTGGGAAAGCTTTCTGACTCCTACTCTCAGTTTTTTTTGCTTTGGTCTACACTGTCCAGCGATTTCATTATTTAAATAGTAGGTGTAATTTTACAATTCCAGAAGACTGGGACACCTGTACATATTTTCCTTATTTTTAAGGTTAGGGGGCTTGCTCCTACACACACTAAAGAGATTTTTGTGTTTTGTGAAATTGTAGTCTTTGTATTCAGTTCGTCTGACAATGGACTTCGCTGGTTATTGCATTGGAGCCTACCATGCAATGAAATTAAAATAATAAGACAAATTAATAGATCTATAAAAGCATTACGAAAGACGTGAACTGTAACAAATGTCCTTCTATTTTACTAAATTGGAAGTGTTTTTATGTAAACACTAAAGATACAAGGTACGTGCAATTTAATCTGACATTATGACAATTAATAACAAGAATAATTTTCTTCTCTTAGATATATTCTAGGATTTGTTTGATAAAAATTATTGAAACGGTGTTACTTTGGTTCTTCTTTTGACGATAAATAGCCATAAAGAATACAGTTAAGGTAAATTGACTATAGGTTGATTAACGATTGTGAACATTGTATGAGAACTGTAAAGTCAAAGTGTGAATAAATTAAACTTTACTTTTATTAAACTGCCTCCTAAACTTAATTGCGCGAAGTAATTTACTTCCAAATTCATCGCGTAAAGTAAAGCTTTCTGGGTGACGTAAAATATATCACTCGAAAGTCAACAGGCTCTCAACTAGTCGGGAATGTATAATTAAAACATTTTTGTTGGTTTACACTTAGCGCAGTAAGTATAAGAAAAATAATATACGAAAAAATACATTTTGAATTGTCATACATTTTAATGAAAACTAGCCGTATTTCAAACATGCATATTCATTTTATTACACAGTTTCCAAGAAGTTAAAGCAGTAGATCCTTTTAAATCAAGAGAAAAGAAAAGAATGTACTAATGAGTTGAATTAAAACCCGAAAAGTACCAAGTTCAACTTTGAAATAAGTTTTCAGTACAAACTTCAAGAGGTAACGATTAAGTTTCACGCACTCAAAACTAGATTCTTGAAGTTTAGACCGCTAGTAAGATCGTTGTTAATATAACCGTAGTTAAATAAATATAGTATTTTGTAGGTTCTTATTTTATCACCATATTACATACATATACAGGGTGAGGCACGGGAACCAAGTGGTTTTGGAAGGGGTATTACTCTCTCGTTATAGAAAGGAGGGGCGTGCGGTAGATGAGTGGTGTTGCATTCCTTGACTCATAGCATTTCAGTGTCAGTTATCATTAGAGCGGGCCAAGAGAGCCCCGCGCCGGGTTAGAAATGAGTTTGCTGGGCCCATGACGCCACATATGTATGTATACAGATGAGTCGGCACGGCCTTCAATTTATTGATTTATTGCAACAGTCTTTCGTCAACCCTTCGCAGCGTTAGTCGTACTTATTAATCTTATTTTAGATGAATATAGTTTATATATGTCTAACGTACGCAAGGAAAATAATCGGCCGTTAGCTAGTAAAGTGATTTACGGATTTAAACTACAATGGAACCAAAATATTGCGTAGAGTTTGTAAAATACCGTTAATGTGCTGGAACAAACGCGACTGTAAAAGACATATTAATAGTATACAGCACAAAAATAAGAAAAATGGCGCGTCACCTCAAACCCAATTTCAGTTGGATTTACTTTTAATGTTTATTGTATGTGGTCTATCGCTTCGCGTACTTGATAAAGAAGCGTTTCGACAGTTTTGGCGTACATATAATCCCGAGTGGAACTTACCATCACGGACAGCGTTACGGAGAGATCTACCGCGTATACGTAAGGATATCGAAAATAGGATCAAAGCAGAATTAACAGATAAACAGCTGTGGCTATGTCTTGATGAGACGACAGATTGCAAAAAAAAATCTATTTTGAATATTACGAGTACTAGATCCTGTTAAACCGAAATTTGCAATTTTATTAGCTAACAAAAGACTAAAACACTGTACTGGTGAAGCAATTACGGCCGTAGTGCTCGATAGATTACAACAATTCCAAGTGTCAACTAGTCAACTGTTGATGTTCATGAGCGATGGTGCAGCAACAATGTGTAGTGTAGGCCGTTCTCTTAAAGAAAAGTGTGAGCGACTTTTACATGTTACGTGTAAAGTCCATGCTTTACATCTTGTGGCACAAACTATTCGAGAATGTTACCCGGAGGTGGATCATTAATAGCAAATACAAAAAAAAAGTGTTTCTCGAAAGTCCTAAACGGATTGGAGCATTCCACAGGTTTTGTTCTGGTAGTCGCCAACCACCATAGCCTATTCTTACGCGTTGGGGAACATGGTTGCAAGCCGCTTCTTATTATTCTCAACATTTCCAAGAAGTCAAATCTGTGATTTTGTAATTCGACCCTGCCGAACCTACAGCTATTAAGGAGAGCCAGAAAGGAATTCTAGATCCTTCTGTTGAAACAGATTTAAAAAGTATTAGCAACAATTATAAAAGGTTAGCAAACGCAATAGAAAAATTGCAAAATACTGGATTGTCGTTGGTAGAGTCAGTGCAAATCGTGGACGAAGTTAATACATTGCTACACGGTATAAACGACGCAATAAGTGGTCGCGTTTTAGCTAAGTTCGACAGTGTTTTAAAAAAGAATTCCGATTACACGAGATTAAGACAAATGTGTGGTGGGGCATCTGCAGATTCCTTAACTAACTGTAAAGATTATTTTACTTATGCCTGTCTTACTTCGGCAGATGTGGAACGGTCTTTCTCGAAATATAAGTACATTTTTTCATCGCGGCGAACATCTTTCACCGAGGCAACTGTGGAAACATACCTGATAGTGCAACTTCTCCAACAAGCCTATCCGCTTTATTAAGAAGCACCGTTTATTTTTTATATTATTATTTATTGTTACGTTATTAAGTACAACAGATTTTTGAATTACTTTTAACAGTTATCACCTTATTACATCACATTTACAACACATACTGTTTTCAAACAAAAAAAAATAATGACAATAAAAACACCGCAGCGTGTGCATGTATTCGCTCTATTTACCAAACATTATTATTGCGTCGGCTTCAATTTTTTTACTCTGCTGTATCGATTTCAAAATATCACATGTCTGTTGTGAGTCACATATACATACGCTATTTATAATAAGCGGCCCATGCGTCTGACTCCGATTCTGTTGCGGGGACCGATTTGACCCGCTCTAGTTATCATTATGGAGCCCTGGACGTTAGAACATCGGACGTTTGCGTTCGATTGTTTTATTATAAATAACGAGTCGGTGACCGCAGTTCAACGTGCGTTTCATCGTAGATTTAATGATCATCGAAATAATTCCCTCGCGTGACACAATCTTGCGTTGGGTTAATAATATTCGAACTGCAGGCTCAGTAATGAAAAAAAAAACGCCCGGTCCCCAACGTACTGCACGTGCTCCAGAGAACGCTGAAAGGGTCAGGCAAGCGTTATTGAGAAACCCAAGTTGCTCTGCTCGCAAACATTCTGCTGGACTTCGAATCAGTAATCGCACTGTAAGACGGATTCTGCATAAAGATTTACAATTTCACCCTTACAAGTTAACGATTGTGCAGAAGCTAAATGTAACGGATTACCCCCAACGAGTGCATTTTGCGCAGGAAATGCTTGCACTTCATGAACAAAATAAAAACATTGTGGTGGAAATGAGTGATGGGGCCCATTTCCACCTTAATGAAGCCGTCAATAAACAACATTGTCTGTATTGGGCTGCGGAAAATCCACGACACTCCCACGAGGAACCGCTGCATACCCCTAAGGTTACAGTTTGGTGCGCGATTGGAAAATTTAGCATCATCGGTCCCTATTTTTTCGAACAAAATGGGGTTACCGTTACTGTAATAAGTGAGCGTCACATGGTGAATACTTTTTTCATCTCTGAATTACAAAGACGGAATATTGATCGTCGGCATTTGTGGTTTTAGAAAGATGGGACCACGGCACACACCGCCAGAGCAACAATGGCTGTTCTTCGACCCCTGTTTCCTAATCATCTCATTTCGAGATTTGGTGACGTGTTGTGGCTCCCTCGGAGCCCTGACTTGTCCACATGTGACTTTTTTCTATGGGGATACCTGAAAGCACGCGTTTACAATCACAAGCCCCGTACATTGATTGACTGGAAAGAGGCGATTCATCAGCAAATCACCAAAATCAATAGAGATCTGCTGGAAAGAGTGGAGACCAATTTTCTTCAACGCCTTCAACAATGTGCCAATAGTAATGGTCATCGCATGCCAGATTTAATTTTCCGAACGTGAATAATAATGAAATGCTATGTAAATACTTACAAAGATCTTTTTACTAATAAATTTCTTCTACAGTAAAATCTAAAAATCTTATAATTAATCCAAAACCACTTGGTTCCCGTGCCTCACCCTGTATAATGTCTAAACTGACTTTGACGCGTTTTGCTAAAATGTAAATTATGTTAGGCTTGTAAGCTCCATAATACTGAAAGTTAATATTTCATGGTATTGGTCAACATTCATTATTTATAGCGTTTGATATGTCTAACAATTTTCATTCCACATTCGATTAAAATAAAATAAAAACAATTCAATTCGCATCGCGCTAAAACATGAAATGGTGTTACATTGATTGAGGCTTTTTATTTATTTTCACAAACATTTCTGACCATTTTATTGATGCAATTAATTTTTTTTTGCATAAATTGAATTATTGATGCACGTTTTAGGCGATTTCATTCACTCTCATTTCTAGCTAAATCTTTTTAACATTTTATATTTCTTTCTGCTGTGTGTATTTGTCAAATGTGTAAATTGTTGGAGTTTGATAAATATTTCTACCTAAACTCTGTTATTTTAGGGTTACACGGATATTGCAGGTTTATGTACAGATTTGTATGTAGTACTCGGTGGCGGTTCGTGACTTTTTGACGAAGAGGGCGCGATTGTAAAATATGATAAAATCTTACGTTTAGCTTACAATGATAAAAAAAGTAGGAATTGCTGACAGATTATAAAAAGATACACTCACTGCACTGATGGGCATAGCAGTGAAAATATAACGGCGACAAGGATATCTATTCTTAATGCGTGCCTGAACGCCACCCAACCTTAATTTGTTTAAATCCCCAAAAATGGCCATAAATTTTGCCATTAAAGATACATCTACATACGAGGGATGATCGTAAAATAAGGTTCCCAAAGTCCTACAGCAGCAATGAGACGTGTTAGGCGAAATCCGACAACATTGGCGTGTGCAGCAGCTCTCCCAGTTTATATACGTACCACTCCCGTCTCGCTACGCCGCTCAGTATTGGCTAAGCAGCCGTCCGAGATGGAACTCCCGATCGCCGCTACTGCCAGGTGCGAAATTCGCGCTGTGATACGTTTTTTAAACGCGAAAGGGGTTTCACCTATAGACATTTATCGTCAATTAACCGAAGTTTATGGAGAAAAATGCTTGGATAGAAATGGCGATTATGTCGAAAAATAGCTTAAGTTTTTACCTTTAAAATGATGTGTAATGTTAAGGAAATAAAGGATATTGTCTATTTTTAAAAAATATGCGAGCCTTATTTTACGATTATCCCTCGTATAATTACCATCTGACACCAATTTGTTACATCTGTAGTTTCGTCGCACAATAAATCACAATTTTTAATCTAACTTGGAATGTCTATTCTGCAAATAGAAAGCATAGAATCTGAAATCTTATTTTGAATTGTATTTGAAGTTCCTTTAAAAACACTAGCATTATTTAAATGTTCTCGAAGCGTCAGATCCAAATTAGCAGAAAAATCGATTAGTTCCCTGAATATACCACGAAATTCGGATTTTTCACTACCATCATAATCTCTAAGAGTCAGTTCAAAAGCAAAACAAAAGTGATTACAACATATTAAACGTTTTAATATATCGACCGGTGGTAAACAACTGAAAAGCTACGGTTGAGTGTTACACAGCGAGATTGCCACTCGCAACATTTTACCTGCTGAAACAAATTTTACTGCAAAATTTGTGACAGCAACACTTTCATGTGAAATCAAACTCTAATTTTTGATAGAGTAACTATATATTTTGTTAGATTAAATAAATGTGTTGTAATTCTTAGTATAAATTGTTCTTATTTTAAAGATATAAAGATTGCTGTCCCAAAATTTTTCTCCATGTATTTGTGTAGTGGATCAATAGTTGTATGTGCAGGGAGGAATTGCGGCTAATGGTCAAGGCACACCATACACAAAAGTGACTATTTGCATTCTCTACCCTGCATTCGTGTGGTGAGGTATTACATACTCCATCACTTCATAATAAAGAGAATTTTATTTTACTATTTTTTGTTTTCCTTTATTTTTTCTTTCTAATAATAATTAAAACTCAGTTTTTGTATTAAACCTTTAGAAATTGAAATCAGACTTAAATCATGCAGTTCCAAAGAAATATACATTATTAGGTCATTTAAATATAATAAACATTCGTTTCCTTTGATGTGTATCGTTTTACCGACTTCGAACAGTAAATAATTGTGTGACGAACCATCAAGTTCGTCAAACAAAATATTAGATTTCCTTTTCACTTTTTTCACCAGTCTATAAATCTTGTATGCATTGTTAAGCTTTTATTTAATTTTTATTAATTATTTTTCAAAGAACCTGACCGAATATTTTGAGCGTAAGTGTACCTCATTTATGTTACAGTTTATGTTGAGAGTTATTACTTGTTATGTAAATTCAATACCTGCGGAACTTGTGCAATAGCGTTCGTAATCCACTTCATGTACAAGGTCGAAATACGTCAACGACAAAAAGCAGCGCGTCACACTCGAAATCTGCTATATAAACCGTCGAGAATTGCATTCAGGTGTCTTATGCCCGGCATACGCTGGGCAAAAGGACCAGTCTTAAGCTCGGCCCTTAAGCTGAGCGAGAGGACCCCTCCGAAGTCTTATGCCCGGCATACGCTGAGCGGACTTCTCGACTGTGCCACGCAATCTTCGGTTTAATTTGGGTTTTGCGAAGTACAGGCGAAGATATCGATGTCTCGTAATTGTATGGTTTTCTGGCCATTGCGAGATAAGCGATATAAACCCCCGTATAATTTCCGTATATCCGTTTTGCCGAAATTGTAGAAATCACAGGTCCGTAGAGAACGTCGCGTTTTAATTCATTCCCGTATTTTAGCGAAGTTATAAAGTTACTCAAATCGTTGCACAAAGTCCGTAAACCAATGAAACAGTTCACTAAAACCCTTACCACAATACTTAACTCGTACTGGACGCACGTTTCGATAGCCAAGCTATCATCTTCAGCAGTAAAACGGAATTGGCTTACCGTAAACCAATGTTAAATTATTTATGTCTTTATTTGGAAACAAACCTGTAAATATTCAAATCCATGTATATTTTGCAATATGTTATTTTATTATGTTAAAGAATTTTAATTTATTTTCTATTTTATGTAGATAAATTTGGTTACTTACTTTTTTGATGAACCCCTGAACATAGGAACTCACCATTCGGGAATATTCTTCAGTGTGCACCGTACTTGATTAAGATCGCTAATCACACACTTTTCTCAGTCACTAAAACCGCAAACAACTTTTATTCTTCGAATTATTAAACATGATGTTTGTTTATTTCTCGACAGCCGATGGTATTATGAGTAAATATTTTTGACACGTGTGGCGACATCCCGTGGTGGAAGTTGGGGCTATGTTATAAAGCCAATAACATAGAATACCTGTAACCGATAAGTCATACCAATAAGATCAAAAGCACAACGATACAAGCATTTAAAATAAAGAACAGCCACACCACATATCGTATTCCGTTTCATTGACTAGCGGTCGTTTAATAATAATAATAATAAACAATAATAATAATAATAATAATAATACTTGTTTATTGATGTTTATTGACGAATGTGTATATATATATGTGTATGGTGACATTAAGAAAACAGTAAAATAATAAATAAATTAATATTAAATAAAAAGCTAATTCATTTATAAAGAAAGAAATATATAATCACTTTTCGATTCAGAGATAAAATACGGTCGATTTATACTTTACAATTGCAATTTGGGAAATACCGAATATTCATCGAAATTGCTCGATCCTGACCACTCGGTCTTTGTTGAATAACAAACATTCGCTGTTTGGGATGCGGCAAGTAGCGTGTGTGGGCGCTGCCTTTATTCAATGGCAATTTTATACATTTAACTTTTCTGTTTCAGTTTTGTTAATTATACCATCTGTTAGGTTGCTTAATGACTATACTGGAATGTTTGTGTGGTGTTTTAATGCACACACTGTATTGCATAAACACGATAGCGTGTTTACAAAATTACTGTAAATGAAAAGCGAAATGTTCACCCACAGCAAATTATAAAAGTAGCAGTCGATAAATTACATTTTAGCTTATGAATGAACTAACTCATAGTGGCCTCTGTTCGCAACTTAACTGCCCATCAATTTTACAAAACAAGTACGTAAGCGCTAACATGGTGAGTACGTCAACAAACTACTGTAAACTGCATACATGTTAAACTGTGTTTTACCGCGTTAAATTAAATTTAGATCGTCACACAGAAACTTTCCACGTTGGCCGGAATTATTATTCCATATGTTTTCTGTTTCTCTAGTTTGCTGTCGCTGTGCACGAGAATATGCGTTGACGATGCTTTAATTGATTTCGCGCTAGTTTCTTAGTGGTGATTTCTGTTGAGATAGAATGTTGTATTTTAAAGCCTTAAACGTATAAAAAAGGCAACTATGCTTCTAATAATTGAAAATAGAAATAAAACTCCGGTTCCGCACAAAGAAAAATCGCCAATTTAATATACACATGCAAAAAATGTAGATTTTTTTAACATGTTATCTTATTGAGAATGCGGTGATGTAGCCTCGAAATGAACATATAAGTACTGTGTATTGTAATAATAAAAATAAGTCTAATATAATCGCTAGGATTAGCGTGTGGTTAGCCCTGTTCATGCATTGAGGCACGAGTTGGTATCTAAGAGCTGCAGAAATTTAAATCACACACGGACACGCTTACAATCAAACACTGCTACGTTTAGAAATGTGCACCCGTTCTAAGAGTCAGTACACCAACCTGTGTCATTGTCGATATCTTCAGTTAAACGCGACTCCTGCACTTGTATATTGCATCTAGGTGCAACTTACAAATTGAAGTACGTAAAAAGGAGTTGATACATACTTATGCATAAAGTTAAGGATAACGCCATCATTCTGGAGTGTAAAGATTCTGCAAATGCATCAAGGTGGAAAGAAGGAATTTAGAACTTCATTGTAGATAGATAAAAAAGGGGATACGTATTAATAAAATTATTGCAATAAAAATTGCATAGGATATTTCAATTGTGTCATATGTTACTGTTTTCTTTTTAGATTTCTTGTTCTGATTTTACATTGATGCTGACATATACATGTCAAGATACAAATACACAACTTCTTTCACTCCGTCCTGATATATAAATTATATCTACTACCTAACTCTTTTTTACTTATGCTCGAAACTTTGAATCAACAGTCTAAGATCGTTTATGTCAGTGTGCTTTGTTTAGTGTTGTCATGGCAATGAAACTATATTAACACCAGAAACCATTTTGATACAAGTTCTAAGTGAAAGATTTGCCTTTAACTGTAAGTAGCTATTTGGGCTCAAATCTTCGAATCAATAGTTTTAAAACGTTAATGGTAGTATATTTTAGTTACTGTTGTAATGACTGCCAAACCGTATTAACACCAGAAACCGTTGTTTGTGGTATTTGAATTTGGTAAAATTTGGGATTCAATACTGAACACCTATATATTTCGAAGGCAATCTAACACCATTGTAGGAAATAGTTGTATCTAAATTTTAGAGATTGAGGACAAAATTATTATCTCGAAATCTGTTCGAAATAGACATATGAAACCCAAACTACATATATTGGTTTATTTCCAGAAGGGAAAACTAAAAACGTAATATTATATGGGGTTATGTTTGAAAAATCTAGGTTTAGTATTTCATCAGCAAATATTAGCTTAATACTATTTACACAATAGCTGCAATTTTACAATCCCAGATAATAGTTGTGCACCACACAGAGAGCGATATGAGTATTATGAGTAGACTGGGCAAACAGCGGTAACAGTCAGTGTAGTAGATATGTGGTGCGTAGTCGGCGATTATTTATTTCACGCGTTCACAGCGTCAGCACTAAATCGATGCTGTGTGCGAGTCGTTCTGTGTATATGTAGGCTGTCGTAACTTATTTCGTAATTGTACGCTTGTTTGCTTTAAAAATGTCGCAGTTAGATACGTCGCGAAAGCGACCAATGGCAGACACAGTTAAAAACTTTATAGTGGACATGCCGGACTTAATTTTTGATGGCGCTAAAATTCAATGTCTAGTTTGTGAAATCCCTTTAATGTGTTGGTCCAGAAGCCATTGTCAATGTCACATAAAAAGCAAACAGCATTCTTCTGCAAAAAGTGGCATACGAGACCAAGAAACATTTACATTTGATTTATGTGTTACTCTTATTTTATGTAATCTATCGTTTCGTTTACTAGACAAAGAAGCATTTGTCTCCTTCTGGCATAAATATGCCGACTGTAAATTACCTAGTCGGACATCGATACGAAATGTAGTGCCATTTGCTCGTGAACATATAGAAAAAAGAACGAAAACGGAATTGAAAGATAAAAAACTGTGATTGTGTGTGGACGAAACAACAGATCGTCACAAACATACTGTGGTTAATGTAATGGTACGTACAATGGAACCACATCGACCGTCATCCTCCTCCTTACTTGCTTCCAAAAGAGTTATAAATTGTACTGCCGATGAGATTTTAAAGGTGGTGTTGAACTCATTGAACAAATTTAAAGTTTCAACTAAGCAACTTTTAATGTTTATGAGTGATGATGCCGCAAACATGCGTTATTTGGGCCGATCTCTTAAAGAACACAGTGGTAACTTCTTACATGTAATGTGTAAAATCCATACTCTAAATCTTGCGGCACAAACGATTCCTACATGTTTTCCACTAGTAAATGCATTGATTGCTAGTACAAAGGCAGTGTTTCTAAAGTCCCCGAAACGTACCCGACTATTTCATACACTGTGTCCTGATTTACCTGAATCACCACGGCTGATTGTTACACGTTGGGGAACATGGTTGCAGGCTGCGTTTTACTACAACAAATATTTTGATCAAGTAAAGAAGGTAGTTTTAAAATTCAATTCGACAGAAGGTGCAGCAATCAATAGAAGCCAGGAAATATTTCAAGATAGTCAGGTTAAAAGAGATTTATAAACTAATCACAATTACTTCGGACTAGCGGAGGGAATAGAAAAATTACAAAATGTTTCAATGTCGCTAGTGGATCCTGTTCAAATTGTGAATGATGCTCACGCACAGTTATGCGCTGTAGGAGGCGAAACAAATTGATGTGTAATACGAAAATTTGAAAGTGTTTTAGAGAAAGACTCCGATTTTCTTATATTAAGACAAATTTGTGAAGGTGCGTGTGAAGATGCATTAAGTTGTTTCAAAGATTATTTTAAATATGCAAATATAACATCACTAGAAGCCGAACGGTCGTTTTCGGCATTAAAAAACATTTATTCCGCACGTCGTACTCACTTGACTGAAACAGCTGTGGAAACATATCTAATGATTCGAATATTTAACAGATTTTACCCAGTTTGTTTTATAGTTTATTTATTACCTTCTATTTTATGTATAAACTTTTATGCGCTCGCCACGCCTCTGGCTGTTATCGCATATTTGCCCAGGTTAGTAATAACTGATACATGCTAACAAGGTTGTATAACTAAATTAATTCTAAGTAAATTACAGCAGCAATTGACCGAAGAATTACTTAGAATTAGTTATGCAGCCTAGTTGACAAATTATGTTGACATTTGTTCATCAATTACTCATCAATTACCACTTCCGATGATTCCTAAAAGTTCATCGTTGTTCCGTAGATAGACCCTGTACATCATATAGTGCATTGGGGCTAGAAATCCGACGGTTTTCTATTATGACGATTTGTGAAACGAAAAACAACATTAGACGGAAACAACAATCGAGGCGCTATATGTATTTCTATCTATTTACATTACGAGGATTCTTGTGGGTACTGTTTTCATTCATATACTGTTGTTATTGCTCGACTACAAGCGTTACTTTCCCAGTTTAGCACATGTATGAATTCCACACTCCAGTTGGCAGAAGGCGGCAATCAGTGCCGTTTATCCTTTATATTCTTTTATTACATGCATTAAAGATAGTTGGAACAAATGTAGAACGCGCAATGATGTTGCCATATAGTTTGATTTATTCCTACTAGAATTATTTGTCTGAAATTCTTGATGTAAAGGGTTACACATGATCTTAATCCTTGATCATTCTAACGGCATAATACAGTACTATCCTCGTAAATCTTCAGTGGAAAAAGCTTAAGAGTGGAGAAACTATTCAAAAATTAATTCCTGGTGCAGATAAAGAATCAATGCAATAAAAATGGTAATTTTTCTTTACCTGAACTACATATTTCAACGCACTATTGGGCGAAACTTACAATTCGCTAATTCTATCCATGTAACTGGTTAATGCAACAAAGTTTGGGTCAAGTACTCCATTGTGCATTTCCTAGTTAGCATGGGTCCTACCAAATAATGTAAACCTCTTTTAACTATTTGTGCCTTACCTTGTATTGTAAATTTATAACAGATTATTGTCTTCATGTTTGGTTTGTAACAGTACGGGGTAGATTTGCAATATACCACACCAGACTTCAATATATGATTCCTTGCTCACGGTATGATGCAGTCTTCGTAGCTCAAACGTCACAATATCTGAAAAATAGATTAAGACAATACAGAGATGATTGTAATCATCTACAAAATCAGCACTGACTGACCACTGTAATACTGCCGGGCATTGTTTTAATTTTGATGAAGTATCTGTGTTGACTACAGAACAGTTTACACGGAAGAGACTTTTATGGAAATGTATCACATTAATATAACAAAAAACGCTGTTAGTTTTCGTGGTGATATAGGTAGCTTGTGGAATATGTATTCATATCTGTTTGAAATTGACTGCAGGCTTCATAATAAAAAAAAAATTAATAAATTATAATCTATATTATTGGTACTCTTTGTGTGGGGGGAGCAGTCCCTGGCGGTGCCGCTCAGAAGATCGCAATAAGACATATGAGTAATAATAATATAACTTTCTTTTATAATAAAGTAATACCTGAGGATCTTTCTTGTCTCCATTTTGTTGATAACGTTAATCGAAAATTTGAAATTCTCTTAGACATTCTAAAGTATTACATATATGGATATCTCTTTTCCCATTATTACTAAAACGATTACAAGTTGTGACAAAGGTTGAATACTAGATTATTTAGTTACTATGAAAAATGATCTATTAAATCTGTATTATATTTCAACTCAATCTAGTGATACGATTGTGCTTGATTCATATAAAGAGATGAAAACTGGTTATGGAATAATAGTAAGACCGGCAAAATTTAATTATTATGAAAATCTTATTAAGAGTAAATACTCGAGTCAACCCAGAACATTGTGGCTGATAATTAACAAGTCAAGGCGTAATGAATGCAAAGCATGTCATATAACACTCAAGATAATATAAGTATCATCAGCAATTGTGGAATATTTTTCAAATGTTGCTAAGGATGCAGTACTTATTACTGTCACAGCTAATCAAAATAGTTTATATTTTACTCCCATAGAGTTAGACAACGTAATAATTAATACTATTGACTGCTACTTGCATTTCAACGAGACTAATTATAAAACATATATATTGCTCCAATTTTGGTTAATTTATTAAATTATTCACTTTTAGTTGGTAAATTTCCGGATTGCTTAGACTGGCACTATTATACCTATCTTAAAGAAAGGTGACCCAGAGGTTATTGATAACAATGATAACTATTGTCCCATATGTCTTGCAAGTTCGTTTAGCAAAATTATAGAAAAAATTCTACTGAATAAGTTACCATATTTTCCGGGTTTGTAGATATATAATTGTATCGATGTTTTTAATAACTCCGATATTGTCGTTGATCTAGGAGACACATAATTATTTCACGCGATATCGTGAGCAGATGAAACTTGATAAGCACAGAACCGCGACTTTTGAGAAATCTCCTCTTTGGTCCGGTAAAAAGTTTTTTAATAATAATTGCTTGAAGATTTTAGAAATGTTTCTAAAGGAAGTAAACATTGTGTTTTAAGTAGTTGCCCTTATTTCCTTGGAGAATTTATGGAGCTGGCTGTGTCTGGGACTGTTCTTAACACACCCTGGCCAGGAGAAAATTTCTGTAATTTGTTGTGGTTATGTATTGAAATATTTTATATTTGTGAAATTATTAAATAAAATTATTTTTTTTTTTGCAAATTAGTTAATTAATTGTACGAACGGAGGGTTTGGAAGTGTTCTAAAACACTTTCTCGGCAATATAAATAAAACTATATCAATTTATGGAATTAAACGACTATTGAAGCTGAAAAATGAAAACCAACTTCGATTTTATGACGATGTCATATAAACACTGTTTACATGAGATTTACAAGAAACCTGCCTATTCCTAACCACTAAACTTAACTTCTACCTTGTACTTATGGTACGATTTGAAATTTTAAACACTTTGAAATTGGACAATCTACAATATGTGTTACCTGGATGAAAAACTTGACTCAAACTGAGAAATTAATTGGCGTCCCTCCACTGCTTTATTTTAATAGCGATGGCGATTGTTTCATCCATAGACAATTTTGATAATTCTTTCCCAAATATAATTTGATGATGGATTTCCGGCGAATAAAATTATTTATAAAAGTAGAATGATGGAATACATGTAGTGATGCGACTATAAGACTCAAATATATTTCTCTGTGATACAAAACTCCATTGACAACCCTACAATAATAAACTTTACTTACGTTTAAGGCAATAACTTAACGAAACATATTTAATATTCCAAATTATGCTGGAAATACCTCCGGATGTATGCTATTGCTTCTTGTAGGAAGATATTCCATTAATTTTGAAGATTTACGATATGGAGGAAAAGGAACAGAAGAGTGGGTACTTGCCCGATTCACCACGTTTGTCGTTGGCTGAACTAGTCCCTAGTAGCCCCGGAAGCCAGGGAAGGGGTAGAAGTTACCGAAAAAGAGCTAATAGCCCCCAGAGGGATTGTCGCATTGACCGAGTGGCCATACTGAACACACTATATGTGCCGCTAATAACAGTTGCGTTCGAAAACTAGAACTCTACAGTATATATTTGTTTTTGCTTTTGTCTACACTATGCATATTCTATATATTTATGTTTTTTCTCTTGAATTATCTTATGTCGCTGCCTATACGATGTAAGGATGAATAAACTATTATTATTATTAAAACTATTAACTCTGGTTTTGTTATATTATAATTTCTGTACTCCTGTGGCTCCTTTCCGGTTGGGCGGTTTCTTTTAAACATCCGTGTACGTTGTCTAGTTCCTCTTGTATCTGGTAACATTTTGATGTCCAACTGTTCTACATAACCTCTCGATTCCGTTGTTTGCCTGCTTTTGCCGGTGCCCTTCACGTGTCTAGCCGCATAAAACTTGTTCTCTTCAAATTTTTTTACATTTTAAATGTCTAACTAATAACTTCTAATAATTTTTAATATGTCACTACGTTAATTGATTGTAATGTCTAGTTTTCTGATTATTATGCCAATGACACTCACATGTAAGTGATTTTGAATTTACTGTGGTACATATTGTAATGCATATAATTCTAGTTGGTTTCTCTGATGAAGCAGTAAATTAATTGCGAAAGCTTAGAACTGAACAATTAAGTAGGTTGTTTTTCTTTTTTGCTGTCTTACCCAATATTCCATCCTTGTGGACCTAAGAAGTGCAGCCCTTCTTCTTGACTTACTAGTCAGTTCAGTTAAGAATGATCTTCTGATGCGTTGATATCGTCCTTGACTAATGCAAACACGTTTAACGTTAATCATATGTTCTGCAGTCTTTAGGTCCTCTTGTCATAAGCGACATACCTGTAGTATTTTTGGGCTGGATGATCTGTCAATAATCCTGTCCAGTAATCTGATTCTCTTTGCTGAAATATAGTACTGTTTTTGCTGTTTTTGGAGGTGTGTTTTGCCGGTACTAGGCCTTTTTATGGTTTCCTCGTTCCGTGCAGACCATAGTAAAGGTTTGGATCAATAAAAGACATTCGCTGCATTTTAGGCCAGCGTATCATTTCCACCATCAGAGTATCCATCATACATAGGAGGGACGTTCTGTAATTAACGAGACAAACTGCATTAGCGGGAAAACTACTGAATATTATTAAATAAAACTTTCTGTGGGCCAAGCTGGCAACCTTCGGGACAAATTAAGTCAACTGTTTGAAAGAAATAAAAGCAAATATAGCCTTCTGTTCATTTCAAAATGTCGACTTCTTTTGAAACGTGTACGCCGGAAGAGCAACGTTCAGTGATAAGATTTTTGTCATCCGAAGCTGTGAAGCCGGCCGAAATTTGCCCGAGAATGTTGAAACAGTATGGTGAAAAGTGTTTAAGCCGCTGAAACGTGTATAAGTGGATTGAACAGTTTAAATCGCGCAGAACAAGTGTCACCGATATTCATCGCTCCGGACGATCGCTTGAAGTATCGACCGACGCGCTACAAAATCGCATAAATGATCTTATTCTCGATGATGGGCGTATAAAAATTGTGACAATAGCTAATTTGTGTATTCAATCATTCATGACAAGATGAATTATCGCAAAACGTGTTCGAGATGGATTCCAAGACAGTTGACACAAGTCCATAAAGACACCCGTGTTCGCATTTGTTCTGAACTCAAACAACGGTTTTTAACGGTCTAGAAAGTCATTTTCTAGACCGTGTAATAATCTACGATGAAACGTGGATTCACCACTATGAACCTGAATTCAAACGGCAAAGTCTTGAATGGAAACATCTGGATTCTCCCGCTAAGATAAAAATTGAAAATTCCCGCGTCTGCCGGTGAAGTGATGTTAACGGTCTTCTGGGCCTCTCAAGGCCCAATTTTTTGTGAGCACTATTGTAACTTGCTTCAACATAACATGAAACCTGCGGTAAGAAGAAGACGCCAGGGTGTTCTCTTAAAGGGTGCGATTCTGCTGCACGATATAACACGAGAGATGATCGAAAATTTGGGTTGGGAGGCCACATCCTCTTTACAGTCCCGACTTTGCACGGTCCGATTTTCATCTGTTCGACCCGCTCAAAGAGTTTTTACGCGACACCAAGTTCGAAGACAACGAAGCGGTCAAACAAGCTATACACAAGTGGCTCGGACACCAAGTCAAGAATTCTTCAGCACTAGAATTAGAAAGCTCACAAAACGATGGGAGATGTGCCTAAATATTGGTGGAGACTACATTGAAAAGTAGCGCGAATTTCATTGTCATTGAATAAATAGTTTTTTTTTTCCATAGCAATTTGTCTCGTTAATTAGTGAACGTCCTTCGTATGAGATTCAACAAATAACTTCGCAAGAAAGTGTATTGTATCGTTTACCTGTACACGTGATGCAGATACTTGACTTCTCTCCATCACGCTCAATTTCACGAAAGCGTGTAGAAACAGAAAACACAGCCCTCTTCTACAATAAACATAATGCCGTTACATCACACATACTTCCCATTTTTTCGTAAGAGCGTTATCTTTCGTGACTCTCCACGCACGCAACCTTATTGTTTTATACCTTTGAGAAAACGCTGTAATTTGTGAAACTGTCTCAGTGAGGCAGCTTGATACACCTTTCGTCTTCTCTTCTCTCATCTAACGTGACGGCACTTCGGGTATATACATCACGTTGGACATTGCAGTGTAAACGAACTGTCTAAAAGCAGTAAAAGAAATGGATCATTGTAGTTAATTTGTCATTTGAAGCAACAATTAATGTGCGTGATTGAGAAAACGGGAACTTGAAAAATATACTATTGATGGCTTTGTTTAATAAGCAAATAAAACAAGAAAATGTAAGAATTTTACTGTCAAACTGAGGTTGTTTGAAATTATAAATTAGATCTATTTTTAAAGACTCAGTACTAAATCTGTTCATGCTAATATCCCTCGTAGCATTCTGTTCCAAAAAATTTGTTTGTAAACCCCCACATACCTTATATTTGTGAAACTTACATGTATTAAAAGGATCACTTACGAAATAGTTACGGTTAATTCGCATATACCACAATATCCTATCTAAATTGTGACCTTCAAGGGTCTTTGAAGGGGTAACATCTGGAAAGGAAAACATCATATCATTAATCGATAAACATATTGCTATCTTTGAAATATTTGTATTACATACTGTATGTGATATAGTTTATATCTTCGAACGCGACTGTCATTAGCGGCACATATAGTGTGTTAAATATAGTCACTCGTTCAATGTGAAAATCTCTCTAGCGGCTATTAGTTCTTTTTCGGTAGCTCCTGCTCCTTCTCAGGCCTCCGATCTCTGGAGCGGGGGTATTAGGGACTTATAAGTTCAGCCAACGATAAACGTGGGGTAATGAAGGAGAAACTACTCTTCTGTTCATTTTCTTCATTTCATAAATCTTGAAATTTAATGGACTATCTTCCTATAACAAACAGCAGCATAAATTCGGGGGTATTTCTAGCATTATTTCGAATATTAAATATTTTTCGTTGTGTATTTGTCGTGTAAAATTTATTATACTTATGTATAATATTGAGCAAAAAGACAAATAGATATGTTATGGTTATAGACAACGAGGAGGTGACACCGTTCCCATAGCATTTAGACCACAATAAGTCCACTATGCATCCTCTCTATACCGGGGAGCTCCCCAGACCGCCAGCCAGCTTATTGTCTTGGCATAGTTTCGACTTCGACCAGAGGAATCGCCGTAATGGCGCTAAGACGTGGGGGCTCGTGGCACAGCATAGTCCTTCTAGTTAACGTCAGAGCAAGATACTGAGAAAGGAAGTGTTCCACTGCTTCGTTTTCAGCTTGGCACGACAGGTCTTTGGCTGATTCCATCTTGTAGAGGTGCCCCTTTAGTTGGCAATGTCAAGTCAGAATCCCAACAATCATGCGGAGGTTCCCGTTTAGACAGCCTATTGCTGTTTAGTTGTTCGGATATGTCAAGGTGACTTTTGCAGACTTTAGTAGCAGGAATTAATATTATCCCATCTCTTCCGATCCTTTCATAAAGCGCAGACATAAGTGATCGAATGGAGGGCACTGGGCCGTATACCGTTATATTCGAGCCCCTCGTAGCCTGCTGTCCCCTTCTTCATTACCATGATTTCCATTGTGGTGCTGAAAAGAGCCTGAATATGTAATATTACTTTAGGTGTACGTTGTCTTGTTTTGTTAATAAATTTTAAACTTTCGACTTAAAATTTTTTTTTTAAATACTGAATTCGAAAACTAGTTTCCTTAAAAGTCGATTTTTGGATAAACCCAAGTAGCTATTTACATAATAATGTGTGTTATATAGGCAGGTTTTCCTCCTGATGTGAGAATATACATACGTGTCGGTTTCAAACCACCAGTATCGCTTTTCTTGGGAATATAATATATTATAGGTCGCAGGTGCCCATATATGACACTGCTAAAGTGAAGTAATCAGTGCCGGTTGAATCGGGGGTGGTGGTTGCGATAGCGGGGCGTGTGTCGCCCCTTCGTGGCGGCGAATTCGCCGGGGAACGTTGACGCTCTGATGTATTACGCTGTCACCTTTAACACGCTACCACCGAAAACCATCACGGTGACGACGACGATGTCTATCCTCCTTCTTTGCTGTCATTACGTCGCAGATAAGAATGATATTGCATGTTTAACATAGGAGTCGGATCTCACAGTAGATAGATCGAGACGATGATGAGTAGATGTCACCGTGAGGTCGTGCCACGCTATAAGAATTGTGAAAATAATTTCGCTCTCGCAATGGAAATAATCGAACGTGTACCGCGAAGATGTTTTTTTAGAAGGGATTCGCGCGTATCTCATTTTGCTTGAGGGTGACTGCTTCATTATTTATTCATATCAATTTTGCCAGAGAATTTTTTATAAATGAAGTACACATTGCTGGGGAAATTAGGTGTGCCGGGAAAATATATTTTGTTTGCCTACGTTTGGCTTTTCCAGATGATAAAAAAAGTATATTAAATAGGCCGAACCTCTCGTCGGACATTCTTGTGAAAATGTTATATTTTATTTTAGCGTTAAAAAACGATAGAACTACCAGAACCTTCGAAGCAAAGATACTTAGAATTTTTGGTTATACAGTGAGCTCCTAAAGAATCCCCCCACCCTAACTTTTGAACGACAGACGTTTTTAGATAAAATAAGTCGATTTCTATTTTCTGTGAACTAACCTTTGCCGTTATCAGCGTTTCAATTGTATTTTCGGTTTCACCGGAAGTGATGTCAGCTTTCTTATTTTAAACAGAATACTCTATATTTTTTACGTTTTTGGAAAGGCAAATCCAACGATACCACATATGTTATACTTTAGCTTAAGAAATATGATGATATAGAGCAATAAAGGTTTTGGTAATCTGTTGTTACGTAAAGTTGGCTAATAAGGAGCGCCAAATGGTTCCTTGTGACACCAGACTGATCTAAAGAGCTCGTTGCTGAACAAAGTAATCATAACAATTGCCACACTGTCAAATCTGTCAAAAAAAAGCTATTTCACACTCTTTGCTAGCCAACTTTGCGTAACAACAAAAACAGATTACGAAAACATTTATTGCTGCATATCGTCATATTCCTTATGTAAAGGTATAACATATGTGGTATCGTTGAATTCGTCTTTCGATTGTCTTTCCAAAAACATACAAATATATAGATCTATTTAAAATAAGAGAGTTGACGTCACTTCGGGTTATACCGGAAATACAACTGAACTGCCAATAACGGCAAGAGTTAGCCCGCAAAAAATAAAAATCGACCTATTTTTTTCTAGACGCGAGCTTCTGTTGTTCAAAAGCTAGTAGCAGGGGATACTTTAGGACCGCACTGTATATAGACTAGCAGAGTAAATTGGAGCAAGAGTACATTTTTCATTATTACAAATAATTGTTATTAACAAATTTTGATAGATTTATTCTTGTTCTTTCATTGTGTCAGTGGTTTGGCTGAAGTTAAATCAGAATTCTCTTAAAGATATGTGTTAAAGAAGAGAAACGCTTTAATAAGCTTCCATAGAAGATGAATTTACGTAAGTGTGGTTCAAGTAACAACTATTTAAAAGGCAATAATACAATTATTGAATTTTAAATGCAATAGAATTTTTAATTGAATATTGAAGTAACGTATGCTACCTCAAAGTTATTTTTTAGGTAATGAGACCTAGAAAGAAACAAGTTCCACACAATTTTGCTTTGTTACAAGAAAGAGAATTTTGTTCCTTGGAAACAAAATAAGCACTAGTATAGTTAATTAAGGAGCAAGTATTAATTTGGAGAGGGTAAGATTTTATTTGTAAGCACTATTATTAGGGTTAATAGTGCCGGCTTCGTCACTGGAAACGGGTGTAAGTGCTAATGTTCTTTTTTTAAAGAAGATTTAGCTTCTTCATCACAATTAAGCAGTCCATTCTCACTGCTGGAACTTTTGGGTTCAATGTATTAATGGATTTGCTTGATATACGATTCTTCTCCGATTCCTGCACTTCAAACTACAAGTCGACGACATTTCCAATCCTCCGTATCCTACGGTGGCGACCCATCCTCATCGATGGGTCCTTTGCATGCTCTTTTCCACGTCTTTCGTGACATTTCCCTAGTACAATCAACCAGACTAGGGATCTTCTCTAATTCGAGCATTTTTCACAAACCATGGAGCGCTTCGAATCATCCTCGGCACTTGATTCTGCAGAGTCCTCTATATTGTGTCTTTAGGTGAACCGCTGGTCGAATACAACCGCAAAGTATCTAACCGTGGAAGACCAAAGGAGGCGAGTACTAGAATTCGTCCTTTGGTAAATCGGATAGTGATGGGTTTGGCCTCATTAATATTGACTCACCATCTGTCGGCCCATTCGGTGAGCTGATTATAATCCCATCAATGCGGTTACTCAGGAAAACCGCAGCGTCATCTACGTAGGCAGCAAGAGTAATCATAGAGCGGAATGTCTCTCACATATAAGAGGAATAAGTCTGGACCCAACAATGAACCCTGCGGGACTCCAAAACTGATGGTACGCCCAGAAGAAAGACACCCACCACTCTTCACGGAAAAGGATCTTCCAAAAAAGTATGATGCCACCAGTCTCATGATGCCAAACCCAAATCTGGTTCTGATCATCTTAGAGATGATTCCAGCGTACCAGACCGTGTAGAAAGCTCTAGACATACCTAGAAATCTCGCTTCAAATAACCTTCTTTACACACAACCTACCAAATCCTGGAATAAAAGAAAGTACCCAAAGAATTGAAACCAGCTTCATTAGATAGGTGTGCGCTGAGTAGGTCTCATAAATTACAAAAGGGTTTAATAAACATTACCAACTCCGAAAAACTGAAATGGGGCAATTAACCCCTACCTTGCGTATGTGATAAGTGATTAGTAAATTAAGGTAATCAGTTACATAATAACCGTAAAATGTGGTTTTCCTAAATGTTAATAATGATATTATTTGTTTTTACGGCATACGAAGTAGGTGCCATAAATTCTCGGCCTGATATAGGAAAAAGAAGCTTGGTAAAATATAACAATTTTTATTTTTCAATATAATCTCCCCTAACTTCAATACATTTATTGCAAGGATCTATTAATAATTCAATATCCTTGGAAAAAATAATCTAAAATTTTTCTCTCAAAATGTTGTATTACATCTGCTTACAACTCACTATCGTTCTTAAAACGAGGTCTCCTAAGATCTTTAAATGGGAAAATAAATAATAAACACTCGGAGCCATGTTCGGACTATACGGTGGATGTTCTAATTCTTGAAAGCCGCATTTACGGATGGCAGCTTGTGAAATAAGCGCAGTGTGAACGAGTGCATTGTCATGCAATAATCGAACAACTTTTGTCAATTTTCTTCAACGTTTTGCACGAATATTGCCCCTCAGTTTATGCAACAAAGACGCCAATATGTTCTGTTGACAGTTGTATTGCGCTCTTTAAAGTCAATGAGTAAATCTCACCATCCCAACAAATTGTGACCATCACCTTTTTCGTTGATTGAACGATTTTCGCTTTTCTGGGACGAGGTTCAACGGGTCGTCGCTTTCTGTCGATTCCTTTTTGGATAGCGGATCATAATACCGAACCACTCTCTCATCTCCTGGGACAATGGACAAAATCGGCTTCGGGTCGTCTCCACATATGTTTAAAAACGAGCGCGCACATCCGACCCGACGTTCACATTGGAGAGCAGAAAGAAGGTGCGGTACCCATCTTGCACTAATCTTATTTATACTTTAATGGTTATGGAGAATTCAGCGAATACTTTTCCAACTTTTCCACAGTGGAATATGAAGGAGATAAATCAGATTTGTTTTTATTTTACTTACAAAAAAAAGAAAATGAGATTTATCTAATTAAAATTACTTACAGTTATGTTGTGGCGTGTGTTTTATATGTGTGTGTGTGGATAATTCTAATGGTTCCTTCTTCCTTCTTCTTGGTAAAATCCTCTTTGGTAAAATCCTCTTATTTTGAACCCCTTTGATCGTCTTCTCCAATTAAATTTCTTCAAATTCTTACAATTTTCCAACTGATTTAATATTCTTGACAATCGTTGGTGATGATTTATGGTTCACTTGAAATGCTTTTTAATACATTTGCACTGAAAACTTTCACGATATTTTAACTTTTATATCGCAATTTTCTAAATATCAATCGAAAGGATGTTTGTTTTTTGCCAGAATTGCTTTTTGTTGCTGACTTCTGCTTTTTCTCGTCGTCCCTAGCATTGCCAATCTAACGACTTGATATTTAATTTTGATGTTTTGAAGTTCCAACTCGGTGCCGCAGGTGACGTAAGGGATTTTTACGGTTATTTCCAAATACAGTGTTTTTTGTGTGTGTATGTGTCATTTTACAAATAATATTTTTTCAAAATATAAATAACCTAAAATAAGCTGAGATTTTGATTCTTCCCTGTAACATATCATTAACTGAGTCTTTTTTTTTAAGAAGTAAAAGATTGATAATATAAATAATCAAAATGTCGGAACTCGAATATTAATCGAAAATAATTCAAGTTTCGCATAAAACTATATTAAAATCTAATATCAGCGAATTTTGATATAATATTAATTACAATGAATTTAACAACATATTAACATACGCTGTTCACGTTGGAGCATCCCACTACAATAATTCTTTATCGACAAAGCGGAAGTTATTTTAATCTTGGCCTTTCTTTAAGTATCTGTTTTATCGATGAAATGGGGATTATTTTAAATGTTTGAAAGGAGAAGTTGCGACCATAGACAGAGGGAAGCATGTTAAATATCCAAAATGGTTGTTTATATTTCATGACTAATTTACACGTCTTTGTATCTCCTCAAGATATGCCCAAATATTAATACGTAAGGCAGGTAAGGTAAGTAAAATAGCAATGAAAATAAAAATCTTAGGAGAAACACTCATTGTAGCGAAACCAAAGAAAAGAATACTCCTATACAGGCAAAATAAGCCTAGTAAGGGTAAGTTTGAATTAGATGAAATAGTATCAAAGGCACTTACCCAACAAAAATCTGGGGTTTTCGAAAATTAAATAGAACTATAGATTTCTTCTTTTTTAGAGAACAAAATCGTGGTGCCAGCGCAATATAAGTTTCAAAATTCACTGGTTGACGATCGAAAGGGATGCCGACACAAAAAATTCCCTAATGAATAAAACTGTTATTATTACCCATATCAAATGTAAACGTACTTGATTACATTTTAAAAGCGCTTAATTATACGACTTACCACTAAAGTACATTAACATAGTTACAACCACTGTGCAATATATGTCAGCAGCAATAATCAGCTGGCCGATAAAGAGTATGCGTAAATTCACTGAAGGAAGCTGAATATCGACTGAATACCTAATAAATGCTTTCTTATAAATCTAAGTTATAAATATTTTCATGTATCAGTTTTGTCGGTAGCCTCCTGGAAGTAAAGTGATAGATATCCGGTGTATGCAGACAATCAATTTCATGTAATTCAGGCATAGCTGTTAGCACAAGATACATAGATTGAATAAATAGGAATATGGTTAGTGAAATACTAGCAAACAAAGATTATAAAACAAACTTCTTACATCCTTCGCCTTAATTAGCTCTAAGTTAAATGTTGGAACCATACAATTTGAACTTGATTCATTTAAGATTGATACACTAACATATTTTCCTTCGTTAACTAACTCTTCTTACAAATGCGTCTTTTCTTATCGTGCTTGGGATTGGATCCTTGACAACCTTTCTTAATTACGGTTGATTTGTTTTCGCAAAGAGTTTCCGTTCCGTTTATCTATCGAAAGCAAGGAATTTGTGGATCGCTAAAATGCAATCGTTCCCAAAGCGGTAGGAGAAAATAAGAAACCGTACGACGTAAATGTTTGCATTCTTAATTGAATTGAAGCTTAAATTCCTTCAGGAAATAGAGTCGGAGATTTAAAATGCAAAATATAAGAGGAAATGCTTTGAATTGTAAATACGACGATTGATTTCGTGAAGTCTGTGCGTATTTCTTGTGCTAAACATTTAATTTACAACATTTATGTCGGATATTTAGAAATATCAAGTTCAGTTTTGCGCTTCTTCTCATAGCAATGCCTCTAATATCAATCAAAACCTCTAAATAATGCTTGTCAATTTTTTCCTGTCAGGAGCATGGAGGCGTTGAATCCCTGTTGTATGTGAATAAGTACAGAGAGATCGGTGACGTTACTGCTTAACATACAGGGTGTGGCATTTAAACCGTCGGTTAGCCGAATACTGGGAATTATTACTACGTGGATGCTGAAAATTTGCTTTTGCGGATTTTTGATACTGATCTTAAAATAAAAATATTAGCAACTCTGAATTACTTCTGGTTATACCGGAAATTGATGTCAATTTGCTTATTTTAAATAAAATATCCTCTATATTTTTCCACTTATTGATACCATATATTATTCTACATAAGTTTTGTTAAAATTCCTCTATACTTATCATTGACCGTTTTTTGGGAAAAACGGATTTTAGTGAATTTTTACGTTTTGTTGACAGCGGAATGGAAAGCGCATAACTGAGAAAGTGTTTAAGCGAGATTGCAATTTTCTGGTTATGTATACATTGGACTACAGTACAAAGTTAAAAAAATTGTTAAATGAATAATACAGGGCGATAGAAAAGGTTATGAACTTATATTAACCAATAAGACGCAATAACTTACTTATTTTAAATGGAACACTATGTATATTATCGGCACATATGATTTGTCTGATTATTCTCCTTAACATTTAATTAACACTCCCTATATCTATCTCTACCGCTATATGATCTATTTGAATTTTTTCATGATAGGAACAAATTTGGAGAAAAAATTAATCAACGAAAGGAAAAATATGTTAAATAAGGACATAACAAGTAAATAAAATGAAAATGAACAACATTTTAACAAATGTGCTTAAAATTTTTATCGCACAATCCCAATTTGTAAATTCTTTTTAAAATACTCAAATTATCCATTGTCGCGCTTTTCTGTTTGACAACGGAAGATCTGACGCTTCTATCGAGAAATGTCAAATCGTTCCACAGGCTTCTTCAGAAAATCAACAAAATGTAAATTCTAGCGAAAAGATAATTATAACTATTTTGTGAACTAGATAAATGTTTAATTTTAAATAAATAATTATTTTTTTATCTTTATTTTTCGAAATAGTCAATTAAATGCCATAATTTCGAATGAAAAAACCATTGCAATTTAAGAAGGATTTACAAATGTTTGGAAATGCTGGCTGGAAATTTTCATTAATTATAACCTTTTATAAGATTTTATTGTTTAATTTCAGTTTGTTTGCTTGTTATGTTCTTACTTCAAATAGTTTTAGTTTTCTTACCTATTAAATTGTTTAATCATTATATTCAAAATTATCCGAATTTATTCTTAACACGAGGAAATTCAAATAACTCATAAACTAGCAAAGGTAGGTAGAGGGACCGTTAATTAACTCTTGTAGAGAATAGTAAGACAAATCATATCTGTTGATAATGTACATGGTGTTCCATTTAAAATAAATGAGTTATTGCGTCTTATTTGTTAATATAAGTCAATAACATTTTCTATCACCCTGTGTTATTAATTATACAATTTTTTAATTTTGTACAGTAGTACAACGTAAAGACTGCATAACCAGAAAATGTTAACCCCGTAATTTAAACACTTTTTATTTATTAGACTTTTCATTTCGCTGTCAATTAAAAGTCAAAATCATTAAAATCCGTTTCTCTCAAAAACGGTCAAAGATAGGTACAAGGAAATCTTAACAGAACTTATGTAGAATAGTATGTGCTATCAGAAAATATAAAGATAAACAGGGTACTCTGTTTAAAATAAGCAAGGTATAACCGGAAATAATTCAGAGTTGCCAATCTTTTTATTTGAAAACTCAATATCAAAAATACTCGAAGACAAATTTTCAAGATTCAGCTAGTAATAATTCCCAGTATTCGGCTAACTGACGGTTTAAACGCCACACCCTGTGAACGCTTTCCGTGAATATTCGTCAAAAAACAATATCAGCAGATTCAAGGTGAAATTGAATGGCTTGGCTTCTTCCGTATTGGAATGCAAATGCATATTCGTATCCAATTACACAAATATTAATCTATAATGTGATGGGCAAGATTAGGGGAAATATGAAAATTTGTAAAGCGACTCAACAGACTCGTGTTTTGTTGACTGTCAGGAAAACCGGTAGGCAACACGAACCCCTTTCTTATGAGACGAATAAACACGAGTGTATCTAGTCGCTGCAAAAATGTTGTCGTTTCCCCTATCTTGCCCATCACTGATAATTAGGCCTAGCACAGAGCGCTTCGCGCCAGCTTAGGGGTAAGGCTGCGCGGCCATCGACGAGATGTATGTATACAGACGAATCGGCACGAGCTACCTCAGCGAATAAAATTATTGATTTATTGCAACAGTTTCTCCTCAAACTTTCGCAGCGTTACATATAATTATAAAGATATACATGTATGTACAAGTAAGTATGTCTAACGTACGTAAAGAAGATAAATGACGGTTGGCTGATAAAGTCACTAAATTTCTCAGTGAATTTCCGGATTTGAATTATAATGGAGCTGAAGTATTATGTAAAGTTCACACAAATGTGGAAACAAACCTGATGGTGCAAATTTTTCACCAATCTTATCCACGTTGTTAAGAAGTTATTTATTATACAGGTTGTCTCATTATATTTTGACTGATTTTGCAAGATTATATTTTCCGAACGGCATAAAGTATTAAGATGCGGTTTTCACCATTCAGTTTTATATGAATCTAAGTTTTTTTATGGCTTTTATGAATACGTCATTCCTTCTATAAAAGCCGATATGAAAATGGTATAATGGTATATTTCTGTAGGGCTATGTTAAGGAAAGAGCTTATAATCCACTTCCGGAAAACATCTCTGATTTAAAACACAATATTCGGAATCTTATTGATAATATTCCAATGGCAATGCTAAATAGAGCATTTGATAACTTTCTGGTGAGATTAAATACCTGTATATAGGAAAACGGCAGGCACATTGAACGTTTGTTATAGAGGTGTACTTCTAAATGATTTTTTTTGTTTTTAGTTAATTGTAGTGTATCATTAAACTGTAAGTAAATACACTTTGAATTGTAGCTGTGTTTATGCTTCTGTTAGTCATGGCACGCTGAATGTTCTGTTGTTTCCATTTTTGATTTTACAGTGGTATCTTCATAAACGTTTATCTCTGTTATTTCTCAACCGATTCTAATTTTGTAAATAACATTTAAAGGCTAAAAGAAGTGCCTTTTCAAATTACCGGGGATAAATAAAGCATCGCATTAAAAAAATTCAGTATATCGGGTCTGCAAATTACACCATTTCCATTTCGGTTTTTATAGAAGAAATGACATATCCATAAAAGCCATAAAAATACTTGGACTCATACAAAACTCAATGGAGAAAACCACGTCTTAATACTTTATGCCGTTCGGAAAATATAAGCCTGCAAAATCAGTCAAAATATAATGAGACACCCTGTATTATATTATTCATTGAAGTCAAATTTTTTATGTGGCGTATTAACATAAGCGTATTAACATAAACTTAATTTTAAAAAGCAATCAATATAAATACATTTACTATTTTTCCCCCACAAACAGCGCTAGCTGACTCGTCAGCTACTTTTCTCGCCGGCTTGTAGCTAGTAAATTCACTCAATGTAATCGAGCCTTAAACACTTTATAGAGCTTTGTGTTTATAATGAATTGTGTAATGTCAATTAGGAACGGAATACTTTATGCTACAGACGAGCCCACTAAGGGGCTTAATAGCTCTGCATCATCCATTTACTATATTTTGTTGTTTTATTTTGTCTGAATTATCCATCCCAAGCGTGGGGTCGATAGCAATTCCGCATGAGGACCATGGCAATTGAATACAGGATTTTTGTGATTGATTGCTATGTCAGGTGATGAATTGAAGACAAAAAAAGGAAGTTATTTTAATGTCGTAATAAGTAGATATAGTAGCAAACAGTACGTAAATTAATATATTTTAATTCACCTTACTATTCTCTGTATTTTACATCTACAATGCAGAATAAATTCATTTCACGTCCCAGTACTACTTGAAAATACAATTTAACCAGGATTGTTCACCATTTTCGTCAGCAAATTAACAAATAATTAATTTACCGCTGTTTACTTTAATTAGACAGCGGACTGATGAAGCGTAATGTTTCAAAATCGTCGCGCACTTACATAAATATAGTCGACAGTTTAATTGTACACATGTATGTAGATTCATCGACCGTGCAATGTTCATCGAGTTGTATTCGTTGCAGCGACCAATTAGGAATAGCAATCGACAGCTTGGTAATTGATATGAATTACCAGTTTGTAACTAATTAATGACAATTGATAATTGCTGTACGCCTGCTTCGCAAGCTTATCGCTAAACCGTAATTCCATCAGATTAAGTGATAACGCTGTTCCTGCCAGCGGAATGTGTGCTAACTGTGCGTGCCTTCGAATGGAAGCAATATGTGCTCTGATGAATAAATCATCTAAGTGATTTGCTATAAATCTAGAAAACCAACTACTATTTCGCTAACACATACAATGGAAATTCAAATTTGTTGATCAAATTTTGGGCGTTTATAGACTGATTTGGATAATATGAGAACAGCTGTAATTTTTTAGCGAGCTACACAGAGAAAAAAGTTCTTGAATGAAACAAATATATGTATATATGAATGTACAAACGTTTTTATTTGATATACGTTTGTTGAGTCAAACAAATATATGTTAGAATCGTGCGCTTCGCGGGTCGTCGGCAATTTCCATTGCGTGAACGTAGGGCAATCGCAATTGTAACTCTAGTCTAGGTTATGTGAGATGGTGGTTCGTAGGCGCTGAGATGTAAATGAAGAAACTAACACGTCAGTGTAGTAGATATGTGGTGCGGTGTCGGCCATTATTTATTTCACGCGTTCACAGCGTCAGTACTAAATGGATGCTGTATGCGAGTTGTTCTGTGTATATGTAGGCTGTCGTAACTTATTTCGTGATTGTACGCTTATGTTTACTTTAAAAATGTCGCAGTTAGGTACGTCGCGAAAACGATCAATGGCAGACACAGTTAAAAACTTTATAGTGGACATACCGGACTTAATTTTTGATGGCTCTAATATTCAATGTCTAGTTTGTAAAATCCCTTTAATGTGTTGGTCCAGAAGCCATTGTCAACGTCATCGAAAGCAAACAGCATTCTTCTGCAAAAAGTGGCATACGAGACCAAGAAAAATTTACATTTGATTTATGTGTTACTACTTATTTTATGCAATCTATCGTTTCGTTTACTAGACAAAGAAGCATTTGTCTCCTTCTGGAATAAATATGCGGACTGTAAATTACCTAGTCGGACATCGATACGAAATGTAGTGCCAGTTGCCCGTGAACGTATAGAAAAGAGAGTGAAGACGGTATTGAAAGATAAAAAACTGTGTTTGTGTGTGGACGAAACAACAGATCGTCAAAAACATTCTGTGGTTAATGTAACCGTACGTACAATGGAATCACATCGACCGTCATCCTCCTTCTTACTTGCTTCCAAAAGAGCTATAAATTGTACTGCCGATGAGATTTTAAAGGTGGTGTTGAACTGATCGAACAAATTTGAAGTTTCAACTAAGCAACTTTTAATGTTTATGAGTGATGGTGCCGCAAACATGCGTTCTTTGGGCCGATCTCTTAAAGAACACAGTGGTAACTTCTTACATGTAAAATCCATACCCTAAATCTTGCGGCACAAACGATTCCTACATGTTTTCCACTAGTAAATGTATTGATTGCCAGTACAAAGGCAGTGTTTCTTAAGTCCCTGAAACGTACTCGACTATTTCACAAACTGTGTCCTGATTTACTTGAACTACCACAGCCAATTGTTACGCGTTGGGGAACATGGTTGCAGGCTGCGTTTTACTACAACAAATATTTTGATCAAGTAAAGAAGGTAGTTTTAAAATTCAATCCGACAGAACCTGCAGCAATCAAGAAAAGCCAGGAAATGTTTCAAGATACTCAGGTTAAAAGAGATTTACAAACTATTCACAACAATTACTTCGGATTAGCGGAGGGAATAGAAAAATTACAAAATGTTTCGATGTCGCTAGTGGATTCTGTTCAAATTGTGAATGATGTTCACGCACAGTTATGCGCTCTAGAAGGCGAAACAGATTGGTGGGTAATACGAAAATTTGAAAATGTTTTAGAGAAAGGCTCCGATTTTCTTATATTAAGATATATTTTTGAAGGTGCGTGTGATGATGCATTAAGTTGTTTCACAGATTATTTTAAATATGTAAATATAACATCGCTAGATGTCGAACGGTCGTTTTCGGCATTAAAAAATATTTATTCCGCACGTCGTACTCACTTGACTGAAACAGCAGTGGAAACATATCTAATGATTCAAATATTTAACAGATGTTACCCAGTTTGTGATTTCAAAACGGTAAGTGTTTCAGCACGTTTTATAATTTATTTCTTATCTTCTATTTTATGTGTAAACTTTTATGCACTCGCCACGCCTCTGGCTGTTACCGCATATTTGCCCAGGTTATTGATGACAAATGACCTGACAACTACGTTAGGCATCTTTTGTAGTAAGTGCTATGAAACTTGAAATACATAAACGTAGTTAACACAAATTAGTATGTATATACAACAGTACAAAAACATAATTTGTGCTAATTAGGTACACTTATTTAATTATGACTTTGATTATTATGAATATTGCAATTATTGTATATAGTTACAGAAATTTGGGACGAGTCATGGACATTTATTGTTATTCCGGGCAAATTTTGAGTAGAAACAATTAATTTCAATTAATATGTAGTATGAGTGCATCGTGCCTTGAGAAACATTCAAATGTTTACTTGATATATTTGGCTGGGACGAAAACATACCGCGTTAGTAAATTCCATAGTAAAGTGAACCACTAAAATATATGGACAGTGTTATAACGTTTGCCCGCTATGAAAGTATAAGGTGGGGAGCACGCAAAGCGAATCAAGGACGGTCATAGCACAAGCGACAACATTATTCGTTAAATGTATTGGACTCGCGACTATAAATGTACACTCCCAAATGGCGCAGTCGGGGTATAATTAACTGCGCTTCGCTCTTTACGGCAAGGTGGTGATAGTAACAAAGTCATGGAACACTTTAAACACACAATTTACACACTAAAGGCTCCTGAAGTTATGACAAGCTTTAAAAGCTTACATACTCCGATATGCCGTCATCAAACTAAAAAAAAACAAAAAACTATTATTCTTATTAACTGTCTAAACACGATTTCTACGTAAAACGGACTTTATTTTTTAGTAAAGAAAGTAATTATAATAAAAACAAAAGGCGCGGGGTACCCGGTCCTGCGTTATATATTCTTTCCGACAATAATTCGCATCGTCCTTGAGACTATGACTACAAATTATGTTCTACAAAATGTTTTATAATATTACAATTTATAACTTCAAACCTAGCTGTCAGTACCGGCATGTACAGTGCGTTCAGTGTGTCCACTCGTTCAACGTCAAATTCCCTCTGGCGACTATTACTTTTGCAGTAGCTCCTATTCCATTTATGCCCCCTACCGTTGGAGCGGGGGTTGGTTAGTTGATTGATTGGTTGCTTCCTAAGCACGATTAGTCCTTTTCATCCTTAACACTGCGGCCTACTGTGTTATTCCTGCTTTGGATTCGTTTTACTTGAACAGGTTAGTTCCCTCGATCAGGTTTAAGAGCCTGTGCAGTAAATCTTTCTCTATTGGAAGATCCATTGCCCTTTACATAATGATTCTCCGTTGAGCTATCGCTGCGTATTCGAAGATAATACGAGAGGCTGTTCATCTTTATAGATCACCATCTTATGCAAGTGGCCTCTTAAGCAGCTATGTCCTGTCAATAGACATGTTGCTGCTCCAAGCTGAATCTTATTTAATGCAAGCAGGTCAGCAGTCAAATGAGACGGTCTTCTCATCATTCATTAACTGCACCACGCATTGCACTCTTGGTAATACCTAGATCCCGTTCAGCTCCTGTAAAGTTCATTTTTGAACCTTCTCTCGCTAGCTAGTCTGCTATTTCATTGCCCGCTATGCCTTTATGTCCTAGCACCCACACCAAGGTGACCTCGTTGTGTTTAGACAGAACTATTAGGTTTTGCAGGCACTCCCAAATTATTTTGGAGGCTATTGGTAGGATGCTAGTGCCTCTAAGGCTGCCTGACTGTCAAACACAATGCAGATCGACCCCCCTCGCGGTTGTCGACGCAGACTCTCCCTCGCGCAGGTTTACATGTGCAAACTAGGGAATTAATTTAGTCCAGTCAACGACGAACATAGGAGAATGAATAACTTCCTTTCTGTACATTTTCTTCACATCGTAAAATCTTTAAATTTATTGGAATATTTCCTACAACAAGTGACAGCATCCATTTGGAGATATTTGTGGCATAATTTCGAAAACTGAACATCGTTCGCAATTTAATCGTTTTGTAGGTCAGTAAATTTTATTATTGTACGGTTGTTAATGGTGTTACATGTCACAGAGTAGCTTAGATCGAGTCTTGCGTCATTACACTGCATGAAATTCATTACGCCACTTTAAAAATAAGAATATTCGTTGGAAATTTATTATAAAATTGTATTTCGAAAGTAATATTCTCCAAATTTGCTGTGTATAAACAATCGCTATCGCCATTAAAATATGGAAGTAGAGGGACGCTAATTAATTTCTCATTTTGAGTCAAGATATTCATCCAGGTAACACGTATTTCGCTGTGTTCCTACTTTCGTTTAACGTTTAAATCGTACCATAAATACGAGGTAGAAGAAGGTAACATACGATCTCATATAAACGTAGAGTTTATATGAGATCGTCATTTCCAGATTAGTTTTCTCCTTTTCAGTTTTAGTTCTCGAAAAATGTTATTAATTGATATCTAGTTTAATTTAAATTGCTGAAAGAGCGTGTTTAGGACACTCCTGAAACTTGAGACCCTATAATTAATTAAATAACTTCGATAAATTTAATTTCCCACATTTAAAACATTACAAAAGAAATCCATCAGAACATTCATGAGAAATACTTTTTACCATTCTTTACACGGGGAAATGCTTGGTAAAACTACACTCGTGATTGCAGACCTATGTGCATCACATTTGAATGCCAATTTTTACCTTCAATTTTTTACTGTGTATCATTATTTGCAATAATTATGTGCTTATATATGTGATAGATTAGTTGCGGGTTACCTTACAAATCCTACTTCACTTCTCCTGTAAGCACATCTATTACACATTCTTGTCCTCTTACTTTCGTAGCAGTAATTACCAGAACCTTTGGCACCAAAATATGCAAATGTTAATTAAAAAGGTCCTTGAAATTCCGTCCAGGAGTAACATAAACTTTCTACATATGTGCAAAATTGTACGCGCACCTAATTACCATGGTCCTTTTAGGTGCGTAGCCTTTGGGTGTTGATACTGTGCAAGGAGTTAGGTAAAATAAACGGAGACCCGTATTTTAACAGCAGCCAACGCTATCTGTTTCGTGTAAATATTACTGCACGTTACAGTGTGCCGACCCTCGCCGTTGAACGCAGATTTGAAAGTAACCCTAAGTACCTTAACTGTAATTTGGAATTGTTATGGTTTCACCCCAAGTGAAAGAATTTGTTGGGATAAGATATATGAAAGAATTCGTTGGGAAATAAGAGGTAGGGAAAATAACAAAAAATCAATTATTAAAAGTCGAACGGTTAAATAACTTTAAACAAAGGTCTGAATTTAATTCCATATACCGTTAGAAATAAATTTTATTCAATCTAAATATATGAATCCTAGCAATTTAGGCAAAATTCAATACATGAGAGAATACGAGCTGGAAAAGCCATAATGAAACATGATACACGTATCAGATTAAAATACATTAATTAATTGAAGCGTAATGGAAGGCGATTTGTATTGAATTACATGCTACCAGTAATAACCATTCGGTAACGATTTGTTTTAGACAGATTTAAAACCAATCAATTACCGAGGATCGATTACATTGCGTTCAACGTAAGTGACATATTTGCTCATACATCTGTGCATAGGTATGTACGTGCAACGTTTCATTATTAGTTGCATTAAATGCCAAGTGAAATGTAGGCATATTGCACTTTACGTTGGTGAGAGCAAACTTACACAAACTTGTATGCACCCATGAAAATCAGTATTCACTTGAAAAATTGTAAATTAGGTGTTAAGCTGAACTATGACCTCTCGAGTTCCTGTCTGGCTTCTCTATTCTTTATACTTACAACTAGTGGAGCACAATTTAATTAAAAAAAAAAAAAAATGAAGCAAACAATTTTCACTAAATACTATCTATCAATACATACATATACACATGCAGCAGAGTTTGGACGCTTTCTGATTGCACCAACCTATGCTATTATTTAGACGTCACATAATATCCACCATCCGATAAACGTCGGGCTAAAAGCGTTAATTAATAGACCGTCCCATTTTCTCTAGTTTTTCTCCAAGTTTTTTTATAGAAAAAGTTACAGATTTTCAAAAACATACGCAATAATTTTATAAGTCTATTCAAGCAGAAAATAAGAAATAATACAGGTCAATTCTCTATTTTCAGGCTCCACTAAAATATAAGTATCTATTCTGTGTATGATATTGGTGTCTACTACTGGAACGTGAATCCAAGTAATAACGCTTCGGGACGTACATATTTGAGGTTAAGTTTAAATATTGATATTAGTAGATAATTTTTGTTATTTCTGCTAATAAACTTAAACATAGATTTAAATACAGTATAATACAGTTCCATATTCATATTTAAAATTTTCTATATTAAAAGTTAAATAAAGTATTACTGTCTTACCAGGGTAAGAAATAATACAAATATTAACGATATCTTTTATTGTCTATCATAACTTATAATAACAAATATATACAAATTTTAAGTAAATATAAAGTAATAAAACAACTCGATTAAAATGGGTTCTTGAAATGATGAAAAAATATAAAAGTTATAAAATAACTTTTCCTTGGAATTTCCGACGTAATTAATTAATGAAACGTTAGTGTACTTGACATGTGTAATTAAAAATTTTCTGTCGAGATATTGTGATATATTTGCAGAATAATATAAAATATCTAGGTATTAAAGAGAGACCGATTGTTGCATAGTCCTCGTGGTGTAGTGGTTAACACGCCTACCCGGCAAGCAGAAGATGCGAGGTTCGATTCCTCGCTGTGGAGATCATTTTAATTTCATTAATTAATTACGTCTGAAATTTTAAGGTAAAAAATTATAGATCATTATAGAATTCACCGACGGAAGTCAAAATATATTAGTTGCAAAAGAGTATTAATTATAAATTTTACTAATCATCATGTGAAAAATTAAACTCATCAGAAGACGACTCGTTTTCCAAATTCTTTTTCTATATCAATTACATGACGACACACATTTGCCCATTCGTTGTTCATTTGGAAGAATCTTTCTCGCGGCAGAATTTCAATATCGTCCAACTTGAAGCTTACATTTATTATAGTAACCCGATTCTCAACGCTTGTCTACACTTTTCTAATTGGATTTGATTTGGAGTGGTATGGTGGAAGTCAATAGACTGTATGTTCAAACATTCCGAGCTATTTCTCTGGCATTTTGTGAATATTTCCTCCTCTTACTACCATTCGGCGTCAGGCAAGATGCCTTGGTTGTAGTAGAAGATGTTGAGAGCTCCAACATTCTAACCTCTACAACTAATATTAGATTAGATCAATTAACACATATAAGATTGGAACAACAATTAGCTTACTCTTTAGGGTAAGTAAAATGCAAAGTAGTTTTAAAAAAGCACAATACGAAAATATAAGCAGACGATGATGACAACAGAGAATTGTGCACGCAAGCTGAACAATGTTTTTTAGCAATGCTATCGATATTTACTTCTCTTTTCAATGATATACGCATCCTTTTCTTCAAAACTTTTGTTCAAAACTCGTATCTGCGTCGGTGCCACGAGTAAGTGCACTTACTCTAGCAAGTATCTGCGCTCGTGTGGCCGGAATTCGTGTATTCCGCAGCATCAAACTGTCGCATCTGACATATTGAAGCTGCCGCATATCGGCAGACTACAGTTTTCAATGTAACCGCGCAAACGGACTTCAACAGACTGCTGATTTAAGCAGCAGTTATCAGCTTGCTGGTCGACGTCCAGGGCAATTAAGAAAGTTTTTCTATCATTTTGCGCCACCCTTTTTACCCACTAATTGTAGGGAATCGCGTATAACCACTTTAGTTTGGATATAATTTGATCATCTATTAATTAAGGACAGTTTTCGCTGTGTATTTGAAGGGTACTGTGTTTAGTAACGTAATTGATATAATTCCGAATTTAACTTAATTCAATATTATCTTGTTTTGCCACTACATTGCCAGTTAAATGGCTAAATCACTTTTACTATTCTCGACAATCAATTTGTAGTAATTTTACATAATTGTATTCAATAATTTAATCCAACATGATACTTACCTTATGTAGGCTAGGATTATTTTATGTGTACATAATATGTGAACCAAGGTTTATGCATATAATGACTCATAATATGCAATAATGGGCAATCGCTCATTATTAATGAGCGATTGCCCATTTATCCGGTTGTAAACTGATTTGTATATACAGGATACGCCAAAAGTATAGTAAGGTATTTTAGATATACCGGGTTACTCAGAAGTTTATTAAAGCATAAGTTGTTGCTTAAATTTTCATATTCGTCTTCGTTTATTTCAGTCTACGTAGTATCTTTAAGCTTTCGTCATTTTAACTGTAGCGTTACAATTAATCAAATATTTACATTTAATTATGTAACCTGCTTTGTACCCATTAAAGATTTCTATAATATACTCTAATCTGAAACAATTCACTAAAACCCTACCACAACACTTAATTCGTACTGGACGCACGTTTCGATAGCCAAGCTATCATCATCAGCAGCAAGACTGAACAGACAAGCTAAGTGAAAAACCAACCGCTTCATTGCACAGGACTATAATTAGCCTAAAGTGCAAATCTCTAGGATAAATAATACCCTGAAGGATAAATAATACCCTTAGTGTGATATTCTAATCTATTCTCTATTTTATATCGAACCTACACCCCCTACAGATGTTTTTAGAAATAATAGTATTTTGAGCTAGCACCTTATACATTGATGTTTACCCATTTTCCATATTTTGATAACACACAAAACAAACAAATTGTGGCACCCAACGTCACATACTTCAATAACTTGTAACAGTGCTGCTGTCTGAATTTTTTTCTCTGATGGTTGTTCTATTGACTTATATACCTATATAATCACATTTTACATGTATAGTTTCAATTCCATCAAATTAGATCGTGGTAGTTTCAGGATACAGGAAGAACCACTCTTTTTAGGAAGCTTTGTGTGTAAATGAAATTTATTGTTTTCTCCGAACATTAAAATATATTATTTCCGCATTATACTGTACGTACGCCATATTTTACGATCGTGGTATGCTTGTCGCAATGCGTCCGCAACACGGCCACATTTTTTTTCGATTAAAAAAGCTTCGAAAACCGTAAATTAGCTTGACGAGTGCGGCACATCAGGTATGATGAAATGAGCCTTACGCGCAGATTATCCGCGAGTGACAATTCAACATGAAATATTTCGCGAACGCAAACGTTTCACTTAATTTGAATTGCGAATTAAAATAAACCGAATTTGAATTTAATGCACAAACGTTCAATTTATTCCGAGCGTAATCTCTGTTTTGTTAATTGCATATCAAAAACTAATAAATTTGCAATTGAAATTTATTTCGAACACAGGTACTAGACGCGATTAATTCCGCCCCTGTTTGATATGGATATGCATTATGGAGTTCGAGTGCGTTCAATAACGCGTATCATAAATTTATTGCCGAATTTTAAAACGCCAGAAAAAGATCGGTCTTCGTTTTATTCTACAAAGTTGAATCATATTGACGCAGATTGGTTTTCGCATTGTTATTCTTTTAATTATTCTATGGGATTATTAAATTTACTAAAAATATACAACAGAGACAAGTGGCCTAAGATTCCCTACAGAATATAGAATTGATTGGTTGGCTTTATACAATTAGTACTGTATACTTTACATAATTAACGAATGGTAAATAAATTAACTAAGTATTGTGGCAAACCATCAAAGTCTGTCCGATTTAAAGACTGTTTAATCTAGGGGACGTAAACTTATGCATATTCTTCTTTTCTAGTCAATCTTTAGATCTTTATAAATTTTTATTTTGCTAATTATTGTATTAAAACCAGTGTTGATTATTTTGAGCAAGAGTGTATATGGTGTATATTGTTATTATATGTTGAGCTTTAGTGCATATGTTATGTAAATTCAATCAGTCCGGAATTTGTGCAACGATGTATTTTAAAACTGTTTTGCTTGTACGCGTCACATACAAGGCCGTGATCCGTCATGAACAAGAAAAGATACGTCACGCAAATTCAGATATATAAGTCGTGAAAGGCTTCATAGCAGCGTGCTTACTGCAGCGACCCCGAGCTGTGTAGAAAGAACTCTTCTCTGGACGGCCTAAAGCTGACTTTTGAAAAGCTGATGGAGATACATACATATTCCGCAATTGGGCGGCGTAAGCTGATTTTTGCGAGGTTGGATGAAATTTGTCAATGTTCCGCAGCTGGGCGGCCCTGAACTGACTTTTGCGAGATATTGATAGTCAAAATTTGTCAATATCTCACAATTGGGCGGCATCAAGCTGACTTTTTGTGAAACATTGATGTCCGATAGCCGAACAAACGTATAAGTCCGTAAAATGTTGTTATGGAGAGCCGAAAACATTTAAGTCCGCTGTTTATAGCATACCGTGTCTTTAATGATTGCAAATATATTGTAAAATCCGTAAAAAAAGTCCGACACCTTAGATTAATTTCCGAACCGAAGATTATTGTAAATATTACACTTACATCTGAAATAAGGCCTAGTTTATTTCCTCGAACTGAAACAGTTGTAAAAATATCTATATATTCAACAGATCTAGATAACAATTTAGCATATGTACTTATTCATAGCGTATCAATGCACATTTAAATAAACAATGTTACAACATGCAAATTTTACACCTTCGGAAATAGATGTACTTACAAGCTACAGTTAGAAGCTACATTAAGAATTTCTAGATACTTCTATTGAAACAGACTTAAAAAGTATTAGCAACAATTATAAACGATTACTAGACGCAATAAAAAAATTGCAAAATACTGGGTTGTCGTTAGTAGAATCAGTGCAAATCGTAGACGAAGTTAACACATTGCTACACGGTGCAAACGACGCAAAAAATGGTCGCGTTATAGCAAAGTTCGACAGTGTTTTAAAAAAAAATCCGATTATACGAGATCAAGACAGGTGGTGCACCTGCAGAATCATTAACTAACTCTAAGGATTATTTTAGTTATGCCTGCGTTATTTCCGTAGATGTTGGATGGTCTTTCTCGGAATATAAGAACATTTTTTCATCGAAAATAGATTTCGTAAAAAATCTACTGCTGATATTCTATTGAAACCCTTATCAAGTTTAAATTAGAGCGAATTTCTAAAATTATAACATTCGCGTGCCATGTCACGGTGCGTTTTATTAATGAGCACCAGATGAACATTCTTTGGGGTGAAACAGCACATAAAAAGGTCAATAGCAGCTGATGTTAAAGCGCAGCTTCGTCTTTTAAGTATTCTAGTCGTAAATTAAATTTTAAGGGCGGCCATTAATATTATCTGAAGGCTATCAGAGTTAAGACCGATTTTCTATAATGTTCCGAACTTTTATAAAAGTTTTGAAAGCAGGAAAACTAGAAAAAGTTTTAATATCAATTTATGGATACACATAACCTAGTATTTATTCCAAACCTTGCTTTTGGAATTATTTTAGAATAAAATGCTAAGATAACATACTAACCATGTGTACGGAACCTGAGTAAAATAACACAACTTAATGATGGTGAGAAATCTGTTGATGATTTTATGCAGTAAGGTCTTTGATCTAGTAAAACATAATACATTGTTTCATAAGTTACAAACTTACGGTATAAGAGGAAGAGCTCCAGATTGGCTCATTACGTATTTGAGCGTTCCACACAATTAGTGGAAATAGGAGGTCGGAAATACAATTCCCTACCTTTCCAAAGAGGTGTTCCTTAAGGATGGATTATTGGTCCACGTTTACTATTTTTGTAAACGATTTGGCTTTTAATATTCAAGTGATAATTTGGTTATGTATACCGACGATAGTAGCTTTGTTATATATCTGCCACCGATAACGATAGTCTCATTAAACAATCTCAAAGCATGCTAAATACCTTTTCCAGATTTGATACAAAGTGTGGATTGACTTATTTGGATGAACATCGACCAATTGCGGCAGAAATAGTGGAAGGCAGTGAAGAACCATTAGGGAAAGATATTAAAGAAGTGATACAAGAAGAATTGGAAGAATCCAGCGAAGCGGAAGGTGTTTTTATTAAATTAGGATTTAGCGGAAAGTGGTTGAAAATCGGCGAAGTGGAAGGAAGAAATGAAGCCTCTATTGCGCCAAGTTTAGTGAATTTCTATAGTCCTTTAAAATGCTAAATGTCTGTCTGTATCGATAATATCGAAAAACGCAGAAACCCCCAATCTTCAAAATCCGATTTCACCCTCCAAAACCGTTTCTCAGCAGAAATGGAAAGCGAGTTTCAGTGAACTCTGAAAGTGCTTATTGCTTTCCTTGTAAGGATTAAATGAAACACTTATTTCATGTAAGAAGCTTACTTCGAATGATTGCTCCCTTAAAATGATCCTACTCATAACTAAGTTTAAAATAAGCTGTTGTAAGACGATATTTATCAGTCTTACTACAAACTGAGCTTGCTATTTACCAAGCAAAATTTCTCTCAGTTAACGAATAGGTTGTGTTTGTGGTTAGGGTTACGATTTGTGAAGTCTTTTTAACATATTCTGCATTTTTTGTAGCTACAAATAGTAGCAAAATAATACAAATTCTTAGTTGCGTCTCACTTAATTACTTATAAGTTGATCTTACTTCAATGTTACTTATAAAATGCTTTTTTGGTAGCAAGAACACAGAAATTGATTCAACATTTTGTCTCAATAATTGAAAACAAATTAGTAATACATGATCTAATACAACTATTAACACTGAAAAAGTGATTGTAGAATTATCTATTCATTTTGAAATTAATATTTGCTACTACGAAGTCCTGAATTCGATAAACAATGATATGATTGTAGCTACAAGAAGCTTTATGAAGCAAAAAACTGTCGGTTAAACATTTTTATTGCAACAATATAAAACGGTACTGGGAATAGAAAAAATGTAATTGATCTCAATATGCTTGACACTGTACCTACACATGTACTGACATGTAATCTATCAGAGTGGCTGAACATTTGTCTTAATGTTGGTAATTATCAAAAGTATTTATTGAAACTCGTTAAATCATCAGTTTTCCTTCAAAATGAACGTAGATGAAGCTACATAATATTATTCAAATTTAAAAGTAACATGTCTGGTTTTGCTTTTATGGTAGTCTCGCACGGGTCAAATATCAGGGGATCCAAATAGAATCGCTGGACTACGTTGGGGGCAAATAAATACGGAATAAATTTGAAATCACTGTAGAATACAAACCTTTACTGATTTCTTAGATATACGACCTTGTGACGGTAAGAAACTAGGACAGTCATGTTTAGCAAATAATATTAAGTGGTCGACAGCGTCGAATGCTCGAGAAAGGCCCTTATATACACTACTGGCCATAATTATTTGCTCACCAACATTTTTGCTTGGATTTTAGAAAATTATTTATTTATTGTTATTTAGGTGGCATAATTATTTACCTACAAGTAAAGGAAAGACATCACATTAAATAATTCCCCAAAAGTCTCGTCTGATACTTAGTTATCCATTGAACCTCCTTAATCCGATAATTAGGGGTCCAGGGCGGGCTGTAAAAAGCCCCGAAATATAATACAATTACCTTCACTAATAAATATTTAAAATAGTGCAGGTAAAGGTGGCAATTCCCTATTTACCCGAACTAGAATTATAAATTTAGATGCAACAGTTATCGTTCTTTTAAACAGTGAATATCGTTAATAAAATTATCTAAAATTAGTATTAGAATGCCGAAAACAAGAGAGTTGCCATTAGAAATCCGCACAATGATTGTTGCTTTATATAACATAGCGTTAAAAAATATCAAGAGACTGGCACATTATTAAATAGAAAACGAATAGGACGACGGAAAGTGACAACACCAACGGAAGATCGTCGAATAATTATGACGAGTAAACGGAATAGACGAAAAACTGCACCTGAAATAACGGCTGAGATAAATATTGAGCGTGAATTTGAAGCAAAGGGTGCTATCGGGAAATTTCGGAAGCAAATGCTACACCATCTAGAATGAGAATAATCGGTGACTATTTTATATTTCAACGTGATAATGATCCGAAACGCACCTCTAAACTGTGCCGCGAATATTTAGAATCGGTAGAGCGTGAAAGCAATATCAAAATAATGAAGTGTCCTTCTCAAAGCTCAGATGTTAACCCCATAGAGTTTTTGTGGGAGGAACTCGATAGGCAGGTGACAATAAATCCTCCAACTTCCAAGGAATCGTTGCGGAAACAACTTCAAGAACCTTAGCTTAAAATAGAACCCGAACTTTATATATGCGTATTATAATATCCACTTGTATGCGGTTATCCAAAGCATTACTCATGTATTATCTGTTTATTATATATTGCCTCCTACAATGTTAGATGCTAAATGTACTCGTATGGATGAATTTGGATTCTAGCAAAATATTATGCTGTAACAGACTCGAATCTGTATGCACGTTTACGAAATTTACGAGTTATACCTGGAAAGTTCTTTCATCCCTAATACTCCAAGGTTGTGTAAGTGGGTTTTGCTCGTTATTTGATTTAAATGTTAGTAGAGTTTTTTCTTACTTTTCCTCTGGCATGACGTTTACTAAAACCTTGAGCGAAATACACCCCAATTTCTAACTTGTATAACTTTTCACTATGAAGATAGCTTTAAGGACATCACTTTAGTACGTCCTTCTATCCATCGTACGGAATAAAACAAGTTTTTACTAACTAAGTTTGCGAAGAGTCGCCAAACCGTTAACGCAATATGTTGCAGGATAGAAAGTAAATGGGGTGGCGGCGAACGCGTTATATTCGATCGTGCTATGAAGGCGACTGCTGTCACGCCGCCGCCGACTTCCACGCCGTACCGAGCGCTCACTCCGAAATTCGAACGATGTGTCGTCGAACCTAAAGAGTCTATTTTGCGTAATGGCGGTTCCATGTTTCGCATATAAATATGTTATCAGGGGTGGGTCAAGGGTCGCGCGTTTTAACAGATGTCGTACGAAGTATATGCGAGTCCGAAACACGCCAACTGGATATCTTTTCGTTCACGCAGAACTGCTGTCGGATAGTTTTTTCTTTCTACTACATGTTACTAGGATATATTACCTACAAGATTTTTTTGTCGGTAGACATGCGAGAGCTTCAGTCCTTTCGGTTCTTTCCTCGCTCGACTAATAAAGGATGACATCGCTTGGTGTACGTGGGTGGAGATATTGAATGGACTCGGAAGAAAATTTCTTTCCTTAACCAATATAGATTGTCATTTGTGCTGTAGAGTGATATCTACTGTAATGTTCGTTATAAATGGGAGGAAAATTTGATTTATCGAAATTAATTAATTAATTTTAGCGTCTGTAGGTACGGCACTGTCCCCTAAACACTCTTTCGGCAGTTTAAATACAAATTGACACTGAATATTTACGTTTTACAAAAATTAAATTTGAAAAGAGAAAACTAATCTCAAATTGTGACGTTTTAATATACCATAAGCTCTATGTGTTACGTTTTATTTTTCTTTTGAGGGTCTATACTTTCCTTGTTCCGTGTCTTAGTAACCCCTTTTGTCTTTTCTCTTATTATTTTCCTCTTCAAACTGGAAGTGTCTTTGTTTACATACTGCTAATGGGGATTTTTGCGTCAATCAGTTGATTGTGTGATTGCGAGATGTCAAGACTAGGTACGTTCGATTAGGATAGTCGAGAAGTTCGTTCGATGATACGGGTACGCAGGCCCTTTTGTTTTTCCATAGTTTTACTGCTTCCAGCTCTTTTTGTTTTGTTTAGTTTTTCTTTATTTGATCATTTATATTCATTCAATCTTACTTATGTAATATGCCATTTTAATCATTCAGTTCACGTCTTCCAACTTCCAAATTCTTGAATGGCCTATACCGTCTGTGACGTATTTTCCGAGTGGGATGAATTACATGTTGCACAGAATTTCTGTCTTCTCTTGGTGCAATTTGATCACTTGTGGCTTGACTATCTAGTCTGACGTCCGTGAGGCGGTGCTTTCAATTTTATAGTTTTAGGAATTTTATCACATTGTGTGGACATTTATGGAAACCCACTTATAACCGTTGCCGTTTGTTGCTTTTGGATTTTGATTTGAATATTTTGGAGAGAACGGCTCCGGATTACTGTTAAACAGGATTTGGTTACGGCGTCTCTAGCTCCCCTTTTGCTTTGCCACGTGTGATCCCCAGATCTTAAATCACCAGGTTTTTATTAATCGTTTGTAACTATTCATTTTCTTTAGATTTTATTAAATTGCCGATAGGTTATCAAGTTGATATTCCGGAATTGAGGATAAATTTCGAAATAAAATATGTGTCTCATCCCTAAAATTTTTTCAACACTACAATACGTCAAAAACACTAAACTGTCGGCACACTTCGCACCACACAAGATATTAATTAATTCGGAATAGCTGTTTCAAGGGCTCGTGTGTCTCCATTCTCAACCGCATGACCGAATGATATGAGAAAAATCTCTAATTATAACATACCCGTTCCATCCCTATTCTTGAGAAAAATATTTTTGCCGCCTATACACCCTAAAACTAAAATATGCGAAATATACGGAGACATAGACGAAAGGGTCTCTTTGTCATTGTAGCACGAAACGTAAAGCATGTGTCCGCCTCACCCTAATAAGTCAAAAAGACGAGTAAACCAGCGGTCCGTTCTCTTTGTTCATTAAATGTATATTCCTTTTTATGTAAATAGTTTCCTAAGCGTCTAATTCCCGTGGCCAAGTTACGTTCTTAAGTAGATGCTTGTAAATATTTTTCTCGAGAGTAGGGATAGAACAGGCATGTTAGAGTTTTTTCTCACATCATTCGGTTATACGGTTGAGAATGGGCACCCACGAGTCTTTGCAACGGATGTTCCAAATTAATCAATTAATAATTTGTGTGGTGCGGAGTGTGCCGATACTTTAGTGTTATTTGTCATATTACTCCACAGTCTTTGCTATCATTATTGCTACAGTATGTATATAATTACAATATCTATGTTATTGTCTAGGTATCGTATTTTAGTGAGTTGAGTATGCAATGGTTTTTCATAGATGTTTTCAACGTAAATGTAATTTGCATATACAATATATTTACTAGTAATTTATAGATGTGTATCAACACAACATTGTTGTTAGGAAACCTACTAATTCCTTTTAAAATGTATCCAATGTTCGCACAAACCTACTCCAATACTTATCACCATCTACTTCGAAGAATACCCGTTTCTATATTTTTGCAACCCCTCGTGCTCCACGCTATTTAGTATATTACACGCTAGGATCATAATGGCGAAAAGAAAAAATATGCAGTGGATTAAACTTTCCTGGATTATGCACATACATACAATTGTTCGCAATAAAATGGAAATGAGAGGGCGAGCGCACTGAAAAGCTTGCTTGCGCTATTTCAACTCATGCAAGCAATTTTCTCTCTTCCTAGAAAAAAGTTTCCATGCACGAATGCACCAACAAAGTGCATATTAGGCTATCTGTATTATTTTCAGTCTATAAACTACATTCGTCGAAAATACTCCGGCGATATACCCTATAGAAGGAATTTTGAAATATGTACATGTGCCTGCTGCTGCTAAAATGAAAAATTGGACTAAAATTAATATTGTGGCAGAATTCTTGAAACATTTTTCGTCTTCCTATGATGGTAAGTAGTAAAATATGTATTAAGATACATAATATAATGGAGTAGAGTAGAATAGCTTCTAGTAAATATACTGCGATAATTATACAAACTTCATAATTTCAATGTAGTGAAGGTTAGAGGTTATCACAGCGGAAGTTATGAAAATTTATGCAACTGTTTGTTAAGCAGCTACAAAACTATGCAATTTATGAACATGTTTCTAAATTGGCCTCAAACAACAACTTGCATTATTGTCAAGCTTGTCAATACTGCAGGTGTTCATATACTACCAACAGTGATTTCCCTCGCGTGCCCGAGTATCGTTAGAAACCCCGTGTAGTTCAAAAATATTCCGCGCATTTGCTAGTTCTATGCCCCACGTGTGCCCCACAGAGTGCAAAACGGAAGCGCATTATTGTCCCGTTTCAATTTCAAAGGCTGATTGAACTATGACCGGTGTAAGAACGCTAAGAGAAACGGAGCAGGTTTCGTGCAGCTGTTGGGAGGTTTATCGAAATATTCGCTGACGTTAATGATTAATACGAAAAACTCTCAAATACCGTTAAAGCGAGGCGAGGCAGTTCTCTTGAATTTCAATATCTATGCGTTATCGATTCGGATTGACCTCAGAGCGTTTCGGTTGGTTTTCTTTTTGGGCTGTCGAAAATGAGTCTAGCTCTCTGCAAATATTGCGCTAAAATTGCTAACAATGAGAAATTTCATGTTAAAATCCGCGCAGATTCTCGGATTAAACTTTTATCGATGAGAGTTTTTTAATGAAATTTTGTTTTTCACGGAACAGCTCCGAAAATTGTTTTTCCTGACGGCATATTTTTTTGTAAGTTAATTTTTCTCATCCGATATAGGAATTGTTATTGGCATACAAAGCGACTGGTAGCTCACTGTCTGGCGCGCTTGCTATCAGTCTCGGGGTACCGGGTTCGAACCCCGGTCTCGCAACTCTCAGAGTAAGGCTTTCCGTAGTTTTCCTTACTCCAAATTTGGCGAATGCTGAGGGTGAAAATCTTAAGACAGTCTACGGGGGCAGACGTAATAATAACTCATGGCCGGCCGATGCCCCCTGTAATTGGCGTCGTTCAGTATCCGCCAACACAGCAAACCGTCGCTAGAGAAGAATTGTGTCGAAGTATGAAAATTACATACGTATAGTAATATACAGGCACATATTGCATATGCTGTGATAAGTAAGGTTAGTAAAGTCGGTGTCGGACCACGGGCGTGTAGAGAGGCAAGTGATATTCCGATAATATCATGCGCCGAACGAATAAAACATTTATGACGTTGATTCCTAAGAGGGAACAAATTTAACAATTGCGTACAGAATATCAGTATGCAGTTGCAAAATTGTGGTTGACCGTAGATGAATCAACGGATTCAAAGAGGAACTCAGCGGTACATTATATTACGAGGGTAGTCCCAAAAGTAAGGTCTCCAAAGCGTTGGGGACGGAGAGAAACTGTTCGTGCGGCTGTTGGCCACACTGTTGTGATTGTTGCTTCCCCCACCTCCAAACAAGCTTACTCGCGCCTCGCTGGGACGCTCAGTCTTGGCTTGGCAGCCATTGAGAATGGAGCACTCGTTGGTCGCTACCGCCAAGTGCGAAGTTCGTGCAGTTATTCGATTTTTGAGCGCAAAAGGTTGACGGAAGTGTGTGGAGAGTCGTGCATGGATGTCAAAAATGCTAGCAAATGGTGTAGAGAATTAGCAGCCGGTCGTACGAACATTCACAACGAACAAAGGAGCGGGAGACCCTCAATTTCCGACGAGACAATCGTAAAGGTTGAGCAAACCATGCATGAAGATCGGCGGACCAATCTGGACGCATTTTGGTTCCTAAGGTTTCCCGAAGCACCATTCACAGGATTTTATCGAAAAAGTTGCAGTATCGGAAGGTGCGTGCAAGATGAGTTCCATGAATGCTGACGGAAGACCACAAGCGGCAACGAGTTGATTAATCCTGTGAATTTCTTCGCCGCTATGAAAATGAAAAGAAAAACTTTTTGGACTCGATTGTCATCATTGTTCCATTTTACACCTGAGACCAAACAACAATCACGCGAGTGGCAGCATTCCTCTTCGCCCAAGCTGCGAAAATTCAAACAAACACAGTCTGCCGGTAAAATCATGGCAGCTGTGTTTTGTAATCGAAAGGGGGTATTGTTGACAAATTTATCTTGTAAAGTAAACTGGTTATAACTTAACAACAACGACTGTAACTGTTTATTTGTTCATTATTATTGCTACATTAAATGCAATTGAATACCCAGTCTGTAATTTACAGTAACACCGTTACCACGCGAAAAATGATACTGCCTAATATTCTAACGAATCTGAACGGACATTTTTTAATCGAATTCGAATAATTACCGCACTCCAGATCAACGCCTATTCGTAATTTTATTAATGTCCCCGGCCAAAATCGTTGTCCATTAATCATAAATACCGTTTAAATCACTGAAAACGTCGTCCATCCGTAATGACGCGTCGATAACATCTTTTTAATTATGATTAATGCGAACGGAATGGCATTTAAAACGAACACGATAATACGTATGTATATATGGGGCGAGGTAACGATGCGAATGTTCTCCTCTTTTCGGTAATAAACCGATTTCAATTTTGGGCAAATGCGTCGATTTTCACAGCGCGTGCTTCATATTAATTTCGTCGGTGACTTGGGAGAAGTTTCCTTGTGGTTCCAAGTACCAAAACTATCAACTAACAAGGAAAGGCTTCCAAATGTCAAATTCAATTTTTAATGAAACTTGATGGAAATATAGAACATACTAGGGTATGCACATTGTAATGGGTCGCCAGTCAAGCACCTTAACTAGTCACTCTTTTGAGACTAGCTACTTGTTTAATTTCAACAATACCAGTATCTTAGATAGAGAAGACAACCTTCACAAGAGACTGTTTCTGGAATGGTACACATTAACACATAGCAACATGCAAACAATTTCAGGACACACCAATAACTTAAATGTAATTTTTTCCTTCCTTCTCAATCTGCAACTTAATAGAGACAGCCGTAACACAATTAATTTCAATAACAACGACATGTCCGCTGATTTTTGAACTCCCTGTGTACACTCCTTTTTGAAATTCGCACTTGGTATTGACTTACTTTTCACGCATCAGCGGTTATCTTTTTTTCTGTTGTCTGTCATATTTGGTGCACGTGTCCGATTGCTATGTCTTCTCCTGAAGACTTTCAATTTTAATTTTTGACTTAATTTTAAACTGTTCTATATATAGTGGTGCTCACGCCTCTACGTACATGATGAAAAGAAAGAATATAAGCGCTGTGTGCGTCACACATGCTCCCACCCGTATTCCCCGTTTCATATATTTACGTAGCGACTTGAGCAGAGCAGTATATTTCTGATTCAATTCTAACTTTGAAATTTTAAAATTCGACATTAATACATGTTTTATGTGTCACTTCACATCCATGTAAATAACTATCACCATCATCACTTACGATGTACGCTTTTGTGGTCTATGTATTGTAGCTTGTGTGTATTGTAACACAATTTTCTTTAAAAAAAAGAGTACCCACCAATGAGAGCGTAGCTTATATAGTTTTTTAAAATGTAATCCAGCTTTGGAGATATCCAAGTTGGTTATGACCATTTCGGAAGAATTCAGCATTGACAAAAAATATATATGACACTTAGTTTTTAATTATAAATAATACCAACGCGTTTAAATTTTACGAACGAAAATGATTTAAGTTTGTTCGTTATTTCTGGAGAATGCAAGAAAGTGATATCGAGAACATGCGATATCTTTATCGCTCGGTATCCACAAAAACAGATGCTGTCACCAAACACAGTTAAACGAATAATACAGAATTTACAAAGTTTGAGATCGGTTAAGGCAGAAACTCAAAAAAACATAGTTTTTGCAAATTCATTTCAATATGGTCTCAAGATTTATTTTTGGAGAACATCATCTGGACGAATGAAGCCAAATTTGCAAGAAATGGCTGCTTAACCGGCACAATTGTCATTACTGAATTACTTCGAATCCCCACGTATTTGGGACGCAAAATTTCCGGGAGAGTTGGCAATTCAACGTTTCATATTTCCTAATGTTCATGACTAACTTGGATATCTCCAACGCTGTCTTTGTTTTTTTGTAAGAACAATTTGATAAGAAAGATAAAACTAGGTAATTGTTGCTGTATAATGTTTTCGAAAAATTAATTTGGTTTTTAATCCTACTCCATACGGTCAATAGTTCTGCAAAATTTCAATTTTCCAACACTTTCACAGATATAAAAGTTCACGTACATTCGTCCGTCATTTGCATTTTCAAACAAGGCAAATATTTCAAATATGGTTAGAAATAGCGACATAGTTGTTTTATCAAACAAACCTTAAAGTTGAACTAGAAATCCAAAAATGTAATAATATATTGTGTGTTTTATTTAAAATAGCAAAGTTGTCAGCTACGTCTGGTATAACCGGAAGTTTTAAATAATTGAAAATATTTTAGTTCAATAGTACATTTAGTATATTACCTAGTTTTCAGAATTTTTCAATGTATACTCTTTCACATATCAATGGATGCAGTTCCTCGTGAGACAGCCTATGCAAGTTGTTCAATATTATTGGGCCACTATTGTTAACTTTGTTATTATTGTAGCTACGATATTGGTGAAATTGGTAAAGATCCAGTGATTTTTCCACTGATCACAATGATGTTGAGAGAAAAACAATTGCACATCTTGAATGGTTTGTATTTTTTAAATTGTATACACCCTGTATATTTTTCAATTATTCGATGGGAAATGAAAGTCCGCGTAAAATATACTTGTCGTACTTTAGTCTTAAAAAGAAAAACAAAAGAGATACGATGAAATTTATATTGGATAATTGAAACTGTAACAACATTATTAGAGCAATTACTCAGATAGTCGAAACACGAAAAATGGTGTAAACACCCTGGATACTTTTTCACAAATCGATAGAGAGTAACATTTCAATAAATTACTTACTCTTATAACCCTAAGGCTCCAAAATGAGGGACAAAATAGATTTGATAGATTTCTTTTACTTTTGTGTTGCCTATGTGTTTTGTAGTTGTTATTATTGTTATAACAACTCCAACGAAATTTTGGAAATAGGTACTACTTTATTGATACTGTTATGAAGGTAGGTTTACAAGGAAATTGTTAGTAATATAAAAAAAGGTTCTGTTTAAAAAAAAAAAACGAAAAGAAAGCGTTTGAATTTCGGTAAATGGTATTACATGTTTAACACCCTGTATATATTTTTCTTTGTAAGCGTTTAAAGATTCGATTTTTTTGGCCTGTGATATTTTCCAATGATTTCTGATATAAAACGTATGACTGCAGTTTGTGTTCATTATTAGAAGATTTATTTCTATGAACTAAATAAAAAAAAAGATAAATGAAGGTAATGCCTATTGCTTTTGAGGGGATGGGATATTTCGCCATCGCCAATTCGCCGTCGCTGATTCGCCGTCGTCGTTTCTCTGTCGCCGGTTTGCCGTAGGACCAGTTCGCCGTCGACCCGATTCGAAATTGTGATTTATCAGATATTACAGCAAAAATTCATTGCAACTTGAATACCAATAATAATAAATAGATTACTACTTAAAAGTAAATATGTATTTATTTTGCACGTTTGTAATAATTAGTGATCAGCCCTAATAAACTTCTTAATCACTGTTAGCAATGGCAAAGCGTATAATTTCAAACCAATTGATGAGTCATAAAAGCTCTGCAGGTAAAGTATAGGTGAGAATATTAATAGCTTCCTCCATATTTGCAATTGGCACAAACTTCAAAGAGGTTAGCGTCCTGGCGTTCAAAGCAAATTGTGGATCGTTACTACACGCAGAGAAATGTCTAGTGTATCGACTGTCCGCCTTACTTTAAGACAATTATCATTTTAATTATCCACAATAGATTTACTGCTTCAAATTAAAACAAGTATTTTCCTAGTGTTTTTTTCTCCGCTTACGAAAAACATATATTTGTAATGAAATAGTTGTATTTCTTTGTTTAAGAAATTTGTTAACTTGATTCAAGAAAATCTGTTTTATTATTACGTTGGCTATCTCTCTTATTATAATAAAAGGCACGTTGTATAAATTTATATTACGTTAGTATTTACATAATATAAGAATAATGTTGATTTACGTATACAGCCTTGGCCAATTGTATTAGACACCCTCATAACATCTCATTATTATGAGTAATATTATATTTCCAAGAAAATGAATACCGAATTTGTACTTAATTTGCATATTTAATGGAATTTTTATTACCTAATTGCTTACTGTGCGACAATAGTTTAGCAGGGAACAATGTTTCAATTTTAAATATCAGTGCATTGTCGACGTGATAACAGAGCGGTGTGTATTACGAGTTTATAACCAGGATATTTTGTGTTTTATATTTTTATTTTTGTTTCTTAAACTTAAAGTAGTGAAACAATGCTAAAAATTCGAGAATTAACTGAAATAGAACGGGGCCAAATAGTCCTGCTTAAGTCACAAGGTAAGACTTTAGCCGCCATAGCGAGAACAATGAAATGTTCGCGATGTGCGGTTCGTACCACGCTCCAACGACATGAAACTAGTGGTTCGCTAACAAATCGACCAAAAAGCGGCCGAAAACGCCTTACAACAGCAAGAGACGATCGCATTATAGAGAGGATAGCTATACGAGATCGTACAAAATCATCAAGAGATCTAACTACTAGATCGCCGTAGAGTTTCTGTTTCTGCACGTACAGTAAGAAGACGTCTAGTAGATCGTGCTTTACATGCACGAATAGCCCGTGGTAAACCTTGTTTGACTGCAGTGCACAAGAAACAACGCCTTCAATGGGCAAAAAGATATAAAAATTGGACCGTAGAGGCCTGGGCTAATGTGCTATGGTCGGACGAAAGTAACATAGAGGTACGTAAGTATGACAACTTTGAATACTAGTAGATGTGAAAAATTCAAATTACTACCTACACTTTTTAAAAACAAAGAAGGTCCCTTTAGGTAAATTTTATTGCTACCGTTTACAGCTTTTCAAGCGGCCTGGGGCACAGTACGTTCGACGACGACAGGGAGAAGCATATTATCCCAATTGTATTGTTCCCACCGTAAAATTCGGTGGAGGTAGTATCATGGTCTGGGGATGCATGTCGGCAGCCGGCGTCGGAGAGCTCTTCATGTGCGAGGGCCGCATGAACAGCCAGCGCTATACTCAGATGTTAGAAGAGGTATTAGAGCCGTCCGCCTTAAAATTATTTGATGCCGAAGTACCGGAATATTATTTCCAACAGGATAATGCGCCGTGCCATAAATCACAACAGTCAGTGCGTTGGTTCAGTGAAAATAACGTGCAAATATTGGAGTGGCCGGCGCAGTCTCCTGACTTGTCTGCAATTGAACATTTGTGGCAGATTTTAAAAGTTAAAGTGGCAAAACATGTATGTAAAAATAAAAACATTCTAAAACAAAAAATATTTGAAGAATGGGAGAAAATATCTGCAGATGAATGTTATCATCTTGTGGCAAGTATGCCAAAGAGAATCCGTGTGGTTATAAAAGCAGGTGGAGGAAGCACGAAATATTAATAGTTCTTATATTTTGCAAATAAATTATTGTTTGCTCCATTTTTCTTCTTGTAGTTTTATTCTGTTTCTTCCTATTTGGTCCGAATCTATAAAAAGGAAGGATGTCTAATACAATTGGCAAAGGCTGTACTTATTACTAAATTTCAGTTACACTCATACTTACCCATATAAATGAGTAAATGACACAACCTTTAACGTACAACGTTTAATGAATATTTTCAAAAGATACCGGTTAATGCAATATCTTTTGTAGGTACCCACATTCTTATAAAAGTAATATTAAATGTGTATCCGCCAATTAATTTATAAATCAAATAAAATTATTTTCCTATATTAAATTTATAATATATAATATTTCTTTATAATATTTTTGTTGTAATATATTAAATTTCTTATATTAATACATATTTTTAGCCTTGAAGTAAAAATATTTTTTTTAATAGAGTCTGATTTTTGCAAGAAAATCTAGCTTAATGCAAGGAGATATTTCTATTAGTGTATATTCTAGGGATGGGTCGTTATTTAACTATCTATTATTTTATAACCGTTATGGATTCAATAATGGTTGCAACTGTTATCTCGCTAGGAAAGTAACAGGTATAACACACTTGCTTTCGGACTGTTGTGAACATATCATCGATCGTCGTACAACTATCTGATCGAGGCCGCCGTTTGTCAGAGATAATAATTACAACCCCCCAGGAAAAATAACTTATCACTTATCACTAGTCTGGGCAAACAGCGGTAGCAGTCAGTGTAGTAGATATGTGCTGCGGAGTCGGCGATTATTTATTTCACGCGTTCACAGCGTCAGTACTAAATCGATGCTGTTTGCGGGCAGTTCTGTGTATATGTAGGCTGTCGTAACTTATTTCGTAATTGTACGCTTATGTTTGCTTTAAAAATGTCGCAGTTAGGTACGTCGCGAAAACGACCAATGGCAGACACAGTTAAAAACATTATAGTGGACATGCCGGACTTAATTTTTGATGGTGCTAAAATTCAGTATCTAGTTTGTAAAATCCCTTTAATGTGTGTTGGTCCAGAAGCCATTGTCAACGTCACATCGAAAGCAAACAGCATTTTTCTGCAAAAAGTGGCATACGAGACCAAGAAAAATTTACATTTGATTTATGCGTTACTCTTATTTTATGTAATCTATCGTTTCGTTTACTAGAGAAGGAAGCATTCGTCTCCTTCTGGAATAAATATGCGGACTGTAAATTACCTAGTCGGACATCGATACGAAATGTAGTGCCATTTGCTCGTGAACATATAGAAAAAAGAATGAAAACGGATTTGAAAGATAAAAAACTGTGGTTGTGTGTGGACGAAACAACAGATCGTCAAAAACATTCTGTGGTTAATGTAATGGTACGTACAATGAAACCACATCGACCGTCATCCTCCTACTTACTTGCTTCCAAAGGTGTTATAAATTGTACTGCCGATGAGATTTTAAAGGTGGTGTTGAACTCATTGAACAAATTTGAAGTTTCAACTAAGCAACTTTTAATGTTTATGAGTGATAGTGCCGCAAACATGCGTTCTTTGGGCCGATCTCTTAAAGAACACAGTGGTAACTTCTTACATGTAACGTGTAAAATCCATACTCTAAATCTTGCGGTACAAACGATTCCTACATGTTTTCCACTAGTAAATGCATTGATTGCTAGTACAAAGGCAGTGTTTCTAAAGTCCCCGAAACGTACCCGACTATTTCTCAAACTGTCTCCTGATTTACCTGAACCACCACAGCCAATTGTTACACGTTGGGGAACATGGTTGCAGGCTGCGTTTTACTACAACAAATATTTTGATCAAGTAAAGAAGGTAGTTTTAAAATTCAATCCGACAGAAGCTGCAGCAATCAAGAAAACCCAGGAAATATTTCGAGATAGTCAGGTTAAGAGAGATTTACAAACTATTCACAACAATTACTTCGGACTAGCGGAGGGAATAGAAAAGTTGCAAAATGTTTCGATGTCGCTAGTGGATTCTGTTCAAATTGTGAATGATGTTCACGCACAGTTATGCGCTGTAGAAGGCGAAACAAATTGGTGTGCACTACGAAAATTTGACAGTGTTTTAGAGAAAGACTCCGATTTTCTGATATTAAGACAAGTTTGTGAAGGTGCGTGTGAAGATGCATTAAGTTGTTTCAAAGATTATTTTAAATATGCAAATATAACATTGCTAGATGCCGAACGGTCGTTTTCGGCATTAAAAAACATTTATTCCGCACGTCGTACTCACTTGACTGAAACAGCTGTGGAAACATATCTAATGATTCAAATATTTAACAGATGTTACCCAGTTTGTGATTTCACGGAAGACTTTTAAAACGGTAAGTGTTTCAGCACATTTTATAATTTATTTCTTACCTTCTATTTTATGTGTAAACTTTTATGCGCTCGCCGCGCCTCTGGCTGTTACCGCATATTTGCCCAGGTTACTTATCACGTACCTACGTATGTATACTCTCGAACGGTAATTACGGCGGTAGTCGACATCGAGTCGGACGTCGGGCGTTTATTATGGACTTATTTTCTAAGTAATTGTGTGTATTGGAATTATCAAATGTAAAATAAAAAACCGATGTTATATAAAAAATTTACTTATAGAAAGTAAAAATAAAACCGTTGTATTTATTATATAGCATTTAAGCACATAGATGTTCTCGTATTTCGAGGATTAACTAAGATTAAATATAAGAACAGCTTATCACTTAATTTATTTTAATCTATTAACCAGTTTATAATCTATCTGCAAAAAAACGCAATAAAATATTTATATTACAAGAAACTGAATTTAAATTTTAGCGTGCTGCAAGATCAGCAGTTGCGCATGTGCTATGTGGAATCACGATTTATTATCGTGTAGAACTGTAGACTACGAAATAACGTAAACCTCTTATTTTGCAACCGTTATTTCAAGATAACGATAAAGGTTGAAACTGTTATTTTAAAATAACGATTTTTCCCATCACTAGTATATTCCGTATACAGAAAAAAAAACATTCGGTACTCACAATACCTGCTACAACTGTAAGTAGTGGAAGGAGTATGGCCACACTAAAGCATATTAAAAACTACGTATAGAATTCTATAACAAATCATTGACTAACGAATTTGGGAATATTATCCATAAATAATGAATTATTAAGCGAAATGTTTAATGATAATAATGATTACACATTTAAAGAAAATGTCATAGACTTTTTATCTTGGATTGCTATTTTTAGTCTCGCCAAGATAAATTACACGCTTTGCCACTGCTGTCAGGGATCAAAGTGTTTATTAAGGCTGATCGCTAATTAGTCAGATCTTCAAAATAAATTCATATTTATTATTTAAGTTTTATCTATTATTATTAGCATTTAGGTTGTAATAAATTTTGCAGTAATATCTGTTAAATCATCTTTTTGAATCATGTGGACGGCGAACTGGCCCTACGGTGAACTGGCGACGGCGAAACGTCCTAGATCCTGCTTTTGACTACCGCCACAGTCAAACAAAAACCTTGTGGTTTACTGTTGGCTTTAATTCCAATTGATTCAAATGTGACAGATTTTACTTTATGGAAATCATTTTAATATTGTTGGAATCGCCATTCTACACAAAAAATTAAATAATCATTTGAATTTTTAAATCTGTATTAAAACTGCCGAGATTGCTTATTGTGGTTGTCACCTTTTTACGTTCGAAGAATAAAACCAAAAGTATTCGAAACTATGTTATAGTTAAAATTTACGATCTGTTTGTTGGGAAAAAAAGGAAAAGATTTGTTACTTTTTGCTTACTTATACATAAATCAAGAGGTATAAAACTGGCATTAATAACTTTACCCTTGTTTACCATCGCAAATACCGTTCCTGTTCGCAAATGAAAATACATAAATACACACACTGTACAAATATCGCTGTATTTCCATAATTCATACGCACTAAATCACTATTCTGCTACACGCCGCTCGGTTTAGATTAAATCAACAAATGTGTAGCGAAACCGATAAAAAACGAAAATAATTCCAGTATTACTAGAATATGCTCTCATGGAATGAAAAGCGTTCCATACGAGAGGGCGTGTAGAAAGCGTTCGCTGTAAAGCCCTAGAGAATGTATTGCAATCTCCCAATATTTTCATATGATATCGCAAACCGATTGTGAAGACGACACTTGAAGTTCTATGTACGTTAGAAATTTCCCTTCCATCTTGGCGTTTTCAATATGTCTAGTTTGTTTACATAGTTGAGAAACGTTTCAAGTATTCTTATACTCATAGAATACAAAGAGTTAGTGCCGCTTGCCCTATTAGAATTTATAAACGATACGAAAACGGTGTTTTTGTAGTATGATTCAATAATTTTGTTCGAAAATTGAAAATTTACTTGATTATATTATGAAAATAAATTTTAGATGGAGAAGCATTCGCAGAAATTACTATAATTTTATTAGATTATCCGATATCGACATTAAACCCAGGGCACATAGTTAGCTTTAAACTTTATCAAGTTATCTTCTCCCAATACCTCAAGGCTGCATAAAAGTTCTCATCCAATTTACCAAATTAAAACTCATTCTTGTTTTAATTAAAAGTAAGGCGAAAAACGTTGCTTAATTCTACCAGACTACAAAATACGGATACTTCAATAAATTTTGGTTTAAGTAAATGTGTATAAGGTTATAATTAGAATACTAAACTATAGCAATGTGATTATAAAATATATAATTATAACGTCACAAACACATTTTTGTGTTTTGCGTAATGCGAAATTTGTTTATCAATAACTAAAATGTGCTCCATTTCAGCATGTTTTTATTTCAACCGTCTGCATTTACGTCATTACTAACACGGGCAAGGTACGGTCTACAGTATTAATAGGCTGAAATATGAGAGCACATTATCCAGAAGTGGAGAGAAATCGACTTAAAGCTTTCCACCTAGCTTATATACTCATTGACGTTAATGTTAATAGACCTTGAATGCTAACATTTGCAGTTGTACTCATGGTTTCCATAATGTCTAAGCGGCTACTATTTCTTTCATATACGGGAGACATATTACCTAATAATAGAGAATTTTTATTTTTCAGTTGCTGACTATTCACTATAAAGAAGCTAAACACACCAGCGCAATTTTATATCGTTTTAAATGCTAGACTTATATTAAAGATTAAACAAAATTCTCCTCGACCTTATTCGCTTTTATATACCGCTGCAGAAAGCCAGGTTAGCTGTTTGCAGACATTGGCATTTTGCGTTATAATTGCCGCAGAGTATGGCTTTTGTGGAGAAAAATCTTCAATTCTCGTTGAATAATTTCGATACATGTAATGTAGTATTAAATACAGCAAGCAAAATGATTGTTATTAGTAGAGTTGCTCTCCAGCGCCAAGGGGCAGTGGCGGAGGTTCGATACAACCTTCAGTATAACTGCGAGTCTCAACCAGATCTGTTGTGTATACATGTACGCTGCTGTAAATACTAGACAAGGAACCATATGTCTTCTTTTGGAATAAATATTCGGACTGCAAATTACCAAGTTGGGCATCGTTACAAAGAATTGTGCCATCTGCTCGTGAACATGTTGAAAAAAGAATTAAATCGGAGTTGAAAGATAAAAAACTGGCTATGCATGGACGAAACAGCAGATCGTAAAAAACATTCTGTGGTTAATGTAATTGAAGGTGACGATTGATGTGGTTCCATTCAATCGTCACCTTCAATTCTATTAGCTTCCAGACGAGTACAACAATGTACTGCCGAAGTAATTTCAAAGTTAGTGTTAAATACATTGGAAAGATTGAACTTTCAACAAACCAATTGTTGATGTTTATGAGTGATGGTGCCGCAAAAAAACATTGTGCTAACTTGTTACATATTACATGTAAAATTCATGCTTTCAGTCATGTGGCAGATAGTATTAGAAAATGTTATCCTGAGGTAGACACTTTAATAGCGCATACAAAAAGCTAGTCGAAATTTTAAGATAGTCAGGTTAAAACGGATTTAAAAACTATTCAGAACAATTACTTCGGACTAGTGGAGGCAATAGAAAAATTACAAAATCGTTCGGTGTCGTTAGTGGAATCTCTGCAAATTGTGCAACATGTTCACGCACAGCTATGCGCAGTAGAAGACGCAAAAAATGTTTGTGTTCTCGAAAGGTTTGAAAGTGTTTTAGAGAAAAATTCTGATTTTGGCACATTAAGACAAATTTGTGAAGGTGCGCCAACAGAACCGTTAAGTTGCTCCAAAGATTATTTTAATATTTTAATATAACGTCACTAGATGTAGAACGTTCGTTTTCTGCATATAAACACACTTTTTCTTCACGCCGCACTCGGTTTGCCGAAACAACTGTGGAAACATATCTAATGCTGCAGATATTTAACAGACATTATTCACTTTGTGATTTCACGGAAGACTCTTAAGACGGTAAGTGTTTGAGCACGTATTATATTTTATTTCTGACCATTTATTTTGTATAAACTTTTATGTGCCCACCATTGGCTGTTGGCGCTAATTGGGCAACTCTAGTTATTAGCGCCATGTAGAGTGACGTTCACCCAAGAGCGGTCCAAGAACCTACGTTAGAGTGACCTTGTTTGTGACCCATTTTCAATTCATCAGCGGCTTATATAGCCTCGGGTTTCCTTCTCTTTGTCTGTGGCGTTTTATTAGATAATTTTATCACCAATCAATGATAATCCCGAGGGAACGATGAATAACTCGGTTTTCATTTCCTTCACGTCGTAAATGTTCGTTTTTAATATAACATTTTCCAGGTATAAAATAAATCTTATTTAGTTTTAAAATCTATAATTATTTAAGTCCGGTAGTAAATATCCACATTCTACCGTTGCCAATACTCGCTAGTGTCAAATCGTTGAAAGATAGATCGCGGTGGGCTCTAACATGGTATTGCTAAAGAAAAGGAAATGCAATTGTTATTTATAAAAATACCTATAACGTGTTGTCCATGCAAAACGTGCATCGTAATCGGTCGTGATTTTTGATAAAGACCATCGATAACTTGCCTCTTTTCCATTTGGCTAGGTGTTTAATTTTAAAAGCAAATTCAAGTGTTACAGTGTATAAATTTTACTTCAATTACAAGTTTAATTCAGGTTTGATCATTCAATATGACGCAGAGTCTTTCATGTAAAACTTGAGTGTTTGTAATTTACTATTTCTTTAAACTGCCGAAAGAGTATTTAACGGTAATTAGATTTAATTAGATTTTCTAAAATTTATAACATTACAGTTCGTGTATTAGCCCGACAGGAAATGTTGCAGTAACAATTGCAATTCCTCGTTTAAGGCTAATAGAAGCCTTTACACTAACGGTTCCAAAATGCACACGAAATGCAAGAATCTGGTGCTGCAAACCTTTAATTGAACACGCATGGAGATATGGCGGATGAAACTTGCGACAGCCGCATCCCATGTGTGGAGTAAGAGTATGTTGAACTGCTTATGAGCGTGTAATGTATTCTATCGCTTCCTATTTTGAATTATGGTAATACTGACTATAATTAAATGCGAAGCGGGGAGAAGAGCTACACAAACAACCGCGTTGTCTCGGTCTAGCATGTACACGTGTCGCGCGGAATCTGTAGAAATATTTGCATACGATATGGACGTGAGTATCTCAACGTCCATATTCAGTAGGGGCGCTAGATATAGATCTACAAAGAATTTCTTTAACAACCAAACTGCACTGCGAGCTATTGAGGCGAGGTACACTTCTTCCAGGCTCGTAGCTACGGAAAATATTTTAATGTTTTAAAGAGAAATAGGTAACCCTCACCTGGATTCCAGGACACCCTGGCATTCATGACAACGAGGTAGGTGATATCCTTGCCAGAAGGAAAGCTGAACAGACTCGGCTGAAGCCTGAATCTCTAGTTGGCATACCATTTTATGCTGCTAAAATGCATATATTACCCACTGGGCCGAATAGGAAGTCGACAGGTCTATTATTCAATGCGAAAGCATTTTTGCTGCCGCACCGAAAGAGGGGTAGGAAGCTTTTAAAGTTTGACGAAGAATGTGCACTAACTGTAATCCTTACCGACAATGCTCGACTAAGAACACAGCTACATAGAATGGGACTCGTTCAAGAGGAAGGGCGCCCTCTGCACTTGGAAGAAGATATAGTCAAGCACATATTTTACCAGTGCCCTTCTATCTACGGAACCAGATTTTCACTGTCTGGTGAAACTTTTTACCAGCGACTCTGAAGAAGGTCTCGCTAAGTAAACTTCTGGAATTCACCAAACGGATAGGTCTACTCGGAGAATTCTAGAATGACATAACTGGTTTACAATAAATTTTCTTGGTCGTTGTAGATAGGTGGACTAATCCACTCAACTGGCGTTGCCAATGTAATGTATACCAAACTATTTTTTTATTTTTATTAGTTAAATGTTATAGCAATAATGCTTTCTTGAGTTTTGTGTATTGGAAACAGACAGTTTGTTCCTACTTAATTAGGGTAAAATATATTTTAGATTTCTTTTTGTTTTAATGAAAAGTTATCTGTGCTGTAGTAGATGCTGATTAATTAATGCCTTTTAATTATATCAACGTTATAAACGTTAACACAGGTTTTATACTGACTCTATTCAATAATCCATTTGTTTAGAAATTGGATCACCCGGTTGCCTTTTAGCAAATGGACCTCTGATGTATTCCGTTCTTATACGTTCACCTTCGTTGTCTAATGCTACTCCATCAACCAAGAGTGTCGTGTTTACGTAGTCGATAGTTCGGCCATTAATTAAAAGCACTCCAGCGGAAATAGCAGGATGGTAAAGTTTGTCCGCTTAATTTCGACATGTTAATGCCACGATCGAAGATTACCCTGTCAAGAACAATACCAATAGCAGTTATACCAATGCTTGAAACGATGCAAGTGGTCGGAATCTGGCTGCTTAGTACTGCATGTACGTATTTGAATTAGAGTCTGTATGTGTTATAAGGAGGTATTGTTGAATATTTCGTGATATAATTTTAATGTCATTATCTTATTCAAGTTTGAAGACGAAGACGAAGACGAAGTATGTATGTATAGAAAAAATAAATTAAGAATATTCTACTTCGGAAATGTAACTGTATTGCTGATTATATAGCTTGTTGTTTATATTTAAGTGATGATAATTAGTGTTGACAATATTTGCATTATACAGTGTGCGTTTTATGTTCCAGGCCGATTTAGTTTTTCTGCCATTTTGGTTTGGCTGTCATTTGAATACGCAAAGAAAATTGCATGAGTTTTTTAGTGTTAATCATGTGCCAAGCAAGTCAGCCATTAAGCGTGTAATGAATAATTGAGAAAACTTGCATACATTGGGAGATAAGCAAAGTCTTTGCGAAAACGTAGCCAACGTATGCCAGAAAATATTGACGCAGTGGGGCAGAGTGTTCGTGAACGCCCGGGCACGTCTCATCGACGCCGTGCACAAGAATTCGGAATGTCTCCATCATGTTTGTTAAAAATTCTCAAAACAGGTTACATTTATTCCCGTATAAAATGCAATTGACGCGAGGGCTACAGGGAAATGATCATCAATGGCGGCAAAATAGAAGTACTCAGGTTTTACGGCTCGTTATAGACGATCCCAATTTTTAGCAAACAATCATCATAAGCTACAAGACACATTTCGATTTGGTTGGCTTTATTAACACTAGAACCGCCGAGAACTCCTCATGCCTCGAACCGCCGCCCCGGTCAAATTGACCGGTGATTATAACTCAATTTTCTTTCGACTGTTTTTATTAATTAACATAATTTGTTTGCATAGAAGTGTATATTTTTTCACAATAACTTCTAACTTAACTTTGTTATTTTAAATATCGTTACAATTTTTACAATAAGTTACTTTAAATCCACATTTTCCACATATGTTCTTGTTGCAGTTCTTACACCTATTGTAAGCCTTATTTTCACATTTCTTTTCTTGATATGTACGTCTTTTGCGAGATTGCTATCTGCCTTTGATCCAGCCTGTAAGTTCTTGTTGCATTTTCGATTTTTCCCGAGGGTCTTCTTCGTTGTTACTGGATTGCTGCGAGAGTTCTTCTGCCAATTGCAGAATGAAGTCGCGACGTTTTATTTTTTTTTGCCAGTGATGTCTTTGTATACAGCAAACGCATTGATTGCAGCAATATGCAATATATTATAAAAAAACAAGAACTGGCCATCTTCTTGAGGGTGCCTTCACGCTGTATTTTCGGGCCATTTGATCTACTACGTCAACGCCATATTTTGTGCTATTGTAGTATAAAACTGTTTCTGACATTTTCTTTGTACCAGCATCAATCGAAACTGTTGGATGTTGCGTACTTAGAAGGAGAACATTTTTGTTTATTTGGCTTGATACACTGTCAAAGTGCAAACATTTTCTTTACTTGTGAATAAAACAGTTTCATATAAAGAACCTTTGCTTTTTTGATTACATCGGAAATTTCTTTTCTCAACCTGTTCACCGTTCAAACAGTTGTGGTGTTTTGTTTTACTAATTTCTTTGCAAGTTCCAAACTGGTAAAAAAATTGTCCGTTGTCACATTTCTTCCTTTCTTGGTGTAAGGCTGTAATAATTTTAGAACGACGTATTCACCAAGTGGTTGTCCTATTGGTTTCGAATCATCTTTTCCTAAATATGGGAAGGCGTTCAACATATTTAGCTTCAATGTCAACAGCAAGCCAAAATTTAATGCCAAACTTATCCGGTTTATTGGACATATATTGCGTAAATCGACATCTTGATTTTGTTGGAAAAAGTTGTTCGTCTGTTGGTATGTTTTCTCCGGGCACATAACAAATTTTGCAATTGTAAGCAAATTTTTGCCATATTTCAGGAACTAAAGCAAACTTGTCATGTTCCAATCTTTCTTTCCTTATAGACTTGAGATCAAATCTGAGATATCGCATGATTTCTCTAAATTTGTTTCTAGACATCGTTTGACTAAAAAACGATATTCCCCACTTTTTAGACCACAAGGAATCTAGTTCTAAGTGACTGGAACCCTGACCACCCCGTGCGTATAGGATGGCAATAAAGGATTCTAGATCTCCTAAAGATAATTGCCAGACTCAGCTTCGAGTCATCGATAAATAATCTCTAGAAACTACTCACATTTTTTGTAGTTACTTTTTGTTTTGCATAGCCTGTTGACCCTGGATTGTCCCTGAATATATTGGATTGGGTTTTTCTGCCCGCAGTAGGCTGACTTGCAGATATTACTTGCCATTGGGAATTGTCTTTTGATTTGCAAACTGCACCAAGATTGAAGGAAAATCCTTTTTCTGTTGGTTTCTTTTGCTGGCGATTAAAACGAACAGACGTTTTCACTTCCTGCTTATCACTAGAACAGGCACTAGTCACTGCAACCGTTACATCACAAGCTGTGTCATTGTCAGATTCATCACTATTTTGTTCCTCACTCGGAACAACTCGAGAACGAATTTCGTTTTCACTGTCCGTACTAACTGATTTAGAATCATTCTCGGAATTTCCTGGTGAAAGATTTTCCAGTTCGTCTAAATACGCTAAAACTTGTGCAGCTGTGAGGCCTTTACTGGACCACATACTGTTCAGTCTAACTAAACAGGACGAATGCACTTTCAGAGTACTACCGATCTTTTTACATGTTCACAATAGTGCAGGTTGAAACAAAATATTTTGTACGCGTGCGTCACATTAAGTCTGGCTAAAAAGAGCACGAGTAGAAACAGGTTCTTTGTCGAGGGCAAGGCTGTCGAAACAAGTATGAACAAGTACTAACAAATAGGAACAAGCTCTGATCGGCTGATGCAGTTATATGCCTTGTTTTGTATGTAATAAATGCTGGAAATTATGTATATATTTACATGTGGTACATGCCTAAATGCTTAGTTCCTGCAAATGTTGCAACCAAGAAAAAGAATTAACAAATAAAGTTTGCCAAAACATTTTTTAACGTACCGGTCAATTTGACCGGGGCGGCCGTTTAAGGCAAAATATCCGAAAACACCGCTTAGAGTTCTATAAAACATTCAACATTTTGTGAGAGCATTGCCAATCTAAATTTAGGAAAAGTCACATGATTTCAAGATCATATCAAAATTAATTCCGTTGAAAAAAAAACTTTAAAATTGAAAGACGGTCAAATTGAGAGGTGTGGCGGTTTTAGTATTAATAAACAAAATAGCGGCTATTGAGGCACCGAAAATCCTCGTTTAATACACCAACGATCATTACATCTTCGCAGATGACTGTATTTCTTTGAGAATGCTAGAGGTGATGCTGTAGCGGTTACTGGTAATCGTTATTGTGACATGTTAGAAAACTTTGTTGTGCCCAAATTGGATGAATTAGGACTACAGTACATGTGGCTCCAACAGGATCTACGTCACACGCAGCTCGTGCTACGATGCAAATTTTGCGAGAGGCTTTTCCCGGTTGAATAATGTTAAAAAGTGGTGGTATCGAATGGCCCCCATGATCTCTAGATATGACCGCGCCCGATTATTTCCTAAGGGAAATGTGTACAAAAGCAACCCAACCACAATCATGATGCTTAAGGATAATATTCGAAACAAAATTACCGAAATAACACCAGAAGTCTGCGAGAATGCCATGAAAAACATACTTAAAAGAGTTCGCATTTGCACCCTGGCCAAAGGTGGCCACTTGACCGACATCATTTTTCATAAATAACGTTAAAGATCACATAATGAATAAATAAAATATAAATTATAATTTTCCTTTTCATTGAAAAATAATTTAAAAATAACATCGGCCTGGAACACAAAACGCACCCTGTATATAATATAGTAAGTAAGTAAGTAAGTGAGTAAGTATTTATTCGTGCTAGTACACCAATATATAACAATATAATAGTGCTTACGTACCTCATAAGGAAAACAAAAAAGAGATTCTATTACAAACTTATGGAATAAAATTAACCATATCACTGAAGTCATTTAGCAAATATTCCTGTACAAAACGCTTTTTTTATTAAATAATTTTTCATGATGTGCTTCAGTTTTGGCATAGGAAGGTTTCTTATGCTACCTGGCAATACATTATAACATGCCGAGGCATAATAATTGGCACTGTCTCTACTTCTACTTATTGTTAGTCTATAGTAATCCATTCTAATGTTGCTTTGGTACCTAATTGAGTAATTATGATAGTCGCTATGTATATTGTGATTACTAATGTTGTTTTTGATCAAAACAATACATTCTAGTATATAAATACTTGGTGTCAGAATTTGCAAGAATTTGTAAGTATCTTTACAATCGTATCTGAAGCCTATACCGGCAATTAATCCTACACACCTACGTTGTAATTGAAAAACCTTACGGGCATGGTTCGAATGACCCCAAACCAGAATTGCATAATTCATACCAGAATGAAAAACTGAAAAATAGACTATTTTAAGATAGTTTACAGGTAACATAGTACATAAAGGTTTTATCAAGAATATCTTTTGTGTTAACTTCTTGCAAAGACAATTAACGTGTTCTTCCCAAGTTAGTTTATGATGAAATACAACACATAAATAGTGCACAGGCTTATCCCGTTGGTCATTGATCGGTCGTGAAGATAGAATTTGTGTTTGTGGTTTAGATTTATTCAAACTTAATTTGTTAGCTAAAAACCAGCTTTCAACTTTGCTGAGGTGAAATTGCAGGTATTTTCGCAAGAAAATTTTCATGGAAGTGGCCTTGGCAGTTTTATGGAGGTGCCCGCTATTAGGAGTGTCATTATTACGGGTATTCCATATAATTGGTTTTGTAAATTTGAAAAGCTGGCTGTTTTTAGAGGTGACCGCTTTTAAGAGACGACCAAAAATAGAGGTTTTACTGTATATACGTACTTCGAGGTGTCTGTAACTACCATGTCGCTTACTTAACCTACATTATTTAATTCACTATTTCCGCTTCAATCTTTATCACACCCCTGAACATTTTATTATTAAAATCTAAAGTTAACAAACAAAACATTTTGCTGATTTACCTAACCTACGATTCACTCCTATATTTCTCGTTAGCCATCCCAGATAACGATTTCCTTCTGCTTCAACGCTATGAAGTACCTCTAAGGACAATAAGCTTTTAGTAATAAGGTGTAATGACAAATGAGTTTAGCCGCTGATCTATTAGATGTCAGTGAATGTAGGCAAATTAATAGTTTAATCGTTATTGAACTGTGATATTATTTGCTCATACCGTTGTACGAGCAAATATCAAACGCTGTTTACGGCGTAGTGAAGCCCAGATACTTATCACGTGGGAAATATAACATTAATATTGTTATCGATCCGATCCCTGACAAGAACAACCATCATGTGCAAGTTATGTATGTATGTACCTGTGTTGGGCGGTAGTACCGAAGGTTTAGTGTAATTGCGCCGACTAATACGCTATTAACCACCGAACTAGTTCCGGTAGATTCGAATTAGCATTACAAAGTCACGAATTCGAAGTCACGGATTAATTTGCATATTTTTTGTTTAGGAGGTTGTCGGAGTGGTATTGGTCCGGTTGGCCAATGCTGGTTGTTTCCGAATAGGGTACAGTCTATGCTCAGACAATTGCATTGTGAATATTTATTGTGTAATTCTCATTCTAGTTCTGTATTTGCTTGCTTTGAAATGGAAATTACTATGCAGTATGCACCATTCATATTTTTATTACTAACTGTATTTATTTCCATAAAATGATCAAAACAAAACCTGTGGTTAAACATTTCGTAAAGTAAATGACGATTCGACTAATTGGATAGGAATGGATAAAGAGAAAGTTATTGTCTGAAATAATCGCGATGGATACCAACCAAGAATTTGGTGTAATTTTGCTTGGTATGAATTTTTTAGACAAAAAATGCATCAAAATTAGATAAGTACATAAAAATGGTGCAAAATTTATCTAAAAGGAGGGAATTGCATGCAGAAATGCAATACCTTTATATTTATAAGTTCATTTGGGCAAAATTGTCCACTTGCATTGGATAGCATAGGCACTATCTTGAGTTAAGTACCTATTCGGTCGTTCGGCATTTGTGATCAAATGGCTGTGCATTCTAAATGTGGATATTATTTGTTGCCTATTGCAGTGTTAATACAGTTCAATTGTTAGTTGTATAAAAAAGATAACTTGAAATACACATGAAAAGGTTGCCTAGTAACAATAACCAAAAAATTAAGGAGTCTGCATTCCGAGTTGTTATCGCTATTCTCTAGACGGCATGACTATGTTTCTCGACGCTAGGTCGCGTGGGGAGATGTATCTTGCTGCTGTTCGTGGAGAATAGCAACATATACTCGGGAGGTGAAAAACAATAGCGACGGAAAGAACTCGTACGGTACCGCGCTGATGACGCCGGGTAGGCAGAAACATGTTCGCGGGTTTACGCTGTCCCTTTCCTCGCTTTGTTTTTTGCCGAGAATGATTCCACCAACATCGTGAGCTATATCAGCATTAATTTTTTGGTTAAGTTGAAATACTTTACTATATTTTAGGCATTTATGTTATTAGATTACGGACAATAGATTAACACAAGTAATATATTTACCGTTATATTAAAAAAAAAATTACAACTTCGAAGATAGCTCCTATTAGCGCAAGGTGGACTGTCGTTCAGTCAATATGGGGCAACAGTCATTATGCTGCAATTGTGAGTAGTATTTCCCTTGTTCGTAGTTACAGACAAAATTTCATCGTGGTGCTATTTTAACCGTACACAAATAAAAGATGTGGCTGTATGTAAACGGTGTTTAAAGAAAATTAAAGTATCTGGTGGAAGTACCAGCGGTTGACACAGCCATCTCAGAAATCAGCACAACATTAATTTATTGAAAAGAGAAAAAGAAAAAGACCAATCATAGTATCACTCCGAATGAAAATATTAATCACAAAACTGATGAGGATTTCCGATCAAAAATTACTTCATATTTCAAGAAAACAACTGATAAAAACTTTCCCTGCCGTACTAGTGTGAATGACAGCACAAGACGGAATTCCATTCACTAAATTTTGTACATCACAAGATTTACGAATGCTGTTAATCGCAAATGGGTATACAAACATTCCAACATCTTCGAATACAATTAAAAAGATAGCCTTTCAATATGCAGATGCAATTAAGAAACAAGTAACCAACGAAATATCACAACATAAACTCAAAGCATTTAGTTTAACGTTATATGAGTGGACATCTGTTCAGAACCGTCGATGCATGAACATTAATGTTCATAGATGTGACTTTTTTGGAACCTTGGATTATGAATCTATACCCGCCGAAACATGTTTAACTCTGATTAAAAATAAATTACAGGAGTTTGATATTTCTTTCAAAAATATAGTATCGATTACTACAGATAGAGCTTCAATAATGAAGAAAGTAGGAAAATTGATCGATACAAACTATCAGTTATGTCTCGCACATGGCTGTAACCGAAGTGCTTTATAGCAAAAATAATTTAGAAGAAATTGAGTGTGATAATGAACTTATTGAGTTAGCGGATACAGATCATTCTGATGACGAAGATGATGAAACTCCCAATTACATTCTATACAATTACATTCTTTCATAACAAAGGTACAAAAAGTAGTCAAAATCTTTCGCAAATCGCCAACAAAAATGATGATATATTGCAAAAACATGTAAAAGAAGAATTTGGTCGAAAACTTTCGTTAATAATCGATTCTGAAACACGTTGGAATAGCTTACTGATTATGCTAGAGCGTTTTTCGAAGATTATAAACTGTGTTAGAAAGAGTCTAAATTTGAAGTCAGATATCAGTTTTACTGATAACGAGCTTACTTTACTTTCTAACACAATATCAGCATTACAACCAATAAAAGTTGCTTTAGAAACACTGTTGTGAAAATATTAATTTGTATGTCGCTGATGTTACGTTGAAATTTATGCTTGATGATTTAAAGACGTAAAACACATTTTTAAGTAACGAACTTAAAAACATCGTTACGACGTATAAATGAACGACGAACTGTTTATTCTGATGTTTTGCAATTTCTTTATGGTAACAATTTCAAGAAGTCAAATGAGGAAAACTTCGGAATTTTTACTCTGACTAGCAAATCTACAATAACGAGGATAATCGTAGAATTAATTGAGCGCATTTATAATAAAAACGAAACAGACACAAACACTGAATTATCAGAAATTAATGATTCTGATTCGGAAGACTTTGGATGTTTAGTGTCAATTGAGTCAGTTCCTTCAAGATCAGCTACGCTGTTTATGAAAGAAAAACTGCAGCTCTCTATAAAGGAAAAAAACCGAGACATCTTATCTAATGCAAGGCAAAAATAAAAATTTTACACCAGTAGTTAAAAAGGAAATTATTCTGAAGAACAAATGGTGTATGATTTTTTACTAACCTGTCGGCCAAGTATGGAATCGAAAAGGGCCTTTTTCGCAGCTGGCTTAATTTGTAGCAAACTTAGATCACAATTAGGGGATCCTGGTCTTGATAAAATATGCTTTTTGCAGTGGTATTTTCAAAAAATACGTAATCATAAACAAAAAGTTTGTACAGAATAGTTATTTGATTAGACTAGTTACTTAATTTCTTTAGGACATAGCCATTTATTTAGATTTGTTATTTACTCAGAATAAAAACATTATTTTTTATTTATTTGATATGTTTTGTATATACACTACCGGCCATAAGTCTTTACCAACCCTGAAAATATAACAAAAACAAGTGAATTACTAATTATAAAATAAAAATTTATTCTGTATTTTTAACAATAACTTAAACAGTGTTAAAATCAATCATTTGTCAACTCGCTGACAAAGATAATCATCAATTAACTTAAATTCGCGATTCGTCAATATGACCACCTTTCGCATTTAATACAGCGGCGCACAATCTCTGCATGCTTTCCAACAGCTTCGCCAGTGTTAATGGCTCTATTTTCCTCCACGCATCCTGCAGTTGCGCCCAAAGTATAGTTGTCGATGTTGGAGCAGATTTTCGAACCTCTCGGTTGAGCTCATTCCACAAAAGCTCGATCGGATTGAGATCCGGACTTTGGGGCGGACATTTCATTACGACTATTCCCTCTCTCTGCTCCAATTGTTCTAAATACTCACGCCATATCTTAGCAGTGTGTTTCGGATCGTTATCGTACTGGAACACGAAGTTTTCACCGATTATTCGTGTTCCAGATGAAATGGCATTCCTCTCCGAAATCTCCCTATAGCCTTCTTTTCTAAGGATACCATCTATTTTTATCAAATCGCCCGTGGAAGTACCGCCAAAACACCCCCAAACCATGACTGATCCTCCTCCATGTTTTATTGTTGGTACAATACAGGATTCAAGTGTTCGACAAATGTTCTCCTGTTCGAACCAAAAGTGAAAAATTTAGACTCGTCGACCCAAAGCACTTTCTTCCAATCTTCCAACGTCCAGTCTTTGTGCTTTCTTGCCCATGCTAACCGTTTTGCTTTGTTAGCTTTGCGTAGTAGAGGTTTCCGTATAGCAATTCTTCCGTACAAATCACCTTGGCGTAAACGTCTCTCTATTGTGGTGACGCTAACTGGGCCTGGGCGCGACATATTTTTTTTTTTCGGCAACAATTTCTAGCGCCGTTTTTTGTCTATTTCGTTTGCTTGTGATTACCATTGCGCGATCTTCTCGGATGTTGTTATTTTTGATCGTCCTGATCGCTGTTTATCGGATACACTACCACTTGTTTGAAACTTTTTAACATTATAATCCACGATTCTACAGTCTAATTTCAGTAACTTAGCAATTTCTCGGTTACTTTTCGCAATGTTGTGGTATACTACTATTTGAGTACGCGTTTCTATCGATAATTCCTTTCCTGTTGACATTACTTTAACGATACTCGCTGATTTAAAATATTGTAGGCTATTCACTGCTTGCAATACAAGAACTGAACGCAAATTAAACTTTTCCTTATATTGAAATGCTTGTTGTATCGTCTATTATCATATTTTATGACGGTCGTAATAAACATTTTCGAGAAAGCGGTCTTTATCTAATCCGTCTACCTGAACGTGTCTAGGCCGCAAAAATGTTATTTTCGATATCTTAATTTTAATCAGCTCATTACGTATATACAGAATATCTATCCCGTATTTACAGTTTAATAATACAAACGTTTTCATAGCGATAAAATATCGTTTATTTGAATAATCGCCAATTATGTAGGTGGGTAAAGACTTTTGGCCGGTAGTGTATGTTTCCAATAAAATTTCATTTACTTATGTTTGTCTGCAATGCGCGATTAAGTAGGTTTATAAATAAAATTCCTGTTATTACTATTTACTGCTTGTTATTTTCAATGAAAGTAAATTTCCTGAAAATAGAAATTATCGGTAAATTACTGGTAAAAGAATTTTATCGAATTACCGGTATTGAAAAATGCCGGTAAATTTGCAATTCCTAATTGTGAGAAACCATCTAAATGAAACCTTTCTTAATAAATCAGATCACCAGATCTTACGCAGTTGGACTCTTCTCTGTGTGGCACTCTCGAAAATAAGGTATATGCAAGGAAGCCTAATAAAATTGATGATCTCAAAGAAAGAATACAAAGAGAAATTAGGAATATTTCATCTGAAGTTTTAGAGAAAGTTAGAAAGCACCTTTACTATAGGATAGGATAAATCACTGCCAGCAAGTAAATGGAGAACATTCCGAACATTTAGTACGTTAAACAGTAACATTAGTTCAAATAAAGTATTACAATAATCTCATAGTTTTAGTGCTTGTAATTAAATAATCAACCATTTGGATCTTAAATACTACACATCAAGAAGACTTCAAAAATATTTAAAACATACAGGGTGTTGAATTTAATAGAAAATCAATCTTGTACTTCCCTTATATGCAGCATTCTGTATATTACAAATTTCGTTTATAAGGCGTACCTTTTAGATTAAAAACTGATCTGTTCTAGCGTTTCCCATAAAACTCTAAAATAATATCAAAATCTATTTTATCTCATAAATAAGCCAGTGTAATTTTACCCATAGAATTTCCTTCCGATACAAACTTCTGCGACAAAATTACAGTGGCGGCGTAATATACCATGTGAATCTTGCAGTTGAGATGTAATTTTTCGCTGGAACTTTATATCGGAAGTGAATAAATTAACATCCTTCAATAGTAATTTTTCTATTTTACAGTAATTGTTCTGTTACCAATAGTAAAATTATATCGAGCATGCAAATTTACTACTAGAAGTGTTGCCTCTATTTTTGAGGTACATTTACACTTTTCTTTTTTTTAATATATTCTTTGTGATGCTATAAGAAAAGGAATTCACGTCCTACTTTTAACCGTTTTACCTTGTTACAGAGAATTTCCTTTTTCTTATAATTATTTAGAGATGAAGTACATCTAATAGGAACCAAAACATTGGAGAAACGTTCTTTCTTACGATAACCAAACGTTAGGTACCGTCTACAAGTGAAGTTGAATAAACATATGAGTGTTCCGCAAATGTCGTGGAAACCAACGTCTCGCTTGACGTGAAATCGTTTAGAATCAACATATGTAAGAGCAACGTTACCTTTGAACATGACTTTTACGTTATTTGTAAACGTTAAACAAGCATACGGATGTTATGCGTAAACAACACAAAACGAAGGCTCATATAATGTTGTATAATAGTTTAGAATGAACTTGAAAGCAACGTTACTTTAAGTACAATTTCTACGTTGTTTGTAAATATTGAATAAACATATTAACCTATCACAAAAAACTGAAAAGTGGCGTCTCGTACAACGAACCAACATTGTTGACAATCAACGCAGAACATTAGGTTTAAAACATTATGAATAGTTAAAAATACTATAAAATTCAACGTTAGCTTGTATGATACATGCTATTTACCAGCATTTCAACAATTAGTTAGAAATACTTCACAATTCAACGTCAGTAAAATGTTAGTATAACGTTTGTGATTTACGTTGCTTTCTATGATAATTGAAATCACTGCTTACGATTATGAGTTTATTCAACATTTTCTAAACGTTTCGTTCAAATATAGTTAAAAAATTTACGTTGCCTTTGCAACTAGTAACGTTTATTTAATTACTGCAACATAATCGCAATGTTAATTCAACCAATGTGTTGTGCCTATTGGGCAACATATTATGTCTTAATTAGGTATTTAAAAATATATAGCAGATACATATTTGAAATATTTGATTATATTAAAATAAGTAGGAATACTAATAAATTTATGACAAGTTCTTTTATATTTCTTTCATATTTTAACATCTGTGACATGCAACAAGAAAGTTAAAAATAACTGCAATTATTCAAAATATTCACTGTAGGTAATGACGACAAAAAATCACGAAAATTGCTTGAGTTTTAAGTGTTTCTATTTAACTACCATTATTAATGTGGAATGTTACGAAACCTTTGTTTTCGATCCGTGTCTTTCCGACCATAAAGCTCAGGCTTTGCTTGCAAATATTACTTGTAGCTATTTACAACCTCCCTCACAATTGAAGCGTTGTTTTACTGATAATAATATAAAAAAATTCTCTAATTCTTTAAATGATATGGATTGGAGTTTGGTCTTCAGTGATGGTAAAAATGTTGATACGTTAAATTCAATTGCTAATTATATTGTAAATTTTTTTTTTAGTAGTATTAATAAATATTTTCCTCTGAAGAAAACCGTAAATAAAAATGCATCACCTGTTAGTTGGTACAATGCTGAGTTGAAGGGGATGCGGGACACGCTGCAATCGCTGAAAATTATTTGTGATGTGCGAGGCGGTCAACTAGAAAGGGATATCTATAGAAACTATTTAGGTAATTATAGGAAAGCTATTACAGAGGCAAAGAGAAGAGCCTATGGCCGGTTTTTATCTAATTCAAACAATATTTGTAAAGATAGCTGGCGTTTAATTAGATACGAATGTAATAACATGAAAAATGATAATCTTGAAATTGAAATTAATCCCAGCGACTTTAATAATTATTTCGTTAATGTTGCTGAATATGTTATAAGATCTCTTCCTACTGTAAATAAGCCATGGAATTATAAACGCCTTTTACCTACAAATTCTAGCTCCATTTTCTTTAAATCTATACTGCCCCTCGATGTTGTCGAAGCTGTTATGTCCCTGAAAAATTCAAATTCTGTCGATTGCTACGGTATGTCTGGTCGTTTAGTAAAGAGTTGCATCGATAAAATCGCGGTTCCCTTAGCAGCATATTTTAATGATTGTATCGAACTAGGTGTTTTCCCGGATGTTTTTAAAAAAACAAGGGTAGTCCCTATATATAAGAAGGGAGATAAAAACAATGTACAAAACTATCGCCCTATTTCAATAATACCATTTGGCAAGGTTTTTGAAATAATTATAAAGAAAACACTGATAAGCTTCTTTGAATCAAAATCTTTGTTTAACGAAAAGCAATTTGGTTTTCGAAAGGGTCGCTCTACTGCTCAGGCAGTGTGTAATTTAATATTCCGGATGGTTGAGGGTCTTGAGGATGGTTTGCGCACGAGAATTACGTTGTGTGACCTCAGCAAGGCCTTTGATTGTGTTGATCATAATGTATTGCTCGACAAACTCTTTGCATATGGGGTACGGGGAAATGTTCATACTTTACTAAGTTCTTACTTGTCTGATCGCTCGCAATTTGTGGATGTTAGGGGTAATGTTTCCAAGTCTCTTACTATTAAATATGGAGTTCCTCAGGGTTCCATCCTCGGACCTCTCCTCTTTATCATTTATGTAAATGACCTTTTTGAACATATTACACCCAATGCATGTGTCATGTATGCGGATGATACTACGTTGATATCATCTGCTAAAGACGCAGACACTCTATTTAAGATGTCGTGTGAGCTTCTGGCTGCTACTGAGGAGTGGTTTGCGGCCAATGGATTAAAATTAAATAACGAAAAGACTCAATCCTTGGATTTTGGTTTGCGTGGACATCTTAGGGTGCCCGAGACGGTGAAGCTTCTTGGTGTTACCATTGATAGCGGTTTGTCTTGGATACATCACATAAATGAGGTCTGTACACGGTTATCTAGTACAATATATGTCCTGAGAAAACTTAAAAATTTAGTTGCACCGAATGTGGTTCTGTCGGTTTACTACTCCTTATTTCATAGCCACTTGATTTACGCAGTGATACTCTGGGGTAATTCTTCACATTCTGTTAACGTTTTTAAGTTGCAGAAACGTGCGTTGCGCATTATTGAGGGTGTTGGTTTTAGGGATCACTGCAGACCAATTTTTAAACAACGTCGTATATTACCATTGCCATGTATATACATTTATTTTCAGTTATTGGAGATCCATTCTAATAAAGGTAGTTTCAATACAAATTCAACAGTACATTCTTATAATACTAGAATCGCACACAAGATTCGAGAACCAAGTTTTCGTTTTACTAAATCAATTAAAAATTGCTTAAATATTAAATTATATAATCATTTGCCATTGCATATTACAAAGTTGAATATGAATAAATTTAAGAGAACAATTAGAACCTACCTTCTTACGCACTGTTTCTACTCTGTTGCAGAGTACTTAGACACGCCTCCTGTTATTTACATCTTTCCTAACACCTAGTTTTCTTGTGTGAGTTGTTTCTTCGTGGTCTGCTTTTGTGTTGATGTGATTCATTTGACATTGGTTTAGATACTAATTTAGATATATGACGATTGTAATACTTTTGTAAAAACATGAAATAAATCTATCTATCTATCTATCTAATTTTGACTACAATATTACTTTAAGCTTGAAGGACTTGAAATAAAGAAGAAATTGTTTAGAAAAAAAAAGAAAGCTCTGTGTAATTGGACAAAGGTTGGAAATGGAAACGTTACATGAGTGCAGCATCCTAAAGCATACATATATCAATTTTTTATATTTATCTTTTTAAACGTCTTGTCTAACGAAAACGATAGCCGGGACTTGTATAGGTTAATACTTAAAATTTAAAAAATAGCAAACTTTGCAAAATATTCCATTATTTTAAGCTGTAACGTTGATTCACTGAATGCACATAACTTTCGAATGACAACATTGTTTCCATTAAAACTTTTAACTGAGCAGACTGAAGGCTGGATATTGAAAATTTGTTGCTTTACTTTTATTTTCTCGCTAACTGTTACCTTTAGCCAGACAAAGCCGTTGATTTTAGAATAGAAGACTTTGTTCCGAATAAATCAGAATTAATTTAAGTCCTCCACCTCCCTCATTTTCGGAGCTATCGAATTTCAACATTGAAAGGAAGTCCCTCTTAAATTTCAGACGCTGTAGTAGTCAGCTGGGTGGGTAACGGCCATTGACTTTCGCAGTAAAGCGCATATTCAGAGAAAGCTTTATACAATGGACTTTTTATTATAAAATAGGTCCTTATGTTGCGTTTTAAAATAAATGAGTTAAGGCATTGTGTACGTTTAAGTAACTACTGTAATGTTATAAATTTGAAAAATTTGTTTTCTTTAATAAGAAGGTAATTTTCGCGGTCGATAGATCGCCGAGATACTCTTTCGACAGTTTAAAAAGGATAAATTACAAAGCGTTCGAAAATTCATTTAATGGAATAAAAACACTAACCTCAATATATGACATTTACACACCCTCTCTCTAGTGACGCGTCACGTAATAAAACCTTGCGTTCTTTTGAATGACCAAACTTGAATCAATCTTGTACTTGAAGCAAAATTGGAATATTACTACGTTTTAAAATGTTATATTCTTGAAATTAAATTTTATCCAACTAAATTTCCTTTCTTTAACGATATCATACTACAGTCCCTAATGCGCACATTTTGGGATCTAACATTCAATGATTAACGACTTGTCATTAACGAGTATTGGCAACCGTAAAATATGTACCGTAAAATATAGACATTTCCTAGCAGACGGCTAGTATATTCCCTCTGGCCGGAGTTAGTTCCTTTCCGGAAACATCCTTTCCTCCGGAGCCTACAATCTATGGAGTGGTATTAAATAATTTAATTAACTCCAGCCAGCGACAATTTTGGGGAAGAGGAGAACAAACTCCTCTTCTGTACAATTCCTCCATTTCGTAAATCTTGAAAACCAATGAAAAACTTTCTTACAACAAATAACAGTGTAAATTCAGAGGTGTTTCGAGCATGATTTCGTAAATTAAACATCTATCATAAAGTTATTAACTAGAACGTCAGTAAGTTTTGTCATTATTGAGTTGTCAGTGGTGGTTTAGGTCATAAAATAATATATTTTGAGTTATCCAGTCCATTCACTACAGTCAGTTGAAATTTAATCGTCATATTATATTAGGAAAGTATTATTAAAATTTGCTGTGGACAAAACAATCGCCATCGCGATTAAAATAATGGAGTGAAGGGCACCGATGAATTATATTTGGTCAAGCTTCCATCGAGGCAACTCGTATTTTGACTGTGTTCCAAGTTTCAAAGTGTGTAAATTAAATCATAGTAAAAATTCCAGGTAGAAGTAAAGGTTGGAATTTGAGAATTGGCAGTTCCCCGGGAATTCCATATAGGCATACAGTTTATATGACATCGTCTTGGAAATCCGGGTTAATTTGCATTTGTCAATTTTAACTTTCGTTAATTTACATTTACTGATATAAAAATTCATTTAAAATTGCCAAGAGAGCATGTAGGAACACTCCCGGGCCCCCAGTTCATCTAATTATTTAATTAATTTACAAAAAAATTATTTTTTTTAACTTATTTTAAGACATTACAAATTTTCATTATTACAGTTGTTTCTAAACACTCGCATACATTCAAACATCCACATTATATACATTCATTATTTACATACACGTACACGCAGGCGCAATCATCCATATACCTCTAGAAACATAGGCAAGACAAAGAGCTACATTACAATGTAGAGGGTCACCCGTCAAGGGTCACGTAAGACATATGCAACACATCAGTGCTGCGAAAAGTTGTTATTTATTTGAATTCAAATACAAAACTGAAAAGTAAACATAAATCTTCTTTTTCTTCAACCAAACAGGTTTTTTCGAAATTCATTATAAGTTTGTTAGCCTTTATGAATTTTTGTATATGACAAATACCTCATGTAAAATGATCATTTAAGTTATTCAGAAAGAAATCAAAGTCATCTCGAGCGGGCGTTAAAAGATAACCAACTAGAACAATCGCCGACGTCATGTTCGTAAACATTTGCATGATACGTCACGAAATGGGTTTAATTGTACGAAAAAATCAAATTACGGAAGTAATCTCGAAAGCGACGAACGCTGGCTCTGTTTTACTGTGCAGCCGCCTCGCATCGACTATTTGGAGAAAAACGTGCGGCGCACATTTTCCAAACCCCAGACATAAAGCAATTACTCTCCATTATCGTTACAGGTTTGCCAACCTCGATTTATAATCTCGTTTGTACGAGAGGAAAGAATTATAGAGATAACGTTCTCCTCTTGTGCTATGATTAATTTTTTACAAGAGAGATTATCTAGCGAGGATATTGGATAGTTTTGTTTGGTGCCCCATTATTCTTTGAGGAGCAAAAAGCAGTATAGCACGAAACTAAAAGCAAGTTTGCAGGAATATCCAAAACTTAATCATGGTTATCCTCTGTGTTTTTACACAACACATGTAGAATGTATTTAGAAAACTTATCTTTCAAAATCTTAAACATGCGTAGGTTAACCTAAAAGAAATAAAAGTGTTGTAGTAACAATAACTTTTTGAGAATCGCTGGAATTTAAATTATTCCTCGTTTACATAGGACCTATACTCAGCGACCAACATACACATATTGGTGAATAGTAAGATGATGTCGATTACAATTAGTAGCTGTTGTCGTGGGCAGATGTTGCAAAATTAGTTAGATTTTGCTTTCGTACTTAAAATATTTTGATAGGGGAGAGACTCTGGCAGGTACCATTCAATTGGTGAATCCTAATGTGGATTATGTGCTATGTGTAATGATACAGTAATCGAATCGCAATACTTTAGTATCTAGTACAAATATCTTATGGTCTAGAGGCCCATGGCTCTCAAGGTTTAGAGGTCCATGGCTTCGATTTTCTTCATTATTTCCCTCCACCATTTCCTATTCCTCACCTCTGCTTCCCAATCCGGTATCACTAGCAATCGTATATCCACTTTTACATCTTCCAACTACTTCCTCTTTAGCCTCCCTCTTCTACGTCTTCCACCTACACTCAGAATTAGTACTTTCTTTGCATGTCTATGTGTGGCCATTTGATAAAGATGCCCCAGCCAGCTCGGTCTTCGGGCTCGTATTTTTTGGGTTATGTTGATTGGCCGTATAGCTCCATCACCTCTCCGTTTGTTCTACTCCTCCATGTACCATCATCGTTTTTTACTCTCCCATATATCTTGCGCAGCATCTTCCTTTCCCACCGTTCCAATTTTAGTATGTTCCTTTGACCCAGCATCCAGGTCTCGCAACCGTACATCACCGATGGTTGGATTGCTGTTTTATATATCTCCCCTTCGTTTTTCGAGCTATCAGTTTGAATTTGGCCACCTTACTTAAAGATCCCATCGCCCTACTTCCCTTTGCCATTCTCTTCTCTAATCTCCATATCATCCTTCGCTCTATCCGTTATCGCCACTCCTAGATATTTAAATCTAGACACTTTCTCAAAATTGTATTATCTGCTGTCATTACATCTGAATTTTATTTTCTCCTCGGCCACTGTTCTATTAGCTTACATTTCTAAGTATTCTGTTTTACTTTCGTTTACATGTAGTCCGAATTTTTGCGCCGTTAGCTTTCAGCCTCTTAAACATCCTTTGGAGTTCGGCCCTTTTTCTTGTGATCAGTGCTATGTTGCCCGCGAAAGCAATAACTTGTTGTCTCTTATAGTATATTATTCCATCAGCCTGTGTCCCACTTTCCCGCAACATGACTTCCAAGAAGTTGCCGATAACGGGTCCCCCTGGCTTAGGCCTCTTTTTACCCTAAAACGTCCTAGATAGGTGGCCCTCCAATGCAACTTTTTTAGCGTTTCGTTTACAGTCATTTTAACCATTCTTATTAACTTTGCAGGTATCCTTACTGCCCTCAGCTTCATACAAATTCTCCTTGTCTATTGAATCGTAAGCTTCTTTGTAGTTCAAGAAGGGTATATGCAGCCCAAGATTTGTTCGCAGCTTTTATGGAGTAGTAATTGTAAAGATTTGATCTATTGTGGACCTCACTCGTCCAAAGCCCCCCTGGTATGCCCACTGGTATGCCCACTATTACTTCCTTTTCATATGCGCTTAATCTATTTCTTACCATTAGAGCTAACTTTACGTGATATCTAGAAGAGCTATTCCTCTATAGTTGTGGCATAGTATTTTATCGGCCTTCTTGTGTATGGGGCACAGTACTGCACTTTTGCACTCGTCCGGCAATTTCTCTCTATTCCATATCTTCTACAACAAGTTGCCGAGTCGCTTATGTAGTTGTTTCCTTCCCTCCTTTAACATTTCCTCCGCAATACCGTTTTCACCTGAGCTTTTATTTTTTTTTACTTTTTATTATTTCTTCTACTTCCTCGTCCGTTGGCTCCTCCAGCGACACCATGTCGTCTTCCTGCTCTGGCGTATTCTCTAATTGGTTGTTAAAGTTTTCATTAGCTCTGCTCAGTGAGTTCAATAGTTCCTCAAAATATTCGGCCCATATTTCCAATTTTCCAGATATATCACTTATTAGTGACGATTGAATTAATAAAAATTAATCAGTAAGCACAGGAAATTCAGGAATTTTATGAATCTGATATATTATGAGAATTTTTGCATTCAAGGTATTTATATTTTGTGATAATAAATTGCATTTTTATATATGCATTATTTTTTTTATTTTGACTTTAATCTTATCCTCTTATGGGAGTTGGAAATGACAACTTACATAAAAAATTTTACAGTAGTCTATAGAATGTCAAACCCTAATGATATTGGGAAATATCTGACAATTACTTCAAAAGATATAAACTTGGATCGCGTTTTTCCGATTCTAAACCATAATCTGCTAAGCCGTTTAAGTAAAAATATTAAATTTCGTCACCAAGAAACTGAGCAGTAAACTCCGCAATACAACATAATATCGAGTATTTCCAGTGTCCACGACTTGCACAAGAATCTTCTTTTGATTCAGGTAAAAAGTAATACATATACTTGATAAACGTGGAATAATAAAATTGTAGCCTAAAAAAAGAAAAATTGCTACTATAATTTCTGGCTTTGGGAAACCTGTACTCTTCAAATAATAGTTTTAAGTCGCTTGATGTACCGGGCCTTACAGTTGCTTAATCACAATATGAAGAAAAAAATACGACTGGCAAGTTTTGCGGATTATGCTCTAGAAAAAATATGTTTCCGTATTAGTTGCAACTAATATGTGTAATAGAATATGTAAATGGCGTACTACGTTATCAAGGTAATAGCAACCGGTAGTAATGGAGTAAGCATGCTTAATTAGGATATTAAGAGCGCAGAACGTATAAGAACTTGCTTTCATCGTAGTAAAAGGCAAAATGTTAAATACATTCATGCTTAGCTCGTCACGTATTTACTTTGGAAACGAAAAGGAAAAGTTCCTCCCAACATAAAATCCTGTAATTCCCAGCAAGTATCACTTCAATGATTTAAATACTGCTACGGCTATTTGCAGTTTACCGACTCGTTCGGCGGTCATAAAAGCGTTATAATGCCAACCCTATCGTACCTAATACCCCCGAAATAGGTAAAGGAAACGCGTTCGGCGTACAAATAATTAACTCCCGGATCAAGATTTACACTTTTGTTGATATAGTGCGGTAGTTAATGTTACACCTAATGGCATTTAAATCATCAAGTATACGTTGGCAAATCGACTTAAATTAATTTCGGGCCAAGGGTTGCCCGTTATTTGTAATACGGCGTGACCCGAATGGCTATTACAGAATGATAATTAACGTACTAAGCTAGAACAAGGCCTGAACGGGCAAATGCAACTGACGTTTTCTCTTCATCCTACCTATGGTCGCGTGCACATTGTTAAAGCGTTCATTATTAGGTGGAAATGGCTTTGGAGAGATCGCTGCATACGAAATCGCAATAAATTACATGAAAGGTTAGTATGCACGATGAAGTACACTTAATGGCTGCTCTTGGGCTCTTCTAAATATTTCACCTCCAAAAAAGATGTATAATTAACTTCACGAAAATCTATCTATGACGCCAATTGTACGTTTGTGCGAGATGGGTTGCACCTACAGATGGATCATCAATATCACCATATAAAAGTAAACTTGGACGACTGGCAAGCGACATGGTAGTATCGGCAATATAAATAAGGCTCACTTTCGTATAGGCTTACTGCATATCGTCCAAGTTTACTTTTGTGGCATTGTATATTGTATATCGATGTAACTATATGGAGTATTTCATTATAGTATGTGACCAGCAGGAATAGATATACAGTTTGCTCTGTTATATAGTAATACAGTAGAACTTCTGTTAAAGGGAGGAGAGGTAGTTTCGGATAACCAAAACTTCGAATAATAACTAGAGCCCGGTAACAGGGATCCGTGCCATAGCCGTACCTGCCTAGTACACAAAAACAATAGTAAGGAAATAGAAGAAAATAACAGAACTAATACATAATTATAATATGTGAAAAGTAGTGAAACACTCACCCTTTTAAGCAGCCTTGGCTACAGAACAGTAAAACTAGAAGCACCATTATCAGTATTAACATCATATGGATAAGAGTGGCAAAAAGTTGACACCATTAGATGTGTCTCCACAGTTGTCTCGGTGAGCGATGTTTGCCGTGGTGAGAAAATGAGTTTATATTTTGAAAAAGAGCGTTCAACATCTACCGATGTTATACATGCATGATTAAAGTACTCTTTGTACTTAGTCAGTGGATTATTCGATACACCATCACAAATTTGTTTTAGTGTGCTAAAATCGGAGATCTTTCTGTAGCACACTCTCGACTCTCTCAACTTTTCTAAAACGCGATTATATTTTGCGTCATGTATAGTCAGTAGCTGTGTATGCACTTCGTCCATAATTTGCAGAGACTCCAATAATGATAAAGATCTATTTTATAATTGATGTATTGTGTCAGCTAATCCTTTATAGTAGCTACGAATATTTTTTAAATCTGTTTCAACGGAAATATCTTGAAATTTCGAGTGGCCCTCCTTAATAGCTGCAGCTTCGGCAGGATTGAACTGTGCAACAACAGCTTTTACTATTTTGAAATGTTCAGCATAATAAAAAGCTGCCTGCAACCATGTTCCCCAACATGTAAGAATTGGCTCCGGTGGTTGACGAATACCAGGACACTGTGTGAAATGATCGTAGGCGTTTGGGAGATTTCGCAAATACTTTTTTTATGCTTGCTATTAATGCATCTACCTCGGGAGAGCATTGTCGAATGGTTTCTGCCACAAGATGTAAAGCATGCACTTTACATGTAACATGTAAACACTTGCAACCATGTTCAAGAAGAGAACGGCCTACCGAACGCATTATCGCTGCCCCATCGCTCATAAACATCAACACTTTATCTTTTGGAATTTGAAATTTTACCAACGTACTAAGTACAACTTTCGTAATTGCTGCAGCAGTACACTCTTGTAGTCTTCGGCTAACTAGTAACAGTGGTAATGTAGGTTTACTAGGGTCTAGTATGCGTATATTTACAATTGAATTTTTTTTACAGTCTGTTGTTTCAACGCATTCTCAACACATAACCAAAGAAACTGTTTTTTCAATATGCGTTTCATTTTCTTTACCACGTCATCGCGTACAAATGCAACATGCTTACGTGCCGTTTTCTCCGTTGGCAACCGTAACTCGGGATTGTATTTGTCCCAAAAGTCCTTAAACGGTTGTTTGTCGAGTAAACCTAGTGGCAAATTACAGTTTATCAACGTAAGAATTACATTTAAAAAAATGCATTCTCGGTGGCATGCCCAATTTTCGTTTTCTATGCAGTGCGGAATTTACGTGTTTTGAACAGTTCCACTTCTTATTTGACATCAAATGTATTTTGCACACTTTACAAACTATCTTACTCCCCTTGTAAAACAAATCGGGAAAGTCAGAAATAAACTTATTTACTATGTTTTGAAAGGGTCGTTTTTAGCCTTCGACATGTTCACTAAAAACTACAATTAGTGCGTCTGTATCAATAAAATCAAAACGTACTACACTAAATAATAACTACAATTAATAACTACGTCTATATCAATAAAATCAACACGCCCTATCCGCTATCCAATGCTAAACTGAACTGAGTGATGATGATTTGTCGTGTCGTATCATAATCGACCAGCCCTCCCCACCCACCTAAACACACCGTCGCTGCGATTGCTCTCCAGTTACCGGGCTCTAATAATAACACTGTCCAACAATGAAGATTTTTTTTTCTCTCCGAAATAAAAGTGGGTGTTTTTAAGTATGTTGAGCATGCTGATTTCAAATATGAAGTCCGTTTTGCTCCATCACGTAACACTTTTTAGAGGCATATATTAAAAATTTTATATTTAAAGACGCAAACTGTAAGGTACCAAAATTTCTTATTGTATATTAAATTCAAAATTAATAGGGGAAAGTGATCCCTAACACAACAAAAAACAATATAAAACATGCAAGGGTTTATTAAAACATTGTAATGTTACGAAATTTACAACAAACATATAAAACTGCAGTATTGTTTTGCACGCTTTAAAATGTTTTTTTTAATCTTTTGGCTATAAGTAGCTTCCGGAACATCTCTAAGCAGTTGCCAGCAGTGGTCGGCAAGCATAGTCGCTGTACTTTTCCCTTGGTACCGTTTCTCTATTTCTAATATGTCCCGATGACATCTCCTTATTTCGCAGGGAAAAAGTCCAAATGGGAATGAAGAAAATGAATTTTAAGAGACATGTTACATCTCATCGATTTATATGCGCCTAACAAGTCTTCTATTAAATCCCTATAGTTTTCAGCCCGATAATTTCCTAAGAAATTCTCGCAAACCAATTTAAAGGTACTCCATACTATTTTCTCCATCGGTGCCAAAGTTTCTTCAAAAGCAGCATCTTTTAATAAATTACGAATCTGAAGACCTACAAAAATTCCTTCCTTGATTTTCGCCTCACTGTATTTTGGAAATTTTTTCCTAAGATATCGAAATCCTCTTCCTGATTTGTTCATTGCCTTAACGAAAGTTTGGTAATATTGTAGTAGTAATGGTGGTAATATTGCTTTAGAAGGATCAGGAAGCAGAGGATATTTCACACTTTTTACTCCGGGCTCTCGTGTTGTTCTTACAGGCCAATCCTTTACTTCATAATGGTGTTCTTTGTCCCTACTGTCCCACTCACATAGGATGCAACAATACATAGTGAAACCAGACTGCATTCCCGTTAGCATTCCTATAACTTTGAGATCAGCCGAGATCTGCCAACCTTGCTTTGTATAATTTAAAGCTTCAAGAAGGGTTTCCATGTTTTCGTAGGTTTCTTTCATGTGTGTAGAATAGGCCACTGGTACCAAGGTATATATATTTCCATTATGCAGAAGTACTGCTTTTAAATTCCGTTTAGACGAATCTATGAATAGACGCCATTCCTGGGGCACGTGTTCTCTTCCTAGTTGAGACATCAGTTCACTTACATTGTTGCAGTACACCAAATTATTACTTTGTGAAAAGAAGGATGAAAATTGAAAAGTACGTTTTCTAGAATACGTTATTTTTACATCGGGTTGTAAAAGATGCCAGCCACTCAGTCGGGAAGATAAAAGTTCGGATTGATCTTTGGCCAGTTGTAAATCTCTTACGAGGTCATTCAACTCACCTTGTGAAATCAAATGAGCGCATTTTTCTGCTGTAGTAAAATCGGCATCACGTGTATCTTCAGAAGAAGAACTCGATGCACTTGGCCAGGTTGAGGGTTCATCTAGAACCCACTTTTCTGGAGCTTTAGGGACCGGCAATGAATTGTCGTGCTGAGAAACCTGCTGCGTTGGTAACGCAAAAGTAGCAGTCACTTACATGGCCTTTTGATTCTCTTCATATCATTGGTACAGCGAACGGCATCGATCTGTGGGTTCCTTTAAGTCATCCGGTCAAACTTCTTTGACAGTTGGTGCAACACATATGAGGGCACCAGCTCTTATCCTGATCGCCTATTTTGCAGCTAAAATATAATTCGTACGCCTTCATAATGAGTGTACTTATGTTCTTCCGTTGGGATTTCGTTGTAAACTCTCCACACACATAAAATAAATTTGCAGACGTCTTACACTGCCGACGAGATATCGCACAATTTTAAATGTAAAATGCAAAACTACGAATAAGCACTCGTGTACATTGCCTTTTTTTCAACGATTAACATTTAACTAAATAGCAGCCTGATCTGGCCTATCGAGTTACCCCAAGGAAGACGGATGGATTGTTACCTACTACCTCCAGGTTCTGAGAAAAGGGCCGGGTTTATTGGCCTTAATTGATATAATTATAAGGATAGGTAGGTATATAATTATATATGTGCACAATTTTATGAACACATTAAAGCATTGAAATGCAAAGGAGATTTACCGATATGATTTATTGCTAAATAAATAGCATACGTATCATGGTACTCAAGACAGGTAGGTGATAGAACGAAACCTATATTATTTTCGTGTTTCCCTCATAAAAAAGACAAAAATCACCTAATATATTGGAAAACATTTCATTGTTGGACAGTGTAATCAAAATGTAATTTTTAGCGTTAAAGAATCGTTTTCTAAAGTTTTAGGTGAAAGTAAATGAAGACAATACATACACAAAGTTAATAACGCATTTTAATAAGCCCAAACTACTGAATTTACAAAAAACAATATTCCATAGTACATATACGTATGTATGTACAACATACGTATTTACTTTAACTATGCAGTACTATTTTTTTAAGTCTTCTATTTTTTTTTTTTTTTTGTTTTCATATCGTTTTCTAGCCGCTATATCACGCCACCGTTTCATCAACAGCAGAAGGTTTTGATTCGTCGCATCTTTCGACGTAATGCTATCCGAAAATATACCGCCTTCTAGGGTACCTTTAACTTGCTCAGATGTGATGAGACATAATATTTATCGCACATTATAACTACCAGCCATGATTCTATTCACCCACGAAACACGTATATTCAACCAAAGGGGCACTTACAATTGAACATTGTACATTGTGTATGCGAACAAAAGTATATTGTGGCTTTACGAATTTGTAGACCTAATAGGAAGCTACACAAAAGCTGCGCTCTATTGTCGTTGCGGTAATCTGTAATACAGTAATTTACTTTAGCGAACGATTATGAATAATAGTATTAGCATTTGAGTAGGGCAGCTCGTAATCAGCATTACGGCAATGCATTGTCACCTGAATCCGTGCCTACATTACGCTTAACGCGAAATAAACAGCAATTTACACTTTCGGAGTCCGTTTATTACTTTTTCCTATTACCATATCAACGTATCATCACCTAATTGCGAGTTCTATGAAAAGACTAGGTTTATTTTTAAATAAATTACGAATACCCACATATTTTGTTAATACATTTAGGCAAATCATGGAAAAAAGGAGGTTTCTGTTGACTCTTATAGTTTCTATTAAACTAAAATAAAGAAAACCAAGTCAAACATGACAAGGTGTTGTTAATCCTTTGCGAATTCTTCAAAGCATATATCTAAATGCTAATGACGCATGGCAAACACAAAAGTATCGGCGCACCCTTCACTACACAGGTTATTTGATTAATTCGGAACACACAGCTCACTACCGCTATGGAAGGATTGAATCGTCAAGTGTAGCAAAATACATAAATGAAACCAGGCATATATTGGATCAGAAAACCTCAAATTAAATAAAAACGTAACTTCGACGCGGGAATTAGACGCCTTTCTCAGATAAGCAACTCTCCAATTTTGCCATAAATACTCTGTGGAAACAGCTATACAACTCTGCAGCATCAGTAACATCTGAAGGTAAGTATAGATTTCTTTTTATTCTTACTTTGAATATATCTACGTTTTGTTTTCTCTAATTCTCTGGGTTTTGTTACTAGGACTGGCCCATTGTTGGACATTTAAGTAAGGAGTAGAACCATTTGATCTGCCAAATGAAAACTGATGGTCTTTTTGACGAACTGCTCTTCATCCACACTCGTAATAATGTCTATCAGTGTAGATGTCGCTTGTGTGATTCGTAATGGTTGTTCAAAGGTTTTTTGGAAATTTTGAGTTTTGAAGGTGTTAAGTACTCTTTGCGTTATCTACGAGGGATGATCGTAAAATAAGGTTCCCAAAGTCCTACATCAGCAATAAGACGTGTTAGGCGAAACCCGATAACATTGGCATGTGCAGCAGCTCTCCCACTCTATTTACGTACCACTCCCGTCTCGCTACGCCGCTCAGTGTTGGCTAAGCAGCCGTCCGAGATGAAACTCCCGATCGCCGCTATCGCCAGGTGCGAAATTTGCACTGTGACACGTTTTTTAAACGCGAAAAGGGTTTCACCTATATACATTCATCGTCAATTAACCAAAATTTATGGAAAAAAGTGTATAGCTGGAGGTCGGACAGAAATTCACGATGAAGAGTGGAGCGGAAGACCATCAGTTTCAGAGGAAATCGTTGAAAAGGTCGAGAACATACTGCTTGAAGATCGGCGGTTCACCATTCGTCAACTCGCTCTTCGGATTCCTGAGATTTCCAACACCACAATTGAAAAGATTCTTGAAAGGACTGGCGGCAGAATTTAACGACATGAGGATATAGAAGTTGGAGCACCGTCTGCAAAAATGCTTGGATAGAAATGGCGATTATGTCGAAAAATAGCTTAAGTTTTTACCTTTAAAACGATGTATAATGTTAAGGAAATAGAGAATGCTGTATATTTTTAAAAAATATGGGAACCTTATTTTACGATCATCCTTCGTATATTGAAATTAATATTGAAGTCTCCTCCTATAAAAACCTCTTTATAAGTTTTTTCTGCATTGAATAAACAGAGCAATTCATTTAACTTATCCTCAAACAAATCTACGTTATCTGATGGTGGTCTATACACTTCCATGACTATAACAATGTAATTCCTTAATTCTATTGCTGTTATTTCAAATTCCCTGTCGATTGCCAGGCTACATATGTTTTTTCTTTCCACTGCTCTTTTAACTTTTTTTATCAGTATCAATGATCCTGCATAGCCATTCGTACGACAATGATAACTGATAATTTATAGTCATAGTCCTTTATACTTACAGCGCTTAGCTTACTGTTGGTTAAAAAATGTTCCGTTAGGCCTATTATGTCTACGTCATTATTTTTAACTACCAGCTGTAAAGCGTCAATTTTCTTTGACAGGCCCTGTATATTATAATTTAGTATATTTAATGTTATCTGGATTGGTTTTATTTTCTGTCCTGCTTCCTGGATTATGCATCCAAATAACGGGACAGAGATTCCTGATGATTCACAAATATTCAAGCTAAAAGAGTGAAACCAACTCCTAAACACATTCGAATATATAGTTTTAATACATTACATTTTATACAAATTATACAAGCAATAAAGAAACAAACGAAATAAACTTAATGGAAAATGTAAGCCACCATACACAGACGTGTTTCGCCGTCTACGGTTCCTCAGTGTGTCTATGTGGAAGTACTTCATAATTTATCGCATATACACAAATTAGACGGTAACGTATGGGGCTGAGAATGTCTGCTACGGATATTCTCATTGCACGTTTCTTGTCCAACTAATTGTTAAACTGTTTCTGCAAGTCGCATTGCTCCAAATTTTGAAATAAATTTATATTTATCAAACTTAAGTACTTGCTGTCATCGCATTCACTTTGCTTTAACATTTACCTATTTTCAAAATGTAAAACCTTCATGAATATATTCATTCTTGCTTAAATGCGCATCTTAATGACTTCTTTAGGATATATGCATGTAGAGGAAATCTTGTGAAAACTTAACTTCAAAAACTTCTCACATCGAAGCAGATTTCCATTCTCCTAAAAATTGTTCCAGTTTTCTATTTCCTTGATTTTTAAAAAGGTAGATATTTATGTATGTACATGCACACTCAGTATACGCAGTTGGTTATTTTATTGCCAGTAACTTCTAAAAGTCCATTTCGGTAAACTGCGGAACTGCTCTGTCGAATTGAAAGTTTTTGGGTTGACGAACTGAAAATGTCAAGACCGTTTTGACATTTTCAGTTCGTCAACCCAAGAACCTTCAATTCTATCAAAACGGTCTGTGAGACTCGTCGTCCCCCGGTACTATACGGCAAGATTCGTTAATGTGTCTATCCAATGTATTATAGTAAAAAGCAGTCTATTTTAATGTGCACAAAAGTAAAACAATCCATATAGAATATGGTAGAATTTGCTACAAAATAAAGATCACAATAGTATGGAAAAAATGTAAGTATGCGATAGTAATACTTGACATAATTCTTTCGTGTATAAAGTAACGATTCTTAAATAAAACATGTATTATATGTAATCTAATACCCTGTAAATACCTATTCGGGTGTAGGGTTACTTTTCTACTTTACCACAACATTTGACACTTTTATAAAATTATTCTATTCTTTTCTGTTTTTCGCCATATTTGCCGCCTCCTGCCATGTTCTTCCCCTTTCTTGTAGAATTTTCCCCACTATGTTGTTCCAGGTTTCTCTTTGTAGTCGTCGTATCTTCTTGTCTGTTGTTCTAGCTTCCCATACCTGTTTAACTGGTATCTCGTCTCCCATTCTTTGTAAATGCCTCCACCATCCCAACTGGCGTTGTTCTATATATTTCTCCAGGCTTTCTATGTCTAGGTCTTCTCTTATTTTTCGTTTCTGATTTTTTCAATCCTCGTAATCCCCGAACTCTTCTGAGATATTTCATCTCCATTGCCTGTATCTTTAGTTTTTCTTGTTTAGAGAGAACCCATGTTTCGCATCCGTATGTTAGGATTGGTCTGTATACGGCTTTGAATACATTCATTTTTGTTTATTTTGTTATTTTTCTGTTTAAGAATCCTTTATTTATAACGTAGTACACTTTATTTGCTTTTTCCCTTCTATTATTGAGGTCAATTTCTTGTTTACCTTTTTCCTCCAGTAACACTCAAATATTGGAATTTGTCAACCTGCTCTATTTGAACCCCCTCGATCTGTACACATATCCTTTTCATTCTCTTGAAATCACCATCACTTTCAAATAAAACATAACAAAATTTTAATAAGCTAAATTCATTTAAATGGAACAAAGGATAGTCTCTGGCGAGTATTAAATGAATTCTTTACAGCCTACGCAAAATTTTTTTATGAGAAGCTTGGAACATGGTTGTAAAGCGCGCTTAATAATGAATTTTCAGCTTTTTAAGCAGATAACTGCATCTTTATTGTTTTTTTTTTTGAAAGACTGAGAAACCAACTTGTACCATGTAGCGTATGAGTGCTAATTGTTCTTAGATCAACTTGGCTGTGAAGAATAGGTGTTTGGTATGTAAGACACCAGTTCTGCTAAGGGTTAAAGTTTTTTGCGGTGTGTATCTTTCAATTCTGACGTATGTATGTGATATTACTTGCGTTTTAGTTACAACGCAAGAAATACATTTCTTGGACGGGGGTCAGTTAATAAGCACTTAACAGCACACTAATGATTTGTCAGTCAGAATCTCAAAGTATGTAACTTAAACTTTATGAGGGCAACATCTTTTACCTTAATATATACAGTTATAATTTGGTATACAGGGTCAACGCGATATTCTTTTCTAGACTACACATTTCATGTTCTGCTAATGAAATAAAAACGAAAGATACTGGCTCAATTCACGCTACAATAGATTGTTTGACTAGCTGGGAGATTCGCTAATTTTAATAATAATAACTTAATTAAGTTACGTAATAGGAAATAGAAACAAAGAAAGGTATAAAAAGTTAAAATTGATAAAATTCATCTCCAACAAAGGCAGTTAAGAGAAAAGAAAACTAATCTCACCTTTGTTTAGCCGATACTGGCGAACAACGATATGGGTATGAAAGATTGTTTTATCTCTTAACTCATTTACTTGATTCACGTATTTATTTTTATTTATATTTTGTACCTGATACTCTCTGTTTTGTTTTACTTGTCACCATTTTTTATCGAATAAACACTAAACAAACGAATGATTGTGTTTATTGTATATCTTTAAGCGTTGTTATTTTATCCTTTTTGCACTTAATATATTGACAATTATGTATGACAGAAGAAAATATTTATCATCATAGATCGCTACAAATTAGAATATTTCTATGACAATTGGAAACTAATAGATAATATGGTGGTTGCAATTAGTAAAAGTGTAGATTTACAGGCCAGCTGAAATTCTGCATTTTATGATTATTATTACAGCTAGTTCTAGCGTAAGGTAACCAATAACTATACTGTAAACATTTTTCTCTCAGTGCAGAGCAATTCTAAACACTATTCGAACCCCTGGCGTATTTAATCAATCAGTCCTTAATTGATGAAATGTTCCCCAGTGTTTTAAAAATAGCTAAAGTAATTCCTACTTTAAAAAAAGATGACAGTGATTTATTCTTAAATTATCGTCCGATTTCCATCCTCTCTACCATATCAAAAGTATTAGAGAAAGTGATGTTTAATAAAATTATTCACTTTTTAAATGTAATTTGTTAAAAACAGCACAACATGGTTTTGCAAAACATAAGTCAACTAAAACAGCTGGTTTACAACTTATTAATGAGCTCTATGAAAATATAAATAAAAGCCATAAATGTAATGCTATCTTTATGGAGTTAAGTAAAGCCTTTGATATGGTTAATCATTCTCTTCTACTGAGAAAACTTCATGCAAATGGTATCCGTGGAAATGCATTGAAATGGATGGAGTGTGGGATCGGAAACAGATAGTTGAGTATCAAGGCACTACGTCGGGAGAATTACGGTTGGAGTGAGGTGTGGCCCAAGGATCCGTAATTGGGCAGCCGATGATCGTTTTATTTAATAATATATTTTTTCTTTAGCGATGTATATGTAGTATGAGATTTATTTGCACTTCTGTTTTTGTTTTTAAACTTTTCTTTTTGATGTATGTTTTTTTGTTTTGGCTTGTCTTATACCTTTTAGATCTTGTAGACAAATAAACCATTATTATTATTATTATTGTTATTAAGAGCATATCCTTTTTCTATCTAATAGGGTGAATGAAGGATGAAAAACGAAATAAACTTACTTTGAGAATAGGTCGGCTTGCTCTTGAATTAATTAACTTTATGGAATTTCCGAATATTTCGCAATAATGTGAAGCTCATTATGAGCTTTCGTATGAATAACAATTTCATAAATTCCTCGAAGTATTAAGTTATTTATAAAAACCTTTGACTTTCAGGTGAGGAAACTTCGCCCCGGCCATTGTTAGAGCGCCAAAGTTTTAGATTGGTAATATGGCCTGGTCTTCGTGCTTGAATACGATCTGAGAAACCGGTAAACTGTAAGTATGCAGGGTGTTGTAGATACCGATCATTAGTTCGAATTGAAGGTATTTCGTATATTGAACTTGCTAGCAGAACTTTTCCGTATAAGTGTTAAGAACAAAACTCTCAGAACTCTATAAAAACTGTTTGGAATTTATGGCTTAAGAAGAATATTTTCAATTTTGCGCAATGCACGACGACAGTAATTAATAAGCAATGATCTAACCGCTGCCGCACCAGACTTTAGTCGTGCGTTATACCCCCAGTTTAATTTCTTTAATTTTAGAACACATTTAGAGTACCTTTGAACAAGTGAATTGATTTAATTAGCTGATTGTTGAATCTAATTTCCTACGCCTGAGTTGGTATCCTACTAAGTGAATTTCTTTTTTTTTGTCAGCTGGTTATTAAAGTTCTAGTTTATTGCGGCTTAGACTTACCTCGGTTAGGGACTTATAGTATTATTTAGATCTTATCCCCATTCATCAATCAGGTTTAAGGTTGGGTCATGGTTGTCATACCACTCTCTTACATACTGTTGATGAGATACTTACCGCTTCGGATAATTGTAGATTAACTGTCGTTATTCTACTGGATTTTTCGAAAGCATTTGATATCTTAAATCAAGCCACACTTCTACATATTTTAGGTTATCTTGAGTTCTTTTCGGGCTACGGCTGCTCCTACGGCCGTCTCCTTAATGGAAAGCTATTTGACCGGGAGTGCCCAGTATGTGTCGCTTAGGAACAGCAATTCCTCTGAACGCCCTGTGACCTGCGGAATTCTCCAGGGATCAATCTTAGGACCTTTGCTTTTTTCATTATATTTATGTAACGTACATAAATCTTTGAAATTCTGTAAGTATCATAATTATGTGGATGATATACAGTATTTTATTCATTTTATACCGATGACCTTTTGATAGCTGACGATCGTATTAATGAGGACTTGATGTCCTTAGTACATTATTGCAATTTACATTCACTTAAAATTAATCCAGCTAAATCTGCTGTAATGCTTTTCGGAAATAAAACTTCGCGTGAAATATTTAAAAATAATTTGAGGTTGAATATTAATGACCACACTTTGCCTTTAGTCCACATTAAGTGTAATTTAGGGTTATATATTGATGTCCCTTTGAGATTCAAACAGCACGTCAATTCCCGTATAAGAAAATCCCACTCTTGCCTGAAAGTGTTATATTCCAACAAAAAAAGTTGTGTACGAATGATTTTTGATTTACGCAGATTGCATCATGTTTCAAGTAAGATCAGTGAACTGAACTTTTCGAATATGCAAAGCAGGCGTAAATTACGTTTATCAATATCTCGCAAAATGTTATTGAGAAAATCTCTCGAACACTTATTTTATAAGATAGCTTACGAAATGACGGAACGACTAGAGCAGCGCTACTGCGTCAAATTTTATCAGAGGCTTGGTGATACTCAAGCGGACACCATTCAAAAGATTCAGGAAGCTTTTAGCGACGATGCCACAAATCAAGGATTCGTACAATCGGCTCAAAGATGGTCGCACGACGGTGGACAGTGACGCACCTTCTGGCAGACACTCGGCAAGCCGAAACGATGAAACCTTTCAGAAGGTTAACACCTTGGTCCTGCAGCAATTGTCAGACGGGGTTGGAATAAGCATTGGTTCCGTGCATGCCATTTTGAATGATCATTTGGGCTTCCGGAGAGTGTCTTCAAAATTTATGCCGAAGTTGCTAGTGGCGATTAATGATTTAATAACTTCAACACAAAAGCGTTAAATCTTTTTGAAATAAATAGGAAAGTGGCCCAAAATTATCAAGTAACGATTGACTGCTGTATATTCACAGAATGCTCCGTCATTCATTATTAAGTAAAATTCTATTAAGTAAAATTCTAGTCGAAACAATTTCATGGAGGTCGGAAATTCATTGACGATGATCCAAAATCTGGTAGATCTCTTGAAGCAACAACACAATAGGTAATAAAGATAATTGAAGGTATGGTGATGATTAGAGCGGGCCAAGAGCGCCACGCGCCAGGTTCGCAATCAGGCTGCCGGGCGCATATATGTATGTAAACATAGGTAATTTAAATATGTAATTATTAGGACGAGGACCAAAACCACTGTCTATTACGTCGTGAAGACGCGCAAATATACACCTGCAGTTTGGGTGTTCGTTGATAAATAGGGCGTTGTTCACAGTGGGCCACTACAAAAAAAAAGTTCATTCATCGACGGCTACGAACTAACAGCGCGCTTATTCATTTACGGATGACGCGCTCTATTCATCAACAAATGACGAGTCTGCAGATGTTACGTTTGCACCACTTCGTGGCATACTAGAAACAAGCGTCGATGTGCTCGCTTTAGTGATTATGTCTAACGTAACTATTAAAAATAAACGGCCATTACCTACGAAAGTTAATAAATTTCTTAGTGAATTTGTGGATTTACACTACAATGGGAGTACAATTTTCTGTAAAGTTTGTAAAAAGAAACTACTGTGCTGGAGCAAACGTGATTGTGAAAGACATATAAATAGCGCACACCACAGAAATAAAAGAAATGGTGTGTCACAACAACGTCAATTTCAATTAGAATTGCTTTTAACGTTTATGGTATGTGGTCTACCACTTCGTATACTTGATAAAAAAGCATTTCGAAAATTCTGGGGTACATACAATACCGAGTGGATACTACCATCTCGGACAGCGTTACGGCGAGATATTCCACGAATACGTGAGGACATTGAAAATCGAATTAAAGCCGAATTAAAAGATAAACAGCTGTGGCTATGTCTTGATGAGACGACAGATTGCAAAAAAAAATTCTATTTTGAATATAATAGTGCGCGTATTAGATCCTATTAAACCAAATTTTGCAATTCTATTAGCCAGCAGAAGATTAAAACAGTGTACTAGTAAAGCAATTACGGCCGTAGTTCTCGAAACGTTACAAAAATTTCAAGTGTCAACCAGTCAACTGTTGTTGTTCATGAGCGATGGTGCAGCAACAATGTGTAGTGTAGGCCGTTCCCTTAAAGAAAAGTGTGAAGGACTTTTACATGTTACGTGTAAAGTCCATGCTTTACATCTTGTGGCACAAACTATTCGAGAGTGTTACCCGGAGGTGGATGCATTAATAGCAAACACAAAAAAAGTGTTTCTCAAAAGTCCTAAGAGGACTAGGGCATTCCACAGGTTATGCCCTGGTATTCGAGAACCACCACAGCCCATTCTTACGCGTTGGGGAACGTGGTTAAAAGCCGCTTTTTATTATAATGAACATTTTCAAGAAGTCAAATCCGTTATTTTGCAATTCGTCCCTGCCGAAGCTAGAGCTATTAGGATGAGCCAGAAGGGATTTCTCGATATTTCTGTTGAAACACATCTAAAGAATATTAGCAACAATTACAAAGGGTTAGTAGACGCGATAGAAAATTTGCAAAATTCTGGATTGTCGTTGGTAGAATCAGTGCAAGTCGTGGACGAAGTTAGTACATTGTTACACAGTATAAACGATGCAACAAGTGGACGAGTTTTAGCTAAGTTCGACAGTGTTTTAAAAAAGAATCCGGACTACACGAGATTAAGACAAATGTGCGATGGGGCATCTGCAGATTCCTTGACTAAGTCTAAAGATTATTTTAATTACGCCTGTCTTACTTCGGTAGACGTGGAACGGTCGTTTTCGAAATATAAGAACATTTTTTCGTCTCGGCGAACATCCTTCACCGAGGCAAATGTGGAAACTTATCTGATGGTGCAACTTTTTAAACAAGCCTATCCGCATTATTAAGAAGGATAGAATTTACTTATTATATCTTTATTTACAGTTACATTATTAAGTACAACAGAATAAAAAAAGCGTTCAGTTTCTCAGTTATTTCCTTATTACATCCCATTTACAACGCATACCGTTTTCAATCAAATAAAAAATCATAATGAAAATAAAAACACCTCAGCGTGTACATATATATATATATATATATATCCGCTCTAATTACTAAACATTATTATTGCGTCAGCTTTTATTTTTTTACTCTTGTGTATTAATTTCGAAATATCACATATCTGCTGTGACTCACATATACGCTATTTACAATAAGCGGCCGTTGCGCCTGATTCCGATTCTGTTGGATGGCGCAATTTGGCCCGCTCTAGTGATGACAGATCAAACAATTAAAGTTTCGCCTATTGCAATGGATGTCCAAATATCAGAGAACAGACTCGAAGATTTTACAAGAAGGTTTAGGGACAAACAGTGTGTCAACAGGATGGATCCCGAAATTCCTCCCGTCAGAACAGAGACTTGCTAGGCGATAAATTTGGATGCGTTAAAACAAGACTACGACTTTTTTTCGAAAAGTATTTCCGATGATGTTTGTATAGTCACAACTAAAGGTCTTGCAGCTTTAAGTTGTCCAAGTGAAAAGATCTCAAAATGGAAAAAAAACATGCTGCTGCGTTACAACCATGGGATACATAAGGCCCAAAACGTTCGACAAGAAGGTGGTTTCCAAGAGTTGAAACATATACCCTGCAGTCTAGATCTAGCACCCAATGATTACAATGTTCCCTAAGTTGAGAAAATAATTACGAGAGCGAAGATTTTCTTCTGATGATGACCTGAAAAGCTTCATCAATGGTTAGTTTGAGGAGCTACCGAAAGAATTTTTTTGAAGTAATGTCGTTATTGCAGAAACGTTGGAATAAGTGTATAGATGTCGAAGGGTCACATGTAGAAGAATATATTTTTTTTCATTGCGCTTTGTCTTCTCCTTCATGGCTAGGTAGATTATATGAAAATTTCCTCTCGTACTAACAAATTTGAAACGGACTCGCTTATCCTTAGAATGAAAATTATGCGGATTTACTTTTAATTCTTTTTACTGCATTCGCTTTTTTACATTGTAATTTCTTTCCAAGTTCATTTTTTTGCAGTTTCGCAACAAGAATCACCCATTTAATTTTGCTGCTATTGTGGAATAACGGGTTGAAGTATTTCATTGTACGTACACACATAGAAAGAAAGCTTTCATATAATACTTGCTTTGAACTGTTAAAGCAGTCTTTGTTGAATAATGAACAGGTAACACCATCTACAACACTAACAATTACGTGCGACTAAAATCAAGTTTTATATCTACATTTGGAAATTCAGGTAGAATAATACAGCGAGAATTTCAAACGCTTTGTGTACCTCCGACACACAAGCGCTGCTAATTAATAGTGTATGATCTTGCAGTATAAAGCATTGTGTTCCGTTTAAAACATACTCGGTGAGCCCGTAGTCGTTCAGAAAGCAAAAGAGCAGAATTTTCCTCATCGTTGTTGTAACAAAGATGATGTTATGAAGCTCACGTGATGAAAGAAATATTCTGACTTTTAACTTCATGAGAACAACATATTTTGCTAGTGTAATTTTTATGGATTTTGCTAGTCTAAGACAGAAGATTTTGTTTTTTTTTTGTAAAATAGGTTTAAAATATTTGAAAAATGCACATAATAACTAAAAGGTAAGTTAAAATTTAAAGACCAACAAAGGCAACTCAGAAAGAAATCCCGTGAAGATAATTGCACAACATTGTAGTAACGATTTTGTATTGAAAAATCATGTAATTGTAGAGAGCTGCGTCATCGTTAAAGAGTTAATTTTCATTAAAATATCGGAGTAATTTCAATGTACTAAAGTACGCTTTAAAACTATCAAAAGGTATTCTAGTTCCTAGTACTTGAGTAAAAGAATTTACTGTTTTCATATTTAATTAACATTAGTAAATTTACTTGACAGAACTTAAGGATTTCGATATCGAAAACCAAACAAGTGAATTATATTATCTTTCCTGTATTTCTGCCTTACAATTTATAGAAATGTGTGAAATAGTAAGAAAAAATCCGGGAATAGAATTGAATAGTTGTACCATGTACTTCTGCGATCGCATAGCTTAGGGTTTTTATAGTATTGCATCACATTATCTTAAAACAAATAATAGAAATTGAGTGAGTTTGTAAATAAATCGTACATACGATTTCATTACCGAAGCCTACCTAAATGCATGAACTAAATGTTTCCTGGCTTAGGACTAGACCCGGATAGTATTGGTTAGCCACCAATAGATGTCGCAACGAAAAGCTTTATTCTTTTCTAATAAAAGATCTGCTTATATATTCAAATCACTTTCACCATTAGTGGCATATGTAATTTGCCAAGTTATCGGTCTCGGATTGAGCCTCGAGCTCGCAACTTTTACACAGTTGGCTCTTCCGTACCTTAACCTCACTCCTACAAATTTGCCGAATACTTGGAGAGGTGAACACACCTACGAGCGCAGCTGTGTGTTCAGCAAGTATAATTATAAGAACACTGCATAATTTGTGGTAGCTTTATTAGAATGTTTTCATTATTCAAATAATTGTTGCAATCTGTGTAATCTAATGTAGCAACTGATTAAAAGTTGCTATAGTAGCATTTCAACAAGTACGATACGTACACTTGCACGATGATTGAAAAACATGCAACTTTATTGTAGCAAACGTTGCAACTTTTGTGCCACTCTTGTTTCCTATAATATTGTTTCACTAATTGCTACAAATTGTTCGCGTCACGGATCTTATAGCTATTTGTAATGCAATTTGCTGCAATTGTGAAAGTTATTCTAGCTTCTTTTTCTGTGTAGGTATTTAACAATTTGTAAGATTAATACCGTTCTTGCATAATGAATTATTCTGCTGCCCCCTGTCAGATAACACAAATGTTGTATCTAATACGATGAAGTAACTGTATCTAGTCAAAATGTGATATTAGAAGATTGAATTTTATGTGGATTTATTGGATACATAAATAACAGAAGGAAACTGCTTCAATTTCTAGAAATATAACCTACATTAAGCCTTTTAAGTTATGCTATAAGATAAATATGCTGATATGTACTCTATAGCGCCTAAGAAATAATTTAATTATACTGTAACATATAAAAAAAAATTCTTTCATTAGTTCATTCTCTTGATCCTAATTTTAGTTTTCTCTTGAAAGGTTATCAGGTTAAAAATCTAAAGTTTTTTATTATTATTATTTCTTATATATTTAAAATGAAACTGTAATTAAATTAGTACATGTGGTGAATAGTAATGAAAAGAAAAAATATTACATTAACCGGTATCTTTTGCAAATGTTTATGAAACGTTGTACGTTAAAGGTTATATCATTGTATGGGTATGTATGGCATCTATATTTCTGTGTCTGTCGCTAATCTCTAGAACGGCATGGCTACATCTCTTGGCATTAAGTGACGCTGGGAAATATTTCAGAGAATCAATCCATCAATACCATGAGCTATATATTAGCTTTATCTTGATTATTGTTTCTAGGCACTGTTTTCAGGTGTACTTCTATATTTTCACTTTTGTTTGAACATTATTCTGTTACCAGCATGGGAATAATTGACTGCATTATGTAGGGATACTTCGTACTGTTTTAAACAAGGTAAGTGCAATTAATAATGTGGATGTAAAATACAATTATTTCATTACAAGTATATACTAAGCAGAGAAAAAACGCTAAGATAATATTTCTTTTGATTTAAAGCAGTTGATACAAGTAAACGTTTCTCTGCGTGTAACACTAATGTTTGTTCAACAACAATATTGTAGTGTATGTAACCACAGTAAGTAACTACAAATATTTTGTTTTTTTTTCACTACAATATGTCACTCATTGTCATATTACGTGCTCGTAAAATCTACTAAAACATGAACTAAAAAAAATAGTTTGTTACGTTTATTGCAGTAAGATCTACGTACACGTTTGATGCGAGAACCATAAATAGGGTGGATATTACCATTGTTTTCATATCACAATACGTTAACTACAAATATATTGTCTTACCACTACATTTCTCTCAGTGTACATTTCAAGAATTATGCTAATTTTAATATATGACACAAACATTCTATTGGTCATCAATTGGGTCTCTGTGGGAGATTATTTTTTTCCTTCTATCTTCACAAATACCGTTCCATTATGTGCCAAAATCTGATTAACATGTGCCATGCGTTACTTTTGGAAACCGGTAATGCTTATTGATATTGGGTTTTCTTTCCGAAATATCTAATGCAAAAGCGCGTATATACTACCAATATACTAGCTCTTGAATAAGTCCGGAGAACAATTACAGTGCCTTGTTGGAGTATAGTCAAGGCTACAGATTTCTATACTAATTTTATTTTAAAATAAAAATGTATTATTTCCTAAATATGAGAAAATAAATACAATTTTCAATATTATGTGGCACCTCCTTCTGACCTTATAAGGGCTTCGACTCCTCTAGTCATAGAATTTATTAATTCTTGTATAAATGTTTCACATATGGAATCCCGTATCTCTCTAAACCTTTCTTCCAGCTCTTCTTTACAGCGTAGCCTTTTGGTAGCTCTTTTTAACTGTCAATTCGTATGTAACACACGTTTTCAATAACATCTATATCGAGTCTTTGGGCTGCCCAAGATAATAACTTTAGCTCGTTGCTGCTTCCTCAATGGACAGTCAATTTTTAGATAATATTTTCCTCAAACCACGACATGGGGTGGTTTTCACGAGATTAAATCCTCCATATTTTACAGCAGGTTGAAAGTGAGCTGGTTGCAACGCCGTATTCGCCTGTCTCCAAATCCAAGAAAGCCGACTTGAAGTTGTTGAACTGTAAAAAAATTGATTCGTCTGTGAAAATCAAATTTTTCCAAATATCATTTATTTCGCTCATGAATGTCGCCGTTTTATCGTCATTGGTGTTAATAAAAGTTCTCTGCAAGCAATACGCCCTTTGAAATCCATCTTATGCACTGCTTAGCAGTTCTCCTTGGAATATCTGCAGAAAATGCGAGAAAATGTCTTTCATTGGTTCACAATGCATGCCAATTACCTTCTGTCTAGTTCAGAGTGCTTGGGTTGTGTATATATATATATATTTTTTTGGCAATATCTCGCCTACTTTTATCATATTCAGAATGCCCTATAACTCGTCCTCTTGTAAAGGGTTATACGAGGGTAAGTCAAAAATTACTTACTTTTAGTTCCACAACTGTATTAAACAAAGATAGGTGTACAACAGGTACATTATTTTTCGATATAGTCTCCACCTTTAGCAATGCACTTGGTCCAGCGAGCCACAAGCTTCCGTATGCCTTCCTGGTAGAAGGTTTTCGATTGGTCGTGAAGCCACTTTTGCACCGCATCCCGAACGTCTGTGTCCGAGGCAAAACGACGACCTCTCAAAGCTTCCTTGAGCGGTCCAAAGAGATGAAAGTCTGAGGGAGGGAGATTAGGGCTGTAGGGAGGGTGTTCCAGAGTCTCGAAGCCCAATCTGTTGATAGTTTTTATGGTGTTATGGACCGTGTGCGGGCGGGCGTTGTCTTGCAACAACGAAACTTTCTCTGAGAGTAGGCCACGGCGTTTGTTTCGAATTGCTGGTTTCAACTTATTCGCCAACAAATCACTGTACCTCGCACTATTTATAGTAGTCGTCCAGTATAGGGTATTTTTCGTCCCAAAACATGGCTAACATCACCTTCCCAGCCGATGGCGAGGTCTTGAATTTTTTCGTGCTAGGGGATCCAGGGTGTTTCCATTCCATACTCTGGCGTTTCTATTCGTGCTGGTAGTGATGAACCCACGTTTCATCAATGGAAATGGGCTTCTTATATAATTTCAATTTTTAAGAGCAGACAGGGGGCAAAGGCTAACTACCATCCAATGTATATCCTCTCGTAATCTAACCAACGTCACCTTTGAAGTTTCACAAAGAAGCTACTTGGCTCGTGCCGTATTCATAGACTTCATTAATGATCTCTACTTATCCTCCGAGTATTGCAATTATTTGGCCCATGTCAGACGACCCAAAAATTTTTAAGAGTGTAACGAGAGTATGTGATTCAGATTCAAGACAGAGAGACTTAAACCAACTGTTAAACCAACTATTGTGCAATAACAACATGCATTAAAAAAAAAATTTTTTGCTAAGAATGTATTATTTGGAATTTTTCGTAAGTACTAAATAAATGAGTAAATATTGTTGTTGAGCAATGAAGATTGCTATTTGTTGAAATTGACATAAAATGATATAGATCTACACCTTTGGCCTACATAGGGCAATTTGCTTAAAGAAAAATGCAGTAAATCAAAGTATACATGTATTATATGAAATGAGATCTTTCCAAACCCTTGTACAGCTGCGGAAGTTTGCAGTTGTATCAAGATTACCGGAAGATGTATGTACCGTATATGATAAATTAACGGGCCGGCCGACGGTTTAAAGTTTCCAAACCGCACTGAGATTAGCGGGGTGAATCCCATGTCGACCGTCTGTCCCTTATCGACGAGCACGGGTGGAAATCCGACCTTTGGGACACGACGGTAGAATTTCGCAGACCAAGCCAGCAGAAACTGTAAAGTTTCGATGCTAACACGATCACTAAGACCGACATCATTGCTGCTAGATCTTTTTTGTTGTTGTTGTGTAACTGGGATGCTCATCTTACAATTATTAAGCCCGTCATTCCTTATGCATGGTAGGAGCAAATCTGCAAAACTTGACGCGAATGCACTTAGACACTACTTAGTAGGATTAAGAGCCTCTTCTTAGTTTGCTTTAGTAAATGCAATATATCGATCAATACTAAGGATGTTGCTTGCTCAATTCAAGGCAATATCAGAATGCATAAATCAATTTTTTATAACGTATATGAAAAGCTGTCTCCAAAATTGAAGATATCCACAAGACTAAAAGCGAAGCGGGTATTAATCTGTCAACGATTACACTGACTATTTCATTACGTACGCTAACAACAGACTTGCAGAAAAACTGTCTACATTCTTCTTTCTTTTCTTAAAATGTTGAAATTTACAGTTTTAATGTAAATATAATTACGCGGGAAAATACTATTCTGCGATTATTATCTGTTCTAGAATTTCCTTTATAAACATTTCCCTACATCGTTCTTTAATAAATTAAATATGAAGTTACGCAGATAAGCTTTTCGTTTCAAAACATAGAGTGCTATGACCAAATACTATAAACTTTTGTTTCGCTAAAGATCCCTTTCGCGGGAATTTTGAGACAGGGGTTACTTGAGCTGTTCTAGAAGCTGTTTAAGCTATTCCAAGGGCTGTCTAAGCTTTTCCGGGAGCTGCTGGTGCTGTTCCGGGAGCTGCTTATCCTATTGCAGGAGCTGTTTAAGCTGTTTAGGGAGCTGTGTAAGCTGCTTAAGTGGTTTTCGCCACGACGTCACGGGTCACGTGACATACCCGAGGTAGGAGTGGTAGAGATAAAAAGTTAATTTGAGCCCTTATGCTAAATCTTATGAGATTTTGGCCTCAAACTCCCATAGCTATTCTACTATCATTTCCCTGCATACTTTGCCCAACAAGTTAACAAGCACGTACATATATGTAGGTAGCGAAAATGAGCAGACAAATGTTGATTAGAGTTCAGTATAAAACGAATAAATTTATCTAAAGCACCTCAGCAAATGTTTTCAGTAGTAAAAAATATAATGAGAACCAGGGGCGGAGTGTCCATAAGGCCTCAAGGGCGCGTGTCCTCTCTGATATATCGTTTAAAAATTTAATTCCATTTATAATAATAAATTATTCCAATTTTCGTTACGTAATTATTACAAAAATACTATTTCAATATTCCTCGGCTACCTACTTATTCCGTGGTCAATATTGGGAAAATGAATTATGTCTCATACCTTATAGTTACAACGTACAATTGCGCCCCTGGTTGCTATGACAACGGTACGATGCCTGACCAAACAACCAATCACAGTCTAGATGATGTATATGCAATATACGAATCTAGGACGCAGAATTTCCCCGTTAAATTTTATTTTAGCTACAGGAGGGGTGTTGCCATTTACTGTGGATTTTTACTTAGTGGCAAGTAACTGTGTTTTTGTTATTTATGTTTAACCTTAAAAATGATCAATTTAGTGTAATTTAAGTGACTAATTTTTTCTGGAAGAAAAAAAAAATAAAAAAAGTTACCTTAACTAAAATTAGAACAAAGAATGGAAAGAAGATGCGAAAATAGAATGTGACGTTTTTCAATGGGCGTTTATAAAAAAAATAATTGGATATGTGAATGTGAAGTTTCAAATTTATTATATTGTTTTCCGTGTCTTATTCTGTAGATACTGCGTCTGGATCAGATTTCAGATGGGATAGGAATAGTGCACCACCTATCCACCAAAATAAAGAAACACAAAGAATCTTGTGGTCACATTAATACCTGTGTGGCATTTGCATTGCTTGATAAAATAAATATTCTGATAGAACTCAGTTCTGCTTATCGATAACATATTGTCGATTATAACGAGAACATTAAGAAAAATCGTTATATCATGTGGAGGTAGACGACTCGATCGGGTACGTACAATATTTATATGGTAATTTGTTTCGTAATTGCTCAGTCGTATCCGAAAGACCAAAAAACAACATTAGCAGTGATATAATTATAATCAGGTTCGATAAATAAGTAACTTTCTTCATTCGAAATAAATAACTTCACAAACAAAAATTCACAATGCCTTTTAGAAATTAGTAAAAACTGCAATTCAAGAAATCATTAGTTCGAATAATCTTCTTTTTGCTTTCACATCTAAATAAAAGAAAACGCTGCACATGGTAGCCCCACAGTTTATCATTCACTCATAGCGTTCCAGTTGTTTCCGATCGCTCAGTATATTAAAACGTTTAATATGTTGTATTAAATTTTATTGTGCTTTTGAACTGACTCTTGCAGATGTTAGCGAAAAATCGCTGAATTTTGTGGTATTTTGCGGAATTAACCGATTTTTCTGTTAATCTGGATCTGACGCTGACGTCGAGAGCATTTAAATAATGCTAGTGTTTTTAAAGGAACTTCAAATACAATCCAAAATAAAATGTTGGATTCTATGCTTGCCTTTTGCAGAATAGAATCTTCATGGCAAATTAAAAATTCCGATTTATTGCGTGACGAAACTACAGATGTAACAAATTGGTGTCAGATGGTAATTATATTCGGATATAACTTTAGTGGCAAAATTTATTAGTACTTTTGGGGATTTAAGGATGGGCAACATTCAGACACACATAAAAAATAAATATCCTTGTGCACATTATATTCACTGCTATGCACACTAGTGCAGTGCTCGAATTTTTTAATAGTCTGTCAGGAGTTCATATTTACCATATTTTCAATTTTGCATTAACGACTGCTGATTTTCCTGCATTAGGGAATATAATCTACCATGCACAGACCTGCGTTTCGCCGTTTTATGACTCGTCAATGTACCTTTGTGGAAGGCGGTAGCTGTAATTGAAACATACGGAGATAGTGGCTACATGCATGGATGAAAATATCTAATTAAAGATATTCTAGTTATTGAAAATGTCGAAATTAATTGCTATATATGGAAAATGTCTAAGACGTATTCGATCCTTAGGTGTGCTTTAGCTCAGATATTCTTAATAATTTTGCTAAAACATTTGAAATAGTTTTATACTCGCGCATACAACCTCATCTTAAAAGCTACATCCCCCCTCTTCAATATGGTTTCGTGGAAAAAAGACCAACCGTAACCAATCTAACGTACTTTGTACACACTGTGTAACAAATATGCTGGAGGGTCGTGGTCAGGTAGATGTAGTTTACACTGATATTTCTAAAGCATTCAACAAGATTAACAATATGATTTTGGTTGCAACATCGAACCTGTTCGGTTTAAGTAGTTCACCTAAACAATTTATTTCATCTTACCTTCATCAAGGATGAAGGTGTTGATTTTCACTTGAGCAATATCTTGCAACATCAGAAGTTTCACGTCAGGGATCAAATTTAGGTCTCATGCATCCATTCAATTTATTCATCAACAACATGTTTGACTGCAGTGAATGTAAAAAGTATATCTTTGCTGATGACCTGACAATATTTACTGAAATTAATATAGTAGACGATTGTTGCTATTTACAAAACCAGATTAATAAAATAATTCAGTGGCGTACTGACAACAAACTTCAAATGAATGCTTCTACGCGTTACGTTCAGTAATTAACGAGACAAACTGTATTAATGAGCAAACTACTATTAGATGAAACTTTCTGCGGGCCAAGTTGGCAACTTTGGGGACAAATTATGTCAGCTGTTTGAAATAAATAAAAGCAAACATAACCTCTTTTGTTCATTTCAAAATGTCGGCTCCTCTCGAAACATGTACTGTGGAAGAGTAACGTTCAGCGACAGGATTTTTCTTACCCGAAGGTGTGAAGCCGGCCGAAATTTACTCGAGAATGGTGAAACAGTATGGAGAAAAGTGTTTAAACCGCGGAAACGTGTATAAGTGGATTGAGCAGTTTAAATCGGGTAGAACAAGTCTCACCGATATTCATCGCTCCCTACGACCGGTTGAAGTGTCGACCGACGCGCTACAAAATCGCATAAATGACTTTATTCTCGATGACAGGCGTATGAAAATTGTGATAATAGCTGACTTGTGTAATACTAGTGTTGGAACTGCGTACTGAACCATTCATGATAAGCTGAATTATCACAAAACGTGTTCAAGATGAGTTCCAAGACAGTTGACTCAAGTCTATAAAGACACCCGTGTTCGCATTTGTTCTGAACTCAAACGACGCGCGACGGTCTTTAACTCAAACGAAGTTAATGTTTTTCTAGACCGTGTTATAACCTATGATGAAACGTGGATTCACCCCTATGATCCTGAATCCAAACGGCAAATTCTTGAATGGAAACACCCGGATTCGTCCCCTAAGAAAAAATTCAAAACCCTCGCGTCTACCGGTAAAGTGACGTTAACGGTCATTTCCACCATCAGAGTATCAATCATACATAGGAGGGACGTTCAGTAATTAACGAGACAAACTGCATTAGCGGGAAAACTACTGAATATTATTAAATAAAACTTTCTGTGGGCCAAGCTGGCAACCTTTGGGACAAATTAAGTCAACTGTTTGAAAGAAATAAAAGCAAATATAGCCTTCTGTTCATTTCAAAATATCGACTTTTTTTGAAACGTGTACGACGGAAGAGCAACGTTCAGTAATAAGATTTTTGTCATCCGAAGCTGTGAAGCCGGCCGAAATTTGCCCGAGAATGTTGAAACAGTATGGTGAAAGGTGTTTAAGCCGCTGAAACGTGTATAAGTGGATTGAACAGTCTAAATCGGGTAGAACAAGTGTCACTGATATTCATCGCTCCGGACGACCGGTTAAAGTGTCGACCGACGCGCTACAAAATCGCATATTCTCGATGACAGGCGTATAAAAATCGTGACAATAGCTGATTTGTGTAACGTTAATGCTGGAACTGTGTATTCAATCATTCATGGCAAGCTGAATTATCGCAAAACGTGTTCGAGATGGATTCCAAGACAGTTGACTCAAGTCTATAAAGACACCCGTGTTCGCATTTGTGCTGAACTCAAACGACGCCCGACGGTCTTTAATTCAAACGAAGGTAATGACTTTCTAGACCGTGTTTATAACCTGTGATGAAACGTGGAGTCACCACTATTATCCTGAATCCAAACGGCAAAGCCTTGAATGGAAACATCGGAATTCGCCCGCTAAGAAAAAATTCAAAATTCTCGCGCCTGCCGGTAAAGTGATGTTAACGGTCTTCTGGGACTCTCAAGGCCCAATTTTTTGTGACTATTTAGAAGGACAACGTACTGTGAACAGTGAATACTATTGTAACTTGCTTCAACATAAACTGAAGCCTGCGATAAGAAGAAAACGCCAGGGTGCTCTCTCAAAAGGTGTGATTCTGCTGCACGATAACGCCTGCCCCCCATACTGCCCAGAAAATGCGATTGAAAATTTGGGTGGGGGGGTTGCCACATCTTCCTTACAGTCCCGACCTCGCACCCTCCGATTTTCATCTGCTCGGTCCGCTCAGAGTTTTTACGCGGCACCTAGTTCAAAGACAATAAAGCGGTGAAACAAACTGTAGTCAAACAAGTGGCTCGGTCACCAAGGTCAAGAATTCTTCAGCACTGGAATTAGAAAGCTCACAAAGCGACGGGAGTGCCTAAATGTTGGTGAAGACTACACTGAAAAGTAGTGTAAATTTCAATGTCATTGCATTAAATTGTTTTTTTCCATAGTCCATTTGTCTCGTTAATTACTGAACGTCCTTCGTAAGCGCAGTGTTGTATTCCATTCCAAGAAAATGAAAACAATTTATTCTAACTACAGCATTGATGCCTCTCCAGTGACTCGTTATGCTGTGATAAAAGATTTGGGAGTCTATTTTGATCCTTTTCATAGTTTTCCACATCCCTACAATTACATTGTAAAATCTTTTCTAAAAATTTTAGGATTTGTTACACGCAATTGGCAATTATTTCAAGTTATGTAAGAAGGTATCTTGTTTATGCATCACACATAGAACTGATTGAAAAAGTTCAGCGCAAATTTCTCAATTATCTTTCTTATAAAACCATACGGATTTATCCAATGCCTGATTTTGATCACAGTGTTCTCTTGCAGCAATTTGGTACATTTGCCACTCCAACTCAACAGCTTGAAGTTCTTGCACAACTTTATGCATAACAATATTGATTGTACTTAGCCATTATCCGAACTAAATGTATTGGTACCTCAATTTTCCGCTCGTAAGATCGTAAATTTTCACATACCAACTGTTACAATTAATTCAGATCTCCATCCTCCCTCCATAGTCATGACATGAAACTTCAATAGCACTTTACAATACCGTGATATAAATTACAATACACTGCAATACATGCTTTGTTTTTTATTGCTATATATTGTTGCAATTTATTATAGTTTAAGATTTTTTGTTTTGTCTGCTGTCTAAATTTAAGTATTATCTTGTAATTGGATTGTAACAATCTGTTGGATGATATACTATATCCTGTTGTTATTTGAAGTCAGGCATTCAAAAACATAATAATAATATACGAGGTGTTCGATTAAAAAAACAAACTAGTATCGTGCGCTATGGAAATTGTGTAGTTGGATATAATTTTATGTATTTCAGAGCTTGCCTCCGAATATTTTTTATTTGAAAACTTTTTCTTTAAATTAGGTACAGACACTAGGAAGACACACTATATGCACTTGAAAAACGATCGCAATTAGTAGAATTTATTTGTTGGGTTTGTTGTGTTGACGCCAAACAATTAAAACACCTAAGTGCTTTTGTAGTATTCACTACTGCGACGCAAAACTTTACTGCACAGAAAATTCTATGATGAATGTAATAGAAAGTAAAACTTTAAGTGAATATTAACTATACTTTTTGATGAAAACACTCTTCTCTGCCCAACACAAATATATTTTTTAGAAAAATCAATATCTTACATTTTACATAATATATGGACTATGTTTTAAATTGCCTATTAAATTATTATTTGATCCGATGGAGATTACATCACAATCACCTGTCAACAGGCTCAAATTCATTATAAATAATGTTTTTTTTTCTCATTAATATAGAAGTACGTGCAGTGTTGGTGCAAGTCTGTGCAGTGATGGTGTTGTCATCGTTCGCGTAGCTCGAATGTGGGCTTTGCTTTGTAAGCTTGGGGATTCTACGCTAAATGGATTTTTAAAATTGCACCTTTTAAATTTCATTAGTGTTTCGTTTAGACAACCATATTTTTCTGTATATTACTTTTTGGGATTCACTTTACGCACGATTAAGCACTCTTGGGCATAACTTGCCTGGATGATGCTTTTTATATATATGAGATGTAATTCATAAATTTACTGTTTCATAACGGCTTACACAATTTTGAGATGATTTTAAATATGAAAATGTTTGCTGCTTTTATGAGCGTAAGATGTTCTTTTTGAAGTTTCAGGTAAATCCGCAAATTTTAATTGTTTTAATCTTCAATATTTTTTATGCTTTCTTCTAGTCTGAAGTAGGGTTACAACCAATTTGCCGGCTAAGGGATTTAGGAATAACCTAAGAAACTAGTATAGATAAACCTTTATGACTGAGTAAAAACGTATTTTATTAAAGTAACACAGTCTATATAATAATAATTACCTCTTCTTATCAAAATTAAATTAAGATTGACCTTGTTTTGTTTACATATACACTATGGCGCAAACTATAAAATAAAGGAGGTTGAAAAATATTTTTAAAAATGTTGCAGCTGATATCATTGGATGTAAATAAAGTCAAGTTGAAATATACCTGGTCAAATAATGAATTTCGCAAGTTTTTGTAGGTACTACCCTGAAGACGCCGATAGATACACTGCCGAAATAGCGGATTATCTCAATCCAACAAACGATGGAAATATCCCGAACAACAACCCAAATAGTAATCTATCGTTAAGAATACGTTATAAGTTGAAGTACTGGGTTATTTTTGGTACAGGCAAATAATTATTTCTATGACCGTGTTCATATATTGCTTCTGTGTATCGGCTCATTAAGCTGTGAGGATATGTCAGCCCATAGTATTTAGCAGAATTGCGCAATACCTTTCATACATTTATTCATAAAGTCCTTGTGGTGCAACTAAGAAGACTTAGATGAAATGAAGGGATACATGTGGAATGCACAATACTCATTTCAAGAATCACAAAATGCTTATCCATTAATACTGACAGTGTAGACTTGAAAAAAGGTTTAGATCGATGCATATTGTAAATTTTATTACAATGTACACCGATCTAAACCTTTTTTTTGTATTTAATTAAACGATACGTAATTTTTTCACTAGAAATCGAGTAGGATATTGAAGGAAATCGCAGAATAAACTCCATTGTGATTTCGAACATTCAGACCATTATAGAAACTACACCTGGTTAGTTTTAAAGCTATAAAAGGGCTCTGTGATGATTCTAATGGATAAAAAGAATTTGTTGTGATTCTCGAAGAGTATTTGTTATGTGTAAGTACCTCAATGTGTGCATGTTTCAGATTTTTATAATACTAGCATGAACGTCACTTAGAGTCTTAGGCGTGCATGAGTTTTTATCAAATCGATTTTTAACATACCATTGTAGTTGGTTTCTACTCCGACCTAAATTATAGGTCAAATCTATGTTTTCCAAGTATGCGTTCTCGTGTATTCGGTAATAGCTGCCTTAGATTTTAATTTGACATACACTTTGAGCATCTTCTTCATTTACCCACTGGTGTCAAAATGTCATATCTAGGAGAGAAAAGAATATGTGGTGGGAACACAGTATGATATTGTCTACCATAGCTACTAAATCAAATTTGGTGGTCAATCCGTACTTAAATATTCATGTCTGTTAGTGATCGTAAGCGAAGAATATTAGTTTTGAAATTAAGGTGTGCTTTTTATATATGTATATAAACAAGTTAGTCTTGAAAGGGTTTTGTTTTACCAGGATGCAAATCTCAAGTTATCAAACAAGACGGCATCAATAATTTATTCATTATAGAAAATTAAAATTATGGGTTTTGACACCATAACCCTCATATAAGCTTAACATCAGCAGGTAATAATTCAACCGTCTTTCTCTACATCGGACATTATTTACGATTTCAATAAGATGCAAATTTCCTTTTACCAATCTCCCATGTGGCGTACTAAAGTATACGATAAGAATTTGTATCTGACCGCGTCTCCGTAAGGGAGGAAGAACTTTCCACTTTTTCTCGAAATTGAAGGATACACCTGAGCTATTTCGAGAAACAACAATATGCAAACGCCAGAAACTTCCTTATCCAATAAAACTTCCCGATAGAAAACGCGAAGCTCGCAGCGTTTAGATCGCACCAGCAAGTAGGCGTATGCATCAAGTTTCGCATCGACGCCTTTCGCAAAAATTTTTCGTCTGTTCGTCTTCCGCTTTGTCTGATGTTCCACACGGATCGGATCGGCTCGATCTTTCTTTCAAAATAGGGCGGCTTACAATTTCAAGTAGCTTCCGGCCGGTTCAATTCGATTTCAGGTGATTGGAAAAGCTATTTGTATGCATACTTGCGAGAAAAATGTTTTGAATAGATAGGTTTAATCTGGAGCAGTGTATGTTATTTCCTCCAGTAGATACTCCGAAATTGTGAAGGAAACGTCAATTACAATTGGCAGATTATTATTAATGGAAGTTTATAGGACTTCACAGAAATAACTTTTACTGCATGTTCTTAATATTGCTTTCAACTACGGATATGTTGGCAAATCTGCTTTTTTCTTATGGCCCTCATTTACACTACTTGAAAGTATTTGTTCACACTTTGTTCTGTAAAGAAAACGAAATGATGCGAATTTCTATCGAGTGTCGTTCATATTTGTTATACCTTGAAAGAATACGCTAATTGTTGTAAACATTAAGCTGTAGCACACATCCCCACACCACATTCAATTTAAAATAATGCGCAGATGCCTATCTCGTTACTTATCAATCGCCTTGGATGGATAGAAATACATTTGAAGGATATTTATGATAAATATTACGTTATCGGAAACTTTTAACCACTTACCATTTACAAAATAAAATAAGTAGGTTGGGGTATCCTGTATACAGAGTGAGTCGCGAGGAACGGACCAATCTCCAAGAGTGAATTGTGCACGTGAAAATAAAGTATGTTCTTATCCGATTTTCATTTGTTTTCAAGTTATAGCGTAATTAAGAAAATTTTGTGGGCTCCTTGTAAATGGTGCAAATTTTCGCTTGTTTTCTAGTTAATACGTCTTAAATAAAATAAAAATATCCTTCCATTGACTACCCATATAAAACAAAATGTCAGACAGGTTCCAGAGCTTTGGATTGGTCGCGGTGGTCCAATTAGTTGGCCTCCAAGATCTCCAGACCTCACACCAGACCACACTGGACTATTGTTTATGGGGATGGGTCAAAAATGCAGTTTACAAGGTAAAAGTCGACACTCGGGATGCACTAATTCAACGTATTAGAAATACTGCAGCCGATATTAAAGAAAAACAAGTAATCAAGAGAGCAATAAACGCCCATCATAGACGACGCATAAAAAGTTTAGAGGTCTATGGCGGTGCTTTTGAGCATTTATTTCATAAGTGATTCGACAAAACAGTCAATAAAAACCCAAACAACAACGTGGTAACAATAATCTCGTTAATGAAATAAAAAAAGCAAATGTAACCAGGGTTATACATAAACAAGGCAAACACAAAAAGTGGCGTCAATGATTCAAAGTACCTCAATAACTAACGCTGGCCACGAGCGGTACCGCGCATCGGCGTAGAATCAGTTCGGACCGAGAGGTACGGTAGTATTACTTCTTCTGCGGAGCAGTACGGACATTTTCGCTGCCGGTCATTTGCGCAGTTGTTTATCTGTCCTAGAAAAATTATGATTTCGTCAGCAAAACGACCGCGGTCGGACAAACTTCGAAAATTTATTGCAGAAATTCCAGACTTAATATATGAAGGTGCTAAAATTAAATGTGTAATCTGTAAAATCCCGTTAATGTGTTGGTCCAGACAACATTGTCTACGACACGTAAATAGTGAAAAGCATGTCTCACAATGAAAAATTTATATTTAATTTATGCGTTACGTTTATCGCATGTAATATACCGTTTAATTTACTAGACAATGAACCATTTATCTGCTTTTGGAATAACTATTCGGAGTGCAAATTACCAAGTCGAACATCGCTACGAAGAATTGTGCCATCTGCGCGCGAACATATTGAACAAAAAATAAAATCGGAGTTGAAAGATCAAAAATTGTGGTTATGTGTCGACGAAACAACAGATCGGAAGAAATATTCTGTTCTTAATGTAATGGCACGCAAATTGGAACCTCATCAATCGGCACCTTCAATTCTATTAGTCTCCAAACGAATACAACAGTGTACTGCCGAAGTAATTTCAAAGTTAGTGTTAAATACATTGGACAAGTTTGAACTTTCAACAAACCAACTCTTGATGTTAGTGAGTGATGGTGCTGCAAACATGCTTTCTGTAGGCCGGTCTCTTAAAAAGCATCCTGCTAATTTGTTACACATTACGTGTAAAATTCATGCTCTCAATCTTGTGGCGGATAGTATCAGAAAATGTTATCCTGAGGTAGACGCTTTAATAGCGCATACCAAAGCAGTATTTGTCAAATCACCGAAACGTATTCCCGAATTTCACAGACTGTGCCCCCGTATACCAGAGCCACCAGAACCTATTCTAACTCGTTGGGGAACATCGTTGCAGGCAGCGTTTTATTATCACAAATATTTTGACAATATTAAGAACGTGGTTTTACAATTCGATACGAGGGAAGCTGCCGCTATCCAGAAAAGCCAGTCGAAATTTCAAGATAGTCAGGTTAAAATGGATTTAAAAATCATTCACGACAATTACTTCGGGCTAGCAGATGCAATAGAAAAATTACAAAATCCTGCGGTGCCGTTAGAAGAATCTCTACAAATAGTGCAACATGTTCACGCACAGCTATGCGCGATTGAAGACGCAAAAAATGTTTCTGTTCTAGAAAAATTTGAAAGTGTTTTTGAGAAAAATTCTGATTTTGGCACATTAAAACACATTTGTGAAGGTGCGTCAACAGAATCGTTAAGTTATTTGAAAGATTATTTTACTTACGCAAATATTACGTCACTAGATGTAGAACGTTTGTTCTGTGCATATAAACGCATTTTTTCCTCATGCCGTACTAGTTTTGCCGAAACAACAGTTGAAACATATCTAATGTTGCAGATATTTAACAGACATTATTCACTTTGTGATTTCAAGGAGGGCTCTTAAAATGGTAAGTGTTTGAGCACGTGTTATTTAATTTTTATTTAAAAGATGAGCGAAATTATTTGCGGCAGCAAACATCTCTATTAGCAGAATAACTCTAGTGGAACGCGAGGCCTGGTCGACTCTACGCTACTGCGCGGTACCGCTCGTGGCCAGCTTTATCAATAACGTTTTGTGGATACCTGTATATAAAATATTCAAATTCTACCAACAAAAAATAAATTCCAATTCAGTGAGGTCATTACAACCATTTAAATTCATAAAAAAACGAATAAAATTAGGTTTACATGAAGTTAAAATTGTCTACTGCATAATTAATCGACTGCTAAGTTAAATTTGTGAAATTGTTCAATTAAAATCAGGCAAAAGTTATTATAAGAGAACCAAAATTATTTAAAAGTGTCTATCAGTACTCATACATGCATAAGTGCAATAAACAGTTAACATAGGTAAAGAATGTCCCGCACTTTGATTTTTATACTTAATGTATTGAGCTTCAGTTTTAGATAAACCAGAGCAGGTACAGTGTAATATCGAATGACAGAGATCACAAGAGATTTGACTATCCAGAGGAATGGCAAGATTACAATAAGAACAATTTATAGTAGCCATAATAACTATAAAAAGAAATGAAAAAGAAAGGAAGTGACAAACAGGAAAAACACAATGAGGCCGTGGTAAAAATGAGAAGGAAAAGAATAGTATAAGGCCGTGGGAACAGTGAAGGAAAACAACCTGTATATAGGGAACAGAAAAGAAAAATTAAAAAGAAGACAGCAAAAAGAAAGCCCGCAAAAAAAGATGAAAGAAATATCTATATTTGTAAATAATAAAGCTTACACAATAATGTGGAATTTAAAATCAAGCATAATAGAATAAATACAGAGAAAATGAAAGATAATTGTAGCAAAGAAAAGGAAAGCCCTTACTTCAGAAGACACGAGCCAAAAAAAAATCCGTAAAGTATAACTTATAAAACGAGCAGGAGAAACGGAGCAACACTGCACTGCACGACCGCTATACATACAACTGTACATGTGCTATACACACATACGTGATATAGAATACAGGAAATAAAAGTGAATGTACTTGCACTTGTGCATATTTCTAAAATAATACTGAAATGTTCAGGGTGTTCAATTAATGCAGGCCAACATGAGGAATGTCCTTTTTAAAGGACATACTGGTAGATACTAATGTACCATTGAATGCAGCGTAAAGTAACATAACATATGTAAGTAAGTTACATTCAGTACCGCCTTATCTTTCCATGAAAATTGCGACGTTGTCAAGTTGTTCCGCAAAAAATGAAAATTCAAGAAAAATCAGTGCACTATAATAACCATGAAAATAACTTTATTAGTGTGAATTAACGAAAGATATTTGGCAGATATGAAGAAGAGGAGTAACTTAAAGGTCTTAGATATGTAGAAGTTTCGCATCATGAACAGGGTTTTTTTTTGACATGTATAAAAACTTCACAATTTTCAAATATCAAGAACATTGTTTATTTTTATGTTCCAGTTACCCCATGAAAGCCCTCAAATTGACGTTTCTGAGAAGATTACAATTTTATTTTAGAATGTACAAATATTTAAGTAAATTGAGAGGCTCTCATTCACAAACAAGTGTATTTTCGATGCTGGAAATAAATTTTCAAATATTACGTTACAGAAATAAACCAGTAAGCGCGTGGACTGGCGCTGACACAAGGAATTTTGAGAAAAATGCGTTTTAGATCGATGTCAACTTTTCTAGGCGATGCTCATACTCTTCCTTTTCGAACTTTGAAAGCCATTTTGACCATGTTCCCGCCGGTCGAATTTTGAACATTTAATTAAATTAATCCATTTTTATTATTTCTATTGTTTTTGTTGTTAATATTCTTATTTAATATTCTTATGAATTGTCAAAGTTGCGTTGTGTGATAAACAGTTTTGGGCAAAAGCTAGGTTGTGGTTAATGCAACGTCTATTTATTTTGTATTTGTGATGGCTAGTTAATTCATGTTTCAAAAAGTAGGGTGAAAGGCTAAGATAATACCTCTGGTACTAATATGGTTTAATACAGCAATATTTTAACTTATATTAAGTCAATATCGAAACGCTAACTAAACAAATCTTATTGTTTCCTTTTTATTTTATTGTGATCTTCGTCTATCTGGTTTAAAATCATGGATTTCTGTTTTGTGTATTTATAGCTGTTGTGTTATTGCTAGAGTTTATTAAAAAGGTGGTACCGGCAGTGGCGCACCGCATAAAAGTAGGTACGTAATATACAGTATTAGTGAAAAATAATATTGTTACCTTTTCCTATCGTCATGACGTTTACTTTTACAATGTTTTCTACATTCAAACCTATTGCGACTTAGCAATCCGCTATTGCATATTGTGCAATAAATATGCGGACTTCTATATTCTGATCCAGGGAAATGCCTGATATATTTATTCACATTCGAAGGGAACGTTACACCCTTTGGGCGTCCCATTTCCGCGTACTTATTTGGCGTGCAGCGTGCAACGTACTATCGCTTTGAACTCTTTCGCGGTACCGTCGAGATCGACTACGAATTGAAAATTACCCCTACCCACGCCACTACCCCTACGCTACCGCCATCCGGCACCACCTTTTTAACAAACTCTAGTTATTACAGTTTTGAAAAGCATAATATATTTTGTTTCGGCAACGTAATATTGGAAAATGTATTTCCAGCATGGAAGATACACTTGTTATTTAATAAAAGCCACACAGTTTACTTAAACATATAAGTGTAAACATACATAGTATCTTTTATTTGAAACATTTTTTCCTATCCTTTATATTAACTGAGATATTGGACTTCCTCGCACTAATGGGATGTATATTTTTATTTTAAACATAAACAAAAAATCCAAGAAATATGACATATCCTAGTGTTCATCTATGTGTATCTATATAAACGGAGTGAATTCGACCGAAACGAAATGAGATTTATGCTTGAAGGCGTGCGAAAAATAAACCCGTTAAAACACGAAGGCAATCTCAATTTAGGGAGCAACTTGCCTTTCACACTAAATTTACTTTTCGAGTCGTCGTCTTACTTTCCAACTTCGCTAGGAGTTCGCTATCCACCACCACCTTTCCCTCTGATTTTCTGAACACGTCGCATTAATAATGCGTCGAAATTAGGCCGATGTCAACTGAAGGGGATGTGACGCCGTTTTCGGGCGGCTACGCTGCCGGAACGAAGTGGTTCGGCAAAACAAATGTCGGGGAAGTTTGTCGAGTACCACTGCTACCATAACCATCACCGCAACATTAGAAACTAAATTTTCACACTAGTGGCGGTTGTATTATCCGGTCAAGTGAGGCTAATTGCCTACAGTTTACGCAGCCTGTAATCTTGACATGTCTTCACGTGTGTGGGACAGACGTGCTTCGCAATACGAAACTGCCGAGATTTTAGAAACATTCGCTTGATTGTAAATTATGCTAACATTGTTATCGCTCTGCAAGTGAGTTTTCTTTCTTAGACTACCCTTATATTGAAATATTTAATCAAATATACATTATAATAACAATACGAACTTGATACTCCGGTAGTTTAATATTTAAAATGCGAACGAAAATGACGTGTTACTCACGATCAATAATTTTAAAAAATTACTTCATAATTTGACAGTTATTGTGACCTCTCTATTCAACTGCGCTCCGTATACAAATACCGTGTCCTTTAATGACTCTAGATGAAAAAAATGGAATTTTGAAATAATTTTTAGTCACCATTCACAGTCAAAATTACTTTCATTGAGAATTCATTTCTTAACGTGTTTTCTATAACAGTTAGCGCTAAAAGTCTTTTGTAAATGAGCAAAAAGACGTTAAAACTTCGCTCATCTGTTTTCGATAGCATTTGTTAATTTTCGATCAATAATAACTTACTCAACGATTTCTATTTAAAGATATTTGTTATTCATAAAATAACAACGCTATAGCCGGTCAGAATGGTTTCTCCTCATTCCTTGATTTTGATTTGTTTATATTTCGCATTGTAATTTTGGGGTTTCGTTTATTTCCTTTTAGGGGTTTTGTCGGTATCACATTTTTGGATCATAATCTTTTTGGATACACCTGATTTTGGCTTAGGCTTTTTTTGTCGGTACCACATTTTTGGATCATAACCTTTTTGGATACACCTGATTTTGGCTTAACGTTTTTGGATCTGCTTTTCGGGGTACATCGTTTTTGGAGATCCTTCTTGTTAGGCATAACCTTTGTGGTTATTCCGTTTTTGGCTTAACTTTTTGGATTATACCATTTTTGGAAATTTCACCAAGAGAAATGTATAGTAAATTATATTACAATTGCAGAGTATCCTACCAGAATCGACGGTTACTAAAGTGACCAACTATCGAAGTAAGTAGAAAATACCCTATTATTGTAGTTTTTTGAAGTGGCTGCCTGTACTCCATATTTATAATAAAAATAGTACACCAAAATTATAAACAGCTTTAACATTATAGTAAAAAAAGTACTAGCACATTGTAGGTAATTACCACACACTTACAGTAAAATTGTCGTTAAAAAGTATTACTACAAAATGTGCTTATTACCACACACATTATTAGTTGTACTATCCTTGTTCAAAGCAGCACGACATATCCGTACATACTGCAGTAAATTATTCTCTTGCTTGTAACAGAATAATGTTTAAACAAGAGGGAACTTAATGTGGAAGTACACATCAAACAAGTGCTTACGGTAACAAATAGCTCACGGTATTGATGGAATTACTACCGACAAAAGCAATGTGAAAAGAGAAAAAAGCACTATCACTTTTTGTTCCTATCCGCATTGCTCTTGCATCTCTCAGCTTATGCCACTAATCTTCAAATATAGCAACAGAAATATTTCCTGGCGCCATCTAGTTCCAATAGCTATAGCCATGCCGTCCTAGATAGAAGAAACCGAAATGCAGATGTCACTTACCCGTACAGTAACGTAGAACGTTTCATAAACATTTTCAAAAGATACGGGTTAATGTAATATTTTTTTTCTTTTTATTACTATTTACCACGTGCACTAATTTAACCATAGCTTTCTTTTTAATATATAATAAATAATAATAAAAAACAGGGATGAATAAACTTAAATATTAACTCATTAACAGTGAACGGCAAAATCGTAAGAGGTATGACTTAGAGCCGCGCATCGTAAACATGACACAGAGTCACACTAAGTGTATGTTGCATTTCAGACACTAAGTTTTTATAAATGTATTTAAACGAAGTTCATGTATTAATTATAAATTGAAATAAAAGATATGTACATATACATTAAATTCGTTTCAAGTAGGAAACAAGAGAAAGGAATTAGCCATTACCGCAAGAGACTTTTCTATATTTTCTGCAGTAAAACGGCTTCTTTTTGAAGTTATTACGTCTTTCAGTATCTAAAACGTTCTTTCAACTGCACAACTTGTAAGCGGAGCAAAATTAAAATGTGATACAAGAGAGTTATATTTTATACATACATATACCTCGATTTACGATAGTGGAAGAAAATTTGGATGATTTTTTGTTTCCAAAACCGAAAGGTACTCCCGAATACGAATCGCGGCTTAAAACTTTTACAGATTCGGCAGAATTTCCGCGCGATTCGTGTACATGCTAGAAAGAGATAGTTATATACAATATAATGCGATATTTTGTGTGGTTAACTTCCCACTATTCCACCGCTTCGCATTTGACTTGAATTCATAGTTAATATTATTCTTACTTTATCCGAAATTCCTCTTATCTTTGTGTAAAACAATTTCTGTCGCGTCGGTAACTTTGTAATATATATGAAAAAGCCACTTCACCCTCACTGTCCTCTATACGCCAGAAAGAGTCTATATTAAAAATAGTGTATGTAAGTGAAGTTATTCCTTTTTAATTTCAATCTTAAGAGCTTTTTCTGATTTTTCTACCTAACTTTATTTTGTATATATTCAATTGTATTTAAAATGCATAAAATGAATTTGATTATTTTCTTGGTTATGGGAACGGATTATCCCTATTTCCTTTATTTCTTATACAAACATTTGATTCCAGTTAGAAAATTTCGGATTACGAAATGTTTTTGGAAAAAAATAATTTCCTACCACCGTATTTTAATTTTGTATTTCTCCTGCAGACAATTGGTTTAGTGTATTTAAATCGGGGTTTCTGCTGAACACTACAACTTAATCAGTTTATTTCTAATATTACCCGGAAAACTTTTTAATTTATTGATTGTATCGTTTAATGTATTGAACGCGTCCTTCAATTTTGTATTTCGATTTTCGAAATATTGTATCGTCGCTGTTAAGTGTTTAATATGGAAAATAAATACCTTATAAACCTAATAACGAAATAAAGAATAGATATAGTGAATATATGTAGAATCATTTGAGGAGAAAGCTCGATGCAGATGTACGAAGTATGAACAAGAGATTTACTAACAAATATGTAATCAGACATTTAAAACAAGCTCAATTTATTATTTTAGCTGCCTCAGCAAGATACGGAGTATGCCAAGTACGCCAGTAAAGAACGTAAACAGCATCTTAAGAACTGTGGACCTTATTTTCTCGGTGTGCGTGAAAACAAGATCTACGGAGAATTGTTTCTCAATTCCATATTCATTAAATTTGTAGTGAATGTTTACGAAGATACGGCAGGAGATGAAACGAAAATATTTGCGCGTAATTAATGTAGAAGATCCGAAACGTGAATTTCAATTTGTACATTGCTCCTGAGTCTTTCTGTTCGCTTGTTGCTTATATTTGCAATACCAAGGGTAAATTGGAAACACACAGCAAAGCGATTGTAGATTTCTATTAAAATTCTTCATAAATAGCGGGGCAAAATTCAATAGTGGATTGAGCTATGAAATAGAGAACTCCTTTGACGTTCCACTATTTGATCTTTGGCAAAGTATTGTTGTCGTAATAAGATTATTTTATTCGCACTGAAATCTTCAAGCCACTGCTAACGAACTAGGTATCTTTATTTTATGCGTAATACGAACGAAGATAGGTTATCAAATCCAGGCGGAATTTGTTATACAATAATAGTATATTAGAAAACAAGATTTGTAAGATGGCAATTTGTTGCACGCGTCTGAAAACAGAGAAGTTTTTTAGTTTATGCTCGATGTACTTCATGTTTCTTATATTCATGTATTAATATTTACAAGAATGTAGACATATAAAAATACCCTAAATCATAAGCATTTCTGAAATATTCATCACCAGGTTACAAACCAAAAAACCTAAAATATTAGACAGAGAAGAAATTAATTAATTTATTTATTGAGAAAGCTGATAATACAATGTGCCTCACAATAAAAGTATATATTTTAGTTGTTATAATGGTGTTCAATTCAGGTTGTCATAATAATAGGTTGCACTTGTGTACGTAGGCGTAAAGAACTAATCAATATAACATTAAACTACTGTAATGTTCAATATTTACAATTACAACATCAACTGTCAATCTAGAACGATTAGGGTGTTCCGGATAGCCACCCGATTGTGCTGAAAGTCCCTCTAACGGGTAAAAAGGAGAATTTTCGTAGCAAACATTTCCCCCAGGCCGACTGTCCTTGGAGCGAGGACGTTATATTAAAAATATAAGTCCCACTCTTCTTTTTATTCTCCCAATCTCGTAAATCGTCAAAATTAATGAAAAATCCATCTAAAACAGACAACAGGGTATATTCAGGGGTATTTCAAACATCATTTCGTAAATTAAATCTTTGTCCGAACGCTATTAAGTAAATCGTTAGTAAAATTTCAAGTTTAAACTTTGTCAGTCAGAATTTATGTAGGTTATAGAGTCGCCTAATTTATCTTAGTTGGTAGCGTTACCGCACGCGTTCTTCTATGCTATTTTTATAAATAACTTCCTTTCATAGAAATGTATCAGAAAATTTATATTTGGATTTAAATCATCAAAATTAGCTGTGGAAGTAAACAATCGCTTTGCACGATTAAAACAAAGAAAGATAGAGACGCCAGAAAATTGATCAATTCTGGTTAAACTTTCGTTAAGTTAACTAGTGTTTTCGACTACGGTCTCCATTGAAAGTGTTCGATAAAGAAATTAAAGTATAATTTCAAAGAAGGAAAGGTTCGAGGTTAAAGCTGGCAGATTCCTATAAAGGTAAACATAATTCAAGGTTAGTTTATATTTTGAATTCTAAAGTTCGTTAATTTTAATTTATTCAATTCAAAATTCACAAGAAGATTGTCCACTAAGAATTTAAAAATTCAGAGTAATTTAGAAAATTTCAAATTTTTCCCAAAATTCCCCTGAGCAATACATTTCACTACATAGAATATAAGATTGTAATATCTGAAACAACGAATAATATTTCAAACGTTTTTGCAATCACAACTAGTACACGGATTGGTTTAATAGAAAGGTATGCTGATTTACGACTACAAAATATTATTCGTTGTTTCTTTTTTACATATCGTAATCGTTATTGTATATCTGCTCCCATAAGGATTGACACAATTGGTTGCCTAAAGTGATTGCAACTTTTTTGTCAAATTCTGGGCTATATAGTGGGCATTATTTTCCGCTTCTGTTTTTGCATTTTTTTATTAAACTTTTCTAGCCATTTGGTCATAATTTCCCTAGTAATCCAAGCTTATTTATTATAGTACCACTGCACCGGTAATTTTTCTACATGGGGATCTTTAAACATTTTCGAGATTTCCAATTATTAGAGGTTTTTCTGTTTCACCTTCTATATTTGCACAAAGCAAAACTGTCAGATGTTGTTCTGCAGTTTTATCACTTTTCACTTTTCAATGCAAAAATCCTATTTGGAAGGGCACGGTAAAAAATGTTTCTAGATGAATAACTGCTTATTATAATCGGCAATTTTTTATCCACTCACTTACTTCGTTCTTACTGACACTTGCTGCTTCTCCGCAAATAGATTTAAATGTGATATGCCTCTGACAGAATTTTTCTAGCCATGGATTCGATGCTTTTAATTCCACATCCAACTCTTTCACGGCTTCCAGGATTTTTCTTTAATAATTGGTCACGACAATGGAATGTTTCTGTTTCGAACTCTGCAAAACCAATCGTATACCACTGTATTTATAACAGCGCCTTGAGTTTTAAGAGATTTCCTTTTTTGGAGTGAATTCTCACTTTCCGCGTATAATTTTCGAATATCCGTTTTATTTTGTAATATGTAACTAACTTGTGTCTTTCCTACTTGGAATTTTTCAGATAACTCCAGAAGAGTATATTTGTTTGTTTCGGAATGCTCTATTATGATGACTTTTTTATAGCGTTAAAAATGTTCTCTTATTTTGGGGCACCTTCTTTCTCGGACGAATACTACATAAATGAATGCAACTTAAAATGTACCTAGGTATTTATGCAAAAATGCTCCCAAGGGGAGGATTAAGAATAAATAACACCTGAACATAAATTGCAGCCCAGTTGTAAGAAACAGTATTTAAAATTGTACTATACAAGCTTGTTTAGTTAACTGAATCACCGAAAACTATTTTGCTATTCTAAACTGAAAGAACCTTTATAGCGTACTATTGAAATGCAAAAGGCGGTCTTTTTGTTATACTATGTACTGACAATTTCGCAGTAGGTATTTTGTCGGTTATCAAATTGATTTATGATTTATAGCACCAAAGCTAACCCAAGAAATTAAAAGCAAAGTAAAGTTTTATTTCTTTGGAAAATCTTCATTTGCACTACACTGCAGTGTTCGGTAAATCATCAGGAAAGTCGGCAACCTTTTTATTGTAGGTTGTAGTGGATAGGGCTCTGCCGTGCTATCATGCAGAAAGGCGGCCACATCAGGCGGCACTGTAAGGGGGCATTTGAATGATTTACAGCTTTCGCTTGAAATACATGCAGTATAATAACATTTTTGTGATTTTATTCCTATTTTTGGTATCAGTTTGAAAATCCGAGTTTAGATTTGTTACGCAGTTTTAAAGCAAATGTGGGATAAATTTGTTGATTTCGATGTCGCATCGTTCTAGAGAAGGTTCGTTGTCTGGAGGTGTTTGTTATGTACTTTAGTATTTAATGAGTTTGAGGCATTAGAAACTGTGCTTTAAAGAGGGGTATTTGTTGTAGAGAGGTGTCCGTTAACAGAGGTTTAACTGTACTATATTCGAAGATGCTTGTTACTATGTTACTATAGACTCCAAAGCTTGGATCTACTTGTAGGTATATTTGGATACCATTAATGCCCTTAAATTTGTACTGGATATGGGGTTAGATATTCTATTTTTTAAAATGGCCGCTTAAGATGTGTAAACTACAACTAGGCGAAAGCGCTTAGCTTTTTGGAATCACATAGCGAAGAACTTCAGAACTTTGATTTAAATTTGCGTATTGATAAATAGCGAAATTGTTAGAACTTATTGGCTTTAATTGAGGTTGCGTTTTATCCCGAAGTGCTTTGAATTTTAAATATTGATTAACTAACTATTCTTCTAAAATATAGGTAGATATGAGATACATCTGTCTATTTCTAGGTAGACTTTAGATATTAATCATGAAATATATCCCCACTTCAATCGCACAATCTAATTTCAATTTTCCTTAACACTGTAATTTCCTTACGTCAGTACAAGAGGAGGAAATCTAATTTTTCTATTTTCCCAACGATATTTAATCGAATGTTATGCAGACCAAAACGTGGATCTATTCTTATATTGACGTACTAAATGCAATAAGAAAAAACGGGTGTTAATGAAATTGCGTGGTAACTCGACCGCATTTCGATAAACCCGTCTATAGATAGGGTTTAATTTATTATTTTTAGAGGTTTCCCGTCCATGTCTTATTAGTTCCGCTCGACGACCGAACAAAGGAGGACAAAAAAAAACTCAAATTTTCCGCGTGATGGTAAATAATACGAGTTGAGGTTTTACTGGGAATCCTTTCCATAAACCGTTTGATTGAATACATTTATTACGCGCAGAGCTCTCTTGAGATAGCAATTCCCTCCGTGTGTACTTTAATGCTTCATTTGAGTTTCACGTCATCGCTCATATTTTTGCACCAACGCGCACCAACGCGCACGAACTTCCTAATTTGAATAACTCGCTTTCACTGCGAAAAATAATTTTTTACGCGAATTTAACTTTTTTTGAGATATCTATGTAAATAGTTCATGCTAAGTTTGTAACTTTCATTAGGGCGATAAAGAATTGTTCAAAGTTTTACTTTTTTTACGTCAGAAAAATTTATACAGCTGGTAGATGCTATGTTTCCTAAAAGAGAAATTTTATAGAAAGCTAAAACAAAATATATCTTTCCTCCTAACAGTAGTGTTAGTGATATGAAACAGAAGCTAGACGCCATGTACACTATATACAAAGCGACCAGATGTCAAGAAGCTGAGGAGATTTAAAAAAAATTAAAAAAGGAAAATAGAAAAGAAATTGAAAATACTAAAAAAGCAGCGGCAACTAACCTTATAGAACCATCGAACAACAAAAACAAAACCATTTGTGACATAATAATGTTGCAAACAAACTTAGAGACTAAAACGAACCAAACACAAGACCACGGCTTAAGTGCAGATGATTTTAATGATTTATTCACTTCGATTGGCGACGATCTGACAGCCAAACTACCTGGTCCCAGTCAAAATCTTCTTGTTTTGCTGGAACAAAATTCAAATCGTGTACAGTGCTCCATATTCTATATCTAGTAGCCCCCCAGGAAATTGGTGATATCGTCTCCCGTCTCATGAAAAGTGCGTCGCTCGATGTTTACTGGTTATTGTCGGACATTACAAAACTCTTGAAATGTAACATCGCACTCTTTTAACGAGTGTATGTTAAGAGGTGTCTTTCCAAACGAATTGAAATTGACAAATATATTACCCGCTTATAAAAAAGGAGACGAAAGAGATTTAAACAACTACCGGCCTATCGCACTAGTATCTATATTCTCTACAATATTCGAATGTGCTATTAACAATCGAATGGTAAGTTTCTTTGTAAAAAGCGATATCTACCGCAAGGAACAACATGAATACCGTTTGGGTATCCACGATCACGGCGGCTACTGAAATAATACAAGCGATAACAAATGCATTTGACGAGAAGGATAATATTATACTAACCTGTTGCGATCTTTCAAAAGCTCTCGATTGCCTTAAGGTACCCATCTTGCTGGCCAAATTAAATTGCTACTCCCTCTGTCCCATAATGATAGTAGCATTTAATGAATTTAATTTGTTCCATAATAATAGCAGCAAAAGAAAATAAATATAGAACGCAACATTTACTATCAAAAAACCAGATTAAATCAAACAATGGATTAAAAATATTACTCCCAATTTTCATTTTGTGTGTTCAGATAGTTTCTAGATTTTTCAATAATTTCATTACTGCATTCTAAACTTGTAGGTAGGTTGTCTTGGCTTCGAAGCTTTGCTTTCCCTATATTAGTGAGTTTAAAATTATTAGAACTATCGTTCTTCATTGCTTCCAGCATAACTTGTTAAAGTGGCAGAAACGTGTTATCCAGTATTTCGGGAGAAATATTATCAAAGGCTATGGCTGCTGCTTCTATTAATTCATCAATATTATTTGGCGAGTGACTGTGTTGAGTTGAAAAAGCCCAAGTCTAACACATTAAAGTCCGGGCTATTTGGTGGCTGTGATTTCATTTGTATTTTCCATCCATCACAAAATCCCTCCTCTAATAGTAACGGATCATCATCTTTTAGATGTGGTTTAGCATTATCCTGTTAAATAAATATGGGGCAATCTGTTGATTCTCTTTTATTCTATCGGCGAGTACTTCAAAATAGTCTTGATAAATACACCGACTAAATATTTTATATATGGTTTTTATGTACCACCCGGTTGATGTAAAATTCCCTTTGGCGGATATTAGTTCTTTTTCGGAAGCCTCTTTTATCTAATTTGCAAACATTCCAATTTTTTGAACAATTTTCAAACATTTCAGGACAAGTACGTCTTTTATGGTCGGTTTGTTATTTACGCCTATTCGTTTGTTTATATGTTATACTTCCTTTTTTAGTTATACACGATTTTATTTATTTTTTGCTTAATATTTTACAATGTTATCTTTACTTTATTTACGATATTGTTAATGCATCTACACGTCAAGACAAATAAATTATTATTATTATTTGCTGGCAAAATTAGTGAATACAAGTAGGGTTAATAAACAAACCCTTCTCCTAACTAATAAATATAGCCCGGATTTTGATATGCTCTCTCACCGTGATCTGGGCAAAATTATATGTATATGTTATTGAGCTTTCTATCTACACGCCAAAACTTCTAGTAATATAATTTTCCGTCCAAATTTCACAGGGGACGCGTAATGAAATTCTAGTCCTGCTAACAGTTGACATATTTATATTAGATAAGTGCTACCAGCTACATGTACAATATGTGGTACATAAATAATCCAATCAAGAATATGTCAGTTACTGTGATAAATTTATTAATGAAAATAATAACTGAATAAATTCTAAAAAGAAGGTGCTTAAGCTGATCATATGAAATTACATACGGTAGTAAATATAGAACACAATTTAAATTAACTGGGTGAATAGTTCTTACTCGTTTTTTTAAATGAACAATTAAGAAGTGAAGCTGCACTCACATGGGCAAGGGCGAAATTAGTGTAGAACTAAAATGTAGTGCCAAAATTTGCACAATGCAAGTTAAATACGACCGTTTAGACAGCGGAGTAGTGTAAAATTAGAAATTAGTGTGGCGTGAAACTGTACACATGGCAAACTTTGACAGTTCCGCGATGCTGCATCAATACAACCGACTAATCACAGTACAGGTGGCGGTAAACCTACAATTTGTGTCAGTTTTATCAATTTCGTATAAACTTCTTATTACACTATCGTATTTCCTGTATTTGGTGGCAATACACTTTTTAAATGCTTGCAGACAGCAACAGCTTTCTTTACCTTGTAGTGGACATTTTCCGATTTATCTGGTGCTAATCTCCTAGCTTTCATAGTACGCAAGATTTCATTGCCACTATCTATCCCGTGCTACTCCAGGCTCATCTTGGCTAATTTGTAAATTTGTTCTTTCACTTGTTCTGAGGACAGCTTCAAACATTTTGAAACGTTACGGTGGTACGGCAATGCCGATCGGGTAGTACATTTGCCACATCCGTGCATTCAACCCATTTTAAAATATTTACAAGTAAATTGACACACTTAAGAACATAATGATATTCCTAACAACGTAGTGCGGAAGAATTGAATAAAAAGAAGAAAGTAAGGCTGGACAGGTCATTCCTTAAGAAAGGAAAATGAAGATATAACGACGCACATATTAAAATGGACCTCTTAAGAACTAAAATTCAGAGGAAGGCCGTATGATACGTGGAAAAGAATCATAAGTGAAGAACGTCAAGGAGTGGAAGAAAGTTGGGATGTGCCGATGGCAAAAAAAAAACACTATGGAATAGCTTCGTGGAAGCCTTATGTTCCTCATAGGGGCAAAAAGTAGTATACAGGAAGACCTATCCTCGCGATCTCGGTAGATTGGGCCTTTGTGAATGGAGATCTTTCAAAACGAGTTTTCCTTGTTAGGTGTGATTGTGGGCATGGCGCCTCATAAGTTTGTACCTACCCAACGTTGCATCTTCTCAAATTGAACTTGCTATATATTATTGCATTTTTGAAAAAAATAAGGTATCATTGTCTTAAAACCAATCCCTTCAAAATTATTAGTATTTCTTAACAAAAATTGACATTTATAGAAATTCTTATTTCTCCGGGGTGTTAGACAGATGTGATTTTGATGATTTGGCGTAAAACACCCTTATACACACGCACTTACTATGTGGTTCTAAATTGCGCGTAATGCGGATTTAAGTTGGTATGACATATTTTCGTTAAGTCATTTTTTTATTAATATTGTATTTTTTTAAAATGCTAAAAGTTATTGATTTTGCTAGAGCAAACTGTTTAATTTACTGTAGCTTACTATTTCCCAAGTAGTAATAAGTGTTGGGCGAATACTAAAAGCCGTTAAACGGGCAATTGCCTAACAAACGCATTGAATGACATTTGGGCAAACACTCATTACAGTTTGTTTCAAAAAAAGCATATCGAGGGAGTTCTTAATCCTAACTTACATTTCTTCCATTAAATTGCAGCAGTGTTATTTACCTTTCTTTATTTGTGAGCGAAAACTAAGCCTCAGAAAAAAGTTCCATCTGGAGATTTTTTTGTTTAGAAAGCGAACACTGCAACCCTAAGCATTAATGGATACACTATCAACTTCTGTAATTACCAGCCCGCATGTTCTAAATAAAGGACACGTCGTTGCTACTATTACCATACATAGAAGTTCTAAATGCGACATTAAGGCCATCGTATGCAAATCTTTTTTCGGATGAGCCTTTAAAAAAAATGTTTCCAACAAGATAACGCTCCCTGTCACATAGCCTGGGAAGCTATAGTCGATACACGAAAATGGATTCCATCTTCTGGATTGGACTGTTCAATCTTCAAACCTAATCCAGTCGAATATCTGTGGCACTTTGCTAAAATTCAACTAAAGTGTGCTAAAACCCTGCAAGGTGCTCCGCTCCGTTTTATTGGCCAAGGCTGTATAGTGAAACGTTGGTCTCTAAAAGTAATTATATCATTTCCTTTCAAATACTAAACTGGTCAGTAAATAGTCAAGAAAATGTTCTATATTATAAAAAATGTGCTATATATTTAAAGTGTTAATATTGCAAAATTACTATTTTCAGATGATAAGTATAACGTGTAGTCAATAACCTTACACCTACACAATGTAACGGGAGTTGCAAAACGCTTTAGTGCCCCTGTGATTACATTAAAAGCACACAATGATTACCACGATTATGCACTGTGGTAACACATGCAAGCGTGAATGATCATAATTCTATTATAAATTAAACTGCATCGCCTTGCTTCGTGCAAATAGCTACGAGGACATATTTGCTGTAAGTGTTATCTGTCCAAGATTGCAGAAGCGGAGATAACTTAATATGATGCAGTATACCAGATATAATCGTTGTTTCTAAATTACATAATGTTAAATAATGTCGGAGATTATATGTATATGGGTAGAAAGTATTAAGCACTGATATTCGCGCAGTAAATGTGGTTTAATGAAAAAGGAATTTTTACAGAGATTAGCGTTTTAAATGCTTCCGTCGAAAATGATAATTGTAGAAACGGGTGATTACACAATTGCATGCACCTAATTAGCACACACAGCGTTTGTAAAGGGAGGTAATAATAATAATAATAATAATAATAATAATAATAATAATAATAATAATAATAGTATATTCATTCCTCATCACAGACCAGACATATAAAAGCTAGATAACTGAGATGACAGAACAAGTCAAAATGTAAAAGTCTCAGTATACACTACTACTAAAGTTAAATGAAAACTGTCCAACAGGCATACTCTCTTTAAATTTAAGAAAAAAATTCAGTCAGGGTATAGCAGCTTTTAATGAGAAGTAAATTTTTAAGTTTCCTCTTAAAAATATTCAAATTGGTACAGCACCTTACTTCCTCGGGCAACGCATTGAAGAGTTTGCACCCTGTGTTGTGGAAACACTTGCTATATTTTGCCATACGATGTTTGTCGGGTTGTAATTTGTGTTTGCTACGCGTTTCAGCGTTTCATATTCATGTGTTAAGTCATTTTTATGGAAAAAATGATTATTTTTGTAAATATATACACACACTTCATAAATGTATGTATCTATGACGGTTAATATTCTTAATTTTTTACGCATTAATCTTTTAAATCAATAACGTAAAAAGCAATTATTTATAATTGCCAGTACATTATATTTTAATTATGTTATAACAGATTGGAAAACAGAAAAATGGTATTTATGTTTATTTAAAAAAGTTAATAAAACAAAATTATATTCCATAAATTACAAAGAAACTAATTAGCACGTTCTCCTGTTTGAAAGGTAAACGTTGCATTAGATAGATTACTATAGGATTTTTTGCTTGAAATATTAATATTTTGTTGGAAAACCTCTATTTTTAATTGCTGCTCTACGTTTTTATCGCCGTACTTTCAACTAATTTTTCACTTCTTTGCAATATTGTTTGCCATATCTTCTCCACATGTTCAAAGGTAGAGTTTAAGTTTGTTGGATTTTGGTTCCACGCACGTGTGCTAATGGATTTAAGTCGAGACTTTGCGATAGCCACTTCAAAACATTCATTTTTGCTTGATTTAACCTCTTTTTTATAGATTGGCTATATGCTTTGGATCGTGCCACGACGTACATCCCCACACTTTAAAATTACCGCCGCCATGCTTTACGCTTTTAATGGTGCACTTTGAATTGTGTTCTTGTTTGACAGGGCGCCATTCATGTTGCTTTCCATCAGACCCTATTCTATCAAACTTACTTTCATCTGACCATAACATGTTTCTTCTCAATGACAAAGACTTATTAACGTGTTCTTGAACGAACTCTAATCTGACATAGGGCTTCTTTCTAGCTACACAACCTCTGAGTCCGCAAACGTCTCCTACTTGTGTCTGCACTCCCATTAATTTCATGATTTTCCGAAATATCGTTTTTTGTTTGTCAGGCACTTGTAAAAGGATTATCTTGGGCTAATTTTATAATTAGTCAGGTTGCTCTCTGAGTTGTTTTTCTTGGTGTTAGTTTTCTCGGTTGGTTTTCGTATTATATTCTCAAGATATACCATTTTTCTGGTGCAATTAGTCATTTTAGCTATTTGCAAAATTGAGTGTTCTCGATTTTTGTAGTCCCGCATTATTTTACGTACTTTATACATACAACTTTTTGATTTTCCTATCGCACTGTACTTAGAAAAACATGTAATCATGAATATGAACGTATAATCAACAAACAAAATTGACAACTGATATCGCATGACGTTATTTTTCACCAAAGCCTACAGCGCTAATCAGCCGCCGCAATAACTCAGAGATATATAGTAGTCGTTATATAAAATATAGTTACTAATGGATATGAATAGCAATTTTCTTTATCAGATCTTTTTGTAAGATTAAAATAAAGATATTATATACAAATATATGCGATTACAAGGAAGAATTATAACAATATTTTAGTAACATTGGAAATATACATGAGCGTGCCAAACATAGTCATTTTCCAACCCAACAAAGTACGTAAAAACGCCTTTTCATTTCATTTTTGTACCTTCCAGAACTATAATCTGAATTCCTTAAGTATTGTAGTGGGATATCCCACCTGAAGTGCGTGCGTTCACACTTCAATACATTAATTTCAATTAATTTCATGTCAATATTCGTAAAATATTAAAATTTAATGTAGCATTTGCACAATTTGGATTATTTTGGGTTATTATTAGAATTCTGGCATTTTGATGATTTATATTACTAATCTTTTATTTGTTAAAAAAAGACTGCAGTAATGTTTTATTTTATGAGGAAATATCAAAGTTCCCGATTTTTTTCAGTAATTTACACTTTAAAGACATTATTTGTAAAAGCGACATACAATACATACTATCTGGAATCTGCCATCAAAATCTATAACGTCATCTGCAGTATTGAAAATGAAGATCGTAACGCTAAATTTAAAGGTATCAAGTTGTTAGACTGGCAATGCCGGGACAAGGCATAAACAAGAGAGCAACAAACAATAACTTTCTGACAGAAGATAATTTTTCAACCGATCATTCAAAAATTTAAATTAACAGAGAGAATTCCTCATACCTCGAACCGCCGCGACGGTATTTGACCGGTGATTGAAACTCAATTTTGTCTCGACTGTTTTTTTCAATTAGCATAATTTGTTTGCATAAAAGTGTATATTTATTCACAAATATAAAAATAACTTCTAATTTAACTTTATTTTAAATTTTTGCAATAAATTACTTTAAATCCACATTTTCTACATATGTTCTTGTTACAGTTCTCACATCTATCGTAAGGCTTATTTTCACATTTCTTTTCTTGACATGTACGTCTTTTGCGAGATTGCTTATCTGTCTTTGATCCAGCCTGTAAGTTCTTGTTGCATTTTTGATTCGATGTTCCCTCCTGAGGGTCTTCTTCGTTGTTATTGGATTGTTGCGAGAGTTCTTCTGCCAATTGCAGAATGAAGTCGCGACGTTTTATTTTTTTGTCAGTGATGTCTGTATACAGCAAACGCATTTTTTGCAGCAAGATCCCATATATTATAAAAAACATGGTCTGGCCATCTTCTTGAGGGTGCCTTCACGCTGTATTTTCGGGTGATTTGATCCACTACGTCAACGCCATATTTTGTGCTATTATAATATAAAACTGTTTCTGGCTTTTCCTTTGTACCAGCATCAATCGAAACTGTTGGATGTTGCGTACTTAGAAGGAGAACATTTTTGTTCATTTTGGCTTAATACACTGTTAAAGTGCAAACACTTCTTCACATTTCTTCCTTTCTTGGTGTAAGGCTCTAATAATTTTAGAACGACGTATTCACCAAGTGGTTGTCCTATTGGTCTAGAATCATCTTTTCCTAAATATGGGAAGGCATTCAACACATATTTAGCTTCAACGTCAACAGCAAGCCAAAATTTAATGCCAAACTTATCCGGTTTATTGGACATATATTGCGTAAATCAACATCTTGCTTTTGTAGGAAAAATGTGTTATGTTTTCTCCGGGCACATAATAAATTTTGCAATTGTAAGCAAATTTTTGCCATATTTCAGAAACCAAAGCAAACTTGTCATATTCCAATCTTTCTTTCCTTGTAGACTTGAGATCGAATCTGAGATATCGCATGATTTCCCTAAATTTGTTTCTAGACATCGTTTAACTAAAAAACGATATTCCCCACTTTTTAGACCACAAGGAATATAATTCTAAGTGACTGAAACCCTGAGCACCACGTGCGTATAGAATGGCAATAAAGGACTCTAGATCTCCTAAAGATAATTGCCAGTCTTGACTGTCCAGTTGTCTTCTAGCTTCAGCCTCGGTGCATTGTTTTATGTGTCTCAGCATCGAGTCTTCGATAAATAATCTCCAGAAACTACTCACATTTTCTGCAGTTACTTTTTGTTTTGCATAGCCTGTTCACCCTGGATTATCCCTGAATATATTGGGTTGGGTTTTTCTGCCTGCAGTAGGCGACTCTCAGAAATTACTTGCCATTGGGAATTGCCTTTTGATTTGCAAACTGCACCAAGATTGAAGGAAAATCCTTTTTCTGTTGGTTTCTTTTGCTGGCGATTAGAACGAGCAGACGTTTTCACTTCCTTGGAACCAGCACTTGTCACTGCAACTGTTACATCACAAACTGTGTCATTGTGAGATTCATCACTATTTTGTTCCCCACTCGCAACAACCCGAGAACGAACTTCGTTGTCACTGTCCGTACTAACTGATTTAGAATCATTCTCGGAATTTCCTGGTGAAAGATTTTCCAGATCGTCTAAATACGCTGAAGCTTGTGCAGCCGTGAGGTCTTTACTGGACCACATACTGTTCAGTCTAACTAAACAGGACGAATGCACTTTCAGAGAACTACCGATCTTTTTATATGTTCACAATAGTGCAGGTTGAAACTTGCAAAGTATTCTATACGTATGCGCCAAATTAAGTTTGCGCATGTGCGACACTAGAAAGAGCACGAGTAGAAACAGGTTCTTTGTCGAGGGCAAGGCGGAACCTGTCGAAACAGGTAGGAACAAATACTAACAAATAGGAACAAGCTCTGATCGGTTGATGCATATGCATATGCCTTGTTTTATATGTAATAAATGTTTGAAATTATGTGTATATTTACATCCGGTAAATGTTTAGTTCTTTCAAATGTTGCAACCAAGAAAAAGAATTGACAAATAAAGTTTGTCAAAACATTTTCTCAACGTACCGGTTAATTTGACCGGGGCGGCCGTTTAAGGTAAAATTTCCCAGAACACCGCTTCGAATTCTACAAAATATTCAAAATTTTGTGAGAGCAAAGAAATTTCAAGATCATATCAAAATTACTTCCGTTGAAAAAAAAAACTTTAAAATTGAAAGACGGTCAAATTGACCGGTGCGGCGGTTCTAGTGTTAAAAACTCAAACGTATTCGAAATGGTAAACTCAAAAGTATTAGAACACTGTCAAGATAAAATAGAAACAATTTAAGGAATATAATCAAGCAAATCTAACCAAAGAAGCCAAAGAAAAGGATTGGAGGTGTCTACTACAAGAAGGATTTCAAGTTTCAACTGAAAAAGAAGGAATCCGGATTCCGAAGAGGAATATAAACGAGACACACACATTAATGTAAAAGAATCATTCAAAATTAATCTGGAAGTAGAGAGTGGGAAACAGCAAACGGAATTTGATTCTCATTTAATTTAATATTTGTCAAAAAAAGATATTTACAAGATCCATTTTGAAAATTATGTTTTCCAGAATTTATACCAGATATGCAGTTACGTTATAATATCGTAAAACTTCAGGACCTTGCTTTTACACTGGGTAAATGGAACCCTAAAACTCAGCTGTCTTTGTATGAAAACAAATTCCTTAAAGCAAACACTTTTAGGCCCTGAACGTTACCGTAAACATCTCCAAGTGATATTTCTAGCTCGCGCATATATTATTGTCTTTTGTACGAAGTCACTTGACTTGAACCCGGAAAGCACTTTGTTAAGGCAGTATTTCGGTCGTTATATGAAAAATTCAAACGTATTACGGCGAGGCGTGGTAGTAATAGGAAAGAGGTATTATAAATTATCTCAGCGGTCTGTGTAATATTTTAATAGGGGACGGGCTCCTCCATTGTGTCCGCCTGTCGCTGAAGTGGAGGCAACGAAACCGCTAATCGACGTCCAACCAACTTTTGCTTAACGCCGGCGAATACTTTCTTATTCAACGACCAAGGCCGGATTTGCGGCGGATGTGGGACTTTATGTATAATAGAAATTAATTTGCCTGATGCTTCTTTTTTCGTAAACATACTAAAGGACTTTAGGATTTACCATTTTGAAGAATAAAATTAAAAGTTTCATTGTTTGTCGACTCCTCAGATATATAGGGCCATGTATCAAATTAATAATGCAATTTAACAAGAATTTCGTCGAATCTAATATTTTATAATTTATACGTTTTTATATATTATACAGCTAGAACACTGAAACGGTTCACTAATACCCTTACCACAAAACTTCAGCAAAAGTTCGGCAAATAGAGCTATTTTTTCGGTCAAAAGGTGTTGGTTAAATTCAGAAATTAAGTACCTTTATTTTAGAATTAGCCAACTAGAGTTAGAAGCACATAGTTTGCACTTAAAACTAAGTAAAAAAATATAAAAAAAAAGTTTTGTGGTAAGGGTTTTAGTGAACTGTTTCAGTGTTCCAGTGCCACAGATTTAGAGTACCTCTTTATACAGCTAGAAGTTGGAATCTTCCCTTCTTCGTAAATATCAGAGTTGTTATTACTTAAGTAATATGTTCTCAAAGAGGGCATTATTCATCTCCTTATGATGGTTTTTTTACCCTTGAACAGCAACAACTCACCTTCGAGGAAACCTATATCGGAGCCGCAATGGAGTACGATAAACCTTGTTTGTATGCCGGTTTGACTTTTGAGGCCGGTTGACAAACCTTCAATAAAAGGTTATCGAGAAGTGGTGACAATTGTATCGGTCCGCACTTTCTCTTTTGTGTGTCCTTTGTTCACCTATATCCCATCCAAATAAAATATTGGTCTGCCTTCCGTTTTACACTACCTTGTCGCCGTCAAATAATCGCTTGCGATCTCATCTCTTCCTATGAATATAGATCTTTTGTGCGTTTCTATCTGAAATTAATGCGAAGCTGATAATACAATTAAGGAGGAAATTTAATTAGAGCTTACTTAAAGTTAACGGTTTTTAGAATCTGTATGGTCTTGTACGACCTATTTTCGTGCATTTATATACTTTGTTTTGCGGTGGCGTTTAATTTTTTTGAATGCACTACTCGAAATCATTTTTCAAATTTTCAACAAATGTTTTCAATTTGGAATGACGATCGGGACTATTTTGTTTATGAGTTACACTTTGTAAAAGGAGATATTATTTATTTTTCAACAACTTCAGGTTCAAGGACCGGTGAAACTATAACTGTAAGTTTAAAAATCCTAGGCTTAAGAAATGTTATTCCAACTCAATTCCCTAACTGTCCGTTGTATTTGACAAAAAACGTGAAAGATTTTATTGCTCAAAGAGTTTTATATTCTTACGTTATATTTAACAAAATTATTTTTGAACACGAAGAGATGTTTTTAAATGTGTGTAATAAACGTTCTGTTTTAATACAATATATTTTAAATTATATCACCGAACGTAGCCATTTTGGATACTGATATATGTAAATGTCATATTCACAGCAGTAAACGTATTGCAACAATTATAATAACTTGTTCTACAAATACCCTACTTAAAAATGATTGTGGAAAAAGTAATGATATATTAGGTAAAACACCAGATAATAGGAAAGATAGATTAAATAAGCCACCATATAATAGGAAATTAAAGACCCTGGTTAAATAGCACGTCAATTTTCTCGTGAAATTGAACAAAATATCAAACAAAATCGCAATAATTACTGTATCGTTTCTACCTTAGTTTCGTCCATATACATGTACAATTACAAACAATAATAATTAGTCAATTAAATATGAACTACAAATACATCTCTCACGAAAACGGTGCTCGGTTACGAGTTTGGTTTTTGCTTTGAAACTCCGTTTTTCCTAAATAAAATCGAATGGGATGCGAAGAAGTTGACGACTGGTATCCTCCTTAAACCGGAAGACCTTCAAAACTTAAAAAGGAAATGCAAAAAAACGATTCCTTTACCGCTTAGGCTAATATCGTGCATGGCGATACATCACCAACCCACCGTGACGTCATCGAAGAGCGCTGAGCTCTTCTAGTTTCGGTGGTAACGGCAGTTACCACCCAGTTCGGGACTCGAAGTCCCGAATAGCTGTTTTGGAATACGGCAAAAATTACTACCATCTGATAATTTACTGTCAGTAATACATTCTTTTGTTGTCAGTAAATTTTACGTCAACGCAAAAATACGTAATAAACTTGCTTACTTCGATATTAGTTTCATCGGAACAAATAATTTTCTCCTAATCATCTGGTGTCCAATGTTGATGTTCTTTGACCCACTCAAAACACTTGCTTTTGTTTGTTTCAGGCAGCCATGGTCGCGTTCGCGCCTTACACGCTCTAATAAATACCGAAATCGGTAAGACGCTTAATGATACTTTTGGACTACATGGTCACACTGTGCATTGCCCAGCTTATTTGCCCATTCTATCGCAGTTTTACGACAATCACGCAAAGTCAAGCGCTCTAAACATCTTCTCTTTGAGACGTTTTTCTTTTTTTTACCTCTCCCTTTCGTGATTTTATATCACCTGTTTTTGCTGCGGGTCTTATAATGGTTTATACAGCACAATGAGCACATTTCATTCGTTCTGCTCCACGTAGTTTGTGTTTCTTGGGCATACTGGTATGAAAGGTAGTAAGTATTCGGAAATGCAATAAACACAAACTCGAGCAGATATTCGCTATCCTAGCTAAATTTTGACTAACGATATCGCAATCGTTCAGCACAACTGGACTAGTACAGATCGGACTTATCTGTAAAAAAATGTATTAAAGAATGATCGTTATTCAATTACGAGAAAAGAACAAATTGCAAGGGTGCTTAGTAATTTTGTCAGAGGGTGTACAGCGTGACAATTCTAAAGTGTATCTTGAATCTTTTCACATTCAAGGTACTACTTCGATTCCGAATAAAATATTGCTCCCGTCTGAATACTTGAAGGCCTCGCCAGATCGTAATAAAAGCCCTACTTTGTCGAATACTGCTTTATCATTATTGATCAAGTATTTTCCTTTAAAGCAACTACACTCGAATATTTTAAAGCTGGAAAGTATCTGGTCCTGTTCAAAGCTCACCGTATCCCTGCGAAACTGAACAAAAGAAACAGTCTCTCGCGATCTCGTCCTTTCTCCTATTATCACGAAGTTCCTGCCCTGTAAACCTTTCACCGGCAGCACACTATAAAGTCGATATCAAAAAGTTCTTCCTCTCTGCACAGTCTCAGCTTTCGAGCGCCTCCACACTCCGCCACCCTAATGCAGATTTATACCTAAAAATAACCGAATATAATTGATTGCCAATAAAAATGAATTTATGGACGTATCGTATCTGGATCGTATTATTCATAAGCGCCTGCTGCGGACAGCGACATCTAGTGGGTGGAAATTTTGGAATTTAAGGGTCCGTCGGTTGGAATGAGGCAGCGGTCGTCCGAAGGATAAACGGAAATGAGTCCGAGAAAAAGATTGCCTATAAAGCAGTATATAAGGGAAAGCTGTGGAATGCATCAAATATGTGGGGTATGCGAAGGATTCCTCGTTTTTTTCCAATCGCGTAAGTTAAACAAAGACGACGAAACGGTTTTCCGTACACGTGCGTTCCACATCTTTAATTTAGTTTAATAGAAAAGATTATGTTACCGCACTTTTGTAAAGGTAAGATTACAAATTTTTTGAATTTACAAAATAGAAGACATTTAATATCTATTGATTTGATTTAAATTAGAGTTACCGTTTTGAATTTACTATTGCTATTTATCATACCTCAATGCTTTCTTACATCGTCGCACCTACTACCATCTTAAGTATGGTTTTAATTGCTTTAAGAACTTATGAAACTCATGAAAGGCTTGAACGGTAATGTTTACAATGCCCTCAGCATCTCTAAGGGTTTGCTAAAAATTGGAATTTTCTCCTCCTACTACAATATGATGAAAATCATCCATCACTGCTCAGATTGTATTCCTTGTAGCTTGTTATCTTCGTAATTTCCTATAACGCATTGGCGGGTGTTGTGTATTATTCTATCTGTTCCCCTTCTTTCTATTGAAGTTATTGCTGTTCCCCATTATTGTTTAGCCTCTTTGTCATTTCAGCAGTATGTGGTAGGTAGACGTATCCAGCTGGTTCTTCTTTATAGATTGTAACAGTGAGTGTTGAATTTGGGGCGAGCAAAGAGGTGACTCAGGGTAGAGTTATCAGAGAGAGAGATATATCTGCCATACTTTGAGAAATGCAAAAAAGATATGTATAACATACATCAAGAATGGGCGCCACGTATTTTAAAGGAAAACACTAACTGTGGTTGTCTCAAAGAACCGCAGTACAATTTATCAGAGGCAAAAGAAAACAAATATTTAAGCTGATAAATGATAAATATATTAGAATAAAATGATTGCTAGTAGACATAATAAAAGAACAAGAAAAAAACTATGATTTTATAAGTTTAGTGATCCACGTAGTGTACATGTATGGGCAGTTCGCATTCTGACGAGGCTGGATCCACAGTAGAGTCCTGAATTATTGCCCCTTTCTGCTTCTTGTCCTTTCAAAGGCGGATAGTTAGCCTCCCCAGTTGTCCGTTGTCTGTCGGCAATTTTCTTTTACGCATAAAACGAAAGAGTTTGGGTTTTGTAGTGTGCGCATTTCCATTAACCATAATAACATTGGTCTTGATTATTTGGATTAAAGACTGTAACAATTTTATTATTACGCGTTCTGTTTATTTTGAGTAGGGGTGTATTTGCACAAATGCTTATTTCGATTTGTTGCAATATTGAAAGTTTCTTCTTAGTTTTTTTTTATTGCGTGAGATTTTTACTCGTAAGTTTGGGGCGAATAAAATTTTACTTTGTCCCTTCTCTTACCGACTCTCGTTGCGATCAAACGCTTGGTCTTGATTGCATTTTAATAAAAGTGCTTAGTTCCCTTAAAAGGGTGAGCAAGTATAAGCTATCTTTTCCTTGTGCGTTTAAATAACGTTATTTTGTGATAATGTTTTATTGTAGCATTAATTTTCTTTATTTTTAATATCACTTTTACTTTTATATACTCTATATTTACCTTATCGTATGGCCATTTTATCAAGTCTCGTGCACATGTTGCAATGGCTTTTATCTTTTCGATTTTTAAAGATTAATTTGCAGGGTAACAATGTTAAAAGTTATCGCATTGTGTTATTTGCGATTTTGTATAATCACCTTGAATTGAAATTTTGCTACCAATTCAATTGTTTTGCAATTTACCAAAGTCTTACTAGCTGTTTGATTATCCGGTATAATTTTTTTTATTCTTTTGTTCGGTATTCATTGCATGCACGTAAACTTTTGCTCTCCTTGAATTTGTCACCTTTCGCTTCCGTTTTCCATATTCTTTTAAAAATTTCTATGTACTTTAAAAGACTCTAATTTTTCCTGAGCATTACGGCACGAGGAATAATTTTTATATATTACCACAATTCACGAAGAGATGCACCAATGTTTTTTGGCAGCTTTTAGCAAAAAAGTTCCTGGCGGCCTTATTAGTTAATTTTCGTTTTTGATAATCTGATGGACCTCGGCTTTTTCTCCGGAGAATCTCTGCTCCGAGCTGACTGCTATTCTAGTTGGAGGCACAGTGAGGCAATTTTAATATGAGACCGCATGTCTGATCTGAGTGTGTATTAAAAAATTTAAAAAACGTATTCATCTTGATTTTGAGCCGAATACCTAAGTTCTAGAAATGGACCAAATCCTTCGAAAAATCAATTAATGTAAATCTACATGTTATTTGTTCAGCAAGTCTCAAATGATATAAGCAAAAGCACAACTTCATCGTGGATATTAGCTATAGGCTCAGTTAGTGAATCAAAACATATCGCACACAAACATCCGGCGTACGAAATTTTAGATTTATTTATCACAGATTATATACCAACGGTAAAATATAGTGCTATCTCTTCATTTACTGGGAGCCATAACAATTCCAGAAATTAATCTTAATCTTTATGGAAAATCTCTCTCGGTCGACATTTTCGTCCGAACTAAACTTGTCCAATTAGGCAAGGGGAACGTCAAAACGAGAGCTCCAAGAGACCGCTCGAAAAAGCGGACCCGACTACATCGCTACCCTTATCATTATTATTTATGACATATTAATTTTCGGCAGCAGTGAGAGAACGAACGAGGAAAAGAGGAACGGAAACGTTATTCCCATAAATGTCTCCTAGTTATGGCGATAAAAAAAAACAACATACTAAACTTGGTATTCTAGCATATACTACATACGTACATATGTATATATAGCAGATACATTAACGCTTCTAAATTTAGATCTCATGTATTGTTTTTGCTATATACTACCACTGTGACCTAAATATTTATATTCAATACAGATCAAAAGTCATTATGACTACCTTTATTACCTTCTACACGAACTGTCTCAATATTTGACAAAAAGTATTAAATACTTTATATAATACACAATACTTACAAGCTGATTAGACCTCTAGAGTTAAAGGAAGAGAAAAAAGAATTTAAGTTGAACTAAATCCAAAATCCTCTTTTTCTCCTAACAATTTGCTAGATAGTGGAACTAGTTTCAGCAGTATGTCATCATCAGTCGGAATCTCAGTTAAATTACACAACATATTACTTTTTAAGAGAAAAGTGTGTAAGTGCTACATTGTGTTATCGAACCTTACAACATTTAAGTTAATCTATCAATTGTAATATTGTCGTATTATTACCAGAGGCGCACATTTCAAGTAAGTGATGGCGGCTACTGTACGAGGTGTAACTAAAATTTGTGTAGTTCAATGTAAATGGATGTACACATGTTTCAATTATATTTAGCAACATTAGCTTGCCTATCAGGTAAGCTCAGGGGGCGATAAGATCCCAATTACTGTTATTTACCCCGTGTGTCACGATGCGTTAGCAACTATATTAATTTTACAAGTTTAAATTGCAAAATGCACATAAAAACGTTAACAAATTTTCACGAAGAGCTTATGAAGTTATAAGGTATGAATTTGTTTTTTCAGTTTAAAATTTCACCATTGTAGATTTTTATAATTTCTTTGAGGCCACAAGTAAATACATTTCCTAACCTACAAATCGCCACACGTTCATATTTGATTTGTACTTAAGGGTGGTTTATTTATTGTGTGAGGCGTTTTTCACTGCCATTGGGAAATATGACCTACTAGTGAAAATTCAAAACGCCCCTTTAGGTACTATTAATATTGCTTATACAATAAAAATTTAATTTTAGAAACCACTTTTAAAATAAAAATATATGTCCGGAAGACTACAAGGGCTTTATTTAGTAAAGCTACGTTGGCAGAGGCTATGCGAAAAGAAGTTTCAAGCGAATTAGGTGTAAACGTAACAACCTATGGGGTTGCATCTCGAACCTCGAGGCGTCACTTGCAATTCAGAAACTCAAAACTTCGGTTGGGTCGGCGTCCAGAATTAGGAATCGAACATGAAAGACTTTACTCATTAAAGCTCTCGAAAAAGTTGGTTTTGCTCCAGAACCTAGAAGTCTGAAGAAAATGGTTTTCTCATTTACTGAGAAGCTTGGCTTAAAATATCGATTTTCTAGGGAATCCAAATCAACTGGTGATGATTGACTCCGTGGGTTTGTGCGTCGTAAACAAGAATTTAGCATTGTAAAATTAGAGGGACTATCATTTGCCAGGGCAAAAAAAAAATAGCAGGCAAGATGTTAATAATTTTTTCACCCTATTGCCTGAAATTCTGACAGCAAACGACTTGCTTAATAAACCAGGAAAAATATTTAGCGTCGACGCGACTGGAAGAAAAAACAAAAAGGATGAGTTTTGGATGATTAATAATAAATTGCAATACATTAATTCACAACTATTTCTAAAACAGTTTAAAGAATATTTCTTGCCAAAAGAGTCCTGGAATAGCTGTATTCATATTGGACGGACATGCATCTCATCGCAATGCGATTAAACTACTAGATTTAGCTGTTGAAAATGAAGTAGTTTTACTGTGTCTTCGTAGCCACACGACACAAGCTTTACAACACCTAGATGAGGTATTTTTAAGCCACTTAAAACCTATTTCTTCCAAAATAAAAATAGAAAACTATCGAGAACAAATATTTTTGATCGATGGGGGCAAATATCCATATGATCCGCAGTCAATTCTTGAACACCTTTCTTTCAATTTATGATGCAAGGTTATTAATGACATATGAAGCTACATCTTCAATATCAAACTACCCTACATTAAATCAAAGGTCAAACGCTGTTTAACTTCAGGTAGCTCTGGAAGCAATAAAACCTTACGTGTCTACAGAGAACGTATTCCTATCTCCTCCGAAAATTCGAGTGATTCTACAACTTCAGATGTAGAGGAAACACCTCCAAATTCTTAAAAGAAGATTATCCTATCCCCTTGATTCCTCACGAAATGGGCAAAAGAAAGCAATATGCTTTAGTGCTTACATCTCTAGAAAGGCGTGCCAAGAGGCAAGCTCTTGCACAAAAAAAAGAAAAGCATTGTCGACAATAAAGAAAAACAAAAAAATTCTAAAATAAGTAAGAGAAAACGAAATATTAAAGTGAGAAAAAATAGGCAAAGCTTTTGAAATCCTAGTTGCGAAAGTGCACCCGTTCTAAGTTCCTCTGATAAGTTGTCAGATGACAGTGAGGATTACAGCATTGAATGCCACGAATATTCCGTATATAGTAATTGACTTCTTGAGAGGTGCAAAAAACACTTAAACATGCCATGATGCCAAGAAAAATTAAGTTTTCAACTGGAACGTATTTAACTACTTCAAGGGGAAAACGCTCTACTGCATTATCTGTTGATTCTTTTTTTATTTTGGAATAATACGTTTTTGTAAGAATAAAATATATTTATTATTTAGAAGTATACTATTTAGTTGCTATGCTTTTGTATCTATAAATAAAAATGCTTTTGTATTTTTTTTAATAGAACATTTTAAGTAATTTAAATCAACATACATTACTAAATTGTTAATGCCTTAGATATTACATTAATGAAAGGTCACTACTTGCAGTTACTTTTATTACTTTTTCCAAATTTTCATACATCTCTAAACATTGAAAATAACCTCTCGACATGACAACTTGTGATATATGCAAAATTACAATATAGCAGGTAACCGTAATAATTTATTTGCAAATCTAAATCAAAATCTTTTTCGTAAAATTATTTCAATATATGCATGTCCGAGTTTCTTTTCAATCTAGAGTCCATTCTTCTCATTTCAAATTTCGGTTTTCAAAATATTTAATTGTTAGTTGTTAAGTTACTAAAATTACTTTCTATATATTTTAATTGGTTTACTAGATTAGTATCTTGAACTTGTTTGCATTGAATAATGTTCGCATCATTGTTTAAAGAAAAAATAACAGTTTTAACCTGCTTCACATATTTTGCGTGAAATGAAGCAGCTACTGGCCATGTTTCCCATCTAGTAATGATCGGCGCAAAAGGCAAGGAGAGCTCTGGACATTGTTGTTTATATACTACAAATTGCAACCCACAATGGTGCTTTAAAAAAAAACTTTTTTGCCAGACTTATTAATCTGTTAGCGTTTTCAAATTCGTTTCTAATGTATTTACAAATTCGGTGAAGACCATGAGCAACACCTGACATGTAGCATCTAGGGCTGCACATCTTTTAGTAATCTGCCACCTTTAAACCTATTGCAATAATCCCCCCTCCCCTCCCCTCTCCAAATACTCAATTTATTTAAAAAAGAGACAAGTTTCACACTAGATTGACTATAATAAGCTTCGTTGCGTGTTGCAAATAATTAAAATAACTCAAACTTCATTTTTTTTGTAGAAAGTGCAATGCTATTCTTTGCTTGATGTTTGGAAAGATTAATTCATACTACCAAAGATTTATCAAAGCTTTAAACCTGTGTTACATTTTTCCTAATGTCTGTTACCATAAATTTAGATTTTATTGAGGTCTTTGTATTAATTCGCTTAATAGTACTATATTCTTATGCCAAGAAGTAGTTTCCCAACTTTTAGGCCGCAAATTCCGCAAATTTTATTTGATAAGTGCCATAGCAGGGCATTGATTTGGTAACGTTTTATCGAGGCTGCGGCCTTAAGTAGCGTCAGCATAAAGTAGACAACAGGAATAATTAATAGCTATTTTAAATAGAATAAAATTCCAAAGTGTATTTGGCGGTGTTCCCAATTTCTAAATGTTTAACTTTTAAGTCGTATCAATAATACGAGGTAAAAGTTAAGTTTGGTGGTTGAAGAATAGGTAAGTTTCCAATAGGTTACATATAAACATAGAGTTTGTATAGGATCATAATAATTCTAGGTTAGTTTTCTCATTTTCAGTTTTGATATTTGTAAAATTTCATTAATTTAGTTTAATTTTAATTGCCGAAAGAGTGTGATTAGAACACTCTCGAACCTTCAGACCCTATAATTAAGTAATTAATTTGGAAAAGTGAATTTTTATTTAATAATTTATCACATTTAACATATTACAATATATTGATATGTTAAACATTTACATCGGAAAGCCTAGCTGTCAATCTAAAACGTATAGGGTATTCAGTATAGCCACCCGATGGAAATGAAATTCCCTCTGGTGGATATGAGCTATTTTTCGGAAACCACAATTTCCTCCCAGACCAACTAGCCTTGGAGTGGGGGTACTAAATTTATTTAATTCCAGACAACGACGATCTTGGTGAATCGGAGATGAAACTACTCTTCTTTTTATTCCCCTTATTTCGTAAATCCTCAAATTTAATGTAAAATTCTCCTACAACAAACAACGGGGTAAATTCCAAAGTATTTCTAACATTATTTCCTGTATTAAATATATTTCGTTAAGGTATCTTCATTTACGACAGTAAAATTTCATATTTTAGGGTTGTCGTGAGGGTTTGTCCATCACAGAGTCTTCTAGTTTGAGTCATCTAGTAGCGTCACTGCATTCATTCTCTCATGCTACTTCTGAAAAAATAACTTTATTCATCGAAATTCATCAGAATACTACGTTTAGGCAGAAATCATCAAAATTTGGTGAGGATAGAAACAACCGCAATCGCGATTATTAAAATAAAGGAGAAATAGGACGCCAATAAATTCATCAATTCTGGTTAAGCTTTCTTCGAGTTATCTCGTATTTTGGTTGCGCTCCCAGATTAAAGCGTCCGGTTATTGAAATTAGGGAATAAATTCAAGATAGAAGAAAAAGTTGGAGGTTACTATAGGCAGATTTCCTACGAATGTCATAGAGAACTTGGAGTTTATATGACATCTTCGTAGAATTAAGGTTAGTTTGCATTTTGCAATTTTTAAGGTTGGCTAATTTCCATTTATTGATATCAAAATTCATTAAAAATTGCCGAAAGAATGTGAAAGAATTCCTAGTGAATCCCGCAAAAGGGTTAAAAATCTAATTAATCTAAAAAATTCCAATTTTTTTTTAACAATATCCCTGAGATAAAACATTTCAATATATAGCATTACAGTACATACATCTCTGTTGAAACCAGCAGAACGTTTGATAAATAGAATCCAGGTTTTCAAACATTAAAAGGCACAGATACTGTTTTATTTTTCCGAGTAAAAACATTCTAGAATATTTATTCTAAACTTTAAAGAGTGAAATAGAGTGATCAGTAGTGCCAAATGCATGGGAAGGACTTGTATAAGCTATATTGACTTGCTTATTATTATCCAAATGTTCAAACACCTACTGTGTAAGGTAGGTGAGATCATTTATATTGAAATATCTTGAAGAATTGATGTGCAGAGTAAATGACTATATTGCCACCAAGACGGATATCAGTCAATTATCACTACTTTTAAGAATCGGGGCAATTCTTGCTCTTCATATGGTGTTTTATGAAAGCCGAAAATTTGTACAAGTGTTAGCATATTAAGTAAACAAGCACTTTCAGATCATATTATGTATAAATTTTTCCTTCCCTACAGTACAATAGACCTAACTGAAAATAATTTAAGCGTTCCAAGCAATGGTTTTATAAGCGTACGCTGATGTACCTAATTATTCTAACAAGGGCAGGATATTCTCATCAACATTTTTCATTGACGCAAAATGCTCCAAAATGTACGCTTTATAATATTTTCCTTCTCGAAAACAAATATTAGCAGCTATAAAAACAGAGTAGGCACAATGTACAACGGGGAAAATTATTTGCGGGACGAAGAAGAATTAACACGGTCTACTGCAGAGGAAGATAACGTGAGTATACTCAATAAATGTAAAACGGAAATGTTCCACATTATATGTAAATGTCATCAAAATATATGCAGATGTACGCGAATTTTAACAAAACAGTTTTGATGTAATAGCCGAATTAATTAAACGAAAAAACACCTTTTTTTACTGTCGATGAAAAATAGGCCCATGTTTGTTGAGACAATGCAAATATATGCGATGGATTCAGCGTACATCAGAGGTTAGCCGAAAAACCTGTTGTTTTCACTGTAGAACAGGGTCGCATATGAAAGAGATGGAAAAAAATACACACATTTAATACATCCATCATTCGGCGAAAGGATCTGCTGAAATATTAACGCGGTCGTATATTCTCGTTGTTTTTCCTTTTATTTAATAAAATCTTCCGTATACGGGTAGTAAAATGGAAATCAATTTGTCACAGCACAAAGCAGTACAAGGTATCAATCAATACCTACACAACATCCATCCAATATATCTCTAATGGTCGTCGCTATAAAGCTTTGTTATTATACTGGCTTCCATTAATTTTATTTCTTTCAGCACAGAATACTTTTAAATTTTGCAATGCTTAGCAACTTCCTTTTATTATTATATGTATGAAAAATTAATAAATGTATTAGTAATGTATTTTGGTTTTTTAAGCCATCTAAACAATTGGATTTGTGAAACAAATTAAGCCTCTATTTGGCAATTGCCGATGAGTGGGCCGTGGTGTTATCACGATGGTAGAGAATTGTTTTCTTCGCTAGGTGGGGCTTTTTTCTCTTTGGTTCAACATCGAATCGGTCCAATAGCATAGTACTGTACCGTGATCGTCCTTCCATTCTTCAAATAATCGATTAAGATTATACCTTGCGAATTCCAAGAAGTTGTTGCCGTAACTTTTTCAACTGATGGAATCGTCTTCGCTTTCTTTGGTGCATGTTCGCCGGGAAAACTGACCTTTCGTTTCTGGCAAATAGTGGTGTATCTATGTCTCATCTATAGTCACGTAACGCCACGTAACTCACTCGTATTGTGCTTGAACATGTCCAAACATTGCTTTGAAGTTATTACGCGATTCCGTTTTTGATCGACATAGATACATGACCTACATGCACGACTCTGGATTTTTATACCTCACTTTGGCTTGTTGAACTTATCCATTTCTTCACATTTCTTTTGTGAAGTAGTATTATTGTCAGTCCCTGAGTAGAACTTTGATGAATTCGTGTCTTTACTGCTTCGGAAATTCGAAGAGTGCGTGATCTTTTCCATTGTTGGAACTACTTTCCTCATACTCACCAAATAACTGGAAGAGCTTGAAGCCGATGTTCGTGTTTTCCGCATTTATTTAAGATAATTATAGCAATCTGGTTATTTATCACCCCACTACGTAATTATTGCATGTATCAGCTTTTGAAATTGCTGCGCAATAACGTCATATAGAACACAAATGTGAAGCCTCTTTCGAGTTGCTCAATTGCTTGCGAAGAGCAATCTTGCATTTTAACTTATTATATCCCCTAGGTCTGTCATTATTTTAAAGTTCTTTCCCTTTTTAACAAGATTTTTTTGATACACTGGTACAATTTTCTTATCCACCCAGAAAACGTTTTCCAATTTTTAAATTTTGACAAGCCATTTGGTATCTAATTTTACATTTACATTATCAAGGTGTTCCTCAGGAAACTGCGTTAGTCGATATCAAAAAAATTATGTATTGGAGAAATTTAAAATTCCGCTAAAGTAGTAATTTCAACCAACATAACCTTGTTTTTAGCAATAACTGGAAAATGCTTATGGTTAAGTTCTTTTTAAAATGTTTTTAATGCTTTCAGCTAAAAAGGTCAAGGGAAACAATAAAAATTCATACAGGCTATTAGTAAGTGAAATAAACGCAAATATGTTTGCATAAATTTCGAATCAAAACAAAAAAAAATGGTAAAAAACGATAATATGTACACTGAATGAACAAACTTAGCAATTTTTATTGAATTTTCTATTGCAATAATTAATAGCTATCTACTTATTGTTCTAAGTAGCTACTTAGAATTAAAATTTTCCATCAACAGTTAAGAACAGCGAATTTTGTATGTTTTGTTTATTGTTGTTATGGTAACCAAACAATATAAACACCAGAAACCAGTTGGATGTAATGTAGGGCTCGCGTTTAACAGTAAGTATCTATTTTGCTTTCAATGTTAAGCATATGCATCATTTTATAGAAACTTTAGAGCAGAGCGAGTTAAAAGTTTTTTTGTTGTTATTATGTATGGTATTTTACACAAAAATAAATTATACAAAAGTTGTGTAGGAAATTTTTATCGACACAACTCACGCAAAAGATTATATTGTCGTTCAACCGTTTGTTAGCTATAACGTCACCCGATCTTTTTTTAAATACGAATCTACCACTCTTCTTCAATTGTTTGATAAAATATAAAGACCTCTTTATTGGGAAAATAAAAATATCGTAGGGTTACCTAACAATTGTTTGGAGAATGCCATGAAATGCCTAAAATAAAGATATATCAACTTGACTATGAAACAACGAATGATAATTTAGAATCAAGTTACAATTGACAGAAAACATTCGATAAACAACGAAAAGTACTAAATGTCAATTTGTTAATTTTAATGTGTTGTACTACATTCAATTATTAAAAATGGCAATTTTAAGTGAGAAAGTTCAAATTCTTTTGATGTGGTGCAAGTCGTTTGCGATTTATTTAATAATGTTCACCCCAATAGAGATCTACTGTTATTTCATAGCCAAGTTGATATACCTATCCTGGTTTTAGGTTTTAAACGGCATTTTTTCGAAACAATTGTTACATAATCATGACATTTTTATTTTACCATAACGAGGACTTTATATTGTATCAAACAATTGAAGAAAATTGATAGGTTCGTATTTGAAAAAAAGGTCCAGTGGAAAGAACAGTCGCCATCGCGATTAAAATAAAGGAGCATAGGGACGCCAATAAATTAATCAATCCTGGTTAGACTTTCATCGAGCTAACTAGTGTTTTGGTTGCGGCCTCAATTTAAAGTGTTCGATAGAGAAATTAGAAAGCAAATTCAAAATAGAAGAAAAGGTTCGAGGTTAGAAAGGTAGATTTCCTGCAAACGTCATAGGAAACATCATATTTATATAACATCTTAAAAATCAAGGTTAGTGTACGTTTTCAATTTTAACATTCATTAATATCCATTAATTGACTTCAAAATTCATAAATAATTGCCAAAAGGATATTAAAGAATACTCCCGATCCCACAAACGAGTTTAGAATTTTAATTAAATTGCAAAAATTTAAATTTTTTAACAATTTTCCTTGAGAAAACATTTCAGTACATAATTCGTAAACGCAACAATACACAGTGTATGTGACATGCATGCCGAAATACTTGTAAATTTGCCCCCACTGATCTATCAAATTTTCTAACTTCTCCAATGCATACCTTGTCTCTCTCTTTGTTAAATGTTTACGTTAATTGTCTACCGCCTAAATTTGAATATATTCATGAAACCAATCACAGCGCGCCTGTGACGTATAAAAAACAAGGGAAAAGAGACATTGTGAGCATGACCGTTGATATATAAGTTGTACTACCATTGTAACAGTTGACTCTATGCAGATTTCTACGAAATAATGAATAAATTTGTAACAGTTTTAAAAGCAAAGAAAAGGTAATTCGCAACACTCTTGCATTTATTGTTGGTTCTATTTGTTTTCTGCTATCTTTTCTAGTTTACGTGCTTCGCTTTGTTTTAATCAATGCATAGTATTTTGATGTAATAATTGGTCCTTACATGTTGTAACACCCTCATCATTTAACCACACCAGCGAATGGTTTACAGATGTGATACTATCTGTCACAAAACGAGCATCCATATAAGAATGCGATAAATAATACAAGAAAACGGTTGATTTTTTTTTTGAAAAAAATTGTCTTAAGCAATTTCACTAACAGCATGCACAAATCTGAGTATGTATATTTAGCATTACAAGTGCTTTATCATGCTTAAAAACAAAAAATGTATGTCAGGCAACATATTTTCACATTGTCTCTCTAACTATAAACAAACACCTGCAAGCTACAATAAATTTTAAGAGCAAGAACTTTGGACTTATTGGGAGTAATAGTTATGTGAAATTGTGACGATACGCTTCCTTTTCAACATGCATATAAACATTTTCCTTGCCTATCTGTAGAATTTTGACACAGGATTTTGGACTAAATAAACGGGCCGAGTCTATTGATGTATATCGAAAAATAAAAAGGGTTGGAGCGATCCGCAATTCCCAAATCTAATTTCGATCGTTATTCACGAATTTTATACCATTCTGCATATATACATACATACATATCTCAAAGTACGTCGATATGCGGTGAACGGATACACGCATATAGACCTATACGTTTTAAATAAACTGATTCCGGGAGACCAATTTTTTGTCCATGGGAAAAGGGAGAATAAATCTGCAATGTGTATGTTAGCAGGTGGATGCTTTATTCTTTAGGATATAACATAAAACTTTTTCTGTTATTAGCTCCAAAGTTTTAAAATTCTTATTTTGTTTAATTGCACTATTTACATCAGGGTAAAGTAGTATAAATTGTACCGCCTGCCAAAATGTGCCACTGCATTATTTCCAATGTGGAAGCAAGAAATTATCATTTATGCCAAATTTCGTAAGGTGTCCTATGTTTTATGGATGTTTGATTTAAAAAATAGATTTGAGAGAAGCATGTGTATAACTTTCGACAATTATTTGATTCCTTTCTGAAGGATTTCTTATCACTTTTTACAAAATGTTTACCTGTTTTTGTGATAATAGGTTCTAATAACTCTTATATGTATAACTGCATAAACTACAAAATGTAGATAACGGCTTAGTTGGATAAACTGCGCCAACACACAAAATATTCGATTTTAAACAAAAGCAACAATAGAAAAACCTTAATTCTCGTAAAATAAGCTGATGCGAATTTATTGAGTTTATCCTTGAACTACCAATTATACAACTTCGTTATTACTAGATTGCAAATCAACGGCTTTCCCTATTGCATAACTTCTTTGCTAAGCAGTCTGCAAGGAAGTACTAGTATTGTTTTAATTTCACTGCTGTATACCTACCTACTGCAGTATTCAAAACGCGACTTGCAAAATCGCTGTCATTAGCGCCATGAGGAATGAGGTTCACCCGATTCTGCTCCAGCCACATCTGCCAGAGTTAAGCTCTCTGACACTTTTTCGGCCTTTGCAGCGGTTTATATGACCTCTGGTCCTCTTCGTCTGTCGCCGGAGTTTTATTAGGTAAACCTGTCTCCAGCCAACAATAATTCTGCGGAAAAGGATAAATAACTACCCTTCTCTTCATTTGCCTCAGGTCTTAAATATTCGTTTTTGATGTAATTTTTTCCTACGAACAACAATTACCCTGAAGTACAACATAATGCACGCTGCTCCTGTACGGTTGGAAATATTTGAACTTTGCCCTAAGTAAGACAGCATAGATTGGATAATATCTACAGAGCCAACTGCTTTAACAGAAGATAAGATTTAAATTATTGGACAAGTTATTGCGTAACCTCCGCAAATAAGGCTATAGTTGTTATTGGATTTACATTACATTAAATTTGGTCCAGTAATTTTGTATAGTTAGTGCCAACTCCATCCTAAAACGAAAAAACATAAAAAGCCTCAAAAGGAGACATACATCGTATTATTATTATCTACCAAAAACCGATACATTTAAAAACCGACACATTTAAAAGAAGTTGTCATAATTAATTAATTCGGATAAAATTCCAGGAAGTGAAGAGATCACAACGATTAATAAAACAGGTAAAAGTAAGGAAAAATGGTATAGAAAACAAAGAACGAAAATGTGAGAATGCAGGATACAGTAGTAAATAACAAGGGTGGATTATGATTTTAAAATTGAGGTCGGGCCGTTCCACATTCGTTTGCTCGTCCAAGAGTGACGACCGATTACAGGACAACTTAACAAAACGAAATAAACGCGCAGTACCTTACAACAGGTAATAAATAAAAAAAAAATGAAACAAAATAGTGATAAAAATACAAACAAAACTTTAATCATATCTGAACTTTCTTATGTACTAAAATGAAAACATAGCGAACAATCAACATAATCATAACCATGATATAAGTAATGCTGTAATAAAAAACGTTTGCAAATAAGTTACAGTTCCAAATAATTATAAAAAATTAAAAAATTTGTCGACATGCACACTGGAAACTATAACAATGTTTGTCCTAGCTCTTGGTACATTATTTGTAGCACAATATCTAGTGTTAGGGGGTGGCATATTGAAATTAACAGCAGCAAGTAAGGAAGCAAAATAAATTTTGTTTTGTAACATAAATGTGGCACTACATCGTTTATAGCGCGGTGGTAGGATAAACTTTCAAAATTATGTAGACTTAATAAACTAATATAGTCTGTATTTCTTTCAGGCCAGTGATCTTAAAAAGACAAGTGTTTGAGAAATCTCCTCTGCATTCGTTTAATAGAGAGTTGTTGATTCATATAACAAGGAACCATACCAAAGAAGCTACTACGCACAATAGCCTAATAAATAGTTTTAATTACAGATACATTATGGAGAGACCTGCAGAATCGTATAAGAAAACCTAAAAAGCTGGATGTTAACAAGCAAATCGTTGCATGCTAGGAAAAAGTGAGCTTTAAATCAAATAATACGTCCCAGTCAACTACTTCATATTTTCTAATAATAAATTCCGAGCTGACAAAATAATTGAAAAGTATTGGAGTAATACATCTAGTGTATACAACTGAATACTTGGCAACGTTCAAGGAAATCCTATTCTGTTTACACCATTCGTCAATAATTAATCTTACAATTATTGATGAATGGTGCGCATTCCGTTTCTCAATGGATTACATTATATATCTTTATCATCTGCGTATGCCAGCAGCTCAGAGTTCAATTTTAGAAGTAAGTCATTCAAAAAAATGTGGAATAATAAGGGGTCAAGGTTTGACCTCTGTGGTACCCCAGACGATATGAGAAAGTGCTCTGAAGAAAACAGTATGAAATACATAACCATGCGGCGATACGTTAAGACCCCACCGTACACTTAAAATTTGTCTAACGTATCATCCCTTGCACACGATGTATGAAGGAAAAAGCAGCTTCAAAATAAAATTATACATAATTTCGTATACCTCACCATTCAAAAGTGATATACAGTGGCGTCAAAAAGTATGTGAAAAAATAAAAGTTACCAAATCTCTAAAGTACTTATAATTTTAAAAAAGTTAAAGTTAAATTATTCTACTAATTATTTTATCTTCTTTTTTAGCTTATAATCATTAAAACTCCAAGGAGTATGGCGGTCATTAGAAACTAACACGTGGTTAAAACTGTCGGGACGACGACCAAAGTTTCAGGAAAATGTAATTCTTAAATTTCACCAATATTTCGCGTTTATTTTAAGACTTCATCAGGGTCATAAAATGAGTTAAAGTAGATAGCCAAACCTGTGAACTTAAAGATTTAACGATGTTCATTTTAGGAGCTATGACTGATGAAGGGTAAAGCCCTTAAATTCGTGCGGACGGTCAACAGTTCGTTATAGTATATTATCGATCTTATTGCAGCTACCTTGAAATATCATTTCCGGTGAATTACAAATGATATTCAATGTTTTACTCTTACACCGTTTTTTTCTCCAGCAACTTGCAAACGCAACGTGAGCTAGTCGAACGCAAAAATCGAAAGCATAAAACTGAAAACACGACGCAGCGTTGGTAATTTGCTTTTACGACGTCATATATCCGGTCCAAACGTCGGATAAGCGACGTTCAACCGTAGTTTTTCCTCCGCAAATAAATATCGACAAAGTCGGATTCCGTATAATTTAAATAAAACGTCAATTTTATGGCGACATCTCGGTCCCGTACAAGCGTTAAAAATATTTCTGAAATAGGTTTTATGACGCTTTCTATACGGATCTGTTGCTTACGTACATCCACGTTTGTGTATATGTACGTTACAGGAGGAACATGCACAGAAACGTGTCAATATAGTTCTCGTTTTTGTAAGTGTGATTCATTTGCACTGGAAGGTAAAATATAGAGCGAAATATAGAATGAAAATATATACTACGCATCGACATGTGTACGTACACTTGCAATTCCCGATTACATCTTCGGAACTGGAGTGTTGATAATCAAGTGGTGTATATCTGAAATATAGGTGGGTACCTACATTAGTAATATTTAAATGTTAGTAAATCTTTTCTTATTGCCCTTAAACGGATACGTCTACGTGAGTGAACTTATATTAAAACAATTTTTTGAAAGCTGTTTGCCTACCTTACTCTGTAAAAACTCAAAAGCTATATTTACGCATACGATTGACATTTTGTCAGATATAGCATTGCCAGGAAAAGTACCTAATAACATTAAAAACGATTTAGGAACACAATTCTGAATAAAGTTTGAAACAACTACAATCAGAACTAATTGATGGTTGAGACATATTAATATAATGAAAGATGTCGCAGCCGCTCTTTGTGGACTACCTGATGGCTGTGGAATTATTTTCCAGGCTGCACTGGGAGCTCTCGAGGAGGGAAAGACTTCCTCCAGACTCGTAGCTGAATGCAGGAGCAATTTTTTAATATTTTGGGTAAAAATAACAAGTTTACCCTCATCTCGACACCAGAACATATTGGCATTGATGACAACAAGGTGGCTAAATAAGACAAGTTGGTAAAGCAGGAAAAGAAAACGAGGATCAGAAACTATAGGGTTCAGAAGATAAATAAGCAACAAGCGGAAAAACTAGTTGAGACAGTTTTGGAAGACCTCAACTGCAAATGAGTCTTACACAAAAACGTAAAATATTAGGTGAGCAAGTACATCATCAAATCATCGTCTATGCCTTAGATACGACAACAATAATTCCGTATTCATTATCTGTGCAAGTTAAGAGATTATATTTTAGCCTTCACCCATTTTATCAGGGTACAACCGTGCTCCAGTAACACGTATTTGCATATAACTTTTAAAAACTTTTTGCTATAAATATGTTGCTTCTCGACTTCTCATATTATAGGTTTTGTTTTAACATATTTTCTAATTATAATCCGCAATATTTGTACGGCTGTTTGGTGTTCGGGTATAGGGGTACACGTTATTTGCCCGTTATTAGGTATTCATTTATTGGTTCCAAATTACTAAATTAAACTTCTCAGAGTACTATAGCTAATACAGTAAACAAATAAGAAGCAAGGTGTGGTATGCTTGTATCCCAGTTAGTCGTGTATGTTATTTTTATGGGTCAGTTTTATGAACTATAAACTAATTTCTTTCCTGTCAATATATTCATCGATGGTTGAATTTACATTTAAGTGCAACAATGTTAGAAGATAACACGTACATTTCGATTTAATTGAATTATAATCCCTTTTGTTTAGTAATTAGTACATTTTATTATAAAATTAGCCTGCCCTATCAAAGTTCAAAATTAACAAATTGCATGTTTTAGGTACGTTGAGGGTGAATACATAGAGTTGCTTCTACCTCATAACGGTAACGATTATGTCATCGTATACAATATAAAGAATAAGATGTCCATATACAATTGAAATCGACCTTTTCGAGTATTTATTACAAAAAAGTGTTTGGTTTCAGAAGTATGTAGGTAATGAATTTATTCTATATTTTAGTGACTCCATCTGTATTGAAAGCTAAAACCAAAGCGTCGATGGAAGAACCATATGGAGCGACACAATGATGAAAGTTGGACAGGACAAGACTCTCTACAGCCATAAGCTTATAGTGAGCTACTCTTGTCATCTTATTAGCATGGTCTCTAATTATTAATTTTGTATCAATAAAAACGCCCAAATTCTCGGTAGTTTCAACAGGAACGAGTTGTTTGTCCTTAACAATAATTGCCATATCACTAAATGAGGTTTCGTTTTATCATTGGCAAAAAGCTGACAGCAGATTTTTTGGGATTTATCTATAAGCAGTCTTTAGCACTTGAAATGGTTAGATTGTCAATATCTTTATTAAGTTGCTGCACAGCTGAGTGTATTTCGGCGGGATGGAAGAAAACGTATAGCTTAGTTGTTACACTTTAATTTTGCCATTAGTAATTTTCTAGAATAAAATTGTATAAATAGTTACTTCTTGGTATAGAACCAAGTTAGTCCATAGATGGCATAATTTCGGTTCATTTATTTGCACATTAAAAATTATTGTAAAATTTATTCATTTTATATTTTGGATGGCCACTTTTCATTAAGTTTCTCTTTATATTTTTATTTGAAGGTAGTTCTGTTATTAATTGCCATCAAATTGGTTATTTTGTGTATAAATACTTTTGTTTCTTTCTTTTATCCCACTCTTTCGGTGTTGCTTTCTCTCTTCCTATGAGATTTCTAGAATATATTGAGGGTACTTGATTGTCAAAAATCGTCGAGATAAGCCGTTTTTTTTGTGTGTTGTGCCATAAAGTTGTGTGACTAGAACCAAATTTGGAATCGGATTTTGGATATATTGCAATCGTTTTTGCATTGAGCGGGTCTAAGTTCACAACTTGCATTAGAAGCGAGATTATTGGATATTGTTTGGCTTGTTGATCTTGCTTTACCTTTATGGGATTTGGAAATGGCGTACATGCACGTGGAAACGTAACCCTGAAAATCTATAATTTTCTTGCTTAGAACATCTCATCCGATCAGGTAGGTGTTGCAAATACAGTATATAGTATTGTTAAATATTTTTGGCTTTCATTTGTGTATTTTAGGTTTTTTTTTCTTGTCTTTTTTCTTTGTTCTTTGTCCTTTTGTTCTTTGACCGCTGTGGATTGGAAATTAATTGGAAACTATCTGTTGATCATTCGTTAGTTGTTGCTGTTCACTACATGTGTTGATCTTTGATGTATTGGAAGCAATTACTCGATACGTTTTGTGGAATTACCCCTTTAGGTGCTTCCTAGAGACACTCCGTAAGCTACCTTCGAAGTGCCTGGATATCGTAGAAGTTTCAAGTAGAATACAGAAATATCCATCGTCTATTGCAACACTTTATTCTTTTTGTTATTTATTTAAAAGTTATCATTTTGTACCTTTTGTTACCATCGGTATCACCTTATGTGATTATCGTACACATTTAACTAGATTTGTTTACATCCTTTTCATTCACTTCAGTATCTTTGAATTTAATCTATAAGAATTTGTAAACACACTGCGGATTGGCCAAGTCGAAGTGCGGATAATTATTTGTAGCCTCGTTAATTAATTAATTGTCTGTTAATTAATTGTCTATAGCATATAAACGTTCGATATGTGTACTGATGGACAATTCTAAGTAATCTAGTTTGATAATCAATAAATTTAATCTAATTGTAAGTGAGCAAGTACGTAGATTTTTAACTTTGCCACCATTTCAATTTACAACTGTAAACCTGATGTTGATAGCTTGTCTTTTTTATTATTCGCGTATTTAAAGTATTAATAACCATTTCATATAATTTGATTGAAGTTGCATCGGATTTGTTCAGATATTATTTTTTGTAACAGTTTGTTAATATAAACTGAATGTCCTTATATACAGGAGCCACAAAACGTTCTTGAATTATTGATCATTGTTTGTTTTATGATATTTATGCGATTTGTACGTTGCATCTACCATTTTGTATTATTAAACGAATTTTATTGTTACCATGTTGTTGTGTAGGTTTTCATTAGCTGTTTCCACTATACCTTCGAACATCTCATGTTCTTACCGCGAGGTCCCCTGATGGGATGGTAAATGGCGCACTTGAATAGTATTTCGACCTTTGTTTTGTTTACGAATCCCCCCGTCTTCACTGAATAGGCTGGCAACCCAGATGAAGGCGGACAGGTAGGTGAATGGTTGATGGGAACCGTTGAGCATTGGATCGTGTTTGGTAAATTCGTGTTAAAGCGTCACAGAGTGTCGTTGGCATACCGATGGTACATAACTTGAGGTAATATTCGTGAAGATATTGCTGGTGTAGATTGCGAAAAAAAGAGATCTCATAGTGGATCCTTGTGCTACCCCCGAACAAAGCGGCAAGAAAGGAGGGTATCCACATTCAAGACTACACACTGACATCTCCGAACAAGGAAAGATTTGAAGAAACAAACTGTTTGATCCTTTAGCCCAATGTAGTGTGGAATTGTGAGCAACACACCGTAGTTTGGTATATCAAATGCTTTTGAATAGCCGAGCAGTACAAAGAAGGGCAGCCTTATTGTTACCACTTGCCCTCAACATATTATTGACAACATGTCTGGAAGACAGATTGCAGTAGAGGTAACGCATTATGGGCAGCTAGATGTCTCCTTAACTAAATTTCAATAATTGCCTCAAGCACCTTAGATAATACGGTCAGAATACTAAGCGGGCGGATATCGCTGGGCTCTTTTGGAGTTTTTAGGTAAAGGACTTACTAATAATTTCTTCCATAGATTGGGCTAACAAAAATTTCTATCTGTTATACTGCATTTTTTTCCTACTTCTAGAATATTTTTTTATTTGCATATTTTCCTGTACATATTTATATCAGAAAACCTGCACATTTATACGCGTATTTTCAGTTTATTTTTTGCATGTATTCCAGCCTTTACTTATTAATAAGGTTCGACAAACGAGTGCAACGTCAGAGGCGTATCGCGCAAAAGTAGGTACGTGAGACACAATATTATTAAAAATAATATATTCTTACCTTCTATTGACGTCTTGATGTCCACTGCGACAAAGTACTATTGCCCTGGTAAGCCGCGTAAAACTGCAACGCTTCCGTTGTAAATTCACTTAGCCTTCGACGTTGGTCTGAAAACGTTTTCGTGTATTTCGAAAATGATCGTTCTACATCTAGCGATTTTTGCGACTTTTACGCGATAAGTCTCTGACATTGCACTCGTTTGTCGAACCTTATTTATTGGCATGGTGATAAAGCTTACTAAAATCACTTTTATTATCTATTTGTACTATTTATTTTTTAGCTTATAATTTTATTTTGCTGGTTAACACCTAAAGTGCCACAATGGAAATTGTAGTAAAACGTTCATAAATGCCATGTGTATTTTTTCCTATATTTTTACTCCTTTTAATGTTGAACAAACATGGCGATATTAAATTTTGCACAATATTCAACTATAATGTAAAAAAAAGATATTTTTTGTGTCGGACAGCATCTGTCATCCGTGGCCATAATTACTGATATTTTCAGAATGGCCGTGGGGGACATGCGCAGTCGACGCTATTTCCTGTTCATACCTGCAGTTTGTGCCTAACCAGGAGTGATTGCATTTGTTGCGTGTCTATAAAAATGGGTGACTATGAAAAAGAACAGCAAAGGCTGCAGTTATTGTGGGAAGAAGTTATGTCAGCAGACGAATATGTGTTTTCATCAGATAGTGGTGAATATAAACCTTTTGATTCGGAGAGTTCTGATTCGGACAATCCAGTAACAACAAAGAAAAGAACTAAACTTTCCAAAGGATTACGATCAGCAAAAAAAGCTAAATATAACAGTTTAATAGTACCTGGTAATATCAGTCCCGAAGTACTACATGGAATTGAAGAACCTCAACCATCTACCTCGGATTGTTTACATAATATCGGGAAAACCCCGAATTTTAGTAACTCCAATAATATTGATGCCATTGTTGGGTCAGTAATTGCTCGGAATACTAATTATCATGATGATATGAGTACGGAAGAACGTCTAACAGCCAAGCATCTAGTACGGGGAACAGTGACGGGTAATTACTTGAAAAATATTTTATTTACTCTAAATGATTCAGAAATTCGACCTTCTGTTTATGAGCATTACGAAAGAACTCCCTACGATTTCTATAAAATGATGATAATCGACGATATATTTCAGCTTTTTGTCGATGAAACTAATATTTATGCTAAACAAGAAAGAAATAATGTTACTACACCTAAGCATGCTCGAATTCAAAACTGGAAGGACACTGATCAAAATGAAATGGAAAAGTTTATAGGTTGCCTTATGTGGATGGGTCTATTACAACTGCCATCATTCAGTTCTTACTGGTCAAGAAAACGTTTATATGAAAACACATTGAAAGGGTTTTTGTCAAGGAATCGATTTCAAATTTTACTGAGGATGTGGCATTTTGCTAACAATGAAAATGCTGATCTTAGTGATAGGCTCCATAAAATTTCTCCACTGTTGATAAAACTACGAGAATCTTTTCAAGCGCCAATTGTCCCTACTGAGTCCATATGTATAACTGAGACACTCGTCCCCTTCAAGGGTAGGCTCAAATTCAAACAATATATTTCCGATAAAAGATTTAAATTTGGCATAAAACCGTTCAAATTGTGCCTTGACGGTGGTTATTTATATGATTTTAAAGATTACTGTGGCCAAGAAAAAGCTATTGCTGAGGAATACACAGTTCCGCCTCAGGTTGTTTTGGATTTGAGAAAGAAATTGCTAAATAATGGGAGAACAATAGTTGTTGATAAGTATTACACATCTGTTGGGTTAGCACATAAATTACTTGAAAATAACACTCACATTATTGGCACTCTCCGCAGCAACCGAAAGCTTAATCCGAAGAGAGTCTTACAAAAAAAATCGAAACATGGTGAAACAATAGCAGAAGAGAGTAACACATGCATTTTTGTGGAGAAATGGAGAGATAAGAGAGATGTACTCATGCTCAATACAAAATATGTACCGGAAATGATCCGGTGATATCATGAAGCCAAAAACTGTGATCGAATATAGCAAACATAAGGCATATATTGATATCTCGGGTAAACTGCTGATACACGTTATTGTTTTAATTTTATAATGGTTATTTCAATCTTTCAAATCAAATGAAATCTTATAATTCCTCGTTACGACGAGGTGTCAAGTGGTATCGTAAACCCGCAATTGAACTTGTAATAGGGGCTGATATTGTAAATTCCTATTCGTTGCACCAATCCGTAACAAATACAAAAATGACAATAACACAATTTCGCGAGCAAGTAATAAAAGGTTACATGGAGGTAATATGTTTTGCTAGTAAATCTTATATTCATTTTGTTTTATAGGTCTCATAAAAATGGACTTGATAGCATTCACTAATGAACCAAGCTGCGAAAATGATCATAAGCTAGTTGACACTAACCATAGACGCTCCTGCTCTATGTGCAACGCAAAAATTTCGAGTGTCGGGCAGAAATATTGCCAAAAACAAAACACCAAAGACAAAATTATCTAACTTGAATTAAAAATTTTGTAACGTTTATTTTATTGTTTTATTTCATTTTAACAAGATTCACTTTTGACAAATTCGGTACACCCGACAACGAAACCCAATACCTAATGATATTGTTCAATACATGTTCTAACCATATACACAAGTTTTAATAGGATATGTCGTACATCGCGGCCGTTACGACTTAAAAAAAAGTAATCGGAGTGGGGGACTACGTTTGTCCTCCACGGCACTTTAGGTGCTAAATAAAAAAAAATTGGAATTCGCAAAAGCTTCTAAAACATATAGTACAACTACGTATGTAATCACTAGAGCAATGTAATACAAAAAATGTGGGATTAGAGAATATACACGTATTCCATAATTTAAAACGATCCAGTAAATATTCCTCCTTCTATGTCACCTGGGATTTAAAACGTATCTGGTGGTACAATAGATTTCAAACCCGTAGGAAATTTTCGCGATTTGTAATAAAATCGGCGCTTAGCGTTGAAGTAGCGAACAACGGCCGTTATCTGCGGTAGTAACGAGGAAGTTACTTTTTAAGCCGGCGGCAGTCTTCGATATCTCTGTTTAATCGCTAAGGAAAATAATTTACGATCTTCAGATTGCGCTCGGAGATTGGTTTTAGTCAACATAATTCATCTAATAAGAAATTAAATTTACATCGTTAAAAGGTAAAATAAGCCCGAGACACGCTTTCATGACGGTGGATTAAGTCATTCGAAATTGTAATAGCGGGTTTTGTTATTTTAATTTGCTTTGGTATGGCTTTTTATACATTTTAATAATATTGTAGTACCAGTTTCACCTTTAACCGTTAGAGTTTAATTATTGCGACATTCGGAATTACATTAAATTTAACACCACAAAAAAATGAATGTCTTAATATATTAATATATATTATTAGATGGAACTTTCCGTGGGTCACGTTGGCAACCTTGGAGACAAATTAAATCAGCTGTTTGAAAGAAATAAAAGCGAACATAACTTCTTTTGTTCATTTCAAAATGTCAGCACCTCTCGGAACGTGCACGGTGGAAGAGCAAGATTCAGTGATAAGATTTTTGTTATGTATCTGATGTGAAGGGGTGAAGCTGACCGAAATTCACTCGAGAATGTTGAAACAGTATGGTGAAAAGTGTTTAAGCCGCGGAAACGTGTATAAGTTGATTGAACAGCTTAAATCGGGTAGAACAAGTCTCACCGATATTCATCGCACCCTACGACCAGTTGAAGTGTCGACCGACGCGCTACAAAATCGCATAAATGACTTTATTCTCGATGACAGGCGTATGAAAATTGTGATAATAGCTGACTTGTGTAATACTAGTGTTGGAATTGCGTATTGAACCATTCATGATAAGCTGAATTATCACAAAACGTGTTCGAGATGAGTTCCAAGACAGTTGACTCAAGTCTATAAAGACACCCGTGTTCGCATTTGTTGTGAACTCAAACGACGCGCGACGGTCTTTAACTCAAGCGAAGGTAATGTTTTTCTAGACCGTGTTATAACCTGCGATGAAACGTGGATTCACTACTATGATCCTGAATCCAAACGGCAAATTCTTGAGTGGAAACACCCGGATTCGCCCCCTAAGAAAGAATTCAAAACCCTCGCGTCTACCACGGTAAAGTGACGTTAACGGTCTTCCGGGACTCTCAAGGCCCAATTTTTTGTGACTAGTTAGAAGGACAACGTACTGTGAACAGTGAATACTATTTTAACTTGCTTCAACATAAACTGAAGCCTGCGATAAGAGGAAAACGCCAAGGTGCTCTCTCGCAGGGTGTGATTCTGCTGCACGATAATGCCCGCCGCCATACTATCTAGAAAACGCGAAAGATGATCTAAAATTTGGGTTGGGAGGTGTTGCCACATCTTCCTGGAAATATACATCTATAGAAAGGAAACAAATATCAATAGATACATTATGACAGATTCTAACTACTGTGGATAACACAAAATGGCTGCGAATAGATTTTCAATTAATAGAGTGGTAAAATTCCCGTTGAGTAAAAGTAGGTTCAATAAAGAACTTAAATTCATAAACAATGTAGCTATTTATAATGGTTAGTCTTCTACAGACGTCGATAGCATTGTTAAGAAAGTCCAATATAGGCATTATGTAAGAAACTCCACAACTTTGATCCCGGTGGAAACCAGCGATAAGAAATTTGTGAAACTTCCTTTCCAGAGAAATCGAAATGTATCAGTAAAGTTTTTAGGGGACAAGATATGAACCTGTGTTTCAGTTCGCGACATATACTCATGAACCATCCTGGCAATCCGAAAAATAAATCGGGTATGAAGGAAAGGTCGGACAAACGAAGCGAGCGGTGGACATCAGATACAAGGAGTACATCGCCTGTTACAGATACGGGAAAGTTGAATCATTAGGTGTAGCATAACACAAACGAAACTGAGCATATTATTAAATTAGGCACCATAGAATTAATGATAAACGTAACCTGGACGCTTACGAAATTATTTATATGAAAATGAAAAGAAATTTGCTGACTAGAGACAAAGCGGAAGGCGGACGTATGTTTTGCGTTTCGTGCTACATACACAAGAACTTTTTCATTTATTTTCCGTGTATCATAAGTTTTAGTTTTAGGGTCTTTTTGCCTATCTACAAGTATCTACTTTTGCCGCCTATACAGCAAAATTAAAAACTTGTAAACCCCTTCTTGAGAATACGGATAGAACGGGCATTTTAAAATTGAAAGTTCTTTCTCACATCATTCGATTGTACGTTTGACAATGGGAATCCATAAATTCTCGAAACAGCTGTTCCGAATTAATCAAATAATAATGTATGTAATGCGGAGTGCCCCGATACTTTAGTGTTACCAACGGGTTTGATTGAATGGATCTAGAAATGTTGCTAATAAAACTGGATTTTTATGGTGTAAGGGATTTCATACTACAACTTCTCAAACCTTACAAAATAACAGGAAGGAGTTGTGTGTGGAGGTGGCTTTTGAAAGATCGAACGAGGTTCATATAACAAAGGGTCATCTACAAGAATCCTTTCTAGGTTGTTTCCTATTCCTAATGTATGTCAATGACATAACTAGCGGTAGGTTCAATTGCAAGATTATCTTGTTTGTAAACGACTCTACTCTGCTGTGCCAAGCCAGAAGCGCTCCAGAACTGAATGCCAAAATAAACAACAGCATCAATGAAGCAACAGGATGGTTTAGTGCGAATGGACTGACTATAAATCATCAAGAGACCAACGTAATCCATTTTAATATAAAGGCAAACAATCAGGACTGTGTGAAATTATTGGACATACATCTAGATTCTGTTTTAACGTTACAATGACAATATGGAGTCGGTGGTGACCTTCGTAATACTGCTTCTGTTTATCCGGATGCGCATTTCAAATTTTGAGGACTGTGATCTGCAGCACTTTCCCTAGATGTCAGACATAAGCAGATATTATTTGCTTTAGTTACCTTTGCAAAAGTTACGCATATATTTTTGAATAACACCGTGTCGTTATATGTGTTACGTTGAAATACCTGTGAGCTTTATTTTATTTATTTTCATTTTTGAACTTATTGTTTCTATTATTATTAAAATATAGGTGTCATTTACATCGTCGAGCGTAGCTGTCATTCAAGCACGTATAGTGTATTCAGCGTAGCCACTCGGTCGATGTGAAATTCCCTCTGGCAGATATTAGTTCTTTTTCGGAAGTCTCCTTTCACCCCGAGCCTCTGATTTACGGAGTGGGGTATTAAATAATTTAATTAACTCCAGCCAGCGACGATTTTGGTGAATCGGAAACGAAACTATTCTTCTGTACAATTACTCCATTTCAAGAATCTTGAAAATCAATGGAATATCTTCCTACAACAAACAACAGGGTAAATTCAGAGGCATTTCGAGCATAATTTCTTTAGAACGTCAGTAAGTTTTGTCATTATTGGGTTGTCAGTGGTCTTTTAGGTCATAGAATACTATATTTTGAGTCATCTAGTCGAGTCACTATAGTCACTTCATCGAATACAGGTTTATTCATCGAAATGTCATCATTAAAGTATATTTGGAAAGGATTATCAAAATTTGCTGTGGACACAATAGTCGCCATGGCGATTAAAATAATGGAGTGAAGGGACGCCAGTTAATGTGATTACTTTTGGTCAAGCTTTCATGGAGGCAACTCGTATTTTAACTGTGTTCCAAGTTTCAAAGTGTGTACTATTTAAATAATAGTAAAAATTCAAGGTAGAAGTCAAGGTTGAAGTTTGAGAATTGGCAGTTCCCCGTGAATTCCATATAAACATAAAATTTATATAACATCGTCTTAAAAAACCAGATTAGTTGGCATTTTTCCGTTCTAATTTTCGTTAATTTCTATTTACTGATATTAAAATTCGTTTCAAATTGCCGAAGGAATATTTAGTCATTATTTAATTTACAAAAATTCAATTTCTTTGAACAAGTTCCCTGTTTTAAAACATTACAGTATATTATGAGCAAAAGGATGTCGAAATGTGAAATGAGCAAGTCGGAAAGAAAACGCCCTCTTACTCAGAAAGAGCTAGTTTTATATGAAAGCGATGGCAGTTGAAACTGAAGAAGAATGTGACGATCAATTGAGAAGACATATAACATTTTGCACCTATGTAATCACTTCAATTTCAGTCAAGTTGATTTACTTCCTAATCATTTGCAAATCATTTCAATTAACAATTGCTTTAGTTATTTTGTAAAACGCCTGTAGTTATCGCCGACACAAAACATAATTAAAAAAAAACATGGCCCTCTCCATTACGGTTCTTTATGATCATATTGTATTTCTATCCGTGCATATTTCAAGAGTTTGAAAATTGGGGATTCTAAGCGATGATTTAGAGGTACTTACTCAAATTGCAACAGTTGCGATTTGTCTTTTATATGATCTACAAGTAGCCATAATTAGTAGGCTTCGGATTTTATGAAAAATGCATATCTCGTATTTTTTGCATATATGCCTGCCCTTATTGTTTCAACATATTTACATTTAAAATATGGGTAAAAAAAAACAATATTTTTTTGCAGAAGTTGTATATTTCTTGTACTTTTTTTATACTTACATATTCATTCATAAATTTTCATTTTTAGGAAAATAATTTGATTTTTAAAGAATTTGCATTCAGGTAATTTGGAGAAACCATCACATTAGGTTCCTTGGTATTTATTTGTTCACCTATAATGCAATTAACAGATTATCCACTGCTTTTTCCTGGTACAGAATAATGCAGGTGGCATGCACAGCACAACTTCATGTAAATAACCTGTCTAATACCCTGTTGCAGATGATATAACAGACCCGCAATACTTCGGATGAAAGCGCAATATGAAAAAATTACGTGCACAACTCTTCTGGTCGTTACATTGCAAATTTGCTTATAGGGGTTTTACAGGAAGAATACGCAGCTAAATCATATCTAAATGCGTTAAAAGAGCTATAGAAAACAAATAATGTAACTATTACTCGTCTTGTACATTTCGTAAATTTTTTATGCGATTTTAATTCATGTGACTTGCTTAGCTGCTTAGTTAATATATCTTTTACAAGATAGTGCATATTTTAAATTCATATATTGCCTATTTTTCTGCATATTTTCGTAAAAACATCTGCATATGTATGTGTGCATATTTCAGCCGTTTTCTTTGCATGGAATCCTAAACCTAATAACTAGAGCTGCTGGTTTTGAGCGTGAACACGAACCACACGTGTACACGCTTCTTGTTCTGGAATTTATGTTATTTTTCCTTTGCTCTGCCCTGAAATTAGGCAACCGATTTAACCCCTGCGAAATTGTACACATTTTTGTAACATTCAATAAATAGTCAAGTAACGTTCAGCATCAACACACGTTGACGAACTACTACACTCAAATATAAAATACAATATTTTAAATATACCTTTTCACTCAACAATAAAGAAGCTTTAATCGACATTCATCACCATTTGTCAAACTTTACGGGTACAGACATGAGTTGACATGAGTTTTGAGACACGAACCATTCGCTTAGATCGAACTTTCATGTATGTATTTCACGTGAATTTAACAATACATGTACCTTAGATACACGTGCAGCTCGCATACGTGCCGTTCGGAAGAGCTTCGGACTAGTTCGTGTATACGTATTCGCGCACATTAGCAAACGCTAGCCATAACCTTCATCATAGATCATGTGCACCTCCATGTATGCATCCTCAGGATCAATAGTAGTTACTACGTCGTCGGCTGTATTTAACGATTTCTATCGACACCGGAAACATATTAAGATCTTGCTAATATCCTACAAAGGCAAACAGGTATTGGCGTCATACAATACCACACCTCAAGGATGCTGTGTCAACCGAATCCCGCGTTACGACCAAGAGAATATAAGTTAAATACATTGTAAACCTCAACAATATTTATTATTACCAAGAGCGCCATCGCGCACTTTAAACGATATTGCATCTGACGTAGTGTAATAACGTGCTTTTGCCGCAACAATGCCGCTTTATTAAATTCAGAATATCGGTAGGAGGAGCGAACTGTGGATCCGCAGGAGAGTTCATGCAAAATCCGGGACACTTAAGCATCCAACTCCCTCCCTTGAGATTGCCTATTCTAGCGGGGTTTGGCGAAACTTCGGGGCAACGTCAAACGGAACTGGCCGGCTGCCAATGAATGGTATTTTTGATGTTCGTTTGGTAAGATATTGATCCGGAACTAAATTATTTTATGAGTGTTGCGGGCAACTTGAAAGTAATTTGTAGCCCACAAATCTACTTCCTTGCTATTTTAGGGAAACGGTATCAACAGTATCTACGATAATCTGCAAATTTATTAGTCGCTTTCTTGACGTTGAGATCTAGATCTTTTCCTCGATTTGCGGACTTTGTTATTTTCGTCAAACGCATCGTGAAGACGGAAAATACTAAACTAGTGGGTTTGTTTTCTGTTGCCTTGGACAATGTTTAAGATAAAGCTAATAAATCACCGCTCATTATTGCTCAATATTTAAAGCTGCAACAATTCTTTGTTGACAGCTGACTCCTTTCGTATATCGGCTACTCCTCATTATCATTAAATGGGAACCATTTAAGTTGATAATGACGAATCTCTCACAGAGCAAACGAGGAAAATGTTCGAATACAAGTTAATTGGTTGGAAGGCGTTTTAGAATAGCAATCCACATATTTTTAATGTAAACTGATATATTTTTGATAATAAAAGGTTAGCATAAAATTTGTTACAGAAATTTTTGGATTGTTTATTTTTTTTTCAATTGAACATCCGATATATATTTCAATTATTCGGTAGGCATTGAAACTTTGCGTAAAATATCTTTATACGTAGCCCAAAAATAAAAAAGAAAAGAGATACGATGAAATATCCATTTATTAAATTTATTAAGAGTTATAACAAAAACAAGTTAAGAAAATTTGATTACAATAAATGTTCAAAAACATTACCATATTGCACTATTCTACATTTTTTAATTACTGTTCTCGCAGACTATATTATAACACGTCTATCTACATTTTCTATGGTTTCTCTAATCGCGTTTTGCATTTCTTCCATATTTCTGTATCGCTGCTTCTATACATATGGTGTTCTTTAAGAACCGCCAGAAAAAGAAAACGATAGTGGATAGATCGAGAGAGCGCCCTGCCCAATTAATAGGTCCATGCGTTCCAATCCACCTCCATCTCCATAGATTTCAGTTAAAGCTCTTGCGATCTACAACGAGAACACCGTATTGTTGGAAAAAGAAAAGAGCCGTCTCCTCTAGATATAAATTCTCTAAAAAATTCTAGCACACCACGTAAAAATATGGACCAATAATTTGGTTTTTATAGATCCCGCACGAAAGATTTAAACCCAATCGATGCCGTGGACGATCGACGTGGTTGCAGAATAAAGGGGTTTACAATGCTCCAATAATGCATGGTTCAGAAATTAAACATACCAGAGTTTGAAAAGTTCGTTTATCACTCCACTGCACTTATGGTTGCTGTTATTTATAGAATGTTCTAACAAGAACTCATATGAAGTCATCCCCCATTCTAGATTCGTAGGTAACAGCGTTTGTATTCACCTGTATCTAAGAAGGTACATATTTGTGTTCTTTCAGAATTGCGTGAATAGTCCCTATACCAATATTCAATTACTATATGTCTGCATCAAGAACTGATAGGATCAGCTTTAAAGTAGACAGTAGAACATTTACATGCGCTTCCTCATTTATGATTACGCTTTCCTTAGATCGCTTAACTTTAAAAGCTTGAAATCTTTTTGGAATGTCGTAGAGAGAGTATCCTATTTAACAGCACCCTACCTGGAAATGTGCTATTGTAACGCTCCAGGGCTCTTCCATGGTTCTAACGTTACGAGAATCTATTTCCCACGTTACTAAACTTGTTTTTCGTTTAACAGGTAAAATATGCATCCCTTACTCTTATTTCGCGCTCTATTTTTCTTAAGCGTATGAATGGAGTTCCTAACGGACGAAGACCCGAACGTTTCTTAGAATTCGTGTTTATAAAGATCACTCATGGCTCTCTTCTCGATGTCAACCGTAATTCGAAATAACTTTTTCCATATTAAAATTTATTCAATGGCGTTGACGTGAATGTGTTCTTGAAGAGAACCGGTCAGTGGCTTTCATTTTCAATGTAAATTGGTAATTCTTTCAGGTATAATACCATCTCGAATTTTATTAAGATCCGATGTCATTTTGAAATAATAGTTTTCTAAGAATAGGTAAAAATGCAATCTTCAAAATTGAAGTTTGAAGAAATGTGGGTAAGTAAATTCTTCATATTGCTTGAAATTCTTTATTAAGATGAGATGAGGCAGATATAATAAGAAATCTAATATAACAGTATCATGTAATTAATTTCTTTTAAGTGCTACTGGTTGCATGAGCATAAGTGATGAAATCAGTTACACGAATATGTCAAAACGTTATTAATCAGGTTTCGCCGACTATTTTGAACAATTCACGCTATAGGTTCTAGAAATAAATCGGTATGAGCTTTGGATTGTTTGCTATGCAAGAGATGCTAAAGATGAAGAAGCAAAAACTAAAACTAGCGGCAATGTTTTTCTAAAGCTCTGTGTCCAAACACTGAAATTAGTTTCTTATAGTCAATATTGGAAGAAATTTTACATTAGTTTAGATTTAACACTAGAACCGCCAAGAATTCCTCGTACCTTGAACCGCCGCCACGGTCAAATTGACCGGTGATTAAACTCAATTTTGTTTCGACTGTTTTTATTAATTAACATAATTGCTTATCTGTCTTTGATCCAGCCTGTAAGTTCTTGTTGCTTTTTTGATTCGATGTTCCCTCCTGAGGGTCTTCTTCGTTGTTATTGGATTGTTGCGAGAGTTCTTCTGCCAATTGCAGAATGACGTCGCGACGTTTTATTTTTTGCCAGTGATGTCTTTGTATACAGCAAACGCATTGATTGCAGCGAGATCCAATATATTATAAGAAACATGGACTGGCCATCTTCTTGAGGGTGTCTTCACGCTGTATTTTTTCGGGCCATTTGACCTACTACGTCAACGCCATATTTTGTGCTATTATAGTATAAAACTGTTTCTGCCTTTTTCTTTGTACCAGCATCAAACGAAACTGTTGGATGTTGCATACTTAGAAGGAGAACATTTTTGTGTATTTTGGCTTGATAAACATTTTCTTTACTTGTGAATAAAACAGTTTCATATAAAGAACCTTTGCTTTTTTTGATTACTTCGGGAATTTCTTTTCTCGACCTGTTCACAGTTCCAATAATTGCGGTGTTTAGTTTTGCTAATTTCTTTGCAAGTTCCAAACTGGTCAAAAAATTGTCCGTTGTCACATTTCTTCCTTTCTTGGTGTAAGGCTCTAATAATTTTAGAACGACGTATTCACTAAGCGTCCTATTGGTCTCGAATCATCTTTTCCTAAATATGGGAAGGCATTCAGCACATATTTACCTTCAGTGTCAACAGCAAGTTAAAATTTAATGCTAAAGTTATTCGGTTTATTGGACATATATTGCGTAAATCTTGCTTTTGTAGGAAAAAGTTGTTCGTCTATTGTTATGTTTTCTCCGGGCACATAACAAATTTTGCAATTGTAAGTAAATTTTTGCTATATTTCAGAAACTAAAGCAAACTTATCATGTTCCAATCTTTCTTTCCTTGTAGACTTGAGATCGAATCTGAGATATCGCATGATTTCTCTAAATTTGTTTCTAGACATCGTTTGTCTAAAAAACGATATCCCCCACTTTTTAGACCACAAGGGATCTAATTCTAAGTGACTGGAACGCTGAGCACCACGTGCGTATAGAATAGCAATACGTTATGTAGGAAGGTATCTTTGTAAATTTAAAATAACGAATCTTTCTCTGGAAGTCAAACTTATATTTTGTTTCCTAAAATTTCTGTTTTTAAAGTTCTTAATATTATTTACAAAAGTACTGCTATAACAATTCTGTCTTGCTGCTGTGTCCAGATTTCATCCTGGATCTTTTTCAAAATTTGTCTTTGATAAAGGAATCGAAAACAATCTGTGGAATAAGCTGTAAAGAACTGTTTTTTTATGTGTGAAATGTATTTGAGCAAATTTTCACCAATTATACGCAGATTTTCTTGACCTAGACTGGTCATCATTGAATAGCTTTCAAGATATGGATTCGGTTCTGGATGAATTCTATCGGAAGATTTACACGACTCTTGGCATGTCTGTGCCAAAAATATCTACCGAATCCAAATCACATTATCCACCCTGGTTTACAGAAAGTGTTAGAGATGGATTGGCATTATCCCAGAAAATGGAAATCTACTGGCTTGGCTACATTTAGAAACGAATTCCAATGGTTGAGAAGGTACATAAAACTAGAGATAGATAAGGAATACTTTAACTATGTAAGGACAATGGAACACACAATGTTGACAAATCCTAAGGCGTTTTGAAATCTTGTTCAAACAAAAAAGAATACATCCAAGATTCCGGGAATGGTACATTTCAATGACAATAAATTCACTGATCCACAGGGTATAGTTGATACATTTGTGGGTAACTTCATGTCAGTGTATTTACCGTCTACTTCTACTGCTCCTCTTCCAGACATTTCATCAAACCTTCCTTCACTGTCACTTCATAGTGTTACGCTTGATGATGTTAACCTACCTATCAAAAAGCTAAGGGATAAATCGACGGCCGGTGATGATGGGATCCCGTCTTTTCTGGTCAGAGACTGTGCTTGCGTATTTGCTAAACCATTAGTCTTGATTTTTAATATGTGTTTGAAACACTCCACATTTCCTAAGCTTTGGAAGGTAGCATGCATATGCTCCGTTCTCAAAAAGGGTGACCCTGCAGACGAGAAGAACCAGTATCTATCTTATCCAACTTCTCCAAGGTTTTCGAGCAAATACTTTATCAAAATCTGTTCCCGAAGATAAAATCATATATATCTCCAGAACAGCATGGCTTCATTCCGAGACGTTCCATTATAACTAACCTCGCTTGTATTAGCCAAGATATCGCAGAAAAGCTTGATCGGGGATTTCAAATGGACGTCATATTCACCGACTTTTCACGAGCATTCGACTCTATTGACCACGGAATTTTACTTCGGAAGTTAAGCTACCTGGAAATGAGATCCAATTACGTTTACTACAATGGATTTAAATCATATGCATATATTGCTACTTCAGGCGTAGCGCAAGGATCAAATCTTGGACCACTTATCTTTAACATGTTTATTAATGATCTGTTAGTTTCTCTTCCATGCTGCTCTTTAGCATACGCTGACGACATGAAAATTTATTGCGCAGCCAATAAAGTCTCCGATAGTGTACAGCTGCCACAGGGTTTGTACACAATAGTGGATTGATGTAATAATAATCGTCTTACTTTGAATATTGGAAAGTGCAGCATTGTTTCTTTTAGCAAGAAATTTAAACCAATTTACTCCGTTTATTCCATCGGTGAAGTTCCCATCACTCGTAATTTTGTCATCAAGGATTTAGGCGTGACCTTTGACTACCAACTGAGTTTTGCCTAACATATTCGTAATATATGTACATCTGCTTCCAAGTCACTTGGCTACTTCATATGCATATCCAAAGAATTTACGGATCCGTTAGCGTTAAAATCATTATACAATGCAATTGTGAGAAGCAAGCTGGAGTATGGTGGTGTGGTTTGGTATCCATATTACGAGGTGCATTGTCGACTCGTTGAGAGCATTCAGAGGAAGTTTTTGAAGTAGTTGTCCTTATATCCGGAGCGCGGCGTTGACTATACTTTGTTGTTGGAGCGTCATATGATGGAACCCTTGAGTGCGCGTAGAGCTAATGTTAGTGAGTGTTTTATATTCAAATTGTTTAACAACAAAGTTGATTGCCCAAACTTGTTAGCGCGTTTGCAGTTCAATGTGCCAAGGTTATCGTCCAGATACTGCGATACTTTTCGTGTTCCGTCATATAGAACTAATGTCCTGCGTAAAGCGCTTCTTGTGCACTGACATCAATACCAATTTGATACGATAATTGTTAGTAATATACCGTTACATATTTACTATTAGATCTTTATTGTTATGTTCTGTGTATGTGCTAGTATCACTGATATATCTACAATTTATGTTTACTTTTGTAGTTTGTCCCAATGGAATGATGTCTGTTGGACAAATATATTATTATTATTTGAATAAAATGCATGTAGTTAATACTGTGTGCTTGTTTTCTAAATACAGAATCCCAGCACCTCTGAATCTATTGACATGAAAAAATTTGAAAATAAAATGCTAATGTGTATTATTGTATCTTTAGTGTGCTTTTTAGTTTTTATCCACGTTTTTAATTGAGCAGCGCTTGAATGTATAAATGTATTAGTTCACTGATGATGGGTGTTGTGACCACACGGAATGTCGCATATGCAAATACAGCATTAAAATTTGCGAAAACTTGATCACTTTAATTCGTTCTATTGTGTACGTTTCCCAACCTCCCTATTTGTGTAATTTTTATTTAACCAAGCACTGAAATGCGATGTGCATTTTTGTTTGATTGCACCATTTTATTGGGCGGAAAAAATTACACATTTTTCATGTTTTGACTATCTCAATAACGAAATTATTACCGTTTCAATTGATCAATGTAAATTTCATCGTATCTCTTTTGTTTTTGTTTTAGGGCTATGGTACCATAATAATATTTTACGCAAAATTTAATTTCCCATTGAATAATTGAAAAATATACAGCATGTCCAATTAAAAAAAATAAACAATTTAAGTTAGCACTGAAATGCGACGCGCAATTGTTTCTTTCTCAACGCCATTATGATTGGCGAAAAAATCACTACACCTTTGGTAATTTAACCATCGCAACTACAACAATAACAAAGTAGGAGTAGTCGCCCGATAACTTTAAACACGTGCATATTAATCACCTATCTACTACGCTGTACTAACTGTCTTTGCGGTACAATTGTCCAGATGCTTAGTTAGTTCGATGATACCGGTTACCAATCGAATAGTGATCACCTTACAAAAGACAAATGAAGGCAAAGCAGCGAAAGTGCAGCTAGCGCGTTTTATATAAAATTAAAACGCGACCCACACACGTGCTAGAAGTTTTAGAATAAATGTAGGCGTTTGATAAGTGAATACAGCGGGTGGCATTGAAAGCCCCGATCAGGCGGATTAGGCATTGCAATACCGGTATACCGGTTTACCGGTAAATGGCTGAAATTCTTTTAAAATGTTTACCGGTAATTTGCGATCTTTTACCGGCAATTGGAAAGAATATTAAATACATATACAAACAGAATAACTGTAGAAATAATTATTTTTTTAGGTTTTCAAAGCATTTAGTAAAAACTCTACGTTAGTTAAACGAGAACACTTTATTTTACGTCTTAGTTTGTTACTTATGGTAAGTAAAAAAGAAACTCATGTGTTTATGTCTTTTACAATTTTTGGCGCTCTTTAAAAACCGCACTTGAAGTATTGCCTATGTAGCCATGTACCGCTTACAACGTGTTGTAGCATGCAGTGAGCAGGTTTAGATGTGTTCAGTATCTATATTGGAAGGGGCACGCCGCTCTCCTTCTCGGCTCTGAGTTTATTCTAGTGGGTGAAGCGAACAGTGCGAGTGGTTATAGTAAAAAACCAACGGTAAAAACATCATTGATTGCAAGAATTATAATTTGTAAGAATAATTACATAGAACATAAATATTGCTGTAATAATTACAGACTATAATAGATTGTAATAGCAAATTTATTTGAATAATTGATTACATAATGCAAGTATTACTCATGCTGTACGGGTTTTTAAATTAAAATATGCAAGCTTATGGAAACTAAAAACAGTGTAGGAATTAGCAAAATTATATTGTAATTTAAAATATTTCTCTTGTTCGTAGTTATAGACAAAATTTCACCGTGGTACTATTTTAACCGTACACAAGTAAAAGATGTGGCTGTATGTAAACGGTATTTAAAGAAAATTAGAGCATCTGGTGGAAGTACCACCGGTTTACACAGCCACCTCAGAAGTCAGCACAACATTAATTTATTGAAAAGAGAAAAAGAAAAAACTAATGATGGTATCACTCCGAATGAAAATATTAATCTCAAAACTCACGAGGATTCCCGATCAAAAATTATTTCATATTTCAAGAAAACAACTGGCAAATCTTTCCCTGCTGTACTAGCGCGAATGATGGCACAAGACGGAATCCCATTCACTAAATTTTGTACTTCACAAGATTTATGAATGCTATTAATCGTAATTGGGTATACAAACATTCCAAAATCTTCAAATACAGTTAAAAAAATAGTCTTTGAATGTGCAGATACAAGTAGTCAACGAAATATCACAACATTTAGTTTAACGTTAGATGAATGGACATCTGCTAAGAACCGTCGATGCATGAACATTAATATTCATACATGTGATTTTTTTGGAACCTTGGATTAAGTCGTATTCATGGATCTATGCCCGCCGATAAATGTTTGATATTTCTTTCAAAAATATCAATTACTACAGATGGAGCTTCAATAATGAAGAAAGTAGGAAAACTGATCGACACAAACCATCAGCTATGTCTCCCACATGGTATACAATTGGCTGTAACCGAAGTGCTTTATAGCAAAAATAATTCAGAAGAAAATGAGTGTGATAATGAGGAATTTGTTGAGTTGGCTGATACAGATCATTCTGATGATGAAAATGATGGCAAAACTTTCCAAATAGTACAAAACGTGAAAAGATTGCCTAGTAACAATAACCAAAAAATTAATGCTAATATAGCTCATGGTACTGGCGAAAAACAATAGCGAGGGAGAAGGACAGGTACGGAACCGCGCTGATAACGCCGGGTAGGCAGAAACAAGTTTGCGGGTTTCCGCTGTCCCTTCTCTCTCGCTTTGTTTTTTGCCGGAAATGACTCCACCAATACCATGAGCTATATTAGCATTAATTTTTTGGTTAGTACAAAACGTATCTATTAACTCCCTATTACATTTTATACAGGATATACAATTAAATCCTCTGATAACAAAGGTGCGAAAGCTAGTTAAAATCTTTCGCAAATCGCCAACAAAAAATGATGGTATATTATAAAAACATGTAAAAGAAGAATTTGGTCGAAAACTTTCGTTAATAATGGATTCTAAAACACGTTGGAATAGCTTACTGATTATGGTAGACCGTTTTTCGAAGTTTTATAAACTGTGTTAGAAAGAGTCTCATAGATGTGATGTCAGATATCAATTTTACTGATGACGAACTTACTTTGCTTTCTAATTCATTATCAGCATTACAACCAATAAGAGTTGCTTTAGAAACACTATGTTGTGAAAATGTTAATTTATATGTCGCCGATGTTACGTTGAAATTTATGCTTGATGATTTAACGATGCAAAACACATTTTTAAGTAACGAACTTAAAAACACATTGATACGACATACAAAAGAACAACAAACCATTTATTCTGATGTTTTGTAATTTCTTTATGGTAATAATTTCAAGAATTCAAATGTAGGAGACCACTGGATTTTTACTATACCTAGCGAATCTGCAATAACGAAGATAATCGTAGAATTAATTGAACGCATTTACGATAAAAACAAAACAGGCACTAACACTGAATTATCAAAAATTAATGGTTCTGATTCCGAAGACTTTGGATGTTTAATGTCAGTTGAGTCAGCTCCTTCAACATCAGCTACGCTGCCTATGAAGCATAAACAGCAGCTTTTAACAAAGGGAAAAACCGTGACATCTTGTCAAGTACCGACTCTAATGCAAGGTAAAAATTAAAATTTGACACCAGTGGTTAAAAAGAAATTAATTATTTTGAAGAGCAAAAAATAAGAAGGAAATACATACAAATGGTGTATAATTTTTTACTAACCTGTCAACCAACTAGTGTGGAATCGGAAAGAGCCTTTTCCGCAGCTGGCTTAATTTGTAGCAAGATTAGATCACAATTAGGGGATCCTGGGCTTTTTGGGCTCGTATTTTCGAAAAATACGTAATAATAAACAAAAAGTTTGTACACAATAATTATTTGATTAGACTCGTTACTAAATTTCTTTTGAACATAGTTATTTGTTTATATTTGTTATTTACTCAGAATAAAAGCATTATTTTTTGTTTATTTGATATGTTTTCAATAAAATCTGATTTATTTATGTTTGTCTGCAATGCGCGATTAAGTACGTTTATAAATAAAATTCCTGTTATTACTATTTACTGCTTTTTATTTTCAATATAAGTAAATTTCCTGAAAATAAAAATTACCGCTAAATTACTGGTAAACCGGTAACGAAAAAGAATTTTACTGAGTTACCAGTACTGAAAAATGTCGATAAATTTGCAATTCCTAAGACGGATCACTCAAAATTCATAGTGAATTTTGCCAGATTAGTAGTAACTATGTCCCTAATTAATACACCAGGGATTAAATTAATTCGTTACGCAGCAACCGGTTTTATTGCAAGCTTACAGTTTCATAAAGGGAATTTGTGGAGCATACAACAGATGATATCGAAATATTACACATACGTCATCCCCAACCAAATTGCCTATGGATATTTGCTTCAACTCTGTTACGCACGCAGGCAGGTATAATTATTTTATACATCACAAGCAAATTTGTATATTTCAAATGTTATCAAAATACCAACGGCTCTGGTTATTTGTATATTTGAGAATATCTGTTATTTACATTTAGATTTTTATTCGTTGTAGTACGAAATGCGAGATCGTTTGATTCTGTAGACCCTGAATAGATAAAATTCGAAATGCAATATTGTCTAATACGTCGAGTATTCTAGGCTCAACTATAATTATTGTCATAATTTTACTTAGTTCGGGACGCGACTTTAAATTGAAAATAAAGCTACAGGGTTTTCATTCCAACCAACTTTAACAAATATTTTGAAAAGAAATATAAATGTTAATTATATGTGGGTGTATCGTTACGGAATTCTTGAATTAAATAATATTGTTCTTTGAATTAAAAATATTCGTGAAGAAAAAATCTTTTCTTATACAATCTGTTTCAAAGTAGGTTGTTATTTTCCTTGTTTTTAGAACTATAGAGTCGGCTAAATTACCAAAGTTGTGTATCTTTTTGCACTGATTGTAAAAATTAAAACAGTAAAACAATTGAATATCGAATTTTGAAGGGATTAGTAAAAGATTAGTTTTCTTAATGAAACACCTTGTATACTAGCAACTCCGGTGAAAGAATATCCAATTGAGTTTAAAAAATGATATGTGCACTCTACTCGAAAAACGTTAAATAACTGGGAAATTTTAGTTAAGTAATCATTGGCTTTATTTAGTAATAAAGTACGAGCAAGAAAAACTTACGAAAGAAACAAATCACGAATACTACAATCTGTATTACTGCGGTACAAAAAAAATCAAAATAGAAGAAATAATTAACACAGAAAAATGTAGGTAATACCGGTACGTAAGCTTCCTCAGTCGTCAATAACACTATACTCTTGGTTTCCAGGTTGGAACCGCGTCGTTGTCGTAGCTTTTGCAGAAGTTTCGTCCACACTCTTATGGGACATCTTCAGAGCTACACACTAACTGGAAACTATTCATTCCGGAGGCGTATATATAGGGCTTGTTTCGGGTCAATGGAGCGGAAATGTTATGGATCAATGAAGCGTGGCGGTTGCTAGGAGATCTAATCAGATAAGATTTCCACGTGTGATGTAAAGGAAATCTCTATTGATTCACAGATTTTTCTACTATAATAGTGAGGGTTGCGAGATAGGGTGCGGGTAGAGTTAAATTGGATTTGGTGGTCAGTTTCCAGTCTATGCTCAGCCAGCGCGAACCCGGCTCCACGCAACAACCGCGTACAACGCTCGTGCTCACTACCACGAGTGCTGACCGATCGCTTTGTTTCACCGATGTACACACTACGGCATGAACATGGAATCTATGACACGGGCCCTAGACGATTGCAGTTTTTGATGGAAAAGTAGTCTGAGAGCTTGAAATTTGGTTTGAAGATAGTTTCTATGTTGTTCCTGAAGAGAATCTTGCTGATGCGATTAGTGACACCATGTATGTGGGGTAGATACGCTTGCTTACGGAAATTAGTTTTAAATGAGGAGAGTTGCTGTGGAGAAGGGTTGGTGTAGCAGTCAATGGTAGTTTGAATATCTTTCCTAAAATAAGTTTTGCGGATCAGAGTTTCAGTAACGTGGTTCAGTTCTTGAGGAAGCGAAATGGGTTCAGATATGGAAATGGCCCTTTCTATAAGAGAATTGATAACACCGCGTTTTCAGGGCTAGATAATGGTGTGAGGAGACATTAAGATATCTACCCGTGTGCGTGGAGTTTCGGTACACGGAATGTCCCAGCGTACCGTTAGGACGCCGGTGTACGAAAACATCTAGGAAAGGAAGGTGGATGTCCGATTCGATCTCCATGGTGAAGCGTATGGAATCATATTGGAAATTCAGAAACGATAGGAAATTGTTTAAAGATTCGTGTTCATGAGGCCAGATGACAAAGCTGTCATGAATGTACCTATACCAACACTTTGGCTTACGGTTGTAAGATAATAGGACTTGTTGTTCAAACGCTTCTATAAAGATGTTGGCGACATATTATCTAACAACCTTAATATGCTTGGATGCTTCTATCCTTAATCTGCTCAATTACATTTCTGATTCGATTTTCTCTTGCTATAAACTAACCTTTTAGAGTTGTAAAGTGCAAGCAATGAGACAACGTTTGGGTTAACTCTTGCCTTTCAGAATCGTTAGTTTCAAAGAGCGGTTCGTTCTGTTCTTCTTTTATTACACCACCCACAGCAACGGACAATGGGGAATCACATATTTCTGTAACTACCAAAAGCTAACATACACATGTACTGGATACATTTATAAAAGCCACTCACGTGCATTTTGCAAACCTTGAAATATTTTATTTCGTGGTAATAAACGAACTGTTTCATATATTATATTGCCTAATAGCCAGGGTAAAATGCACGTAGGATAGATAGTGAAGAATTACATATTTTCGTTCCTTTTGAGAAAGGCCTCTCTTGTTCTTGATTATAACAACGATTACATTATATTTTATTCGTTTAAAATTACAAGAATTAAAAATTGTATAAATTTCGTTATAAATAATGTATAGTTTTTGTATAAGTACCTAGTGAATTTATTCGCCGAATTGTATAAAAATCATCGCAATTTATAAGGCGCTTTTTATTAAAACGACGCTGTAGAAGCTGAATCTGAAAAGCTCAAAATTCTTTATATTACATCTATTTATAACCAACAATTTTCAGAAATGTAAACTTATAAAGTAACCCTTTTAGTAAAAGAGCGTTGGATCGCCATTGGTAGGAGAAATGAACCAACAGCAGCTTACTTGATTTTTTACTGATGTTGATTCCGCAAGTTTGATTGAGTGATTTGCAGATTCGTCCTTCATGCGACCACCTTCTCAAAATTAATTTTTCTGGTATTTTATTTGGAACAGCTTCAAACACTTCTCGTTTTTCAGGGTCCTAAATGTGAGTTGCAAATGCGACATTTGCAGCAAGTTCGTCATGTTTGAGTCTCTTTTCAGTGTAGTTCTGGGAATACCGTAAACCCTCGATCCCTCATTTACCCCATGCTGTATGAGGTACTTGCGTTTACCGCTGACTCCAGTTGATTTGATGTCTAATATTTTCTTCATATTACATTTTCTAAGACATCTGAACTAAGGCTTGGTCCATCTCGCTTTCATACCATTGGGCCGTTTATCCTCTAAAAGAGAAAATTTGGGATTATCGTTTCGCGCTTAATCAGTACCTTGTAATATCGCCATTTGTGGTGAGGAGCAAAGATTAAAAATCAATCTTCTGCATGCATCAAGTACATATTTCATATTTGAACTCATCGTAGTTTCGACTGGATTCCCAAGTAGTTGCTGCATAAATTGCATTCCCGATGTAAGCATAAGGAAAATATCCAAAAATGGCAAATATTGTGCTTCCTCACATGGAGGCTCGCTTATAACATTATGTTTAACGGCATAGCATGATACCCTTCTCCCTTTGTCCTAGAAGGAAATTACGAAATTTAAATAAAGGTTACTATACCGGGTGAGTCATCTCCGCGGATTGGGAAGATTGTGCCCTTGTGAATGTAGATTTTTCAAAGCAAGCTTTTCCGTCAGATTGTGTGCATGTTTTAAAATTAAACTGGTTCCCACAAAGTGTCTCGTAAGTTTGTAGCTCCTCAAAGTTGTATCTTTTTAACGGAACACATGATTACATTTCTGGAATCCTAGTTAAATTCTGAGGCAAAATGTAATAAGGCACTACTACTTTACAGAAGAAGTGCGCATTAGACAGATATGATCTTTGCTACCTAGGTTACGCATAAAAGGGCCTAATACACTCGTGCTTATGTGGTTCGTATAACATAATATTAATAAGTCTTTTTTTCATGGAACAACCTGTACGCTAATAAAATAAATATTGACAGTTGTTCAGTATCAAAACGCGCTATAATGAGAAAATTGTTGGTTTTAGACTAATCATATGTTACAAATTTTTTGCTTTGGATTTTGCCAAAAAATCAAAATAAAAGTAATACACACATGTTTCGTTTTAGGAAATTGCTTCTTAGCAAAGAAACAAACACCCTATAGGTTTCAGTAGAATTTTAAAACATGCCCACAATCTGACCTCAACAAGAAAAAAAACCATTTTGAAAAATCTCCATTTACGAAAGCATAATTTTCCGGGCGAAAATGTTGGCATTAATAACTTATAGTTAAAATTGAAAATTGCAATAGATTTATTTAAACTTTTCTAATTTTTTTTGATTTGGTTGAAAAATCAACGGTTCCATTGGAATTTAAAAATAGTGAATGTTGTCAGTTGCAGGTAAATACGAAGATTAACAAAACTACATCAAATACATCTCTTGCATAAACGTATACCTACCAATACCCGTTTTGTTAAGCATCTCTTCGACGACAAGAGATAAATGCCAAACTAAATTCATTTTGGAATTCGAATTCGGCAGCATTCATGCACGAGTTCTATCCAACGAATTCGCTCTCTCGTCTCTCCTCACGGTCCAATTGAAGCGGGTTCTTCACCTCGATCCGGCACTTGAATTTAAAATGAGGTAATTTTTACCAACGTGCTGCTCGGACAACGATGGATCTGGTATTTATTCCCACCGTTGGCTAGCTGATCTTTTATTACAGAACACCCGGCTGACCTGGCGCAAATGCAGTGCCGATGTATGTATGTACATAGGTTCGTATTCTAGCCTTCGTGCTTAGGCGAACCACTCACACTTTACTGGCGGCATTGTTGCCCATTTTCAGCTAAATCCACGAATGTTTGCTCTTTGCACCTCGAAAAATAGAAATAAAAAGGCGAAATCATTTATTCGACGTTCCTGTTCCTTTCTATAATTTCATTTACTCTCCAGCGCGCTAACTGCATACAAAAAAGCGCTTGGATACAGCACAACGGTAAATTGCGAAATTAAATGCACTTCCACTGCGATGCTCTTTAAAACGAATTGCTATCATTATGATATTTATAATTAGAGTTACGTAAGTACTGACTAACGTACGTTTAAAGTAATTGGAGCAATTATTTAACTTGTTTTTTTCGAAGTAGTCATAAAAGAGAATGTATTCGTTTAGTATTTTCACCACACACCTTATATGCTGAAATATATTATGTACAGGGTTATTACAAGACGAAATATAGCTGCAAATTTTAAGAAACTTAAGATACTGAAATGTGTTTCTCAGGGTAAGTTTGTTGAAAATTTGAATTTTTGCAAATTAACTTGCAAATTTTTTAAATCTTTGTGGGATCGGGAGTATTCCTGGATACTCTTTGGGCAATTTTATTGTGAATTAAATAAATTGAAATTAACAAATTTTAGAATTAAAAAACTAACCTTGAATTCGAATAATGCTGTCACATAAACACTCTGTTTATGATAACATTTACAGGAATCTGCCAGCTCTAACCTCGAACCTTTCCTTCTTTGAAATTATACTTTAATATCGCAATCGAACACTTTAAACTGAGACCGTAGTCAAACACTAGTTAACTTAACGAAAGCCTAACCAGAATTGTTGAATTTTCTAGCGTCCCTGTGCTCCTTTATTTAATCGCAATAGCGATTGTTTAGTTCCACAGCTAATTTTGATGATTTAAATCCAAATATAAATTTTATGATGCATTTCGATGAAAGGAAGTTATTTATAGAAATAGCAAAAGAGAATGAATGCAGTGACGCTACCAGAATTTAGATGACTCTATGCTTAAAAGAACCACTGACAACATAAATATGACGAATTTTACCAATGATTTACTTAATAACATTAGGACAAAGATTTAATTTACGAAATGATGTTTGAAATATCTTTGAATATACCCTGTTGTCTGTTTTAGATGAATTTTACATTAATTTTGACGATTTACAACTAGATAAATTGCACAGAGGATGGAGTTTTATTTACGTTATCCTACGATCGTCGTTATGTGGACTTATATTTTATTTCTAATACCCCCGCTTCTAGGCCAGTCGGCCAGGGGAGAAATTGTGGCTTGGAAAATTACCTTTTTACCCGCAAGAGGGACTTTCATCGCAATCGGGTGGCTATCCTGAACACCCTATTCATTCTAGATTGGCAGCTGACGTTGTTGCTGTAAATATTGAACATTACAATACTTATCAATGTTGGACTCTTCCAGAACAATGGGATAGTAATCTGTGCATTACCTTCTTGGGTAACAGTAAGTTTTAGAAATTTTACTTATACCAAAGAAAACATTTTTTACACCACGTATTTTTGTGCTACTTGGTGGATTAATTCTTTGGTTTCATATTCAGTCTTTATTCTAATTTGTAATGTATAAAAAATTAAATATTTTCATTCTGGAAGATATTTCTAACATTATTCGTGACATAGTTACAGCAAACAAATAGAAAAATCGTTGATGGAAAGTTAGCATTTTAGCATTTTCAATCAATACACGATCCCGCCAATATAATAATAAACCGAAACGTCTAACAACAAGATACTTCTGCACAATTCTGCCACATTAACAAGTCGTAACAATAATGCATAGATTGCTCAACAAAAGTATTTCATTTGTGACGAACCGTTCGTCAGACTTTAAAGACTGTTTAACTAAAAAAGATCTCAAAAATTGTGTTTTATTTTCATCTTTATCACCAATCTGTAAAGCTTGTAAGCATTGTTAAACTTTTATTTCATTTTTATTAATTGTTTTTCAAATAATTTTGACCGAATATTTTGAGCGTAAGGGTACATCACTTGTGTTCCCGTTTATGTTATGTAAACGCTGAGCTTGTGCAACGACGTTCATAATCTATTTCATGTACAAGGTCGTCATACGTAGGCGACAAAAAGCATTGCGTCACGCCTAAATCTGGCTGTATAAGGCGTCTCAATTTGCATTCAGACATTCTACGTCCAGCATTCGCTGAGCGCAGGATCAACCCTAAGTCGGCCTTTTAGAGCTGTGCGAAGGACTAATCTCAAGTCCGGTTTTTAAAACTGGGCGAAGAGATTCCCGGCTGTATTGCGTAGACTCTAGTTAATCTGGGTTCTGCGAAATACAGACGAACACGTCGATGTCTCGTAATTGAACGGGATCATCTGTCCTTTTGCGAGATATGCGATACATCTCCGTATAACCATTTTGCCGAGACCGTAAAATTAACAAGTCATAGAAAACGCCGCGTTCATGTTCTTTTTTTTATTTTATCAAAATTACTAAGTCACTGAATCCGTTGAACAAAGTCCGTAAAAGAAATGTTAAAATAGTCTATGTCTATATATTTGAAACAAACGTGTAGATATTCAAATATCCTACAATGTTTTCCCGTACAAATATCCGAGACTTATTTCATATGTAAATTTTACCATTCAAATTCCTGATAGCTTTCAATAAATCACGAGCTATATTTTCCGTAATTTGTAAAAATACCGATAGCAGAATATTATCTTACTATGTTGAAGAATTTATTTTGTTTTGTTTTATGTAAATACATTTTTTAGTTAAATTTTACTCACTTTTCTGAACCTTTGGACAATTGAGTTACCGTTCGGGATAATTACCAATGTGCACAACACTTGACTAAGATCGCTAATCACACATATTCCTCATTAAAACCACAAACAACTCTTAGTCATTAAATTAGTTAAACAGGTGGTGATGTTTATTTCTTGACAAACGATAAGGTTAGTAGTAAGTACTTTCGATACGCAGTGGCGACATCCCGTGACCGAAGTTGGATCTATGTACATAGCCAGTAACATAGAGCACCTACAACCGATAATTTAATACCCGGTAAGGTCAGCCGTATAAGTTCAGCAACCCTATAAGTACCAACCAGTATAACCAGACAAAAGACCAACGATATAAGAATATACAGAAAGACCACCACGTATCATATAAATGCCCTTTAAAATCATTTTACCGTTTTACATTAACCGCCGTCATACAATAACATATCCGTTTCCTTGATTAGCGATATATACAAAGTTAAATAATTCTCTTTCGATTCAGAAAGATATATCGCTGCCGTTACATTTATTTATAGGACAGTCACAAATAAATAATGAGCAGTAAAGAAATACTGAAACAGTTCACTAAAACCCTTACCACAACACTTAATTCGTACTGGACGCACGTTTCGACAGCCAAGCTATCATCATCAGCAGCAAGACTGAACTAACAAGCTAAGCGAAAAACTAATCTTATAAGGAAAATAAATTATGCAATATGTAAATTTAAAATCGTAAAATTAATGAGCCGCTTCATTGCACAGGACCATAAATAGCCTAAAGGTAAATGAGCAGAAAGACGTGAGTTATTAAATCCTAGTATTACAATGAAGCGGTTCATTGCACATGGTTAAAATTACAACTAAAAATGATTAAACATGATGTAACAGAGGATAAAGGCTGGAATTTAGTGGTCCTAAATCTGAATTCATTAAGTGAGTTTTGTTTTTGTAAATTTCCATGCCTTCATAACAATTTAACTGAGCAGTACTCTTTACGTTTTTAATTAACTTTATATTATCAACATTATGGTTATTTTCAAGCATATGTAGGGCAACGCTAGATTTATCAAACCTTCTGAATTTGAGATGAGCCAAATGTTCTTTGTACCTAATTTTGATTGATCTTTTTGTCTGCCCAATATACACTTGATCACAATCTTTACATGAAATTTTGTAAATTCCTGGTTTTTAAGGTTATTGCTCGAAGAGAAAACAATCTTGCGGTCAATCCTAGAAAAGATTTTTTGAAGACCCTTGGTGTAACATGGATAAAAGGGTAATTTAACATATTTCTTATTATTACGGCCGTCAATGCGTTCTAATGTGCTTACATTTCTAATTCTTAATCTATTTTTATGTTCCTAATAGTATTATAGACGACATCTTCAGTGAATCCGTTAAACTTAGAAATATTGATGATTTCTTTTAGTTCATTTTGATATCTATCTTTAGTTAAAGGAAAATTGAGTAACCGGTGCACCAAAAAGTTAATAGCCGAAAGTTTGTGTTCATATGAGTGATTAGAATCCTGTAAGATGAATCTATTATTACTAGTAGGTTTCCTATGTACGTCTATTTCTAACTTATTTTTATTTCTTATTACTAACATGTCGAGGAAAGGAATCCTCCTATTTTCCTTATAAGGTTAGTTTTTCGCTTAGCTTGTTAGTTCAGTCTTGCTGCTGATGATGATAGCTTGGCTATCGAAACGTGTGTCCAGTACGAATTAAGTGTTGTGGTAAGGGTTTTAGTGAACTGTTTCAGTGTTCCAGTGCCACAGTTTTAGAGTACCCGTTTAGTAAAGAAATAGATAAAGATCAAATAATTTATGCCAAAAAGACAACACTTTCACTTGATGCATCATTCTATCATGTACACTAATCGAGTTTTGGCTAGAATGTTTGTGTTTATTCTGGTCACTCTAAACATTGCAGACGAATATGTTATCCGAGATAGAAGCAGAGGACTATCCACCTTGTTATGTAATAGCTGAAGTAGGAGTTTTGCAGTATCTTGCTCGCATCTCCCTTTAAGTGCAATAAAATTACATCTCCGTAAAAGAGCGCTGTAGTGTGTCAAGATAAAATCCATTGCTGCCGAATGAGAGATACTTCAAAATGCATTTTTGCACTCATATGGCAAACCTGAGGCTTTTGCATTAATATTTTTCTGTCAAAGTTCCCTAGAGGGCCACCTCACTAAAATAAGGTTAAGGGGGATAGGTCCGTGTGGCTCTTTTATCATATTTGCTCACCTAGGGTTAACCGAGATAAGAAAGTTCCCTTTAGTTGAGCGTGCTGTTGAGTTTACTCTTGACGTTTCGCGTATCATACTGTCAGCTTCTTCAGAAGGTTCTTATATATTGATGTTGTCTCGTACCCCTCTCTCTTATACGTACGCCTTATTTTTGCTCTATTGATCTGTGTTCGTCGGTGTTCTGAAAGGGTTGACCATATATCCATCCTCGCGCTTGAAATTGCTCGGATTCTTTATAATTTCCAAAGGTTCGCGTACTATTCTCTGGTGATAGTGATGTCACAGTCGATGTTATGGTCTCCATTTTAACAGAGGTTACTGCGGATTTATCTGTATCTCCAAGCTGGGCGTGAGATCAGCTAAGACGACACAGACAAAAGGAGAAAAGGGAGGAAACGGATCCACCCCTTGACAGAATAACAAGTTGAACCTTTTTAGAAAAGAAGTACAAAGACTTTTTAATCGGGCTACTGGGCCGCTAGACGAGAGGTTCTATCAGGGTGTTGGTAATCTACCTGGCAAAACGAATTCCAATCATTATAGAATTTAAGATCAGTCATAGCGTCCTTCTTTCGACGACTAGACGGTATCTAGGCAGGTTGCTGCTTACGATACAATCAACTTGGCAATTCCAACATTCACTCCGTTCAAAGCACGGGCCGAAGAGAAAAGAATTTTCTCAGCCCTCTTACAGCAAAGAATTAATCGTGCCCACATTAGTTACACATTTTTGGGGTCGAGCGGACGTCGTAGCAGTACAGTCTGGTCGGTTCAGCATTAGGGTAACCTACATACATGAATTGGGGCGTCAAGAAGCTAAATCAAATTCCTCCAGACCAACTAATGTTATATTCTTAGTATTAAAGCCGCTGTACCCTTTTTACCGATGCCAGTGTGCTTAACATGCGAGCATCAGTTCCTGATAAGTTATTTCGAAGACAACTGAATTTCTAGATAACGAGGAGGCTGCTGTTGGTACCTTTCTAGACGTAAAAGAAACACTTAACAACGCTATATTTTTAGTCACTGCAACGTACTATGGCTGAAGGGCCACAATGAAAATCCTGTTAATAAAGAGGCTGTCAGACTGGCCAGGAGAAGTTCGGTCATGACGGCACACGACCCATAGCTTTTCGTTCGACCGCCTGTGTTTGTGTTTTATCAAAGGATTAGGACTGCGTATTACCCATAAAAACTTCTTGAGGAGATGGAACGAAATTAATTCCCGTTGCACTACTAAAGTCACTTTAACGTATCCAAACAAGCGGACAGCATTAGGGTACCTGAGACTATCTGTTTGGGTTTCTGACTCGATATTGCGGACTAACAAGGCACCTTCCCAGAATGGGATTGGCCGGCGGCCCGTTATGCAGGGGTTGTTAAGCTGAAGACCAAACAATTGAACACTTCTTCTGCTAGTGTCCTGCGCCGACGTCAATTAAGAGGGCAATGTTTGGTGATGAGCGGCTACGCTTTGCTCCCATTAGGGCGATTCGTCAGTTCAATGTTCTAGTTTATGCTATATCAATAGGTTGGTTGGCGGCCTAGAAGACTCCCCGGCTTAGGAAGGATGCATTGTGGCCTAAATGTTATGAAATCCACCTCACCCTCTTGCTGTCCATAACCATAACAACGCACAAATTACACGACTGAACAGAGCAGTGCAGCACAGAAGAGTTGAACCAACTCCTGCAAAATGGATTTGAAATATGCTTGTTGCTAGGTAAGTCTCAAGCACACTTCACGAGGAACTAAAATTATACGTTTTAGTCTGGGCGGGCCTGCTCGCAGAGTGGAGTACGTTCCTCCTGTTATGGCCACCTCTTGTAGATGACCTGATAGCGGCCGTGGAGACACTTGCCATTGAAGTACAGGCGCACTCTGACGATTTGGCCGTCCCAATTACAGGCACAGATTGGTAACTACATCGCAGAAAGTGCTTTATGCTATTCATGGCTGGTGCAAGAGGGCAGATCTCACAATTAACCCGCCCAAGATATCCAGCTTGCAAGAAGATTGATCCCTCCAACTACTCAGTGAACAACTACATTTCTATACAAAATTTAAATATCTAGGAGATATTGATAAGACATTATTTTGGAATACCCGTCTGGATAGACTAATCCATAACTGAACTACGAAGTTAAAGAAATTAAGGCAAGAATGACACGTGTTGCATAAAATATTGCAATTCGTGATCATAGCACTGTGTAATTACTAATTAACTGTTTGGAGCAAAAATATATTTACCCTGCTTTCCTGAAAGTTCTCATTACAAGAAGATATTTCGATATATGCACTCACATATATTATGTAGATTGCAATCCCTGCTTACCTTTGATCTTGTCGCTTCGAGCTTATAAATTCGTTTAAAGTTTAGTTTACGTTTGGTTCAAATGTTGAAATTTGCATGAGGCACTTACTAATCGTGGGATATTCCTTCATATATTTGCATATATACTCTGGACGTGTATACTTGTTGCGTTGACTCTTCTCACACTTTTCTGTATTTACTAATTTTACTACATACATCAACAAATGCACATACCTACCATAATGTTATAAAACTGAAAAGATCTAAGTAGAAAATAATCGTCATGGTCGTATATTCGGGAGTGTTTTACAAAAATTAAATTGAATTAAATAAAGCTAACCTTAAAATTTGACGTTAACACGCTCTCTGTGGTAACGCGTTACGTAAGAAAAACTCCACGTTCTTTTGAATAACCAAACTTGAATTTCTACGCTACAACACTTGAATTTTCTTGGAAAATTAATCACCCAACCAAATAAGTCCTCGCTCAAAGTTCTCTAGTCGCGTCAGTATATGTATTCCATCATGCTACTTTTATAAATACGTTTATTCATCGCAAATTCACCATCAAATTATATTTGGAAAAGAGTTATCAAAATTTGCTATATATGAAAACAATTGTCATCGCTATTAAAATAAAGGGGAAGAGGGACGCTAATTAATTTCTCATTTTGAGTCAAGTTTCTCCTCCAGGTAACACGTATTCTAGATTGCATTCCAATTTCAAAGTATTTATTATTTCAAATCATACCATCAATAAGAAGTAGAGGTGAAGTTTGGTGGTTAAGAATAGGCAGGTTTCCTGTAAACCCCATATACAAACAGAGTTTATATAACGTCGTCACAAAATCCAGGTTAGTTTCAATTTTTCTGTGTTAATTCTCGTTCAATTCCATTAATTCATATTAAGTTTTATCTAAATTGCCGAAAAAGTGTTTTAGAACACTTCCGTTCGGATAATTAACTAACTAATTTGCGAAAAATTAATTTTATTTAATAATTTCACATAAATAGAACATTTCAATATATACAAATATTTACAAGTCTTTTTGTGCTAAATGCAATAAGAGTAAGATTCACTTAATATGTTTGCATATCTGAAGCTGTTTTTATCTAACCCTATACATATTACGAGGTAGGGGCCATAAATTCTCGGCCTGACAGGCTTACACAGGTTCGAGCGTGTTCAAACTCCGTTGCGCCATAGTTGTACATGTGCAAGGCCTACACTATAAATATTACAGCTCGAAGAGTAGTAGTTCTTAGTAGCAAGTCAGACAACATGACAAGTGCATGAAAATGTCTCAGGTAACGAAAAATTGAGTACCGCGCGGTCACTAAATTTTTAACAAAGGAAGGGCACATGCCTAATTACATTAAAGAAAGTTTAGACGGCGTTTATGGTAACTTATCTCTTTCATATTCCACTGTAAAAAAGTGTTCAAAATGTTTCCATTTGGGGCAAGTATCCCTTGAAGATGATGAGCCCCGGTCAGCCAATTGAACTGATAACGCCTCTTAACATTTCAATTACTGAAGAAGTGGTATTAGCAGATCGCCGTTTGAAAGTGAAGGAATTAGCAATGATGTTTTACATTCCTGAAAAAAGTATTCGCCTTGCTCTCCAAAGTGAACGTTGGGCCGAAGGTGCGCGCTCGTCTTTAAACTTGTGTGGAGACGACCCGGACTCCATTGTCACAGGAGATGAAACAATGGTTCTTATTTATTTTCTCATTTTAAGGAAAAACCTTTGGGGGCGTCGTTTTAAGGACGATAGTAAGTTGCAAGCAGCTGTAATACAACATTTTGAGGGAAAAACTTTGGATTATTTTTACAATGGTATAGAATTATTAATTGATCGTTGTAATAAATATATTGTTCGGGGAGTTTATGAAAAATAAAAATTGCTATATTTTACTCACTTTATTTTTTCTATATCAGGCCGAGAACTTATGGCGCCTCCCTCATGTGTATGAAAACTGCTTCAGAATTAGAGACATGCCTAAATAAAATAAAGATTCTGTCTGCACGAGTACATTAGGGGCAAAACGGAAACAAAAAAGCGCAGGAACATATTCCACAGTTAACATAAACACGCATCAGTTACAATGAAGTTCCAATAGAAAGACTCGCAATTCCTTTCTAAAAAGTCAGATTGGGATGATTTCACTTGGCTGGATAAATTATTATGTTTCGATTGTATATTAAAAAAGAACGATCTTCGGAATAAGGCAGTTTGTGGGAAGGCGACTATATCAGTCCACGAAACGTGTGGTAATGCTATGCACGTCCGTTCTGAATTTTATGTTATTACACAGATTAGGCACTTAGGGGTATTTTGAGAAAAAGCGCCAGGCTTCGCAGCTCCCACTCGTTCCTCATATTTAACCAGCCATTGTCTTTCAGTTTATGCGAGATATGTTCGAACTTCCTCATGCAATGTAGCATTTTGGTTTTTTGTACGCAGTTACTGGTAACGATATCAAAGGATGTATGGTATATCACCTCTGAATACGTGAAACAGGAGAAGATGCACGATTGACAAAATTGCTTTTTGTGGTTTCGTTAAGACTTATACGGTAAGAATAGAGCTTTTTCAACAGTTTATTTTGATTCTCATACTATATTTCTAATTCGTTTTGTGAAGATAACACATGTCCATTATACCTTAAAAGAAAGAGGAAAACAACTTGCAAAATCAGGGGTATTTTGCGGGTAAAAATAAGAGAGCGGAAATATACGATATGACAAAGATTTTAATTTCTGCATTAAATATCAAATGCGCTCGGTTACTATTGTAACGTCAGCCTGTATAATTGCTTATTCATTCGTTACAATTACGTTTAACAACGTTCGTATGCGAGAATTGGCCTCCTAGGTTTCGCTTGACTTTTATCTTGAAAATTTCTAATTTAAATCATAGGAAACAGACCGTACAACGTAGCATACTAGCGTAATTTCCATCGTCCAGCGAATGGATGTTCAGGCGAGCATTCGATAAGCAAAATAGGTATAGCTAATACACAATCTATACACGAAAGGACTAATAATGGTAAATCCTCATTCAAAGAGCCGTGTGTACATACATGGAGAGTAACTTTACGACAAAAAAAACTCAGTCGTTTAAAACTATGCCAACGCAATTGAGTTCTGCAATTTTTTTCTTTGTTTAATATTTACAGATATTCGTATTCAATTCAACCCACATCGTTCAAACGTACCCGATCGGCAATATTTCGATCCGTAGTCAACTCCTATCGCAAAAAACATTATCGATTGTAAGAGGTAATTATATTACAAACATAGAGAGCGGCATCTAGTATGCTTCCATACTTCTCTCTATATTATTTTACATTCGGCCCTGTATCCCATCTTTCAATACACTGCTATAAGTTAATGATTGCATTGTGCATAATTAAAAAAATATATTGTGGAGAATAGCGACCTGTAGAGTTAACAAGCAGTTTTTACCTATATATTTGCTTGAATTTGTTGTAGATTATTGATAAATTTGAGTTCTTTCAGTAAGTATCTAGTATTTTAGGTCAAATATTTTTTTGCCATTTATTTTAATGATGCTCTTGAATGTGATTGATGCTGATTTGAATTACATAGAGCAACATTAGGGTAATAATCATAATAAGTTATCACTAGAGTTACTCACTAGCGCCAGCGGGCAGTGGCGGAGGTTCGATACAACCCTCAGTATAACTGCGAGTCTCAACCAGATCTGTTGTGTATACATGTATCCTGCCGTAAATACTATTTCGTAGTCCTACGTTTGTTCTAAAAATGTTGCCTACGTCGCGAAAGCGACCAATGTTGGACAAAGTTACAGAATTTATAGCAGAAATGCCTGACCTAAATTACGATAGCGTTAAAATTCAATGTGTAGGTTGTAATATCAGCAGTGTTTATCAAATCCCCAAAACGTATTCGCAAATTTCACAGACTGTGCCCCCGTATGCCTGAGCCATCAGAATCTATTCTTACACGACACGTTGGGAAACATGGTTACAGGCCGCGTTTTATTATCATAAATATTTTGAGAATATTAAGAACGTGGTTTTACAATTCGATCCAAAGGAAGCTGCGGCTATCAAAATTTCAAGATAGTCAAGTTAAAACGGATTTAAAAACTATCAGAACAATTACTTCGGACTAGTGGAGGCAATAGAAAAATTACAAAATCCTTCGGTGTCGTTAGTGGAATCTCTGCAAATAGTGCAACATGTTCACGCACAGCTATGCGCGGTAGAAGACGCAAAAAATGTTTGTGTTCTAGAAAGGTTTGAAAGTTTTTTAGAGAAATATTCTGATTTTGGCACATTAAGACAAATTTGTGAAGGTGCGTCAACAGAACCGTTAAGTTGTTCCAAAGATTATTTAAATTACGCAAATATAACGTCACTAGATGTAGAACGTTCGTTTTTTGCATATAAACACACTTTTTCCTCACGCCGCACTCGGTTTGCCAAAACAACTGTGGAAACATATCTAATGTTGCAGATATTTAACAGACATTATTCACTTTGTAATTTCACGGAAGACTCTTAAGACGGTAAGTGTTTGAGCATGCATTATATTTTATTTCTGACCATTTATTTTGTGTAAACTTTTATGCGCCCGGCAGTTGGCGCAAATTCAGCAACTCTACTTATAACTTTATTATTTCACATAATCTTTCTTCCTACAACAAAATTCAGTTTATATGTTATAATTGTATCAGTTAATATATCTTTTACAAAATAGTGCACATTTTAAATTCATATCTTGCATATTTTTCTTTATATTTTCGTAAAAATATCTGCATATATATTGTTATGTGACAAATTTAATTAAAAGATTTGAATTGAGGAGATAATCTGTTTTGTTTTTATTTTAAGTATTTACTTACAATGGAAAAAATGAATTTAATCTAATTAAAATTACTTACAGATATATTGTGGCGTGTTTTTTATATGTGTGTGTGTGTGTAAAATCCTACTGGTTCCTGGTTTCTTTTTCCCTCTACTTCATGAAATTCTCTTATTTTTGATTCCTTCTTCCCTCTGCTTCGTAAAGTCCCCATGTTTGGAAGCCCTCTGATGGTTTTCTTCAATTAACTTTCTTCAAATGGTTTTTAAAATTTTGTAACATTAAATATCGTTAACAATCGTTGGATATCATTTATAGTTCACTTGAAATGTCTTTTATATATTTGCACTGGTGTCTTTCACGATGTTTTAACTTTTTTGTCTGAATTTTCTAAAAGTCAATCGGAAAGATGTTGTTATCTGTCAGAATTGTTTTTCGTTGCTGACTTCTCTTTTTTCTCGTCGTGCCTAACATTGCCAATCTAATGACTTGATATTTAAATTTTGATGTTTTGAACTTTCAACCAGGTGTCGTTGGTAACGTAAGGAATTTTAACGATCATTTCCAAATACAATGTGATTTTTGTGTGTGTATGTGTCATTTTTACAAATAATGTCTTTAATATATAAATAACTTAAAATAAGCTGAGATTTTGACTCTCCCCTGTAACATGTCATTAACCGAGTCTTTTTTTTTTTTTTAAGAAAAGATTGATAATATAAATAATCAATAATGTCGGAACTCGAATATTTATCGAAAATAATTCAAGTTCCGCATTAAACTCTATTAAAATCTAATCTCGGCGAATTTTGATATAATATTAATAATGATGAATATAACATACGCTGTTCACGTTGAAACATTCCACTGCAAAATATATAAGCATATTTCTGCAGTTTTCTTTGCATAAAATCCTAAGCCTAATTATACATATGTAACATACCACAACTAAAACTACTTCGAACATTGTTTTAATTTAAAGAACTACTGTGAGTATTAATAATTTACTATTTTGCCAAATAAACTGAAGGTTTGAAAAAACATTTAACAAATTAGATATAGATTCGGCTGTCGGCTAGGTTTTCTGTTAGGAAATTAAAATTTTTTGAAACGGGTATAATTAGTTTTATTTAATATAACCGTGTACTCTAGTTTGGTATTGAAAAATTGTTTGATTTAACTTAAATCTACTCAGTCAATTATAAAATTTATTTAGATCTCACTTATTTAGCTTCTCATTTTAAGGAAACCCTGATAAGGTTAACTTTTAAAAGAGGTTGATTACAATACGTACTGCGTACAGTGTTGGTAACGGATTTCCCGTCTGCGTATAAGTTTAGACTTAAACTTCAGGTATGATGTATTCTTTCCATATATATTTCGTAAAAGCTATGCACGTATTTGAAGTTTGCCGACGCCTAACATTGTTAGTACAAAACAATTAAAGTATTTAGGCCATTGTATTTCTGTGACGAAATCGCGTGACAAAAATGTTCCTTACTCCATTGTTCCTAAACTTAATAGAAGATTGAAGCTGCCATTATTATTTATGCGATTTCAATCATCCAACGTTACAACGGTTACTGTGTCGTCATCCCCAGTGCAAATTAACATACTCTGAAGATACCTAAAATATTTATACCGATTATCGTAATCATATAAATAAATAAAGTTCGAGATGTTAACGTTTTTAAAAGGATAATGTTAAGACCGAAAACTTAAGCCATGAATTTAAAGGATTTAAACAAATGTAAGTAGTTTTACGGATTTGTGCTTATTGGAGCAACCTCGCATGACGAATAGCTGACAAGAATAGACGATCCAGGCTTCGGTATATCAATGTGACGTTCGAGTTAACAGAGCAGGCACTTACCGAACGAATGAGCCGTTCAGCGGGTTTGCTATCTGGGACGTCCGATCACCGAAGCATACTCCGTTTCTGGATGACTAAATTGGGCTAAATGGCATCGGTGCGCGCGTATGTTCGCTAATAGATTCCATAACTGGAGTGTTAACTGCTTTACATTCACGTTTTGATCACTACGTCGGCCATGACTGCTCGAGGAAAGTTGTAACGACAAGGATATGACGATCAAGGTTGGCACGTAACGCCCAGCAGAGAACGAATTACGAATCCTGAGAAGGCGCCAACAACGAGCTGCATTGTAAATGTTTGTGAAATTGGATTCTATTTTGCTATATGGAAGCAGGTGCTGTACCTTCATGCAAATGTAATTTCATTGAACAATGGGATTCGTGTTCATTCATACTTAGTAATATGTAAATTGGAAATAAAACCACTATTCTTTTTAACAGTCTTGCCACAAAGACTAAGATTTTAATTTAGTTTTTTTTTAATAATAAATATTGAAGTAAATATAAGCAATTGCTTCCCTAGCTTTGAATTTTCTAAAGAAAGTACGGTTTGGTTTAAGGAATGGATTATAAAATATTACCATTCCGAAGTAGTGGATAACTTATAAGAACTAGAAAATGGTGACGTAAAATTCTTCCAAAAATAGTTTAAATTTTATAGAATCATTTTCAAATATGTCCTCACCTGAAACGTTTAGTATACCAACAATGGTATATAATGTCTTGGCACATTTCGTTTTCTCTTGAATATCGGGCAGTTCAACATTGCGTAAGTATCAATTCTCTCTTCTTCATTAAATTTTTGACAACAATGGATCTTTATTTTTTTATTTAAGGTGAGTTGTTATTTTAACTTGGGAAAGTAGGTACTGAAACTTCACAAATCGCTCAATCTTTCAATATGCAACATTAATGTACATACTGGAACATCAGAATTGGGTAACTTTTAAGTTACATAATGCAAGGCATATGGAAGTGTGAAAGTACCATAAGATACAGAATATTACTCAGAGAGTCTTTAAATTACATTTAATCCAGGAATTTTGGAACTGTTAACGAAACTAATGAAGTGATTAGGGAAACCTCATTTCGTCTTCCGCTTTGTTAAAAGTGATATGTCGCATAATAACCGATGGATAGCTCGTGAACCCTAATAACTTATATAAGACTTATTTCAAAATATGGTATATTATAGTAATAAGAAACATAAAAAACAAAATAAAAACGAAAAACGTATAACGGACGAAGGTCTTAATGCGAAGTTTAGTGGAGGCGTCAACCATTCGTCCACTTAACCTTATATGTTGTAAAGTTAAAAAATAGCTCAATTAGAATCGATGCCACTACCAACACGACCAATGCCGTGCAGTTATGAGCGCTCCGACAGTAACTGTCAGACACTTTTCTGAGACTCCTCTTGTGGTTTTCCTCATTCTGTCTTACAGACTTTAATCTGCAATTATACGAAGACAATATGAGAAGTACGCCGGTTTTGTGACAGATGGCGCTCTGTGCCAAAATCTGCATTACCGACTGAGAGTACTATTCTTTAGTCGACGTCTAAAAATTTCGGAGAGACTAATCGAGTAGTGTAGTTTTGAGAGCTGTTGAAAGTGAGCAAGTTTAGGTAATTGTGGAATCAGAAAAAAAAACAATACCGGATAGTTTTTCGATTTACTTTTTTGGATGGAGAAACGTATGCAGAAATCAAAGAAAAGTTGGATGCAGTTTATGCACCTTCGATGACTACCATCAGATACTGGTTTAATAAATTTAAGCTTGGCTGAATATCCGCTGAGGAGCGACCAGGTTATCCCATTGAGGTGATTACGGACGATATGATCGATAAAGTTCATGATATCGTGTTAGCAAATCGCCCGGTGATCATTAGAGAGATAACTAATATGGTAAACATCTCAATTAAACATCTGCAAGGCATCTTTCACGAAAAATTGAGTATGAGAAACCTATCGGCGGGATGTGTCGCGTCTGCTGACGATGGATCAAAACCAGAATAGCGTGATAACTTCAAAGCAACGTTTGGACACAAGCGCAATGAGTTTCTGCGGTTTTATGTGACAGTAGATGGAACATGGATACCTACATCACTACACGCCAGAAACCAAAAGTCAGTCGACAAAATGGGTTTTCCCCGGCGAACGTGTACCAAAGAAAGTGAAGACGATTCTATTAGCCGAAAAAGTTATGACGACGATCTTTTGGGATTCGTAAATCATAATCTTAATTGCTTATTTGGATAAGGGAACGACAATCACGGGCCAGTACTATGGTAATTTATTGAAGCGATTCGATGCTGAACTAAAGAGAAAAAGATCCCACCTAGCCAAGGAAAGAATTCTCTACCATCATGATAACCCCCCGGCTCACTCATCGGCAATTGCGACAACCAAATTAGTTCAGTTACGGTAAGCATTGGTGCCCCTGCGACCATATTCGCCAGATTTGGCCCCCCGTAACTTCTTTCTTTTTCCAAACTTGAAAGAATGGACGAGCGGAAAGCAGTTCACGTCAAATGAAGAGATCATTGCCGAAGCAGAGGCCTATTTTGCAGAGTTCGACAAATCCTATTATGTGGATCGCTTTAAAAGTTAGAGCATCCCTGGACTAAGCGTATAGAGCTACAAGGAGATTGTGTCGAGAAATAAATTTACTAAACGTAAAGCAATTGCGTACTTATCATACCATCCCCGTATGTCCAACCAACAATGATCCCGGTGAAACAACGTAGGTCTTTGCTTTATATTCTTTCGGTCCTTATTTCTCATATTTAATGTAACTTCTTTCACTACACTCATAGATAATAAGTTTATTTGATTGTAATTATTAAATAAGTTAAATATCGCTTTTTAGCGAGTTGTCGAGTTCGCTAGAGAACGTGCATATTGCGCAGTTGCAGAAAAACACTAACATCAGTTCGCTAGGAGCTAGATCGCAAACCCTGGCAGAATATTACCGACTGATACATGAAATCATTTATATGAAGGAAAGTAAGTTAAATGAAATTTTATTTAAAGAATGATAACTAGTTTACAAAATGAAAAGTTAGTTGAGCGTGGTTGAGAATTAACAAATGGTATCGGTAACACAGTTTACAAATTATTTTCATGTTCAAGCGTGACGCGTTGGCATAGTGAGGGCGCATAAAACATCATAGTTTTAAGATATATTTTTTTAATTAATCTATCATTCGTAAAATTTTATTTATCTTAACTAATTTATTTAATCTGCCGATGGAGTTTCTAGTTGATACTCCCGAATCTTTGAAAAAAAATATCTATGAAATCGACACTTGAAACTATAATATGTACAATTTAGTTTTTGTATGCTTTGAATAGAATAGAAAAAAGATTGTTGGTTATTCCGAAATGTACATATGTCTGCTGCAGAAGTTTAAAGAAATCTCAGTTTTTCAGTGTTTATGTTGATGTTAAGTTTTGAATTTGTGGCCGAGACAATTTATAGACTTAATGTATTTTAGTTAGAGCGAAGAACTTTTGATAAACTTTTGATTTTCGCTACAAAAAGTTGTGTTTCGTTGCTAACAATAAGGACAGGGGCGGCATTAATAAGAAACGTCGTGTCTGTAGTCAGTTAGAATGGCGACAACATACAGAGGATGTGCGGGCGAATTGAAAACGACGGATTACATCGCGAAATGTATGGGCAATTGTCAACATCCCTTTCATTTAAAATGTGCTAATATTTCCAAGAAGGATTATTAATTAATTATGCCTGCTAAATGGCTGTATGATGACTGTGTGCTTTATTTTGTTAAACACATGCATCTATTCAAACAATTTAATTAACTTAAAACACGTTACCACCGAGTTAAGAGGATTTACGACAGCCTTATTTCAAAAAAGCTGAAATTTTGCAGTAATACTGAAATGAAAAGTTATGCCGACGCTGCAAAAGGCACTGTAATAATTAATCCAGAAGTAAAGCAGAATAACAAGGGATGGAGTTCAAGAAGATCTAGAGCCAGGGTCGCTGGAGGTTGGCATGATTGGATTCAAAAGCATTAAAGATGGTAGAGTTTTAATTAAATACAAATGCAGAGAAGGTACGGAAAGGATCAAAGATGCGGCGGAATAGAAATTTAGAAAGAAATATACGTTACCCGAACTTAAAAGTCCGTGCATTAAAGTAGTGGAAATGGTTGAAGAAATGACAAATGGATTAGAGTGCAATATTATTAAACAAAACTTATCTTTACAATACCAACAGTTATAGAGAGTATTTTTTGTGAACTAAGTGTTGATGTTATTCGCAATTCAATTACATTTCCGAGGTCACTAAAAGTAACGTCAACTTTGTTATCTTAAATAGAACACTCCGCATATCTTTACGTTTTTGGAGAGGCAAATAAAACATAAGTCTAACGATACTATATAGGTTATACTTTAGCTTATGAAATAGTACGATATGCAGCAATAAAAGTTTTGATAATAATAATAATAATATATAATCATCATTACATACATTAAATATTTATAAGTTGTAGGTATATTAGCAAATCACAAGGTGAGATTCAGATAAAGTCTGCTTTACAACACTTACCTTGATAGTAAGAGTTAACAAATAAAAGGAATGCGGATAGTAAATTCTGCGTGTACACTCACTATAGTAAAAAGGAAAACGTAAATATATTTAGCATATTTGATTTCATTGATTGATTGCATTGCCAGAAATTTCCTAGCCGTATTTGCATAATTATAACAGTTTAGTTTTTTTTTGTTTCTTTTCCCCTTCATACATAAAAACGAAATCAGACAGGCTGGCTGAGCCTGAGACAGTGCATGTAGGAGTTTCAGCACCATAGAACCGAGACTAGTTCCACAGTACTAAGTCACGTTTTAAGCTAGTCTTAAAAGCAGCGACAGAAAGTGTTTTATAATACACAGGTAAATTATTGTACGGTGTACAGATGATGTAAGAAAAGGATCTCTTAAAAAGTGAACGTTTATGCGCAGGTAGTAATACAAGATTGTGGTAACGGGTAGTTATGCTATGTACATCACAACGAAATCTTATTCTCTTATAAAGGTACGGCGGCGTTTTAAAAGTTATTATTTTATGAAACACACACAAACTATGTAACTCTCTTCTATGTTTCATATTAAGCCATCCACAGTCAGATAGTTTATGGGATACATGATCATATTTTCTTATGCCAAAAATGTATCGAAGACATGAGTTTTGTACTTTCTGAATTCGGTATTCAGTTGCTTTATCTATTGCCGGATTGTATACTGAGGAACAATAATTAAAATGTGAAAGTACCAGAGAGTCGCAGAGCGTAATTTTTGTTTTTGCATTAAATACAGCACGATGCGGGTAAAGCGCCCTTAGGCTTAAGTATCCATTTTTTATATATTTATTGATTTAACTGCCACAACTAAACGAGTTATCCAAAGTAAAACCCAAACCGTTCACACTATCAACAACCGGCAAAATCGTATCACCGATTTCAACTAATATGGATTTCTTAAGTTCATTGCAAATTTTTGATTTGCCGAATAAAATAACGGAGGACTTTGATGGATTAATGTGTAGGTTATATTGTTTAAAAAAATTGTAGATTGTATTTATATCAGAATTAAGTAAGTTTGTTGCAAGTTGCCATTCATGAGAATTAAATAATTTATACAATTGAATATCATCTGCATACATGTGGATTTGCGAACTTCTAATACGACTTGGCAAATCGCTGGCGTATATGGAAAACAACAAGGGCCCAAGAGTCGACCCCCGAGGAACACCAAGAACTACAGGAAGAGGCGCAAACCGTGAACCATTCAAGACAACACTTTGTTTGCGATCGCTCAAGTAACTGCCAATTAAATCTATTGCATGAGAACAAAAGCCAACACAAGACAGCATACTGTGATTGACAGTATCGAAAGCCTTGCTAAAATCCAACAATACTAATATAGTAATCATCAGTGACGCTCAATAAGGCAGTTTCACAGCCGTAAGCGCTCCTGAATCCCGACTGTACTTCTGGCAGAATATTATTTGCATTAACATATTAAAAAATTTGACAAAACATTACTTTTTCCAAGATTTTTGATAGTATGGGTAAGATGCTGATTGGTCTAAGATCCTTAAAATCTTTTGGTTCAGAAATGTTTGGTAATGGAATAACTAAGGCATGTTTCCACGTGGTAGGAAATCTACATGTTAGAATGCAGCTGTTTATAATGTGAGTAACAAACGGTAATATATACGGACAAATCCTAATCATAGTGATATCCAGCCGTCATAACCGATTGATGTAGATTTGATGTTATTAATTAATTTTGCAATTGTAGAAACGTCAACAGTATTAAAAGAGAAACATGATAAGCTCATTTGGAGCAAATTAATATTCTGTAGTTACATGCTTGAGTTCGGGATTGAATTGACAAAAAACTCATTAATTTCATTTACGTTAGATATGTTAGGGGGAATACCAGATACCCCCAGATTACTTCTGCGATCCAGACCCAAATAATGTAAGCTCTTATATAGTGATATATTAGATTTATCTTTGGAAATAAACTGAAAATAAACACTCTTTTCCCTATGCAATGCAGAAGTTGTAAAACTGCGAAGTGTTTTATTGTAGTCCCAGTGTGACGAATTCTGTGTCTGTCGATATCTAGCCTTGGCTGCATCTCTTAGACTCATAAGGAGCCTTATATTATCAGTGATCCAAGGAGACGGTTTTTACGTTACAAAGGGAGCGTATATATTGAATGAACGTAACAGGTTCCCAGTTAAAAAATTAATTTTGTAATCAAGATCAGTAAGTCGATAAATGCTGTCCAATCTAAGCGATTCTAAGTTACTACTAAAATCAACGATATTAGAATTTTTGTAATCCCGAAAAGTATGAACAACAGGAAGCAGCCTTTGCCTAGATACCAACACATCACAAAAAAACAAGTCATGATCGGAAACATCACATTTATAATACCAGAATTCTTTATCGGTGAGCCTTCACTTATACCCACATATTTGATCTAATAAACTGACTGAAGTATTAGCAATACGTATAGGTTGATTAATTAAGCAAGAAAAGTTTAAAGAATCACGCAGTTCGCAAAAGCAACACGTAGAGGCAGAGCAGGGTTGATTGTCGACGCGTCGATTCTATTGTCGAGTAAACGTCAATAATGACGAATGTCGAGAACTTCAACAAAATGCTTTTCGAGGTTATGTTTAGTGCATGTTTTGACGACAGCTGATGTAATGTATAGTTGTGATAATCATTGGCAGAAAAATTAATGATAATTTTGATAAATTAAAGTTTTAACTAGTTGAGGTGAATGGCCGACATGCAGCTCATTGCTTGGTTTGTAAAAATGTTATAAAAACACAGGCTCGCGGCGATTGCAGTCGTATAGGTAAGATAATTATCATGTTTTGTGAAAAAAATCAACAGAAAACTATTTAAACGTATTGCTTTTGATTTGAAAAAAATGTACATCATATTGTAATGCTATCAGCTTATTATATGATTATTTTTAATTACAATTGTTTCCACCTAATATTATTGTATTCATATTTTATTCTTATTACTTTTAGAAACGTATGTCAACTCAACACTGTCCACGGTGATGAATCTGAAAACACTAAGTCTGAATCAAACGAAGGAACTGACAGTGTATCCGATGGTGGAAAAAAGTATGTATGTTGTTAACTATATTAGCTTACAAATTATAAAAATAATTGGGTTGTTAGGCATCTAATGCTAAGTTTGGTGATTTAATTGGGGAATATATAGTTTTTGAAGATGGTGAACTAGAATTGATGGAAACCATATCTACAGCATCAGAAACAGAGATATCATCACCGAGCTGTTCTTCTAGCTATCAACCAGTCATAAATACTCCAAAAACTAGAAAAAAACAGAGTACACCACACAGATCAAGCAATTCAAAGAAAATAAAACTTATGACTGATTTTGTGGATTCTATTACCGTGGATGAGGCATCAAAGATTGACGACGCTCTAGCTAAGTTTATATTTGGCTGCAATTTACCGTTTAGAATAGTAGAGTCAAAATTATTTAAACAGTTTATAGAATCCTTAAGACCGACCTATGCAAAAATGATTCCCAGTAGAAATAGGCTTAGTTAGCACTGGTATTCTTGACAAATGCTACAACGATTGTATGTATGAGGCTAAAGTAAATTTCGGCACCGAGTCCGTTATCATTTGTGATGAATGGAAAAATTCTGCAAACAACACAAAAACTGTAGTCACAATGTTACAAACAGCCGATGGTTCTAAGGCAAACCTTAACGCTTGGGATTTTACTACAGAATTTGAAACTGGAGAGAAAGTGGCCGAAATTATAACCGAATCTAAGCAAATGGCAAAAATGGTAAAAATGGGAAACTTGTTGAAGCATTCTATTTGGTCTACTATATGTAGTAGCCACATAGGAAATCTTCTAGCAAAAGATGTGAAGAAAGATTTGTGCAAGTGAGTTGTTGTAGTAATGAAAGAATTCAAACAATTGAACAGATGATTGTTCACCGGGGGGGGGGGGGGGGAGTAGAAAATCAAGCTACCCGCAGAGACACCCTGGTGCACCTATCGTGATACATTTAAATAATTTCTTAACAATCTAGATTTCATGAAGCAAGTTACAAAATTAAAAGCGTTGTTAAGGAATCTATTTTTGACAACGATTTTGTTCAAGACGTTCAATCCCAAGTCGATATTCAAGAACAATTTGCAACCTTATTAATATTTGTCAAAAACCAGAAACTTCAATAGCGGACGCAGTTAATTTATGGTTGTCTTTAAAATTGCCAAGCGTTTATGATCCCTACTTGAAAAATCGTCAAGCAATGGCTCTTAATGTTTATAGTTTAGTAGCTTATCGCTTTCATCCTGGTTATGATAATAACAATTTATTGCCAGGCCATAAACAAAAAATCTGCGAATTTTTATTTAAGTACCTTGATAGTAATGGGATAAATGAGTGGAATACATACAACGGAAAAAAGGAATCTTCAAGCAACTTTTTGATAAAAACGTAACAAATCCGCTGGTGTTATGGCGGTTCGCAAAAGTGCAACATCCAAATTTGGGAACCTTAATATTAAGGTTATTGAAAATTCCTGCAGCTTCAGCTCAAATTGAACGATTGTTTTCCGATTGGGGCAATATTCATACACTAAAATTTGATATATCTAAAAAATTAGTGCACGTTTACTTTACGTTGAGAGATAGAATTGAGGATGTAGGAAATTTTGATGATTCGGATAATTATTTTGAATTGTATTGTCCAGAAGATGAAATTAAGTTGGATATTTATTCTGAGTTTTCTTATAAAGTTCTATTGTCGACGCGTCGGCAATGTGCGGAGAAATTTTAGTCGGCGTGACATTGTCGACATGTCGACATGGTATTGTCGACGCAGCACAACCCTGAGGCAGAGTCAAATTTTAAAAAACCTGTATTCAAATGCCCGCAAAGAAGTACAAAATCAGAATAAGATGAACAAAGAGAAAGAGGATCTTCTAAATCAGATAAAAATGTTTTATAATCCATAAGAGGTGGCCGATATAATACACCGATGGTGATTTTGTGTTTATTAATTAGCAACTTCACCCATAGTTGGTCAGTAAAACTTTGAAATTCAATAATAGTGTAAGTCAAACGGTTTTTAATATAGATAAGTACCCCGATAATTTGTTTCTTGTTGTTGTGGAAAGTTAGCTAGGAAAGAGCTCCAAATTTTTCTCTTGTGACGCTAAGTTGATCGAAGGAGCTCGTTGTTAGACAACATAATCATTACAGTTGCCAAACCGTCAAATCTCAATCCTAATACTTTAAAACTTCATTTGTATAAAAGTTAAAGCTATTAATTGAAATTTAACAACTAGCAAATAATGTAGTGATGGTCCGAAAGCAACGAGATTTCGTTATAAAACACTTATGAATTCGGATGATACAGCAAATGAGTTTAATTTTCCAGTTAAGATAGATTATTACTTGCATGGTGTAACTATATTCATACTGTTTACACGAACAAAAATTCTTACATTAAAATATTTATCATTGGTGTTTTAAGATATGGTTAAAACAATATCTTTTCTCAATCGGAGAAAATGTTTCCCAAAGGTCACGTAGAATAAAGCAGTCATTTTTATGAGCTGCATAAGCTTTCACCCAATCTACCTTAATTTTTATTACTACAAACATTTCATATCGACCTACGAATAAGTGTAGCGAATCATTCTGGGATTATATCGGCTGGCGATATTAAAATTTCACGTTAAACTCCTGGTGGCATGCTTGCTCTTGCCAATACTCCCTAAACAAGCCGTGTGCCAAACAACTAACGTTACAACCCGATGACTTCACACAGTTTAATTTGGCGCGTTATCTGCAAGACAAATCTGATTGCCACATACTATCGTCACCAGCAGTGTTACGTGCCAGAAACTCATAAAGTTGGAGCAACAAAAGCACTCGGAAAATGTGTCAAAACTTAATTTTTTTCAATACAACTATCTATTTTTTTCATTCCTATAAAATTGCTCTACAAAAGAACAAAAAAAAATCATATTCATTACGTATCTAAAACAGATACTTTTCAAGATATTTAAGAAAATGTGTATTGTAACTCAATTTTCTTCCAAAGAAAAAGGGTACCCACCAATGAGAATGTAGCTCACTTAATTTTATAAAATGTCATCCAGCTTTGGAGATACCCAAGTTAGCTACGATCGTTACGGTACAATCCAACCTTGATGAAAAGTGTTATTTAGTTTACAATTATAAGCAATGCCAGTGCGTTTAAATTATAGGAAGGAAGATTATTTAAATTTGTTTATTATTTATGCAGAATGCAATGAAGTGATATCGAGAACATGCAATACCTTTACCGCTAGGTATTCGCAAAAACGGAAGCCTTGACCAAACACAGTTGAGCGAATAATGCAGCATTTGAAAAACTTGGGATCGGTCAAGGTAAAAATTCAAAAACATAGTTTTTACGAATTTATTTTAATATGGTCTCAAGAGAGAATTATTTTTGGACAACATTATCTAGACGAATGAAGCCAAATTTACAAGAAATGACCTGCTTAACCGGCACAGCTTTCACTACTGGAGCAATTAAAATATGTGAGGATTTGAATTTAGAACGCAAAACCTCCAGGAGAGTTGGCAATTCAACGTTTTATCAATGCTGGATTGTTTCCTACTGGTCATGACAAACTTGGATACCTCCAAAGTTAGATAATAATTTTAAGAACTATATAATCTACATTCTCATTGCTGCGGACTCTTTTTTTTTGGAAAAAAATTGTGTTACAAAACTAGCTAAATATCTTAAAAAGTATCGATTTCAGATGCGGAATGAATATGACACTTTTTTGTTTCTTTGTAAGAGCAATTTGATAGGAAAGAGAAAAATAGGAAGTTATATTAAACAAAAAATAGGTTTTGACACTTCTTCTATTTGAAAGTTAAATGGTAATATTATAATGTTTTCGAAAAATTCATTCGGTTAAGTTAAACACTTTCACATTTATAAAAGTTCATATGCACTTGTCCACTTGTCAACAATTTTCAAAAAATGCAGATATTTCATATACGGTTAGAAATAGCAAGATAGTTGTTTTGTTAAACAAACCTTAGAATCGAACCAGGAATTCAAAAATGTAGTAATATGCATCTATTTAAGATAGCAAAGTTGACAGCTACTTTCGGTATAACCGGAAACCTTAGATAATTGAAAATTTTTTAGTTCAATAGTTAGGCTAGCCTTTAGTGTACTATCAAGTTTTCAGAATTTTCCTATGTATACTCCTTTATACATATATCGATCAATGCACTTCCTCGTTAGATGCACTGTATACTCGTCTAACAAATCAAATGTACGAGGGATGATCGTAAAATAAGGTTCCCAAAGCCCTACAGCAGCAATAAGACGTGTTAGGCGAAATCCGACAACATTGGCGTGTGCAGCAGATCTCCCACTCTATATACGTACCACTCCCGTCTCGCTACGCCGCTCCGTGTTGGCTAAGCAGCCCTCCGAGATGGAACTCCCGATCACCGCTACCGCCAGGTGCGAAATTCGCGCTGTGATACGTTTTTTAAACACGAAAGGGGTTTCACCTACAGATATTTATCGTCAATTAACCGAAGTTTACGGAAAAAAGAGCATAGCTGTTCAACACGTCCGCAAATGATGTAGGGAATTCACTGGAAGTCGGATGGAAATTCCCGATGAAGAGCGGAGCGGAAGACCATCAGTTTCAGAGGAAATCGTTGAAAAGGTCGAGAGCATACTGCTTGAAGATCGGAGGGTCACCATTCGTCAATTCACTCTTCGGATTCCTGAGATTTCCAACACCACAATTGAGGTTATTCGATTCTTGAAAGGACTGGCAGAATTTTACGATATGGGGATACAAAAGTTGGAGAACCGTCTGCAAGAATGCTTGGATAGAAATGGCGATTATGTCGAAAAATAGCTTAAGTTTCTACCTTTAAAACGATGTGTAATTATGGGGACCTTATTTTACGATCATTCCTCGTACAATATGACAATATTGTATAGAAATAAATGTGCACGGACTAAATAAATTCGCATTGTTCTTACAAAACTGTCTGTTTTTCATTGATTTTCGTTGGATATTATTCGTGATTACGGCCTTCATCAATTTGTGATTACATTATTTTTGAAATCAAATAAGCGCTAGCTCGTTGCGTTTGCTAATTGTTACCTCCAATTCGGAAAGTTTTTTTCGGTTTTAAAATTGTTCGTTGGGTGTGCGTGAGTTAATTGCTTCTAAACAGTTGTTTTACAGGTAGTGATGTTTTACGATTTTTCATACCACTGCATCATAATTGGAGCACAGATATTTTCCCATCATTTTTCCACTAATTGACTGATTATTTGTTTGAAATGTCGACCTTACTAAATAGAATTTTAAAAGAGTGAATTTATTTTATGGACAGGTTTAGTCCATCATAAATCGAATGATAAGTTAAAATCCAAAACTTCCATGAACATTACAGTTCAACGATTGTATTTCCAATGTGTGCGTGTTGATTGTGCTAATACCCATGCCAGGTTCTTCTTAGACAAATAGGAAATACAACATTTAGTAATAAAATATTTGATTTACTGTAAACAGCAGTGTTTTCAATAAGATAACAAAGTTTCTATTAGGCATAATCTTACACTCCTCAGTTGGAAAATAGACAAGTTTTGTGTTAGAGAATAAATTAATTTCACAAATTCAGCATGTCCTGGTTGTATATCTACTTTCTTCGATCGAACCCATTATTATTGAAGCGGGTCACATCAGTGATGACTAGAGCAACGCAACTGCGCTGAAAGCCAGTGGCGGACGCATAAAAGTTTACACAAAATAAATTAAATGTGATACGTGCTCAAACACTTACCGTTTTAAGAGTCCTCCGTGAAATCACAAAGTGGATAATGTATATTTAATATTTGTAACATTAGATATGTTTCCAAAGTTGTTTCGGCAAAGTGAGTGCGGCGTGGAGAAAAAGTGTTTTTGTATGCCGAAAACGAGCGTTCTACATCTAGTGACGTTATATTGCGTAAGTAAAATAATCTTTCAAGTAACTTAACGGTTTTGTTGACGCACCTTCACAAATTTGTCTTAATGTGCCAAAATCAGAGTCTTTATCTAAAACACAAACATTTTTTGCGTCTTCTATCGCGCATAGCTGTGCGTGAACATGTTGCATTATTTGCATAGATTCCACTAACGACAACGAAGAATTTTGTAGTTTTTCTATCGCATCCGCTAGTCCCACGTAATTGTTCTGAATAATTTCCAAATCTGTTTTAACTTGACTATCCTGAAATTTCAAGCGGCTTACATTATTAAGATAATAAAATGCAGCCCCTAACCATGTTCCCCAACGAGTAAGAATAGGTTGTGGTGGTTCAGGAATACCGGGGCGTAGTCTATGAAATTCCCGAATACGTTTTGGGGATTTTACAAACACAGCTTTTGTATGTGCTATTAGAGCGTCTACCTCGGGATAACATTTTCTGATGCTATCTGCTACGAGACTGAGAGTATGAATTTTACATGTAATATGCAACAAGTTAGCACAATGTTTTTTAAGAGATCGACCTACAGCAAGCATGTTTGAGGCACCATCACTCATAAACATCAACAGTTGATTTGTTGAAAATTCAAACTTTTCCAATGTATTTAACACCAACATTGAAATTACTTCGGCAGTGCATTATTGTATTCGTCTGGAAGCTAGTAAAATTGAGGATGACGGTTGATACGGTTCCATTGTGCGTACCATTACATTAACCACAGAATGTTTTTTACGATCTGTTATTTCGTCCACACATAACCACAGTTTTTTATCTTGCAACTCCGATTTAATTCTTTTCTCGACATGCTCACGAGCAGACGGCACAACTCTCTGTAATGTTCTCTCACTTGGTAACTTAAAGTCCGAATATTCATTCCAAAACGAGACGTATGCTTTCTTCCTTAGTAAATGAAATGGTAAATTACATGCAATAAACACATAAATTAAATTTAATTTTTTTTTGAAACATGCCCTGCACTATTTACATGCCGTAGACAATCACTTTTCGACCAACACATTAAATCTATTTTACACACTACACATTGAATTTTAGCGTCATCACACTTTAAATCAGGCATTTCTGCAATAAATTCTCTTATTGTGTCCAACTTTGGTCGTTTTCGCGACGTAGGAAACATTTTCAAAACAAACGTAGAACTACGATATAGTATACGACAGCGTAGATGCATACACAACAGATCGGCTTTCGAGTCGCAGTTACACTGACCCTTATACCGAATTGTCCCGGCCGTGTTTATTTTGGGTAAACTTTTATGCGTCAGCCACTGGCTTTCAGCGCAGTTTGCGTTGCTCTAGTGATGACTGATGAATAAAGCGTGACAAGCGGTTGCATCCGCTGTGACTATTGTTCGCGTGACGCAAAACATGTTAAATAAATGTATGACAAGAGAAAACGGTGAAAATTGAATAAAAACTTGCAAGATACATTAATGTCAGAAAAGACTGCATGAAGTGTTAAATATGCCATGACCACTTGATCCATCGTAATGAAATTATAATCAATTATTACCCTTGAATAGTTATACGTTTCTGCCAAGTTTGGTCAGCAAATTCGCATCACTTCTTGGTGTTACAATTTCCATATCATGTAGCTAATTTTTAATACTTAATATTAATTTGACTACATCTAGAACTTAAACATATTGTACATAATAGCGATTTTGTCTATTTAGAAGCTAGCTATTGACTCTAGCGGAGCTAAACATTGACTACTATTTTCTTTTCCAAAATCAAAATCCCTTTTTGAATTCCCACCCATAGTTTTCTACAAAAATGGTCAAATCAGTTCATATCCTTTTGTAATAGTTTTTGTGTTGCGAAGAGTTATCGCGGAATTGCTTGTACTTAACGACCCAGAAATACAATTTCTTAAACTGACACAGTTTCCTTGATAACTGTCGCAGCATTGAAATGCATTTATGAAGTTACCAAATAATTAAACAGGAGGTAAGATTGCAATGTGAACTAACCTGTAACAATTATGAAAGTCCTGTAAATTATAAGGCATGATATTAGCTTTAATAGAGCAGCTGACAAGTTGTGCGATCTATATACGCCATACTAATTCCATGGTTATGATTAAAATGTATACTACTTACTTGCATTTTTGGCAATGATTCGAAAACTCCAGTTGTATGCAACACCATGTTCAGTGACTTATACGTCAAACAAAGGATATTAAATTGTCTACACTTAATGCGACGTGTAATTTCATTTAATGCAGATATACACAGTATACTGAAAATAGGTCAATTGTAAAGTTTTCTTCGAAACAATTATCCCTTGTATTATTAAATAAAAACCTATTGATCAGCAATACGTTGCATGTTCCGATATTTCTCTTATACAGCGTGCGTATGCAGCAAGATGAAATTTATAATTAACCAACTTGATTATTTACACACCTCCAGCGTGCATGAATAACATAGTTGTTTTTGGAACGTTGCATACTTGGTACTAATTATAAAGTTTCTCATATTATATTTTTGTTTCAGTTGTGGTTCCAACTACATGTTCTAAACTAGACGCTAGAATACATTTTACAAAATTAGGTAAGTAACTAGTAAACACTGTTAATTTGTTGCTTAATAGTGCAAAATGAATGAACTAGAATGAAGTAAGCAATACATTGAAATATAAACAATACGCAACCTAAATTACTATGGTAATAGATAAATAATCCTAAATTTTTAAGCGCGATTCAACAAAATTCGAAAAGCTTCAAACCCTGCATTTATAAAATAGGCGATTGAACCAGCACAGAATACACTCATCGAACTACAAGTTTTAGTCACCTACTAGCAATGCATTTTAATTGTTCACAGAACAACTTAAAATTCACGTGGTTCTAAACTGTCGGGATGACGACCAAGGTTTCAAAAAATGTAACCTATACACTACCGCTCATTTCATCCACTATTTGTTGCAACTCCGCTTCCGTTGAGTTTTTACGACTCATTTTGTATCAAAACACGTGCACAAATCAACAAAAGATGAGGAAACCACTGTATACACAAATGGCTGCCGGCAACAGAGAACTAAGACACGAAATAGTTTGGTTATTTCTTAATAGATGGTGTATTACTCTTACATAAGTAATACCCCCATCTATTAAGAAATATCCAAACTATTTTGCCAATCTTTTAATACAAACTGGAGCATGCGAAACACCCATTTAATTCAATGAAAACGTGACCGTCTGGCATACATATCTTTGAAATCCTTACCATCGTTTTTGACCACATGTGGGCACGCAGTTTGTCCATAAAAACTTATTGTGAACCATTTCTGGTACACACAGTAGTTAAAGTGTTAATATTACTATCAAACCAAGAGGGATAATTACGAGAAGATATTTGTATTTTAGATACATGCAAATCGAAGAGATTGTAAAGAGTACTATAAAACATATTTACTGCGAGTTCAACATTACCGTGGGCTAATAAGAAACTCCAATCTACGTTAACCAGTTCTGTATGTGTGGTGTAGTTCTATCAGCCTTGAGAAAATTGTAGCGTCGATTGTTGGAAGGAAAATTGACTGGTTTCTCTTTAGACGTAAAGCACAAAACAATTTCCAGTGCAGGGTATGCGGATTAAACGTTAATGTGGTGAAGGGGGATAGGTTAGTACTACACTGTGCAGCTATTTGTCAACAAGATGTAATTTCATCTGTCAGTTGTGTCATTTAGCTGATACTTTCAGGTTAAAATCGAAGAAAATAAACTTCAAAGCTTTCTATATTTGATCGGTTGGTCTGGCAATTATCTTTTTTCATCGTGTTTACGCTTGTCGCACAGATTCCGAGACTAATTTACTTTAAATCGAATAATCGAGAAGAAATATTTCCTCATAAGATAAGCCATAAAGGGAAAAATGCACATATACCTTATTTTGCAGTGAGAAAAGATAAAAAAGTCAAAATTACTTCCCGTCGCCGTCGACGCCATAAGCTCGCGAGATATTGGAGTTCGTTAAACGGCTTAGCCTCAAAGCGAAACCGTTTTTATTCATATCCACGGCATTGACCGTAATCAATAAATTCTTGGCAAAAATAAGAGGACGCCAAAAAATACAAACAAAGCAAATTCAATTTGCTTGTACGCCAATGAGAAGCTACTGCGTTTGATTAACCTCGCTTTCCTGACGTTATCTTGCGACAGGGCTCCTTTTTTACTTAATTACCAAGGAAATGTTTGTTGAAATGATTAGTAAATTAGGGTCACTGCAAGTGAAACGCTTTATATTTAAAAATGTGAGTATATTTAATTAGGAGTAACTGAATGACGCTTATTCAATTGCGTGAAGTTTAAACTGTTAGCTTAATTGTGACATAAATACGTTTCGCAAAGTTAAGAAGTTTCTAGCCAGAACAGATCCCCTTTGATTATTTTCCTTCTAGATGGGGGAAAACAACATCGTCATATTACAGGAAACTATTACGAAACTTAAAGATTTAAATTGCGTCGTTAAGAGTTTAAGCTAATATCGTCATAACTATAATCCTTTCCGTGAGATTGATCACAATTAAAACCAGTAAGGTCGAGGTAATTAAAACTGGAATCGAATGTTTTCTCTAGCAGCGTTCAAACTTTCCACTACGTCAAACTTGTAAGATTAAACGCAAGTTTATGCATCAGTCGGGTAGAAATATTTCATAGAACGAGTATGAAGTTGAAATGTCACACACAGCTTGTAGAGGGCTGTGCGATACAGAGCGTGTCTTATTAAGTAGGCAAATACTAACAATATTAAATACTAAAACGTGTAACGAGAATTCAGGGATAATTAGAAGTTGCCATCCACGTTTAATTGTTACTACGTGGAAAGAAATAAAAATAATCGATAACAATACATTAAAAAATGTCTAGACACAATAACAAAAATAGTGCAAATATAGCTTCTCATGGTATTGATGGAATCACTTGCGGCAAAAGCTATGTGAGGAGAGAAAACACTAGCTGAAGGAAATTTTTCTGCTAAGCCGGTGTTATATTACTATCCTTTGAAACGACGAGCAAGATATCTTTTGGCGCCATCTAATGCCAAGAGATACATGCTTGCCGTCTAGAAAGCGACGAAAACTGGGTACTGTTCTCCGAACCAACTCTCGAGCAGTCCTTCGACTGCTGAACGCGAGAAGGCGTGTACTTGAGCACCTTGGGTACTTGCATATGTAACTGGTTCCCACTGACTTACCATGATGTATTAAAAACATAAAAAAATGCCATTAATACCATGAAGAGCTATATTAGCAATCCATAATAATGCCAACTCTGTTATTGTCGATGCTACAACGTAGGTTAAATTCTCAACTGATGTCTAAATTTGACCTTCCATCTAATATTTAAAAGAAATATCTCCAAATAACTAACGTTTAAGCCCGCTGAAGGAGTTTACTTTCGGATTATATTCAACTCAGTCAGAAACCAATTAAGTGTCTTATTTTCAGGACAGAAAATGTATACATTACTTATATAAAACTCCCTCTTATTTTGTGTCCTCGCTCTTCTTATATACCAAATGCCTTCGTTATTCTGAAATCGAAAAAACTGAAGGTAATATATTACTATTATTTTTAATTTTTCAAATTATATTTGCTTCTATATTTGACTTTAAACCAAGTTTTTGTTTAAAAGTTTTGACTTTGTTAATTTTGCGTTTAGCCTATCTGATTGAAATTGAATCAATTCAGTCGATTTTTCATATTTTTTTTTGCAAAAGAAAACATTGTTCTTGATTTTTTTAATTTTACATTCTCTGATTGCCCTGATTCTTCCACGGATATCAATGCAAAAAGCCAGTGAATTATTCTCAATGGATTTAAGAAAATTCGTAAAACGATGATGACGATCGATTACTCCGTATATCGCACATCTGCTGACAAAATACTCGTTTGTTTCAAGTCTTTTGCCAGAAGAATGGATTGTCGCTGTGATAGTTTCAGGCTTATCATATTATTCAAACAAGATTGCGTGATTTCAATGTGATTGCATGGCGCGGTGACATTTGATAGTTCATACGCCTGCTTCTTCGGTTTTCACGGTTTCTAATGCTGATGGCCTAGATTGTTCTGTTGAAATTGGTCTTGTTGGAACAGGAATTACATTTGAATGCGGCGGCGGCAATTGAGTATATGTTGTTGGAATATATTTATTCTGTTCATACCGTCAGTATAATTCACCCACCCATAACATTCAGCTGGATCGTGTTGTCGTGGAGATATCCAAATCATCGAAACACCAAATGGCACAGCGGTTATGGTTTTTGTCCGTTTATTCAAATTCAAAACGCATGTTGTACAAACAATAGACGGCGTGCAATACACATCCGCAAAACATTTTGTGAGTAATATTGCTGATACAAATCAACTACTTGCACAACCTGTTGAGGTTGATGTACAAGTTATATAAGTGCAGTTATGCGACTCCCTTCGTGCTATATGCACTAGCTGCTAATCAACATTAATAGCCGTGGTATAATCTTCTAGCTACTTCTGAAGTGTAGGATTCGATATGCTGTTGTTTTCTTTAGGAGAGAAGGAAGTATTGTAAATGTACTTGTACATCGAACAGTGGTAGCTAAAAATGTGAGTAGAAGGAATAATGTAGTCGTTAATAGAATAAGTGATTGCAAGTAGCTTTCGCAAGGAAGAAAGAGCAATGAATTTTCATTAAAACAATCCAGCATTCACTTCGTAAACGGAAGAGATTTATTTACGGCGTTTCCTACAATTCGAATAAGTAAACATCGATAATTAAAATTGATCGTATTCCTAGTTTAAACACAAACATTTCCGTGTCGCGTTTATTGCGCTCAATCTGACGACTGGAAATTAGATTAAATAACTGTTAATAGCTTTAATCAACTGAGTATTCTGGACATTGCTTATTGGTAGGTTTGTGTTTAACCATATTAATATGGTGCATTCCTTAAAAACGATAATGATTAATATCCTTTGTAATGTTAAAAATAACGGATCGGTGGCCCAGTGGTCTGCTCGTAACTGTGGCTGTGCGGAAGATTTTTTTGGTGGGTCCGTTACAATTTGGGGTCACCAGGTTGTAATTACGAGGATACTGTAAAAGGTTTCTAGCCTAACACACAAACACGTATTTCTTTTTACCAGCGATGCTCCCATCTCTTTAGTCCGTTCAAATAGTAGTTGGCATCTTATTCTGCCAAATAGGCGTTTCCGAATGTGTTGGCCTACTCGTTGGATGAAAATCGTTGTCCTCCAGGCGAAACTTTAAGTCTAGGAAACAGAAAAACACCCAGTGGACCAGACCTAGTGCATAAGATCAACGGTCTACCAATTCGAACCCCAGTTCGTGAATTTTTGCCATAGCGACCACTGGAATGTGAGACTGTTTTCTTGGTGGGACAAAACTTTGTGTTCCTTCAAATGCGGCCGTCTTCCCGTAATTTCTGTCTTTAGCTTGTCAAGTAATAATGCATAGCATGCCCCTGCTATTATTTTTCCTTTTTCAGGTTGGTTACCACAACTCCATGACTATTCCAAAAAACAGTCATCACTTTCCCGGCCCATGGAAATTCGAATGCGTTTTTGAACCTGAGTAAGCAAGTGCGACACTCAACGCGCGATTAGCTTTTTCATCTCCAAATCTTCAGTCAATATATTTATGACAAACACGTTCTTTCGTTCTTTTGCCCACAGTCTCTGCTATCTCCTTAACTTTACGACGGTCGTCTAGCACCATTTTGTGAACTTTCCCCGAACTTTCCCAAAAAGACTCGGGGGGTTATGGCAAGCTTATATACCAGTAGGCCTATCATTACACATTAACACAGCCTGTCCGCCTAGCGCGTGGGCGGGAGATAATTGCTTTTCAGAGCGATCTAGAGAAAGTTCTTAAATAAAAATATTCGATGACAAATTCTGCACCATATAAAACAATGTCTAAGTATACAGGACGTTCAGTTGCCACGGCGCATTATAAATGTTTGATTTTTCAAATGGAACATATTGTACATTATTATACACTTGAAAAAATGCCTAGTAACAATAACCAAAAATTAATGCTAATATAGCTCATGGTATTAGTGAAATCATTCCCGCCAAAAACAACGTAGCGGAGAAAGTAGCACTAACACACGGACATATTTCTGCCTACCCGCCGTCATCAGCGTGGTTTTGAGCACAATTTTCTGCTGCATACAATTGCATTTGCGGTTTATGTTGCTAATCTCCTAAAATGGCACTGAATATGTCTCTCGGCGACACCTATCGCCAAGGAACACAGAGGGAGCAGAACAAATCGGAGTGTAGATGTCCACCACTTATCGAGCAGCTCCTGGGCTGCCAAACGGGACATCTACACGGAGTGTAGTGATTGTGTGTAATGACTGTCCCTTGGCGATAGGTGTCGCCGAGAGACATATTCAGTGCGGTTTTTGGAGATCAGCAGTATAAACTGAGAGACAAACGCAATTGTATGCAGCAGAAAATTGTGCTCAAAACCACGTTGATGACGTCGGGTAGGCAGAAACATGTCCATGTGTTTGTGCTTTCTTTTCTCTGCTCGCATTGTCTTTGCCGGGAATGATTCCACCAATGAGCTATATTAGCATTAATTTTTGGTTATTGTTACTAGGTACTTTTTCATGTGCATTTTTATACATTATGGTAAACCTGTGGGACCATTTGGGCGTATAGATGTCGCTGCGCTTAGGCGCAATGCCATGTTGCGTTTGGCAGCTCAGGAGCTGCCCGATAGATGGTGGACATCTACACTCCAGTTTGTCTTGCTACCCTCTGGGACAACATGACTGTGTTTCTTGGCGATAGGTGCCGCCGAGAGATATATTCAGTGCTATTTTTGGAGATTAGCAACATAAATTGAGAGGCAAACGCAACTGTATGAAACAGAAAATAGTGCTCAAAACCACGCTGATGACGCCGGGTAGGCAGAAACATGTCCGTGTGTTAGTGCTATTTTCTCTGCTACATTGTTTTTGCCGGGAATGATTCCACCAGTACCATCATATTAATATACACTTTTGGTTATTGTAGATTATTATGTTTTCGAATGCTGCCCTTCAATTCGTGCCAACTTTCTTTAATCAATTCTAGTTTTTGAGGTAATTGGGATAATGTCGCAGTTTCTCTAACGGCTGATATCTCAAACGCCTTACACGCTAGAGCCATGATTCTCGAATCTTCATTCGATGGAGTATTTCTTTGAGTTTTCGGCAGTATACCGAAATGTTTTCTATATCAACTAGCGTCTACAAAATAGCCATAGAAATAGTTTCCATGTGTAATTCATGCTATTTCAATTTTTTAATAGAAGATCCTGTATATTTTTCCAGAGTCTGATAGGCAAATGTTTGTTTTTTTTCTAAACATTTTCTTATTAAATATGAAGCTATGCAAACAAGTTTTTCCTTTAAAAACATAGTGCTGCGACGAAACACTATAAACTTTTAAAATGAAAATAAAGGCCTTTTCACATTAGAAAGACTTCGGACTAGGTCACTATGATGTTCGAAGCGGTCGCAATAACTCGGTAGTTACCGAGTTACGTGATAATGACTAAAGATACGTTTATTGAAACCTTTCAAATTGGTTTTCAAACTAGCGGTGACGATCTACATTTTGGTCAACTGCACTAACAGAGCATAGATCAAAAAGTAACTCATAGATAAACAGAAAACGATCCATAATTTCATTGTAAAACGTTTTTCCAGTTACTGACTTAGACTAATATAGGAGACTCTATAACAGAAGTGGAAAGGTGTCCCGCTGTTTGGGATTCCAAATGCGATGGCTATAGTAATAAAGTGGCAAAGGGAAACGCTTGGCAGCAAATTCTAGGGAAATTTGTAAACATTAATAAAAAAGATGGCAGTGAAAAGAATACGATTGGTAATTTAACATTTGTAATTAATGGGTAATCCAGAGGAATGAAGTTTTTATAATATGATCTTAAATGCCGAACACACAAACATTAATGTTATAGTTAAATTCCTTATTATCTAGCCTCTAATCACCAAACACGGTACGAAACAATGTGGACATTACACAAAACATTATTTCTGAAACGTCGCTAAATACAAGGAATTGTGTTACAGTTTGCATGAGGGAATATGGTGCTCACTTCGAGTAGATGTCGAAATTGCATGCATAAATTGGATTTTACGAATTATTTTTAATGAATATCTTTAGAAAGCAAGTTTTTCTAAAGATATATAAGTATTTTGCTGCAGCATTCTGAGCATCTTAGCAAAAACCTTATTTGCATAACTTCATATTAAATTTATTAAAGAACAATACATTTTAAGTGTTTGTAAAAAACATTCCAGAATAATTTCTCTAGGATTCTTGAAAAATATGCAGGCTATTCAATTTAATATCAACAGTTTCGATGTATTGCTGAAAACTCCAAGAAATACTCAATCGAATAAATTCTGAATCACCGCTCTGGTGTCTAAAACGTTTATGATATCGGCATTTCGTAAAAATCTCAAAATAATGACCATTATTTCAAAAACTAAGATAGATAGATATAGGAAATATTGACGAAAGTTGACATGTATTGAAGAGGGATATCTAAAGGCATAATAATGTACAACTTGTATCGTACGCCATGGAAACTGTATATCCCGTTTACTTGAATATAATTTTATGTTGTGCAACACTTGTCTCGGAATACTTTTTTATTTGAAAGATATTTTTCTAAATTACTGAGGGCAGGAATTATTTTCCAGGCACACACTAGCTGGCTACGCTGTGTGGAAAATAACCAGATAATTATCGTATATACTTTAGATGCTAAAATATTCTTCAGAAACACTTTCTTACAATGTACTTTGTTGGAATACAACTAAATTAACAGGGAAGAAAGTACCCCATATGTTACTATTAACTTCTTCCAAAAAATAACATAATAAATGGTAAACACCGTAAAAAATCCGAGCCATTTCTGCAATTTTGTTAATAATAAATAAGCTTAAAATGTACACATGCTATCATCCACAATATGAAAACCCGTTTTAAAACATGAATAGCGGGAAGATAAATACATATTACTACAAAATACAATGGCGTATCTTTGTAGAACGAAAGATGAAACTCGTATATAAATCTTTAAGCCTCACTTAATTCCGTTCCTATTTTTTGATATGCAGAATCCCTACCACGTATACATTTTCGGAATATTTAACAAGACCGTTGGGGAATAGTCAGCTATACAGCTCCGCAGTTCTCTGGAGTAAGTTAGGGCGTTCGAGGAAGCGCCTAGCAAAAACAGAAATGAGAAAGAAAAATAAGAAAACGGATCGATGGTCTGCCGGCGGAGAGTTAATTCGGAGAAAAGATGATATCAAAAAACGATTTAATATAAATTTGGCTCGAATGAAGGTTATTGATTGTTGTGTTTTGGATTGTATGATTTGCGGGTGCGTGTGAGTCGAGTAGAGTCAAAACTCACATCCCGCTTAAATGTAATATTAGAAAATGAAAGAAAATATCCTGTTTAGTTACTATAAACGTTCGTTATCTTATCTGTATCCAAATTTGAACATCTACGAAATCATTTTTGTGAATATACACAAAAAGTAAGTTTGAAATTGGCAATTTCTACGAATTTTACAACTCTCCAAGCTGCGTACATTTGGAGAATGAGAGTTTTGACACAAACTTTTAATTAGGTAAGTGGCGTCCTCATAAGATAGTGTGAAATTAATCCAAGGATTAAGGTATATTGCGAAAGTTTGCACAATGTAAACTAATATACAGTTTCTACAGTTGTCTTTGAATTTGTATGTCATGATGGTCACATAAATTGCTAGTAAATATACCATATAATGATTCTGAGCAATTCCGTGCGTTACTGCAGAAAAACAGATAAATTTAGGTTACGTTATGATAAAGGAAAGCATTGGTGTTAGTTGTCAAATTAGTGCGAAATATTGCATTAAATTTGCATTACCGTACGTGAACAAAGTTTGAGGTTACAAAAGGACCATATCTTTTCAAACTATTCCACTTGAAGTAAATTTTGATTTTGAAAAATGACTTTCCATTGAGTAATGCTAATAGCATTCTCAGGAAATTGTAATATAAACTCCTTCAACAGTTCAAAATGACATGAAAGAGATTTGCCTCCATCCAAGTCTCCTATTGTGTAATTGCCGGAAGAGATGGTAAGGGAACAGGTGGCAATATGCTTTTATATAAATCCGCTCGTGAAGGTGCTTCTCGAAAAATGTTGTTACATAAAGATATTAACTTATCCACAGTTGGAGATTGGCTTCCTACTAAGTCACAAATGCGGCACAATGCATTTCGATATTCCCCTTTCAGAAGATTTCCAGCTTTTGGCAAATAAACTGCGGAATCGCAATAAATTTTTTTCGCCTTGTGTGATAAGTAGATTTTCCAGACTCTTTGTGATAACTTTACCAATGACTTCCCTTCGCTATTTTCGAAAAAAATTATCTCAAAGAAAAAAACGCAATCGAAAATGAATTGTAGGAGTAGGTACCTAAGAACGCAGGAACACGGCAAAACTCGGTAATCACGATGTCGATTACGTCAACAGTGTGTAAATAAATTTTGACTTGAGGTTGAAACATGTGTCTGGTAACACTAACCTTTTATAGCGGAAAATATTAATGCAACATAAACAACTACCGAAATGTGACAGTAAGAACTTCCATTTTTTGCAATTAGTACTTTCATAATGCTTCTAAGTAGTGTTTCAATAATGACAGGAGATATAATAGACTTATCTTAAGCTGCCTGCAGGGTTTTTAAACTCTGTTTTTTTTTCGTTTTTTCGAAAGTTCGTATTATTTGAAGGATACTTGGCGCTTTACTTGAACAGTTAAATTGTGCGGAAACCTTATAAAGCAAACACCAGACATGCCGCAAAATCGAATATTTATACAGAAATAAAACGAAAAATCCCTCAATTCCAGCACTGACGTACACACTCGTACCCCAAGCGAAAACAAAACAAAAGGGTAATAATTAAATGAAAATTCCAAACCGGGTCATAATTCATATAAAAAGTACCCTCTGAAACAAATGTATGCGTCATGGGAGGATATTATCACCGAACGGCAATTTGATTCACGCTCCGATACTCCAGCCGGAAAAAAGCCGGATAAAAGAGGAAAGTTTTTATGCGTATTTGCATAACGTCGATATTTCACCGCACAAATTCGCTCAAACGTATTACTTCAAAAACCATCATCAATGTTAACACTTTAGATGCATATATGTGATACTAAGTGATAATGTTGGGCTAAGGAAACGTTCAGCAATTAAGAATTAAATAAATAATATGCTACAATGCTTGCTTATAACATCTTTATGGTGATAGTTTATTACACATAATATTCTAATCCAAGCTAAGTGCTAAAATTAATAAATTTAGTAGTACTCTTAATAACCCACTCTAGAGAAAGCTTGAATTTTAGTATTTTCCAATTAATCACTTCCTGTATACTTTAAAAAATTTTGGAAGGCAGTTTCATGTGTATAGAAGTTTGAATAAAGTATGGTTATAAAATGAATAGTGTTGGGCATAATCGATATTTGTATTTCAATAATAGAATGAATCGAAATAATCGTTTAAAATAATCGAATGATCATTCGAAATTTACTAACGATTTCGATTATTTTCCACAATTATTTGACGGAATCCGAGTGACGAGTGAATTATTTCGAAACTCGAAACCTCGAAGTTTCGAATACAGATCTCAAATTATAATCCGTTTGTGTGCTCCTGGGCAGTCGAAACGAATAACGAGTGATTTCTGAACCATAATCGAATGATCGATTATTCGGGTATAATCGATATATCTCGATTATATCATTCATAATCGCCCAACACTAGTAACAAATATGGCGTTTAGCTCCTCAGTTATGAAGTCGTTTTATAAAAATCGTAGTACATTTTCTATATAAAACATATCTATTTTAACAAGCAGTGCACGTCATAGATTACGTTTATGCTATCTTGCACAATTGGTAACACAATTGGTAACAAAGACACAATACATGCAAATATCAATTTACAAACAGCTGTTTTAATAGTTAGATTCTGTCAAAAATCAAATATTTATTAAATTGGATCCGCAGCAACAATATGGCTTTATAAACTATTTATAATGTTATGTAGCGAAAGAGCGCTTAAAGCTAGGATTCCTTAATAAATTTCTAACTATTATTAAATAACTTGATTAAGGATTCCTGTAATTATTACTTCATTTAAGCTGTTGTTATTTCCTAAAATAAACCTATAAATATTTTATAATAAATAAAGACGCCGGTTTCGCACCAGAGTCGTCACCTTCGCCGCTTCGCAGTAATTTTAATAAAGTAGTATAAGTAACGTTAAGTAATACTCCCTCTGTACCATAATAATAGTAGTAAGTGAATATTTAAACGGACATTTTTTTGACACATTTTTCAATGTTTAGTTTAACATAATTTATTAAAGGTTACAAGTATTTTTCTAATTTCATCCGCTGATCGAAATCAATTGGTTTATTTCGGTTGAATATCAACCCATTATAAAATTAAGATGAAAAAAAGAGAGTTTTCAAGTAAAGATTGAGTTGCGATTGTTCAGTTCTTGATGAATCGAAAAAAAAAACGGAAAGTTGCAAAGAGGTGCAATTACATTAGGTGTAAAACAATTTAAGTGTAATAGATTGACCAGATCAAGGATTTAGAAACGTGCTTTTGAAAATAATTGTCATGGTAAATCTTATGCTAATGTTAATTCTAAAAAAAGAAAAATGTGGACGTAAATGCAAAGATTATCGCGAAAATCTTGAAAAACTTAGACATATTCCTCTTAACAGAAGAGGCACTATAAGATCAGCGGCTCACGCCATTGAACTTCTCAAATCTACATTATTCCAAATTAAAAAAAAAAAAAATCCATAAAACGAGTTTCAAGCACCGTCAAGCCATTTCTCACAGAAAAGAATAAGAAAGAACGCGTAGAATTTTGTCTATCAAAGGTACATCCTGACGGAAAATTTATAGACTTTATTCACATTGATGACAGAATGCAAGCGATCTTGTTATGTGCTTTTAAACGAGAAAACTCTACGTAGAACTCGCAAATGTAAAAGATTTATATCAAAGGTAATGTTTATGGCAGCAGTAGCTCGCCCCAGATGGGATCCACTCAAAAAATACCTTTTTGATGGAAAAATTGGCATATGGCCATTTGTTACGCAAATGCCAAGCCAACGAAACAGTAAGAACCGAACAAAAGTAACACTTGTTACAAAACCTATAGAATCTGTTACTAGTGCAGAGATACGGAAAATGTTGGATAACACGTGTCTGTCATTTAGACAAGTTGTGCTGGAAGCAATGAAGAACGATGGCTCTAATAATTTCAAACTCATCCATATAGGGAAAGCAAAGCTCCCAAGCTAAGACCAACAAGTTCATAATGCAGTAATGAAATCTAGAAACTATCTGAACACACCAAATGAAAATTGGGAGTAATATTTTTAATCCATTGTTTGCTTTAATCTTGTTTTTTGATAATAAATGTTGCGTTCTATATTTATTTTCTTTTGCTACTATTATTATGGGGGAAATTAAATTCATTAAGTGCTACTATTATTATGGGACAGAGGGAGTAATAAGTACCTGCTTAAAAGTTATAATTTATAAATAAACTAGCCCATTGTTAGCTAAACAGACCCTAAACATGCTCATTATGGCACGGTTAAACTAAACAATAGACAAGCGGTGCGTTGTGTGTACACATACGCATGTATATAGCAGGTGTGTTTTTAGATCTTTCAAAAGCTTTCGACAGTGTAGATCATAAAATCCTGCTACAGGAACTTGAACTAATGGGTTTTAGAGGAATTGTACATAATTTAATAAAATCGTACCTAACAAACCGGATGCAATGTGTACGCAAAAGCACAAATGGTGAAGTACTACAGTCTCAATGGGTGAAGGCTGAGAAAGGCGTAGAGCAAGGCTCAATATTAGGAGCATTTCATCAACATGTACGCCGATGATACGTCGGTGATTATTTCGAAACGAAATGACAACGAACTTGAAGATGAAATCGTCAATGTTATGATGGCAATGGATGGTTTGCTCAAAATAACTTGCAACTAAATGTAAACAAAACAAATATAATCAAATTTGCCTTACGACAAACTGACCATTTAAATCTAAACTATGAAAATCAACAATTAAAAAGTGCTGACCATGTGAAGATTTTAGGACTTCAACTTGATAGTGCCCTGAACTGGAAGGAACACGTAAGTGCACTCGCGAAGAGAATTTCAGGAATGGTGTACGCGTTAATAGTTATATCTACTCAAGTTCATGGAGAAGCTGCACTTTCTGAATACCACGCCTACATAGGTTCGAGGTTGTCGTATGGTATAATCTTCTGGAGAAAGTGTTTAAGAAGCATCTTTAACCTGAAAAAAAGAGAGTCTTGTAAAAGTATTTTCACATAATACGGCATACTTACCCTGCCAGTGCTACAGTGACTACAGTGAATTGTTACAAAAACATGAAACTAACCATAATTATAACAGCCGCGAATGTGAGAAATCGATCCTACGCATACAACAAACAACATTCACACAAATACACAAAAGTGCTATCACACAAGTGCTAAAAATCTATAACAATATTTCAAGTGAAATCAAAGTGAAAGAAATGAAAATTTAAAAAAAAATAATAAAGGAAAAATTGGTTGAAAAGTGCCTGTACAACACTATTGACTTCTTTGAAACAAAAATTTAAACAAAATTTAAATGTAATTTCTGATAATTTTGTATACTAATAGATATTGTTTTTATTACGTTTTTCATACTGTATTAGTATCATGAAATAAATTTCGTTATTATTATATTATTATTATTATTATTATATACAGGTTGTGTCGGGAGAAACGGACCAAGCTTCAGGAGTATACTGTACAAGTAAAAATAATGTAAAAAAACTCATATATTCTTATCCGATTTTAATTTATTTTCAAGTTACAAATAAAGAACATTTCATACATTTACATCATAGCGTCCTTTTAATAAATGTTCAAAAATCCCGCCATTGACCTCTAAACATTTTATGCTTCGTCTACGATAGGCACCTGTTGCCCTTCTAATTGCTTCATATCTTTGCAGTATTTCCAATACGTCGACTTCGTGTACCTCGAGAGTCGTCTTTTACCTTATAAACTTCATTTTTGATTCAGATAGCCGGTACGTTATACACGTTGGTTCACATTTCACCGGGATGCAAGAGATGTACGTAGCGCGATCTGGTATACTTGCATTTATCCCCGCCGGCTAGTCTCGCCGCGCGCAACTGCTGTAGCCTATCTGACGCACTCTTTATCTTTCTGTACTTTCGTAAGGTTCACAACAAGAGATCGTGGATTTTGAATACATTACGTTAGTTTATACAACCGCAGAGATGGTACAGATCATTAAATGGTATTTTGCGAATTGCCGTAAATGGCAACAAATAGACGAACAGCCTCAAATCCCTTTAACGCATCCCGAGCGGGAGGAGAGAGAAGTGAGGGTTTGTTCGTTAGTTGAAATAGGCGAACCTTGCTTTAGCCGGCAAATTTCAGTCGAAATCGGTATTAGTAGAAGTACTGTGAAACGTATTTTGAAACGCAACAAATACAAAAGTTACAAAGTTCAATATTGCCAGGAGATTTTTCCCCTTAATAAAGTAACATTGTTAGAATTTCAATTTATTTTGTACAATTATCGAATTTATTTTTCTTTAGTTTAATTTTATAAGAATCGTTGTTTATTTTCCTACTTAAAATTACTTTTTCATTCTCCTACATCGAATAGCAGCAACAAAATGAACATAAGAAACTGTAGTTTCTAACAATCTGAGAATACAGAAACATTATGCAGTAATTCTGTATTAGCACATTTTGTCAGAAGGCGTTGAATTATAATATTATGCGATTGAGCGGACAAGCGTGCGTACCGCTGCTCGCTTTATGATATATTGCGATTGGATGCGAACAAATTTGCTGTTTCGGTACATGTCATCTACCGCATTTCAATATTCACAACAGGCCTATTCCTATTGCATTTTGTGTTCGCTAAGTTGTTTCCCCTTTCGAACATCAGAAGGACTGTTACCACTGTTGTGGATGCTCGCTGTAAAGAATATAACAAAAGTAATTACATTACTCGTAAAAGAGGTAAGAAATATTGCTTCTCGAGCAGCATTTAAAGGTAACAGAATTCCGCTATTATCACGCTTTGATTCGAAATTTGTAATGCAAGGTTCATCTGTCAACGTAGCGCAAGTCATTTCCAGGGCAACCAACACAATTTAAAGATTGTCGTTGACATTTCTACGCATTTAACCTTGCGCTTATAGTTACTTTTGTTACGTTAATACTTCTTCTGTCAGTGACCGCATCCCTTTTTAACGTGAATTTGGTTTACTTTTATTTATTGCAAAGAAATATTTTTCAATCCTTTTAAGCGTTAAAAGACTATTTCAAATTCGCATAATTTTTAAGATGATCAACACCGAACACACAATCTAATTATACATAAGCCTATTCAGTTTGTTTCTTAATCACGAAGCATTCTGTTGCTTTTCTGCTATTCCTTCAAACACTTCTGGAGTTATCGTTTCAAACGCCTGTCAAATTCTACGTTCCAACTCTTGTGGAGAATTTTTTTAATATCAAATCCAAGATCATGTGGATAATCTACCACTACAGTTATAACGAAACATTTATTTCCAACAAAATATTAGAGATGTTCGCAGTATTTGCATAAAACGATTGGACACATTACATTCACACAGTCCAATTAGCGAGATCTCCGGATTTAACTCCGCTGGATTTCTTCCTTTGAAGATCTTGTCTACGTTATCCCAATTTTTACTCTGCTAGGGAAGAAACTAGAGAAAATTCTCTAGTAATTTATTTTAATAATTATCTATAAATTATTAGGGCTGGGGACACGTACCATTGTTTTAAACCAGAGGTTCCCAAACTTTTTTTTTCTCGTAGACCACTTTCAAAATTTTACTGGTTTCGGTGGACCCCCTGCTGCTACATTTCTACCATATTCCCAAAACTCGTCAAAAAATCTGAAAATTAGATCTAACGATGGAAATTTGCGTCGCGGCTGAGTTCCAACCCTAAATTCGGAGTGGTGAAAATAAAAAGAAAAATTATTTTAATGGGAGGGATGTACTTCATGGATTGACAGCAAATTATCAATATTAGGCTTCAGTTTTTGAGAGGAATAACCGCAAATCTCCCCGTTCTGTGATGTTCAATCTGCTCCTTTTTTTTGTTAATAGGTTTGTAACGACAGTAAAACTTTTTTCGACAAGGTATGACGAAGGAAACGCTATCAAAAGTTTTCTCGCAATTTCCCATAGCCCAGGATATTTTTCGGGTATTTCTGCCTGTAGCCAAAATGTTTGGTAGCCTTTTTTAAATTTCACCTTCAGCTCCTCATTGGTGCTAAGTTCGAGTAGCTCCTCTTGTAATACCACATTCGCCACTTCCGTTTCATCAAATGGATTTATGATCCATGGTGGTATTTCCATCGTCAGAATATCTTCAAATCTATTTTTGAAGTCATCATGCACGGCATTTAAATGTTGAACGTATGTCTGAATATCCTCATCAAGACATTCTGCCTGTGACAAGTTTGGAAACTGGGAGAATTCGCGCCGACTAATATTTTGCTTCATAAATTTCAATTTTCCAAGAAAAGCCGACATTACACCCTTTGTTTTTATTAAATTTAGGCTGTCCCCTTGTAACTGCAAGTTAATCTCATCAAATTTTTTGAACAAATCTGTCAAATACGCGATGTCTGCTTTCAATTTGATCAGGTTTTCTTTTAAATCTGGATCTTTACTTTCCAGAAACTCTAAAACTAATTCAAAAAGTGAGTAAAATCTTGTTAAACATGCACCTTTCGACAACCAGCGTACTTCAGTATGTAAGAGCAATCGTTGGAAGTCTTCATCATTCTCGTCGCACAATTGTGCAAATAAACGGGTATTTAACGCATTGCTTCTTATTTTGTTAACTGCTTTAATCACAAATTGAAGCGATTGGTGCAATCTATCACTCAAATTTTTCGCTACCAGGTGTTGTCGGTCGATGACACGGTGAATTGCAGTTACTCCTGGTATAATTCTTTTATCGATGGCTTATAAACCCACGATATCGCCCGAATATGGCAGGACCTCCATCTGCTGCCACCGAAATAATGTTTGTAAATTGAATCGATTTTTCCTTAAAAAAATCACTCAGGACATTAAATATTGATTCGTCTTTAGTGTCCGTCTCCAAAGTTTTCGCGAATAGCAGCTCTTCATGGATTTCTTCGTCCATAACAAATCGAACATATGCCAATAATAATGCTTCATTACCAGGTAAAGTTGACTCATCCAGTTGAATAGAAAAATGAGTTGTTTGCAGATAATTACACAAGAAGCTTTCAATATCAGAGCTCATATTATCAATACGTCTTTGTACAGTGTTGTTACTCAAAGGAATTCTTTTGAGAACATCAAATGGAGGTTTGTGCAGTACAGTTTTTAAAACCTCTTCAACAGCGGGTAAAATTAACTGTTCTCCCATGGTGTGCGGTTTTCCAGATTTCGCTATAAGCAATGAGATATTGTAAGATGCCCGCAAGCCATCATCCTTACTTTGAGACGTTGAAGCGAACATACTGTGCACGGTGGGTCTCTTTTCATATTTTTCCTTCAATATTTGAAAATATAAAAAAAAAATATTAAATCTTTACCCATTTTATCAGGATGACACCTTCTTAGATGATCTTCGAGCTTCGATGGTTTCATAGGGTCATTGCTCAAAACTTTGTTGCATAAAAGGCATATGGGCAATCGTTTGTCTGCCTTTGATGGAAGAAAACCAAATTTCAAATAATCAACACTGTACTGTCGACATTTCTTCTTAGATTCAGCCATGTTTCGTATCAGTTACCTACTTGTAAATAAACTGTAAAGAAAAAAACGTTTGTTTTAGTAATCATAAGGCGATTTTAACAGGATATGGCTATTTTAACAGAATAGAATAGGATTAATTAATTATTGCAATGAAAAAACCAAAATGCCGGCGGTAAAACTGATTTTAATTATTAAAAGCAATAAACCGCTAAGACCCATATAGAGGTTTTCACAAAACGGCTGAACCTATTGTAATGTAATATAAAACATTTTTTGACTAATTATATTTTGATACATTTCTGTAAATTCGAAAGAAAATACCTTTAAAGTTAAAGAATATTTCGACGTCAAAACTTCGCGATTTTAATGATTTATTTATTACTTTGATGAACGTTACGAGTGGTACATAAAGAAATACAGCCTGTCAAAAATTACCGAAAAATTTGGAATTTTTTTTTGCTCCCTTTCTTTTTGAGTAGTGTATTATCTGCCTACATTGATAGGTAAAGCTAAGCCAACATTTTTGTTCTTTACTATCGAAACCAGATAAATTTTCGTGGACCCCCACTTACAACTTGTGAACCCCCATTTTTTTTTTAACGCCAATGTAGACCCCCGTCGAGTCTCCCGTGGACCCCTGGGGGTCCACCTGGACCACTTTGGGAATCACTGTTTTAAACAAATATCTATGAACTTAAAGGACATAATTCGTTTAGTGCTAATGTAAGTTGCAAACTATTAACCAAAATGTTGGTTATTGTTTCTAGGCACTTTTTTGATCTGCAAAATATTGTTTAGACGTAAATCTATTTTGATGAAATAGCTTCATTCCAATGAGTAATTTGTTTCAATTTACTTTAAATTCATAAACTCCACTAAAATTTAGTAAATACTAGAAGATACATGTACATCAGATATTGGTGATGCAGTACCCGGTTTTATTCTAATCACAAGCAATAAGTTTCCAGGAATTTACTGTCTCCAGCGAACTCTAACTAATTAAATTTTTCTTTTTAAATACTCTTCGGTATAGTAGAATATCATAAATTTCAAGCTAATCTTGGCAGGTACTTTATAAGCAGTATTACACATACAACATTTCTGCAGACGGCAAGTGGTTCACATTTATTTTTCTTCTTTCGAATGCAGCTGACTAGCGTTTACGGCCCGAGATAATAGTGGAGATAATTTAAAGTTAATTTACATCCTTTATATACAAACATAAGGAAACTTAGTTCGGAGGTAGTTTACACAAGACTTTCGTAGATAAACTTTACTCTATAGTTTATACACGTCGTCTGTAGGAACAGAACGGTTCGTTCCATTACGCTATAGTTTTAGATTTCGGTAATTGGAGCCGAAAGGTTTGTTCGGAAAGCTAAATTTATTATCTAAACAGACCGACTTTGGTCCGGGGCATTTAAATCCTTGCCTAAAAACTACTTCCCTTACGTCGAATAACCAGCATCCGGTTCGATATTCTCATTGGAATTCTGCGAAGACAGCGACTGAGTGGAACCAAGGTAAACATGCAGCGAATTATTAGTACCCTCCGGCTTTTAGCAATTTGTTCATTTTGATTGCAATTTAACGGAAAATAAACGTAAACGAGCGAATGCTTTTATATCCTCGTGCTTATTTCAAAATTGTACACTTATTGTTAGTAGTAAATTAAAATCATTCCAGTTACTGCCTTATTTTGGTTCAGTCTATTCTCACTACAATGCGAACTTTACCATTATTTATATAAATACATTGCATTCAAATGTTTAGTTTAGTATACTGAAGTTGACTTTGTCTATCTCTTCCAAGGTACTGTAGAATCGTCTGTCAATTTTCTAAGTAAAAAGCTTCACTTAATTAATTTTGAAAAATATGTTTATTTAAAATTGGAGTGTATTAATAAAAAAAATTGGAAAACGAGCTTCAAATCCCTACAACCGTGCAAAAGTTCCTTCTGAATAGTCTCTGGTATCTTCTTACTACCAACCTGTTCGAATAAGTCAAGTTAACTTAAGCAATGTGTCAGGGATTAATTTCGTACTTTTTCTTTAACCATTTCCTGGATAATGGTTCTGATCCTTTCATAAATCGCACAAGGAGTAGGCTAAAGAGTTCTTTTCCATCCACCGTTGTGGCCGATCTCTTTCTAGCCCGTCTATCCGTCTCTTTGTTACCAGGATTGTCATTGTGGCACGTAAGCCACATGCCGCTGATGCTATTTGTTCCAGAAACTAAGGATGGAGCTCTGATAGTCCAGTACCTGGTTCGACGTTATTGCTCGTATCAATACTGATACCACTTGCTTGTAAACAGACCGATGGTCTTGCCCACAATTTTGAAATCAGTTCAGCAGTGTGCAGCTGAATCCAGCGCCGAGAGCTCCATCTAAAAACCCATGGTCTTTAATCCTAACTACCATGATACTTTAAGGTGAAACCCCTCTAAGTATATTCTTCCTCTCATTGCTATTAGTTCTTGAGCGGTCAACGAACAGGCATAAATCGTGTTTATTGCTGGCGGTCTCTTGACGTATTAGGGATTTGCAGGTTATCTGAAACCAAAAGAGATGGGTCGTGGTTCATTCCGGCCTCCAGGCGCAGCAACCCTTTATAAACATTCCATCATAGTTGGTGGGCTTCTCACCAGGTCTTGCAACTTTGTCCGTATTTACACCATTGGCAGTTAACACCACCTTTTCAATAAGAAAGTCAAAAGGAAGCGGGTAAAGCATAACCTTTATTACCGCTACTGACGTAGATATTAATGCGCTCGTGATATATAGGCAAGCAGCCCTTTGTATATTATTTTTCAAAAACATTCTGTGGTTAATGTAATGGTACGTATAATGGAACCACATTGACCGTCATCCTGCTTCTTACTTGCTTCCAAAGGAGCTATAAATTGTACTGCCGATGAGACTCTAAAGATGGTGTTGAACTCATTGAACAAATTTGTTTCAACTAAGCAACTTTTAATGTTTATGAGTGATGGTGCCGCAAACATGCGTTCTTTGGGCCGATCTCTTAAAGAACACAGTGGTAACTTCTCACGCGTAACATGTAAAATACATACTCTAAATCTTGCGGCACAAACGATTCCTACATGTTTTCCACTAGTAAATGCAGTGATTGGTAGTACAAAGGCAGTGTTTCTAAAGTCCCCGAAGCGTACCCGACTATTTTACAAACTGGGTCCTGATTTACCTGAATCACCACAGCCGATTGTTACACGTTGTGGAACGTGGTTGCAGGCTGCGTTTTACTACAACAAATATTTTGATCAAGTAAAGAAGGTAGTTTTAAAATTCAATCCGACGGAAGCTGCAGCAATCAAGAAAAGCCAGGAAATATTTCAAGATAGTCAGGTTAAAAGAGACTATTCACTACAATTACTTCGGACTAGCGGAGGGACTAGAAAAATTACAAAATGTTTCGATGTTGCTAGTGGATTCTGTTGAAATTGTGAATGATGTTCTTACGCAAGCAAATTAAAATAAAATAGTCAAGCATGGAAGCGGATCGACAATGGTTTGTGGTTGTTTTGGCGTCGCATTCGTAGGTGCGTTGGTTAAAATAGGTGGAATTTTAAGAAAAGAGCGCTGCCGGGAAATTTTGGAAACAAATCCTATACCATCTGGAATGAGAATAATCGGTGACTACTTTATATTTCAACACGATAATGATCCGAAACACACCTCTAAACTGTGCCGCGAATATTTGGAATCGGTGGACCACGAAAGCAATATTAAAACAATGAAATGGCCTCCTAAAAGCCCAGATACTAATCCCATAGAGCTTTTGTGGGAGGAACTCGATAGGCAGGTGAAAGTAGATCTTCCAACTTCCAAAGAATCGTTGTGGGAGCAACTACAAGAAGCCTGGCATAAAATAGAACCCGCTACTCTGACGAAATTGATAGAGAGAATGCCGCAATTATTAATAGTCGAGGTGCACATTTCAACGAGTCAAAAATTTTTTTGTGTCGTCAATGGCCCAATTTACGTATTTCCATTAAAAAAGCAGTCCAGTAGTACGTTCTCTAATGAGTAGTGCTGGTCTTTCACTATTGAATCTTTCTTCTCTTGACCGTTCGTCCAGAAGTTGCTCACAATTCGAGCTGTTGTTAGGCCTCTGCTTAACTGTAAAGAACGCCGGTTTCCTAGGGCAACTTACATAAGATATCGTTCATCTCTTGCATTTGTAGGCATCTCACAACCTTGCCTTGGGGTTCCACAATAGGCAGTTTGCGGTAGCGCACTTTCCTTTACGTTTTATAGCTATTTTTTAGATTATAACGTAACAGAACCTGATTGTTAAAAGCACGTTTGCGGAGCGTCGGAAGTAAACGTTATATTCGACATATGTCATATGGTGAAACGAAAACAACATGCATTACCAAATGGTTACTACCTACTTCTTGTCGCACAGCATCGTCGTCATTAACGAAAATATTATTCGACTTTTGAAATTCGGGGCCAAATGTCACTTTCGTGCACTTTTGACACGAATTCTGCATCTTTTGTGTTCTAACCTCACACTGTGTATGTAAAATGTAAGGGATAAACGGCAGTCAGTTGTGCACATGCGTAGTTATAAAAACTAAATTCTGGGTTCGTTATTTTTAGGAATAACAATTTCATTCAGTATGCAGTATAAATTTTACCAAAATTTTACGTTATAGACCATAACGGTAATTTTTATAAGGAAAAATGGACTACCGCAAACTCTATAGTAACTTCCGTGTTCATTTCAGCGATTAACTGTTCAATTAATTATTGATTCTCTTAGTCGCGTTGACGACCAATTTTTCCTCGTCTAAGTTCACTGGACAAAGTGTTTCATTCGTTAACCTAAAAAAATTACTAGCAAAACTAGATTTGTTGCCTATTACAAATCACTTTAAGCTTTAAATGTTTTATTGGCGAGCAATTGTAAAGTATTACTTGACATCTGTCAAACAATTGCAGTTATTTACCAATACTGCCAGAAGATATCCTAACCGACCTACATAGAATGTTGACTGATTTAAAATTTCGAAAATTACAAGTAATAATGAAAGGCTTTCCTGATACGTTAATTTTGTCCAGGAGTTTGGATAGCGTACTTTCATGTAAGCTAAACGGCATTATTAACTCGTTAACCTTTGACATAATATACTGTAGTCTTCTAGTTTACATCTTCGAACGCAACTGTCATAACTGGCACGTGTAGTGTATTCAGTATGGCCACTCGTTAATATCTCTCTGGGGACTATTTGCTCTTACTCGGTAGCCCTTACTCTTCCCCAGGTCTACGAGCTCTGGAGCGGGACTGTTAGGGACTTATTATAAGTCTAGCCAACGACAAACGTGGGGTAACAGAGAAGAGACTCCTCTTCTGTTCAATTTCTTCATACCGTAAATCCTCAAAATTAATGAAATATTTTCCTTCAGCAAGCAACAGCGTAAATTCGGGAGTATTTCTGGTATAATTTCGAATATTAAATATGTTTTGTTAAGTTATTGTCAAGAACGTCAGTAAGTTTTGTTATTGTTGGGTTGTCAGGGGAGTTTTGTAGCACAGAGTAGTATAATTTCAGGCGTCTAATCGCGTCACTACATCTATTCCGTTATATTACTTTTATAAATAGGTTTATACGTAAAAAATTCATCGTCAATTCGTATTTGGAAAGGAATTATCAAAATTTGCTGTGGATAAAACAATCGCCATAAAACAAGCGATTGAAATAAAAGAGCAGTAAGACGCCAATTAATTTTCTGAGTTTGGGTGTAGCTTTCATCGAGGTAACACGTGCCTGGCTGTGTTATAAGTTTCAAAGTGTTTAATATTTCAAATCGCACTATAAATTCAAGGTAAAAGTGAAGGTTGGTGGTTAAGAATAGGCAGGTTTCCTGTAAATGTTACATAAACAGAGAGTTTATTGACATCGCCATAAAATCCAAGTTAGTTGTCAATTTTCAGTTTTAAATTTCGTTAAATTCCATTAATTTGTATTAAAGTTCATCTTAATTGCCGAAAATGTGTTTCAGAACACTTCCGAACCCACAATTCATATCATTATTTAACTAATTTACGAAAATTAAATTTTTTTCAACAATTTCCCACATTAAGAACATTATAATACACATGTGCAATACCAATTTTAAATTACTCATATTACTAGTGTAAGTATCTGAATTATTTAAGAGTAAGTAATTGTGCTTACTCTTAAATAATTTCGAATGCGCTAGTAACAAGACACTATATCTGGAATAGTTTCCCTTTTACAGCTTTTCCACTGTACCTATTTTCTTTCCGACATCATCTGCATCTCTCACAAATGCATTCACTTTACATGGATACTATTTTATTCCCACGCCCGAATGGCGTTGGATACAATACTTCCTTGAATGTTTTACATTTTTTGCACATTAATGTCGCAACGACCGATTGAAATACCATTCTTTCCATGTAAAATGTTCGTAAACGTATCGCGTGGGCACTGTAGCTGTGATGATATGGCGAATATTGACTGTTGGATACGACTCCCTGTAGAAAACGCGATCTGAGGCAATCACTGCTTTGGAATCTTTCGGATTTCCAAAGACAAGACCGGAAATGAACTGCAATGTAGGAATTTCGATCTCGCTTGGTTCCACTTGGTTATAGTAGAATAGATATATCGAGACACTTGTTTCAAATGAAATGGGGATAGCATCAGGTATTGCATTATCTGAAACAGTATGAATACGCGTACGCTGATCAATAGATTAATCTTTAAATCCTATTTTAGTTTTCACGATATAAAATTGTATGCGCTCCTTTAGTTTATAAAACCAACATTAATATGCAAGCAATTTTGTTGAATTACATGTGTACATATTATGCGACTTTTAACATCAAAGAGTATTGCTTTTAATAAAATTAATACCTCGATAACTGTAATAATTAATATTGTACTCTTAACCCCGGTTTACAGAACATTTTTAAATCTAAAATTAATAAGCTAATCCCAAATAGCAATTTAATTCGTAATTTGTAACTGTTTACATAAACATTTTGAGCTGGCTTAGTTCGTGATTAATTAATCAAGAATTAAGGCTGTTTTACACAACGCATAATTCCGCACAGAATAATGCACATACAACACTGGTCAATGTTATATAGGAGCCATATAGGCATTTAAACACGATTTCTGCATGACACGCACCATTAATATTGTGACGAACCGTTGAGCATCCGCACCAATTTAAAGGTCTCTAGATTAAGGAAAAGAGCATTCAAATTAATGTAACCACACATTTGTAGAGTCATTAAATTATTTTACTATTTTATTCAGTTCTAGTGTGAATAAACTAATTTCCAATTAATAATTTTAATTTCAATTTTTGTAAATTCATTTTTTGAGAAAAGCCTGTATACTACTTTTGAAAACCTGTGTATATTTTTCATTAGAGTCTACTGGAATTGTGAGATGATGTACGGTAACGAGTGTTTTGCTTGTATGCATCACGTGCAAGGCCAACGAACGTCATAGGACAGAAACGTTTGACGTAATGATCTCAAATGATATATAAAGGCCCCGAATTAGGTTTTTAAATCAGTCGCTTAACGTGATTCCGAGAAAACTGAGGTATACTGAGGATCGCAGGCCAGTGACCTTAAGCTGCAGCAGTTTAGGCTCTACGAGGCTTCACGCGGGCTACGACTAAGTCGAGTCAAGGAAAATATTCCTCTTGGTATTCGAACTTGTGTCGATAATTGAGGTCTATTTTTCTAAGTCCGAAAATATTCCGGAAGGAGTCGGCGTTAGCAGACAATTCCGGAATATATCCCTAAAAGGAATTGTTGTTTGGAACCTTTATTTTGGTATTTTGTACGGAATCCTTCTTGGTTCCCTTGTCTTTATCGGAAATGAACCCGGTGTGTCCTTTATAAATTTAACTTAAACTTAATTTTTTACAATTGTTAACATTCATTAGTAGAGTAACCAAAACTTGCGGACTCGCATAGGCGCCGGTATTACGGGTTAATATAAGAATACGAAAAATTCATAAATAAACTTACTTGCTAATTATTCAACAAATTAGAGGCATCAGGATGTGAACTACTGTAAACTTGCATCATTGCATATGTTTCCACAGTTACTTCTTTAAACCTTGTGCGTCGACAAGAAAAAATATTCTTATACATAGAAAACGATCTCTCCACATCTAAGGAAGTTACATTTGCATGTAGAAACTGTTTTTCAAAATCACATAAAAGTTCACTATTCTTACACTTATTATAAACGGCCTCTAAAGTATTAAAATCGGGATTTTTCCTTAAAACATCTGCCAACTTTTGACTAGCGCATAATCCTGGCGTATCATTTAATGTGTGTAATTTATTTTTTACACTCTCCACTATGTCTAATGATTCCTGCAATGACAATTCAGTACATTGTAGTTTTCTGATGGCATCTTGTAATACTGTATAATTGGTACATATTGTTGTTAAATCTTCTAAAAGTTGAGGAATTTGAATTTTAAGTAATGTGTGAAACGAAAAAAGTGAAAAGTTTGATTTTACTCCGCACCTCTCCACCAACCGGCATTTTTATGTGCACATTCTGGTTTAAGCGCAACTTTATGAACTACACACGTATTTATAATGAATGCCCAACAGTAGTGCCACCCACTAATTGTTGAAATGCATCTGCTGCCAAATGTCTCATTGCTAATAATATTTTAACGTAAACCGGGGATAAATATTCTGCAATTTGTTGGAGGTTCAATTAGGTCGCACATCCATATTATTGGATGCATTTTTTAATTACTCGAACCTTTGATCAGACAGTTCGAACAATTTCAAAACGCAGCTTCTATTCGAGCCGACTTATAAAAAGCGCATTTGTGTTGCTCGCACTGGTCGATCAAAGGTACCAGTAATTAAAAAACACCCATTGTTGACTTTGAAAAACGAAATCATATTTTAAATTCTTTGTCATCGTATACCTCAAAAGCGTTGATTCTCCATCAAAGTGCGCTATCTCCTTGATATTCTCTCAATTTCGTCGTCGCAAAAATCAGAAGATGATAGTGATGTATCAAACATTAATTAAAGTTTATTCTAAATTTTCTCAACGTAAAAATAAAGCTAATATAAAAATACTAATGTATTGTTTGCATTTATTTTACTGAAATTGTATTCTTGCAAACAGTTATTTGCTTATTATTTCATATTTTTGAGATTAATATTGACAAATGTTCTAATTTAATCGCCAATTAATTTAATTGCATTTAGTAAGCCTTTGTATGTAAACTGATATTCGGTTTAATTCGTGATTAACTAATTGGAATTGTCCCTACATCTGGGTCGATCGGCAGCACAACAATTAACATATTGTTCAATCGTAAATTGATATTAAACTGTAAAAATTGTATTGCAAAAAGTGGACATATACAACATATTAAAATAAAAGCTAGCTTTATAATGAAATGTAGAGCAACAATTTTTTTTATTCTATACGAAGTATAATTGACCAGTTTGAGTTGTAATATTTTATCATATTTTGACATATCTTTTACCTGCAGTAAATTAACTGCAAGTATTTTCATATTTAGGAATTGTTTTTCTAGAATTTTACATATATAGTCCTTTCTGTTTTTGTAATCTAAATTATTCGTATTGCAGTTAATACTATACATCATTAACTTTTATTTTTACTGATATTTATTTACATTAATTATGTCTAGAATTTTCAATTTTCTTTTATACATTTACATATAAAATTACAAACTTAGACTTTATTTTTACTAGTTGCAATGTCTAAGAAAAATAGTTTTAACATATGTTATTACCGAATTTTTGATATATTGCATCAGCCTGCCTGATGATGAGCAGACTTGCTCGAAACCAGTAGCATCGACAGGAAGGAGTTTTGTGAGAATTTGGACCGTTATTATACCTACTCCCAGTTATGAATTACTCACATAGAGTCAGCTTGGATCGTTTAACACTAAACACTTCAAACAAACTAGAACTATCGAAGTTAAAGGAAAATGTACTGGTGGACCTAGAAATATAACCGAACGAAGCTGCAGAAACTTAGTCAACATTTGCAAAGGAAATCGCGGAAGCGCTGTAATGGGAAATCACGGCGCTTTGGAATGGTTTTAATGTGTCCCGAGAGTGCTGTCGGAAGTACATACGTAACGCTGACGTCGGATTTTAAAAAATATTTAAAATATACATACAAACATAAGTGCTGTTCAGAAACGAAACCGGTTTTGGGTGAAAAAAAATGAAAAGCAAATTAGACTTTTGACGATTGGAAGAAAGTTATATCAGAGACCTTTGTGTATTAGGAATTAATCGAAAACGTCTGATGAGAAATAAAAGAAATGCTTTCGTAAAAAATGTCTTAAAAGGCAGTCAAATTTTCAAAAGAGCAAAAGATGGAATTGTAAGTCTCTCAGTGGTTTGAACCAATTGGAATTTACTAAAGGCAAGATGAATGTTGCAAAGTATGAAACAATATTATATTGTATTAAAATTTGTATGGAAGAGATGACGATTTTATCTTCCAAAAGGCTGTCGCCTCGCGTCATACTGCGCGTTCAACCAAATAATGGTCTGCCCAACAGAATATAAAAGTTTTGTCTATGCCGTCAAGTAGCCCGGACTTAAATCTTACCAAAAATGTATGGCATGAAATGAAAAAATACTAAAGAGACAATCTTCAAAGGACAATTGCCAATTTACGAGCCAAAGTAAGATAAATCTGGGACACGTTAACTCCTGAATTTTGCAACGAGCTGACCAACACGTATTCGAACGGTTATCAAGCCAAAAGGATCAAATCAAATCAAGTCAAAAGGAGACATCGCAATTTACTACAGTTATTGGTTATATTAATTTAGCCTTGCGTTCCAACCTAGTTGTTAAAATTTGTTGTTTTCTTTCTTAAATTTAATTATTATTGCAGCGAAATATTTTTTTTGATCCCTACATGCAAGAATTTCTTAGTAAACATCTTTCTTTCTAAGTATAAGTAGATTCTCTTTTAAACAATAATATGTTAAGATCATTAGCAAAACAATGTAGAATAATTACACTGAGTTCCATCAATGTACACATTTGTTTGGGTTCGCATAACAAGAAATACAAGCTTTGAGACATTGCAATTCAGGAAGTATTAGAGATAAATAATTGTGAATCATTGTGAATAACGTGTACCATAGCAAATTTCATGAGCACCATTCTGAAATAGGTGATCTCAATAGGCTTCAAAGGTAATGAAAATTGAATTCTGCATCTCTTCAATTCCTGTAAAATTATGAAATTTATTAAGAAAGCAATTTCACAATTCTAGAGAAAGAATCACTCTCTGAATCGATTGTGCTGTTTTAACGTAATGCAACCTTCAGGTGGTACCTAGAATATATTTCTTATACTCTCTTTTATCATGTCGTTCCCAATGTTTTCATTTGGCAGTTTTGTACATTGGTCAAATCAAATTTTAGAAGGAAACGCAATATACGGTAATAAAATTTTTCGCCTGGCAGGGAAGAGTATACGAACGTCACGAAAGCAAATCTGAAAAATTAAACAGGGTATGGTGAAGGAACTTGTTCCCACCCTTGATCTTTTCTAACTCTTAACAGAAAGACAGATATTACGAGTTAAAATATCCGCGTCTGACAAATTTCCGTTGTATCTGCTAACTTATTTCAAAAAATAAGTATGTGTTGAACAATATTTTACATGCAATTGGTGATTAAGAAGTTATAGTTTTATGGGTACCTAAGACGTTATTTCACTTGCCATAACTCAATGTAACAAGGTTAGATGAACAAGGGAAGAAAATACACAAATGTAAATTATATGTAGTAGAGCATAGGCAAATCTTGAAAAAAGGTAATCATTAAACTAAATTTTTAAATGAAAGTACATAAATGTGCATTTAGTCATGAGTAAAGCTGGCCACGAGCGGTACCGCGCAGTAGCGTAGAGTCGACCAGGCCTCGCGTTCCACTAGAGTTATTCTGCTAATAGAGATGTTTGCTGCCGCAAATAATTTCGCTCATCTTTTAAATAATAATTAAATAACACGTGCTCAAACACTTACCATTTTAAGAGTCCTCCGTGAATCACAAAGTGAATAATGTCTGTTAAATATCTGCAACATTAGATATGTTTCAACTGTCGTTTCGGCAAAACTAGTACGGCATGAGGAAAAAATGCGTTTATATGCAGAGAACGAACGTTCTACATCTAGTGACGTAATATTTGCGTAAGTAAAATAATCTTTCAAATAACTCAACGATTCTGTTGACGCACCTTCACAAATGTGTCTTAATGTGCCAAAATCAGAATTTTTCTCAAAAACACTTTCAAATTTTTCTAGAACAGAAACATGTTTTGCGTCTTCAATCGCGCATAGCTGTGCGTGAACATGTTGCACTATTTGTAGAGATTCTTCTAACAGCACCGCAGGATTTTGTAATTTTTCTATTGCATCTGCTAACCCGAAGTAATTGTCGTGAATGATTTTTAAATCCATTTTAACCTGACTATCTTGAAATTTCGACTGGTTTTTCTGGATAGCGGCAGCTTCCTTTGTATCGAATTGTAAAACCACGATCTTAATATTGTCAAAATATTTATGATAATAAAAGGCGGCCTGTAACCATGTTCCCCAACGAGTTAGAATAGGTTCTGGTGGCTCTGGTATACGGGGGCACAGTCTCACTAACATCAAGAGTTGGTTTGTTGAAAGTTCAAACTTGTCCAATGTATTTAACACTAACTTTGAAATTACTTCGGCAGTACACTGTTGTATTCGTTCGGAGACTAATAGAATTGAAGGTGCCGATTGATGAGGTTCCAATTTGCGTGCCATTACATTAAGGACAGAATGTTTCTTCCGATCTGTTGTTTCGTCGACACATAACCACAATTTTTGATCTTTCAACTCCGATTTTATTTTTTGTTCAATATGTTCGTGCGCAGATGGCACAATTCTTCGTAACGATGTTCGACTTGGTAATTTGCACTCCGAATAGTTATTCCAAAAGCAGATAAATGGTTCCTTGTCTAGTAAATTAAGCGGTATATTACATGCAATAAACGTAACGTATAAATTAAATATAAATTTTTCATTGTCTCGTGCGCAATTTCTTTTTGAGACATGCTTTTCACTATTTACGTGTCGTAGACAATGTTGTCTGGACCAACACATTAACGGGATTTTACAGATTACACATTTAATCAAACGAAATCATAATTTTTCTAGGACAGATAAACAATTGCGCAAATGACCGGCAGCGAAAATGTCCGTACTGCTCCGCAGACGAAGTAATACTACCGTTCCTCTCGGTCCGAATTGATTCTACGCCGATGCGCGGTACCGCTCGTGGCCAGCGTTAGTCATGAGTTGTAACAGATAAGAGGTATTTAGTTTTATACTTGATCATAAACTTTAGAATAGGAAAATTATAAACAAGAGAAAGGAGGCAAACATATTGAACAACATCCATATTCTGTTACAATATTGTAAGTAACAACTGGAATTTCTCGCATACTCTACTCTAATAATAACTTAATCATAACCATTAGCATATAGTTACTATAAATACGTCAACGATTGTTTCCTCAGTTCATTATTTTGCCGTCATGCAGGAATTGAGTTTGCTCATAAAAAACTGCTATTGTATTTAGTTTTATTTATAGGAATTTATTGGTACTAAATTTTGCAATGAGAACGTTTTGATAGAGTTCCTATTTCAGCCTAGTAGTCGGTGGTAAGTTCATGCCTCTATCCATTTACAAATTTTTTGACCTGTTTCTGACCTGTGGTAGTTTTTCACGAGTCGTGAGACTTCTTTTCTTTCCATTATTTAATAGCTGCTTTAGATATCGCGTGTGGTATGCTTACAGTGGACTATGGGTTTTTGTCAACAACTGACACGCCTAGTCCGGCTTGTTAGTTTTGCTAGATTTGACGTCCCTTGGTGACCCTCATGTCATATTAACCAGGCCAGCGTTAGCTTGGTTACCCAATCTATTCAAAGTGCTTATGGAGTCACACAGTAGTTTCGGCTTTGCTTGTGTGGAGCCCAGTACCTTTAGCACTGCTTGACCGTCTGAATGGATAGCAATGGATCCACGAGAGCGTTTTGAGTTAGGCGTAGTAACCTTTTCTTGGTTCAATCCCATTAATTACGGCACCGATACTTATCTCTATCTTTAAACTGTACGATGACTAGATAGATTCCATTTTAATGAGAGTACCTTTCTTCTATTCCTTTCTATCTAGTATCAGCGTTGTAAAGTTTTTGTTAAGTTGTATTTTGGGCTGATGGCGTTACCGAGGTTATTTCTTATCCGCACCGACCTGAGTTCCTTCAACAGTCTTTGGTAGTCTGTGCCATGAGATCTGGTTATGGAAGGCCCACCATTCATTCTATATGTTAACTTGCCCTTAACTTCTGGGTGGGGTGATCGGTTTAATGTCTTTCATCACTCACTTTTGTAACCCAAAATTGCAAAGTTTAAAGACATAGCAAGCTAGGAAATTTCAAAGGCATTTATAACGATCTGCTTTATCTCGCTGAAAGTTTTATTTCCAACGTACTCCCGTGCTAAATATGTAATCCGTGTTAAGTAGCAAACGAAATACCAATGAAATGTATTGGTGAAAATGACATTTTATATTTATTGCTAAATACGAATATGAGGAAACCAATTACGTCAATATTTTTTTTTTGTGGTAGCGTAGCTTGTAATTTAGAAGTAGCAAATTTATTGACGTAAATTAATTAGATTCAATTTTCAGTTAGCCAAATTTCTAGTGAGCGGAACGAATAGGATGACAAGCTTTAATAAATGGGTAGTGCAAAAATAACATCGACAAATACGACAATTGAAAAAAGTGAAGTGAATAAATGAAGTTACAGTCCGCCTGTTCCAACCTTGTTGTGACAAATACAAAAGTAACCTGTTCAACTGAACAATGTAATTTCAATTCCAATAATAGCAGAAACACGGGGAAATTGAGTGTTAATAATCGCTTGATGCAATTTCAGTATCGATGGTGGTCCATGGGAAATTTTTTTACTGTTTGAGCATCCACCAACGATAGCAGACTGCAACAAATTATTGAATTTCTAAGTAGTCTTGTCAGTAATGCAGTAGTATTTCTTATTCACTACTAGTGCTATTCAGAATACGTATTTTTTGTATTTGGAGTGTAGTTTCTAATTGAAACTTTCCATCTACTGTATTTTCGTTAATGTTTTGCACAAACGTCCAATTACTAAAGCGAATGAACCAAAATTGCTTTGTATTATACAAAAGGTTAGAAGGGCTCCAAGGATTATTTCGAGCATCAACGTATCCAATTATACGTACTGTAATGTCATAAATTGGACATTTATAAGTTGAGACAGATTCTTTTGTCATGCAGATTTTCCCATGGATTCGGGAACATCTTCGTACCCCTTCCGGAGCTTAATATATAAATCACCAACAAAAATCAAGTCTTGTAGACGTGATAAATTTCAGAACTAACCTTGTAACTTAACGCTTTCCGCGTCTGTCCTACTTAAACATTCCACGCATACAAACCTCGTGAGAGACTGTAATATATGCTAAGGTTGGCCGTCTAACGTCAACACTAAATGTTAACCCTGCGTATTCGCAATCTTGAAATATGTGTGTTCCCTAGCGAATTTGATGACTTATTAAACATTTGTTTTTAATTCAAACAAGCAATATCGCTAACTATAATGAATACATCGGCTAGTCGGAAATAACCCGATCGCTATAGTTGAATGTTGCACTGCAAATCTACCACACGCTGTGTTTTTGTACAGTGAGTTGCGGAGGACATGGCGATCCCTCAGTGTACCTATAGACAGTCTCAACCTTCGTATGCAGTATGAGATTTAATAGCAGCAGTGTATCTCCTTCTATCCTTAGAAGCTTATCAATAACGCTACCTTTATTTACGGTTGCGACATCGCACTTATATTTATATCAGCAAATATCTATTGTTGATGTATATATATTGTCAGCTGTCAAGAGTCATAATCATGGTAGTTTTATATATTTTCAGTTGAATTGTTTGTAGTCGTTCTGTTTAGAACATCTCTATCACTTTCAACCATAAGAGTAAATATAGATACTTTCCATAGTTCTTATAAATGTGATAACTTGTACATTTTGTTACAGTTTACACTGCAGAAACTGTAGATAGAAAAGGGCGTGAATGCAGCTTAAGGGAGAAAGAATTAGTCGTAAGGAAAAGCATATGATTGCCAATGTGTTCAATTATTTTAATAAATCTATGAATGTGAGTGCTGCTGTTGAAGCAGAAAGTAAAACTTTAAATTGCTGAGAGCGTACAATATACATATATAATATAAAACAGAAGCAACAAAAAGGTTTTTATTATCAAGCCCAAAAAAAAACAAGAAAAAGAAAGGCATATACAAGTAAATGACCGATTACGTATATGAAAACACGAAAACATGATTTGACGTAAAATGCATGTTTTTTTTTTATACAGTATATGCCACCTACTTTAAATACAATTCGTGGTGCTGTTAGTGGTGATGATCTCCCATAATCATATCGATTTTGATTTTAGAAAACAACGGAAAAGTATATTCATCGAACGAGATGACATTATTCGATGGAGGCACAAATACTTACGAGACATCAAGGAATTAAGAGAAGAAGGTACAGTTTACTTTTTGACGTTTTATACTTTTCATTTGCTTATTTATTCTACCTATATAAATTGCTAATTTACTTGTAATTTTATATTATTTCAGGTCGAACTATAATATATACAAATCAATTATGGGTGAAACGTAAGGTACGCACTACCCTACTAAAATTTTTGACATTTTTGAAATCACCCGCTGGTTTGGGCCTTGTTTTGCATTAGTTCATGCTCGTGTTGTTAATAGTTTTGTTCCTGGTGCTGAATATTCATTTCTCTGCAAGAAGAACATCGTTGACGTTCATCATGAGACGGATTCAGAAACATTATGAGGATTGGTATGTTAAGATATTACTTCCAAATATACCGCAGAGCTCAGCAATTGTTCTTGATAATGCTTCCTACCATTGAAGAAAATTGGAAAAAGTTACAAGGATAGCATGGAGAAAAAACAAATTATTGAATGGTTTCGTGAGAAACTGATAAAACCAGGATTGACGAGTTTGCAAAAGGAAAAAGACGTGAAGCTCCTGGATTATGGTGGTAATCCACAGAAAAAACAATGTATATATTTTAATGTTTTCCACAAATTTTTATGGACTAATGTAATTACAAAACTTGAACATATATTTTTGCTCCAATTATTGCCTATTCTTCCTCTTTAATCTTTTGGTGTTAATTTTTAATTTGATTTTGTATTAACTTTTAAAACGCCCATAAAGGTTATATTTTGATTGCATGAAATGTCATATAATGAACGAGAAATTGTAATGTAACATACGACTGAACAATTTCGCAACCGTGAATCGAATTCCCATAAGACGGGAGTTAAGGCGCGCTATAGAAACGCAAAATAAAAGAAGAATTGAATAAAGAACTGCTATTTTAGCTACGCTTTCGTCGACACTTACTTTCAGATATATTATTATACCTCAATATTTGGTTTATTTAAAAAGTAAATCCTAAGTCAAACTGTCTTTAAAAATACTGTATACATAACATACAAAAAGTCGAGAAACACGAACTTAAGTTTTAAGCAAAAAGAAAAACTAAAGAACATAAACAATGTAAGCAATATGATGCTAAAATTTCTTGTATACACTACACACAAATTCCAAAATACGTAGCAGAGCAGACTGAAGAAAATAAGAGTCAGTATATATCTATGCTAAGACGGTTGTTTATATGCCTTTCCTAGATAACTGACCGAAAGAAATGTCTCTTAGATATTGCGGTAGTAAGATGGGAGCGTCCTAGGGGATATAATGAAGGCATTTCCTAAAAGGAAACAATATCTACTGGCGCAGTAGCCTACTATACCTCGCATCGTCGAGAATATCCTCTTAGGAGTACTTTAGTCTTTCGGTGCGGTTCGACCAGAAGTTAATCTGTCGTGGTGATCTTTAAGAGCAGTTCATAACATTTTTCATCATTAGAATATAACGTTGTTTTTAATAGAACGTATAAGGGACTTACTGGTCTTTTCTATTTGTGCGTCTCGTCGGTTCGTTTTTCCTTAAAAGGAAACATTTTGTTTACGATGTAAATTAATTTATGTTGCCTTTAAAATACATTTTCCACTTTTTTCCTCATTCAAAGCAAATATCAAAAACGTCCACATTCTTATATCTACTTGCGCATTCTTTTAATCAATTCCACCAAAAAATGTGATTTTCTGTTTTTTAGGATTCTCATTGTAAATATACGAGGGCGAATCAAATATTAACCGGACTTTTCTTTTTAACGCTCCCTAGGTGAAGTGAGTAACGTGACGTGTTGATATATGTTGGATGGGGATGTAAAGTGGAGGGGAGTAAATCGGTTCGGCTCGCCAGAGCAGATTGGTTGTTAGTAGCATCATGTCTGAGCAAGAAGTGCACACGAAATTTTGCGTCGACTAACTGCACAGTTTGCTGAAAGAACGCTTTCAAGGACCCAAGTCTACGACTGGCACAAAAAATGTTCCGATGGCCGAGAGTCAGTGCAAAATGAGACCCATGCACGCCGATCGCGGACAAGCACCAGTGAGACGAATATTGCTCGTTGATTTTCGCCATGAACGGCGTACAGTTAATGCGGCGTATTACTGTCAACTGCTTGATGAAGTGAAAGTGGCCTATCGACGAAAAAGGCGAGACACGCCTATTCGAAGTGCGATTCTGTTCCATGACAACGCTCGACCACACACAGCTGCATTAACCCAAGAAAAATTGGACAAAATTCATTGGGAAACACTGGAACATCCGTCCTACAGTCCCGATCTGTCGCCGTGTGACTACCACATGTTTGGGCCACTCAAAGAAGAACTGGGAGGTCATCACTTTGACGACGACGAAGGTGTAGAAACGTTCGTACGCAATTGGTTACAGACGCGACCACATTCATTCTTTGATGACGGAATTAAAAAACTTCCGATTCGGTGGGAAACATGTGTGAATAAAAGAGGAGATTATATAGAAAAATAAGGTGTATTCAAAATTTTATTTACTGTACCAATAAATGTTCTAAAACTAAAGTTCGGTTAATATTTAATTCGCCCTCGTATCAACACCTAAAGCAAAATATAAGGACACTATAAGTATAGCTTTCCTTATAAAACCATTTATAACAATCTAACAAGCAACTTCTGTTTAAAATTTTAATGCTGCATCCTTCAAGTTTTAAATGCTACTGTTAATGGAGTGAGTGACATTCCATTCATTATTGCGCAAGCACTTAAACTTTCAATAAATAACAGTGAAGAGATTTTGTTTATTTCGAAGTTTCTCCTAATGGTGTTCTGGAAGTTTCCTGATATAGCGTTTATACTGCTTTCGAAGTACGCATTTAATTGATGATAGCTCTTCTGGTGCCTTCTAACGTAGAGCTTATTATTTAAGAGGTAATAATTCAAGTATCAACAAACAATTTTGGGGAAAAAAAATAAAACCTAAAAATACCGAAATTCATATTTGCATGTATATGCAGTGAAATCTTAAATACCGCCGCCCCATACTAGTTTTTGAACAACAGAAACTGAACTATTTAAAAAAAAATAAATCGAAGATGTAATTGAACTGCCGATAACGTCAAAAGTTAGTTCACGAAAAGTAAAAATCGACCAATTCTTTCTAAGAACGTTAGCTTTTGTCGATCAAAGGGCTTAAGGGGAGGGGATATCAGATTTTATCTGGTATATTACATTAAAAAAAAGACGTCAGCGAATAAAAAAATTAAAATTAAAAAATGCAGAGGGGGTACTCTATACGCTCTGTAATAATCCCCTCTCAGAATAAAATAATTTAACAAACTCAATTTCTGAATATCTTTGAACAGTATCAGCGCTAACTTGAATTTGAACCCATAAGTTTATAACACGGAAGGAAGTTATCCTAGGAGCAACAAGAAGTTGGACGGCTTGCCTTACAATTTCGTTTATCTGCGTGTCTTCATTTCGTTCTAATTACAATTTTTGATCGGTTATAATTAAATCTACTTGATTAAAATACTTTCATCGACAGATCATTTACAATCATTACAAATTTAATGGAAGTAACCTACCATTAAATTTGTAAAGTTTTGTCTGAGAGAAATTTGTTAATAATTCAATAATTTCATATCATTTTGTATGTAACATAATAGCCGTAAAACGTAAACAAGACAAATTGCAATTAATTACTTGAAAGAACCTCGTCTCGATAAGGTATTGAACCTGACCCCTCCCGCTTGCAGGGCGTGCAAACCACTACACCACGAGGACCTTGATGCGGGAAACGTTCACTATTGTGATACCTAGTTATTATTTTTATTTGCAAATATATTATAATATTTCGACAGACAATTTTTAATTCTTACATGCCAAATACACTAATTAACTAATATATTTTGTCTGCCGTCGGTGTATTATGAAAATCTATAATTTCCTTGAAATTTTCGACGTAATTAAATACTTGAAAAATCTCGTCCAAGGAATTCCAAGGAAATTACAGATTTTCATAATTCACCCACAGATACAGATTTCATAATGCATCGACGGGAGCCAATATATATTAATTAATTAGTGTACTTGGCATGTAGGAATTAAAAATTGTCTGTCAAACTATTATGATTATATTTGCAGATAAAAATAATAACCAGGTATTAAAAAGTGAACGTTCCTGGTGCTGTAGTGGTTAGTACGCCCGTCCAGCAAGCAGGAGGTGTCAGGTTCGATTCCTTATTGGAACGAATTTTTTTTTAGTTACGTGGGAAATTTCAAGGAGAATTACAAATATTCATAATTCACTGACGGATGCCAAAATAGTTTCTTCAAAAATCTGTTGTACTTAATACCGTAAATGTATGAGTAACTACAGGGCCACTTCTTCCGATGTAATTTGCCGCCAATCGATGCAGAAACATGGATTTTAAATATAATAGTTTACTCAAGAAAAAAAATACATAGCTTGAAGAATTTCTTCTTCTGCAAAGAAAGCACAGTTATTTAATATATTTATTTTAAAGTAAATGTTCATTTCAGTCAGGTAAATATTTCCAGGGAAATGTTTGAACGGGGAAAACAATTCTATGTGCACAATATATATTGTGATGTTACAAATAACGATTAAAAGATTTCAATAGGGAGGTAATCAGTTCTACGTTTATTTTAAGTTTTTCACTTACAAAAATGAAATTTATCTGTTAAAATTACTTACAGTTAATGTTGTGATGGGTGTTTGATGTGTGTGTATATATAATCCTTATGGTTACTTTTTCCCTCTTCTCAGCAAAATTGATTTCCGAAATCCTCTTGTTTTAGACCCCTTTTGATCATCTTCTTGGATGAAATTTTTTTGGATTAATTCTTAAAATTCCTTGGTTGATGTAACACTCTTGATAATTGTTCGTGATTGTCTATACTTTACTTTAACAGCTTTTCAATACATTTGAATTAATAATTTCGGCGAAATTTAATTTTAATAGTACAATTTCTAAATGCATTAGCCAAAAGATGTTTGTTTACTGTCAGAATGATTACGTTGCTAACTTCTGTTTCTCGGTCATCCCTGGCATTGCCAATGTAACGACTTGATATTTAATTTTGATGTTTTGAAGATCGAATTGGGTGTCACAGGTGACGAAAGGGATTTTGATGGTTATTTCCAAATACAGGGTTTTTTAGTGTGTGTACGTGTCATTTTTACTAATAATGTTTTCAAAATGTAAATAACTTAAAATAACCTGGAATTATTCCCTGTAACATATCACTAACTGTTTTTTTTAAATAAAAGATTAGTAATATAAATAATCAAAATGTCAGAACTCGAATATTAATCGAAAATAATTCAAGTTCCGCATAAAACTCTATTAAAATCTAATATCAGCGAATTTTGATATAATATTGATTAGAATGAATTTAGTAACATTTAAACATACGCTTTTCACGTGGAGCATCCCACTACATATTGTTATGTTCAACGTCGTATCTACCATGTATCTACGACAACAACAACTTCTCTCAGTTGTCACCTCGGAACGACTAAATGTCAGGCTGGCCACCCGTTGGTAATTAAATATCCCTCTTGCGGGGAAAATTGGAAATTTCTTCGTTACCATCCCCCCTCAGCCAACTGTCCTTGGAGCGAGGACATTATATTTAAAATATAAGTCCAGATAATGACGAGTAGTGGGGTAGCATGGACAAATCTACTCGTCAGTTAATTTTTCTATTCACTTATTCCGTCCAAATTAATGTAGAAATCGTCTGGAATAAGCAACAGCGTAAATTGAAAGGTACAACAAATAATATTTCATCAATTAAATCTTTATCTGAAAGGTTTCTGTAAATTAGCAGTGGTTTTCCCGTTTAAAGCTTATTAGTGACATTTTGGATCACAGAATCATCAACATACAACCTACTGGTTAAGTCACTGCATTCGTTCTCGTATGCTGTTTGCAGAAATAATATCATTTGATCGAAAGTCATCGTAAAAGTTTCTATTTGGGTTAAATTATCAAAATTGGCTGTGGAATAAAATAATCGCTGGTCTTTCGCGATTTAAAATAAAAGAAATATGAACGACGCCATAATTTTTCATCAATCTTTATTCGGCCTTGATTGAATCAAAGTGTGTCTTAACTCCGGTCCCCATATAAGTGCTCGATTGTGAAATCAAAGTCTTTATTAGAAGAGGAAAAGGGTTAAATATCTAGAGCAGGCAGTTTCCTGTAGTGGTTATATAAACAGAGGGTTTATATACATTGGCTTCGTTCAACAGTTAAAGGTTAGTTACTTTTAAATCTTAAAATTCGTTAATTTCATTTTACTGAGTTGGAAATTCATTTTAAAATTGCCGTAAGGGTATCCAAGGATACCCTCGAACCTAGAAGAATCGTTTATTCAATTTAAAATTAGAAAATTTAACAAAATTTGAACAAAAACTTCCGAGAAAGATATTTCAATATATATATATACATATATACAGTGCCTTGCTTTGCCATCTTATTTAGTATGACTAATTTTCACACGATACATAAAATCAATTCCATAACCTTTGCCTCTAAAGCGCTGGAACAAGGAATATTAAGTGCTCTTATTTATAAAGATAAGTAGCGTGTCAAAAGAGATGTGGTACGGTTTATTAAATTACCATAACAGAAAATTAAGCTAGTATTTTGTGGTGCCGGAGCATATTAAAATTTGCTTATTGCCTTCGTAAATCTTCCTGGCGCGCAAGTCCGTTGGTTTTCCACTCACTGAACTAAGAAATCGTGTGGCGACCAAGAAACTCGTCAAAGACCCCACGATCTTATATTTCGATAGCTCCTTTGTTCTGAAGTAACCGCAATTAAAGTTTGCCTACAACATTCTGCTAAATCTAGATAAATAACCTGTGCCTAAATTTAATCTAAAGTAATCTAAAGTATTTGCACTTTGATCAAGAAAATAGGCTCTATTGTTTGCTGTTCTTTGAATACAAAACGATTTCGTTGTGTTTTAAGTGAACTTTTGCAAGTAATTGCGATATTCTTGTACTTTCTACAACTGGTTCTAATACTCAAGGTCGATCGATATGAAAAGAACGGAAGCTCCTTCTTAAAAAATGCTTTGTATAGTGGTAGTAAAGTGGGACTTTTGCAATATGTGCATATGTATGTACATACATACATGCTACCTATAGGTATAATAAATTGTGCTACACCTTTTTGTTACAGGTAATCAGGCATTGAATTGAAACAAATCAAATAAGAAGGTGCAGCAGGATAAGACAATTATTGATAAGTTGCTTACCAAGTCTGATATACGAGGGTAGCCTGAAAAGTTTCAAGGGTCAACATGAAGACGGCGTTACTCGTTAAAATTTTTTTGGTAATATAATTGCGCATGCGTTAAAAGATACTTTCCAAAACTTCAGCCATGTCGGAGTTTTGGCGCCGACTAATAACTGCAGATGACACTTGGATACACCAGTACACACCTGAAGCCAAGGCACAGTCGAAATGTTGAACTGCGAAGGGTGAATCGGCTTCGAAAAAGGCGAAGACTGTTCCGTCGACCGGTAAAGTGATGGCGACCGTTTTTTGGGATAGTTACGGAGTTCTGTGAGTCAACTATCTTGAAACAGGAAAAGAACTAACCGGGCCATACCATGGAGCATTACTTAACAAGCTAAATGCAAAAATTGCGGAAAAACGGCCGCATTTGAAGAAAAAGAAAGTTCTATCAAAATAGTGCACCCTCTCACACTTCAGTGGTCGCCATAGCATACCTGACATATTGTTCTGCAAAATAGGTGTTTATGAATATGATGACCTCCTTATCCGATGAAAATCTCTGTCATCCGAGCGAAATTTTGAGCTTAAGTATTAGAAGTCGCTGGGGCCAGTGAAGTGTGAGACCGTTGTCTTGATAGGATATAACCTTCTTTTTTTTCAAGTGCAGCCAAGGTAGTTGATTAACACAACTCCATGGCCGATGAAGTAGTCTTCGCCTTTTTCGGAGCCGATTCACACTTCGCAATCCACCGTTTCGTTTGTGCGTTGGCTTCAGGAGTGTACTAGTGTATCCAAGTTATATCTACAGTTATTAATCGACGACTTATTTCGCTTAAACTGCTTCAACAGGGTTTTGGAAATATTCACTCGAATACGTTTTTCGTCTTGAATGAGCAAGCGCGGCACCCAACGCGCTGTTAGCTTCTTCGTGCCCAAATCTTCAGTCAATATATGACCAGCACGTTCTTTCGAGATTCCCATAGCCTCCGTTATCTTCCTAACCTTAATTCGACGGTCCATCTCGGCTTTGATTTACGTAGACGTATTGCCTTTCAAATGCAGCAATTTAATGACAAACAATAACTGAGCGTTCGACATGGCTGACATTTTCAAAGGTATGTTTCAACGCATGCACAGTTATATTACCAGAATATTTTTCACAAATAACGCCATCTTCATGTTGAGGCTTGAACCATTTCAAACTACCATCGTAAGGTGTGGAAATTACATTGAAAATCGATTTATTCCATGATTTCTCTAAATTATGCTTGGTTTGGGAAACAATGAGTTTCTACCATACTTTAATGACACTGAGTGGAGGTACTCTTGTTATTTAAATATCTACTATCTCTTGTTGGCAATAGAAATGATAAACAAAGATGAATTTTCCTGAATAGTCTGTAGATATATGTTCCCTTGATGGCTTACTTCCAGTCATCCTGACGATATTGCGCGATACATTGTTTGTCAATCTTTTCTTATTACCCCGTCGACGCTGTTACATCTCATCGTGACGTAGCGAGGTCGGCGTAAATCTGGGCCCGTTTACGTTTTTATTGTTTAGCCGTAAATTCGGGATAAGCTCGCAACGGCGGCGGGCATAACGTACGGCACTGTACGGTTACGACTATATGGTTCTTCGAGCATACGTTGCAAGGCAACTGTGAAAAATGCTTTGGCTATTTATCAACGCGGCCTTTTAAAGTTGCAAAATAAGTGGTTTTCTCTGTGTGCCCGCCGGGTGACGCGTTTTTTCCTCACGAATATATCCTTTTTCCTCTTGAAATATTTATCAAATTATTACGCGCCCATCTATATATCGTCGATAGAAAATGGCCGTTCGTGTTCTGCTATGTGCCCGAAGCAAGATAGTTCTTTCTGTTGGCATAACAACGTTAAAAATGTAATGAAATATGAACTTACTACTGTTTGGGGTAATAAGATGGTAAATACATTTGTGTAAGATAGGTTTGTACTTGTTCGACACAATAGAGGCCCATACACAGTTGTATGGTACACAAAAAGTACTCAAGCAGTTATTACTAAAGCTGGCCACGAGCGGTACCGCGCAGTAGCGTAGAGTCGACCAGGCCTCGCGTTCCACTAGAGTTATTCTGCTAATAGAGATGTTTGCTGCCGCAAATAATTTCGCTCGTCTTTTAAATAAAAATTAAATAACACGTGCTCAAACACTTGCCATTTTAAAAGTCCTCCGTGAAATCACAAAATGAATAATGTCTGTTAAATATCTGCAACAGTAGATATGTTTCAACTGTTGTTTCGGCAAATCTAGTACGGCATGAGGAAAAAATGCGTTTATATGCAGAGAACGAACGTTCTACATCTAGTGACGTAATATTTGCGTAAGTAAAATAATCTTTCAAATAACTTAACGATTCTGTTGACGCACCTTCACAAATGTGTCTTAATGTGCCAAAATCAGAATTTTTCTCAAAAACACTTTCAAATTTTTCTAGAACAGAAACATTTTTTGCGTCTTCAGTCGCGCATAGCTGTGCGTGAACATGTTGCACTATTTGTAGAGTTTCTTCAAACGGCACCGCAGGATTTTGTAGTTTTTCTATTGCATCTTCTAGCCCGGAGTAATTGTCGTGAATGATTTTAAAATCCATTTTAACCTGACTATCTTGAAATTTCGACTGGCTTTTTTGGATAGCGGCAGCTTCCTTTGTATCGAATTGTAAAACCACGTTCTTAATATTGTCAAAATATTTATGATAATAAAACGCGGCCTGTAACCATGTTCCCCAACGAGTTAGAATAGGTTCTGGTGGCTCTGGTATACGGGGGCACAGTCTGTGAAATTCGCGAATACGTTTCGGTGATTTGACAAATACTGCTTTGGTATGCGCTATTAAAGCGTCTACCTCAGGATAACATTTTCTGATACTATCCGCCACAAGATTGAGAGCATGATTTTTACACGTAATGTGTAACAAATTAGCAGAATGCTTTTTAAGAGACCGACCTACAGAAAGCATGTTTGCAGCACCATCACTCACTAACATCAAGAGTTGGTTTGTTGAAAGTTCAAACTATGTATTTAACACTAACTTTGAAATTACTTCGGCAGTACACTGTTGTACTCGTTCGGAGACTAATAGAATTGAAGGTGCCGATTGATGAGGTTCCAATTTGCGTGCCATTACATTAAGAACAGAATGTTTCTTCCGATCTGTTGTTTCGTCGACACATAACCACAATTTTTGATCTTTCAACTCCGATTTTATTTTTTGTTCAATATGTTCGCGCGCAGATGGCACAATTCTTGGTAACGATGTTCGACTTGGTAATTTGCACTCCGAATAGTTATTCCAAAAGCAGATAAATGGTTCCTTGTCTAGTAAATTAAATGGTATATTACATGCACTAGACGTAACGCATAAATTAAATATAAATTTTTCCTTGTCTCGTGCGCAATTTCTTTTGGAGACATGCTTTTCATTATTTACGTGTCGTAAACAATGTTGTCTGGACCAACACATGAATGGGATTTTACGGATTACACATTTAATTTTAGCACCTCCATATATTAAGTCTGGAATTTTTGCAATAAATTTTCGAAGTTTGTCCGACCGCGGTCGTTTTGCTGACGAAATCATAATTTTTCTAGGACAGATAAACAATTACGCAAATGACCGGCAGCGAAAATGTCCGTACTGCTCTGCAGACGAAGTAATACTACCGTTCCTCTCGGTCCGAACTAATTCTACGCCGATGCGCGGTACCGCTCGTGGCCAGCGTTAGTTATTACCGTCTCTATTGCAATAAAGATGTTGGACCATAGGTTGTTGTTGCATGGCCCATTGTTTCATTTGTAGTAGTCGTAGACTCAAATATGTAAGAGAAGTTAATATACAGAATATGTCACAATGAGCTTCGGTTGAAAGTATATGGGGAAGTGAGTTAAATAGAAATTTGAAAATTTATATACACAAGTCATCCTTTAAACTTAGCTCAGCCAAAATATTTTCAAATTCCGGTATTTCTCCTTTATATCGAACTCCCTTGAAATTATGCAACGTACCCTATTCCTAAAATTCACTAAAAAGTTTCCTCGAAAGAGTTTGGCTGATGCAGTGCATCACAGACTATCAAATAATTTACAATTGGCACACACCAAAAAATTATTTTGCCTACAATGTTCGTGGAACTATTCTATAGAAGTAGATAAATTTACGAAATTATGCAGAGTGCCAGAAGGGAGGGGACAATATCAGAGATATTAAAACTGAAAAATCTCGCTTTTTTAAATAGCAACTCCTAATTTCTTTAACGTATGGTGACGGCCTAAGGGGACCCTTTAGTGTCTAAATTGTGCGCGTAAAGTGTTCCATGGTTTATTACCATCACCCCCTCGCCGTAAAGGTTGAAGCGCAGTTAATTGTTCCCCAACATGTGAATGGTGAGTCGGGATTACACCGGACCCACTAAGAAAATTTCATCTTAGTGGGACTCGAACGCACAGCCCCCAACTTTGCCCAGCTAAGCGCAGGCCCTCTTACCACTAGGCCGCTGAGCCGTTTTTCTAAGCGGTATTAGATTCTGCGTAAAAAATAAAGCAAAAATGTACAGCAAGTGCTATTGCTAAAATTAATAGTTTAGAACATATTTTGTGAAAACTTCCTTAATCTAAATACCACATTCCTTAATATCAGTTCCAGTTTGCCATCATTATATAATTTGTGGTACATAAATCACCAAGGAGTATGGCAGTCGTTAGGAACTAACACGTGGTTCTAAACTGTCGAGATGACGACCAAGGTTTCAAAAAATGTAACTTTTAAATTTTGGTGATTCATCAATCACCGCTTCTCAAATGTACATCGTAAAGGAAAGAATTTCAGGTCGCAAGTTTGGTCTATCTACTCAACTCATTTATTGACCCTGATGAAGCTTTAAATAAAAGCGAAATATTGGTGAAACTTTAAAAGAGTTACATTTTTTGAACCACTTGTATGTATATGTAATGTGATCCAACGAGAAAGTAAAATTTACTCTATTATTAAGGTTAAGGAGGTTTTCATAAAATACCTCTTACGCCATTGACTTGCTGTATATTTTTGGATTATTTTTGACGGAGAATTCAATACCGCTTAGAAAATTATGAGTTGCTGTTTACAGAAATCGAGACTTCTCAGTTTAAATATCTCTGATATTGTCCCCTCCCTTCTGGCACTCCCTGTGCAATTTAGTACATTTATCTATTACTATGATAACATCGTTTCATGAACATTACCAGCAAGCAGAACATTTTGTTACTGTTGTAAAACGAAATCGTTTGAAATTTTTTCTTTATTATCTTTAATTATAAATTGGTGAACGGTGCGAGCGGAGTTGTGTAATAAACATTGTGCACATAGGTAAATAGTTCTGCTTTATAAACGTGAAAATATTAATGTTAAAGGAATATAATGCAAATCGGAGCTGTTTTGAACAGCGCTCACCAGCAATTTTTGTGGCAAAATATACCCTTTCTGGAGTAAATTAAGCAAAATATTCCAATAAATCCGAACAAAATCTAAACTGGAAAATATATACACCAAATGAAATCAAAAGTATTAATAAAAGGAAACAAAAACGTAAAGTCTACTAAGGTGAAAGCAAATATCAATAAAAGATACTCTGTAGCAGGGTCTGGTCGGAAACCGGCCTAGGACAGCTCCGTATAAATCTTGTCAACGACATAAGTAGAAGCTCACCAAGGGCGCTAACCGTCAGCGATGTCAGTGCGATTGGAAAAGCCCGCTAAGGACAGCTCTAACCATTAGCGATATAGGCGGAATACCTATCAGGGACAGCCCTAGCCGTGTGCAATGCGAGCCTTGGCCATCGATAATGCATAGGCAGAAAGCCCACTGAGAACAGCCCTAGGCATCAGCAACGTGGGTTATAGTCGGATCTTGCCCGGGACAGCCCTAGTAGTCAGCGATGCAAAAGAACTCCCGTAGTTATTCCGCGCGATAAATTCTAGCTGACGTATCAAGATAAAAATTAAACAAAATTGAAAAATAACAAATGTTTTTTAGCGTAATGGTATTTATGCTGTTCTAACTTTCAGTTCCAACTTTCTCCTTTCATGTTTGAATCTACCACAAATTTTAAATCGGCATATTCCTTCTTTATTACAATTTCCCGGTGTTCGCTTTCTTCAAATTACGCCTTGCCAAATAATTCTATCTTCATTTTAGAATTATATTTAACACGTTTTTATTCTAAAAGTATAGTTCTAACAGTTCTGGAGACAAACGTAAACTAATGTTCTTGAACTATTATTAACGTTTATCCGCTTGTGTTATTGGTCTTTATTATCGATTCTTCTATGCCAGTACCATATTCATCAAGTCACTTAACGTATTAAAGGTTGGAAGATCAGTGTCACGAGGCGAACGTGTCGGTTTCCAACGTAACTGCTTCCTAAATGCAGATATTGGTGATTTAACAACAATTACCTACTAAATCCTATAAAAAAACTATAATAGCTGTCCCAATAGACCGCAACAAATATTAAATCAAAATAATTTAACAACAAAGGTGATTCTTAAAAAAAAACAGTAGTTATTACAGCTGGGAACATTTGAAGTAAGATATCTTTGAAGGTACATCTTATTACTAAACTGCGTAATTCCGGTATTTAATGTAGTATCATTGTTATTCGTCTTGTTATTTACGAATTCTATGAACCATTGAATAATTTTTCCACTTTCGTTTTTGTTTAAATTTACATACATACTTTACCAACTTCTTTCTTTCATCCAAATATAGTCGGCACAATGTTTAATTAAGCAGATCCGGTGCCTGCTGTCAGTGTTTTACTCTACCCCCATAAATGGTAAAATAACGCCCCTCTTACGTAATGAACCATATAGCACTCGTAAAGTTCAAGTTTTATAGACATGATATTATAACCACACCTAGCGCTTTATCAGATCTTCCTATCGTGATTTAGGCAAGATTGCAGCTGAATAAGGCTTCATAAATGAACGATTGCAAGTTCTAAGATATTCATCCTTTTAAGATCTAATTCCGCTTAATAACATTCAAAAATTTCAATTTACCTTATTTTTGTCATAATTATTGGCCGTAGTTGCGTATAACTGTGGAAACTTGTGGAAACATAATTGTTCAAGAAATATTGTTTTAACGCCTACAGCTTTTAATAGTTCTAAATAATACTTCCTTAGTACCATTTAAATATACAGGGTGAGTCGGAATAAATAGACCAACCTCCAGGAGTGTATTGTACATGTGAAAATAATGCAAAAAACACTATTTTTCTTATCCGATTTTCATTTGTTTTCAAATTATAGCGTAATTACAAATAAATAAAATTTTATACATTGACATCATTTCAATCATAGAGTTTAATGAATGTTCAAAAATACCGCCATTGACCTCTAAACATTTTATGCTTCGTCCACGAAGGGGGCCTGTTGCTCTTCTTAATATCGGCTGTGACTAATTCAAAACTCTGGAAACCTATCGTCCAAGTGTTACTTGACATGACGAGCGAAATATGCATCATTTTGTAAAAAATTTAAGTAGTGCTCTCTTGTGAGACGATTTTCCAAAATGAAAGGGTCGGTTAAATAACTATGGGCCGCATTACACCGCACGTTTACCGAAAACTTACGTGGGGATTTTCGTCTGACTATACACGACAGTTCCGAGTATTATTAATACCATGACGGATGAATGTTGCTTCATCCGTAAAAATTCTGAGCGATACAACACGATGATTATTGTTTACTATGTGGCATTTTCTAACAAAATAATGTACAAACTCGAAGATAAACCTTAAATCACTGTCACAATAAACTGACACTGACACATAACAGAACAACAACATTACTGAAATGGTTGAAGTGAAAAAACTTAATGTCCAACCTACCTGATTTTTTGTTTTACATGGGTAGTCAATGCGAGGATATTTTATTTTATTTAAGACGTATTAATTCGAAAGCAAACGAAAATTTGGACCATTTACAAGAACGCTAATTTTTTAATTGCGTTATAGCTTAAAAACAAATGAAAATCCGGTAAGAACATAAATATTTTTACATTATTTTCACGTGTGTTATACACTCCTCGAGTTTGGTCCGTTCCTCCCGATTCACTCTGTAGAAACAGTGGCGAGCTTTGGTAAGGTAAATTTCGAAACGGGTGACAATTTTTTCAGATTTGCAGAAATTTTGCTGTCTTCATATTTTTCACATTTTCAAAAATAGTAGTTAATTGCAGAAAGCATAAATATACCTCTGAAAACATTTAGTTAATTATGATTAACGTTACTGCACGTTGCTTTTGCTTTTAAAGTAAAAACCTCTTATGTCGTAGTACTAGCTGCAAATATGTTTTATTTTTGCTTAACAGGTCACATTACCTCACTGTTATAAAAGTAAATGAAAAAGCCGCAAAAATGCAATTAAGTAGAGGCTACATGAATGCAATATGCAAGCTGTGAAACGTGCTAGTACATAAACATTTTACTTGAACACAAATTAAATGGTGTCGTACAAAGCAGAATCCCCAGATAAAACGAAGTACCGTAAATAATGGCAAACAAAGTTATATATAAGTAGAAATGAATAGGGAATATATAAACTTGACTAAATTATACCTTTTTATTAATGGGGCCATCTTCTGAGATTAAATTCTAGAATAACCTTTGACAAGGCTTTAAAACCAGCATCACATGGAATTCTAAGCAATTAAGAATTACATACAGTGAGCGTAAAAATTATGAAATAAAATTCATATTTTCTTAATAATTTAAATTTGCGAAAAATCTTCGAACAGGTCAATTTTTATATATTGTTTGGTACCTTTTTCACATAAAAATGAATTCTTTCCCTCATCTCTGTCGAAGTAATGAGGACACCATCAATCCGATTAAATGGAGCTCTCATTTTGGCGTCAAGGATAAAAAGTCCATTGTCTTTTTAATTCAATTGTACCCCACAATAAGGGCCTACAGTAGGCTATTTGTATGCCATGGGGCCCTAAAGTTCTGAAATATCAATTAATCTAGAAGAAAGAAATCGACTTACAAACTTACCAACTATTCTCCACAGTAGATGTTCGAATTGCCATCCATTTACTTCTTGGCAAAAATGAAGACGGTTATGAAATTCTTATAGTACATGGTTTCTGGTGCCTTGGCTAATTTGTCGACATTCCAAAGTTATACGCTCTTGTAATTCTTCCAGAGTCTTAGATCGCTGGGTGTATACTCGTGACTTTAGATATCCCCAAAGAAAAAAACCTCATGCAGTTAGATCGGGAGATGGCGCCGGTCAGTCTACCTATCCAGCGATTAGAAAACATTTCATTCAGATATTGCCTGATAGGTCGAGCATAATGAGGTGGGGCACCGTCTTGTTGATACCAAAAAGACGCATCTGGGTCTTCTTCATTTGGAAATAACGCAGCAAGGCCAGGTACAAGGTAGACACGAAGAAACTGTAGGTACATCTCAGTATTCAATGAACCATCAAAGGAATGTAGTCCCAAAATATGCCCCTTGATAAAATCCATGTGGTGAAAGAGTCGATTCGTCGCTGAAGAGAATGCTATTCAATAAATCCGGTTGGTTTGCTAATGCTTCAAGCATATTTTCGCAAAAGTGATCCTCATTGAGTTACTCGGACAGTTTTGTAGGGATGAAACTTTTCTCGCTTCAAAATATTCAAAACATTTTGCTGACAAATACTGGAATTTTCTACAATTTGGCGATTTAATATGTGTGGATTATTTCGTACGCCTAGTAGCACATCAAACTGTGTTTTCATCGACTCTTTTTAGGACATACTCTACCATTACTTCCACGAACATGTCCGCTTTCTTCAAATTACGCCAAAATTTTGCTGACGCATGACTGCGTTGTTGGATTGTCGTCCCGATATTGAGCATTGAAAAACGGTACAATTTTTGTCACCGTATCCAATCATCATTAAAATTTCGTTTCTTTGTTTCTGTGATAAATGGCGAACCATTTTGAGTAAAAGAACACGAACTCACGAAATGCGGATAAATTGTTTTGATGATATTTTTGTATAGCTTTTTAGATTCAAGTAGTAACTTCGGATTTGTATTGATGTTTTAAAGCGTTGCAACGTTTTTGTAATTTCTGTGCTATTTTTGCCTTTGCTGTTTTAAATCTTGTAGTGCAAAACTTCACCTCAGACCTCCGTAATGGGGTATTGTTGTAGGCATAAAACAAATCCCTATCTATTGATCTTCTCAAAATGTGAGTGTTCTATTTAAGAAAATTGATTATGACGTCACCACTTCCATAGCAAGTAAGAAAGACCAAAAATTTAAGCATAAAAGATGATGCTAAATTAAAATTTAAAATTGACCAATCTGAACATTTTTCTCAAATCAGTCTCTTAAAGAAATTATGAATTTTATTCCATAATTTTTACACTAACTGTATATACTCCCTTTTGTACATTTTCTGACGGTATATAGAGAATATGCATTATGGCTCAGATAGGTTTTAGTTATATTATTATTAAACGTGTGCCAGTTATGCTTGCAGTAGTTTTTCTTCACTTGTGTACCTTGCCTGATGCATGCATATATGTACATACATATGCAAATTAGCACACGAAGCTGCTTTGAAGTGACGTAGAAAGCATTCGAATTTTATGGTCACAGCTTAAACCACTAACTGCTAATTCTGCGGTTGCCGGTGTGCAATTCAGGAAACTTCTCCCTTTATGTCGCAGTTTAACCGGCGCATTGCAATTATAAAATCGATTTGAAATCTGGTTTGGAAGTCCATTCCGCTCGAAACCATTATGGCGTAAAATTAAATATAACATACTCACTCCTACACACAAAGCGTCAAATACCTGTACACCTTGAAGTGAACATATCGACCGTGATTAGAAAGCTCCGCAACTATAGGTTAGCTATAGATATCGTTTACGTGCTTCGTATGAAGTTGTAGAGTCTCGTCTGAGTTGCACTGGGTATACAGAATATGTACACATTTCGTAAAGACGTGACATTCACATTAGTTCCCTTTTCTCATTCTTTTCTCCTCTTCCCTTATAAAGGTAAGCCCCTTAACTTTTCTAAGTCGTATTTATAAATTGAATTGATAAATTTATACTGAAGATTTCCTATATTTGGTGTTGGATATCCCACATCTACTTAAGATCAAGCATAATAGTTAGTTCTACTAAACCTTTAATAGCTTACATAACCTAGATCTGTAGTCGTCGTAAACAATTACCTTTATTCTCGGTTAAACCGATATATAATACAAAATGTGTATAAATAAAAAAACGTCAACAAACCTTAAATTAACAGAAAGACTATTTTACAGATTACCACTGGGTAACTCCGCCTTTATTTTTTATGACATCTAAAATTCTTCGGGGCATAGTGTTAACCAAGCTTTGACAAAATTCTGGTGTAAAAGAATCCCATATTTCTTGAAGCCTTTGCTTCAGTTCAGGGATTGTTCTAGCAGGATGTTTTCGGAGCACTTTCTTCATCTCGTGCCACAAAATGTCGATAGGAAACAAATCAGGACTACTAGAAACCCATTCCAAAAGTGGTATGTTTTTGTTTTCCATCCATTTTAAAGCTTTTTTTGAAGTGTGACATGCTGCACCGTCCTGCTGAAACACAAAATCTTGAGCCGATGTCAAGTATTCTTCCATGACTGGTAAAAGTGATTCTTCCAAAATGTCTAAATATTTGTTAGTATCGACAGTTCCTTAAATAAAATGAAATTTACCCACCCCGTTTGATGACATGCTGCCCCAGATCATAATCGATGCCGGACATTTTACCTTTCTTTTAAGACAATCAGGATGGAACACCTCATGTTTTCTGCAGATAACTCGACTTCTACTGTCCCCAACACACACTTCGAATCTGGTTTCATCGCTCCACTGTATTGCATGCCATTGCTGAGGTGTCATCTTTATGTTCTTTCGCCCATCGTAATTTATTTTTCTTCTGGCGTGGTGTTAAAAGTGGCTTTTGTTTGGCCTGAAATAAAACCGCCGGTTATAAAATACTAGTTTCTTTTTAAAGCATAAAAATTCTTACCTTATAAGTGTTAAATCCCAGTTTGTGGGCCTCTCTATGACATGTGGATCCCGAAATTCGCCTTCCACCAGCATCGCTCCACAAAACACTTATTTCAAGATAACTAGCACGTCGCTTTTTCACAATAATTCTTCTTAGTGCTCTTTTATCCGCATCTGTAATTTTGCTTTTTCTTACATATCGGGGCTTTGCGGCTACTGAACCAGTAGTCTTATATCTTCTAACAATATTTCCTACACTATATCGAGATAACTCCAATGAATTTGATTTTCCAGAATTAAAAAAATTGATAATAATTGAACGAATTTTTTCATCTAAAAAGTTTCCTCTACCCATTTTAAAAAAGTCTAACCTTTAAAGGGCTGAATTAAAATTAAACTAAATAAAATACGTTCGGACAGGTCTTATCAATTGTTTGGCGTCCCTTTTTCAAAGCCACCTTGACCTGTTGGCTTACCTTGTAGCAATATCAAAACAAGCTGATATTTGAAAACAAAGCCTTTTTTGGCAAACGTTTTTATTTTCTGCTGAAATTTCTAAAACAAAGCGATAAAGTAGATGTTATTCCCTGCATGTAATTAATTACGCGCTGTTATTAAATTTGGGACTCAAAAAAGCATCTAAAGTATATTATCGTGTAGACTGTATCCAAAAAACTAAGATTTCATTAGGTGGGCCAACTGGTATGGGAAGGGGCTCGTATAGTTAAAAATAAAAAATCTATTATTATTATTTTCACATTTTTTTCGCCGACGGTTTGAAAGGAAATGCTTCCTACTTATTTTTCTTCAATGGGGCACCCAGTGCACTGTTACATTTTCCAAAGCAAACTAGAAAACTGCTTTCAGAAATATCAACATGTTTATTTTCGTTATTGATAAAAACACTATATAAAGAAAAGAAACTACCTAATAACGTAAAATCAAAATATCTTAATTAATTTCTTAAGTTAATTTCTTCAGTTCTTCTAATTATTCAAATTTTTTTGGTCGATTTTTATACACTTGATATTTCAAGTAACCCCACATGGAATTTTATAATTATTAACAATACATTCATATTGCAACAAGTGTTAATACATAACAGAAAATGACAACTAACAAATTTGTAAGTATATAAGTAAATGTAAAATATTTTCGTAATATGTTAGTTTTTTTGAAATTTTGGGCCAGTAGTACGAAAAATATTGTATGCCACACATACGTGCTTTTGCGCTCTCAGAAAACAACATCCTAGACCACAAAACTGCACTTACGTCCCTTGTGACATAAATTACTGCTTATTATTCATTTAACATTTTATTTTGTTTTTTTTTTACGTCTTTGTATGTTGCTTTGCTGATAACGCACCCGTTAGAACATAAATGAGTTTATTTTAGTTACTACTACATGTTTGTGTCTGCTAGACGTTAAAAGCCCTATCTGCTAGACGTTAAAAGCCCCCCAGAGATAATAACTACGAACCGTCACTGATTATATCATAAAAATAAAGTTAGTACTAAAATGTAATAGCAACATTTTACTAGATTCTTCTTGTTTTTAATAATTATATTTCGTTTTTCAATATTGAAGCTATATTTTCTCAAGGAAAAAATTGTTATACGAAATTCATATTGTACCACGTAAGGTTTTCTTTTGATCTTAAGTATGGGACGTGCTTTTTGTGGATTTTCCGCAGCCCAGCGTCTCCGTGCCGTCCTAACGTGTAATAAAATATCAATCTAAATTTCAATTCCGCGCTAGTTAAGATTTTACGGAGGCGCTACGTCTCCATAGCTGCCGGCGACGAGCTGCCTGTACCGAAGAAATTGATACGTCGTCTTAAATATGCCACGCTCCGCGGCCGTATGTAACGTCACCGTGTCACACAAATATCCACACACATAGGCGTACATCGTTGGACCGCAGAGTACGCGAGATGACAATTTTGCCAAGTGCGCTATGGAGCGCATATTTGCGGTGATGGAATAACGTTTCGGAAAATACGTCCCTGGAGATTGAGATGGCCAAGCGGCCTCGCGTACGCTACGCTTTTACCACTTACAACATTATACGTTCTACGGGCGTAGTACCGTAGGTACCTTCTTCGAACCGCGCTTTCCACATCTCAAGGGAATACGTAGGTTTAGCGGAAACTGTGCTAGAAATTTAAGACGCTATTAAATGTAGTATAGTAGTTTGATGCGAAAGTTTTAATCGCTGTGCATGCATAAGTTTTGGGTGAGTGAATATCTATGCTTAACTGTAAGGAGGGATTTCCATATAATCGATCCAACTACAACTACTGACAAAATAAAAAACCTTGTTAACCATAGAATCCATATGTGTCTGTATAGAGAAGACCCACCGAAGAACTATGAATTGGAGATATCTGAAAATTCGTTTTTCGATTTTGATCGTCTTGTTTTAATTAGTAAGTATAAAAAGGCTATTTTTTCATTTTTTTCCATTACGAATTCAGTAGTATATCCTACTTTGACATTTGGTCAAATTCTGGGGATTATAACAGAAAAAATATCATGTTAACTGTAAAATTATATTCTTATTAGACCAAGTGGATTAGAGTTGTTCTATCTAAGTGGTTTTGTAAACCGCCATAATTGTAGATACTGGGATAATGAAAATCCTCATTTATTCAAAGAAGTTAACACGCAGCAACCTGGAAAAATTAACGTTTGCGCTGGTACATTTGGAAATGAGATAATCGGTCCTGTTTTCATTGACCAAAATCTTACCGGCGAACTATACCTCGAACTATTACAAAATATAATTAATCCCTTAATAATACAAAGTTTGGGAACCCAGCAAGATCAAATGTGGAATTTATTAATTAATGAAAATCATCTTTTCTTCCAACAAGATAGCGCGCCCTCGTATTACATCGCGCCGGTTAGAAATTGTTGGATAATAATTTTTCAAATCATTGTTTAAGGCGGCGAGTATCAATTGAATGGCCTGCACCCTTTCCAGATTACCCCACTTGATTTTTTCTTGTGGGGTGACCTGAAAACACCAACCAAACACAATCGCAGAATACTGGCGAACTTGAACTTGGAATTACGGAAGAATGCAGGCGTATATCACCAGAAACATTTGAAAGGGTCAGAAGAGAATTTGAAAACATGCTATATTATTGTCTTCAACAAAATAGTACATAATTTGAACATTTAATTAACTAACTTGAATATTTTTTCTAAATAAAAGTTTAATTTTACAATTTTTACTTACCATGATATTTTTTCTGTTATAATCCCCAGAACTTGACCAAATATTATATGGTAAAAAGCAAAATAACTAGATTCCATGAATTATCTTTGCAACAACCCAGCTCTATTATGTATTTTTGCTGAATTTATAAATCAAATGAAGTTTACCTTATTTATACTTTTTAATTTATTATACTATTTATATTTCCACAACAAATACAGCACGATTGATATAAAAAATCTGTGAACCTAAACATTCATTCAAAGAATAACCTGAAAAGATATTACAACACCTTAATTTCGTAAATAAATTATTTATGAAAACTAATATGTATGGATAGTATATTTTTCTTATCGTAATAACGATTATTCATGCACAAGTTCGGGGAGAATTTCAAATACCCGCTCTACTGCAAGAACTGTTAGAACGATTCGGAACGGAAATTGGACTACGAATTGTATGAGGTTCGAATAGCGAACTAACGGTTCTCGGAATTTGTAATTCTGGAACCGCACGGTTCGAACAGTGGACTCGTAATACACGTGCGCACTAGTTCTGCGTGCTCGAACAAACCTAATGTTGTTGTAGAGATTAGATTAAATACTTGGCTCTATCTCGAAATGGTATTAAAATGACTTCGAAATATACACGGTGTTCAGTACTGAACACCAAACTTTGCCAAATTCAAATACCAGAAGCGTCAATTTTTTAAATAACCAAGTATCTTGATGATGACGTGTCTTCGAAAAGGCCCTCCCGAGATAATTAATAATTTGTGTGGTGCGGAGTGTGGCGTGAATATTCTGTTTGCCATACTACCCCACAGTCCTTGCTATCATTATTAGCACCATATGTTTTCTCTGAAACTTTTAGGAAACTTATTCCTCTAACGTTTTTGTACAATTATGCGTAGGCCTAACATTCAAAGTGAAAGAGATATTCACAGTTAAACGCGTGTCGCGTATTTGGATATTGCATCCAAGTGGTTTTTGGTATTAGTGTTGTTTGGTTACCATAACAACAGTGCACAAAAGATACTGACGACGTTTTTAACCTATTGTTTCAATTTTTGAACCCAAGTAGGGGCTCGCAGTGAAAGGTGAGTCTTGCGTTTGGAAATTGCATCCAAATGGATTCTGGTGTTAACATAGTTTGGTTACCATGACGACAGTAAAAAAGCTCACTGACTGACGATCTTGGACTGTTGATTTAAAATTTTGGGCCTAAGTGAAAAAGAGAGATAATAGGTATTAGAAAAATGTGAAAGAAATTACGTATTTCGGCTAGCAGGATGTACAAGCTGCGCTATCCCAAACTGACGATGACTACGACTGAAAACATTTGTCAGATAAATCTAAGATTTGATGCTACTGGAAACATTCATTTCACTGATGTAGAAATAAAAAAAAGGATTAGTACTAATGCTTTTTTTGAGCGAAAACTGACAAACCAAACAATACTTTAACAAAAGTTCATTTAAACTAACAGTAGGAGACCTAAACGTGAACATATCAGCATAAATTGAAAATCAATACAGAAAAATCTAAAGAAAATAGGTTCTTGTTTCCCTACCTATCGATCACCCTGTCTATCCATAAATATTTTTGAAAGATTGCCTAGGGTGTCTATTACGTTATCCGAAAGTTCTGACTTTCTACCGGTTATACAGTAGGCACAATTCTACAGTTCCAGAAGATTGGGACAGCCTGAATTTTGGATGTCCTTTCTCTAACATGAGTATGGAAGAAACCACACGACAACTAATATCACAAAGTCTTCAAAGAATCGTACTAAATTACCAATACTAGACGTGTAACCAATACTAGACATGCTTCAGTTTGTAGAAAGCCAATATTGACATGCACAATGAAAATTGATTACTATTGTCTATATCCACAAATACCATACACTACTATTTACTGCGCAGAAAGTCTCCTATTCAATAATTTTTCGAGTTTCCCTTCAATGAAATAAACTTACCGTTTCGCCGCACGTTGGTGCCATCTATTTTACTTTGTCCACCTGCCGTACGAATTCGTAAAAATTGTAATATAAAATAGCTGCCCCAAAAAAGTCATTCCTTTATGCATATAATTTATATCTTCGCCGTTCGAAGTCGGTTAAAATGTTAATCCGGATCTGAATACTTCGTTCCTCTTTACGGTTTTTACGGTCGTCGCCTAACGATAAAAACAGCTGCTGTAGCGGAGATGATCTACAACGAGGCCGCCTCGTTTCTTTCGTTTTTATTATACGGCCCCCGTGCATGGTTCGTCCGAGCATGTTGTATGATTTTTTGGTTTTTGCTCTGTTAGCTCCTGTATATATTCTCATCCCTTGCTCCTATATGGGCTTGGGATGGCTAAGTCAACGTTGATCGTAAAAAGGAATGATGAGATCGTATTATGATGGGATTAAATACATCAATTCTTATTACATTATTGTACTTTATTGTTCTTCGTTAACCTATTTATTCAACGGATAAATTTATGAAATTTTTGTCATATGATACATACAGGCATATAATTACATACTGTAACCCAAAACTAAAGTATAAAATTTATGTTAGAGAGAACAAGTACGAACAAGTACGGCTGTACTCGTTAAAACGACTTAATGACAAATGATACATAAATAAGGTCGCCCTCTGCGACCAATTGTTTCCTAGGTTCTCCTACTTATCGTCTTTCTAGTTACCCATCTAAAATTCTATCAGCTGCTTTTTCTAATAAAACCAACTATAATATTACCAATACTTCTCAATTTTTTGAGATTTTCAACTTCAACCTGGTTTCGTCCTCGCCTGTTTGGACGTTGTATGCCTTTTCATAAACATATCTGACTTTTGATGGACTCCTCAAGTTTTACTCTTAATAATAAATTTTACAAACAACAATTCCGTACTGCAATGGATAGCCTTATCAGCAGAGTTGCTCAATTTGCGTCAACAGCCAGTGGCGGGCGCATAAAAGTTTATACAAAATAAATGGTCAGAAATAAAATATAATACGTGCTCAAACACTTATCGTCTTAAGAGTCTTCCGTGAAATCATAAAGTGAATAATGTCTGTTATATATCTGCAACATTGGATATGTTTCCACAGTTTTTTCGGCAAACCGAGTGCGGTGTGAGGAAAAAGTGTGTTTATATGCAGAAAACGAACGTTCTACATCTAGTGACGTTATAGTTGTGGAATTAAAATAATCTTTGGAACAACTGAACGGTTCTGTTGACGCACCTTCACAAATTTGTCTTAGTGTGCCAAAATAAGAATCTTTCTCTAAAACACTTTCAAACCTTTCTAGAACACAAACATTTTTTGCGTCTTCTACCGCGCATAGCTGTGCGTGAACATGTTGCACTATTTGCAGAGATTCCACTAACGATTTTGTAATTTTGATATTACCTCCACTAGTCCGAAGTAATTGTTCTGAATAGTTTTTGAGTTCGTTTTTACCTGACTGTCTTGAAATTTCGACTGGCTTTCCTTGATAGCCGCAGCTTCCTTTGGATCGAATTGTAAAACCACGTTCTTAATATTCTCAAAATATTTATGATAATAAAACGCGGCCTGTAAGCCTGTAACCATGTTCCCCAACGTGTAAGAATAGGTTCTGGTGGCTCAGGCGTACGGGGCCACAGTCTGTGAAATTTGCGAATACGTTTTGGGAATTTGACAAACACTGCTTTTGTATGCTCTATTAAAGCGTCTACCTCAGGATAACATTTTCTAATACTATCTGCCACATGACTGAAAGCATTAATTTTACACGTAATATGTAACAAGTTAGCATAATGTTTTTAAGAGACCGGCCTATAGAGAGCATGTTTGCGGTACCATCACTCATAAACATCAACAGTTGGTTTGTTGAAAGTTCAAACTTTTCCAATGTATTTAACACTAACTTTGAAATTACTTCGGCAGTACATTGTTGTACTCGTCTGTAAGCTAATAGAATTGAAGGTGACGATTGATGTGGTTCCATTGCACGTACCATTACATTAACCGCAGAATTTTTTTACAATCTGTTGTTTCGTCCACACATAACCACAGTTTTTTATGTTTCAACTCCGATTTAATTCTTTTTTCAACATGTTCACGAGCAGCTGGCACAGTTCTTTGTAACGATGTCCGACTTGGTAATTTTCAGTTCTAATATTTATTCCAAAAGAAGACATATGCTTCCTTGTCTAGTAAATTAAACGGGAGATTACATGCAATAAAGGTAACACATAAATTAAATTTAAATTTGTCATAGTGTCGTGTGCAATTTTTTTTTTTTGGAATGCTGTTTACTATTTACGTGACGTAGACAATCCCTTTTGGACCAACACATTAAAGGGATATTACAAACTACACATTGAATTTTAACGCCATAGTAATTTAGGTCATGCATTTCGGCTATGAATTCTGTAACTTTGCCCAACGTTGGTCGTTTTCGCGACGTAGGCAACATTTTTAAAACAAACGTAGAACTACGAAATAATATTTACGGCAGCGTACATGTATACACAACAGATCTGGTTGAGACTCGCAGTTATACTGAGGGTTGTATCAAACCTCCGCCACTGCCCGTTGGCGCTAGTGAGCAAGACTACTTATCAGTGCAATACTTGCCTGTATGGTTATGGATCAGTTGTTGGATCATTGCATCAGCTTACTCGCATATGAATCACCGTTCTTCTTTAAATATGTTGATGATCTCGTCACTGCTATACCTTCCGTGTTTGTGGAAACTACATTTTCCATTTTCAATTGATTGTAATGTCTTGTCCATATCTAATTCAAGCAAGAATGAAATGTTAAAGGAGTCAGATAAGTTCGCAATTTGTGAAATAACTCAAATTCATTTAACGAGTGTTTTGAGTTAACTGCGCAATATATTTGATCTACCGATACTTTCTTCTTGTTGGGTTCTCCCTTTAGTCTGTTTGATGGCAATATTACGAAAGCTCTTAGCTTTGAAGCAATACTGCGGCAAAGGTGAGCTGCGTAATTGTTAATGAGAACATATTCCGTTGAATGCGCGCCATAACACTGTACACGGGAGAGCTTTTAATGCATTTTATGTATTGGACGTGCTTTGCGATGTATTCATAGAATAGCTGTATTCCTAGCGTATCCTAGCTAATATCGTTGCGTAAAGTATAATACATTTTATTACTATTGGTGTTTATTCTTCCTCCAACAGCAGTTTGTTTAGGAATTTCATATTCACAACAATCACCTACTTTGGAATTTCGTTATGCTGCTTGGGACACCAGACCTGTACTTTTTGACCCGTTAATAATAACAGTCATAATCTAAAAGGCACTTAAGATAACGTTAAACTATAAAAAAAGTTACAGATACAATTGTATTTCTATTATTTTTAATTTGTTTTATTATTTTAATTGCCTATTTATGCACAGCAATCGAATATCTATCATGACAACGTCCCACCACGTTAATGTTAAAGAAACCTCAAAGAGTCTAGCCTTAATTAAAATATATTAAGCAACACGGCAAAATATTATATAAATTTCCTGCGCATCCACCAATAATTCGACATATTTAGTTTAGTGATTGATAAGAAATTGTTTTAGAATTTGCTCAGGTAAGACAGCTTACAAGGAAACATCGGCAACCCGAGAGTTTAGATTTTGATTAAACACTTGAGATTGAAAGAGTATCTTGGCATAAAAACACCATTTTTTGGCGGCTGAATCACCCGATTTCGAGGCAAAACACCCTCCAAAAATTTACACAATTTTAAAATTTTTGTAAATATCTCGGAAACTATAACAGATATATTTTTTCTAGAATATAATAATTACTATATGTATAATAGTATTATTTACAATCATATCAATATAATCATTATTGTTGTTATTACTATGTTTATTATTATTACTATTACTATTATTATTAGTCTAAATTTATTTTTGGTGAATTAAAAATTTATATTTGTTGTAGTTTCTAAGATATTCATAAAGATTTAAAAATGGTGCAAATCTTTGGAGGGGGCAATACTCCGACGTCAGGCGATTCAGCCGCTATGAAATTATGTTGTCAAAGTGACGCGCAAGTTTCGTTGAAAAAGCATTAGTATAGGTTATGCCTACTGGAAAATAATTTCTCTTTGTACAAAGACAAACTATCTTAACCCATGGTTCCATTGTTTACATTAAAAGTCTTCACAGGTGCTTTGTGATGCATGGAAAGTAATTTCCATTAGGTTGCCAGAGTGATACAGAGAATATATAAGTGGCTTGTAGACCAAAGAAAAGTTGGCTTAGAGTAAACTGATACGAAGTCGTATAATCTTCATATATAATTATATAATTGACCGATTGACAGCGGGGCAGCACCATCGGTTTAATCTGGGTTTTGCGAAGTACAGGCGAAAACATCGACGTCTCGTAATCATACGGTTTTCTGGCTTTTACGAGATAAGCGAGATATACCTGCGTATAATTTCCGTATATCCGTTTTGCCAAGATTGTAAAAATAACACGAGTCCGTAAAGAACGTCGCGTTTTCTTTCTTTCCCGTATTTTAACGAAATTATAAAGTTATACAGATCGTTGCACAAAGTCCGTAAACCAATGTTAAACTATTTATGTCATTATCTTGAAACCGAACGTGTAAATATTCAAATCTATGTACATTTTGCAATTTTCCGTATAAATGCCCGGAGTTTATTTCGTATATCACTTTACTGCTTAGATTCTTTGTAGATTTTAACAAATCTAAAGTTTTATTTTTAATTTTTGTAAAATGCCGAGGATAGTATGTTATTTTATTATGTTAAAGAATTTTAATTTGTTTTCTGTTTTATGTAAATAAATTTGGTTAAATGTTACTTACTTTTTTGATGAACCTCTGGACATAGGAGCTTATCATTCGGGAATATTCTTCAATGTACACCGTACTTGATTAAGATCGCAAATCACACCCTTTTTCTCAGTCACTAAAACCGCAAACAACTTTTATTCTCCAAATTAGTAAACACGTGGTGTTTATTTATTTCTCGACAGCCGATAGTGTTCTGAGTAAATATTTTTGATACGCCTGGCAACATCCCGTGGTAGAAGTTCGAGCTGTGTTACAAAGCCAATAACATAGTGCATCTGTAGCCTATAAGTACAACGAGTAAAAGAATGTACAGTAAGAAAAATCACATATCACATATCATTTTCCTTTTTACATGGACCGACGCAACTTATACATTTCATTGACTAGCGAGCTATAAAGAAAGATATTCTTTCGTCTAGAGAAGATATACGCACGTTTACCGTTACAGTGTTAAATTTTAGATTATAATTGATAGCGATGAAACCATAGCAATGAAAGCTTAATTCTTAATGCATTTGGCCTATGGATCCTAAAATAAATTCCTTTTGCGTTTTGAAGAAAATCTGAAGAAGCCTCGATTCAAATGAATCAATTAAAGTATCGGCTTTGCACTAACGAAATTACTCACCAATGCGTCGGTTTAATACTTCAAAGAACTGTAATTTTCTATCGCCGCATGGTTTTACGAAGTGAATCAAAATTTTTTTTAATATTGCTTAACATAGGCTTACTTTAAGTTACATGCTAAGACTTGAGAAATAAATATAAATTTGTATTAACAAATTGAAGGCTTTTTGACGGGAGACCTGGAAAGAAATATTAATCCAGCAGCAGAGGTGTTTGCTGTTCTGGTTTGCTCAACCTAAAAGATTGTTTTGTTATTAACAAATAAAATTAATTGCGGCTTCTTGGAGATGTTTTTATAGTAACAAATATTTCGAAATGTTTTGGAAGCCTCCCCAAATTCTAGTCCATTCGCAGCTGTTTTATTTATAGATAAGATCGCTGGAAAATAACTCGGCGCAATTTTAAATATATTACGTGACTGTTTGATAAAGCGCGCAATCAAGTGTGTTCCCCTAAAAATCCGGACGACGCGAGATATTGAACAGATACCCCGTAGAACGGAAGTAGGAGGAGAAGAGCGATTACCGCTATATACACATCTCCACCTATATGCCTTCGTTTGAAACGTACGTATAAGACGCATACGGAAGATAGGAAAATCGAATTTCCCTATTTCGCGTTTAGGAAACTTAAATGGCGACACAAGCTTGTCGTTCCCCGTACGCCTTTCTCTTATACGGAAAGGCATATTTTTCTTTTTATAGACGTATTTACAATAAAAGTTTGTCGCTAAAGTCGATTCTTTTTTTGCGCGCTCCCCCGCGTTACATATTTAAACATAAATTGGAAAGGTTGGGTTCTTGTTCGTCGGTAACAGGATGAACACGAATTTATCTACTTGATTTAAATGTTGTGTAGTAAAATAAGTGGAGAATATATGGCGTGTCTCACTAACAGTGGGCACCGGCAATATCTCCGAAACTACAACAGCTATAGTGATGCGAAATTTTTTTTCATAACTAAAGTGGCAAAGGGAAATTTAATGAAAATATTTTTAAATTCCAAGCATGGCCGCTAGAAGGCGCTGTTTGTAGGGTCGACAGTAAATTTTAAATTAGCCGGTAAAAATTCCAGGATTAACTATGATTTTAAATGCTTTATTAAAAAGCTTAGTTAATTACGCAACACTTTGATTAAAGACGTTTTGTCATATTGTGAATAATGAGTGTAGTAGGCGTTGCCGAATCATGTAAAACTAAACCTGCTATAACGTCTGCAGTTTTTACCCGAATTAAAGAAATGTGGTCTTGTTTGAAAGGGCATTCAGCGCTATTTTAGACGCGGCAATTTGTGCCCCCCCGTTAATGTTTAAAAAATGTACCAGATGGCGTTATTCCCAACTCTACAAGTTTTTCTCAATTATCTCCAAAAATTCAAATGTAACAATATGCTTTCCTTATGTTGTGTTTTGACAGACTAAAGTAGTGGCGAAAATCGCGTAGTTTTATGTTTTTTCTTTTTCCGGAGAACGAAAACAGCCCATTATCAGTAATAATTTCCCTATCAGTTACAAATATCTACTTAATAATATCGAGATGTATTTTAGTTGGCCATGAAACAAAGGAATGATAACAATAGCAAAATGGAGCAGTCACAAAATAAACAAATAAGTGACAACAATGCAAAACGAAAACAGTACTAGTACTACATAATGTAGTACTACTAGAAATGGAAATAAACAATTTAAATTTATTTTAAATGTGCAAGCTATTTACTGTCATTATTTATACACAGATTTAGTTTACGATGAGTGCTAATAACTGCTACTTTGATTTCTACTCTTCGTAGGCTGGTGATAGCATCAAGAATCGGTTGAATCATATCAGCTTTCGTTGTAGGACGTGTTTGGTAAACTAGATCGTTTATCCTTCCCCATAAATAAAAGTCAAACACAGTCAGATCTGGGGATCTAGCTGGCCATGGAAAAATAGATTCTCTTCTCTCTCTAGTCACGGACGATTCGTAAATAACGAGCTGGACAGCCGTCATGCTGAAACCGCCGTGTTTTTCGAGTTTCCAATGGAACATCTTCTAAAAGTATTAGTAATTCGTTACGTAAAAAGTTTAAATATGTTTCGCCGTTTAAGTTGCCTTCAAAAATAAATGGTCCAATAACTTTATCACCCAAAATGCCACACCAAATATTTATAGTCCACCTATGTTGATAATCAACTTCTCTCATCCAATGAGGATTTTCTTGGGACCAATAAGGCATTTTATGCAAATTTACCTGCCCATCGCACACGCGATGTAGGAAGGCAGCATCTTTATGGTCAAAATCTGTATCCGAAAGGACTTGATGTAACACCATACAGTATAGGTGTAACGTATTTTCTATTAGGACGCGATGAATTGATGACTTACTTGTACCTGCAACGGAAGACATTTCTCTAGTGCCTGTGTGAGGATGAGCTTCAACATATGCAAGAACATTTATCACGTTACCTTCAGTTCTAGCTACACGTGTTCTGGTAGGATTTTCACGAGGTTGAACATACCCTGTTTCACATAATCGTGTCGTCAAGCGTTAGAATACTTCTCAGCTGAAATGTTTTCTTTCTTGATACTTAACGGCATATTCACGTTCAGCAGTACATGCATTTTCAAAACGTTGAAAGTACACTGCAAGCATGTTATATGCCTCTGCATTAGAAAACGAAATTTTTCCTCATTCAACGGCTAAGCAGCGATCTTTAAAGGCAAGTGCGCACTAAAATTCTATGTACTCGTCACAACTGTCAAATAAATAATTGTTTCCATAACATGCTAAATTCTGCTATTGTACTCAAATCATACTAGATTTTGTTACCTTTATTTGAAAAGTGATCAAAAACAAATAGTCATATTGAACTAATATTTTGTGTAAAAGAGTAATATTTAACGTTATTTTGTTTCATACCCAACTAATATAGGTTCCAACATTGTTAAGTAGGTATTTGCAGCTGATAGGGAAATTATTACCGATAATGGACTGTTTTCGTTATTATCTGGAAAAAGGAAAAAAATATCACTACGCGGTTTTCGCCACTATCTTAGTCTGTGAGAACTCTTCAAACACAACTTAAGAAAAGCATATTGTTACATTTGAATTCTTAGAGATAACTAAGAAAAACACGTACAGTTGAGAATAACGCCATCTGGTACATTTCTTGAACATTAACGCGTGGCATAAATTACGACGTCTAAAACAGCGCTGAATGCCCTTTCAAACAAGTCCACATTTCTTTAATTCGGGTAAAAACTGCAGAAGCTATAGCAGGTTTATATTATATGACAAAACGTCTTTAAGCAAAGTGGTGTGCAATTAACTAAGCTTTTTAATAAAGTATCTAAAATCGTAGTTAATTCTGGAACTTCTACCGACTAATTTAACATTTACTATTGACCCTACCAACTGTTCCCCCTAGTGGTCATGTTTGGGATTTAAAAATATTTTCATTAAATTTCCCACTGCCACTTTAGTTATGAATTTTTTTTTCCCATCACTATAGCTATTGTAACTTGCAAGATATCGCCGATTCCTACTCTTAGTGGGACACGCTGTATATACTTAAGTTGTATTATTGCATGTAAAATAGAGGAAAGGCCGTCCAAATCGTTACGCATGTCTTTTAGATAGTCGTTTCACATCGATAAGACGCGCTTGTAAATGTACTTGTACTTATTATAGTGATAACAAGGTTTACATATTATCCTTGCAGTGGCAGTTGCCAGTATAAATTATAAAACACTTACATATATAAATAACTCACAAATATAATTTTAGGATTTGCACGTCTCTTGTGCCTTATGTTTCTGTTTACCTGGCGTGTTATCCCCTGGAAATAAATTTCCGTTAATTTTAATGGAATTGTTCCATGTCGCTAGAATCTTGAAACCCTCTTTCTACCTGTCTAGATGGGTTGAGACGAAAGCACAGTAAATCTTCATTTCAGGGAGTCAGGCACTATAAGAAAGTACACAAGCTTTTCTTTCTGTTTCTCGTAAGTAATGTGTGTTGTCTGCTCTTAATTCGAATGAAATAATATCTGCGGAACATTAAATTAGAAATTGGGTTAATGAAGCACGTACAATTGTTATTAAGAAACATCAGATTATGTGACGTATTTATAACTGAAGTTATGCAGTATCAACTCTTATTATTGAAACAGATCCTTTGGTACTGATATGTTTCTTGTAATTACTAAATTGTTCATATTAAGCTGGTATTTTTTCATGATAAGTTAAGTAGCAATGATTAAACCTCTATTTAAAAGACGAGACCCTAATAATTATTGTCCTATACCTCCGCTTAATACATTTTTGAAAAATGTTAGGTACTTACTTTTTAGTAGGTAAATAAAATTCTTTAATACTCGTAACCCCTTAAACAAACTTCAATACGATTTTACTAAGGGGAAATCCGTTTACAAGTGTGGTTACCTATTCTAACTCATTTATGACTCTGATTTGAAAGTTAGTGTGTTGACATTTATAGTTGCAATTTTCTGGTTTAAGGCTCGTTCTTCTTCGGGTTAAAAGTCTGAAATACTTTTAAATAAAGAAAAAGTCCCTCTAAGCTCCAAACTCGTTAGGATGACTAAATAAAAGGGTAAAAGCTAGTATATTTTAGGTAGCCTGTGCCTGGTAGCAAGACTACAACTATGGTTTTCACTCTAAGGGATGGTTCTGGTCACAGTCTATTACCCTCCGGCCCAGTCACTGAGAATAATAGATAACATAAAAATGTTTGTATGGAATCATTTAGTAAACTTCTGGTTCTTACTTTTCCCTGTTTGTTAACATTTACGTAAGTAACGCACTCTAGCTACTTACGTAAAGTGAAGCTTACGTATATTCACTACCCATACTGATATTCATAATCACGATACTCGATTAACAATCTACCACGATGTGTTGTATCTCTAGCCCCTCAGCCTTTCAAAAGTGCTGTCAAGGTGCTTCTTTTAAATAAAGTTTTCTCCTCCCTTGAAGAATTTTTTACATGGACATTTCCTTAAGGGAGAAATTTATGGGGCGAAATATTTTTAGATTCTATTTTTATATTCACACACTTTCTCACTTTGTCGGTCTTACATTCCGTCTGTATTATAGTTGTATTTGTATTTATACTACATATGTTGTGTTGTAATGTTGGTGTATTTTCTCTACATCTATCACACTTTGTACCCGACTGATATAAATACATACATTACGCACTACACCAATAAGCATATTGTTTTATTTATTTACTATTTATAGAATAGACAAATTTCTAAAAAATATTGTATATGTTGTATACAACTAGAGTTGTTGTCAATGTTTGGAGCAATATTAAGAAACGAAACTAAATAAATACCTAGTGAAACTAAATATACGAGGGTAAGTCAAATATTATCTACACTTTCGCCATAACAAGCTTTGAAGGTTATCGTAGTGGCGGCCGCTTGCGCATGCGTTGAGTTGGCGCCTCTGTGGTAATGTGTGCGGAATTTAATCACGATCGCGTCATTTGTCTGCTAGCTACAACAGCATAAGGATGTCAGGTCCGCTATTAGTTTGCACCAAAGAGGAACAACGAGCAGTAATCCGATTTTTGTGGTCAGAGGGTGTGAAAGGTGCTGAAATTCACCGGAGACTTGTCACAATACGGGGACAGTGCTTTATCTCGTAAAAGGGTTTTTTTGTGGATCGAAATGTTTCAAAGTGGCCGCACGAGCGTAACACAAAAGGAGGGAGCTGGACGGACGTCAACCTCGACCACCTACGACAACATTCAGCAAGCTCAGAAGATGGTTACAGCAAATAGGCGAGTCACCATAGGTGAAGTTGCATCTTCTTTAAACATCAGTCACGGTTCTGCCTATCAAATTATACACGATGAACTCAAATTTCGTAAAGTGTGTGCGCGATGGGCACCACGAATGCTTACCGCAGAAAACAAAACCAAACGCCAACGCTTACTGGATCGCTTCAATGCGGAAGGCGACGCATTTTTAAGCAGAATAGTGACCGTTGATGAAACGCGGGTTCATCACTTCGAGCCCGAATCAAAACGCCAGAGTATGGAATGGAAACACCCAGGATCCCCTAGCACGAAAAAATTCAAGACCTCGCCATCGGCTGGGAAGGTGATGCTAACCGTGTTTTGGGACGAAAAAGGCCCTATACTGGACGACTACATGGACAAGGGGACTACCATAAATAATGCGAGGTACAGTGATTTGTTGTCGAATAAGTTGAAACCAGCAATTCGAAACAAACGCCGTGGTCTATTCTTAAAGAATGTTTTGTTGTTGCAAGACAACGCCCGTCCGCACACGGCCCATCACACCATAGAAACTATCAACAGGTTGGGCTTTGAGACCCTGGAACACCCTCCCTACAGCCCTGATCTCGCTCCCTCAGACTTTCATCTCTTTGGACCGTTCAAGGAAGCTTTGAGAGGTCGTCGATTTGCCTCAGACACAGACGTTTGGGATGCGGTGCAAAAGTGGCTTCACGACCAACCGAAAACCTTCTACCAGGAAGGCATACGGAAGCTTGTGACTCGCTAGACCAAGTCGAAAAATAGTGTATCTGTTGTACACTTATCTTTGTTTAATACAGTTGTAGAACTAAAAGTGTTAGTAATTTTTGACTTAGCCTCGTATTAAAACATGAAAACTTATAAACGGCAACAAAGATAAAAATTAGAAACAAAACGAATATACAAATCTGGTTAGTAGGCTTCTGCGGTCGCCAGTAACACTATACTCTTGGTTTCCGGGTTGGAACCGTGTCGTTGTCGTATCTTTTGCCGACGTTTCGTCCACACTCTTATGGGACATTTTCAGGACTGTTACTGCCTGAAGACTATTCAATCCGGAGAGTTTTATATAGGGATTATTTCCGGTCAATGGAGCGGAAAAGTTATGGATCAATGAAGCGTCGCGGTTGCTAGGAGGTTTAGTATGTTGGGATTTCCACGTATAAGGGGTAGTTATCTTTGCGATTTAAATTGTTGGGATGTTTGGAGATCTCTATTGATTCACGGATTTTTCTACTATAATAGTGAGGGTTGCGAGATAAGATGCAGATAAAGTTAAATTGAATTTGGTGGCCAGTTTACAGTCTGTGCACGCAACAACCGCGTGCAACTCTCGTGCTCAGTAAAACGGTTTGTTTCACTAATGTACACACTACCGCAAGAATATGAAATCTGGTTGATACCAGGGGCGTCCAGAAGATTACGGCTGAAGCTACGGCAACGACGCGGTTCCAACCTGCAAACCAAGAGTATAGCGAATATACAAAGTGTTTGCTAGAAAGTGTTGGAAGCCATAACTTTCTTTATTGCTTGATTTTAATCATTTGAAATGCAAATTAAACCATGTAACGCCCGTAAAAAGAGTTTGCCATTAATTTTTGGCTTCACCGATAGCAAACTTTTTTTTTCTCAAGCAGGAATATATATCTGTCTCTATCGTCTTTGCTTAGCATTCTGTACTTGCTGTTCATGGAACTCAATATAGAGCAAGAAAAATAAAATGTATGGTAGGGGAAGTCACAAGTGTGTAAAAACAAGAAGGAATGCATATTTGTTACGCCTCACACGTTATTTTTTCTATAATTTTAAGTTTTACAAAGCACATATCTTTCCTATCCCGTCTCCCTCCTCAGCTCCTAAAGCAAAAAGTCGGAAGTACAATATGGGATGCGAAAGAGATAAGTAGAAAGAATGTCCATCCTGTATATTTTTATAGTGCAACAATCACAATAAAAGCAAGAGTCATAAACATTTTCAAGCGGTGACTATATACTGCATACTGAATCACGGCCAAATGAGATGCGCGTAAATGCAATGATAGATGATGGAAGCGTCCGGAAGTAGATACTTTACCACCAACAGCTTCAGCTAGCAGGAAACTGCAGGCTGAAGTTTTCCTGTTAGACGTAAACTTCTAAAATATATGGATGGAGTTTAGTAGCCGCGATCTTGAGGGAAATTATCTGCAACACGAACATAGATTATTTCGTCTGTCGATAAGTTCTAGAGCAGGTTACTGCAATGACAGTTATGTAGATTTGTAGTTTAGTACAATTGACATTTGTGTAGCACACCATCCTCAGAATGCGGTATGTTAAACTTTGTACGAGAACACAAGAAAATATTTCGGATTCTAATTAACCATTTCGAATAAGCAGCGTTTCAAGTAATTATTTTAGGTGCTCGGCTACAAATAACATTCTATGGAGGTGGAAAGATCATCAGAAAATTAGCAAGATAAAACTGCTGTGAGGAATATCAAGCTTTTTACTTTATTTTACTTTTATATATGTGCTGACAAATAGTAAATTATTTTCATGCTGGTTTAGGATAAAAGGCAATATCATATCACTACCGAATTATTCCAAATAAATTTCCCGCGCTGTATATTGATTGTACAAGTACTGTAAAAGCTCTGCAGATATGACGTTGGTCGAACCTATATTCAACATCTTTGAAAAGTTCTAGTGCGTCGGAAAGTTATAATGAAAATACGAACCGCCCTAAACTTCACATGTGGATGACATTCAATCCAAATCAAGAGGATCTGAAGAACAGCGTAAATATTACATTTTCGATCGAGTATTGGCCGTAAATACAGCATATTGCAGTGATTTTAATCAACAGCTTTATCAAAATCTAAATAACTTTATGTATATTAATGTATTTAGTTGAAGACGCTCGTGAAAGGCTTCTCGAAGGAAAGTCAACAAGTCCTTCTCTTAAAGTACATAGTAGTGATACTACAAATATGATGAAGAAATATGCTTGAAAATTGTTAATTGGTGGCGTGATTTCAACTGATCTATGAGTCTCGTTTTGCAAATTGATGGCGTAGTCACATTTATGACATTTTGTCAACTTTGTAAAAAATTAACTAAAGTAATGTACAGGATACCCTATTAAGAAAATGGCACTTACCTCATTAGCAATTCAGCACCACATATGCCCATATGCATTGATGAAATAATGCTTTTTGCAAATATCGACTTTTTAAAGAAACCCAAATAACTCATAAATCCTTAGTTTTAAGATAATAGTGCTTTATAACATTTTCCATGGGAATTTAACGAGGATAGCATGCATGTTCAATTTAAAAAATACAAGTTTGGTCAACTGCAAATGGCCTACATCTACAGTTATAAAAAAAGTTCAGATACACTCGTTCATCTGTAAACAATTTTCAAAAAATGCAGCTATTTCAGATATGGTTAGAGATAGGAGCATAGTTCCTTGATCAAACACCTGGAAATTTAACTAAGAATTCAAAAACGTAATAATATATAGTGTTCCATTTAAAATAAGAAAGTTGGCAGCTACTTTCATACATATCTTCGGAAGTGTTAGGATTATTATCATTCAAAATTGTCGCAAATTATATATTAAAAGACACATTGTATGACTCCTCATTTTGGTAGAGAAATGTTCTGGTAAAGCGATTTCGTCAATGTGATTTTAACTTATTATACAGACATTACAAAAAAATTAAATACAGGAAATAAACTAAATATATTATGCCAAAATATACAATGTATTACTAATAAGCTTGATGAGATTACATTGTTTCTAGATACATGTAACTGTGACATACATGTACTTGCGCTTACTGAACATTGGCTACACAAGTCTAATGTTTCGCAAGCCGTGATAGATGGATATTTGATGGCATCCTGTTTCTACCGTAGCAGCAGAAAACACGGTGGTCGTGTTCCGGTTCGCAGGGAGATTTCGTTTTCGAAATTAGTTTACCTGAGAGACAAAAGCATTGAATAAGTGACTGAATGTTCCGTTATAGAATTAAAGAATGAAAAAGTAGTTATTGTTAGTGTATATTGAAATATCTTTCTCGGGGGTTTTACTCAAATTTTGTTAAATTTTCTAATTTAACTCTAATAAATGATTTTTGTAGGTTCGGGGGTATCCCTAAATACCCTTGCGGCAATTTTGAATGAATTTCCAACTCAGTAAAATCAAATTAACGAATTTTTAAGATTTTAAAAATTAACTAACCTTTAAACTGTATATACTGTTATATACCCACTACAGGAACTGCCTGCTCTGGATATTCAACCCTATTTACTTCTCTAATAATGACTTTGAATACACAACGAACACTTATCTTTGGATTGGATTCAAGACAAACTTTGATTCAACCAAGGCCGAATAAAGATTGATGAAAATTTAGGGCGTCGTTCCTCTTTCTTTTATTTTAAATCGCGAAAGACCGGCGATTGTTTTCTTTCACAGCCAATTTTGATAATTTACCCAAATAGAAACTAACTTTTTGATGACTTTTTTTCAAATGATATTAGCATTCGAGAACGAATGCAGTGACTTAACCGGGAGGTTGTTTGTTGATGATTCTGTGGTCCGACCTGTCACCAACAAGCTTTAAAAAAGAAAATCCACTGCTAATTTACAGAAATCTTTCAGATAAAGATTTAATTGATGAAATATTATCTGTTGTGCTTTGCAATTTATGCTGTTGCTTGTTCCAGACGATTTCTACATTCATTTGGAAGAAATAAGTGAATAGAAAAATTAATAAACGAGTAGATTTGTCCATGATACCCCACACTCGTCATTATCTGGACTTATAATTAAATTCTACCGTCGTCGCCCCAAGGACGGTTGGCTGAGGGGGGATGGTAATGAAGAAATTTCCAATTATCCCCGCAAGAAGGATATTTGGTTGCCAACGAGTGGCCATACTGACATTTGGTCAGTACCGAAGTGACAATCGAGTGAAGTTGTTGTTGTCGTAGATACAACGTTGAACATAACATAACAATATAGACCACCTACAGGTGATATTAATACTTTTTTTGGAACGTTGGAAGATATTCTACACTATATTTTTCAACATAAAATTGCCTACAATGTCACTATTTGTGGGGACTTCAATATCAATTTTGAAAGGAAGAAAAATCCTGCGGTAAAGCAGTTCTGTGATATTACAAGTTCTTATAATTTAAATATGACTATAACGTCTTCCACTAGGGTGACGGACAAATCATCAACCACCATAGATAATATACCGTTATGTTCTATATTTACGACAACAACAGCATCGGCTGTCAACCTCTGAATGAGTAGGAGGGTCAGGTTAGCCACTCGTTGGTAATTAAATATCTTTCTTGCGGGGAAAAATGAAAATTTCCCAATCACCATCTCCCTCCAGCAAACTGGCTGTGGAGCGAGGACATTATATTAAAAATATAAGTCCAGATAACGACAATCGTAGGGTAACATGGACAAATCTACTCTTCAGTTAATTTTCCTATTCACGTAATTGGTCCAAATTCATGTAGAAATCGTCTAAAATAAGCAACAGCGTAAATTGAAAGGTATTTTAAACATTATTTCATCAATTAAATCTTTATCTGAAAGTTTTAGGAAAATCGCTAGAGATATTTCACGTTTAATACTTATCAGCCAGCTGTAGGTCATAGATATTGCCTACTGTCAGCTGGAACAAATGTTACTGAACAGTCAATAACCTTTCTGAGCTGCGAGTTGCAAAGTGTTCTTACCATGTAAGTTATCTTTAGTATAGAATTTTCTTTTCTTTTCTGTCGCCTTAGTTTTAGTTTGAAAACCTGTTAGATAGTTAAGTTTGGAGCAGCACCATCAACTATTCTGATATGTGGATGCGACTTAATTTTGTTATATACTTTGTCTTATTTTTATTTTACAGTTTTTTTTTTGTATTCTTTGGTAGGCTATTGGAAGAACGCTAAACTGGTTATTTTATAAGTAAAGCGTGACAAACGGTCGCACCCGCAGAGGCGCCGTGAAAGGAGCTGTGTTTACCATATACATGCAAGGAATCGAATGGACGTTCGGTTATTATCGGTTGATCGGTGTGCGTGTACTATTTATAATGTTCGAGAAACTAATGGAACCGTCCGGGGCGTACCGTGCAAAAATAGACACAGTATTAATAAAAAAATAATAGATTGTTACCTTTTATTGGCGTATCGATGACCACTGCGATAATGTGCGACTGCCATGGTACGCCGCGTAGTACTGCAACATAAGCAATGCTTCCATTGTCGATTCGGTCAGGTCTCGACGACGGTCTGAAAACACTCTCGTATACTTTGTAAATGATCGTTCAGCATCCAATGAAGTAAGATTTGCGAAATTCAAATACCCCTGTATCTCTTCTGTGTAGTCTTGAATTCCAGATATAGATCGAATCTTTTCTAAATCCGGATTTTTATTTAAAACTGCACGAAATTTTTGCGCGCCATCTACTCCTATAGTATCCGTCAAGCTTTCTAGAGCGGCTGCTAAATTGTTGATGTTATCTAACGAGTCTTGTATAGATAAGTGAGTATTTTCTAACTGCGAAATAGTTTGTGTCACTACAGAATAGTTTATGGAAATGTCATCTATTTCTTTTCGAACGTCCGAATCGGAAAAAAGTTGCTGACTCTCGCGAACCGCTTGAGAATTAGAAGAATTAAGTTTGTAAATGACATCTTTCACTGGGGAATAATATTTGCGATAGTCAGATACTGCCTCGATCCATGTTCCCCATCGCGTCAATACAGGCTGTGGTGGTAGCGGAATTTGCGGATACAATTGCTTGAATACGCGGATATGTTTGGGAGATTTCACAAACTCTTTTTTGGTAGTTGATATTAAACCATTCGCCCTAGAATGTCACGCTTTATTTATAACTATACGGCGAAATAGTCTTTTTGGTATTATGTTATTATAAGATTATTGTTGTTCACCTATACTGTAAATATTACTACTTCTGTTTTGTATCTTTTTATTGTAATTCTATATGTTTATATGCAAATACCAATAAACTCTATTATTATTATTATTATTCTTGTGAAACTACCGAATATGTAGATATAAATATATTAAAATTCCTTTCATATAATATAAACTAACCTTAATTAATGTGTGCTAATGCCCTCTTATGCGTGTGGAACAATGTGTTTACTATAAGTTGGTTAACTTGTAATTGTACCCTAACAAGATAGCCAATTCGAGGACAGTTAATCATCAAAATCCTGGAACTAAGCAAATATAGGTATAAATATCGCAAAATGTTTAGTCGATATTCTCTAACATCAAATTACGCTTTATGTAAATTCGGGAATACGGGATGTTCGTAATTTCGCTTGAGGATCGTGAATATCTTCCTAAAGACAATGTATCCAGAGATGTCTCGATTTAGAACAAATACAATACTCATGAATAAATCATGAACAACTTTAGTTTGCCTGTATAAGTTAGATTACTTTGTGGCTTTGGGCACCTAAATACGCGACTATATTACTAATTTCGCAACTCGAATTGTGTACCTAAGGGATAAATGCTATTTATTCCTTTCGAGACATTTCCGGTTTGTTATCTCTGTTTACTTTTGTTGTTTACCTGTCGCTATAATACTTCAGTAAATATCGTCGCTAAAGTGCTGCTGAAATATGTTGCTAAAATATCCATATAAGCTTGATAAATATATTTCGTAATAGTAACTGTTCTATCCCAGTTCGTTAAGGTGTTAATGTGTTACCGCGACACAAAACTCTACGAGTAGTTCTAATACCATACATTACTTTTCTAAAACACGATTATATTTTGTGTCATGTATAGTCAGTAGCTGTGTATGCACTCTGTTCATAATTTGCAGTGACTCCAATAATGATAACGATCTATTTTGTAATTGGTCTATTGCGTCAGCTAATCCTTTATAGTAGCTACGAATATTTTTTAAATCTGTGGCTATCAAGGAAAGCCAGTCGAAATTTCAAGATAGTCAGTCAACTATTTAGAAAAATTACTTCGGACTGATGGAGGCAATAGAAAAATTACAAAATCCTTCGGTGTCGTTAGTGGAATCTCTGCAAATAGTGCAACGTGTTCACGCACATCTATGCGCGGTAAAAGACGCGGAAAATGTTTGTGTTCTAGAAGATTTGAAAGTGTAATAATATGTAGCGAGTTCTATTTAAAATAACAAATTGACAGCTACTTCTGCTGTAACCAGAAGTCTTGGACGATTGAAAATATTTTAGTTCAATAGTATACGTAGGCTTTAGTACATTATCAAGTTTTCAGGCTTTTCCAACGTATACTGTTTCATGTATTGATCGATACAGTTCCTCGTGAGACACCTTGTATAGTAACGGTGCCCTCAACACCTCTTTCCTCGTATAAGATGTTTTAAGAAAAACTAAGAATACTGTTATTATTATTATTTAGTAGGATGCGGATTTGTGAGCCTGTATAAAAAAATTGTGCATCAAAGGTATAATAGATTATAAAACGATATCTATGGCGCTACAATGTCTTTAAATGCATCATTAAAACATTTTCAGTTCTGCTCAATGAACTTAATAAATTAACATAGATGCTACGAGTCCATGTGCTTAATTGAATGTAGAACAAGTCCATTCAATTGAGTTCAGTGTATTTCGATAGTTTTATCAGCATCGCCAGGCCCCTCACGTACCCGGCACAGCGTGTCTCCGCATCGAATTTAGTGTAAGCTATCTTATTAAAGCTTATTTATTTTAGAACTCCATTCGTACTTTTGTCCTCTGACGCTTTTTGCTTCTCCGGAGGCGTCATCGGTTGCGACTTACTTAAAACTAAACGTGCCTTTGTATCGTTTTCGACACAAAGCGGATTTTAAACCCAACGCGTTACAAAGCGCATTGAGACAATTGAATTTACTTTTCGCTTTTTCTATCTCCGTTATCCTGCATTCCTATAATAATGAAAGCCGCATCGATGTAATATTTAACCTAGTATTTACGCTGGACCTCCTGAATGTTTTCTTGCTGAGCGCTTCCAAAATCGATGTTGCGAAATTATACACACAGGATAAATACGTGAGAGATGTTAAACATTTTTTTAAAGAAGGTGTACTTGTGTGTTTTTCAAAATATTCCTTAAAAGATAAATGTATAGGATAAAGAAGTATTTACATATTAAAGGTAAGTAAATCTTCTTGCTTTAGAAAGCTGATATAATAACATTCTAAAAAAAGCAAAGGTGGTATTTCTACCAAAGTATATGGAGAAATAAAATGTATTTACTTTATTTGCTGTATTTATATTAGGTACATATTTTTTATTTTCTATTCCAACAAAATAAATGGAAAATACATTATATATCTCAGGGAATTTCTAAAAAAATTAGAATTTTGTAAATTAATTAAATTTTTAACTCTTTTGTGGGATTCTGGAGAATTCTTTGATATTTTTTCGGCAATTTTTATGAATTTTTTGATATCAATAAATATGTTAAAATTGAAAACGCAAACTAACCTTGATTTTTACGAAAATGTCATCTAAACTCTATGTTCCTTATGACATTCACAGGAAATCTGCCTGTTCTAACCTCCAACCTTTTTTTCTACCATAAATTTATTCTCTAATTTCTATATCGGACACTTTAAATTGGGACCGCAGCCAAAATACTAGTTAATACGAAGAAAACTTAACCAGGATTGATGAATTTATTGGCGCCCCTTTTCCTGTTTGTTTTAATCGCGATCGCGATTGTTTCTCTCCACAAGAAATTTTGATGATATCTACCCAAATATAATCTAACGAAGAATTTTTGATAAATAAAGTTATGTTTAGAAGTAGCATGAGAGAATGAATGTAGTAACGCTACTAGATGACTCAAACTAAACGAATTTATGCTCTAAAATACAATTAACAATGTAATTATGACAAAATTCACTGACGTTCTACTTAATAACTTTACGATAGATATTTAATTTACGAAATCCTGCTAGAAGTACCTCTAAATTTACCATGTTCTTTGTTGTAGGAGAATTTTACATTAATTTTGAAGAGTTACGAAAGTAAGAAGATGAACTAAAGATGAATAACTTTACCGTTTCTCCACAGCTGTCGTTACCTGGACTACAATAATTTGTAGTACCCCCGCTCCAAGGCCAGTCGGCCTGAAGGGAAATTGTGGCTTCCGAAAAATAGCTTTTATCCGCCAGAGGGAACTTCATATCTATCAGGTGGCTATACTCAATACCCTATACGTTGTAAAGTGACAGCTGATATTTCGGATGTAAATATTTAACATATACAATATACTTTTAATAAACATACTAGCTTTTCTAAGTATTCTTTTATGCTAGAGTTTTTAGAATCTTGTTGCAAGTAAAAATTTAAATTGTAATGATCTCCCCATTATACAAGTAGATGATACCATGAAAACTCATCTGTAGAAGATTCCCTTAGTCTGCTCTTTCTCTTACCTTTTCCTGATTTATTCTCCTGTTTAGTATTTCTATTTATTCTGAATACATCTGATTTCGTATTAGATTTACTTATTTTCTGTTTACATTTGGAGTGAATTTTTTTATTGGAGTTGTTATGTATGATCCGGGCGATTGAAACGCTCTTCTTATTGAATTAATGGTATGTAATTAGATTGAATTAGGTTTAACTTACTTCTTGTTAGTGAGCTGGCTGACAATGAAATGGGACGATTACATATTTCCATACAGGGATCTTAGCCAGCTCATTTAGGCTACCAATAATACATAGATACTGAAGTGATGTACATTTGTATCGTCGAACGCAGCTGTCATTCGAGCACGTATAGTGTATACATTATGGCCACTCGATCAATATGAAATTCCCTCTAGCGGCTATTAGCTCTTTTTTTGGTGGCCCCCACTCTTTCCTAGGCCTACAATCTTCGGAGTGGGAGTGCTAAGTATTTATTTTAACTCCAGCCAACGATGATTTTGGTGAAACGGAGAAGAATCTCCTCTTCTTTTCAATTTCCCCATATCGCAAATCGTGAAATTTAATGAAAAACGTTCCTACAACAAACAACAGCGTAAATTCAGAGGTATTTCGAGCATAGTTTCGTAAATTAAATATCTGTCGCCAAGTAGTTAACGTTTACGTCAGTGAAATATATTATTGGACAGTTGTCATTGAAGTTTTGTATCACAGAGTAGCATAAATTCTGTCATCTAGTCGCGTCAGTTCATTCATTCTCTCATGCTACTTCTAAAAGTAACTCAATTAATAAAAATTCATGGTTAAATTATATTTGGAAGGAATCATCAAAATTTGCTGTGGATAAAACGATCGCCATGGCGTTTAAAATAAAGGGAAAGAGGGATGCCAATTAAATTTCTCACTTTTGGTCAAGCTTCCATAGAGTTAACTCGTATTTTGGCTGCACTTCCAGTTTCAAGTGTTAATATTTCAAATTGTAAAATAAATTCTAGATAGAAGTGAAGGATGGCTGCTAAGAATAGGCAGTTTTCCAGTAAATGTAATATAAACATAGAGTTTATATTCACATCATTGTAAAATTCAGGTTAGTTTTTAATTTTTAGTTTTCATTTCCTTTAAAATCTCATTTGTTGACCTTAAAGTTTGTTCGAATAGCCGAAAAAGTGTCTAAGAACACCTTCGAACCTGCAGTTCATGTAATCAATTCATTTTCGAAAATTTAATTTTTTTAACAATTTTCCACTTTTAAAATATTAAAAAGCTGACGCAATAAAGATGTTTGGTAAATAAAGCGAATATATGCACACGTTGCAGTGTGTTTATTGCCATTATTAGTCTTTTTTGTTTGAAAACGGCATTTGTTGTGTATGCAATGTAATAACTAAAGCCCGGTAACTGGGGAGGGCTGGTCGATTATGACACGACACGACAAATCATCATCACTCAGTTCATTAGTTATTAAGTGTAGTTATTATTTAATGTAGTGCGTTTCGATTTTATTGATACAGACGTAGTTATTAATTGTAGTTTTTAGTGAACATGTCGAAGGCTAAAAAACGACCCTTTCACGACATAGTAAATAAGTTTATTTCTGACTTTCCCGTTGTTGTACAACGGGAGTAAGATAGTTTGTAAAGTGTGCGAAATACATTTGATGTCAAATAAGAAGTGGAACTGTGCGAGACACGTAAATTCCGCACAGCATAGAAAACGAAAATTGGGCATGCCACCGGGAAGTGCATTTTTTTAAATGTAATTCTTATGTTGATAAACTGTAATTTGCCACTAGGCTTACTCGATAAACAACCGTTTAAGGACTTTTGGGACAAATACAATCCCGAGTTGCGGTTGCCAACGGAGAAAACGGCACGTAAGCATGTTGCATTTGTACGCGATGAAGTATAAAAGAAAATGAAACGCATATTGAAAAAACAGTTTCTTTGGTTATGTATTGACGAGACAACAGACTGTAAAAAAAATTCAATTGTAAATATTATGGTACGCATACTATGCCCTAGTAAACTTACGTTACCACTGTTACTAGCTAGCCGAAGACTACAAGAGTGTACTGCTGCAGCAATTACGAAGGTTGTACTTAGTACGTTGGAAAAATTTCAAATTTCAGTTTTGATTCAGTTTATGAGCGCAGCGATAATGCGTTCCGTAGGCCGTTCTCGTCTTGAACATGGTTGCAAGTGTTTACATGTCACGTGTAAAGTGCATGCTTTACATCTTGTGGCAGAAACCATTCGATAATGCTCTCCCGAGGTAGATGCATTAATAGCAAGTACAAAAAAAGTATTTTTGAAATCTCCCAAACGCCTACGATCATTTTACACAGAGTGTCCTGATATTCGTCAACCACCGGAGCCAATTCTTACACGTTGGGGAACATGGTTGCAGGCAGCTTTTTATTATGCTGAACATTTCAAAATAGTAAAAGCTGTTGTTGCACAATTCAATCCTGTCGAAGCTGCAGCTATTAAGGAGAGCCAGTCGAAATTTCAAGATATTTCCGTTGAAACAGATTTAAAAAATATTCGTAGCTACTATAAAGGATTAGCTGACGCAATAGACCAATTACAAAGTAGATCGTTATCATTATTGGAGTCTCTGCAAATTATGGACGGAGTGCATACACAGCTACTGACTATACATGACGCAAAATATAATGGCGTTTTAGAAAAGTTCGAGAGTGTGCTACAGAAAGATCCCGATTTTAGCACACTAAAACAAATTTGTGATGGTGTATCGAATAATCCACTGACTAAGTACAAAGAGTATTTTAATCATGCATGTATAACATCGGTAGATGTTGAACGCTCTTTTTCAAAATATAAACTCATTTTCTCACCACGGCGAACATTGCTCACCGAGACAACTGTGGAAACACATCTAATGGTGTCAAATTTTTGCCACTCTTATCCATATGATGTTAATACTGATAATGGTGCTTCTAGTTTTACTGTTTCGTAGCTAAGGCTGCTTAAAAGGGTGAGTGTTTCACTACTTTTCACATATTATAATTACGTATTAGTTCTATTTTTTTCTATTTTCTTACTATTGTTTTTGTATACTAGGCAGGTACAGCTGTGGCATGGCTCCCTATTACCGGGCTCTAGTAATAACCGTAAAATGTAAACAAAGTAGTTTCTTCAAAAATCTGTTGTACTTAATGCCCTAACTGTAAATAATAATATAATAAATAAACGTAACTTCTTAACAGTGTGGATAGGTTTGTTGAAAAACTTGCACCACCAGCTACGTTTCTACATTTGTCTCGATGAAAACATTTTCTTATTTTTGGAGACCGATCAACGTCTACGGAAGTAACAGGGCCATAATTAAAATAATCCTTGGAGTTAGTTAATAAATCTGCAGATACACCACCGCACATTTGTCTTAATCTCGGATTTAGACGCGACCGTTTTTGCGCCATTTATACTGTGTAGCAATGCATTAACTTCGTCCACGATTTGCACTGATTTTACTAACGACAACCCACTATTTTGCAATTTTTCTATTACATTTAGTAATCGTTTATAATTGTTGCTAATACTTTTTAAATCTGTTTCAACAGAAGTATTTAGAAATCCTTTCTGGCTTTCATTAATAGCTGTAGCTTCGTCAGGGTCGAATTGTAAAATCACAGATTTTACTTCTTGATAATGTTCAGAATAATATTTCTCGTTTTTGTGCCGTACACTATTTATATGTCTTTCACAGTCGCCTTTGTTCCAGCACATTAAAGATATTTAGCAAACTCTACACAATACTTTAGTTCCATTATGGTTCAAATCCGGAAATTCACTGATTAATTTAGTGACTTTGTTAGCCAACGGTGGTTTATTTTCCTTGCGTATGTTAGACATACTTACACACGTACATATATTTATCTCTAATATAATTACGACTAACGCTGTGAAGGGTTGATAAGAAACTGTTGCAATAAATCAATAATTTCATTCGCTGAGGTAGCCCGTGCTGATTCATCCGCATATATATGCCGCGTCGTGGGCGCGGCAACTTCACTTCTAACCTGGCGCGAAGCTCTAGTTATCGAGTCCGAAATAAACAAAGGGCAAAGCTTGTTCATGCTATTAAGAAAGAACTAACATCGTTAGCAAGTTAACGAAGCACTAGAGGAGATGTTTAATCTAACTACCAACGAAAAAACACGAAATATTTTTAAATATTACATGACGTAGTATGAAACAATTCCTTTTGTTTGTGAATTGAACTGGAATTTTTTTCCCCGAATTTAACCTAAAAGAAGTCTTCTTTCCCTGCTTTCTTTTAATTTACTTTATTCCATTATCACTCCTCAATTATGATATTATATCGTGACAATAGCAACTTTGAACTCTACTTACTATTAGTCATACGAAGCACAACTTTAATATCTGATGTATTACAAACTAAACAAGATGGCGCAATAGCAACAGCCGCCCCATTTGATGAGCTAAAATTCAATGTTACTTTAGTATTATAACGACGGCGAATTTAATATGCGTATAGTATTCAAAATAAATAATATACGCGTCTTGGCTAAGAGACATTAAACGAACTCCATACATAACATTGAATGACACTTCCAAAAGGACAAGTTACTAGATCGGAATAAATTCGCGTTTGTCCGATGTAAAGCAGGTATATATGCAGCTACACGTATCGCACAGGGAAGCATCTGTGACATAATTTCCAAACCAATAAATTTCAAGCCGTCCGGGATATACGATCTCCTAGTTGAGTTTAAAGCCAACTAAATTAAATTTGTCGGGTATTTGTAAATTCGATTTCAGTATGCCATCGTTCAGAATGGGATATATACTACACATAGATATACATTTGCAGAGAGAAAGGAAGGTAAAGAGTTACCAGGTATAATATTGTTACGTGTAACGTATTTACGTTATTTAAATTAGTGTTAGATCGTGTATAAATAAATATGACCTATGAAAAGGTTGCCGGGGAACAAAGGTTGCTGTAAGGGTTAGATTAACACATAAATTATGAAAATGGATGTTTTGAGGTCACGCTAACATCACAAATATGGAAAGAAGCGTATATTGTTTTACTTATGAGGTAAAGAATCGTCAAGATTAAGTATATTTTTAGGTCTTCCAGAAAATGAGCGTAATTATGTTTTAAATTTTTAAGTAGTAACCGCCCACGACTATTTTATATGAAATAGTTACTCTCTGTCAAAGTATTCTTTTTAATCTCCAGTTCATTCTAAGTGAGCAACGTCTTGTTTCATTCAAGACTTAATCATTTTAATCTAGAGTTTGTTTTTCACACTTATTGAAAAAACAAGAACTGTCATCAAAGCGTAAATGTATAATGATATGGCCGCTGTACTACGAGGTAAGCGCCATGAATTTTCGGCCTGATATAGAAAAAATAAACTTGGTAAAATATAACAATTTTTACTTTTCAATATCTGCCCTAACTTCAATATATTTAGTACAACGATCAATTAATAATTCTATGCCCTTGTAAAAATAATCTAAAGTTTTTCCCTCAAAATGCTGTATTACAGCCGTTTGCAACTCAGTGCCGTCCTTAAAACTACGGCTAAAATAAGAACCATTGTTTCATCTCCTCTAACAATGGACTCTAAAATCGGTTTCAGGTCATCTCCACACATGTTTAAAAACGAGCGCGCACATTCGACCCGACGTTCACGTTGGAGAGCAGAAAGAAGATGTGGTACCCATCTTGCGCTAATCTTGTTCATACACAATTGGTTATGGAGAATTCGGAGAATATTTGTTTCAGAAATGTTAGACATCAGCGCTAATTCCTTCACTTTCAAACGGCGATCTGCTGGCACCATTTCTTCAATAATTGAAATGTTTTGAGGCGTTATCAGTTCAATTAGCCGACTGGGTCGCTCATCCTCTTCAAGGGATTCTTGTCCCAAACGGAAACATTTTGTCCACCTTTTTACAGTGGAATATGAAGGAGATAAAGCACCATAAACGCCGTTCTTAATGTGATTAGGTGTATGCCTTTTTTTTTTTTAATTTAATGATCGCGCGGTACTCAATTTTTGTTCCCTGAGACATTTTCATGCACTAATCCCGTTGTCTGGCTGGCTGCTAAAAACTACTACTCTTCGAGCCGTAATATATTGTAGTGATATTTTTGAGTAAATATCAATTAAAAATTGTATTTTAATAAATTAAATTAAACAAATTATGCTAAATTATCTCAGGGTTTACTTTTTGTTGTAAAACGTGGAAAATCTCACTTATTGAGTTTTTGCAAACAAACTATTTGATAGTAAAATGAAGCGATTTAATAATTTTAAAGAGAGACAGTAATTTATTAATAATAATTTTGATATACATTTAAAACAAGATAAGTTATATTTCTTTCGGACAATAGTAGTTGTACAAAAACCTATCACAAACCCTAACCGATAGCTATTTAAATTAAAGTTAAATTGCTAAGTTGAAATTTTTATATTTTTGAAATCGGATTTTAAAATTAAATAAATGGATTTTGTTTCAAATTTTTATTTATTAGGCCAAATTTTTAATAATGTTCGGTATCTGTGCACTGATGTATTACTTCCGCATCTGTTTCTTTGGATCGTAACCGGTCTTCAATAGGTAGGCTGGAAGCTTGGTCTTCGAGTCTTGATATTTACAAATTACAATTGCGAAAGGCTTTTGACATGTCGTACTGCAACTTATTCGGAGTAAAATTTCATGTATATTTAAATATTTGTAGAAATTATCGAAGAAAATGAAAATTGGTTGTGTGTCGAAACTTTATTTTCTCTCTGATCACTTTATGTTTTCTGAAGCCCAGTTGACTAAATTTTCATAAATAAGCTTGGTTCTTGTACGTCCATTAGAAAATTCATTCGCTTCCATGGTTACGGTGGTTTAATGTTGTAGGTACGGTAGTGCAATATAAATGTGGTTACCATGAAAACAATGATTTAAATCCATTAACTGTAGTGTTTAACAATTTGCCTATCAAATTTCCGTACATTTTCAATTATTTATTTTTAAAGAAATATAATTCATATTTTAATTAGTAAAAATTAGTGTCTCACTGTACACGTTGTTGTCTGGACTATTTTTTTTAACGACAATCTCATTCATTGTGTAAGACAGAGATAAAATTGTACCGCACCAAGGGAAAACTGAGGGAAGAGGTCTACAACACTGCTTCGCCTCGTGATGAACTAACATTGTTCAAATTGTGACTTTAATACACTTTCAACTTGTTAAACGAATATCACAACAATATATAGTGTGGACCTCCCACATGTGCAACTATGACGCAACGGAGTTTGAACACACTCGAACCTGTATAAGCCTTTCAGGCCGAGAATTTATGGCGCCTACCTCGTAGGTGATGCTGTTCTTTTATTCATAGGTAACTGAAATTCATTTTGGAATTTTAATTTTGAAGAGAGTCCTGACAATACGCACTAAGTTAAGAGAAGCACTAAACGGGGTTATAATCAGAAAGAACGTTGATTTGGTTTATGATATGGCCACGAAGAATTTCATTGCATAAGATCAAAATAATGTGAATCATCTGATCCTCGCCTATCATCTTATATTACGCCGGATATCTCGTGGTCAGACGGAGTTTTGACTAAGGATGTTATATGAGTGCTGCATGTACTATTCAAATATCATTCGCTAACATTTAGGAGAAGAAGTATAACTGTGTAAATTATAATTCAATGGACCAGATTCTCGTCAGCATCTTTGCGATGAAAAGAATATGTTGTAAATCATGGTGCTAACGAGAGAATTCACACGATGTATAGGAAGTAAGTAGGTAAAAGATTATGCAGGCATGAGAGTAGGGAAATGATATTACATAGAGTAGAAAAGAAATATAATGCTATTAGAATGTATTGCAATATAAGTCATAAGTTAAAATAGAATTCGAATGATTTAGACGGACGATGAAGCGTGAGTCCACTACTTTGATCCAATGTCAAAAGTAAAAAAATGAAAAGCTGACACACGGGTTATATCTGGCTACTTCCACTAACAAGGTGAATGTGACAGTATTTTGGTTTCTACTTCTTTTAGTTATCCACTATGTGGATACATCATATTCAGGATAGTTACCTGACAGTAATGAAATTCCCTCTAGCGGAGAAAAAGCTAATTTCGAAAGCCACAACTTTCCCCAAGCCTGCGGGCCTTGGAGTGAGGACATTACATAAAAGTCCAGATAACGACGAACTTAGTGGAATAAGGACAAATCCACTCTTCTTTTTATGCTTCTAATTTCGCAACTTTTCAAAATTAATGTAAAATTCTCCTACAAACGACAGGGTAAATTCAAAGGTATTTCTAACATTATTTCGCACATTAAATATGTTTCATGAAGGTATCTACGTTTTTGGTGGTAAAATTCGTCATATTTATATTGTCAGTGGTTTTCTAGAGCATAGAGTCATCTAGTAGCGTTACCACATTCATTCTCTCATGCTACGTCTAAAAATAACTTTATTTATCAAAATTTCCTCGTGAGATTATATTTGGGTAGATATCATCAAAATTTGCTATGGAAAGAAACAATCGCCATCGCTATTAAAATAAAGCAGATGAGGGACGCCTATAAATTAATCAATCCTGGTTAGGCTTTAGTCGAGTTAACTAGTATTTTGGCTGCGGTCTCAATTTAAAGTGTTCGATGTAAAAATTAGAAAGTAAATTCAATATAGAAGAGAAGGTTCAAGGATAGAAGGGCAGATTTCCTGTAAATGGTATAAGGAACATAGTGTTTATATGCCATCTTAGAAATCAAGGTTAGTTCACGTTTTTAATTTTTATATTTGTTGATTGCCATTTATTAATTTCAAAATTCATAATAATTGCCGAAAGAGTATCAAAGAATATCCCCGAATCCCACAAATGAGTTAGAAGTTTAACAGAAAAAAATCCAATTTTTAACAATTTTCACTGAGATGAAACAGTTCAGTATATTGCTCCTGTATACGATGAAGACTAAGATAGAAGAATACCAACAGGGTTTCAGAACAGGTAAATCCATAATATACAGCCAGGCACATAATTATGCGGACTATCGAGAAATACTAGGAAGGTGATATAGAGTTGCATAAACTTTTTATAGACTTCAAGAAAACTTTCGGCGGCATCATCAGAAATAAGCTACTAAAGGAAATGAAAACAATTGAAATACTACCAAAGTTAATCCGATTATTCGAAATGGCAATGGTGAATTTTAAAGCATGGTTATAACTAGCGAGGAAACTTCAGGTGAAATCACAGTAAAGAAAGGAACGAGGCACTGAGATGCTCTATCGACAACATTGTTTAACACTACTGAGACCAACTTGCAGCTTACTTCGACAATAGAGTACTAATTGGTAGAAATAGGAAAGGTGTAGAAGATATATTAACAGCACTAATTACCATAGTAAAACCGTAGTAAAACTGGAAAGATAGGATTAAAAATAAATGACTAGATGAGTTATGTATATGGTATGCCCTACAAGAGGAACTACGCCAGATTAAATTAGTATAGGACAATATAATTTTCACATGGTCCAGAACTTTAAATATCTAGCAACAATGACAAATAGACAAATCAGAAGAAATGTGAAAATAACTGAGAAAATATTAGTTAGCAACGGAACATACTGGAAATATCAGGAACTATGAAGAGGGAAAAATCTTAGTAAGGAAACAAAACTGAAACTATATAAATCAGCAATCAGGCCAAACTGATATGGCAGTAAAAGATGAGGAAATGTTCAGACCATTTGAAAGTACGATACTGAGGAAAATTTTAGAGACAAAAAAAATCTAGAAAGAACACAGAACGCTGATGAACCATGAAATAAGAAATATTGTAAGTGAAGAGGTTATTGCTAAACTTACTCGAAGCTTGTGACGCACAGACGAAGAGGATAGCCTAGAGCAAGACGGCAGTAGGATTGCTGAAGATATTAACACATTGGCAATCACAGATTAAAGGAGGATAGTAACAAACAGGAAGGAGTGACAAAATGACATTGGCCGCAAGAAAACACTATCTTCATAGTAAAAACACACAGGAAACCAAGCGGAGTGATTCACCACTGTCCACTGAATCTGAAATGTTCCATTTTTGCAGCGGCTATTATTCAACTGTAAATATTTCAAATGTAAAACCTTTATATTGTAAATTGTTTTACTGTACTCAAATGCTTATTGAGAAAGCGTCTTGTTATTTATATTCCATAGTGCATTTTTGTATCTCGGTCTTATAAAGTATGTAGTGTTGTAAGAATACTCCTATTGTTAATAAAAAGTGTCCAGCCAGTAACAAATTTTATTAGAAATTCAGTTAGCTTAATAAATTGCTTTTTAAAATGTATTAAATGTATTTTATGTTTGTGCAATTATTGCTACTCACCTGCACTACCTAAAACTGTAAATATGTAGAAAAGGAAACCATGATATTTTTACCGTACTTCAAAATTAACCTGTGTCGCTGCGGATTCGAAATCGTTTCGAACTAGGAACTATGAAACTGTTAAGTGAGCATTAGAATAAAAGAAAACAAGCAAAATAGGAGAATTGGAAATTTTTGACCGAAAGAAAATTTCACTCAAATAAACATATAGTTCTGTAATTCTACATTAATTTGAAACTTCAAAAGATGAAAAATTATTAACTGCAAAGTATTAAGAAAACACCTCAATTTGAAGAAAATTTCGTGATATCCCCAGGGCAGAAGTTTGAAAAGGATTTCTTTAACTGCATTTATTTTTAAAAGACCACTGCGAACACAAGAAATTATCGATTTTAGCCATTTATTAGAAATTTGAAAAACATTTGAAATAATTGATATAAAATTTAGCTATCGGTAGAGTTTATTTGTTAATTTGTTAAAAATTTAGATTTGTAAAGGGGGTATAATTATTTTCCGAAATAAACCTTATAAATGATCATATTTTTGCTGCAAAGTTTAATTTAAATCCTGAAACAGGAACAATTATGAATACAACGTAAATCATTAAATATCCTACTTACCACTCATAATAGCCTTTTAATAATATTCCGCAGTAATACCGTAGTAATTTCCAATTTTAGTATTCAATATTTTATTTACCGATTACTGTTTAACTAAAATCTGTTTTAATTAAATAGGAAATTCAAAATTGAAAGCGTTTTGTGCATATCGATCCGTGGCCGCCCTAAAATAAATACCGTGGGGGGTTACGAAAGCGGATGCTAAACTGATCGACAGCGGTCGTACACACGGTAAAGTAGCAGAATTTTATCAGATTTTCTGATTTATGTGTAACGCTTCGTGGCAACCGATCGCAAAGTATAATGGTTTTTTTTAGTAGAAACGCAATTGGTTACTAAGGCGGCTTTCAAACAAAACTGATCGCTTTAAAAGGTTTCACGGTTTGAAATTACGTGAAACATGCTTCGAGCTAATATACAGAAGGTTTGCTGTAACACTACCCAAAGTGCAAAGGAAGTTTATGCCGAGATCTGTGTCAAAACGCTTTCTAAAAAAGTTAGAAGGTCTTAAAGCTTCGCGAATTACTTAAATGGATATAAATGCTTGAATATGAACTGTCGGAAACATGCACATTAACGTACATTTACTTGGCATTTTATGTTTTGAAGAGTAAACAGAAACTGACGTGGAGCTCAGCGAGTCTCTATAGAGAAAAATCCTATTCACCAATGACCCTCAAAGCAAATATTTTCAGAAATTGATCGTGAATCGAGAGAAACTGGCTACTTGTTACTGCAAAAATTGCGAGTGAGAAACACTCAGTAAGAACAGCATAATTGGAAGAACAAGTTCTGTTGCAACATGTTCGGTGCTGGCGGTGGTACTAGTACAAGAAACTTACTCTTTTCAATACAACTGTTTAAAAGATTATCCATGAGCAACTACTCAAGTCCTAGATTACAATTTAGTTGCTGGTTTCTACTGCAATGTAATGACCTAAGCAATATTCTGTGGAGACGCATTGTTAGCATGCAGACAACCTATATTCAGCACCGTGTATATTGATTCATTTGTGAATTTTACATGAAAAATGGCCTAACATTTTTCAAGATAACGAGAAACGCCAACTCCATTAAATAAGTTACTGGCAGATACTGGCATCATGTATACAGTGTAAGACAAAGACAATTAAATTTGCTATTCACTTATGCAATAATATACCTAGCGACTTGTTTAAATTATTCCATTCCAGTGATATCCAATTTTTTACTAACCTTACATTTTTGAAAAATTAAAACAGTGAGAGATATATATAGGCCTATTTCTTCACCTAGAATTCAAAAATGAATCAATGTAAGTAAGTACATGATGTTCAATTAAAAAAAAAACAACTTTAATATCATACGCATTTTTAGAATGTGGATTCAGTCTTAGATGTGCCCACATGTTTTATTTTCGCGAAACAGCAGCACGGCATGCCCATTATGAACGGAGGAGCTACTCGCGAGACACCTGTATACACATGTACCTACAAATTCTTTTTTGCGAAAGAGCAGCTCTCTCGTTAATTAATTAACTAGAACATCAGAGCGATGACATCTGCCACATTACCTCGTTCCGTGGCGATTTATCCTCCAAAAGGGGAAGGACGCTGTAAATTTTAACAGCAAAGTGAATAACGATTTTAGTAGCCTTGTTACTGGCTACCGCTACCGTTCAGAGTCGAGGCGGTAAATTTCTTCTTCTTTTTTTTTGAATAATGCACGGATCTATTTGGGAAAATGCGAGCCATATTTCAACGGTCGTCCGAGAAAAATACGGGAGGACTTTGATTTAGTGCCGACGTTCTGGTCGCGACTGAGATTAATCTGGACTAGCCAGGATATCATGCACGACGAATACACACACTCACACGCGCACACAATCGGCTATGTGAGCCACATACGGCATATTGTGCTAGGCTAGGAGGAGAATACTCTATTTTCTCTCGTTTTCGGTATGCTGCGAAACTTTATCTATTTGACAACACGGAAAGCCGTCACCGCATTCACAGGTTAATTCTTTAACCTAATTTATGTGCGCTACTCTGTTCTGGTTGCGCAGCGCCGTATTAGGAAAGAATTCAATATCGCAGTGATTGTGTGGTTTGTTGCTCCTCTCTCCATAGTTAGTTAAGGGATTAGTTGATTAAATTACACTGGTCAACAAATTATCAGCTTTCGTAAATCCAAGAAATGTGATTCTACTTTTGAAAGAGTATTTAGAAAGATTTATCTTGGTGTTTGCTTCATGCTCTGGTTAGCTCAGGTTTGATGTAGATTTGAATATCAAGGTTAATTTCGCACTTGAGGAGTACTTTGCGAAAGGAATAAAATATGAAAATGATAAATATGATTTGTTACCTTTTCCTGGTTTTAAGAACAATTCCGCTAGTCGCCTCTTCCTTGTGAAGAAAGAGGGGTAATTGCTTTCGTTTAATATAAATAATGCTTGCATATTTGCTCGCTTCTCAATTACTCCCTAAATTTAACACAATACATATGTATAAAAATAAATGTAAGGGAAGGTGCTCTACCTTGGGACAGTTGTGCTTTGAGACAAGCATATATATATATATATATATATATATATATATATATATATATATATATATATATATATATATATATATATATATATATAAAGAAATAAAAACTGAAATCTACACATGTAATTTTGCTTTCGGCCACTTGGAGCGCTCTCATTATGTTTTGATAGTTTCTTGAAATAATTGTAGTTCACCAAACATAACCTATAACTGTGCCATAAGTAAATCTATTATAGTTGAGCATGTGTTGTATCTCAGGACAGAAAATTAGTTGTATGTACCTTGGAACATCCCGAGGTATAATATGGTACCGTATACATTCTTTTCTGGTTACATTTTTTTTAAAGTAATAACTCATGCATTTTTGTTATTACTTGGGGTTTAACCCCATTATTCTTAGTCTTTTTGAAGATTAGGCCTGATAATTATAGATATGTAACTAAAAGCTTTTATTAATACAAAAGTCTGTGCCTAAATTAAAAAAAAATGCCTAAATTAAAAAAATTCTAAATCTACTACCTTCTATTAAATAATTTCTATGTAGGCCTACATTTAAATGAAGACATGAAAATTCACTATGTTAGATTAATTTAATGTTTCATCACTGGAGCACCGACGCAAAATTATATTGTTAAGTTTTTATTCAATTCTTTAAATTACAACATTGACTGTTCGTGGCTTTTATCTAAACCGTGTTTTATATGAAACAACACTTTATTTACTCACCGCAAATACGAGTCTGTTGTTCAATAACTTTAATTTAAATTGTAATACGTAAGGTTTGTGTTTCAAGTGTATAAGTGAGATTATCAAAAATATTAAGCAGTTTTGTTTTATTTACTCTTTTCCTTTTGCTCCTTTCTTATTTGTTTTTTTTTTGTTTTGGTCTACTATCTGCAGTGAATTAGTTTTAAGTTTGTTAATTGTATTTATTCTTGTTTAGATCGACAATTTTCTGTCGAAAATGAACTGAATTATTATTAAGGAATTACCTAGACTAGACTTGATTGAATATTAGCTGGCATTTTGTTCATCAACGGTAGGAGTTGCTAGTTTATTTTGTGTTCTGATATTTCCAACTGTTGACTATCTGAAATGCCGAGATAGGCATTCTGAGAATCCATTCTACCTACAAAGTTTGCCTCGATTCTGTCTTCCTGTTTGTTCGACAATCTTGCGCCCTTGTAGCTTACCTATCTCCTTCCATTACTCAAAGGAAACAAGTTCCCATCTTTTCTCTTGCTATTCCGTATATTACGGCATGCTTTATTAGATCGTTATTCTGCAACCTAGTAAACTTATATATCTTAATACTTTGAACGTTGAAGTAGTTTGATCCGCATGAATTATTTTCTAGACCTCCCTACTAATTGAGTGTTAAGCAAACAGAACAGCGAGAGCAGCCTGTTTTTAGAATGGAATGTCTAAAAATCATTCAAAAATTAACTCAATAACAATGAATACCTTTGTGTGGTAATTCCATGAGAGACATTATGGCAGTAAACTTTATTCGCAGGAATGACTATTACTTTAAAAAATTGTTGCGAGCTATGTATACTAACACGTAACGTAAAGAACAATGCAAGTACGTTGTTTCCTCTACTGGAACATAAGCAGTCTGTACAAACCATCAGTTTGTTTTGGTATCCACCGCAATACAATAACATCACCAAAAATTGTTTAAGAAAATATGTATTTTCAAACAGGTCGGCATGTAATACGATTTTCACATAGGTAGCTGACTATTGTAACCTATTATTTCAATCATCTAATACCTACATGTACTTTTGCATATGCAATTTTCGATTCTTTCTGCAAACGTACGTAATAAAAGTATATTCATATTTTCCCGGAAATAAGCTAAGCACTCTACGTCAATTGTTTCATCTCTGCTATATAAAATATGTATTACAACGTCGGAAAAAGCGAAGGCAACTTTTTTCGTATCGAATACGACACAAAAATTCCCCTCGATATCCTGTCGCGACAACGTCATCGCGTGTTCAGAACACATTTTACCTGTTGACTTACTTTACATATTTTCCGTATGCTATTTGATAACGTATTTAAATAAAACGCCGCATAAATATACTATAACAACGGCGGTTTCCGAGCGCAAAAGTTCTACTGGATTTGTAGTTTCATTACAAGTAGAAAATGCTATATTAGATAATATAACGCACATCCAGAAACTGTGTGCCGTTTGGCAATAAAAACAAAACGAGTATAAGTACAGAAAAACTGTTTATTGCAAAAAGCTATAAACCTTAAACTATCTTTCTACATAGCTCCCACCATTTTGTAGACACTTGTCATAGCGTGGCACAATTTTTTGTATGCCTTCCTCATAAAACGTTGCCGCCTGTGTTGTCAACCATGTTCTTTGAGCTCTTCATCGTTGTTGAATTTTTGACCACCAAGGAACGTTTTCAGGTGCAAAAAGAGATGGAAGTCGTTAATGGCGGGCACAGGACTGTACGGAGGGTGGTCAAACTGGGTGCAGCCAAGTCCTGTAAGAGTTGTTGTATCTTGCTCGCAGTGTAAAGTCGAGCATTGTCATGAATCAAAACAATACCGTTTGTGAACATTCCTCGGCGCTTATTCTGTATTGCGCGACGCTGTTTCCTAAACGTCTCACACATTTGCATTGATTGTTTCATCTCGCGGTAAAAATGCACCAGTAGAATGCCGTGTGTATCCCAAAAGACTGTGCACATGATTTTTCGACGTGTCAAGATTTGCCTAGCTTGTTTTTCTAGACCATCCCACACATTTGCAAGTCAGCCGTCAGTCACCAACCATACGTGAAGCTAGGAGCTCTCTATCACTGCAGATTTTAGGAAATACGTAATAGATCTGTCGGGGTCTTAAAACTCTCGTTGTGTTTTAAAAATAGTTTAATAATATCAAAAATTTACAAGCGGTATAATACTCTACGGCACTCCCTTCTACATTTCACACTCTTCCCCCTTTTTCCCGTACATACGTACTTCCCTCTTCCTTTATGGAATTACAGTTTCCTACTTTTACAGATGCCTACATTCGGTCATCCTACATTTTTCTCGCCCTCGAGAATGTAATGCAACTTACAATAACATTTAACAAATTATATACAAAAATACAAAGTAAATTAAAAGTATTCACAATTCATATTCATTTAAATATTTCGGTAAACGCTTCTTTCTTCTTGAAACCGAACTATCTTCTGGTTCTTCGTTCTTCTTACAATCGTTTCTCGCTACTTCTGGTGTCATTTCTTCCTCTTCGACTTCAGTGTCGTCTTCTTCTTCTTCTTGAGCTTCATTGTCGTCTTCTTCTTCGGATTCTCTCATCGGTTTCCATATTTTCATTTGGCTGACATGGGCCGTAGTACTATATTTTCGACCCGCTTCGTCTTCATTTAAGTCCACCACGCCGTATGTGTCACTTGGATAGATCTTGTTCACAACTAAAGGTCCTCTATAGCGTCTTTGTAACTTAGTTGATTCTCCGGTCATCGTTGGTGATTGTTTAATGTATACTATATCACCAATATTATATTTCACATTTCGGTAGTGATGTTTGTCAAAATGTAATTTGTACTCTTGTTGCTTCTTACGTACATGTTCCTTCACTTCGTCTCGTAATTGCTGTGGAGGTGTATAATGTTCATTGTGGACGGTCAAATCTCTCAGTCTTCCTTCGTTCTTTCGTGGAATGTACCCATACAATAATTCAAATGCTGTTTTCCCGGTCGTTTTATTTACGGATGTATTCAAGTCCCATTCAGCTTGCTTTACATATTTGTCCCAATGTTCTTCGTCTCTAGATGATAAGATTTGTAGCATTGGTAGTAAAACACTGTTGACTCTCTCCACCTGTCCATTTGCTCTAGGATGACGGCTCGAGTTTAAGGTATGATGGATGCCGTGTTGTTCACAAAATTCTCGAAACTTTTGGGAAGTAAAGGCTGTTCCTCTATCACTCACAATTCTATATGGCGCTCCAAAGCTTTCAACAAACTTGCTGAGTCGTTTAATAGAAGTACTGGATTTAGTATCTCGGACGGGTTCTAATTGGGTGTATTTCGTTAGGTTATCAACTATGAGTAGGATATACTGATTATGGCGTTTACTAGTGATGAAAGGACCGAGATGATCGATATGGATAACTTGAAAGGGTCGGATACCTGAAGGAATAGGATGTAGTTCGCCTGGTTGTTTCCCAGTCATCTTCTTACTAAGGATGCATTCTAAACACATTCGGACATGATTTGAGATGTATTTCTTCATCCCAGGGAAGTAATAGTAACCACGGATCTTCTGCATCGTCCGTTCAACTCCGCCATGACCCATAAAATCATGATATCTGTAACATAGAGTCTTGCGCATACTATTAGGAACAACAAATAATAGTCTCTTTTCCACGTCCTTGTACAAAACACCGTTTACTAGTTTATAATCACTTATATTTTGTCCAGCCTTAATGTTACTGATTATTTGTTTTAACTTATCGTCACTGCATTGAAATATAGTCACTTCGTTTTCACGCGTTACGTTGTATACTGTTAGTTTGTTACTTATGTCACTTAACGTCTTCTCAGTAATTTCAGTTTGAATCTGTAGAACTTCCAATCGTGCTTCTACAACGTCTTGCATAACATTTCCTTGTTCTTCTGTCGCATTTCTACTTAGAGCGTCGACATGACACATCTTTGTTCCCGGTCTATGTTGTATTTTAAAATTATATTCCATCAATAAATCAAACCATCTTGCTATTTGAGGGTTTATAGTTTTCTTTGTTTGCATGTACAACAGGGCTTGACAATCGGTAACAACTTTAAATTCGATTCCTATAAGAAACTGACGTAAGCGGTTTATCGTCCATACAATTGCCATCAATTCTAATTTTGTTGAATGGTAGTTTTGTTCTTCTTTTGACAATTTCTTACTCACGCAATAGACCAAATGATATTTACCATTCTCGTCCGCTTGAAGTAACATACCTGCTATGCCCTTACTAGAAGCATCAGTGTGAACTTCCGTTGGTACATTCAGTTCATATAATTTCAAAACAGGTTGTGACACGATTTTCTCCTTTAGAGTTCTAAAACTGTCTTCTTGTGCCTTGTCCCATATAAATTGCGTATTCTTCTTCAATAAATTTGTCAAAGGTTCGGCCACTTGTGCAAATCTCGGAATAAATCGCCTAAAATAACTACATAATCCCACAAATTGTCTGACTTCGTGTACATTAGTTGGCGCACGGAATTGTTGTACTGCTGCTAGCTTGTTTCTTCCTGGTCTTAGGCTGCCATTCGATATATTGTAACCTAAATATTCAATTTCTTCCAGTCCAAAGAAGCATTTTCTCAGTCTCAAAGTTAGATTTGCTGCTCTCAATTTATCAAATATCTCCCTTAAGTTCGTCAGCAATTCATTCCAGTTCCTTCCCATTACTAGCACATCACCTAAGTAACAAAGTGCAATTTTATTTCGTAACGGTCCCAGAACTATATTCATGAGTCTTTGGAAATTTGCAGGTCCATTAGTAAGTCCATATGGCATCCTATTAAATTGTCCAACATAATCAGGAGTCACAAATGCAGTTTTCTCTTTAGCTTCGTCTGTCAGTTCCATCTGTAAGTAACCACTCGCAAGGTCTAGAGTAGCGTATACTTTTGATCTACTTAGCTGTTCAAGTTGACTGTCGATATTTGGTAAGGGAAAATGTTCTCTCATAGTCTGTGCATTCAAGCGTCTATAATCTATAACCAATCTCATTTCTCCAGTTTTTTTGGGTACTAAAAGTACAGGACTAGCATAAGGCGATGTACTGTCACTTACAATACCAGCATCTTTCCATTCACGTACAATATTCTCAATTGTTTTTCGTTCATTTTCAGAAACTCTATATGGTTTACTAGATAATGGCTCACTATCAGGTTTTAATTTAATGTCCATCTTAAATGCCTTTGCACAACCCAACTCTATTAAATTAAAAGCAAAAATATCTTTATATTCGTTAATCAAAAGTTTGAGATCGACATCGACAGGTTTTGGAGCATTTATCTGTGTATCAGCGATTTCATGTTCAGTTACACACATTATTTCATTTGCTTTTGAAAGTACATCTGTTTGGACTCTAGTAACAACTTGTTCAGCCTTATATTTCTTATCTGCATTACTGTCATTCATAACTGCTAAAGTGTATCTCTCATTATTTGCATGCACACCAATAAAATTAACAGTTTGCTTCTCTATTACTTTAGGTTCAGATACTATCATCTTAACATTAGAACTTACTTCTGTTTCACAAACATTAAAATGATTGAAGTACTCACCGACATCACAAATGTTCAATTTATTTCCTACCTTTGAAAATATTATATGTGGCAATTCTGTCCAGCTGCGACCTACAATAACTTCATATAACTGTACTGTGTCTGGTACAATCATAATTTCTATCATTCCTGAAACACCATCAACAGACAATTTTACAAAGCAGACACCGATTACCTTTACACTTGTTTGTCCAAACCCGACAAGTTCTGTCTCTGATGTAGAAATTTGCAATCCAGCTTTTAATGCTCCAGAAGCTGTTATTGTGCAAACAGAGCTACCTGGGTCGAATAATCCAACACAGTCATATCTGTCATTCAATTTTACTGATTTAACATATTTGTCAGCAATATTAGAGTTAGTTAAGTCTTGTATTAAGTTGACATTTCTAGAGTTTGATGTGGAGACAACATTGGTGCAATTTCGAGCAAAATGTCCTTCTCCTTTACATTTTAAGCAGATTATAGGTTTCTTAGGTTGTGTACAATTCTTTGCTAAGTGTCCTAGCTGCTGACAGTTATAACACTTAATGTCTTTAGTTTCGATCTTAACAGTTGGCTTTCTCTCAGTTTTACCATCATTATTACCTTTATTATCAATACTACTAGGTCTTATTCGACTACTATCTACACTATTTATTCTAATCCGCAATTGACGAGAGGAATTTATTCTATCATATGACAAAATATCTTTCAGCAGATCGTCAAGACTCGTGTGTACTCGACTATGCATTGTATTACATAAATCTTTTGACCATACACCAATTAAAATTTGTTCTTTGGTCTCAGCTAAACTCAAATTTAATTCAGTACACAAACGAACTTTAGAATGAAAATACTTATTTATGTTTTCATTTTTCTCTTGTACCCTACCTGTCATTTGTCTCCATTTCTCTGTCGTACTTAATTCTATAAGCCATGTTTTCTTAAATTCACCTATGAAAGAGCTCCAGTCAATGATTATATTCATTCTCGATTTGTACCAATCTAAGGCAGGTCCTGTCAATTGTGATCTTGCAGTCTCAAATGCGAATTCATCTGGCCATCTGTGTAGAATTCTCATACTTTCGAGAACATCTAGCCACATTTTTCCTGTAGTGTAATCTTCTCCTGAAAATTTCTCAATAGTTTTCGTTAGATCTGGCATCACGCTATAATGCTTTACTTCTTTATTTTGCATCATCGCCATATTTTGCTTAATTAAATTATTCATTGTTTCTAGTAAGTTTTCCATGTTCGGACTCACCTGAGTATTGCCAATTTCTTGTGTAAAATTTTCAAAACGTGACATATCTACCTGTATAACATCGTCTGATTGCTCTGCCATTTTGTTTTATCTGCGACTTTTCAACTCCTTTAATCCTTGATTCAATCTTCAATCCAAATTCCAATCAAATCCCACTTCTGATTTGTCGGGGTCTTAAAACTCTCGTTGTGTTTTAAAAATAGTTTAATAATATCAAAAATTTACAAGCGGTATAATACTCTACGGCACTCCCTTCTACATTTCACACTCTTCCCCCTTTTTCCCGTACATACGTACTTCCCTCTTCCTTTATGGAATTACAGTTTCCTACTTTTACAGATGCCTACAGATCTTATTTGATTTTTATTGATGGATATTAATCATTGATTATTTTCAAATAAATACTTAAATATACTATTGTTGTACATTAAGCAAAGAATTCGTCCTCAATTTAAAAGAAAAAATGAGGAATTCCAGAAATTAATAGAGCCCCTCATTATAAAGTAACCGGATTACGTTTTTTGTGCATGACAGATACATGAATTTTCAAGTGTAAATTTAATTCTAAAGCAGACGATGCTTTTTAAATCTAATTAATTGATCTTTATATCAAAATGATTCGTATTCGTATGTGTAAAAATTGTGCTTTGCTGGTGACGAAATGTACCTCTATACCACTGATTGTCGTTTCGATTCAAGGGTTTCACAAACGACCCAAGTCTCACCCCCGGTCACTATATTGCTTAGAAAATGATCACCATCTTAGTTGTAACGAGTCAAAACATCAAGTGCACTGCCCTGACGCTGTTTTGTGTTGCTCTGCGTAAGGGTTTTCGAAAATTCAGTTTTTCAGAAACAATTTCATGAAGAAGTGCTCTTGAAATTTGCGGAAATTTCGTAGAAAGATCAGATATTGAAATCTTACGGTTCTCCTTACGAATTCTTCAACTGCACGAACCAATTCTTCATTAATTTGGACGTCCACTTCATACGTTATCGTGCACTTGATGTCCTTCATTGAACTGTCGGACCCGTCTCTTTACCGTTGAATCACTCATCGCATTTTCTCCGTAAACCTCACAAATTTGTTGATGAATGTCGACTGCTTTAGTGTTCTTCGCATTCAGAAAACGAACTACAGATCTAACCTCACAAGCGGCGGGCTTCGCTATTCTAACCAAGCACTATAAACTGTAAACAACAAACAGCGATCTCGAAATGGCGTCACCTCCTTCTCCTTAACTCAGAGCAACTACCGCGCATGCGCCGAACTGCGATTGCAGCGTTGCCGCGGCAAATACAAACGGAACTTATTTCCTGGACGTTCCTCGTAGCAAATGCAATAAGAGGTTCTACATTTCAAAAATACATTTTTATACATATGGCAGTTCGAGAGATCATTTTTTTAGAGATTAGATTTTAACTCAATTGCGGGCATAAATAAGCAATTTTTGATATTTACAAAACTAAACATATTGCTTTAGTATTCATGTTAGTTACTGAATTATTCAGTACTCCCAATACTCGCCATGGCATGTGTGATGAAAATCCATATTTGGTTAGGATTTCAAACAGTCTACTGTTTATTAACACACGCATGAGATACCCAGTAGATTATTATCTATTCGATCTGTTTTGCCGTTTGGTCATCAAATAAAGCGTGTAAACACAATTTATGTTAGTCGCTACGTGGAATAAAGCTTCATTCCGCCCAACTTTCTATCACAGAAATCTGGTTTTATTTCAATTTTAACACACCACCGATTTTTCCTTTTGATTATAACAAATGGCATCATATAGGAAAAATAAGCGAAGGTGCCACGCAAACCCACTCGTTCCAAGTATAATAATGGTAATATACGTTTTATGAAGTAATGCTAACAGAGCATTGAAGAAGTCAATCCAAACAGAATATAAATAAAATAACTGTAGGCTTTCACGGTCGGTGTCTGAATTTGTACTAACAGTACACAATTCCGGGCTGGTAGGCCGTGGTCTTCGATCTATGGAAGTTGACCTTTCGCCAAATACTGCTGCTCAGACTAGAAACGCTCCGCAATATATACTTATGCCGTGCGCTGGGGGGATCTCATTGTCTTGTCGCATGAGTAAAGACAATACTTTCATTTGATTATCTTTCTCAAGTGCTGCTGCTGAAAAAGGAAGCAAGATTTGCGTTTATCTCACAGACTAGGATCTATACAGTTTGACTTCGTAAATATGCCAGATAAGGATAGTCGTGCTACTGCATTGTTCAAGTAATGCACTGTTTACTAGCTTCTTCTATCTGTGGTAAGTTCTCCCGTATAGGTTAGCATTGTTTTTTTTTGTATTTATATAGTGCTCTCTACTGCAGTGTTGTGATTAATAAAATCTCAAATTCTTTGTCGTGGAAATAAAATATCGCAGATTGGTTAAGGAACAATAGCATAAAATAACGGCTACTGCCAAGTTCGCTTAATGACAGGAACGGCAGTTGTTAAACTTCTGTTTATGAGTTCGTTATTAAGACATTAAGCATGGTTTTCTGTATACACTACCGCTCATAAGTGTTTGGGTACCTCAAATTTCAGGGTAAATCATTAAATATTAATTAAAATTATTTATTTCACCTAAATTTCAGATTCGTCTATGTAACCTCCTTTACCTTTAATGATTACGTTGCATAATCGGGGTATCCTTGCAATAAATTTTAACAATGTTTCCGGAGTTATTCCAGCCCATACTACCTGTAGTTTGTTCCACATATCTGCTGAAGTTGGAGCAGTTTTTCTTACTTCCCGATCGAGTTTTTCAGTATTTCATGATTATTAGTATCCCTTCCTCTTCCGGCTGTTCTAAATATTGCTTGCATAATTTTGAAGTGTGTTTTGGGTCATTGTCTTGTTGGAATACAAAATTCTGACCCACCAGAGGATACTGCATTTTCCTTTAAGATGCGTTTGTCTTGCTCTTTTCTCATTATGAAAAACAACTCCAAATCATTACCGAACCACTGCCGTATTTGACGGTAGAGACACCTACAGATCTTCTCACAAACACTCGTCTTGACGAACCGAAAATCTTGAATTTGGATTCGTCGGTTCACAATACCTTGCTCCAATCCTCTACCGTCCAACTTCGATGTTCACGTGCCCATTGTAACCTCTTTTTCTTAAGCAACGACTTTCGCACCGCAATTCGTCTGTGAAGGCGGGCTTTTTTCGGACGGCGTTTAACCGTGGATACGCTAATCGGCTTCGGAAGTACAGTATTGATTTCTGCAGCGATTTCTAGAGCTGCTTTTCTTCTATTTCGCTTGCTGGAGACGACGATTGTAATATTTTGAGCTGATGTTGTTGCCCTTCGTCTACCACTTCGTACTTTATTTAGAAAACTGCCACTTTCACTGTATCTGTTGATGTTATAATCAACAGTAGATGGATTTAAATGAGAGCACGCGTTTCAACACTATTTTTTTTTCCTTTTTGGTATGTTTTAAAATTTTAAACGAAATTGTAAACACTATTCGTTAAGAAATGTTGTCGCTACTAACATGGAACGGTAACTAACCGTAATTTAAAAATATTACTGCAAATGGCCTTATTATAACTTTATGATTCATAGTAAAATTACCTACTATTACATTCTTCCCGAAATTTCAAGGAATACGCTCTTTGTTGTCGCTACTACCTGCGCTTTTATGACGATATTACCTCTCATACCAATAAAAGAAGAAACACACCGATATTATAATGAATTTAGGTGAATCTATTTCCTAAATACACTCTTTATATATAAAAATCTAAAATCCAAGTGTGCCAAAATACTTGTGAACAGTAATGTATATTTTTTACATGATTTTCGTAGGGGTAGTGCTAACACGGAGGACTATAACCTACCATTAAATTTAACGCCCCGGCGGCACTGTGGCAAGAGGACCTACTTCGGATTGTGGCAGCGACGAGAGGCTAGTGATAGTTTTTCTGCTAAGGTGTAAAAACAGCATAAAAAAGTAACAACTAATTATTGCATTTATAATTTCTCCGTGTAATAGGTAACATCCCAACGCCTACGTAATTAAGGATTTTCATTCGTCTTCTACAAGACAGACCGGGCCCGATGACCATAAAAATAAATACTAACATATTTATGACCACATATAAATCTAAAACTTTGTATTAAAACTGTAAACAAGATTCCAAATCCCTTCTGATTTAGAAGTTTCATTTCTTTACATATGGTACCATACTCCGATCTCATTTACTTCCCCTTTTACTCAAATATCTTTCCTCCAATTTCTCTCCAATTATTTTAACGTTGAAAGAGATTGTTTTTCAAAACATTGATTACTTATTTTTTCAATACATCTTCTTCGGCGCAACATTTTGGGCTTGTATTTGATTTACTCCAAATTGGTTTCGAATTTCAAAGGGACTTGAAAGCACATTATTTTCTTTCTTCAGAGCGCTGAAGTTGTTTGTTATCTAATACATTTAAGGTGTAATAACTATTCACAAAGCCCGTGCGAAATTGTTTTGCCTGGTAGACTGTATGCCGTTTTACTATTAGAGTATGAGAAAAAAATTAGTTACTAAATTATTAAATTTGTAAACAATATTTTGTTGTGACTATTATTCAAAGGTGTATATATTCAATTTACTTACATTTGAAATTCAGGTTGTACTCATTTTTAATTGATGTTCAATGGATGTTCAATTGTGACTCGTTGTGAGTTGTTTATATTAGGAAGAAGGGTTGATAAAAAGGTCCATTTACTCGCAAAATTCTTTTTTAACCGGAGTTTTGGTTTCCGCTTTAGATCATCCTATAATATCATTATATAGTCATACTATTTTTCGTTGTATCAATTCAGCAAATTTTTAACTTTCAATGTTCCTTCATATACACTTGAATTATTATGTTCAAAATACACCATGAAATTTCGTCATTAATGCAATGTGGAGTGACGTTCAGCCGATTTCGCTCCGGCAACATCTCTCAGGGTTAAGCCGTTCTGACTTCTTTGTCGGTTTCTGCAGCGGCTTATTTAGCCTATGATCCCCACCCGTTGTTCCCAGTGTTTTACTGGGTAAACGATAATTCCGAGAAAGCGGCAATCTTACTCGTCTTCGTTCTATCTTCTTCAGATCCTAGATGTTCGTTTTTAATGTAATTTCTTTCTATAAACACGTAGAGAATGAATTCCATGTTGTCCTTATCATAACTTCGTAAATTAAATATCACTTGGTAATCAGTCTCAAGTTCAGTAGGAGATATTCATATACGACGGTTGCGTAACTCACTAATCTTAGTTCGTCAGACGTAAGATCGCCCACTCGTATGGCATATTACAGGCTGTAATATGGTATTTTTAAAGAAACTAATTTTTTAATTTACTTGATTGAAAATTTCAATTGTAAAAATCTAAAATATCTACATGAAGCGTGTATCGTAAATGGCCGTAATTTTTATTTGACAAGTGCTATTGGTAATAACAAAGGAGCAAAGAGACGCCAAGAGAATCAGCGCTTTTTAGTTCGAGTTGCCTTTGAGGGAAGACACATTTTGATAAATGGTTTATTTTCAAAGCAATTTCAGGTATTGTAGTGTTAGAAGTTTAAGTTTTCAAGTGCAAAGTTAATTCAAGTTCCCTCACTCAAATGAACGAGGGCTTTTGTTGTGTGACGCACTAACGTTGAAAGGGCACGTAGATGCCAAATTTTGAGGTTGGCTTTTCATTTCCGTCAATTTATCATTTGCAAAATGTCATCATTTGTAATTTACACTTTCAAATTGCCGAAAGAGTATCTAGGTGATATTCCTTGATTTACGACTGAGTGTTACCTTTTAATTCGAAGGAAAGCAACGACGATTCAGAATTTCATACTGGACATGGAATTACTCTATGAATTTTTAAACGATTCCCTCGCTTGACTTCAGCGTATAGCAGTCAAAGCAATTTTTAACAAAAACAAAGGACGTCTTCGCCGTTTGAATCCAATATCGATGAATCTTTAATGTGTTCCTCTTAAAGATTTTGTGTAACATCGAACTTAAGTTCTCTATTTCACATACATGGGGACAGACAAGGACAAACTATGTCGGATGCTTTCGTTGTTGACGTTAACGTTTCAGATATATTTTGAAGCCGGGTAGTATTTTAAGAGCTTTTTTATGTCTTCTCTCGTGCTCCAGCTATTATATTTATTGTTTACTATTTAAGGAAATTTACCATTTAAGGAAATTACATCTACGATGTAATTAGTAAACCATGTTATGAAAGAGTGTTTACTTATTTCAAAGGATCTTGATTTCCTCACAAGAGCGAATACAGAGTTAATACATATATTATGTGGGTTTGTAACAGCATTATAATGAGCTGAAATGATTCTGGCGTAGGACACTTTCTAAGAAAAGAAACAAGAGATTTTTATTGTAGAAATCTTTACTGCCGCGATAGGTTTTGCGGTGATTTTTAGACGAACCTTTTAAAACACCTGCTACAAGTCCTACCTATATAGGAGTTTATCCTTCAACTGCAAAAACTAAAATGGAAAATATGGAGTATCTGTATGCACCGCAGTTTTCTATCTGGGTCATGCATGTCAGCTTATCAATAAAATCTTAAGTAAATGAGAAAATGTTGCGTATACGTATGTAAATGTATGGAGCGTTATGTAACCTGTAATTACTATACTGATTGTAAGCTGAGAGTATTTAATATACGTACATGACTCCGTCCAAAGCAAGCAATGAAACAACGACTTCCCACATAATTGGAAGCAACAAACAAATCAAAATACTTTGCCTTAGTGGATTCTTTTTTGATTCGTCTTTTTACCAAAAAAATTAGCCATACCCTTAAAAGAATACAACAAAAAAAATCTAGAAACAATAGCCAAAATAATGCTAATATAGTTCCTGATGGCATTGATGGAATCTCATGGCAGAAACACTAGCCGCTCACACCGCTATTTGCCTCTTAGCTTGTATCACTGCCCTATGACACAATAAGCAATATATTGAAATGTTTTATCTCAGGTTGTCAAAAAATTTAAATTTTTGCGTTTTGATTAAATTTTTAACTCTTTGTGAGATTTGGGGGTATTCTTTGGTACTCTTTTGGCAATTATTTATGAATTTTGAAATTAATAAATGGAACTTAACAAATACTAAAATTGAAAACGTAAAGTAACCTTGATTTTTAAGAAGATGACATATAAACACTATGTTCCTTCTGCCATTTACAGAAAATCTGCCCTTCTAACCTTGAATCTTCTCTTCTATTTCGAATTTACTTTCTAATTTCTATATCGAACACTTTAAATTGGGACCGCAGCCAAAATACTATGTAGTTAACTCGACTGAAGCTTAATCAGGATTGACTAATTTATTGGCGTCCCTTACTCCTTTATTTTGATCGCGATGGCGATTGTTTCTTTCCACAGCAAACTTTGATGATCTGATCTGATCTACCCAAATACAATCTCACGAGGAAATTTTTTTTTATAAATGAAGTTATTTTTAGCCGTAGCATAAGTGAATGAATGTGGAACGCTACTCGATGACTCAATTAGACGACTCTGTGATATACAAACCCTCATGACAAATCTACAAATACCAAAACTTCCCGACGTAAATGAAGATACTTTAATGAAACATATTTAATGTACGAAATAATGTTTGAAATACCTTTGTATATACCCTGTTTGTTTTAGGAGAATTTTACATTAATTTTGAAGAGTTACGAAAATAGGAAGATGAACTAAAGAGGAATAGCTTAAACGTTTCTCCACGTTTGTCGTTATCTGGACTTATATTCATGATTTTACGTCCACACTACAAGGCCAGTTGGCCTGGGGGGAAATTTTTGGCTTCCGAAATTAGCTTTTTCTCCGCTAGAGGGAATTGCATGACTATGAGATGGCTATCCTGGATACCCTAGTCGTCTAAGATTGACAGCTGATTTCCGATATAATTATTGAACATAACAATACCTTCTAGCGCTATCTAGTGCAAACCAACTCTCGAGCAGTTCTTGGACTGCTAGTCTCGAGGTGGTGGAGACATGAGTGCTCTGGTACCTGCACATGTAAGTGACCTGCACATTGACTTTGCCGTGAGTCATTCCATCAATACCACGAGGAACTATATTGCCATTGTTTTGCTTAAAAGAAGTCAAATAAAATTAGGAAACCTTAGTAACCAGGGCTTGCGCGGTTCCCCTGAAAGTCGGTACATCAAGGAAAATATTATTGTATTCGCAAGTCTTTGTGGATGTCATGCTCGGGCTCGCAAAACGCGGTAATGCAATAATAATGCAATTTATAAAACTCTATGAGAATAAACCTGTGTTCTAGGACACCAGTAATAAACATTCCGAATAATAATTGGGACACGTTATCGTAGAAACACTAAAGGCACGTTCACATAGAGTAGCGTGGAATTATCGTTAGGATTAGCGCGAAATTATTTACAACATTCTGTCGTAATCCTTAATATAATTTCATGACGTAATGATAACTGACATCTCGGTTTACTTTGTCGTGCCATAACCTTCATTTATCTGTTAATAATTTCTTTTACAATGGATGGAATGACATAGAAATGTTATATACTGTGTTTATTAACAGTTTCTGCAATAGTCATGATTCACGACCAACAAACTTGAAAATAAATATAAAAATAGAGAATACGTTGGCGGTTACGTTCCATCAACACTCAAAGGAAGCAACAAAGCAAAGAGACTATTAAAATTTAATTCTGGAAATCTTAAATCATGATGCCGATTCCTTTTTCTTATATACAGGAATGGTTATTGATTTATTTGAGAATTAATTGAAGATAGCAGTAGCAAATCAACGGTCCGCCAAATATTTCGAGAAGCATTTGAAGCGCTGTGGACTACTATTACTACTACGCTACTACTACAGCCCGTCTACTCACCAGCACGAGACATACATACCTACATGCACATATGTACAAATTGTAGTACAAATCCTGATGATTTCCTGAATAACTAGCAGTCTCCTAAATGTATAGGTGCGATAGAATGCATGCACTTTCATGTAAAACAACCTAACAATTCTGGCTCTTTATATACAATTCTTATACAATTATAGGAAAACTTTTAGTATTTTATTTAGTCTATGGGATGCAACTTATAAATTTGTATGTGTGGATGCAGGAGCCTATGGATCTTCAAGTGATGGAGGAATGAATAGCAAAAAACTCAAAGAAAATTAAACCAAGTTACATAAATGACAATGATGTAAAGAAAGCATTTTCAATATGATTTTTGTTTTATAGCAAATTATTATAGAAAGGAATAGAAATGTACACGCAAAATATGGTGTATTTAAATTTTATTCTATTTATCTTCATCGTAAAAGTATAAATGGAGGTTGTGATAGAAATGACTAATGTTTATCAAAAAATAATAATGTATACCTAATTAGAAAGTCAATTCAAAAAGATGTGAAAGAATTATAATTCTTTCTTAAATGATGTACATAATTGGCAAGTGCTTCTATAGACTCACACCTACTACATTGCTTATAAATTCAATTGTTACTCTTACATCTCCATATACTTAGATACAGTTCCTTTGTAAAATAATACAATGTACGTACACATACTAAGCCTGTTATCATGTACAAATATGCTTAGAATTATTTTATATCAGATAACCAAATATATATTGTATTTAATTGGGGTCAATAAAAGTGATCTATTACTCACAATGTTTGTTTAATAATATCTATCAGCGCTACCGGTTTCGAGACAAGCTCATCCTCAGGCAACACTATGAAAGGACACCAGAAATAAATATAATTATAATACAATTATGTCATGAACATGAACAGTCCACGACAGTGCCATGATGAGATGGCACTGTCGTGGACTGTCTTCAATCTAATCTTTAGTCAGCCGCCCGTAGATGTCAGTAATAATTTTGTAAATTCTCTTTAAATTATTTATTATAAAAAGACTAGTACTGTAGTTTGCATTTACAATGTCGGTATTTTAAAGTGTGTGTGATAGTCCTTGTTTTACAAATATTTTAACTTATTACTATTTTTAATTTGTTACTTCATATGTATCCAGTCTACAGTACCTGCATTCTTAAATTTTTACATAATTCTTGCTGTTTTTAAATTTAAAGTTGTAAGTGTTATGTGCACTAATATATTTCCATTTCTTACATAGATAATAAAAAAATAAAATACCAATTCAAATATTAAAAACTAATTTCATTCATCTTTACTAAACACTAAATTATAATTGAAATTTATTTACAAATAATTAATATACTTAAAATATTTCTTAGACACTTACACTTACAGTTAAGAATGATTTATATAAAAAAAAATTGTTAATTGGTCTATGACATAATTGTATTATATTACAGTTATTCCTGGTGCCCTTTTATAGTGTTTCATGAGGATGAGCTTGTCTCGAAACCGGTAGTGCTGAGAGATAATATTAAATAAACTTTTATCGACCCCAATTATGATTAGCTCACTACGAGTCACAATTGATCAATTATATTGCATTTGTTTGGAAGAAAAGAAAATAATTCTATAAGCTGTATATTTGAAACAAATCAAAAATTACAAATGTCTTAAAGCAGCGATCTTTGCATCCTTCTCTTTTGGAATATTAACTCTCTATTAGCAAATTTTAATGAATAGAAAATTCTAAATCGTATAAAGAATGTTAGTAAATATTCCACTAACAACGTATTGATTAGTGCCATATAAGGCATTAATTGTAACACCTCTAAATCTTTTTCCAAAGCAAGCGTTATATTTCGAAAACATCCATTCAGGTTTTTTCCAATCTATATGGATGCTTTTTATGAAAAGCACCACAGCCAACTTTTAAGGATAATATCATATACTTCTATCTTATGAAACACTACGATTCCATCTTTATTGATGCAAAACAAATTAGCCTCACTTCAACTGCACACAATATACATGCTCGAGCTTCCTCTTTATATGGATGAATATTTTAAGTTATATCCGCCATTTGAAACAATCATTCATCTTAATGCCCTTATACTTGGTAAATGTAGAACTTTGCTTACGTATTCATATATCTTTGGTCCCAAGAAATACAGATTTAAAGCAAATATCTAACTTTGCATCTTTGTGTTCTGCCTGAAACTTTGCAATCAATGCTAATTCACTAATTCAGGAGATAGCAATGTCACATAGTTGAATGAAATGTTTAAATCACCAGGAGCGTTTATTCGAGTCTTCTGAACCTTCGGTTTTGAGAGCTATTTTGAGCTTATATTTCCTAAGTGAATTTGAGCCCCAGGTTTTGCTCATTTACAATCTCATGTTTCTTGTAGCCGCATTATCGCTATATAAATATATATAATGACATTAAATATTTTTAAATCTTAATGAGCTTCTGGAATTATACCAGAAATGAGTTGTTTTAAAAAATTTTAAATGAAACTCAAACTAGAATATCAGTCTTCAAACGCTAAATATCGCAATGTTATTGGTAATCTTTACTTAACAGGAATTGTTTTCCTCGATATTGTATTTTTTTCATAAATTTTTGAACCAATATTATTCAAAAGCTTTTCAAAGTCTATTAGAGACTTCTTTCGAAACACTTTCTATTGTTAAATCCACTATTGAGTGGCTCCCATTGTATCTATTTCGACTTGTAGAAGGGGAGCCACACACAAACGATGTTTTCTTCGATTTCTTTGCAAGCAAAAAATTCAAATGATCAATCTGGTACCTGCTGCTATAATACGCTCGTTGTCGCTCATTACAAGTAAATACCAAAACTAGCGAATCCTCACGAGCATGAATCAAGCAACGCACTAGACAACCAGTGTGAACAGTTCATTGCAAACTTGCAAGACTCACGAGAACTAGCACGAGTATGAGCACGAGTACGAGCCAGCGCACGAATAGTCTGTTTGCTCTTCTACAGTAAGGAGAATTTAATAATTCAAATAGCTTCAAGTAAATAAAAAAAGGAAAAACAAACGCCATCTTAGGTCTGGAATCATTATGGTATAAAAATTAATCGAACTAATACAAAAGAACGTCCTCACTTGCATGCAACGTCAATTGAATTATGCACTTGAGAGATTTAACGTTTTGATGTTTATGTGAAAGGCCAGGTATAAAAAGAACAGTAACTATTATCGTCTATACAAGGATTGCATATTACTTTGTAATGTTACAACTCTCAGCGAGCTTTTGAATCGATTTTTAGTTGCTCTAGAAGAATCTATCGACGTTTTACATACTGCGCTGGTTGTTTGAGATTCTTCTTTTCCCATTATTTCAAGTAAAATAGAGAATAAATAGAGCTTTACAGATGAAAATAGGAAACAAGGCGCTTTTGTTAAGTCCCAATTCGAGTATAACTTTTTTCCTGTACGATGTTCGATTTCATCTGCATTACAAACATTTCATAGTATCGCTTAATACCTCTGAAAACGAGTACTATGAAGTGTACCATCTATAACATTTTCGGATATGATTCACAAAAGTGTTCAGTTTTACTATGGTCCCGCTACGGTTATATAAGGCGAAAAGGAAAAAATATTGCCGGAGATGAAAATAAAATATCCTCCACTATATAGAACAATTCTCCGGTATAAATTTCCTTTTGTGAAGAGGATCTACGTCAAATGCTCGCCTCACTCTCATTTCGATATTCATATTTTCGTTTGCTTTTGACGATTTCCAATAATCTTCGCTATAAAATAGCGTTCGTGAAAGTTTTATATTTGTACAATGAAATGTCTCAGGTTCTATTTTTCTCTACCAGACTACTAACGACAGTAATACAAAGCGTGAACTTGTACGTAATTAAAGTAGGGTATGGGTACTTTCCTTGATTATTTCCAGATTTATTATCAACAACCATGATGATTTCTTGCAAATTTTCCTTTTTGGGGAAAAAGTTTTCAAATTAAAAATATTCGGTGAAAAGTTCCGTTTAAGATAACATTATGTTCAAGTATACAGGCTGCTGAGTTTCCGCAACCAATATAAAAGTTTATTTTTTTTAAATAGAACATCCTCTATATTCTTGCATTTTTGGTTGCTCCTCTTCAGTCTACATCAACTTTGTTCAACATTATCCATATCTATCTAGCTTCTTGAGATAATTGAGACAGTTTGGGATTATTGCGAAATGCCGTCGTCTCTTTAACTCTCGATATCCTAAACGTTCTACATGGTAGAATAGTGATTCCAATTTTATTTAATTGAGTATTCCTTCGAGTTTTCAGCAGCATATTTAAAAAGCAATTATATCAACTGAATTCCACAAGAAGGCCGTCGAAGTCGTTATCTGTTATTTCAAATTTTTTAAAAGAAGCCTGTGCATGTTTTGAGAATCTCGTAGGGAAGATCTCTTTGATTATTTCTTTATTTTCACTTCAAGATTTCCTTACGCCCAGAATGTGTCCTACAGTAAATTTAATATGAATCTGTGCAGATAAGTTTTTCGTTTAAAAACATGCGATGGTTTTCTGCACCACCAGTGCTGCGCGGAAATACTATAAACTTTTGTTTAGTTGAAGATACTCATTAAAATTAATGTGTAAATGTTATCTTTTAACAACAACAATAGTAATAATAATAATAATGACAATGGAAAAATATGGTTAACACGGGTATTCGGTCTGTGGTGGTCTCAGAAAAAAGGAGTCTCCTTTATTCATAAACTCTTTTATGATGGTCCGTTAGATTATAAAGTAGAAAATTTCATGTATAAAAAATTACCATTCATAGAGAATTTAACTAACAGGATTGTAAACATTTTTGAGTCCTTCAATGACATTTGCATTACTAAATACAAGTCCATGAAAGTAAAAAATCTTTTCACTATTATTAAAGATAAAACTCCTATAGAGTACAGAAACTCTGTTATTTATAAAGTACCTTGTTTGAATTGTCAGAGCTGCTACATTGGACAAACTTCACAATGGCTTAAACACAGAATAAGCCAACACAAAAGTGATTGTCGGTTGGGCAAAGAAACTTGCGTCTTAGCCAATCATGTTGAAGAGAAAGATCACCATTTCGATTTGAGAATGTTTTGGACAATGAAAGCAATTATAAAAATCGACTTTTTTTGGAGATGTATTATTTTAATAAAAACAACACAATAAACTTCAAATCAGATACTATTCAATTAAATCACATTTATTGCAATATTTTACAACATAACACTGATTAATTTGACTTTTTGGAAAGTGCCCGTATATTTATTTTCATATCTGCTGTAATTCTTTCCCGCCTAGTGTGTTTTTCCAATTATTTTTTTGTTTTCAGTTCTTAGATTATATATAGTTGCAATTCTTTTTTGAATGTTTACAATTTATAGCCATTCTTTGTCATTGTAGTTTATACTCGTGATGAAGTTCTCAATAAAGAACCAAAGAGTTTATGAATAAAGGAGACTCCTTTTTTCGAAGACCACCACAGACCGAATACCCGTGTTAACTCTATTTTTCCTGACGTTGTACGGCCGTAGTACTTCCTCTCAAAATAATAAAAATGGTAGTAATAAGAATAATAAATGATTTATTCTCGTAATTAGTACAAATACAATGTTTAATTGCGAAAGAAAGAAAAAACACGGGAGCCTCTAGGTTCAATTCAATTTACAATTGCCGAAGGAAAACCAAAATATTAAGAATCACCTAATAGTAAGCAAAATCTGCAATGTACATAATAACAACAAATTAATAAGAATTATGGACGTGGAAATAAGTATCCTAACATCTTAAAATGACAAGAGTAGAAAACAAGGGGTCATTAAATCGAAATCAAACAGATTTTACACTCATAACTAACGCTGGCCACGAGCGGTACCGCGCATCGGCGTAGAATTAGTTCGGACCAAGAGGAACGGTAGTATTACTTCGTCTGCGGAGCAGTACGGACATTTTCGCTGCCGGTCATTTGCGCAATTGTTTATCTGTCCTAGAAAAATTATGATTTCGTCAGCAAAACGACTGCGGTCGGACAAACTTCGAAAATTTATTGCAGAAATTCCAGACTTAATATATGAAGGTGCTAAAATTAAATGTGTAATCTGTCAAATCCCGTTAATGTGTTGGTCCAGACAACATTGTCTACGACACGTAAATAGTGAAAAGCATGTCTCAAAAAGAAATTGCGCACGAGACAATGAAAAATTTATATTTAATTTATGCGTTACGTTTATCGCAGGTAATATACCGTTTAATTTACTAGACATGGAACCATTTATCTGCTTTTGGAACAACTATTCGGAGTGAAAATTACCAAGTCGAACATCGTTACGAAGAATTGTGCCATCTGCGCGCGAACATATTGAACAAAAAATAAAATCGGAGTTGAAAGATCAAAAATTGTGGTTATGTGTCGACGAAACAACAGATTGGAAGAAACATTCTGTTCTTAATGTAATGGCACGCAAATTGGAACCTCATCAATCGGCACCTTCAATTCTATTAGTCTCCAAACGAATACAACAGTCTACTGCCGAAGTAATTTCAAAGTTAGTGTTAAATACATTGGACAAGTTTGAACTTTCAACAAACCAACTCTTGATGTTAGTGAGTGATGGTGCTGCAAACATGCTTTCTGTAGGCCGGTCTCTTAAAAAGCATTCTGCTAATTTGTTACACATTACGTGTAAAATTCATGCTCTCAATCTTGTGGCGGATAGTATCAGAAAATGTTATCCTGAGGTAGACGCTTTAATAGCGCATACCAAAGCAGTATTTGTCAAATCACCGAAACGTATTCGCGAATTTCACAGACTGTGCCCCCGTATACCAGAGCCACCAGAACTTATTCTAACTCGTTGGGGAACATGGTTACAGGCCGCGTTTTATTATCATAAATATTTTGACAATATTAAGAACGTGGGTTTACAATTCGATACAAAGGAAGCTGCCGCTATCCAGAAAAGCCAGTCGAAATTTGAAGATAGTCAGGTTAAAATGGATTTAAAAATCATTCACGACAATTACTTCGGGCTAGCAGTTGCAATAGAAAAATTACAAAATCCTGCGGTGCCATTAGAGGAATCGCTACAAATAATGCAACATGTTCACGCACAGCTATGCGCGATTGAAGACGCAAAAAATGTTTCTGTTCTAGAAAAATTTGAAAGTGTTTTTGAGAAAAATTCTGATTTTGGCACATTAAGACACATTTGTGAAGGTGCGTCAACAGAATCGTTAAGTTATTTGAAAGATTACTTTCCTTACGCAAATATTACGTCACTAGATGTAGAACGTTCGTTCTCTGCATATAAACGCATTTTTTCCTCATGCCGTACTAGTTTTGCCGAAACAACAGTTGAAACATATCTAATGTTGCAGATATTTAACAGACATTATTCACTTTGTGATTTCACGGAGGACTCTTAAAATGGTAAGTGTTTGAGCACGTGTTATTTAATTTTTATTTAAAAGATGAGCGAAGTTATTTGCGGCAGCCAACATCTCTATTAGCAGAATAACTCTAGTGGAACGCGAGGCCTGGTCGACTCTACGCTACTGCGCGGTACCGCTCGTGGCCAGCTTTACTCATAACAGAGTTACTATTTTCTTTCATTTTTACCTTAAACTATAGTAATTTGGCAATTTTGAAGGTATTCGGTATTTTATTGTAAATATAGCTGATGATATAAGAAAATGAGCGTTCAAACAATGTAGAGGAATGGACGGGCGTTGTCAGCGTGCCTTTAGTTCGTTAATTTTAATGTATGCTGTCCAAAACTTAATTTTCTTAAATAAATGTTTAGGCTTTTTTTGAAGGATAACCTTATGATACACTGTAGCTGCATACAGAATCCGTCAATTGTGCTTATCGAGCCAGCCAAATACTGGCATTCGAAATGAATGATAATTGATAAATTTGGGTATCATCGGCAAATATCTGCAACTTACATGTATCAACATATCAATGGAATGGCGATATGTATGTAGTATACAAAATTGATCCCAAAATTGATCCCTGTGGTACACCCCTAGTAACAAGCTTAAACATTGAAATATTGCTATTTAGTTTAACACATTGCACAATTCTACCGCAGTCACAGACAACCCAATAGATAACAAAATTGTAAGAAGTAAGGAATGGTAAAGTGTGTCAAATGCACGACTGTGGTCTAATAAAACCAACGTAGATGCCATGCTTCTGTCCAAGCTACAAATTATATTGTCAGCTACTTCCAGTAGGGTTGTTTCACAACTATGTCCAGTCTTGGTACAATTCCAACATCTACTCGAGGTAGCCACCATTTTCATACATTGTTCAACAAGTTATCCAGAACGTATGAATAATAAACAATATAAATGAGCAATCAAATGTTGAGTAGAGTTCAGCATAAAACGCATTGTTTTACTTAAACCATCGCACACCAACGCTATGCGTAACGTGGACGTTATACAAAATATTACTCCAGAAATGTTAATAAACAGAAAGCAAAACAGAAACAAAATACAAATAATCGCATTACAGTTTGTATGAAGGAAATGATTCGGATAGAAGTTGAAATTGTATATATAGTTTGAATTAAAGTTATTTTTAATGAGTATCTTTAGAAAAGTAAATGGTTGTATAATTTCATCGCAGCACTCGATGCATTTTAGCAAACCACTTATTCGCATAGCTGCATAATTCACTAAGGAAGAACGCATTTTAGGCATAGAAAACGTTTAGAAAAATTCCAAAACAGCTTCTCTGTCAGATTCTGAAAATAAATACAGGATGTTCTGTTTAAAAAGAATAAGGTAGTCTCTAGTTGACATAAAAAGACATCGACGTTTTGCTGAGAACTCCAAGAAACTCTCAATCAAATAAAATTTGAATCGCCGCTCTAGCGTGTAAGGGGTTTAAGATATTGGCTGACCGAAAACCACGGGCATTTCACAAAAGTCTCAAATTATTTCAAAAACTGAACTAGATAAATATTTATATGCAATATTGAAGAAAGCTGACTTAAATTACAGGGTGTTTGTTCCAAAACCAAACTTGTATCGTGTGCAGCGGAAACTAAACATCCTATATACTTGAATATAAGTTTATGTTGCGCAGCACTTGCCTCTGAATAGTTTTTATTTTGAAACTCTTTCTCTAAATGGCTTAAGGAAGGAATTATCTTTCACTCACGCATTGGATGGATTCGCTATATAGTTTCTCAAACTGAAATTAATCAGAAACACACGCACTCAAGTAAAATTAACATTTTAGTAGGCCAATTAATAAAAGAATTATTACCATTAAACCCTTCAACATCTCCCACATCTTGGAAGAGAATTTAAGAAGTTGATTTTCTAACATCTTCAATAACTACTTTCCTTAGTACCTGGTTTCTTTAAGCTTCCCAAAGTAGGCATATTGACACGATCCATTACATACAATATAAACAGAGAAGATATTAATATAGCTTTATATAATGCGAGCACCTTAAATAATGTGTTTATTCAGTTGAAAGGTTGGTTCCCCATTCTATGTGAATGTTATGATGGCCAAGTGTGTACTGGTAAAACATCCATTAGAGTTAGGTAAAACCTCTTAGGGAGCTGTACATATTGCACACAATCTATACACGCAGAGAAAAGGTTTCTTGCATCAAGAAAATTGATTTTCTTGCAAAAATCAGTCTCTATTCAAGAAAATATTTTTATTTCAAAACTGTAAAAATGTATAATATAGAAAATAATTTTCTTGACATTTTATTTGGATTAAATAAATATTTTCTTGCGGTTAGAAGATCAAGAAAATCCAAGACAGAACATGTTTCTTCCAAGTGAATCATTTAGTTTTAAGTTAAGAAAATATTCATATTGAAGGTAGGAATGAAAAAATTAAGCGACCAGTTTCGTATTCAAAAAACACATCATCAGGCCAGCTACAAGGATATCCAATAAAAGAAAAATTGCAATAATGGAAGAAAAAATCTAAAGTTAATAATTAAAATTAGGAGCAAGTGAATGAGCTAATGAAAAAGTTTTTTTTATAGGTTACAGTATAATTAAATTATTCCTTTAAAAATGTAATTAAATAGGGATTCTTTTTATGTAGTTTAATAATTAATGAGTTAATATTTAGATTCATTTATCCCTTTTCTTATTATTATTTATTATATATTAAAAAAAAATAGAGTTAAATTTATACACGTGGCAAATAGTAATAAAAAGAAAAAACATATTACATTAACCGGTATCTTTCGAAAATATTTATGAAACATTGTATGTTAAAGGTTATATCATTGCATGGGTAAGTATGGTATCCGTATTCCAGTTCCGTCGCTACTGTCTAGGACAGCATCACTAATAACTACTGGCACTATGTGGCACCAGGAAATATTTCAGTTGCTATTTTTGAGGATTAGTGGTATATACTGGGAGATGTGAGAGCAATGTGGTTAGAAGCAAGATGCCCTAATGTTTTTCTCTTCTTATATTGTTTTTGCCGGTAATGATTCCATGAATATCAGGAGCTATTTATTAGCATTATCTTGATTATTGTTTCTTATTTTTATGTGTGCTTCTACATTAAGTTCACTTTTGTTTGAACATTATTCTGTAGATAACCTCTACTTTAGACTTTTCAAAATCACAAGCAATGCGAATAATTTATTGCATTATGTACTGATATGTCGTACTATTTTAAACAAGATAAGCATTTCAAGAATTCTAAGTAAAAAATGCTTTATTTTAAGAAAATGAAGCTATTGATTTATGAACAATTCCTAAACGCTTTCTGGAATTAAGAAAACTATTTATTATCTTTAAGTAGTAAGTAGTAAGTAGTAAGTTTTGTGTTATAACGGCCATTTACTTATACCAAGAGTCGCTTTCTTCAAATTTTCTCAAATCAATTTATCAAATGTCTTCAATAAAGAAATACAGTTATTTCGTTACAAGTATATACTTCTCCTAAGCAGAGAAAGAAACGCTAAGAAAATATTTCTTTTGATTTAAAACAGTTATTGTATTGCGGATAATTGAAACAGTAATTGCTTTGAATTAAGGCGGACGGCTTTGATACATGTAATCGATTCTCTGCGTGTGCGGAAAAAATATTTTTTTGTATTACCTAGAGTTGGTTGAATATCATTGGAATGCATATAGAATGCTAGCGCCGTGTAAGCAGCCGCAGACTAATGTGTTTTAGGATAATTTTTGGCAATAAATGTAAAGGTTGTTTTGGGAATGAGCCATTATGTATTCAACGGTATTATTCCCAATACTTAAAACGAAGAAGACAATTTGATCTCACGAAGAAGACGGTTGTTATACATACAAATTCATACCGAAAGATTGACTACAGGTAAATTCATTTAAAACGTAAAATGCAGGATACTGTGAATACTATTAGTTTCGGGCCATCGAACTATGAACGTTTGTCTTGTGCTGCATTCATTAACAACCACGATTTTGATGTTTATCATTCTGTTTACGTATATGAGAATTACTTATCTTTTAGGTTTGTATGAGATAACATTAATGACATTTCATTTATTTTAACACTACACCACTATTTATTTAACACTACACCACTATTTATATTTTGTGTATATAGTTGACCTGTCCTTAAGAAGTTCCAACACACCCTATTTGTTTTTACTTTGTACAAACTACTTGATAAACAGCGCCATTAATCCATTTCATTTCACATCGCTTACACTCCAACATATTGAGCATTCCTTGTCCAATACCTCCAACAGATATATCCGATCAGTCTTCCATTTTAGCCAAAGGTAGTCTAGACTAGATTAACCCATAAAAACAAATCGAGAGGACTTAAGTCAATTTTACTATTTCCACTCCAACTGTTTGTATATATCCCGTTGGTTTTCATTCAATTTCTGTTAAACATAAACATTACGCGGCTTGTTAAACGACCCATGCTCGACTAAGTTACCATCAAGATCTAGAAAAATGGCACGATGTGGCTGTTGTCGTTTTGGATACAATTGAAAATATCCTGTACTTATTGTTGTATTTCGATCTGATGAATAAAATATACTTCACATATCTCGTTTCTCTTCGTTGATCTACAACATTTTTCTACAACTAGTGAACGTTAATTGAATTGTTTGGAATTTCATGACTACTTGTTTAATCTTAACCTTTAAGTACTATCATGGCCCCTACGAGGCGCCAGGTCTTTTACAAATTGTAATATCTTTCACAAAATTTCATTTACGTCAGTTTACCTAATATGTATTCCTCGAATGGTGTTTCTGAAACCTATGTAACATGATATAGTCCAGATATTGCATGCATTGAAATGTAAACAATAGAGAATTTATGACCCTGCACTCGGTGGTGTCTGAAAGGCGCCGTGTCAGTAGTTATGTTTGCTTTTTTTTGAGCTCTCATTATATATAACGGGTGTTTTTGTGAGTGATTTATAGTACAGTATTTAAAAATATCTATGCCCATTGAATATTGAGTTAGTAGTTCGTTGAGCCTTAACGTGTACAGTTGACATTATGGGTAGTAAACGTGGATTATGTGATGAAGAAATAGCGAAATTGTTTGAAAGTGACGATTTTTGGATAAAATTTGATAACGAAGACATCTATCCTGAAAGCGACTTAGGTTCAGATCATGAAAGTGTATCTAGTCATGATAGTGATTCAGTCATTGAAGAAGATGATAGGAATACGGAAGGGTTATCTGATGTTACAGATTTTTACTTTGGTATGTAAAAATAAACACTGTTGTAAAATACTTAGCTCTTATGGTTTATAATTTCATACGTAAAAATACAACTTCAAAGTGGAATAAAGTACCCCCTCCAACATCACGAACACGAAAATGTAATGTTGTTATTCATCTTTCTGGTTGCAAAGGTCGTGCGAAGAATGTAAAAGAAATTTCCGCTATATTCGCATTATTCCTTGACGATTAGGTAATTGGAATATTGGTGGAAGATACAAATAAATACATTGAGTTGAAAGTAAGACCCAACTTTCAAAGAGCTAGCTGTGCAAATTCCGTGACATACAATGAAATAAAAGCTTTCATAGGACTGCTCATTGTCGCCGGTGTACTGCGATCATCCCATTTAAATTTCAAAGACTTATTCTCTGATAACGATTTAGCCAGTCATTTTTTTTATACAACAATGAGAAAGATTCTTATTTATACCTTGTTGTATTAGATGGCCATTGGTTTTATTTTTCCATCTCATTAATGTCTACGCCTTAAATGCTTTTATTATTTATAAATATAATAATATTGAATCAGTCACTGCGCGTAGAAATTTCCTCAAAATATTAGGACAGGAACTTGTAAAACCATATCAATTGGATCGCTTGGAAGTACCCTCAATTGCCAAGAAAAATTCGAAAAGTTCTAAACGAGCGTTTAGAAATTGAGCCTCAACCTGTAGAAATTCCAACTACATACGAGTTCAAGAAAGCGGTGTGACCTATCCCCTAGAAAAAATAACCGCCATTCTAAACAAATATGCTCTACAAATATAATATTTTATATTTTATTAATTTATTTTATTTTATTAATTTGTTTTACAAATATTTGATCAGAGCATACAAAAAAATTGTGTAATGAATGTTATGAATAAATAGTACATAATACTTATTGAAGTTTCTTTTATATGTTATTTTACCGTTTCGTATCATATCAGGTACCTATATTCCTACAACAAGGAACATTTAAAATTCAAACGTTAATTTTATAGCAGTAATTTTACAATGGTGCCTCGTAGGCGCCATGCTAGTACTTATGTATATCCAGTAGGTGCTAGTATTTAAAGATTAAAATGCATTCTTTGTCAATGAATGCGTAATATCAAAAACCTTTATCAGTATGTTATACGAGGGACACGCTATATAGTTTGAGATGCAACAAAAGTAGAGAAGTTAGAGCTGGCAACACTGCATTTCTAAATACCACCATCCTTAAGTAGTAAACTCTGGCCGTGAGTTGAGTCGCTGCTGTCATAGAGTAAACGTGGTAGGTACGATTTGTCATCGAAACATGGACTTGTCAAGAGAACATGTACGCGCAATGATTTACTACGATTTTAAGGTCAACTTAAGTGAACAACAAAGTCTTGAACGATTGCAACTCGCATTTCGTGATGAAAGTCCTTCACGTGGAACTGTGTTTCGCTGGTATAGCGAATTTAAAAGAGGACGGATGTCGCTTGGTGATGAGGAACGTACTGGTAGGCCTTGTTCTTCAGTTACCGCCGGAAACATTGAGAGTGTGAGACGTATGATCGACGAAGATCCAAGATGCACCTATCAAGTGATTGAGGCAACTCTTGGTGTTGGATCCGCAACAGTGAATTCAATTTTACATGATCATCTTCGGATGAAAAAAATTGTTACTCGTTGGCTGCCACACACGCTTACCGATTTCCAAAAAGCAGAGCGAGTAAGAATCGCTCGAGAAACATTGGAAATGTTAAATAATGGTGGACATCGCATTCTATAAAAAATAGTAACAGGTGATGAAACTTACATCCCATTTTACGATATTCCTACCCGCCAGGAGAGTCTCGTGTGGATCCACGAAGATGCATCAACACCAACAATGGCCAAAAGGCAAAGGGCTGTCAAGAAAGTTATGTACGCAGTTTTCTTCCGTAGTACCGGATTAGTAAAAGCAATAAAGCTGGAAAATCAACGTACAATCACAGCAAACTGGTACACCACAAAATGTTTACCTGCAGTTCTTGAGTCAGCCAACATTCGCAGGTTAATGTTGCATCACGACAATGCATCGTCACACAGTGCACAGCAGACAGTTGAATTTTTACGTGAAAATAAGGAACATCCACCCTATTCGCTTGATTTGGCCGTGTGTGATTTCTGGTTGTTCTTCAACCTAAAGAAACACTTACGTGGTCGACGTTTCACGACGGAGGGTGAGATAGATGAAGCAATTCATCTATTTTTTGAGAGCATTCCAAGAGATGACTGGCTTCACGCTTTTACGTTGTGGAAACTTCGGTTACAAAAGTGCATTGATGCAGGAGGAGATTATTTTGAACATAAATAAAATCATTTTCGTAAAAAGACTTGTAGTTTTCTTATATCTTAAAATATATAGCGTGACCCTCGTACATGGTTGAAATCAGAAACGGAAACTTTTTCTGGTTGTGTCAAAATTTAATATAGCGCCCGTAAGAAATAAGAAAGTTGATGAAAGAAGCCAAAACATCATATAAAAATTTCAAGTACACCATTAGGTATAAAATTGAAAGTGGTCTTGAGAATGTGTTTCTAGTTTTTACCTGCAAGGCCAAATGAAAGTGCTGGAAGTAAAAGAAGAAAATGAGCTTGTTTAAGGTCCATTTTTTCTTCGGGTTCATAACACACACAAACCAATTTTGCCAAATTGAAACCTACCCCCCACCTCCAATGATAAGCAAGACCCCATGGAGAGGGTCGAAAATTAATCAACCTGCATATTTTTTAAATAAAACTTGTATTGCTTAGAAACAATATTCAAGCCAAACCTATTCCACTCCCCAATTTTGACAAATTCTCCATATATTTTTTTAAATGTTGATTTGTGATGCTAGTATGTAAAATGCCTAATGCTGCTACTCACCAAATACTTTTCTCTTTTCCAAAACTTCTGTTTTCTTTAATGTGTGTACCAATTTAAATTCAGCCTTTAAAGAACTAAGGAAATTGGAAACCGCCCTCAGAATACAAAAGGTTTTCAATTAATGATAATTTTCCGGATGTCTAGAATACCACGTGCGGAATAATAACGAAACAGTCGATACCATTGCACAGTGAAGGGTAGTCGCCTAATAAGGAGAATAATTTGGAATAGGATAAACTTTATACTACCTCGCTTACGCAGAGGAGTATAACTCATGTCTATTGTTTGCTGTAATCATTGTGTTCGCCGCTTCTTAGGCCAATGATCTTAAAGTCAATTGTTTCTCGACCTGAATACGGTAAGGGAAGTTAAACACCTACTTCAAACGATTTGAGAAACCCTAGAAGTAAATGAGTAGACGCCATTGAAGTAGAATCCCCCATATTATGTAAACCAACCACATACATACGAACAATACATACATGTACTTGCCGAGAGTAGTAACTCTACTTGCTACTGACTGAGGGCAGGTTTTTAATCTCAAATAATAACGTTTCAAATCAAGCTAAATAGTGAAATTTAACTTCCAACTAATGATTCCAAAAATATGTATTAATTTTGTTCCTTTCCGAACGTTTTGTTTGATTCTATTCGTCGTAAACCACGGAATGAAGAATACTTTCAATGCTCACTTCACTTTTATTGAATACAATAATTAACAATTTGTCTTTTAACATTTTGTGATTTATTTATTGGTCCTAGCTAGTCTAAGATATTTAAATTTGTAGAAACACTTTTCAAAAGAACTTAAAAAACAATTACAGTCAGATACAAGGAACTTAACAGAAAACTATCATCTTTTTACAGTAAACTCCAAATACCCCGGAAAATGTGAATTCTATGAAATTGTACATTGCACGGATTATAATTCGCAAATAAATTGCAAAATTCTAAAGGCGGACTTGAAAAATACACCAGCATTTAGGAAAAACTTTTCCTTTTAAGCTGCACGTATCTCATTTTTCTAAAGATTAAAAAGTTCAAATACATGAGTATGGGGATCATCCAGTAACTTAACTACAATTAGAGTTTTCTGTCGAATTTAGAAATGTCATGTAAATTGGCCCCGTTAATATCAATAATTTACCATATTTTTAAATTTTGTGCATTCTTAGATAATTTTTCAGACACCAATAGCTACGGTTTTCAATAAGACAACGGACATGTTTATCCCTACAGTGTCGCTTAGAGTGCTTTTCTCTACCTCACACCAATCTTTACCTCTCGGCTTATACCGCTTCCCTCCGACATAGCAAACAGTATATCTCCGTCGCCATCTGGTGCCAAGCGATACACGCCTGCCGTCTAGGAAGCAGCAACAGCAGAGAGGCAAATAGCAATGAGAGGTAGAGAAAAGCACTCGGAGCAACGCTGATGACGCCGAGTAGGCAGAAACACGTCCGTTGACTAGTGTTTTCTCTCCTCACCGTGCTTTTGTCGTGAGTGATTCCATCAATACAATGAAGAATGGAATATTAGCATTATTTTGGTTATTGTTTATAGGCAATTTTTATTGTGTTTTTAATACATTGTGGTAAACCTGAGGAACCGCTTACATATGCAGGCAACCAATGCACTCGAAAGTTTGTTTGGGAACTGTACCAGCTTGTTGTCGCTGCTTTCTAAGCGGTAGGCGTGTATCTCTGGGCATCCAATGACGCCGGAGACATACTGTTTGCCTAGTCGGAGTGCAATTGTATAACCCGAGGGGCGAATATCGATGTGAGGTAGAGAAAAGCACTCGGAACAATACTGATGACGCCAGGTAAACAAAAACTTGCCCGTTGGTTAGTGTGTCTTGCTCTTGCCGTGAGTGATTCCATCAATACCATGAGGGCCTATATTAGCATTAATTTGGAGCAACATATATACATACTGGTAGAAAAGCATACTCTAGAAAACAATGGACGGAATATGCGATTGTCATGACCTGGTAAAAGAAGTAAATAATTTGCTACCCTATTCGGAGAATATGCCGAATTTGCAGTATGCTTGGCTGTGGACTATTTGACCAATTCGGCAAACACTTAATGATTTGGCTTATCGCTTTTGATACACTATGTAGTGTCATATATAATTCATTACTGAGCCACATTATATCCTAAAAATATGTAATTCATTAGCTGTGTGTGATATACATGCTTTGTTTTATTGTGCTATATCATAACTGTTTATTACTGATACTTTTGTATATCCTGTGGCTTCTCTTTAAATAAATAAATAAATCATTTATTTCATAGCTATGTTTGGCTAAACATATTTATGGGAGCAACATTTCGAATTAAATTAATGCATAATAAGCAGAAAATGTTGAATACTACATATATAATTAGAAAGAATATGTGTTGCAGGACAAGTTTCAATGACAATTGTAGCTGTTGTAGCACAAAGGAAGACAAATACAAATCTCGCTCTATGTAACATGTCGATGTTCCTTGATCAATTGGCGCACAGCAGCAATGTTTCTTCGAGTGACTGCTATCTTTGGCGGACCTGTCCTGGAGATCCTGGGTTCGCTGTTGAGACTGGTGTGCCCATGTTGGAATTCGCAATACCAGCGAGATATTGTCGACTTAATGCTGACAGGTGACAACGACGTTTTATTTATGGCGCTCCTTACGCTACTATATGCAAAATTAGAAAGACAACCCTCGTACTATAGCAGATTTTGCGCGAAAAGAATGGTTCGATCCAACGTAAACTTACTTGCTCTCATTTCTTGTACTGTAACCGTGGTTATCAGCCAGAGTCCTGAACTGATTCCTCCTAACATATATACAGTGAGGAATGTGTCGGGAGATCATTTATAAAAATTAAAAATATAGAATGGGGCAGCGCAAAGAGCGATTTTGGAAAGCGCGGAAATCATGTTGGGAGGTGGTGGGGATACATGTTACACGCCCATTAGCATTTGGTAGCAATGGGGCGATAGACCTCAGCATCGTGGATGGGTGACGGAGCCCACTTCCATTTGTCCGGCTACGTCGACAAGCAAAGCTTTAGGTTTTGGAGTGACGTGAATCCTAAAGAACTGCATCAGTAACCTCGCTACTACGAAAGCTACTCTGTGGTGCGCTATGTCCTCATCAGGGACTACAGAGCACTACTTTTTCGAAAATGTTCTTGGAAATTCTGTGATTGTGACTTCACAGAAACACGCAGACATGTTGGAAAATTTTTTCACGCCATAATTTGCACAATACGGAGTCAATGAGGTGACACTTTTTCAACAAACAATTGCAGAGCCCGGACCTCACAACGTGCGATTTTTTCTTATGGAGTTACCTGAAGAGTAACCCAACAGGAATTCAGGATAACACGCCACAAAGACTTGAGGCCCGGAAAGAACGGATCCGACAGGAAATGGTTCAAATCCTTAAATACCATTCAAATTTCATAATTACCTTTCTCTTGTGCTTTTTTGTATTCGGATAAATTGATTATCTTTTCCTGCAGCCTTTTCAAAACAACTCTTCATTCTGTCCCACCCAGTATTACGCTTGCTTACGGTGTACCAACGTTGACGTCGAACTACTTCGATACTTTCCATTACAACCTTCCAAAGGTGTTATACTGAGCCTCCAACTAGAGCAGGGACCAGGGTGAGGTACAATAGAGGTCCTGGAAGAAAAAGTCGAGGTCCATCAAAGTTTGAATTACGGTGAAATCTTTTAATAAGGGCGCCAGGAGCTTTTTTAAGAAAAGCACCAGAATCTTTTTTGCACCTCCCCTTAATATGTGGATATATATATATATATATATATCCAAAATTAAATTTTAACAATTTAATTACGTGAATAATTTTCATATATCAAATAGATGACATTTCAAAGCAAGATATTGAATCTAGTTATGTTACTCTCTTTTTTTAAGAAAAGAAGTGAGGATACTACGATTTTTTCGTTTTTCTGTTCTTTCGGGAAAACCTGTGTCCTTGGCGGGCTTGGTTCCCAGGGGTGTCCTTCCTATCAGGTCGACTAGATCCTCGGACTCACTGGATCACGCGGAACGGATTCGTTAGTCCTAGGAATCCCTTCAGGTTCCGCCAGTGCAATTTGCAGGCCTTGTTCTTTCTCTTTTTGTTTTTTTTTAAATACCTAGAAGTACAAAAGAACCAGCAAAAAGGGAAGCTAAAGCGGGTATAATTTAATTGAATAAAAAAAGATTAAAAAAAAAAGGTTATTTCACGTATTCAGTGAACACCAAAATGCAAATGAAGTGATGTTGATACTTCCGATAAATTTCTACCTCTTTAATTTTAAAAATTCATAAGACGGGAAGCCATTGCACCACGTGCACGAGGCTCGACAAAAAACTCATGCGATAAGGTAGCGATAGATTTCAACAAAAGCGATAGAATAGATTGAATAAAAATTTGATGCCGTCATAAAATGTTACCACAAATATCGTTATTTTGATAAGCAAAGAAAAGGTAGGTAACTTAAACGTGCTTACCCATTTAAGGTAATTAAGTACCTTATTTTGAAAGAACACTCAAACGAACTGCAGCTCATATCTGAATTCGATCCGAGATCGTGAGAAAAGGCACGAAGGAAAAATTTCATCCGGTCGAGAATACGCGCAAAAATCGTACACACCAAAAAAAACTCAACGTTGTAACAAATCGACATAAATATTCGCGCGCATACAGCGCCGTTCAAAATAAACAGACCACGTAACAATAAAATTGTTACATCATTTATACGTAGTTCTATGCGAATCCGTCTGGAGACCTTGGTGGGTTACCCTTTTATATTTTTCAGGTACATAAGTAGATATGCATCTTTGGACACAAGTAATTTCTTTCAGTTTTTGTTGTTAGCTGATACAAATATGTAATGTGACTTATTTACTTGCCTACACGAAGAAATGGCAATGAATACATCATTCAAAGTCACCAACAAAGGTTTATGCCAACATAATTTCGAAGTATGCAATTAAATTCTCTAGTTTTCTATAAATTATCTCAAAAGAAATATTACAACTTGGTGTTGGCTTGGTGGGCAACGTAAAACACTCGACCTCCAATTTCTGCATTGGAAACTGTTACAAAGTTCTGTTTCTACTACCTAAATGATGGATAATATTTCAAGAACTATTCCTTATCCAGCTTCTTTTACTCACACATTCAACTCGCTTCAGCATTAAAACGTGCTACATTAATCCGTAAAATTTAATTTAGAATCGGGGTTAATTTGTGTTGCAATTATTTCATCGAAAGCACATCATAAACAGTGGCAAACAAAATATTCACGCTAGCAATTTCTTAATCTGAACAGTGAATTATGGACAGCACAGTACTCGACCTGCATGCGCCATTCGATTTATTTTTCGACAGTGCAGCAGAGGCATTTCGCTAATGACCCGAAACTCCAACGTCAAGAAGCAGAAGTAAACACTCAAACAAACGATGTCGTTATTATATTGTAATGAGGCCCGATTCATTTACATTTTACGTCATTAAGTGCAACGGAAAAGCGGGCGTCGTTTTAAAATTTTCGTCTAGAATAATGTATATGGGAATCATGGAAAATGTAATACTCCATTAAGGTGTGAAAGTGCTCTATACGGCTACGAGTGCACTTGTAACGGCTGACACAATTACTATGTTGGAATGGCTCGATGTTTAAAGAGATGGAAATCTCTGTACAATAAAGTAAGAGAAAATATGTATCCACATACGTACTTGTACAAGTATGTACATGTAGAAATATTAGCACAGAGTCTAGAACTTACAGAGGTTTCTTTGCAGACATGTGTACTGTAATGTCACGAATTTTTTACCTAATTAGAAGATATTTTTCTATTTTACATTCGAAATATGTACTTTTTCGCACGAAATGAACTTAATTGCAACACACAACATTTTATTTTTTAATGCTGGTATTCCTGATTGATGACTAATGACATGATAATTAGATTAGGCATCATTTTAATGAATGTTATGAAATTTGAAATACACAAACGTACTTAATACAGATTAGTATATACTAGGGTACGTAAAGATTCATTTATAAGCGCAAGTTTCGTGCATATCGCGAATAATATTGCCGCTTGCTGCTGGAGCGTTCTTGATTCGCTTTGCGCGTTCCCCAGCTTATACTTTCATAGCGAGCAAACGTTATAACACTGTCCATATATTTGGCGGTTCACTTTACTACGGAACTTACGAACGCGGTATATACAATGGTACAAAAATATAACTTGTGCTAATTAGGTATATTTATTTAATTGTTACTTTAATTATTTAATTATAGTAAACCGTTAAAGAAATCTGAGACGAGTCATGGGCATTTATTGCCAGGCAAATTTCCTTATTCCAGGCAAATTATCGGTAGAAACAAAGTTTTGTTGAGTTGTTACATCCTCAGAAGGGAATTCATAAGAATTACAATTAGTAGTGTAATGATTGAATTTACATCTTCGAACGCAACTGTCACTACCGCCACGCATCGTGTATTCCGTATGGCCACTCGTTCAACGTTAGATTCCCTCTGGTAGATATTAGCTCTTTTTCGGTAGCTCCTACTCTTTTACAGGCCTCCGATCTGTAGAGCGGGAATACTAGGGACAAACATAGGGTAACGGGGAAAAAACTACTCTTCTGTTCATTTTCTTCATTTCGTAAATCTTGACATTTAATGGAACATCTCCCTGCAACAAATAACAGTAAATTCGGAGGTACGTATTTCTAGCATTATTGCGAATATTAAATATGTTTCCTTAAGTTAGTGTCTAGAACAGCAGTAAGTTTTATTATTATTGGGTTGTCAGTTCAGTTTTGTAGCAGAGAGTAGTATAATTTCAGTATAATCGGGTCACTACATGTGTTCCATCATGCTACTTTTACAAATGCGTTTATTCATCGGGAATTCATCGTCAAATTGTATTTGGAAAGGAATTTTCCACATTTTCTGTGGACGAAATAATCGCCATCTCGATTAAAATAAAGCAGTAGAGGGACGCCAAATAATTTCTGACTTTGAGTCATGTTTTCATCGAGGTAACACGTGTCTGGCTGTATTCCACGTTTCAAAGTGTTTGAAATTTCAAATCGTACTGTAAATTCAAGGTAAAAGTGAAGGTTGGTGCTTAAGAATAGGCAGGTTTCCTATAAATGTCACATAAGCATATAAAGTCTATGCATCGTCATAAAATAAAGGCTAGTTTTCATTTTTCAGTTTTAATTTTGGTTAAATTCCATTAATTGATATTAGAGTTCATTTAAATTGCCGAAAAAGTGTTTTAGAATACTTCCGAACCCTCAGTTCGCATAATTAATAAATTAATTTGCGAAAGTCAAATTTTATTCAAAAGTTTCCCAGATTTATAACATTACAGTAGTATTAGTACATTGTGACCTGCGCAGATGTCTAATTGATGTATTTGGCTGGGCCGAAAACGTTTGTGCAACTTCGATTTTCTTCTTCATCGAGGAAGTATCAACATAACTCTCAGCTGTTGCCTTATTGTGGTCAAATCGGTACAAGTATTGGCCAAATGCGAAACCCTGGAATGTCGAAAGCAATGCCCACTATATAGCTCAGAATTTGGCGATTTGAGAAAAGTTGCAATCACTAGACATGCAGTAACTATTGCGATATGTAAGAAAGAAGTGTCGTTAAAAAATATTTTTTGATCGAGCATCAGCCTACTTTCTTACTAAACCCATCTGTGTATTAGTTGTGGTTGCAAAAACGTTTGAAGTAGAATCCTTTCTTTATAGATATTACGATCTTATATTCTACGGCGTTTAGTGTTACATTGATTAGCTCTTCACGCATACACATACCAGTGCAACACATTATTAAGACAACCTAAATTGAAACCACTGTAACAACTAAAACTGTGTGAAACTTAAAGCCTGAATAAATTAATTAATTTGTTCCATAGCTAATATTTTAGACATTTTTGGTTCGTATCCTGCTGCTGAACGTTTTAAAAATGCTTGTGCTTTTTTTTGATATGTCTACATTCCTGTAAATGTAAAAACCGTGGAGTACATCGATCATAAAATAGAGGACTTCTTTGTTTTGCTTTGTATTGGAAGATCTGGCACTAAAATGTTTCCAGTTACTATTTTAACATTATTCTGTGTACAGCAAGTATAGAAATGTTAATTTCTTTTAATATACTTCACGAGATTGACTAAGCAATGAATTACCAAGCTTATGTGAAGTACAATTTATTTTACAGTGAGATCAAAAATATCTGATTGTGTTGGCGCACCTGAAAAATCGGTAGTAACACGAAACAAATTCGTAGTTATTATGAAAATTTCGGTAGCGTCGGAGGCGGGAAGTTATATTTGTGATGGGTAATTATTGACGTTTAAATCTCAGTGATAAATTTGTCAATACTTTTCCAAATAATTATTTAAATGAAACCCCAGACACATATTTAGTATTATTAAGATGTGGAAAATGAAATTCTATATGCAATAAAAAAAAACAAAAGTTCTACATATCACATTTCAATAAATAAGACAAATATTTACGTTTATAACAAATGATACATATGTAAGTTTCACGTAATTACATTCTCATTTAAATTCCATAGATTAATTTATGAATACAAAACTCGTTTGTTATATTAATTATTTCAGTACGCACAATATAAAATTTCTTATAAAAACTGTTCAAAATGTTCACCTTCATTATTTAAACAGACTTTCATGTTTTCGAAAACATTTTGAAATGTCTCAACACGTCACGGTGAATGACAGTAGAAAATGTTATAAACCTAACAAGCCAAAAATATCTGCTTCCGGATTACCAACTTAATCAGCCTTTTTTGATCACACTGTACTACATCCAATTTCTTCTACCATAGTGCCCACGTCTCTACATAAATAATGAAAAGGAAGAAAATAAGCGCGGTGTGCGCCACTCATGCTCCCACCCGTATTCTTCGTTTCATATATTTACATAGTGGCTTGAGCAGTACAGTATATACTTTTAGATGCAAATAAAATATAATTGCAATTAAAAATATTTGAATTCAAACAAGGTCAATGTGATACAGTTCCATTTGATATCAGTGTTGGTCAATGTGACTAACCTTCACAAAAGCTTAATGTCTCTAATAGCTGTGAAAAAATATATAATAAAAATACATTTTATTATTTAATGTTGGTACTCTTGAACATTGATGAAAATGATACAGAAATGACATAACAACTAGTTTAGGCAGCTTTTTTAGTGAGATCCGTTAAATAGTGTAGATTACACAAGTAGTATGTGCACATTTTTCTAATCTAATACTAAAACAATTGGAGCTGCATTAGAAATTTGATGTTCTTATTTAAATGAGACCTTCTTAAATGGAACGACCTGTATATTACTTTCAGTTTCATATAGTTTTAGTATAGTTTGATGCAGGATTATTATTACAATTTTTTTTCAAACAGTTTTCGAGGTGCATAGCTCCAAACGTGAAATATAAGCTGCAATAAACATAAACTCTGGTAAACAACAGATTTTGCATAATCCACTGTATTTTAATACTAAATTGAAATAAATTCCATAACTAAAATCATTTGCGTTTCCATAAGTATGCCATCAAACGGTTTATAAATTTTTCGGCATCACTTTTTGTATTGTAAAATGTTTCCATTACGGGATCACGCTTGGATTGAGATAAATTATTAACCACTAAACTCATTTACAGTCGAATGCATATGGTTTTTGTCACACACTCTATCCAGCGATCGAACGTATCTGCCAACGACTAATCGGCACTACAACTTCGGATTGAACGAACATTCCATCAGGTTGCATGAAACAGAAAAAAACCTAATCAGGAATGATGGATTTCTTTTACACTGCAACGTTATAGCGAATGTCAGCATATGATTGTTTACGAATTTTTGGTATTAATCTCGAAATTCATGTACTACTGCCGCCGCTTTTGCAAGAAAAAACTAGTGGGTGCTGTTAACCGCTATGTGTTTTATGAACATTCCATAGTTTTACTAAATTTCGTATCTAAAACTAATTTGTATTTATAAAGACACCCATGTAGGAATAAGACCAATCTTTTAATAATACGGATATTATAAGAACTACCAATAACTACACTGTGTTTGTGTAAAATTACTATAATTACTTATATACGATGATTACTCGTGGCCCCCTAGAGTTGCAGTATTTTTACACACGCGTTGCAATTTAGCATTCGCTGGTAATAAATTTACGCGGTCATTTAACATAATAAATCTAAAAAGAAAAGATAATATAGAAGATAATATATATATATTTCGCATTTTTGCAGATCGAAGGAGAATTATACACAAAGAAAAAAAAAGTTCAGCAAACATTTATTTGAGTGAAAGCACATTTTTTAAGAACAACAGATTGAATTTGTTTGAATGTGCAAACGTTTGTATTTGACATGATTTTGTTGAGTTAAACAAATATACACGTTGGTCCACATTTCATCGGGATGCGAGAGATATTGTACATAGCGCGATCTGGCATACTTGCATTTATCCCCGCCGGCCAGCCTCGCCGCGCGCAACTGCTGTAGCCTATCTGACGCACTCTTTGTTTTTCTGTGCGCTCGTAAGGTTCTAACAAGAAATCGTAGATTTTGAATACATTATGTTAGTTTATACAACCGCAGAGATGATACAGATCATTAAATGGTATTTTGCGAATTGCCGTAAATGCCAACAAATAGACGAACAGATTGGTGAAAATCAGAATTCCTGTTTGTATTAGGGATTAGCAAAAATGTCGTTTTCAAGGACAGTAACACCAATGTTAGCAGTTTAAATAAATGGCGATTCACTTCACCACACATTTGATAATGCTTTGATCTTTCCGTTTTCATATTTTGCAATTAATTGTTAGTATGTTTCCTCCTTTTTTGATATAACAGGTATTTCAACAAAAGGAAGTGATAAGACATGCATGCATAAGTCCGTTGAGTTATCTGCTGTTCTATCTCCTACCCTTCTTGTCATAATACCCAGCACCCTTCTAGCACCTAACCATATCCAGTTATCCCTGTCACTCGTTCGCGATCCTCAGGATTTCTACGAGATCACCGAGGTCGTAAGTTTTGTAATATTCTTGAAAAACAAAAACAGTACAAGTGTCACTCTAATCTTCATGTATCAGTACACACAGCACACACGTTATTTTGTGGTTATGTCATCTTCATCGAAATAATCTTGTACGTATACAATTACAAAATTACGTAAACATGGATAATTATTGTTTTTATAGATACCTACTTAAAAGATCATACCTTTTAATATATTTTTGTCGACGTATTTTTGTAGCTATATATTATAACAATTTGGGCATACTACGTCTGTTTAAAGTTATCAGTGCACCGGGTGTCTAGGATAACATGAAGTACATGGGTATCTTGGAAACCGTTATAGATACAAGGTCGATTAAATGAGGAAAAAGTTGCGCACTTATACGGCTAAGTACAATCCCTGATTACATTTTTAAAAATCCATTCCGTTACTGAGATACAAGGTGAAAACCAAAAATATGCGTTTTCTAAAAACCTTAATATTTTCTTTATAATAAAAAATTCAGTCGTCAAATTTTCAGCATAGGGGTAGTTAATAATGCGGACTTCAAAAATGGTCTTAGAAAAATCCTAAACTCACTGGGTTCTTTGCGCTTGTACCCAACTTTTGTTTTTCTTATGGGCACCGTATTGGATTTTTAAATTTTTGAAACGGTAATAAAAAATGCTTTTTAATCATGTATAACATCCCTATGTTCAATGAAGAAAAACAATGAAAAATAGCAGGATTATGATTTGACGCTAGTAGGCTGGCACCTATCCATACATTTATTAAATAATCGCAACGACTCGCATTTTCTAGCTGTCAAACAGTCTTTCTAATGTAAAAAGTCAGTGATTTGTGATTTTAAAATAGATCGTTTTTCGAACAGAGATAAATGTGATATGTTGGACTGTTTTATTCTCTGTCGGAGAAATAATGAGATGGCCGCAGAAATGTATTTCAATAAGTACCCAGAAAGGCTTCAGCCAGGTAGAAGCATATTTCGGCGATTACGTGAAAATTTAATAAGTCACGGAAGTTTTGGTAAGTCGAAAAGGAATACATGCAGACGAAAGTAAAGAAAATATGGTCCTGCAGGCCGTAGTTGAGAAACCCCGTACTCCTTTACGCGAAATTGAAAATACCATAGGCGTTGCCCGATCAACAGCCAGTAGCATTTTAAAACGTTGTAGATACCATCCCTATCGTTAGCGACCCTGCCAAACGGTGACGAAATGAGAAAAATTTAATTACATCAATGGTGCATCAGAAAACATAATGAAATTCCAAATGTTACTGTGAAAATCCTGTTGTCGGACGAGAGTCGCTTCATCAACTGCGGATTATTTAATCACAGAAGTACTGTTTTTTGGTCCAATGAAAATCCACATCTAATTCGTGGAGTTAGGCAGCAAGTCCAATGGGGGTTTAATCTATGGATAGGTGTTAGTGGCACCCACATTGTTGGCCCTATCTTTTATAATGAAAACTTAAACTCGGCTAGATATTTAAGCTTCTTGCAAAGAAATGTAGCAGAACGGATCATGGGACTCCCGCTTGCTACTTTGCAAAACATGTGTTTCCAACAAGACGAGCGCACGTGCACACAACACTCAAATACTGACAAACTTTTCAAATAACGAATATCTTAATAAGTGGATTGGAAATCGAGGACCAGCAAGGTGGCCTGCTAGATCGCCGGATCTCATGCCCTTCGATTTTTTTATGAGGCTCTTTAAAAAATGTGGTGTACTCCAAATTTAACACAGAACAATCCAATGGCAATAGTAAATGCTTCCAAAAATTTAGCACAACATACATACAATACTTTCTCGTTTGAAATAAACATCAAATTCTATATGGAGAATAAATTTGAATTAGTCTCAGTTATTTCATTTCTGTATAAAAGCACTGACTTATCAAACTTAACTATGCATGGAGTGTTTGCAGTAACACTTTCTAAATTTACTTTTTAATTTACGACTTTCGGAGTTTTGCCCAAGTCTGCCTTGAGATACAACAAAGGGGTTTGTTTCAATAGATGTCTATTATTTCGTCACCAACAGATTTAATGCTTTGTAAATGTCAATACAAACTAACGCCGAACGATAGAATTGAATTAGTTTATATGCTTATTGTCTTACTGATTCTAAACTTGATTTAACAATCAAATCGTTGAGTACCTATCGACGTATTATTTTTGTCTAGACCCTGTAAATTCAATCAGCAGCTCCCTCGTTGTATTCGCACAATGCTTTCCATTACGAGCTCCTCAAGTAATAAACCAGTTGACTAGTGGCGCTTTAACGTACGTTCGATAAAAGTGACTGTTGTTAGTCGTTCAAACGTGGAATAGGTCGCCGCAGGAGCGGCCGTTTCTGGTTCCAATAAAAGTTGATAATATTAGATCGTGAAATTGATATCGTAAAAGTTTCTTAATATAAGTGCCATGTACAAGTGCCCGTCTTTATTGCACTTATTTACGGGTAGATTGAGTACGCGCAAAGAGGACCGTATTCCAGGTGAGGAGTTCATTTTACTTATTGAATTCCGCAGGTTTTCTTTCCGTTACGATTCTATCTTAATAAAACTGATGTTGCTCACCATACGCTCGCTGGTAACGCTGTAAAATTTTAATGATACCTGTAACATTTGATGATCTGCCTGGCAGATATGGTGGTGTTGAGTTTTAACGATCAACGTTGTTATGCAACAATAAATACGTATAACAAAGTAATACTTTGGACATTTCATATGTGAAACATACAATGAAAGCGCTTTGCTTTAAAAGTAGTGGTTATTAAAAATGTTTATACTAAGTTTTTATCGCAATGAAGGGAATAGTATAATGAAATACAATGAATTTAAATTAGCAAAAGTAAAAGGTTGCGTCGACATATCATGTGAATTCAAAATTTATGGTGGGACAAATTTCTGTTTCCGTTGAAGGATTTTGTTGAATTTATATACATTTTTTTACTTTGTTGCATTATCTTTGTTTTTGCTTTACAATCACTAAGGAAAGATTTGTAGATTATTTGTTGATGATTCAAACATGTTACTTGAAAATGATGGCAGTTTAATAATAATAATAATAATAATAATAGTTTGTTGTCCAACAGACGACAGACAAAAAAGTATATTGGGATTTTCATTGCTCCACTTACAAAATAATTTTTACTTACTTAGAGTAAAGTGTGTTTTGTATGAAGTTCTTCTTTAAATCCTGTTTTCTTCCTTTTAAGTTACTGCTCCAAATCCTTTTGTAATAAATCCCCCTCAATGGTTTTTCCTAGCTTCTTTAGTTTATTTTTCTTGTTTATTTTCTTCAAAGTGTTTTTTAGCTACTTTTAACAGTTTATAATACATTTAATATTGTTTTAAATTGAATTTCTAAATGAGTACTGCCGAAAAACCTGTGTTCTATCTGTCCACCTGTTGTGTCACAGGAATGCCATTCCAGCGACTTGATACTTTTGTGGTTGGCCTAGCGATGAGCATTTCCGATGTTATAGATAACGTTGCGAATTTTGGTTACTAATTTCATACGTGTGTTGTGCATGAATTTTGTGTGCTTTTACAAAAAATAAAGAGTAACTTGTGACTTTGATTATCCCCAATAAAATATAACTAAAAATAATTCGAACGAAAAGTATGATATTTAACGAATACTGAAATTAAAACAATAAAAATAAATTAATTAAGGTACAAGTGCACGCACCTCACCCATATCCCACTATAATGAATTGCAATGAGACTCTGAATTAATAATATTTAACTTCTCAGGAATATTGCTAAAAAATATTTAATGTGTGGGATCTCACTTAATTTTATTTTTGAATAAAAGTTAAATAATATTTGGTACCATTTTTAGGATGTGGAATTTGGTACGTAGGCTTTAAGGATGTGCTTTACAATTGCCTATTAATGTTCGTTATTCTTACAGAGTGTTGTTTTATTGCCCCAAAAATAACTATAAACCCTTAGATATATTGGCAAATGTGTAAATTTGAAATTCTAAAGTGCACTTGCTCCTTACAACACTAGTATGGATGATACAAAAATTCTCATCAACCACTTAACTGGCTTATTGTTAGCTTCATTAGCACGTAAATATTTACTTCAAGTCTCTACTCCTGCATGTTTTCAAGTGTTGAGCATATACACGCGCTAATAATTTGATTGGCTTATAGGTTTACGTTTCGTCTGAGAAGTTATTCAAATACATGTACCTCGTGCATAACGGTTGGTGGTTTAGCGCCGAATATTTTGCCTTACTATTAGGTAATATTTCGTTTTGCAAGTTGCAAAAGGAACTTAGCAAGGTACACGGGCGGCTCAATAATAGAGGTCAGAGTAGGCATTAGTGGTCCTAACTGCCATCTAAAAATGTCTATGCGACCCCATACCACCACATTTCAAGCAGAGATTTCTGCTCTAAACATATGCGCCATAAACAACCACAAGGAAGGGATACAAGACACAACCACAATCATATTTGCTGGTAGTCAGGCAGTACTGAAAGCTGTTAAAGCCTACACGTACGAATCTGGCCTGATGCATGAATGTGTACATAATTTAAGGCAACTAGCACGCAATAACCACGTTACTCTACAGTGGGCCCCAAGCCATCAAGTGATTGAAGGAAATGAAAAGACAGAGAAACTGGCCAAAAAAGCACTGCCTTTCATTGATTCTAAACCCTATTGTGGTCATCAATAGAGCCACTTAAAACGAATAATCAAGGGATAGGAATATCAAAACGCCTGTAACCGGCTAAACACGCCAGGACAAAATCAGACGAATGCATTTATATAAAGCTCTCCAAAGACCGCAAAGATAGCGCTGCCGTTCAGCAGAGAGGAACTTAGATCACTGACAGGAGTCTTTAGAAATTATAAGTACCACCTATATAAACTAGGAAAAACTGAAGGTCAAACCTGTCGACTATGCCAATAAGATCTAGAGACTTCAGAACACATTCTGTATAAATGTGTTGCCACCAGTCATACTTGATATCAACACTTCAGTAGGCCATTCCTCACATCTACTAAATTGAAGGAGGAGGATCCTAGGGTAGTATTAAGGTTTATTAAAAGCCTCCAAGTATTTTAACGCACAAAAGGGCACTGTTACAATAGATTTAGCCCGTCTTTAATAATAGTAATAATAATCATAATATATAAGAAGAAGAAGAAGATTTCAGCACTTATCTTATTATAATTTTCGGAATTTTCTACAGAAATTTCATTCGAAAAACTAGAAGTCAGCTGTAACAGAGCCTTTGGGAAGACGAAATGTAGTGACCAACAATTTACTTTATTTCATGTACCAACGTCTATAAAAGAATTAAATCAAATATTTTGCTACAAATAAATTCGCCATAGTAAATAACGTTTTCAAATATGAAATTTCCAGGTGATACGTATACCAAGTAACGCAGGCGCTAATATTGAAGAAAATCTTTTGTGACAAACTGCAGTTTAAATTAATCTCAAACTGATTTCCTGCAACACTCTAAATTGCAGCGCACCGAATCAATAATGCGAACTTTTTCCACAGAGTAATTCCCATTTCGACCGTTAAATTCCCTTTTCGTAGGCATTTATTTTCCATTATCGTCGAAAGTGTGAGAGGATAACATAACCATAAATTAATTTTAATTACATCCACTCAAATAAAGTACCTCAACTATGTGTAAGGGAAGTTCTTTGCCTTTATTAAATTTTGCGGTTTCTGCATAATTTAGTTTCTGTAATATGATTACGCTCCTAAATTATGGCGGCGGTATTTCCTGAAAAAGTGATCATTTAGCTTTGATACTAAATGCTCAAGTCATAATTTCAGCTTTGCTCTGGTTTTGATGCTTATTTTCTTACATAATTTTTATTTTTCAAAGCATTTTATTTATTTTTAAAGTTCATCTGGGTAAAGAGTTCAATTGTCTTTTCAACGTAACCGAGGAATCTTAATATTTCAAAAATTTTCTATTAACTTTAAAGAGCCCCAAGGTCTTTCAACAAACACTAATTTACTTCTGCGACTTCCTAATCTTCACATAAAGTTTCTTAACCAGTTATTAGCTTCACTCTCTAATCTTTATTTTGATATATTTATATGGCACAATATTTGTTTGTGTTAGGAATGCTATGATTATATATTCGGAAATGTATATCGTTTGCACTCAATTTGAAAATCTAAACTTCTGGTTACTAAGCACCTCTTTCATGGATTACCTTGATAGAGTAATATGGTATTAATGGTTGCTGCTTGCTGGTGCTGTCTTGTACAGTTTAAGCAAACTATTAAGATAATGACATGTAGTGCTCAATAAGTGGTGCGTGTTTAACAATTAAGTGGTTTATCCGACTGATTTCTAAGAAATCTTTCCTTGCAAGTTTTGCAATTTGCTCTAGCTATTTAATCTATTTTCGGATGGTCCTCTACCATATTGCCAAAATATTTCTGCAATACGCTCTTTACGAGGATGGCGTGAGAAGTACCTTTGTTAAGGAAGACAATGCAATTATTTTGTACTTAGTAAATTTATTTCTCGACATAACCTCCTTCTAGCTCTATATACATACTTAGTCCAGCGCTATTCCAACTTTTTTAAACCATGCAAATAATAGGATTTGTCCGACTCTGCAAAATAGGCATTTGTATCGGCAATGACCTCTCCATGTAACGTGAACCGCTTTCCCTCGATTCATTTTGTCAAGTTTGGAAAAAGAAAGAAGTCACAGGGGCCAAATCTGGCGAATATGGTGGATGAGGCACCAATTCGTACCGTAACTGGACCAGTTTAGTTGCCGCAATTGCCGATGAGTGGAGCGGGACGTTATCCTTATGGTAGAGAATCTTCTTGTTCGCTAAGTGGGGCCTTTTTATCTTTAGTTCAGCGTCGAATCGGTCCAATAAATCAGCAAAGTACTGTCCGGTGATTGTCCTTCCCTTCTTCAAATATTCAACTAGGATTTTGCCTTGCGAATCCCAAAAAATCGTCCCCATCACTTTTTCGCCTGATGGAATCTTCTTCGCCTTCTTTGGTGCACGTTCGTCGGGAAAAGTCAATTTTTCTGACTGATCTTTGGTTTCTGGCGTGTAATGATGTACCCATGTCTTATTTACAGTCACATAACTCCGCAGAAACTCGTTCGTATAGCGCTTAAACATGTCCAAACATTGCTTTGAAGTTATCACGTGATTCCGTTTTTGATCAAGCGTCAACAGATGCCCATCTCGCCGATAGCTTTCTCATACTCAATTTTTCGTGAAGGATGTTTTGCACACGTTCAATTGAGATGTTTACCATATTAGTAATCTCTCTAATTTTCACCCGGCGTTCTGCTAATACGACATCACGAATTTTATTGATCATATCGTCCGTAGTTACCTTAGTAGGACGACCTAGCTGCTTCTCATCTAAGACGGATGTTCGATCTCGTTTAAATTCATTAAATCAATATTTGATGGTACTCATCGTAGTTACATGGTCCTTATAAACTGCATCCAACTTTCTGCATCCGTTTTCCCATTGAAAAAAGAAATCGGATCACTGGCCGATTTATTCTTTTTCCATTATTCGACAAATACATACACTTGCTCACTCTTAACAGCCTCCAACACAACAATACGCGATCAATATCTCCGAAATTTTGACAGACGTCGACTAAAGAATAGTACTCACTGTCGGTAATACAGATTTTGACATAAAGCGCCATCTGTGTCCAAACATGTGCACTTCTCATACCATCGTCATACATATATACATACGGCTTCCTATTTTGTCGAAGATTCTATGCAGCGTTATTTTAGGCTCTCGTAGCTGTAATCCAGTCTAACTTGGGTAGAACACGATCTAAGTTTCCTGCAGCATTAAGATGGAAAGCGTTGTTCACAGTTTCAGCAATAACATTGGCAGTTAGTTTTGCAATTACATGTTGTATTACTATTGTTGCAATTAAATTTGGGTCGTAAAGTCCCGGTATCTACATTCACAACATTGCGGCCCACTATGTCTGTTGTACCGTCCGCGCGCATGCAAATATACAGTGAAGGGCAAATGTGTTGAATCAAGCAAATATCTTCTAGAGATATCAAAATTAAGTTTAATAGGTAGATATTGCAGTATATTATGTATTTAGTTTGAATGTTTTTGTCGTAATTGAACTTCTAGTTTAACCGGTAGTAATCTCAACTTGAGAGTTTCTAATGAAACACATGTATATTATTTTAGTATTGAATTAGAACATTTTGTTATCAGTATAAAAATATCGGCTCCGATCTTTTATTTTGCAGCAAACCGTAATATTGACGAAAAAGTGGTTATTGAGGCAAAGGCTAATAAGATCTAATAGCCTGTAAAACTTACTGTAGCTGTGACAATACTTCAAAATAAGTACCGCTTCAACTTTAACGCAATGAATGAGTGAACTAAGTGTAAAAGAAAGAACAGAAAAATTAATGATGATTGAGTTTTGGAGATAGAAGAAGAGCGCATCAAGAAGTTTGTGATCTTTTTAAGAATATTTCTCCGAATTGACAAATATATCACGTCCGCTCGTTACGAATACTTTGCAAAGGCTCATTCGGCAATTGACCTAAAAGTCGGCGTACAAACATTGCCACAAATGAGGAAGCATATCAAAATGGTATGTATGAACGTATACGTCTCTAAACTAAATTCACTGGTTAGTTTCCCGGGACGCGACGCTTCCACAAGCACACTAGATGCCCAAAAATAATGTTAGCTTGTCTACGATATTAACCAGCAATGATTAATGAATATTAATTAAGATAGCAGATTATATAAATATTAGCTGATCTACAACTCTACGCCTCACTGTTGCATCCTCGCTTATACATCGGCGGTCCATAGGCGCGAGTGAGATAGGAAAGAGGGTCGCAAAGGAGCAAACTATGAACGAATTGGGAGTCTCAGCGCGCGCGAACAACGGCGATCGAAAGGGCGCTCCTTCGGCCATCGAATAGGCGTATTTTCGTTCGAAACGGGGGCCGGCGATTATATTAACCGGCGTTTGGTAATTCGACACCATGGTCGAAAAATACAGAAAAACTGTAGTGTACTGGAAAATTATCAAAGTTGTCAAGTACGATTTTAACGAGAATGTGCTTTTAGGCGCCCTCGAGCGACGAATGCTACTTGGTGCGGTATTTCGATGAAAGTTATTACAATCCCGAGGAGAAAATCGACGGACGACGCGCGAATTAGACGTCTATTTATTCCGAGTCCGTCATACGAGAAATGTAGGTTGAGAGCAATTGGAGGACGTAATTTTGGTTGAAAAAGTGTAACTGGAGTCGGGATTATTGTGCGTTCGTGACGATGCGATGCGGAATAGCAAGGATAAATCAGTTCTACCTTTTCGGACGTAATTTTGGTTGAAAATGTGTAACTGGATTCGAGATTATATGTGTGTACGATAAGCAAAAATTGGAATTGAAGTACGATCTGTTTGAACAAAAATGTGCCTTGGAAAGAAATGAAGTTTGACCTGTCATATTGACAAATAGGTGCCAAATTCATTAAAAGTCATAAATTATGTCTTTTTATCGAAAGTGCAGCTCAAAAACAGAAGTGGAGATTGCGTTTTCTATACTAAATGGCACTACATTTGCGTTCGTTTACTTCTTATTTTATTTATGTAAAAAGTAAGTTTTAGCGTTAAACATAAAACGGTCGTTCTACTGTAAACGCGTCTACTAAAATTTACTACTGCCATTTTTACTGTTCCAGAAGCGAAAGCGAATTCAAAGATAACTTTCTCAGGGAGAATATCACATCTTGAACCAAGAAAAATCAAGAGTCTTGAATAATCCAGTCTCCATTCAAATTTCAGGCGTCAATATCGGTAAGCAAAAAGTGTTGACAGCTCGCATATTATTAAAGATATCTCTACGATTTTAGGCAAAATCGGGTACAAAGTAGAGTACCGCTGGCATGTAGAATACATGTGTGGTTGCATGAGAACTTCGGAGATTCATCGAATCAATAGAGGATGCATGCGCGCCGCAAAAATCAACGAAATGATGTAATAATAAGCTGTGCTTAAAAGTAGTTCTAACGGTAAGAATAGCTGTTGGACTCTGTTCTGCAGGGTTTTCGAAGAATATCATGCGTCATTACAGCAACGCTTAGAGATTCTACAGTCGCATAAAATAAACATCTGCATATAAAAAACGCTCGCTAACTTGTAATCAAATGAAGCAAGAAGAAAGTATCCTTAAGTGACGTGTCAAAACAGCAGCTAACACATGTACCCTTTGTACGTGCGTTGTTGTAGCAGGAGAACTACAGCCTTTATCGGCTCGGTAAAGAAAAGATACTCGCCTGAAGAACCAATGAAGTTAAGGAAGATAGTGTTGCAAGTTCTATTTGTAGGATTTTTCATATGGTGTCACGGTTTTGAAGAATACATAACGGCTACAGAGACCGTCGCTGCCTCAAGTAGAATATTGCATGGAGGTTCCCGAGGAAACAATCAGAAAAGCCAAAGCAAAATCAATGCGCATGGTACCTTATCTTGACAAGTGTAAAATGCGGCATTGAAAATGGTTTTAGCAGGTTATTTTTATTGCGGTTGATACCGAACAAAACTGAAAGTAGTTGAAAGAAATCGAACCAAAACAAACAGAGTCAACTGTAGCTGGTATCTCTATAAGTGTAGATCTAGAAAATTTGCTAAGATGGGTAAATTCCAGCTGGTATCCCTATGAGTATAGGTCTAGAAAATTTGCTGAGGTAGGTAAACTGCAGCTGGTATCCCTATGAGTATAGGTTTAGAAAATTTGCTGGGGTGGGTAAACTATAGCTGGTATCCCTATGAGTATAGATCCAGAAAATTTCTAAAGCATTCATTTTATGCATATTTTACAGTACCTACTTATGTCTCATACCTATTGAAAAATTCAAACGCAGGATATATCGCTTCTATGCATGTCTATATATTCTCCTGTTTCCCATCTCTATCTTGTCGTGTACATATATGAATTCCAGTTATGAAGAGCAAATCTTAAGTAGTAAGCTAATTTTATTGCATCTCGAGATAAATGTATAAGAGCGAATCCTCTCAGTATCTATACGCATACTGCAAACGCGGATTTATGTTGGAGCACACTTAATGTAAGCAGTACCCATGCACACATACATTTGATAAGATTTCCAGGAAATTCGAGGAGTTTAAATTAACGCATCGTTTATAGCGGGCTATTGTGAAAGAGATAACGTCGTACTGTTTTGTTGAATAACCCGAAATTTCATAAAAGGTTATTTACTGCCTCTTTACTAACGTACAACTAAATTTCGGATGCGAAAGGCTGAATGGAAGCGTTTCTGTGTGAAGATTTTCAACAGCACTGTATTTCTTTATATAAAAATGAAAGTTATTTGTTATATCGGATGCATCAGAAGCATTCAGAAGCATCAGAAGTAACCTATACCACAGAGATACTAATGTTAAAAGCATTAAATGCCTGGGCATTTTGGTGGGGTCTAATTTTCATTGTTTTGAGTGTAATTTGAATGTGCTCCCACATAGTTACATATGTTGTGCGTATAAATTTACACTCATCATTTGAAAATATTTATATGGTAAACTTTACTCAACTCTTGTTCCATAATTATACATTAGAACATTCTCCTTGTAAGCCTATACCTTTCCCAGCAATCCTACCATCTCTTTAATCCGTCCAAGTAGTAGTTGGCATCTTGTTCTGCAAAATAGGCGCTTACGAATGTGATGGCCTTCACATTCGATGAAAATGTCTGTCCTCCGAGCGAAACTTTCAGTCTACGAAACAAAAAAGAGGCGCCGGAAGCCAGATCTGGTGAATAAGATGAGCGGTCTATCAATCTGAATCCAAATTCGTAAATCTTGGCCAAGTCAACCACTGAAGTGTAGGGCCGAAACATCAGAAACGTAATTTTTTTAAATAGCAACATATTTTTTTCCATCCACCGTTTATGAAATTTACACCACCAACGTTTTTTATAATGATACATATGCCGAACACTGAAAGTGAAAGAGGTATTTACAGTTCAACGTGAGTCCTACATTTTGATATTGCATCCAAGTGGTTTCAGGTGTTACTATTGCTTGGTTGCCACGACAAGAGTAAACACAATATATTGATACTGCCATTCTTAGCTATTTATTCAAAATGTTAAGTCTAAGAGCTATTTGCGAAGTATTTAAGAAAGGGTTGATACCTATGATTTGTGTATAAAGTTAGGGCTAACGCAGACATTCTGCAATGCTACACTTAGTGTGTTAAGAAAAGTGCAGAGCAGCTTTTACAAACAACTGCGTAAGTGTATCAAGGAGGAAGGACAGAATTTCCTACGTTCACTGTAAATGGATAAATAAGTAAGTAGTTTTTAATTATTGCAATACAAGCTATTAATTCTTGCAATAAAAATTGTGATGAAGATTATTAAGTTTATTCATAGTGTATTTCAATTGCGTTACATGTTACATTGATGCCGACATATATATTTTTATGTTACTGTTATAGTTTAAAATCCGATATTCCACGATATAACTAGTTATTATATAGAATATCGACTACACTCTGTCAAAAGTGTATAATAAACTGTCATACTACGTTCCTAACGTTAAAAATTACGAGGATGTATCAAATATAAACGGGACTGATTTTCTTAAAAATTCCGGCTAGACCTGGACGGGGTTGATGCGCAGGTAGTCTGTACCGTTAGGGAGAGCGGAGAATCAACCGCAACTCTTTCGGGTCCCTTTAGTATCAGAAGAAACCATGAGCGAGAAAGAAGAGCATATCTCCGTGAAGCAGCGGATTATCATCAAATTTTTAACCAAGGAGGAAGTGAAACCAATCGAAATTTTGCGACGATTACAGACACAGTTCGGGGACAACGCCCTGTCAAGAACCCGTGTGTTTGCATCACAAAAATTTTTCTGGAGAGCGTGAAAAGGTCGAGAACGAAAGCCATGATCGCCGCCTAAGGACAAGTGTGACCGAGGCCGGTTTTTTTGACCGGCAAGGTGCTTTTCACGTTGATTTTCTCCACGATCGACGCGCAATTAATGCGCAATATTATTGTGAAGTAAAAGGAAGAAGCAATCGGCCAAAAATTTCATTCTTCTGCATGACAACGCCAAGCCTCATGTGGTTAACGCCACGATGCAAAAGTGGATCCATTAGGATGGGAAACGCTGGAACATTCACCCTATAGTCCAGACTTGTCATGTTGTGACTTCCATCTTTTTGGACCCCTCAAAGAAGCGCTTGGAGGCCAGCGTATCGACGACAACGAAGCGGTGGAAGCGCTTATGCTCCAATGGCTACACGAACGTCTGAAGAGTTTTTACGATGATGGAATAAAAAAGCTCCCAATCGATGGAAAAAATGTATTTCTAGGGCGGGAGAGTATGTAGAAAAATAATATATATTTGTAAGCTTAATTAAATACAGTTAGAATTTTTTTAAAAACGAGTCCCGTTTATATTTGATACACGTACACTAACTGGGGAACTAAATATGGAAGAAAGCGATAAAAAAAACCTCGTAACTGAAAATAGAAGAAATGCTTTATTTGTTTAGAAACCTACTCAGATTCACTTTACACTAATTGCTTAAAAGCGGTTCATTTTGTTTGTGCAGTAGAAATATTTAATGAAGAGGCCGGCGGAATAAATCAAAATCCATGCTGCATATTGCACCACAAAGACATGTTTATTTATTTTATACTTTTTCTTCACAATTACGTTATTATACAGAATAACTGGGTATTCTATATAATAACTAGCTAAAGTACCAAATTCTATTGTTTAACCATCGTAAATCGGTATTTATGAAATAGCTAGTTCTTCCATGAAATATCGAAATTATACACTTTAACGGTAACGTTTACATCACCTGTTGTTAGCCCGTATGAACTTGTATTGAAATATTGTTTTCCTTGTTTTTTTTTTCGCTAAGAAGATGCATTAGTATTATAATTGTTTTTTTTTTGTTTCTACATCAACAGAATTAATGTTTCTAGTAGCATCAAATTTTAGTTTTAATTTGACAAATGTCTTCGGTTGTGGTATGACTTGTTTACTGTCGTCATAGTTACCAAATATTATTAACACCAGAAACCACTTGGATGCAATTTCCAAGTGCAAGACTCGCCTTCAATTGCAAGTAGTTATTTGGGCTCAAAATTTTGAATCAATAATTTAAAAACGTTGATGTCTGTATCATTTGTTTACTATTGTCATGGTAACCAAACAATACTAACACCAAAAGGCACTTGGATGTAATACCAAAATGCAGGCGCTTGATTGTAAATACCTCTTTTATTCTTAGATATTCCATTATTAGACATATACATCATTATACAAACACGTTAGAAATGTAAATTTCCCATACGGTGGATGCAAAAAAATATACCGGGTGATTCATTTATCTTGAGACGACTGAATAACTCAGAAATCATTTATTTAATCGAAAAAAAATGTAGATAAAAATTTTATCATATGAAGGGGAAAAGTATTTTATAAGTTCGACGTTTAATTTTAGAAATGCCATCAATGTCTTTCGAGTGTTAAGTTAGTTTTTTCAAATGGAACCCTATATTTTTTAATAAGTATGTTATAGTCCACGAAAAAACAAATAACTTTTATCTGAAACTTTTTTTTATTTAACAACTATTAACGGATGTAGACATTAATAAAATAACTAAAACAAACAAGAAAACAATTAGGTTTCGCTTTAAAAAAACTCGTTAATTTAATGAATGTTCAAAATGTTGTCCATATATTTGGATGCACTTTTGTATAAGATGCATAAAAGCTTCATGTGTTTTCCGTAAGATTTCTAAACTGATACGCCTGCTATCGCAACCGCGTTGATTTGCGTGACGCTTTAGAGTAACTAATAATAAGCGCAGGGAACTGACAAATACAGGGAAAGATGTGTACAACAACAGTAGAAACCCCCTTGATTTGTAGCTCTTTTGTTTCTCTACTGCAGTTATTTTAAAGCGAAGCCTACTCGTTTTCTCCTGTTTGTTTTATTTACTTTATTAATGTTTATATCCGTTAATAGTTGCTAAGTAAAAAAAGTATCAAATAAAAGTTATTTGCTTTTTCGTGAAAAATAACATACTTATTACAAAAATACAGGTTTCAATTTGAAAAAACTAACTTAACACTCGAAAGACATTGATGGCACTTCTAAAATTAAACGTGGACCTTACACTATACTTTTCCTCTTCATATAATAACATTTTTATCTACATCTTTTTTCGATTAAATAAATAGTTTCTGAGTTATTTAGTCGTCCCAAGATAAATGAATCACCCGCTATATGGTGTAATTAAAAAAAAAATAAATTGTTGGGGTTTAAGTTTGGTATACAATACTGAACATCATGTGAAGGCGTTTTAATACCATGTGTAGATAGAGACAACTATGCAATTTAATCTCATAAAAACATACACTTTGATGTATTTGCATTTCGAATTTTTTTATGGAAGTAACCATCTAAATTTGGGCGATTGAATTGTAAATATCTCGAAATCTATTGGAAATAGGCATATGAAACCGATATTATTAGTTTATTCCTAGAAGGGGAAGCTAGAAACGTAATAATATACAGGCTGTTCTATTTAAGATAAAGTAGGTGCTTGGTTCGCCGGTTATCAATTGCCGTGTTTCTGCAAAAATATTTTCGAAAGGTACCCTATGAGATCTATTATGTTATCGAGAAATTTTTGCTTTCTACTACTTATACAATAAGCGCAATTTTGTAATTCCAGAAGTTTGAAACATTCTGTATGTCTGCACGCTTCTTTGCAGCCAGCTTATTTTGCTCATCGAATGCAATCATGCGTCGGTACGATATGAAGTGTTTGGAAACATACTTACGAAATGTTCACAGGTGAACGATATCTATGCAGTGGAACATGAAGGATTAAATACCAAATTCCTAAACAGCCGCGCTGTACTATACGTACCTTGTCCATGTCTTCCTATATGATGGAAACGCTGTAGAACGTGCAGATTCCTTCTCTAATACGTAGGTAGTATCATAATTAAGGAGTTCTGATGCATATTAGGGAACTGGTGCATATAACTTTATTGCATCCCTAACAATCCTCTCTTGTATACAATTAGAGAACTGTAATATACTGGTGGTATTATTCCCTGTATCTCGCATTGTATGTGTTTCTGTGGCCTGTTTGGCAATAACGAAGCAGCAGCGCTCGCACACGACGGGATTATTAATAATGAATGTTTTTAGTCGACGGTGGGAATCGTTTACGAAAACCTCTTTCGTTTAATGTTTGCTTTCCTTATTATATTTATTGAATTAGTAATAACGTAGGTACGTTAGAAGGAAGCGAACATTCAGAACAAAATTATTGCACGTATTCTCCCTACTGGTTAATATTTCGTAATTCTGCGTTAAAAACTTACTTGGAATGTATGTTTATTCCAAGAAACAGTATTATTCCAGATTTATTTCAATGAATATAATAAACCCCTATCTTGCATTAAATAATAATGTTATTTTTATGAAAAATAGGAAAAGTGCATTAGACTCGATACATGGTTAGGGAGTTACATATATTCACGAACGAAATGCTCTTCTACCTTCGAACGGGGGAGTGTGTTCGCATTATTGAGCAAGATATTAGTAAGTAAATTGAGGCGATGGTTTGCTTTCAACTTGTTGTTAATACAAAAGCATTAAGTGAATGAATTTTGTATTAGTGTACATGGTTCATCACAGCAACGGCTGGTGATGACGTAAATGAGAGTTCAAGAGTAAGACTTCGATTCCATCGTGTATTACCGTTGCATATCGTGTACGTTGTAGTATGCAACGGAAATACACGAGGGAATCGAAGTTTTGTCATTGAACTCCCATTTACATCATCACCAGCCGCTGCTGGTTCATTAGTAGAGTTGCAACTCTCGGCGGCGTGACAGGATCGGATCCGTTGCTCTGCGTAGATATGCAGTGAGGTCCTAAAGTGTCATACAAACTTTTGAACGAAAGAAGCTAGCGCTTTTAAAAACAGTATGTCGATTTTTATTTATTGTGGACTAACTTTCGCCGTTATCGGCTGTTCAATTTCACTTCCAGTGTCATCAGAAGTGGCGCCAACTTTCTTATTTTAAATAGAACACCCTGCATATTTTTACGCTTTTCGAAAGGTAATCGAAAGGCGAATCCAACGATATCACATATGTTATACTTCAATTTAAGAAATATGGCGATATGCAGCAATAAAGGTTTTGAGAATCTGATTTTGTTGTTACGCAAAGTTCGCTAGGAAAGAACGCCAAATTGTTTTTTGTGATACCTGACTGATCTGAAGAGCTCGTTACTAAGTAAAGTAATCATTAAAGCTGGCCACGAGCGGTACCGCGCAGTAGCGTAGAGTCGACCAGGCCTCGCGTTCCACTAGAGTTATTCTGCTAATAGAGATGTTTGCTGCCGCAAATAATTTCGCTCATCTTTTAAATTATCGGCAATTGTATTAGCTCTACGATTAGATACAAATTTAGCCATGGTCAATATCGAGTACGTTTGTACAAACTGTAAATGGTGGAGTCGCCGGAATGTCAGTATGGAAATAGAAATGGTAATCTGAATCATCTTATTCTAGGACGGAGTACATGTAGTCATGAAAGTACGGCGATCTTACAAACTGCTCGTGCGTTTTAGGTTGGTTAAATCCACTTACGGTCCGACATTGAATTTGAGTTTAAATTATTTCACAATAAAGTAAATAAGACGCCAATTTGACGATCGAAAGATGAAAACCTGACGGAAATAAATATCACATTATAATATATTGTTATGGGGTAATTTTAGAACTTCGAATGTAGTTGTCATTAGCGACACGTGTTCAGTATGGCCACTCGTTCAACGTTAAAATCCCTCTGGCGTATATTGGCACTTTTTCCATAGCTCCTACTTCTTTCTGATCTCCGATCTCTGGAGCGGTGGTACTAGGGACTTTTTTTACTGCAGCCAACGACGATTATAGTGAATCAGGGAAGTTATTAATCTTCTGTTCATTTTCTTCATATCGTAAATCCTCAAATTTAATGGAATATTTTCCTATAACAAGTGACAGCATAAATTCAGAGGTATTTCTTGCATAACGCCGAATATTAAATATCTTTTGTTGTGTTTTAAATATCAGTTGTTCGTGGTATTTTATATCGTAGAGTAGCATAAATTTAATCTTCTAGTTGCGTCACTACGTGTATTGCATCATACTACTTTTAAAAATAAGAATATTCGTTGGAAATTCATTTACAAATTATATTTGGAAAAGAATTATCAAAACTTGCTATGTACGAAACAATCGCTATCGCGATTAACATAATAGAGTATAGGGAAACTTATTAATTTCTGACTTTTGAGTCAAGATTCTCATGCAGGTAAAATGTGTTTAGATTGTATTCCGTTTTCTGATAGACAGGTTTCCAGTAGAAATCATATTAGCATAGTGTTCACTAGTTTTCGTTTTTCAGTTTTAGTACTCGTTAAGTTTCATTAATTGATCTAGTTTAATTTTAAATTACCGAAAGAGGGAATTGAATTTTGAAAATTTGATTTTATTCAATAATTTCCCACATTTAGAACATTTCAATACAAACCACATCGTTTCTAAGAAGATATTTAATAGCGCATGAGCATTTACTAACAAATGCACCCTCAGCAAATCGGAGTAAAACTGATAGCAAAGATATGAATCTGCTTAATTCTTTATATGACATATTCTATAGCATGTGTCAAACTACGTCAATACCCGAAGTTTTAGGTAGTCTAACGATACGAAAAAATAAAGAATTGATATTCATATAAGCATTATACAAAAATATCGATGTAGAGGGGGGGTTATTACCGCTTATATATTTCAAGGGCCCAGTGTATAGATGATTAAACACCACAGCAAAGAGTTTAATACATCTAATACCAACAAGCGAACATTTCTTTTATTGTGGCTTAATAATTCCCGCTGTTACAAAATGAAGTCAGCGGTAGAATGGTAATTGCCGCACGAGCATGGGCGTGGTACAACTAGCCGCAAATACTCCGAAGACAATTCCTGCTGAAATAATGCCGGAGATACCCGGTACCTAATATGTACAGAGAAAGCCCTGTCCTCGTCCAACTGTAATCCCTTTATCCTTAAGTGGCCGGATGTTCGGTCTGTATACATTGCAAGGACGACGCTTGCGTTTTCGCAACGCTTGAGTGTCTTTAATTTAGAACGCCATTCTGAAAAGTTTTTCAGCGTCTTTCAAGGAGGTATTTCATTTGTGAAAACTGTTTCTTCCGCTAAGAAACTTTCACGGGCAAGAAAAATATTTCATACGTTTTCATGGCTGGCAACTAATCGTGTTCAAAACCGTCTTAAATAATATTTTTAAGTGTACTTGAATTCTAAATTTTTCAAATAGTTCAAAGTGTATCTAAGAAATGTTTTTGCAGCACGATGATTTCACTTTCTATGAGAAATGTCAACATAAAATGCGACTTATTTCTGTCTTCTTGCATTGCTGTAAAAAAAATAAGCAAAAATCGTAATTACCAAATTTTCGAATTTCCACCGTGACTTAGTTTGTAAAAGTAATCAAAACATTAGGCGCGCTTGTTTTTGAAAACTAAATTTACGAACTTTGAGAAATTCATTCTTACACTCCATCTCTTAAGAAAAGTAAGAGTTTTTTTTTTGTGCAATTGTAGGTATCACATAGTTTATCAGCAGCACTGATACTACCTTTATTGTAACGATTTCAAATTTTACTGGACTATGCATTTAAAAATGTTTTTGCCTCGTTTCATATCCTTAGAAGTAACATTAAAGGACACACTATTTCCCACACAAACTTGTAAACACTTATTTCTTCAAAAAAATTTGGCAGAAAAGGGAAGGTATCCAACCGGTACATTCAGAATGTAATAAAACTTGGGAGGATAGGACTATGAAAAATATCGGTTTCTGTTTCTGCTGAAAAGCGGGCTTGGAGAGTAATATCGGTTTCTGAAATTCTCGTTAATTATTTTCTACTACTATTTTCTACTATTGAAATGCACTTGTTACAATTGGGAATTAATGGACGTGACTTCCAGCCTCCACCGCAATGTAATAAGGGGTGTGTATCTGTTTTTCTACAATCTTCTCCTCTTCCCAAAGCTGGGCATAGGAGCACTAAACTCTCTAATCAGTATTGTAACAGGTTCAATTCTCCCTAACTGAGCTTCCAAAATATCACCTTCATGATTCTGTAGTTATAGAGAAAGACCACTAGTTCAAAAAATACGGTCACGGACTCACAACTGGGCACCGGGGTGGAGGATGGTCCTATTTTTGTGGTGATTATCTTCACTTGGGCATACCATTCGAAACGAACACCTACCTATATATTACTTATGGACCCACATTTAGATTATTGAATTTGCATAATCATATAGATAAGCAATATTTGTAGATCATCTTAAAACTTCTCATAAATGGATACTACATTTTAAAAGGGCTCACAGAATAGTTTAAAGAAAAATAACCAAGTTTGCAAGTTGCTCGCAATTGAAAACCATGGCATCTGCTTCTGTGGAAAACGCAAAACCGAAATTGAATGAGTATGGGGTGCAAATTTCATTTAGCACCCCCTCCAAAACCGTTTTTCAACACAAACAGAAACCGGTATTTTACATTGTCCTATAAGATCTACAAATCACCCAAGTTTCATTAAATATTAATTATAATAACGTGTTTAGTCTGACATACATAGTTTGCGATATCTTATATCAAGCAGCAATCTATAGATGATGTAATGGTAAATTTGCCGGGACTAACTTAGAGCGATTAGAGCGAAGCTCCTCTTGACTAAGCCGTAATGTTCATTATTACTCGCATTTCGAATCTAGAATGAGATATGGGTTAACGCTTACGGCATTTATTTTTATAAAAATAATTTTTCTATTCCAAAAACATTTCTGCGAGGGACATTGTTGAAGCTACTGGTTAAGTCTTTTATAGACATATTCAAAAATTTAAAGATACTCTAACGTCTGTACATTTTCCATATAATTCTCTACACTGAATCGTTTGAGGTTGATTTTCTTAAGAATACTGAAATACATAAATGTGGTACTAAAACTAAAAGTATGTGAATTATAAAATCTTTAAATAATTTGCTTTAAGGATACACTAACATATTCTACATATCGATAAAGTAAAACTAAAGTTATAGTATTACTGTAATTTGTTTCTTGAGCTTCTTGATGGCACTGCTGCTCTAATAGGCAATAAATAATTTACCATTATTAGCTTTAGCAGGGCTGGTAATTGCATTACTAGAATTTTAAACTCCGCCCTTACATTTCTGATGGTTGGTATTTCCTGTACCTTACACTTCTCCGGTTCACACAAATTGCAAATATTAAGTTTCCGCTTTGTATACTCCTTCATCTAAAATACCCTATCATTATTTCGATCCTTTAGTTCAATGTTCAAAAAGGTTAATGTGGCTATACTGTTGAGATATGTTGGTTTTCCGGATAAGCTTTTAGTTCTTAGTTTATTGACAGTTCTTGTTGGTTTTATTTTTCAATATGATTAACCGACACTACATTACGATATGCCTAGTAACAATTTATTAACTAAATACTGTCACCTAATGCATAATAGATGTTACACACTTATGTAGGTGTAATTTTTCCCAACCTTAACGCGATGAAAGTAAAAATTGTAAATTTCGTTACCGGAATGGAGGTTTTGCGTTAGAATACATCGCCGCTATCAACGCCTATTGTGGTGGAACTGATAAAAAAAATATATAAGATATGTGTTACCATTTTATTTTTTCCAGTTTTTATTTTTTGAGAAAACCCACGAATATTGATAAAACGGCGACAGAATTTATATTGTGTAAGCAAAAGGATTTACTAGCACCTCCGACTGGAACAGGGATTAGGGCAAGGTTTGGCAGAAGTTCTCCTGAGAGAAAACCGATGTCCATCAAGGATTAAAAAAAAAAAATCAGAGCGCCATGAGCTTTTTTAAGAAAAGCTGCCAAAAAACTTGATGCACCTCTTCTTGACTTGTGTAAATACAGAACACTTGAGTTAAAATCTTAGCAATTTTATATCTTAAAAAAAAATCAAATGACAACACACATAGTGAATGACTGGTTTGTTAATAAAAAAAGTGATAGTGACAAATTTGGAACACCTGAGGAATCCTGCAACCTATAGCTTTAAAATTCTTTTGTAATGTTTCCTTTAATAAAAGTAAAAAAAAAAACATTTATTTGAAAGGTATTTTGTGCAAATTCAACCGCCTACGTTACAGCTTTTGAAGCTTTCATTCGTTTGATAACCCGTGTTTTGTTTTATCAATAAACAACATTTATGTTCCGGCCTAAATTCTCTCAAGAGTTAAGCACTATCTTGTACGAACTTTAATTTTTATTATCACTACGATCTTTTTTTACAAATTGCAAACATGTTGTACTTTCAGTAAAAAAAATTAAATTACCCACATTACTCCGACTAATTTTGCTCTCCTCCCATAACAATGAAATTCCGCAAACGAGAAATGACACTTTATTCCATTCGAGAGTAAACAGAAATGTTCGATAGAAACAAAGAAACGGAGAACGGCAAAAAACATTTCTACCCACGTAATTATACGGGCCGCATTAAATTTTTGCTACTTGAAAAGCTCTCGAGTTTCATTCCGGACCCCGTGCTGGTTTTCAGAAATATAATAAATCCATTGTATTAAAAACCTGTCCGACGTTAAAAATCGTTTAACACCCGCCCGAAGAATAAAAACAAACAACATTAAAGCTCAGTGGAAAAAGGGAGATAACGGGGCTCATTCAAATTTAAAGCGGATTTTGCATATCTAAATGCGTTGAAGATCAATAAAACACGCACTGGAGAAGGAACTTGGGTGACCACAAATGGATGCAATATGTTTCCTTCTATAATAGAGAAGGAAGTGCAAAGGGAACAAAGACGTACACACAAAACACCAGGGAATGTCCGTATCAAAATTTGAAATTTTTTAAAATGTTTGTTATTTGTGCATATTGGTAGTAACACAACGTTCGGAAAATGTCACTTTATTTCAGTAACAAAGTTGTTAGCTACACAAACATAATGAAAGTGAAAATAAAATAAGGTCTTATCCCACATATTCCGTTTAATAATCCCCTGTCCAATGTAGGCGACCGATTTCGTGCCTATTGCACATAACTAGGACAGCTACAAATGCAATACAAATTCTTCTTCTTCTCCGTATTCCTTATGCCCTTTAGAGCATCGGATCGAATTGCATATTACTCGTCTCCCTTATCCATGCTTTCCATCCCTTCCGGTCCCTTGCACATATTTTCATCTCACCCAAGGTTTTTCCGCATCTTGCACCTATTTCATTTATTCCTTCAATCCATGTCTTTCTTGGCCTGCCCCGCTTTCTCCTCTCCATCCTTCCTACTTCAATTACCCTCGCACCAGTCTGTCTTGATCCATTCCTGTTATATGGCCAAACCAATTTAATTGCCTATTTTCTAGTTTGATTCTAATTGGTTCTTGCTTCGTCATCTGTCTTATTTGTCTGTTCTTTATTCTGTCGTATTTTGTTTTCCCGGCTATCCTTCTGAGGTATTTCATTTCCATAGTATTTATTTGTTGGTGGTGTCTTTCCAGGGGTACCCAAGTCTCACTTGCGTATAATATTGATTATAGAGCGATGGCATTGTATACCTTAGTTTTTATGTTTATGTCTATTTCGTTTTTACTGAGTATTGTTTTAGTCAATGCATGGTATATATTTGTAGTCTTCTGTTTTCTTTTTGCTATTTCCAGATCAAGTTTTCCATCATTTGAGATGACACTGCCTAAATATTCGTAGACCGTTAGTACCTCTAGTTTTTGTTGATTGCATGTTATTGTTCTTTCTTCTTCTGTTAATATTGCATCATATATTATCATTACTTTACTTTTTTCTATATTTACTTTCATCTTCAGTTATTTTAATTCATTTGTGCATATGCATATCTATTATTGATTGTATTTTTAAAATATTTATTTAGATAAATATTTTATTACCCTGCATTTCATTCCCGTGATTTACTGTTGAACAATAAGAACAAAGTGGACAAACTAATGAAAAAGGGCATTTATATGCTCACTTGTGATTCATGCCAGTGCAATAGTGTTGATAGAACTTACAAGAATTTCGAAATATCTATCAAAGAACATGTCAGATGCTAGCAACCAAATTCATCAGGATTCTCTTATTTTGCTGAATACCCTACGAATAAGAATTATACATTTGATGTTAAGAATAATATTATTGTTTTACGTACAGCCAACAAAGGCAACTTTCTTAATAACCTAGAATCTTGAAAATTTTACGACAGCAACTGACAAATAAACAAAACTCCCTTAATTCCCAACCACAATTTGAGGCGACCCCTATATTCCAAGTACTTTTCTACGCATGAGTCCTGTGTTATATGGTTGTCCAATTAGATTAGTTGTTACATTTGTTTATTGGTTCTAACACTTAACCATAGATGTCTAAATAAAATAAAATTCTATTTTTTAAAAATTTCGTATATGAGAAAGAAAAAAATTCTAATCCTGCAGCTCTGTTTATTGCATTACCGGTATTAGTTTTAACATGTATGTTTTGTTCCCATTTTTACAATAGGTTTTAGAATCTTATAAAATGATTAACATTTATAGTCTCCTTATTAAAGAGAATTTTGTGAGATAAGACCTTATTTTATTTTCACTTTCATTCAAATTACTTGGGATTGACATTGATTACAACCTGCCTTTCGATGCACAAATCAACAACATCAAAAGGGTAAATCCAACCTGTTACGTAATTGCACAATTAAAAAGCAGTTTGAGTCCAAAGTTGCTGCTGACGGTATACCATACCCGATTTTTGCGTATAATATCCTAATATAGGGCCGTGCTGATTACCAACGCGTACTGATTTGTCAAAAAGGAATTCTTGTAGGTCTTTGTCCATCGAGAAGAATTTATTAACCGTTCCTTGTTTGTACATGGTAGGGTAGGTAAGGATTCATTTATAAGCGCTGGTCCCATACATATCACGAATAACGTTGGCGCTTGTTCTTGGAACGCGCTCTTCACTCCTCAGTCCCTCACAGTCGCAAGTCAGTAGCCTAGCGTACTTGCTCGAGACATCTGCTCGACACAGATTTATGGAAGCACGTAATACATGTTATTTGATTTTTATCCTATTGATAAATAAATACTTAAATGGAATATTCTTATACTAAGAAAACGTCCTTAATAAAGGAAAAATTATGAATTCCAAAAATAAATAGAACCTCCCATTATAAAATAACTAGATTATATATTGTCGTTTCCCAATCTCCAATATATGAAACGTTTAAACGATAATAAGTGCATAACAAATACATTAACTTTTAAAGGCAAATTCCAAAACGAAAACATGTTTCCTAAACCTGATTAATGGAATTTTATGTCAAAATGAATCATATTTGTATGTGTAAAAATTCAGTTGAACCTATCATTATAATAGATGTTCAAATAAGCAGTCAGTGCTACCTCTAATGTGGTACTATTTCATGACTTCTTAGTTTATAAGAACTTAAGTAAAAAAAAACTATTGCACGGTATAATTTCGAGACACGAACAAAGCAAATAAAAAATAACCAAGGAGAAAAGATCGAAAAAGGCAAGGATGATGAATTAGAGAAATAAACCGGGGATGTAAAGCATGACTAGAGTCTAGCGCGATGATCCTCTGGCAGCGGTTGAATTGTTACTGATTCTGATTCATTTCCCTCGCGCGACTCCACGCCCCTTTTACTTTCATAGCGAGCAAATGTTGCAACAGTGTCCATATATGTATTTTAGCGGTTCACTTTACTACGAAACTTACTAACGCGGTACACCGCGCTGTAGTGTATGTCGAAAACAATGTGAACTGGTTTGGCAAATTTATACATTCAACCGCACAAAACATCCCATTTTGAAAAATCGCCCTTATAATATTCGTTTCCTAAAATATACTCTGCACTGCCCGTTTTTTTGATAAATATTCTTGAACTAATATGCATTCAAGAGTGCAAGTAAAAATGTTCTTGATAAATGTTACTACTCTTACCAGGAATATTTTACTGACGATTCCAATGGGTATTCTTGATTATTTTGCTATTTTAAATGTATTTTATATTGTGGTGTCCGTTTTGGTTACCACACCATAATTTTAAATAAATCTGACGTTATCAACACTTACTGTGAAAGACAACTAAGCATTACTACTACTACTACTACTAGTAGTAGAGCGTAAACAAGACTGAATAACTCACACAGAGTCACTATGGATTATTTAAAAAAATATAGTTGTGGTTATTAACAAACTAGTTATTTTTTTTAAGGAAAAGATTAATGCACTTGATGCAAATAGAGACTCCAAGGTAATACTTACGTAAATAATATTCTAACTAGTAGCTTATGGTGGTTGATGAAAATTCGCAATATGCGTGCTGCGAAAAAGTTAATTAACTTCTGAGTGTAATATTGATACGATGTATGTATGTATCTCATTAATTTCTCTATATACTGCCCTGTGGAGCTTTTGATGGCTTCGAAATTTGTTACAGGAAATATTTTCCTTGTCATCTCGAATATACATCAATCGTACGATTGATGGATCAATAGGTATCGATGAATGTGTAAAATTATTTGTTTTTGATTACAACATCACAAAGATGTTATGTATAGTATGTTTTTGCTAATTATGCCTTCCCCTCAATACTACAACCTTTGAAGTGAGACTAGATCTGTGAATTACATGGAAGCGCTTAGTTATTAGTAAGCCTGACATAATCGGTCTTCCCAACAGAATCGGATCAGTCGCATGAGTCGCGTGTTATAAATAAACAGTGTATGTAATAACGCAGGTGTTGACTCTGTTAAAACTATAAAAATCTTAGGTATCATATTTGATGAAAATCTTAAGTGGTATGGTCATATCGAACATCTATGTAGTCAACTAAGCAGTGCATATTTTGCCTTCCGAAATTTAAAACGCTCCTGTAGTAAGGAAACTCTAAAAACTATGGATTATGCCAACTTCTATTCTAGAATTATTTTCTGGGGATCATCTTCTGTAGTCCAGAGGATTTTTATTTTACAAAAGCGTGTTTTACGTCTTATTTTTGATTTAAAATTTAATGAATCTTGTAAAAATACCTTTAGGTCACAAAAAATACTAACTTTCTACAATGTCTATATTTTAGAAATCTTGAGTATTGTCCACAAACATTTCAACTTCTTTAGTGACAATAAAATAAAGCATGAACATTATACCAGAATACCTAGTAATTATTTAATACCTCCGTCTCATAAACAAAGTCTCTTCCAAAAGAATATTTTTTATATTGGATGCAACATGTTCACGCACAGCTATGCGCGATTGAAGACGCAAAAAATGTTTCTGTTCTAGAAAAATTTGAAAGTGTTTTTGAGAAAAATTCTGATTTTGGCACATTAAGACACATTTGTGAAGGTGCGTCGACAGAATCGTTAAGTTATTTGAAAGATTATTTTACTTACGCAAATATTACGTCACTAGATGCAGAACGTTCGTTCTCTGCATATAAACGCATTTTTTCCTCATGCCGTACTAGTTTTACCGAAACAACAGTTGAAACATATCTAATGTTGCAGATATTTAACAGACATTATTCACTTTGTGATTTCACGGAGGACTCTTAAAATGGTAAGTGTTTGAGCACGTGTTATTTAATTTTTATTTAAAAGATGAGCGAAATTATTTGCGGCAGCAAACATCTCTATTAGCAGAATAACTCTAGTGGAACGCGAGGCCTGGCCGACTCTTATGCTACTGCGCGGTACCGCTCGTGGTCAGCTTTACTTATAACAGATAATAGAAATCTACCTTAGCCCAACTAAAATTCCACAAATAACGTTACAATACGTACGTATATGAATACATGTAAAACTTACAAAAGTGCTTGAAATCTTAAGAAACATTCACAAAAGGGGGTAATAAATCAACGCAGCAAGAACACTGTTTTTGTGAATATTCAATAACGTGCTAGAAGATTGTACACAATAATATCATAATTTCAAATAACCCAATAAAAGCAATAGAAAATGCGTCATGACTACCATCCACCAATAGCCATAGGTAAAATATTGAAAACCGAGTATAAATGGAACAAACGATTTAAAAATTTTCAACCTTAGTTACAACATCCAAAATCCTACTTCCAAAGTAATTTAGAAAAAGATAGTCTCGCTGTTGTCGACACTTTTACTGGAGAACCAATAGGCTCCATTAGATTTTGTAGGTTTCCACCTTCTGGCATAATCGTTCCAGATTTGTTGGATATTCCCCTTACTTCTTACGCAAAAGTTGCAATAGTCTAAGTACTTACAGTATTAACATCCCTAACAATGTTCTTCTGTTGCAAACTTTTAGTCCTTATTATAATTTGGTTCCTTTCTTCTATGTAACGAACGACCTCCCTAATCTAACCGTAGCATGGACCGCAACAAAAATGAGATTCTCTTGAACATCGCATAAATTATCTACGAGCATATTTACGTCTTTCGCTTGTGCTTTAACTCGGTCGCGTACGCACCCTGCTGCTCCATGTCGCGTTGGTCGCGAAAAAAACACACGATTTTAATTAAAAGTTAACGGGACAATAACTGTTCTCGTTATTAATTGTTAAAAATTTCAGGCGCATCGAACGAAATTGCTCTCTGCTCTCTTAACTGGCTTTTTGTTTGCCTTTGAAATATTGAAATCGTTAATAAATCGACATAGTCCCCATAACATTGCAAAAACCTATGGAAAAGTAATTAGAGCGAGAAAATATTGCCCTCCATTACCTATTAACACGGAATTTAATTTTTTTTTTGTTGCTGGTGTAAAACGCCCTCAGCGCTACGTTGTGTCTTTTTTAATTACGATTTAATACTCAAGTTTATGCATTGCCATCGTATTGATAAAACACGCAAAATGAAAAGGATAAGGGGAATATTAACAGACGAAGGAAAAAAATGGTTTCAATTTATAACAAGCAATCAGTTTATGGTTGGTGTGATTTGTCAATAATGGTTGTATCTCTAATTAAAATTTCGTTTTCCACAGAAAAGCTTTAAAAGCAACCATGTTTCCGATCCATCGTTTTCGTTCAGACTGACGGCGAAAAAAGACTTTGCAAGTTTAATCAACATGAAGTAAGAATAAATAAGGGCGGGATACTCATACTCGTTCACGACGATGGCCTATTAGATTTCGGAAGGTTATGAAAATAGCAGCTGTATATTGGCACGCAGTGTAATAATTCTACATTATTTTATTAATGTTCTTAATAAGTGATTGTTCGATAGAGAATCTGCTCATACTTTGAAAGAAACATGTTTATTAAGGAATTCTTACACGTAAGGATAAAAAAAATAGTGTAAACTGCAATAAATATTTAAATTAAAAGAAAAACACATTTTGACAACCAAAGGTTGGGACGCAAAATTAAATTAATATAACTAATAGCTCTAGTAGCTCGTCTCCTGTCTCCTTTTGACTTGATAACCGCTCGAATACGTGTTGGCATACTTTTTACAAGCTTGTCGCAAAATTCAGGAATTGACATGTTCTAAATTTGTTATAGTTTGGCTCGTAATCGGCAATTGCTTTTTAAGATTGTTCCTTGTGTATTTTTTAATTTCCCACCATACATTTTCGATTACATTTGATGCTGGGCTACTTAAGGACGAAGGCAAAACTTTTATATCATGTTGGGCAAGCCATTGTTTTTATTTCTTTTGCAGCTTGATATATACAGGAAATTTGTTGTAATACTTTTGAATTTTACAGTATTTTGTGTTATATTATCAATTAGGCTTTCATTACTATAGCTCCGCTGTTAATTTCTACTGAAAGGCCTTGCATACTACCTTTAGAGACAATTTCATGATTGATTATATTATGTATAGCCAAACGGAATCAAATCTCCTTAAAAAGTGGTTGTTTTGGCCACTAAATTTAGCCAACAGTTGAAATTTAATCCACTGTTTATCCTTGGCGACTGAATAGGAGGTATTAAATGTGAGCTAATTTATTAGCTAACTTAGCTGATGTATGTTGGTCGGCTAACGATTCAACCAATGCATGATAACGCTAATAAAATCAAACCATGCCTTATTTCTGTAGTAATAAGGAGCGATTTGGTGCATTATCTGTAGAAATTCACTAATAACAATTAACAAATTAATAATATTTATAATAATTGAAGTTTAGATATTACATGTGCACTATACAGAATTTCAGAGTAGCTATGGACACGCTGAATTGCCATATGGCAAGGTTCCATGATTCCAAAGATGATTTATGGAAAATTAGATGATATTGAATTTAAAAAGAGGAACCGTTTATGCAAACATTGTGTTAGGCATTTTGTTCAGCTACTACTAAATAATTAAGAACCACATAGTAATAGACACCACCTAGTTTCTAAATTTGTTCAAGCGTTTGTGTGTCTTACGTTAGATATTTTGCTACTGAATCTTTTCAAACTATAAAAGATAGATAATACCAGGTATGAGAAATATATCTTTTACCTTTTAATATAGTTTATTATCCCTTTCATTATCTAGGCACAGTAACATTTTTAATGAGAAGTATGGCAATATATTGAGGTGTTTCTGATTCAAATAAAAATGTGGATTTAAGAAAAGTCCTTTTTATTTTCAAACATTTACTTGATTGATTCCCATCCAAGCTGGGTTAGCCTTAACATCCTTAATACTGAGGCCTAATAGCCTATTGTATTTATTCCTGCTTCGGTTTCGTTTTACTTGAACAGGTTAGCTCCCTCAATCAGGTTTAAGAGCCTATGTAGTAAATCTTTCTCCATTGGTAGACCAATTGCGCATTGCATAGCACATCTACGTTGAGCTAGCGCTGCATATTCGAAAATAATATGAGGGACTGCTTCCTTCTCCTCATTGCAAAGTCTACATAAAGGTTCACCTTTGTAGATCCCCATCTTATGCAGGTGACCTCTCAAACAGCCATGTCCTGTTAGTAGACATGTTGCTGCCCTAAGCTGTAAATTGCTAAATTCAAGCAGGTCAGCAACCAGATGTTGCGACACTGCACTCTTAGTAATACCTAGACCCGGCTCAGGACCTATATAATTCATGTTTGAGCCTTACCTCGCCAGCTGGCCTGAAACTTCATTGCCCGCTATACCCCTGTGTCCTGGCACCCATACCAGTGTGACCTTGTTGTGTTCAGACAGATTCACTAGGTTTTGCAGGCACTCACATACTAGTTTGGAGGTTATATGTAGAGACGGGATTTTAGGACGAAAAAAACAGCTAAAAAGGCCCTTTTTTAGGCCTTAAAAACTATGTATTTAGGACGAAAAACTGTGATTTAGGCATGTTAGGCAAATACTTAAAAAAACGGTAAACACAAAAATCATTTTGTTTTAAAAAAGCATGAATAAGAAGACGATATTTAATGTAATTTTAGGTACATTTCAGCCATAAAAAGAAATAAAACACACAAATTTTAACTAATAACTAAAATATGTAGATTCATTTGGTTTAAAATAATAAATAAATTCATTAATCGCCGTGTAACATGTCCTCAAATTTCGCGTTTGCGTAGCACACAAGGTGTTTTTCCAAGTTGTCGTTAGTAAAATTTGTTCTTCGGTCGGAAAACAGCAGTTTATACGAAGAAAATGAACGTTCTACGTCACACGAGGTTGTAGGACAAAACTTAAATATGGACCAGTCAGCTGTGGTATAAGCGGTAGCTTCAACTGCTTCGCCACTGAGCAGCTCAGCAAACTCTTTAACCGTTTTGAAACCTGGATTTTTCGAAATCACTTGGTTAAACTTTGACAAAATTATTTTGCCAACTTTTCCTGGCGCATTCTTGAGAGCTGCTTCGGCATTATTAATTACTGCAACAGAATCTGTAAGAGGAAGGCCGAATGTTTCTAATCTTTTGATGTTATCAATGAGAAATTTATAATGCGACTTGATGTATAAAAGATCGTTTTTGACATTTTGATTGGAAAAGTATTCTTGCGCTTGCTCAATACAGTTAGCTGAATCTTTGTCAAACGATATTACAACCTAAAACATAAAGCGTTAAATAAAATCAATCTTATTTAAAAATTTTGCTAAAAAAGTACTTACTGATTTTATTGCTTCGAAATTATTAGCATAAAAAACTACCGCCTCTAACCAGGTTCCCCAACGTGTTAAGACAGGTTCGGGAGGCAAAGGGAGATCTGGCAGATTTTCTTTATACACTGCCACACGCAGTGGAGCTTTTAAAAAGACTCTTGGTATTTGAAATTAAACCATTAACATTAGCATATTGATTTCTTAGACATTCACACACCAAATTGAGTCCATGTGCAAAACATGTTAAATGATTAAGATTTTTATAAAAAATCTTCAAATTTGTACCACATTTGAGCATATAAGAAGCACCATCCGTGACTAAAAGCTTGACTTTTTCGTCCTTAATTCCATCTGTTGGCCACAAAATACCTAAAATACGAGAGTTGCCTTTAACTTAAATATCTAGCATTAAATTTACAATATTATTAAAGTAAGTTTTTTGCATAATATATCTTACCTAAAGCTTGGTTCACGAATCTTGCCATTGTATTGCAATTTGTTCTTTCAAGTTGCTTTGTAGCCAGTAAATACGGTTTTCCTGGTGTTTCAGAACAAAGCTTACCCACAATCATATTTGCCATAATACGACCTTTAGAGTCAGTCGTCTCATCTATAGATATCCAAATATCGTTGTTACCAACTTCTTCGCGAATAGTATTAATAGTCTTAAAAAATTAATAAAAATATTATAGGTGTAAACAAAATCTTAATGACACTCAAGTATGAAAATACATTTTTAAATTATTATTTATTATATTAATTACCTCATTGTAACATTTTGTTACATATGTTGTTCTTAAGGTTTTCACGCTTGCCACATTCTTGTTGCAGTATTTAGTGAGCAAATTTCGCAGTTTTGAATAGTTTAATCTGTCCAGAGGAATATTTGCAGACATAAAAGCGTCGCATAAATCTCTATTAAAAACGTCGATTTCTCTTGAATTTTTGGTGTCTATTAACATTTGGTTCCTCAATGGTTTCCTAAGATGTGCCGGATGTCCAGGAGCAGTAGCATGTTGCTCTAAATGATTTTTCTTTTTGCAAGTTAACTACAATAATATTTTTGAAGCAAGTTAGGAAAGAAAAACAAAAACGTCCTTTACCATTTTTCCGCACGCTTTACAAAACAACTCTTCACTGTTGCTTGGATTCAGCTGAAAGACAGTAGTGCCTCCAATTGCCTTCAGCCATTTTTCAACTTTATCGCTGTGTGATTCCTTGGATTTTGGCATTGTTGTAGATGGAAATACACAATACACTAAGTAGATAAACAAGCACAAACCGACAGAAAACTACCGAAAAATATTCGTTGCAAGCTACGATATAAGTGAAAATTCAAAGTACGTCTTTCACTATATACTGATTCGTCAATAATCCAACTCGCTATAGGAACACACACATATACGCTCCAGAGAAACATTAAGAGAATAAATATAAAATCTAAACTGCAATATCAAGATGTCCATTGTATAAACTATGAATGAGCATCGTGTATTCATTAATCACGTTAACAGGGAGAAGAAATTTGCTTATATGGTTTAAATTACAGGGCGTAAACAAACCGATAGGGATTCCCGTAAAATAAAAACGTGGGTGCAGGTAAATGAACCCGAGAGCGATAAGCCGATAATTGAGGATATATCTTCCATAGGGTAGTAATATAAATTTTACGGCAGGCAAATCCAAACTTTGCCCCTCACACAATAGACGGGAAAACCCATCGTTGTATTAGTTTATAGCATTTTAGCTGTGAAACTAAAATTTACATTTAAGAAAGACGCAGCTGTGTAAAAACCATATTTATTTAAAATTAAAAAAAAAAACGTTTAGACCAAATAAATATGATTTTAGGACAAAATAGGCGAAAAACCACGATTTAGGCTATTAAAAGTCCAAATAGGCAATTAGGCAAAATAAAACATAGCTAGATCGCTTTGATTTGTCGAGAAACATATAGATTTTGTATTATTTTGAATTTGCCTTGAATCTAAACAAAGAGGCATTTTACCTAAAATCCCGTCTCTATTGATCATAGAGACCTTTCCACCTCGTGTAATGTCCAGAGGTACTGTTTCGTCCCATGTGAGCTTACAGGGTCATAAATTTTGTAATAATATGTTTGTTATGATGATGCATGGGCCTAATATACCAAGTGGATCATAAATTCGTGCAATCGTAGACAAAAATTATTCGTTTTGTAACTGTTTGATTTACTTTGTTTATGCTATGCTGAAGTGTATCATGAGTACATGACCAATGCAATCCTATTGTTTTCTTGGTGATAGTGTAACTGAAATCTAATGTTAACAAAGAAACGTCTTTGAAATTATCTTGAATTATTAAACTATTTGAAGACCATTTATGCAACTCAAATCCTGCTGATGCTAAAATCCGATACTGGATATGCCTTTTCTATTGTTTCTGATTCTGTATTACCACCAGAAAGCATGTCATTTAAATAACAGTCTGATGCAATTACATGGGGAGCTCCTTGGTGTTCTTCCATGTTGTATAAAGCTAATGCTTTCAAACCCCTAATTGACAGCTGGAGCTGTGTTCAACTTATATATTTTCAATGGATTTTCAGAATCATTTCTCCATACTATTTGCTGTAAATTTTGTTATTCTTCTGCGACCAATAGTTGGCGATACATCTTCTTGATATCCATACTTATGACATACTTCCATTGTCTCAACCTAAATATAAGTGATATTAAGTCCCCTTGGACATTGGAAGCTCGATGCAATAAATCATTCAATGACCAACCCGTATCTGAACTACCTGACCCATCAAACACAACTCTTAACTGTGTTGTGGTACTATTAGCATTGATAACACCATGATGAAGTGGAAAGTATATTGGCTCAGGATTTTGCAACGATGTATGTCCCAAATCTTCAGATTCCTCCATAAATTAGATAGAGTTTTCTTTGAGCAATTTGTTATTATCGAATTTCTCCTAACCTTGTAGGCGACTCCTTCAAGGATAACGTGACAATGAAGATTTATTTCCCTTTGTATCTCGACGGACGGTGTTCACAAATATCTCCTCACATTTCCTACCTTCCTAAATTACAATTGTTCTGATATGTAATCTAATGAATTGATGTTCTCATGCATATTTTCAAGGGAATTCAAAGAAATGTAGGTATCATATGGAATTACCTTGATACAAATTTAGCATTAATAAAGCAGCCGCCTAGTAATCTAATTTTACGTTATACTTTAATTAAACATCAAGGCCTGCTTTTAAGGGATGTGATTTAAAATCAAACGACAACAACAGTCGCAAAACCGGTGAATAATGTACCCATATGCCTTCCGCAATATGAGACGATGGCGTTCTCATATTAGAGGTAGATATTCACGCATATATTTTTAATGGATCAAGTCGGTGCAATCCACTTCCGTTATCCGATTAAACCCTTATTCTATGCCTCAAAATTCAGCTAAATGATTTGCATGTTAATTAGTGAAATGGATTTAGACGAGAACCGAACTCACGAAAACTCGGTTAATTATGGTTACGTGAGGAACAATTTCAAGAGAGAGAGAACAGCGGTTTAACGCTAACAAGTTACCTATGAGCCATATCGAAAATGCATTAGTGATGAGATATATGTCAGCTTACCGGCAAATGTTTACATTTAGCTACATGTAATTTTGTTTAAGAGCAACCAATAAAGACATTATTATTGGTGGGACGTCAACAAAGTAGCCAGTGACAATAGATGAGCGATGGGACTCTGAAACAGTTGGGCGCCCTGCATATTAAAACAAGCATACAACATATCTTCATATATATATTTATTTGAACTACCGCAAACCAAGTATATTAAGCATCCGTCTTGGCTATCCATACTGTCAGGTTAACTATACAAAATATGTTAGTCAATCTGGAAACTTATATCGCTGTTAAGGCCTGCGAAGGTATTGCTGTTCATTGCTGATTTATCATATCAATATTCATGCAGATGTACCTACTTGCTTATTGACAAGTGTTACATTATTCTACTAGCTTGTTGCTAGGGTACAAGTTTGTGAATGGCCAACACTATTATTTTTCGGCCTACATATTAGAAAACGTTGGCAGCTGAGTTGTTTACCGAAAAAACTGTTGCTTCCGAAAAAATCTAAATTGTAAAGCAGTTTGTTGCTTTCAATGAATAGCAGACACGTATTCACCCTCACACGCGACTTGACGCGGGAAAAGCGCGGAGGAGGGCTGCTAATCCCATTAAAATTTTATCGAAATAGACGTGTTTTCGCGGAAACACGCATTTTTCGTGCACGCTACCCTGTTTTAAATTAAATTATACCGAAACGAAATTGAAGTAGGCTTAAAAGCCCTTCCGAGGAAAGGAACGCTAAAGCCATATATTTTATTATTGCATAAAGGGCGTCTCTTCATCCCTTTGGAATTTTCGATAAATACATGCGACGACGTTCGCGTAGAGAACGGCAAAAGCGACAAAAATGAGGAAGTTCTGTCGTTCCCTCTTCATGAAGAGAAACCTTGTCTGTTGAAGATGTGCATATATGTAGATATATAAAGAACAAGAATACGTTTATTTCGGCAAGCAGGTTACGTCAACGACGAAAACAAATACCAATCGAGCGTTAACATTTTGCCCCTAAGGTTTTTTGCAGATACTTAAACGTGTCCACAAATTCGTGGATGCTTATGTTTGCACAAGCTTTTATTAAAGAGTCGGAGCAGCCGAAGAGAATTATTACGTGTCAGGGTGAGTCAACGGATGGGAAAAGTTCGTTTGTTTCCAAACAGAAATCAAATTCAAATTTGACGAACGTAAATCGACGTGTATGGTAATTATCAGCGTATAACCTAAAAATACCCGTAAAATTCCATCAATAATAACTTTATTTTAAATCAAATACCATATATATTTCCACAGTTTTGTAACAGTTAAGTTTTTCAAACTTTTAACCGTTACAAACCAATTCACTGAAACTCCTACTACACTTCACCAACATTGGACACACGTTTCGATAGCTAAGCTGTCATCTTCAACAGTAAAACGGAACAGTTCAGATTTAAAGATTTGAGCTTAGCTATCGAAGCGTGCGTAAGGGTGTTAGTTAAATGTTTCAATGTTCCAATCCTATCTGCAATAATGTAACAGATATTTTTTTTATTAAATTCATTACATTTACTTGAAACTTGAACTTGAACTTATCTAGGTAGATGTGGATATATTGAGAAAAAAAAATATTCGACATATTACTGAAGTTAATGCTTCAAACGTACGATTTGATTCCACATCTTGCCAAGAAATCCACAGTTTCGTCTTTTATAGTTTTTGCCTGTTATTAGTTAAATTTCATTATAATATTATATTATATAAACTATTATTATTTCTGCAAGTTGTCTCATTACAAAAATTAAAATAAAATTGTCAGTATATATAGTGTACGACAAATAAAGATCAAAATTATTATGTTAATCTTTCATCATGACCTATTGCACGCAGAGCAACGTTTACTTGTCCCAAAGCTGTCCGCTTTAACTTTGCAATCTTTTCAATCAAAAGAAGTATTTTCTTAGCGTTCTTTTCTGGCTATTTTCTTAAAGATGGTAAATAGTTGTCTTAATTCCAGAAAGCGTTTGGGTATTGTTCATAAATCAATAGCTTCATTTGAAATGCATATTATTTATATCAACATTATTTATATGCACATTATTAATTACGCTTACCTTGTTTAAAAGAGTACGACATATACGTACATAATGCAGTAAATTATTAATATTGCTTGTGATTTTAAAAAGACCAAAGTAGAAGTTACCTACAGAATAATGTTGAAACAAAAGTGAATTTAATGTAGAAGTATACATGGAAAAAGTGTCTAGAAACAATAGTCACGATAATGCTAACTAAATAGCTCCTGGTATTGATGGAATCACTACCGACAAAATCAATATGAGAAGAGAAAAGCATTGAGACTTATTGCTCTTATATCTCTCAGTTTATGCCACTAATCTTCAAAAACAACAACTGAAATATTTCCAGGCGCCACCTAGTTAGTAGTGTAATTACAGTCATACCTTCCTAGGTAATAGCGACGGATCAGAATACAGATACTTACCCATACAACGATATAACCTTTAACTCTTCATAAACATTTTCCAAAGGTACCAGTTAATATAATATTTTTTTCCTTTTATTACTATCTACCATGTGTACTAATTTAACTATAGTTTTTTAAAATATATAATAAATAATAATAAGAAAGGGATAAATAATCTTAAATATTAACTCATTAATTACTAAACTACATCCCTATTTAATTACATTATTAAATAAATAATTTAATAATACTGTAGCCAAAAAAAAAACTTTTTCATTAGCTCATTCACTTGCTCCTAATTTTGATTATTAACTTTAGGTTTTTTTTCCATTATAATAATTTGTCGTTTAATGGATATCCTTGTAGCTGGCCTGATGATGTGTTTTTGAACACGAAACTGGTCGCCTAATTTCCCAATAGAACTTTGTGAGATCTGGACCGTTTTTCATTCCGGCCTTTAATATGAATATTTTCTTAACTTAAAACTAAATGATTTACTTGGAAGAAACATTTTTCTGTCTTGGATTTCCTTGATTTTCTAACCCTAAGAAAATATTTCTTAAATTCAAATAAAATTTCAAGAAAAATATTTTTTTATATTATACATTTTTATAGTCTTGAAATAAAAACATTTTCTTGAACAGACTGATTTTTGCAAGAAAATCATTTTTCTGCATGTGGTCATCACATGAGAACATGGCTAAAGTAAAACAAAATTACCTTTCATTATATCAATAAATTCCAATGGATCAATCGATTTTAATACTAACTAAACTAGTAATATCGTTAGCAGTAAAAAAACCCAGAGACGAAAATAATAATGTATTGCAAGGTAAACTTAAATTTGGATTCCCTTTTCTGTGCATCTTCTTTCGGGAGAAGGTATAAGAAGGTGACCATGAAAATTCAAGAACCAAACTACCCCATATATGTTAAAATTCGAAAGATAAACACCTGACAATACTTTTATGTTAGATATTTGTGAAGTTCTCGCCAAAATCTAGAAATCATTAAACTTTTGGGATCGATTTTACCTCAAAGCAAAAAAATTTGTCAAAATAGAAAGTGACGTTTTATCCCAAACAGAATTATTCACAAATTCACCATCCTAATTAACGGCTAATATTTACATTGCTGGTGGCTAACTGTTTTAATAAACTCCATATTTTTATGTGTTGATGATGTAAGGTCGGCACTTCTAATGTAATGCTATACGGAAAAGTATTCAACGTATTAAATTTAGACGTATGCTAATTTTAATATTTATGTAGTAGCTGTACAAAGACCTATTTTTACCAGACGACTATTGATTGAAATATTTGCCGTGTATCATTTATAGCGAGCTGCTTTACATAAGAGTCCCGCTCGGCTGTTCCTTTCATCGAACGAACTCTACCCTTCACGCATTAGTCAATATTTTCTCCAGAACTTATCTACACTCGTATACGTTTGAATATAATATATCGTTTCTAGCTTCATCGATCAAAGTGTGCGAGGCAAACATCCATCCGAAGGCAGAAGCCGAAGTTCTATTCACAGAAACTCTCGCATCAAATTATACGATTCTTTTATGTGCCCTGCATTTTCATATAATGGTGTTTCATACAAATGTTTAAGGTCTTTAAAGCTAAAAGGGAACACAGTTTAAAAATCATGTATAAAGCTGGCCACGAGCGGTACCGCGCAGTAGCGTAGAGTCGACCAGGCCTCGAGTTCCACTAGAGTTATTCTGCTAATAGAGATGTTTGCTGCCGCAAATAATTTCGCTCATCTTTTAAATAAAAATTAAATAACACGTGCTCAAACACTTACCATTTTAAGAGTCCTCCGTGAAATCACAAAGTGAATAATGTCTGTTAAATATCTGCAACATTAGATATGTTTCAACTGTTGTTTCGACAAAACTAGTACGGCATGAGGAAAAAATGCGTTTATATGCAGAGAACGAACGTTCTACATCTAGTGACGTAATATTTGCGTAAGTAAAATAATCTTTCAAATAACTTAACGATTCTGTTGACGCACCTTCACAAATGTGTCTTAATGTGCCAAAATCAGAATTTTTCTCAAAAACACTTTCAATTTTTCTAGAACAGAAACATTTTTTGCGTCTTCAATCGCGCATAGCTGTGCGTGAACATGTTGCACTATTTGTAGAGATTCTTCTAACGGCACCGCAGGATTTTGTAATTTTTCTATCTGCTAGCCCGAAGTAATTGTCGTGAGTGATTTTTAAATCCATTTTAACCTGACTATTTTGAAATTTCGACTGGCTTTTCTGGATAGCGGCAGCTTCCTTTGTATCGAATTGTAAAACCACGTTCTTAATATTGTCAAAATATTTATGATAATAAAATGTTCCCCAACGAGTTAAAATAGGTTCTGGTGGCTCTGGTATACGGGGGCACAGTCTGTGAAATTCGCGAATACGTTTCGGTGATTTGACAAATACTGCTTTGGTATGCGCTATTAAAGCGTCTACCTCAGGATAACATTTTCTGATACTACCCGCCACAAGATTGAGAGCATGAATTTTACACGTAATGTGTAACAAATTAGCAGAATGCTTTTTAAGAGACCGGCCTACAGAAAGCATGCTTGCAGCACCATCACTCACTAACATCAAGAGTTGGTTTGTTGAAAGTTCAAACTTGTCCAATGTATTTAACACTAACTTTGAAATTACTTTGGCAGTACACTGTTGTATTCGTTTGGAGACTAATAGAATTGAAGGTGCCGATTGATGAGGTTCCAATTTGCGTGCCATTACATTAAGAACAGAATGTTTCTTCCAATCTGTTGTTTCGTCGACACATAACCACAATTTTTGATCTTTCAACTCCGATTTTATTTTTTGTTCAATATGTTCGCGCGCAGATGGCACAATTCTTCGTAACGATGTTCGACTTGGTAATTTGCACTCCGAATAGTTATTCCAAAAGCAGATAAATGGTTCCTTGTCTAGTAAATTAAACGGTATATTACATGCGATAAACGTAACGCATAAATTAAATTTACATTTTTCATTGTCTCGTGCGCAATTTCTTCTTGAGACATGCTTTTCACTATTTACGTGTCGTAGACAATCTTGTCTGGACCAACACATTAACGGGATTTTACAGATTACACATTTAATTTTAGCACCTTCATATATAAAATCTGGAATTTCTGCAATAAATTTTCGAAGTTTGTCCGACCGCGGTCGTTTTGCTGACGAAATCATAATTTTTCTAGGACAGATAAACAATTGCGCAAATGACCGGCAGCGAAAATGTCCGTACTGCTCCGCAGACGAAGTAATACTACCGTTCCTCTCGGTCCGAACTGATTCTATGCTGATGCGCGGTACCGCTCGTGGCCAGCGTTAATCATGTAGCGTATTTGGGTAGTTTTCGCAGAAAAGTTGAAAGTGAAGATGAATTTTTAATCACACGAAAAATAAATAAATTACATTACGTGTTTTATTTCGACTCCACGACTAATTTCTGGTGGATCTGATTGCACCTTTTTATGGTTATTATTAGAAAGGTTTGTCACCACTAAAGTTCGCAAAGCTGGTGCTAGACCACGGGCAACGAATGAGATTCCGATAGTACCTACCTAAGAGGGCAGAGACTTAAGAACCGCGTAAAGAATGTCAGTCTGGAGATATCATTTCGGTTCGTTCGACGTCTCCATGTTTAAGTAGCAAATATGAGTGAAGAAATAATTCGTCAAAATTATTGCATGGTGAACAATATTGGAAAGTTTATTTCAAAATATTTAGACTTCAAATACGATGCGGTGTGAGGTGTTTGGTGTCCAATAGGGACTTACTGATTTGTGAACGATCAGAATGCGAAAAATGTATTTATTTATTTATTCATTTATTTATTTTTAATTAATTACATCCAATTCCTTCACATTCTTAATCTCATAATCTAAGAAATATGAAATTAAATTGAACATAATAATATAGGATTAATACAAAGATTAAGTAGTACATGGAATTCAGTATCCTAGTGAAACTAAGACTTACTGCTCTTCCATTCCACCTACAAACCATATCGTAACCATATATTACGTAACTTTATTAAAAAACCATACTCGATAACTCAAAAGCTTTGCATTAATGAAACAAAAATTATTAGCAAAGTTGAAAATATGTTAGATTTATTTTAGCGTCAATAGCCCCTCTAGCTTTTTAAGCAATGTGTGAAAATATATACGAAATGCACTAAACTTGATGTAATAGGAGTTTAGCGGGCGTGACCCCCACGCCCTATGTACAAAAGGGTGTGATCTGATTTTGTGGTGATTATATTCACTTTTTTCTTTATATTCACTCTTTTCTTTTCACGCCCATTAGTTCTTATTGCATCAAGTTTAGTGCATTTGGATAGCCCTTTAACCCTAGGATGCATAACACGGCCCTCCAAAGCCCAGCGTGGTATTCTAAGCTTCATAACTTCCGAACACCCTTGCATCCTAGGGTTAAAAACCCTGAACGCCTATACATATGTATCGATAATTTTACATAGTCTTATGAGATCACTACCCAAGTTTCATTAAATTCTGAATGTGCGAGTTCGGTACATTTCCTTAAGTACACTGTTTTGATGGATACATACAACGCATTACAGAAACAAGCAAACCGGTCTTTACCTGGACAATTTATTTCAAAGGCGAAAACTTTCACTAGAAGCCCACAGTAAAATATTACAGCCCCACATAGATTATACTCCTAATTCGTTTATTGCATAGAAGTAATTTTTCAATACGTCTTGGGCAGCTTCTTGACTATGAGAGAGAAAAGAGTGATTACTAGAGCGGGCCAAGAGCGCCACGCGCCAGGTTCGCAATCAGGCTGCCGGGCGCATATATGTTTGTAAACATAGGTAATTTAAATATGTAATTATTAGGACGAGGACCAAAACCACTGTCTATTACGTCGTGAAGACGCGCAAATATACACCTGCAGTTTGGGTGTTCGTTGATAAATAGGGCGTTGTTCACAGTGGGCCACTACAAAAAAAAGTTCATTCATCGACGGCTACGAACTAACAGCGCGCTTATTCATTTACGGATGACGCGCTCTATTCATCAACAAATGACGAGTCTACAGATGTTACGTTTGCACCACTTCGTGGCATACTAGAAACAAGCGTCGGTGTGCTCGCTTTAGTGATTATGTCTAACGTAACTATTAAAAATAAACGGCCATTACCTACGAAAGTTAATAAATTTCTTAGTGAATTTGTGGATTTACACTACAATGGGAGTACAATTTTCTGTAAAGTTTGTAAAAAGAAACTACTGTGCTGGAGCAAACGTGATTGTGAAAGACATATAAATAGCGCACACCACAGAAATAAAAGAAATGGTGTGTCACAACAACGTCAATTTCAATTAGAATTGCTTTTAACGTTTATGGTATGTGGTCTACCACTTCGTATACTTGATAAAAAAGCATTTCGAAAATTCTGGGTACATACAATACCGAGTGGATACTACCATCTCGGACAGCGTTACGGAGAGATATTCCACGAATACGTGAGGACATTGAAAATCGAATTAAAGTCGAATTAAAAGATAAACAGCTGTGGCTATGTCTTGATGAGACGACAGATTGCAAAAAAAATTCTATTTTGAATATAATAGTGCGCGTATTAGATCCTATTAAACCAAATTTTGCAATTCTATTAGCCAGCAGAAGATTAAAACAGTGTACTAGTAAAGCAATTACGGCCGTAGTTCTCGAAACGTTACAAAAATTTCAAGTGTCAACCAGTCAACTGTTGTTGTTCATGAGCGATGGTGCAGCAACAATGTGTAGTGTAGGCCGTTCCCTTAAAGAAAAGTATGAAGAACTTTTACATGTTACGTGTAAAGTCCATGCTTTACATCTTGTAGCACAAACTATTCGAGAGTGTTACCCGGAGGTGGATGCATTAATAGCAAACACAAAAAAAGTGTTTCTCAAAAGTCCTAAGAGGACTAGGGCATTCCACAGGTTATGCCCTGGTATTCGAGAACCACCACAGCCCATTCTTACGCGTTGGGGAACGTGGTTAAAAGCCGCTTTTTATTATAATGAACATTTTCAAGAAGTCAAATCCGTTATTTTGCAATTCGTCCCTGCCGAAGCTAGAGCTATTAGGATGAGCCAGAAGGGATTTCTCGATATTTCTGTTGAAACACATCTAAAGAATATTAGCAACAATTACAAAGGGTTAGTAGACGCGATAGAAAATTTGCAAAATTCTGGATTGTCGTTGGTAGAATCAGTGCAAGTCGTGGACGAAGTTAGTACATTGTTACACAGTATAAACGATGCAACAAGTGGACGAGTTTTAGCTAAGTTCGATAGTGTTTTAAAAAAGAATCCGGACTACACGAGATTAAGACAAATGTGCGATGGGGCATCTGCAGATTCCTTGACTAAGTCTAAAGATTATTTTAATTACGCCTGTCTTACTTCGGTAGACGTGGAACGGTCGTTTTCGAAATATAAGAACATTTTTTCGTCTCGGCGAACATCCTTCACCGAGGCAAATGTGGAAACTTATCTGATGGTGCAACTTTTTAAACAAGCCTATCCGCATTATTAAGAAGGATAGAATTTATTTATTATATCTTTATTTACAGTTACATTATTAAGTACAACAGAATAAAAAAAGCGTTCAGTTTGTCAGTTATTTCCTTATTACATCCCATTTACAACGCATACCGTTTTCAATCAAATAAAAAATCATAATGAAAATAAAAACACCTCAGCGTGTACATATATATGTATCCGCTCTAATTACTAAACATTATTATTGCGTCAGCTTTTATTTTTTTACTCTTGTGTATTAATTTCGAAATATCACATATCTGCTGTGACTCACATATACGCTATTTACAATAAGCGGCCGTTGCGCCTGATTCCGATTCTGTTGGATGGCGCAATTTGGCCCGCTCTAATGATAACCTTTTATTTATTTGATAATACACAAACAAAATTTTATATAAATAACATCAATAGCGAACAAATAAAAAAATTAACAGAAGCAAACACAACAAACAAAGAAGACCGTCTCGGTGATCGGGCGGTAAGCATACTTGCCTTTTGATCCAAATGACGCGGGTTCAAATCCCGGCTGCGATGGTCGGCTTTTAATTACGGATAAAAGTCGGAGTATGCCTTCTTCTTAGATAAGGAAGTAAAACCCTAGGCCATGTATGAATACTATCTTTGGTACGTTAGAAATCCCTACTGGAATTTAAAACACCTCTGAATTCGGCAAAATTCTTGTAGGGTTCGCTAACGATCATGGTAGTCGATGTCTAGAAGTGCCAGGTGTATTCCGTAACTCAACGTTTTGCCCAATAATACAACAGCAACAATAACAACAAACAGACAAGTTTACTTACTTATCTCCGTCCTCTTCTACCATCGGTGTAGAGGCAATGATTTTTCTCCATTCCTTCCTATTTCTAGCTACCCGTTTAGCTTGAATCCAGCTGATTCCCTTTTCTTTTATTGTATCTGCTAGTGCTGCATTCCATTTCCTTTTTTAGTCTACCTCTTCTTTTTTTAACACCCGTCTCTGTTTTCCATATCACCTTGACCGTCTTATCCTCCAGCATACGCACTAAGTGGCAAAACCATCTTATCTGCTGTGTTTCTATTTTTTGAATTACGTCTTTCACCTTTAAGTTTTTGCGTATAGTTTTACCTCCCCCTTTGTCGAGTTTAGTTACACCCTCAATTTTCCGTAAAATTTTCATTTCGCAAACCGTAATTTCGCTTTTTAGATACTTTGTTAAAACCCACGATTCGCATCGGTAAATAAGTGTCGATACCAGTACTCTCGTGTATTCTTCTCTTTGTTTCTTCTGTAATTTCTCGTTTGTTGAAGAATGTTTTATACAATGTTCGATGTACTGCACCTATGTACTTTGTCAATTCTGTTGAGAATTTCATCTTTCAGTCTTTCTTGAGAATCTGTCATCGTCCCCCAATATTTTAACTTGTTCACTTTTTTTATTTTTTCCCATCTATTTGTGTTTCGGTATTTTGTGCATTTATTCTTAAACCATGTTTTTCTAATATTTCTACCCATTTTCCTTTTCTCCAGCTTTTTATTTTTCGCGAATAGTATAAGGTTATCTGCGTAGAGCAGCTCTCTGATTTCTATCGGTTTTAGTTTTCTGTATCCCAAATGTATTACTTTCGCATCCTTATTTACTTGTTTTGACATACGGTCCATGACTGTGATGAATAGGAGCGAACTTATAATGCTTCCTCCTCCTATTTGTACGGTGTTATGTGTCTCATACATACGCACTCTTTATTACATTTATTTTCCCACTTATCTTTCTTTCCTTTAGAACTTTCTAGATTTTCTCACGGTGTATGCTGTTGCTGTTATTTTCTCTGCTATTTGTCTTACCGCAAATATAAAGTCTTGGGTTGATTTATTGGCGGTGAAGGGAGCTTGGGTATCGTTTAGACTTATTTCAATTTTTTATTTCAACCGTTTCTCAATAATATGTTCATATATTTTGCAAGAAGTACATAGTAGTGAAAATGCTCTGTAGTTACTGCAATTGGCATAATCGCTTTTTTTTCCATTCCATAAGTGTCTTGCTTTTTCCATGCCAGCTTTATTTAGCATAATAATATACGAGGTGTGGCAATTAAATAACCGGACTGGTGCTACAAAACATTTTATTGATCACCAATTACATTATAAAGTTTATCCCCTTCAATATACTCTCCTTGCCGATCCCTACAACGCTCCATACGAATTTTCCACTGTCGAAAGCAGTGCTGGAACTCCGTTTCTGCCAGCTTGTTGAGAACCTCCGTCGCTTTCGCTTTCACCGCTTCCACACTGTTAAATCATGTCCCCTTAAGCTCCAATTTTACCTTAGGAAATAAAAAAAGTCACAGGGGCCCAGGCCGGGCGAGTACGGTGGGTGGTCCAACACGATGATGCCGGATTTCGCAAAAAACGCCTTCACAGACAAGGCGGAATGGGCTAGCGCATTGTCTTGGTGGAGCATCCAGGATTTGGTCTTCCATAAATCGGGTCTTCGTCTTCTCACTTTTTCACGAAGGGTAGTTAGAACCTCGACGTAATAATGTTGATTGACTGTCCGACCTTTGGGGACCCAGTGGATGTAGATAATTCCACGCGTATGAGACGCGACGCTAGCGTAAGGACTTGAACGGACGATTGCTACAGCGAGACTGAGCGACGTACAACCATGCCCATCGAACTCGGGGTGGGTGAAGCATCTACAAGCACAGACATGTTAAAACCTGCCGTGGCGTACTCGTTGTTTGCCGATAGTAGCACCAGTCCGGTTATTTGATTGCCACACCTCGTAGTTCTTTGTTCTCTTCAGTATTTAATAATTTCTGGTCTGATGTTATCAATTCTTGGAGCCTTTCCTATTTACATTTTTTCCGATGCTCTTATTCCTTCAGCTCTTTCTATTTCTTTTTCTACTTCACGTTCACAAATTTATTATATTGTAATTCCAACGTTAGGGCAATTATTGATGTGAGTCGTGGAGATATATATGCGACTAGCTCTTGAGTATATTCGGGTGTTATTACTTTTTCACATGGGGCATGTACTGCTTAATGTAAATGGATTTTACTAAGAGTCAAGATACATTTTCTATTAGGTTGACATCTCGGTTCTTGCTAGCCTATGGTAAAACCTCAATGCCATTGTTGCCAAAGCATTCTCTTGCCAATCTTGTTGAAATACAAAATTATTTCTGTATCCCGCAGAAGGCAACATAACAATTTGTAGCACATATACATAGTTGAGCAAAGACCATGTTCATGCCAACCAAATGGTAATTGAACAACGGCCACCCTATCTTATGGGTTGAGCATGTCGTTCCTTCAATCTACGGTTGTGGTGTCTATATATCTTTATTTTCCATAGCAGTTCTAATACTACCGAGAAAATTGAATTTCCTTACTGGGTTAGCGCAAGTGGCAAACGGATTTACTTTTATATAATTTATTATTATTATTATTAAATAATCTTGGTCATTATTTGAAATTCTTTTCCTACCTGAATCCTAACCTTCATTTTCCCATTCTCAACTCTAAATTCTCTAGCTACAATTCCACAACTCCACCCATTCTCTAATTTTGTAACAATTCTTGCCTTTCAACACTGTTTCTATAGGGAATTTTGGTAATAGAATATCACCTGACAGCAACTGAGAATGACAAACAAATTTCACAAACTCTAACGAATATTCAGGATTGCAATAGCAAAAAATATGTCACAAATTTTTTGGCTGCATGCGTAGATGTACATTATCTAACCGAGACTTGTACTACACGGAAATCCGGCATTCCTAGATTACGGATACTAAGGGTTACTGTGTGCCCTCTGTCGGCCTACATAAGTGACACTTTAATTAAATCTGAGGCTAACTCCCTCCACAGACAAAGTGAACGATCCATTATCGGCCGCTTGTAATTAAGTAATTGTATGCCGAGATGATCGTAAAATATAATACATGACCGTTGATTTGTAGGAATTATCAAAGTGATTGATGCATTATATTATATGGAGAACTATTTTCACTACTTTTAGGACAGCATCAACTGAACCCGACAAAGAACTAATTCGACTATGTATTTTTCTCTTATAGTGATAAACGACTTTTCACATACTTTTTAAGGTTGATGAATTGTTTCTAAATTGATTAGCCCTAGAGTTCACAGGATCGCATAATCTGTATTTTATTTTTCAAAGGGTGAATATCAATACAAATGTGGATCTTTATTCAGATTTGTAGTACCACAAAGTTTAACTTCTATAATGTACATAATACAAAAATCGCTGTCATTGGAGCCATGAGAAGTAACGCTCAGCCGATCCCACTCTGGCAGTAACTGTCAGAGTTAAGCCTATCGAAAGCCTGAATTGCCTAGATTCGACTTTTTTTCATGCTTATTTTAACCCTCAATTTACATTGTTACAATTATAGATGTGGTTACGACTACCAGAAAATTGTTGCCTTAAATATAATTAGTTAACATATATTCTTAAAATTGTTAGTGTTGAAACAAATAGAAATATGTGTTACTTAACGCATTAAGCAATCCCTGCTACTGTTTGCTATAACCACATTTATTTGTAATGGCTTTTTGAAGTTTTGTCTATTTTGAAATAAGTGAGAAACGTTAATATAACGATTTGCTTAACTTATAATAAATCTGAAATTTTTCCGCTTCCCTGATGGTTGGTACGCCTGAATTTAGTTCATTAGCGAGGAGCGGAATGAAGTTAGGGTGACAATAGTTAGCCGTTATATTGTTAGGAAAGGTTATGTGAGATAAGAATGGAATTAGGTATTATGTGAAATTAAACTTTTAAATTATTTGTTTTAATCGGATCTAACAAAAAATTTACGACAAATTATACATTTTTTTTGCAGATCGTCCATGTTCTAAGGTTTGATAATGTTAAAATTATTTACACTGGCACTACTTTCGGCAATATGCCATTATCAGCCAGAATAGTCGAGTATTTAAAACTTCAATACAGTCTACAATGTGACTGTACTGTTAAAAATGATTTTTTTTTTACGTTTATAAAATACAAATGGTGAAATTTGAAGTGAAAATATTTAAATGAAGCTGATTGTTTTTTTGTTGAATTGACTCAAACGATAGTTGGTATGACAAAAATAGTTTGTATAACAACATCCATTTTGTTAAATCGACACCTGAGCTTATCTGAGTGTCACAGTTCTCCCAGAAAGGAGATAGATAGGGCTTCAAATAAGAATCAGTTGGTAATACAAACGTGTTGGTAATACAAACACCATCATGAACAAAAATAGATATACAGGGATCGATATCAAATTTAAAATGGTGTATGGACAGGGAAAGAAATTGATAGAAAACTAGGAAATGAGGAGGAAGGACATGTGGGCAAAATGGAAACGAAGATCAACCATTATAAAGCTAAACAAAACAAAAAATAAATTATAAGCGTTTGCAAGCATTAAGCTTGCTGTAGCATGCGTAATTATATAAACTTAAATGAGGGGATTCAGTGTAATTTAATAATAATAATAATAATAATAATAAGCTTTATTGCCCAACAGAGAAAATTCCAATTACTGGACAAGTAATTAATTAAACAAATTACAAAACGAGTACAAAAAATAAGTAAGAGTAACAAGTTACAAAAAATTATTAAAGTAAAGAGCAGTGACTATCCTTATTGTATGTAAAGTATCGTGAAAAATATCACATTGCGAAGATATGAGATTAAAGTTTGTACAAGTCACATAAATAGGTGATTTTAAAAGAGCATTTGTTCGAGAAAACGGCAGATAAAACGTATTCGAATACCGGGCACCAGAGCGTGGGATTATAAATTGTAATCTTTGAAGTAGTGCAGAGCAGTCAATGCAGCTATTACACAATTTCCAGAGAAACACCAAACCGGAGGATATGCGCCGAAAGTTAAGAGAGGGTAAATTAAATCGGAACAACAGTAACGTATGATCAACGCCTCTCGGTGGGTACACTCCGTCTTGCCGGAACCAGAGGAGTTTAGCAAATCTGCGTTGGACCAATTCCAATTGGCGTTTATGCGTTAAATAGTAAGGGCACCATATGATGGACGCGTATTCCAGACGGGATCTAACAAGAGCGTAGTACAAAGATTTCAAGGCTACCTCATTGGTAAACTCTCTGCAATTTCGCACAATAAAGCCAAGAGATCTTCTAGCCGCATGGGAGATACTGATAATGTGTTGCGCAAAAGTCAGTTTGCTATCAAACAAAATCCCTAGATCCTTAATTAGTTCGACACGTTCGATGTTAACTTGATTAAGCTCATAGTTGAAAGTAATTGGCGTAGATGCACGTGTGAAGGAAATAACTTTACATTTGCTGATATTCAGAGGTAGATTATTTGATGTACACCATTTAGAAATATTTGCAAGATCGCTCTGCAAGAAGTAACAATCCTCGGAACAGGACACCTTACGATATAGCTTCAAATCGTCAGCGAATAGTAATGCATTAGACGATACACATGTACTTATATCGTTAATGAATAAGTTGAAAATCAAAGGTCCAAGATTAGACCCTTGAGGGACTCCCGAAGAGGCAATGAATTGACGAGAGCAGAAGCCATTATAGAAAACATATTGAAGTCTATTGAACAAATATGAATATTTATATTTAGAAAGAAAGAAAGGAACCTGAAGTTATAAACGATACTATACGCTAATGGAGCGATAATGTGTTCTTAATCCTAGTAGGAAAGTCTGTTCCAAATCAAATGTCAATACACATATTAAAGTGGGCGGTTATTCAAATATATGAGGGTAAATCTGTCATGAATCATAGCGGAAAGTTTGAGAATTTACAATTCAAATTAACTATTTTGCATCATTTCTCGTTAATTTGTACAAGAGTACACTAATAACTTTAGATGACCTCTAGATTCAAAACTTATTATAAAACAGTTCAAATCGTATATTTTTAAAAGTATATTTACATTGTATCAAGTACGTATGTGTATGCAATTTCTTTGTTCGCAAATTTGCTAGATGCCTTAGAATGTAGGACCGCCGATATACGTGCTAGCTTGAGCGATCGTATTGGTCTACCGGCGCACGGATTCAGCGGTCCTATAGCTCGGACAATAAATCGTCTACGCGAAGCAATGGTACGCCGCAGCGCAGCTGAAGGAACGGTAATCTCCTGGGAGTTTACTTAGGCGATTGTTTGTACATTTGCATCGCGTTTGTCCGCAAAAGATAGTCTGGATTTATGGGCGACTGTTTGTCTGCATTCGGGAGAATGCATTTCGAATTATTGTCCTTAGCTAGTCGAGGAGCTTTCCTAGGCGCAACCGTGTTTGAGGAACTGGACGGAATAGCTGTCGTAAATTGAATTGATAAGATTTTCCGAGTTCGGCTAATGGTCTAAATTGGTTCAGTGGTTCGTGTAATATATCACTCCGGGCGGCAACCGTCGTACACTAAAAAAGTTTGAGCAATCAGCTTATTATTAACGTATAAAACACTTCTAGTTGTTGTAGGAAATTGGGAGATCTTTCAAAAAAGAGTGCTTTGGGCAAAGAAGCTAATAAACATATTTTTAATTTAGCCTGGTATAACGAATACTTTACGTAACACAAAGCTACCACTGCTCTTCCATGCGGTGCATATTATAATGCACCAATAAATAGGAAAATAATAAGCAGTTTATCAGCAACCAAAAATAGTACGTTTATTATCAAAAAATCCTAATGATAGCATGGAATAAGCGTCCTCTTTGTCAGCTACTAACATACTTTTATAACATCGACATACTCCAATTGGGCTCATATTTAATTGAAACGCAATTGAGAGCATATTTCTCATAATCAGCATTTTCTTTTCATTAAAGTGTACAACTATCTTCATCTCAATAAATGAGAAATGATTCCCTTTATTTACATGAGATTTAATGACCATCGGTGTCGTTGTCAGTAAATGTGAAAACGACAATTGGTGAACAAATTATGGAACCGCAAGACCATGCAGATGAAGATACATACAGGCGATTAGGGAACTACCTCAATAGTCTGCTGACATACTTTCACCTAAGAGAATGCACATTAAGATGGTCATAAAATCTCGATCCATTTTAATGAAAACGTTACTAATTGTAGTTTATTTTCGAGGTATCGTTAACTACTTGAATAATGTTGATACTAGAGAAGAAAATAGCTGCTGTTAGAGCCGACTTCATGCGTAAATTTAGGAAACCTACAGTCCTTGGCCGTGGAAATAGGACCACCTGAGAAATATTAAATTTATAAGAATAGAAACAGTATTTTTACCGATTTTTCAAAGAACTTATATTTCAAAGAGTTTTAATTTTGTGTGCGTCTATTTTCGCGGTGAATTATTATCATAATGGGAAAGAAGAAGGATATAGCCACAGAGAAAAAAACACGAATCTCTGCTCTTCTAAAGGCAGGGAGTACTCTCAACGTGAAGTTGCTCAAAAAGAGGGTGTATCACATCAATCTGTTCTGAGAATCGCGAAATAAGTTAAGGAGAATATTCCTAGTACAAGTAGTGGCAGAACATACTGTGTCGGCAAACGCAAAACAATTGTAAGAGATGATTGTCGTTAGTAAAAGTGGCTACAGAACATCGTTTTTTATCCACTAATGGTATTCATAAAATTCTTGGTGGAGAAGGTATCCAAACATCAGCCCGAAGAGTGCGTAGGTGTCTTCATGAGGCAGGCTTGAAATGTAGACGTCCGACAAAGAAGCCAAGGCTAACATCTAAAATGGAAGTGACACGATTTCAATGGGTTAAAGAATATAAAAAATGTACAGTTGAAGATTGGGGAAAGGTAAGTTTCATTTATTATCTGTATTTTTGGTGGAATTCATCCTCATAATCCGCTTAACGATTCTCTACATTTTTTACATTTTCCTAGATTATTTATAGCGACTAACCACGGCTAGAAGTGCTAACGGAAAGGATGGTTTGGTCGTGTATTATGACAGAAGGACCGGGACCATTATATTTCAAAAAAAAGTTTTACAAAACTATTTAGTATCCTATATTAGTTCATTGGAACCGACTCAAGGACCATATACTTTCATGCAAGACAATGCACCGTGTCATTAGGCAAAAAGCGTAATGCGATACCTTGAATCTAAAAATCTGCGTGTACTACCATGGCCTGGCAATTCACCAGACATAAACCCAATTGAATAAGTGTGGAATGTCTTCAAAAAGATCACAAGTACACGAAATTCAACTACAAAGATGTATGGCATAGTAGCGGCGAAATTAAAAAAAAAAAAAAAACAATAAAAAGCTGCATTGGTTGGTGGAAAGTTAATGACCTACACGACCTTAAAGATCGAATTTGTATTGCAGTCAACAGCATTACAACAGAAACGTTCTAAACAGTTTTTCGAATCACTAAAGGATGTTGGGACCGGTGCTTTGAAATGCAAGGGTGTCATGTCGAATTGTATTAAAAACCATTATAAACTTCTTAACACTGTTGCTAATAAAATAAACCTTTTTTAATTTTGCTTTTTTCCCTACGGTGGATCAAGGCATTCTGGACACTTTGTACTATAGCCTACAATTTGAAATCGTTTACATCAACGAAGTCAGGTTACGAGGATGGTGTGAGAAGTACCCGTGTTTGGAGACAGATGGTACTTTGTGTCAAAACATGCATTACTGATTGTGAGCACTATTCTTTGGTCGATGTCTGTCAAAATTTCGGAGAGATTCATTGAGTAGTGTTGCTTTGAGAGCCGTTGAAAGTGAGCAAGTTTATATATTTGTTGAATCATGGAAAAAGAACAATACTGGTCAGTGATTCGATTTCTTTTCTTGGTAGGAAAAGCCTGTGCGGGAATCAAAGAGAAGTTGGGTGCAGTTTATAAGGACCATGCATCATCGATGACTACCGTCAGATACTGGTTTGATGAATTTAAGCGTGGCCGAACATTCGTCTTTGAGGTGTGGCCAGGTCCTCCCATTGAGGTGACTACTATCGTCCGTAGTCACCTCAATAAAGTTCATGATATCGTGTTAGCGGACCGCCGGGTGAAGATTAGAGAGATTGCAAATATGGTACACATCTCAAATGAACATGTGTAAAACATTTTTTCAAGAAAAATTGGGTATGAGACGAGTATCGACGAGGTGGGTGCCGTGCCTGCTGACGATTGATCAAAAACGGAATCGCGTGATAACTTCAAAGCAATGTTTAGATATGTTTAAGCGCAATACGAGTGAATTTCTGCGGCCTTACGTGACTGCAGATGACATGGATACATCACTATACGCCAGAAACCAAAGAGCAATCGGCAAAATGGTTTTTTTACCAGCGAACGTGCACCAAAAAAGACGATGACGTTTCCATTAGCCGGAAAAGTTATTGCGAAGACTTTTTGGAATTCGCAAGGCGTAGTCTTAATTGATTATTTGGAAAAGGAGGAACAATCACGGGGCAGTACTATGCTCATTTATTGGACCGATTCGACGGTGAACTAAAAAGAAAACGGCTTCATCTAACGAAAGAAAATGATTCTCTATCATCATGTTAACGCCCCGGTGCATTCATCGGCAATTGCGATAGCAAAACTAGCCAAGTTATGGTACGAATTGGTACTTTATCTACTACATTCTCTAGATTTGGACCCCTGTGACATTCTTTCTTTTTCCAAACTTGAAAAAATGGCTTGGCGGAAAGAAGTTCACGTCAAATGAAGAGGTCATTGATGAAACACAGACTTATTTTACAGAGTTCGGCAAATTCTACTATTTGGAACATCGCTGGAGTAAGTGTGTAGAGCTAGAAAGAGGTTCTGTGGAGATATAAATTTACTAAGTGCTAAACAAATTCCCTTGTCTTCCATAGCTCAAATATTTATCATACCATCCTCGTAAATGTAAGGACAGTAGCGTCAAAATGAAAAGTGTATCGTAGTTGGCCGTGGTCGGGAATTAATAAAAGTAATCGGTAACAGCTGAGCGAAGAGACGCGAAGACAATCGAAGCTCTTTAACTAGAGTTGTGTTTGAGAAAAGATGTATTTAACTGTATTTTGTACCTCAAAATAATTTCCGTTGTTGATGGCATTTAAAAATTAACTTAAAATTCAAGTTAATGTATCCGGTCCTGATGTAGACATCATAGCTTCAAGGTTACATTTTGTGTTATTATTTCATCATTCGTAAACCACTATTTGTTTAAACGGTCGAAAGAGTATCCAGTTGATACCAGCGAATCTACGAATATCTACCAACTTCAAAATGTAGCATTATAGTATGTAGAAACAAAGTATAGAGTTAATAGTTATTGGGAATTATAAATAACTATCTGCGTTTTGCGCCAAAGTCAATCAATCAACACAGTAAACTTAAGGAACCACAGGATATAAAATAAATGCCTGCATTTCTCAGGGAAGTTAACGACGCGTAACTATGTTTTAATTTGAGTGAGTTGCATTTTAGTGTCTTGTTAGACAATGCACTTCATCAATTACGTGTGCCGGCTTTGTATAACAGTCGTGCTTATTACTAGAGCAACGCAAACTGCGCTGAAAGCCAGTGGCTGACGCATAAAAGTTTACACAAAATAAACACGGCCGGGACAATTCGGTATAAGCATCAGTATAACTGCGACTCGAAAACCGATCTGTTGTGTATACATCTACGCTGTCGTATACTATATTGTAGTTCTACGTTTGTTTTGAAAATGTTTCCTACGTCGCGAAAACGACCAAAGTTGGTCACAATAAGAGAATTTATTGCAGAAATGCCTGATTTAAAGTGTGATGGCGCTAAAATCCAATGTGTAGTGTGTAAAATAGATTTAATGTGTTGGTCGAAAAGTGATTGTCTACGGCAGGTAAATAGTGCAGGGCACGTTAAAAAAAATCCACACGAGACTATGACAAATTTAAATTTAATTTATGTGTTACCTTTATTGCATGTAATTCACCATTTCATTTACTAAGGAAGAAAGCATACGTCTCGTTTTGGAATGAATATTCGGACTTTAAGTTACCAAGTGAGAGAACATTACAGAGAGTTGTGTCGTCTGCTCGTGAGCATGTCGAGAAAAGAATTAAATCGGAGTTGCAAGATAAAAAACTGTGGTTATGTGTGGACGAAACAACAGATCGTAAAAAACATTCTGTGGTTAATGTAATGGTACGCACAATGGAACCACATCGACCGTCACCCTCAATTTTACTAGCTTCTAGACGAATACAACGATGCACTGCCGAAGTAATTTCAATGTTGGTGTTAAATACATTGGAAAAGTTTGAACTTTCAACAAATCAACTGTTGATGTTTATGAGTGATGGTGCCGCAAACATGCTTGCTGTAGGTCGATCTCTTAAAAAATATTGTGATAACTTGTTGTATATTACATGTAAAATTCATACTCTCAGTCTCGTAGCAGATAGTATCAGAAAATGTTATCCCGAGGTAGACGCTCTAATAGCACATACAAAAGCTGTGTTTGTAAAATCCCCAAAACGTATTCGGGAATTTCATAGACTATGCCTCGGTATTCCTGAACCACCACAACCTATTCTTACTCGTTGGGGAACATGGTTAGAGGCTGCATTTTATTATCTTAAATATTTTGAGAATATAAAGAACGTGATTTTACAATTCGACCCAAAGGAAGCTGCGGCTGTCAAGGTAAACCGCTTGAAATTTCAGGATAGTCAAGTTAAAACAGATTTGGAAATTATTCAGAACAATTACGTGGTAGTAGCGGATGCGATAGAAAAACTACAAAATTCTTCGGTGTCGTTAGTGGAATCTTTGCAAATAGTGCAATATATTCACGCACAGCTATGCGCGATAGATGACGCAAGAAATGTTTGTGTTTTGGAAAGGTTTGAAAGTGTTTTAGATAAAGACTCTGATTTTGGCACATTAAGACAAATTTGTGAAGGTGCGTCAACAGAACCGTTAAGTTATTTGAAAGATTATTTTACTTACGCAAATATAACGTCACTAGATGTAGAACGTTCGTTTTCGGCATACAAAAACACTTTTTCTTCACGCCGCACTCACTTTGCCGAAACAACTTTGGAAACATATCTAATGTTACATATATTAAACAGACATTATCCACTTTGTGATTGCACGGAGGACTCTTAAAACGGCAAGTGTTTGAGCACGTATCACATTTAATTTATTTTGTGTAAACTTTTATGCGTCCGCCACTGGCTTTCAGCGCAGTTGCGTTGCTCTACTTATTGCATCTGTAGTTATGTAAAGCAAATCCACAATATTAATACGATGTATCCGTTATTCTTATAGAACAAACATAAGCTACTTCCTTTTTTATGTGCACGTTACGTCGTTAACGAGATTTTCGTAACAACATTTCTTCAAATAGCTTGCGCCATATGCAAATGAACGTTATTTAAATGTCTAATTTTATTCTTTCTTTAGTACGCATTATAAGTTTGTCACCGATGTTTACGATTTACGAATCTCTCGGATTCTTCACTTAAGGAATCCGTTGATGAGATCATGAAAAGGTGCCCAAAAAAAACAAGGAAAAAAACGCAAAGCAAAAAAAGGAATTTTCATTCCCATCGCAATAAGACGAAGCGTTATTGTATCCGCGTTCCATTTAAATTTTTTACGACACCTTACTTACATTTTTATTACCCTTGTTTTACGATTTTGATTTCACTCGTTACTCATTCGGATTCTACGCGCGTTACGTTTTCTGTGCTTATTACCTGATTTTTCTTGTAAACACAAATGAGGAGATGCCATGTTTATTTCAGGCGTTCGTACTTAAAAAAATTCTCTGTCGGCGAGTGAACCACCGTAAATTTTTAGCTTTTTTCTTCTTTTACGGCGTTCCTCTTTCAATCTGTGCTAATTATGATTTATGAATATTAATTATTTAATTACGCTCCAGTTTACGACAAGGCTAGGTATGCATTAGAAATTTTTAAATTGGATTATATTTCATAAGGCTCTTTTACGGAGGATTTCGTAATTAACACTGCATTACCGACAATTACGTTTACGGAGCGACAATTAGTGTATGAAGCTTAACGTATTTTATACGCTGGTTGAGCTTATCTTTGTGCGGAGCACCTCTCAAATTCTTGCTTAATGAAACAAAATATTCACGCATTTAAGCAGGTTTTGTGAGCAGATTTTGTAAACTGAATTTTAAGCTTTAATGAGTAACATTAAAGTTTCGATGATTTCGTGTATTCCTTTTTCAACACCAGGGCTTAACGTGTTAAGATATCGACCGTTAAAGAAAAAACGGCGTTACGCAATAACATAAAATTATCTCAAAATGTAAGCTAGATTCAAGGAATATTGAAGAACGATGTTCTATTAAAAGAACAAACTTGTAGCACGCGTAGCAGAAACTGGGCACCCTGTATACTTGAGTATAATCTCATTTTATGCCGAACTTATGTCTGAATAATTCTTATTCCAAATCTTTCCCTCTAAATTATCCAGGAAAGGAATTATCTTCCACCCACGAAGTAGGTGGACAAACTGTAAGTTAAGAAGCACCAGGTAAGAAAAAAGCTTATTATTCTGTTCGTGTTATTATGAATGTTTACAGTTTAGAAGATTTGATTTAGCCTATAAATATCAAAAGCAACACGGACCCATACTGGAGCGCGAATTGATCTCACGGAGCTAAGTGTGGTGCTTTAGTTGTCACAAATGGTGCGCGAAATATGTCTCTGGTTACATAATAAAAGGAAAAAATAAAATGGTAAAGTAAATAAAATATAAAGGATGTTTCTTTTTACAGAAATTGCTATAACCTCGAGAAGGCTGCCTCAGTATCCAGGGAGCCTCATATAAAATACGCTGATGTCAGAAAGAGGAGGAATCAATGCAGTCGTAGCTGGATGCGGAAATTTAATATAGTAAGTGCCTCATCGTGGAATAGACTACATGATAAAAGAGCCGATGACTGCAAAACGAGAGACGAATTGAAACTGAACGTATTTTGGGACGCAAGTGGATTTCACTTTAATAAAGGTTTGCTATGCCTTATTCAAAAAATATCTAAGAAATGTAAAATCCTGTCAAAGTTTGCTTACCAGGAAGAAAATGGTTTGACTTGTCTTTAAAACGACGTGCAAAAAAAAGGCAAAAAAACAATGCGACATTGGTACAGCGAAACCAAGTAGCTATTAGGATTTGGCTGTGTGTTCTCACATCAAATATTTTTGAAATGTGTACTGCAAGTCTTATTTCCAATAGCTTACCTTGTTAGATAATATGCAATATAGATAATGAAATATTTGCAAAACCACAAACTAGCATTTTTTAATGGCGTCAAATTTCTTAACGTGGACATTATTGGTACATTTATCCCGCTTATTGGTTAGCACTTTGTGAATAGATTAAGCACTTATTTTAGACATACACTAGTTGTTTTTCTTTAAACTTTTTGTTGGGCTTCTGTTAAATCTGAGAACAACGCTTCACGGAATACTTCCGCACCAAATTATTTGAACGATTCATACAAGGAGAGCAATATATTTTGCATTTATTACTTTTCAGTAAACTGACAGACAAAATATTTCACCTTCTTCTATTTCTATTTAATTTAACTAAGAACATTTGATTATATAAATACATAACCACAAAATAAGACCCTACAAACTTCCACAACCATACCAAAATATAGAAATATAAAACAGTAACATCAAACGAGAATTGGCAGCTCGGATAAATTGTTGTGTTTGTTGAGATTTCACTGCAACTTCAAGTAACAATGTATCGTCCAAATTAATAACAAAATAAAATTTTGAAATGAAGAGCACCTCAACTATGATCATTTACACTTGCATGGTTTTGGATTTCGTTTGAATGCGTCTTCTTTTCATCGGTTTCAAAAATTTACTGAAGCCTTAAATTTCGACGTGATTATGATTTTAAGCTGTAATTGACACATTTATCGAAAAAATTAGTTACTTCCTTTACATACTTCTTGTTTTCTACCTGAATAGTGATTCTAGAAGGCCACTAGGAGAAAACTGGATCTCAGAGATAAACTATCCATAAGTCTCTAGAAGCATGGCAAAACTTGATTACCCACGGCTTTTACGGAAAAGAGATGCACTGTATAATACTCATCTAACAAGGGAACACCAGCAATCTGAACAATCAGGTTTTTATGAAACTCGAGAGACTGAAAGAGTATCTTGGTATATGAACACAATTAGTGGCTGAATCGCCCGATTTCGGGGTACAGCCTCTTCCAAAAATGGCCACGGTTTTTAAATATCTGAGAAACTACAACGGACATAATTTGAAGTATACTACATAGCCTCAAGGAAGACCTAAATTATTTTCAGAAAAAATATATAACGGGAGACCGGGTAACCCGTACCCCCATTTTCGTTATATAATAAGAAGGTGGGGCTGTGTAACAAATTTAGACAGTTAAACAAATGGTGTAATGTGATGTGTCTGACTGTGTGTTGTAGAGCGCAAAGATGTATAGCACCTTCAAAGGTTTTCTCAACCTTTACTGCTAAAGTACGGCTGGGTGACTAGTAAAGTTAGTATTGTTTGTTAATATCTTTAATATTCGACTGTCTAAAGTTGTTATGCAGCACCGTGTTCTACCTAAAAGCGACTTCATTTTTGATAAATAAAAAAGAAATTATAATAAAAATAGTGGTATGGGGTACCCGGTTCCCCGTTATACATTTTTTCCGAAGATAATTGACATCATCCTTGCGAGTATGTTTGTATTACACTTCAAAATATGTTCTAAAAAGGTTTATATCTGTTGAAATTTCCGAGATGTTCACAAAAATTTAAAAATCGTGCAAACTTGTGGGGACATTCGGGCAATTTGACTGTTAAAATATTTGTGTTGTTCTTACGCCAAGGAACTCTTTCAATCTGAATTTCTGAATTGCCTCTGTTCCCTTGTAAATGACTGTTGAACTGAAAAGGTTTATCCAAGTCGTTTTTGAAATTTTCATCTATCTGCCAGTTAGAATTAGCGTGAAAAAAGCAGAAGCTTACATAAAATATAAACTTATAAGTCCGTAATTATTTTTCAGCGGTTAAAAACCGTAACCCTTTATCTCCAACGGCTTTCGTGCCATGGTGTTTTAGAATTTGCAGCATTAGTAGCTTTTCGAGGATTTTCATTCTGCAAAAGAGAGAGAAACAACGTTGAACCGGCGAAAAACATGGAATTTATTGTAAATATTTACGAGAGAAATTAAATTAATTCGCTCTCCACTACTTTATTCAAAATTAAGTCTCTTAAGGTACTTTTTTATCACGAAAAGGAGGTGTTTTGCATGTTGCAATACATTCTACAGATTAAAACACATAATTTTCTCTCCAGTTTAATTTGGTAATTTATAAACGCAATGTACCTTGTAAGAAGGTTTGGTGAAAAACGCTGCCATTTTATTTTTAGATGATATGCGCCCCATTCAATTCTAACTTTTTGCATGAATATTGAACTTTCCTGTTATTGAAATACATATAAGTAAAGAATGTGAGTACAGAACGTTAGCCAAGTAATGGCAGCTGTTTCGTTATTCGTATGCTAATAATTTACTTATCTCTAACCTCCTAAAGACGATTGTATAGGTGGCTATTTACTAATGCGTCTGTTGTTGGCTCCACGTTGGGCGCCAACTTTGAAATGTTTTTTCTCGGGGAAAATTTTTGTAATTTAATTAGATTTTTAACACGTTTGTGGGATTCGGGAGTACTCTTTAATACTGTTTCGGCATTTTTTTTATGAATTTTGAAATTAGTAAATGGAAATCAACAAATATTAAAATTGAAAACGCAAACTAACCTTGATTTTTAAGAAGATGACATATAAACACCATGTTACTTATGCCATTTACAGGAAATCTGCCCTTCTAACCTCGAACTTTCTCTTATATTTTGAATTTACATTCTAATTTCTGTATCGAACACTTTAACTTGAAACCGTAGCCAAAATACTAGTTAACACGATGAAAGTCTAACCAAACTGATTAATTTATTGGCGTCCCTGCACTCCTTTATTTTAATCGCGATTGCGATTGTTTCTTTCCACAGAAAATGTTGATGTTATCTATCAAAATGTAATCTCATGAAGAAACTTTTGCTAAATAATATTACCTTTAGACGTAGCATGAGAGAATGAATGTGGTGAAGCTACTAGATGACTTAACTAGACGACTCTATGGCTTAAAATACAACTGACATCATAAATATGACAAATTTTGCCACCAAAAACGAATATACCTTAACGAAACATATTTAATGTACGAAGTAATGTTGGAAATACCTTTGAATTTGCCCTGATTGTGTTGTAGGAGAATTTTACATTAATTTTGAAAAGTTGCGAAAGTAGGAGAAATAAAGGAAGAGTTGTTTTGTCTTCGATCCACTAAGATCGTTGTTATCTGGACTTATATATTTTATATAATGTCCACACTTCAAGGCCAGTCGGCCTGGAGGGAAAATTGTGGCTTTCGAAATTAGCTTTTTCTCCGCTAGAGGGAATTGCATTACTATCGGGTGGCTATCCTGAACATCCTAATCGACTAAGACCGACAGCCGATTTCCGATGTAAATATTGAACATAACTGTATATTACATATCTTTATTGATATTAGCTTTTTATGAAAGGCAAAGCACTTGTAAAGAGTGAAAGCAAGCACTAGAACAATTAATTTCAAAGTTTCGAGTTTTTACAACTACAAAATTTGACGTCAACATGGATAACTAAAAAAAAGCAGTTCGCTTCCACGAAGTCCGACAGTTCCTTCGGCACTGCATTATATAATTTTCGAATGTTCTTGTTCACTTTTGTTTTATGCCTTATTAAGGAAACGCGGAACAACGTTGTCCGGAAGTAACTATAAATTGCGAATAACTATTACTCTTTCATGAACTTTGCAGTTTAGAAGTTCTCTCTCCTCATTTATGCATGCACGCTGGAAGTTACTTACTATAATTGAACCTATTGGTATATATGTATCTAGGAGACACGAGATTCTTTTATAATAAACTATACGCTTAATGCGCGAACGAACTTCGCCTATATAACGGCTCATTCAAAAGCTAAGGAATGAGCAAGCCGAAGCTAGTATAATACTGAGAAATTTTCGTTAATGTGAGAGAACTCGAAGTTTCAAACTAATATACGTACAGATGGATGAAAGAAATTGTATTCAGCGTTTTCGCGATATACGTAAATCTCTTAAACACCCTTTTCAATGGGTTATTAAAGCGAGCTGTTGCCAAAGTTTTTTGTTGGTCCATATTTCAAAAGAGAAACTTCTTGTTTTGGATATTTTCTAATTTTAAATTTAGCGTGCTTTACTATTAGTTGCTCAATGATTACATTCTACTTATTCTTAAAGTTTTAAAGGCAAATAACAAACGTTATAAGTTTTAAATTTACTGATATTCTTTGAAAATAGTTTTCTTAAAACTAGTTTACAGAAAGTGAGTTAAATATTTAATTACGAATTAACACATTAATCTTTATTTAACTTAATTTTGTGATGTCACTAATCCCGACATTTTAATCATCATTTAAATTAATTCCTGATTAAAACTAAACATCATTTTGACATCTCTGACTGCCATTTTAATTTTAATTAGTTAATCATGAATTAAACCAGCTCAAATGTACATGTAAACAGTAATTAATTTAGTGACGAATTAAATTTTAATTCGAGATTGACTTAATTCAGAATTAAAAAGTGTTCTGAAAACCGGGGGTGAATCTAATGCATTGATGGTGCACTTTCTTTGGAAAATACGATGTACTCAAATTATTGGATAATCTACCAAAGTTTTATGAAAAGCATCTATCTATTCTTCTGTAAGAAAGTTGATTTTTAGATATAAGCAGTATCCCACATTAATTACTATTATATTGTAACAGGATATTGGAGTAAATTTGCATTTAATACATACAAATTCATTGGCAATACCATTTACATGGAATCTAATAATCAAGATCCTTAACAAAATATCGAAGTCGTTGGATTGGCATTCCTGTGACCAGTACACAAAGAGACAGAAACACTTCACTAAAGCCCTTACCATAATACTTCACTCGCACTAGACGCACGTTTCAATAGCTGCTACTCTCCAAAACAGCACTGAATATGTTTCCCGGGGACACCAAACGCCAACGGAGACAGTCATGCTGTCCCAGAAGGTAGCAAGACGAACCGGAGTACATATGTCAGCGTAAACTGGGAGGCAAACGCAATGCATCCAGCAGAAAATTGTGCCCGATACCACGTTGATGACGCCGGGTAGGCAGAAACATGTCCGTGTGTTACTGCTATTTTCTCTGCTACATTATTTTTGCCGGGAATGATTCCACCAACCTATGAGTTATATTAGCATTAATTTTGGGTTATTGTTACTAAGAATTTTTTCATGTATATTCTTATACATCATGGTAAGCCTGAAGGATCATTTGTGTATGCAGATGATACAGCGCTTAAGCGCAACGCCACCCTGCGTTCGGCAGCCCAGGAGGCAGAGGACATCTATACTCCGGTTCGTCTTGCTACCTTCTGGGACGGCGCACCTTCTGGGGTGTGTCCCTTGGCGCTAGGTGTCGCCGGCAAACATATTCAGCTCTGTTTTGAAGATTAGCAGCATAAACTGAGAGGCAAATGCAATATATGCAGCAGAAAATTGTACTCAAAACCACTCTGAAGACGCCGGGCAGGCAGAAACATGATCGTATGTTAGTGCTATTTTCTCTGCTACATTGTTTTTGCCGGGAATGGTTCCACCAATACCCCGAACTATATTAGCATTAATTGTTGGTTATTGTTACTAGGCATTTTTACATGTACACCCAGAATAACATTTAATTACTTTTTCATGACGGGTAAGATTTCATGAAATCTTGCGTGATGGTTATATCTGTGACAGTGTAATGTCTTTTTAAATATGTGCTTAAGAAAATTTGGTGACGTTGTTACTATAAATTCAATCACAGGCTGTTTCCATCTCAGGGAGAGGAAAATTGACATATGCTGATATTGGCGAATGGTGGTACTATGAGAGAATAATGAAGAACTCCCACAACATCAAAAGGGAGGACAGTTTCTGACCAAAGAAGAAAACTGCTGAAGAAGCTGACAAGTTCATTCAAGCACGGCATAAATCGAAAGGCACTACCTCAAGTTTTAAAAATGTATTTTCCACTTTCCAATTTAGTATAGATAGCCTTCATTTCCAAATGCTGTTTTCCCAAAATTGTTGGAAGAAGGAAATTCAACTTTGGTTTTATCATTGCGATATTAATCCAAAGTAAGAATCGTACTAATTTTCTGATTTAATTGTCGTCATAGCTTCTATATTATTCCAATATCAAATGTGAGGTAGTATCTCAACTCATTTCAGAGCAATTTGATTTATTTTACAAATACAACCTTCGCTGATCTTTATGGGCTACCTCAGAAATCTGAAAGTAAAAAAGAACATAGTGCCTTTAATTAATATATTTTGGCTTCCGTCGGTGAATTATGAAAGTCTATAATTTTTCTTTGAATTTCCGACGTAATTAGTTACTGAAAAAATGTCCCGGTGAGGAATCGAACTTCACATCTCCTACTTGCCGGGTAGGCGTGTTAACCACTACGCCACGAGGACTATGCAAGGATCGTTTACTCTTTAATACCAAAGTTGTTATTTGCTAACAACTTAGGTATTAAAGCAAGAAGGAGGTGTGAGGTTCGATTCTTCACTAGGACATTTTTCCAGTGATTAATTACCTCGGAAATTCCAAAGAAAATTATTGATAGTGCCTTTAATTTTGAAATTTGTTATGTGAACAAATCCTTAGAGGTGCTAGGTACAATATATGTGCATACATCAGAAATGTTTGAACTCGAGTCGAGGAGTACGGGGTCGTCAAAAATTCGTTGACAGAATGTATGCAACAGGAGAGAGTCTAATGGTTTTTTAAGTGCAAGATGGCATCGGTGTGCTGAAGATGGATCGTTTTTGCAGACCTCGTTTTTGCGCTTCTCAGGCAAGCGTACGGGATGAGGAGACAGCTTTATTCTGCGTTATTTTCTATTGAACGCGATGTAAATGGATATGGACGTGAAGATGATAGATTATTGTTAAATTACACGTACGGCATCGTAAGTACAATGCGTGGATAGTATATGCGTACATCAGTTTTATATTTAAAAGTTTAAAAAGTTGATATATTGAATTTAGTTTGCAAGAATCACGAGGCGCTTAGCACATATGTGGATACGTACGCTCCTTACTATATTTTTAGGTCATTCACATATAAGAAATAACTTTCCTACTAGCTTAGGCATTAGGTATACTTTCCATGGTTTACAAGAATTATGTAATCACTAGAGCGGGCCAAATTGCGCCATCCAACAGAATCGGAATCAGGCGCAACGGCCGCTTATTGTAAATAGCGTATATGTGAGTCACAGCAGATATGTGATATTTCGAAATTAATACACAAGAGTAAAAAAATTAAAGCTGACGCAATAATAATGTTTAGTAATTAGAGCGGATATATATATATATATATATATGTACACGCTGAGGTGTTTTTATTTTCATTATGATTTTTTATTTGATTGAAAACGGTATGCGTTGTAAATGGGATGTAATAAGGAAATAACTGAGAAACTGAACGCTTTGTTTATTCTGTTGTACTTAATAATGTAACTGTAAATAAAGATATAATAAATAAATTTTATCCTTCTTAATAATGCGGATAGGCTTGTTTAAAAAGTTGACCAAAAGTGCACCATCAGATAAGTTTCCATATTTGCCTCGGTGAAGGAGGTTCGCCGAGACGAAAAAATGTTCTTATATTTCGAAAACGACCGTTCCACGTCTACCGAAGTAAGACAGGCGTAATTAAAATAATCTTTAGACTTAGTCAAGGAATCTGCAGATGCCCCATCGCACATTTGTCTTAATCTCGTGTAGTCCGGATTCTTTTTTAAGACACTATCGAACTTAGCTAAAACTCGTCCACTTGTTGCATCGTTTATACTGTGTAACAATGTACTAACTTCGTCCACGACTTGCACTGATTCTACCAACGACAATCCAGAATTTTGCAAATTTTCTATCGCGTCTACTAACCCTTTGTAATTGTTGCTAATATTCTTTAGATATGTTTCAACAGAAATATCGAGAAATCCCTTCTGGCTCATCCTAATAGCTCTAGCTTCGGCAGGGACGAATTGCAAAATAACGGATTTGACTTCTTGAAAATGTTCATTATAATAAAAAGCGGCTTTTAACCACGTTACCCAACGCGTAAGAATGGGCTGTGGTGGTTCTCGAATACCAGGGCATAACCTGTGGAATGCCCTAGTCCTCTTAGGACTTTTGAGAAACACTTTTTTTGTGTTTGCTATTAATGCATCCACCTCCGGGTAACACTCTCGAATAGTTTGTGCCACAAGATGTAAAGCATGGACTTTACACGTAACATGTAAAAGTCCTTCACACTTTTCTTTAAGGGAACGGCCTACACTACACATTGTTGCTGCACCATCGCTCATGAACAACAACAGTTGACTGGTTGACACTTGAAATTTTTGTAACGTTTCGAGAACTACGGCCGTAATTGCTTTACTAGTACACTGTTTTAATCTTCTGCTGGCTAATAGAATTGCAAAATTTGGTTTAATAGGATCTAATACGCGCACTATTATATTCAAAATAGAATTTTTTTTGCAATCTGTCGTCTCATCAAGACATAGCCACAGCTGTTTATCTTTTAATTCGACTTTAATTCGATTTTCAATGTCCTCACGTATTCGTGGAATATCTCTCCGTAACGCTGTCCGAGATGGTAGTATCCACTCGGTATTGTATGTACCCCAGAATTTTCGAAATGCTTTTTTATCAAGTATACGAAGTGGTAGACCACATACCATAAACGTTAAAAGCAATTCTAATTGAAATTGACGTTGTTGTGACACACCATTTCTTTTATTTCTGTGGTGTGCGCTATTTATATGTCTTTCACAATCACGTTTGCTCCAGCACAGTAGTTTCTTTTACAAACTTTACAGAAAATTGTACTCCCATTGTAGTGTAAATCCACAAATTCACTAAGAAATTTATTAACTTTCGTAGGTAATGGCCGTTTATTTTTAATAGTTACGTTAGACATAATCACTAAAGCGAGCACACCGACGCTTGTTTCTAGTATGCCACGAAGTGGTGCAAACGTAACATCTGTAGACTCGTCATTTGTTGATGAATAGAGCGCGTCATCCGTAAATGAATAAGCGCGCTGTTAGTTCGTAGCCGTCGATGAATGAACTTTTTTTTGTAGTGGCCCACTGTGAACAACGCCCTATTTATCAACGAACACCCAAACTGCAGGTGTATATTTGCGCGTCTTCACGACGTAATAGACAGTGGTTTTGGTCCTCGTCCTAATAATTACATATTTAAATTACCTATGTTTACAAACATATATGCGCCCGGCAGCCTGATTGCGAACCTGGCGCGTGGCGCTCTTGGCCCGCTCTAGTTATCATTGTTGCAAATTTTCTGGCCGTAAGTTTACATATATGTAACTTGCTTATATTCCCTTTTTGACATATATTCACTACAAAAGTGGCTATTGTACATACACATACGTATATCTGAACATAGAAACAGATGTACACAACTAATCAATAATAACGTTGACAAGTGCAGATGGATGATATACGTAGAAAGATTTCTTCCTACTTATAATCAGACAAGACATCTAATCTGTCGTCATTTGTGAAAGATTATTATCGTCACGTCTGGAACATTATGGTGTTAGTCACAGAACTCGAGTGTATTATATCTTACGAGATGAAAACAAGACAGATCCTATTTACTTTCGCAAGTACTTAGTTTCCAAGTTAGTCAACTGCATATGCTGTTGTTGCTTAATATGTATATCTATGTAATACGTATAGTTGATGAGAATCGCGCAAGGTATCAACACTAAAATTAGGCTAAGTGTGGAAATTCGTCAATGAACCAAGGTCAGAGGTAGCATTCAATCATCTTCCACTACTAAGAGGAAATATAAAGTTATGAAACTTGATGTTCCTAAGATAATGCTTTATTTTGAAAATAATTCATAAGAAAAATAAAGGAAAGTATTACCATCCAACTGTTGGGCTTTTCTTTTTAGTATTTATTATAAAAATATTAATCGCGTAGCTTAATACTTCCTAATGTAATTCTTGTACATAGCTTTTTATTCTTCTAATTTCGATGGGCAAACGTGTAAAACAGAGAAATTGAGAAGAGAACTAATGCTAATGTGAGGAAAACAATAACATTCCCTAATATCAAATTAAAACAAATTTGTAGCAAAATCTAAGTCTCTTGCAACGGTATTGAGCTACATGAGAGCCATTCCTATATTTAATTGCTGACACACCTGCGATAAAAAGAACGCAAGCAGCGGCAACGACAGGTCCACTATCAGGATGTCTGAAGAAATCTAGACATCTGCTAAATGTATAGGCTATTAAACATTAAACCTGATAAAGGGAGTACAACTGAAACTAAATGTGCCTCTTTAAGCCGCAGTGTTAGGAAAAGAAATTTTAATTGATTGGAATTTTATTAATAATAATAATAATAATAATAATAATAATAATAATAATAATAATCTTTATTTCATAAAGAGATGCAATATACAAATGATATCGCAAAACTCTAAAAGAAGTAGCGTCAAAGTACAACAAAATAATCTTATTGTCTATTTAGGTATTCACTCAAGTTATACGGCTCTAATTGCAAAAAGAACGCTTTCAGTTCTGTTTTGAATGTTTTTGAATTATGCTTATTAATAAGAGATCTCGGTAGATTGTTAAAAAATTTAATACCAGTATAAGCTGGGTGTTTTTCACTTAATGTTAGTCTATGTACAGGATAACTATAGTTTAAAGTTCTTACGGTATACCTGCTTTCCTCTTTTAACTGAAAAGTATCTTTATTGTTCACGAAGAACATTATGCATTCATATATATATAAAGCGTAAACAGTCAATATACCCTCCGATTTAAAGGAACTGCGACAGATCTGACGATAACCGATATTCAAAATTGTTCGTACGACTCTTTTCTGAGTCACAAAAATTTTTTGCACAAGGCTATTGCAGCCCCAAAACACTATTCCGTATCGCAATAAAGATTCAAAGTTAGCATAATAAACGCTTTTTACACTTTCTTTTTTCATGTATCTGTTCAATATTCTTATACCATAGCAAACGGAATTAAGCTTTTTTAATAATTCCTTTACATGGTATGACCAGTCAAGGTGTTCATCTATTTGGATTCCAAGTAACTTTACATGTTCCTGAAGCTCTACTGTCTGGCTGTCTAGTTGGATATTAGTAGGTTTCTCGATGCTACGTTGTTTTGTAGTAAACAATATGCAATTTGTTTTATCGTTGTTTATTAGAAGTTTGTTTCGTTTAAACCAATTATTTGCTTCAGTGAACACGATTTGGCTATTTTCACGTAGCTCTTCAACGGTTCTTCCTCCGATTACTAAATTTGTGTCATCAGCATAACAGCAGATGTTTACCGGTACTTCTGTATCAACAATCATATCGTTGAGGAAAGTAATGAAAAGGAGTGGACCCAGAATGCTTCCTTGTGCTAGACCTATCTTTTTGGTAGAAAGATGAGACTTATAAGTAACTTGGCTTTTTGTAATGCTAACTTTTTGCTGTCTATCAGTTAAGTACGATCGATACAATTGCCAGGCTCGTTCTCTAATCCCGTATAATTGCAGTTTTTTAAGAAGTAATTCTAAGTTAATGCAGTCATATGCCTTGCCCAAATCAGGGTACAGACCCATTGCAAGTTCTCCTTTTTCTATATGTTCCAATATAACTCGGGTGAATTGAAATATCGCAGTATGTGTTGATTTGCCACTCAAATAACCGTGCTGATGTCTATTAAAGAGATTGCAACATTTGAAGAAATTGAACAAACGGTCGCACATGGCCAATTCGAAGAGTTTAGAGAACCCGTTCAAAATGCTTATGGGTCTATAACTTTCCATTAGGCTGGGATCTCCTTGCTTATATAAGGGTTTTATGAGAGCTATTTTAAGTCTCTCCGGAAAGATACCTTGCTTAAAACAGTTGTTTATAAGATTACACAAAACCTCCTTTAACTCAGGGATAGCTTTTTTTACGACTATTGTAGGAATTTCATCGATGCCACACGTGTACTTGCTTTTAATTTTATTAGCAAATTGTAATAGTTCCTTCACAGAAATGGGTTTTAAAAACATAGACTGATTATTTTCTACTATCCTGCAACTGAATCGAATGTCCTCCATGCTGTTCATTAGATGAGGTATAATGGACAGTAAATAATCGTTGTAGAGATCTGGAATTTGTGAGGGATTTCCCTCAATCTCAATATCTGAACTCGCTGACACTTTTCCTAGTATCTCATTACATATAGACCACATACACTTTGATTTATTATCCGAGTTTTGAAACTGCTTTTCGTACTCTTTTGATCGAATTTTCTTTAACAAGTTATCATATTCTAACTTTGTAGTATTTGTAAGAATATGAAGTGTTTATTCGAAACATGCATCGTAATTGGCCGTGATTTTTGACAAATGCTATCGGTAACAAGAGAGCAAAGGAACGAGACGTCTATCTGTCCCTCTAGTTCCAGTCGCCTTTGGGTGAAGACGTATTTGGATAAGTGATTAATTTTCCAGGCAGATTCAACTGTTGTAGTGATCCAATTTTACTGAAATTAGTTTAAAAGGTTTAGTTCTGGTTTAATTATTCAAAAGGACGCGGACTTTTTCTCACATGGCGCATTGCCAGAGAGCGGGTGGTAAACGTTAAGCTTTGAGGTTCGTTTTTATTCTATCAATTTAGTTTTTGTAAAACGTTATTATTTGCAATTTACAATTTTTTAAAACTACCAAAAGAGGCGACACTCCCGGATCTAACCACTGTGAAAAAGATCGTTTAATTAGTCTTTCTCAAATGTAGAACATTACAGTCCGTGTTACATAGAAAACGGCTCGGTGGGTCAGTGGTAAAAAGACCTGCTCCTGATTGCGGCAGAGTTAGGCGCTATGCGTTCAAATCGCACCAGGGCAGGGTCAAGTATTAAATTTTTCTGCTAGGTCCGATACAATCTCCAATCACCATTCGCATATTGGAGAGTAATTAACTGCGCTTCTGCCTTTACGATCAGTAATAGTAACTTCGTTACTATCACTGATTCAAGAACACTACACACACCACTCAAACACCAAAAGGCCCTAGAGGTTATGGCAAGTTCTAAAGTTTATATACACGCCGCCGGTTGGACATTACATTATTATTGCACATTATAATTTGGCGTTTGTAATTTTTGACCTTAGTTTACTTCAGTACCTTCAAATTCTAACGAACGCCGCCAAAATAAAATTAAAACATGGGAGAAAGGCAGCACTATTTTGACTATATTTCCCTCCGATGTTTTACGATACATTCCAACCCTCGAACAAGGCATCAAGAATGTTGCTCGATGTCAAATACAAAATGTTTGCTCATCACTTGAAATTTACATTCAAGAGTTGCAAATATTCCATCCGCTCCGTTAAATCATACCGTTGAAAAGTCGACGTTTTCCGAAGGGTATATCGTTGTGCGGGTTCAACTGCGGAGGTAGGGAGCAGCTACTTCATTTGATCCATTTAGATGAAGGCGGGCAAGAGCGAATGAACGGAATCGGGAGTGAGTCGACAGATCTCCGCGAACAATACATAAAATCCCAATTCTTATTACAACAGGCCATTGTTTAAACTTTTTGAGGTCTCTTGGTCTTATTATTAAATGAAAACCGCAGCGACGTTCTACAACGCCGCTCCGATAGAACTCTGCATCCTATTATTATCCGGAAGTAGGTCCTATTGAGGGTACTCATGTAGGCACATGAAAAGCAAGTGATCCTCGTCAAGAGTATTAAGAGGAACCCTCTTGGATTTTCTATAAATTATAACAAGCGTTAAAATCGAAATTCTGCCTCGGAAATACATGACTTTTTTATTAATGTACGAGGAGCTTGCGTAATATGTATGTGTAGTGCTACTAGTGACTGCGAAAAACGAGTACCTAGAGATACATACAGGCTGTTTCAATTTTATGTAGAATTGTGGCTACTGTGTAAATGATAGAAGATCAACATTTCTAGATAAGGTAATACCATAAGCTATCTTCCAAGAATATTTCTTAGTACACCGAGTGATCGATAAGTAGCGAACCGAGCACCCAGTTTCTTATTTTAAATGGAACATCCTCTAGCTTGTTACATTTTTAGTTTCTTCATCTAAGAAATGAACCAACGTAATATGGGTTCTAATGTCCATTTATAACAATTTTCTAAATATTTATAATTTTATTTTCAATCACCTAAATGTAAATATATCTATTTCCTTCAAGAAATCCGAAATGCAAATACATTTTAGCGTAAAATTTTACGAGATTACATTGCATATTTGGCTCTATCTGGACATTGTACTCGAACGCCTTCGAAATATACAAGGTGTTCGGTATTGAACACCAAGCTTTGCCAAATTCCAACACCAGAAATATATATTGTTTTTAAATTGCACCATTCTTTATCCACCGTATAGGAAATTTGTATTTCCAACATTTTATATAATAGTGCACATGTCTAGTATTGAAAGTAAAAGGAATATTTAGAGCTAAACGTGATTCCTCCATTTGGACATTGCATCTAAGTGGTTTCTGGTATTAGTATTGTTTGGTTACCGAGACAATAGTAAACAAAACATATTGACATTGCTGTTCTTAACTGTTGGTTTTAAATTTTGAGCCTAAGAAGTTACTTGCAAAACGAATTACATAACGATGTGTTAATACATATGGCTTAGCTAGGAATAACGTATTCCGAAGTGCAACAGTTAGTGTGTTAAGAAAAATGCAGAGCTACGTTCACATTGAGTTGGTACTAAATGAGCAGTACCAGTTCTTGAGAACGTGTATCAGTTAGTCGTTCAGTGAACCAGTTCTTGAAAATGAAATATAACCGAATTAATTTATTCATCAATCCGTTCTTGCTGTTCTCGCCGTTCTCACTGTCTTCACGGTTCTCGCCGTTCCTACCGTTCTTTTTTTATTTATCGCTCTTAATAATAATTTATTTCCTACAGGTAAAACCCAAGTACAGGAAATGTATAAACTAAATGTTTCACTTTGCGAATACATACATTCAAAAAAATACAATAAACTCAATGAGCTTCTAATGCTTTTGGAAAAAAAGTTATATAAGCAATTTACAAATTAATGATAATTTCAGCTATTGCTTGAAATGTACTGCAATGCACATCACATAGTTCAGAGATTTTGTTATAATTGTTACACATTATAAACACCGGTGACTTAACTAAAACGTTAGTTCTACTTCTCGGACAATTAAACATACATACATTCATAACGTGCTTCTAATCTAGGAACATTGAAATTAATTTTACTCAACAACCACGGGCAGTCAATATTGTTATCTAACAAACCAAACAAAAACTTTACACTTAACATATTACGCCGTTTACATAATGAGACAAAGTTTAGCCTAGATAACATAATATTATATTCAAGACTTCTTTCGGGGTAAACTCCATCAATTTTAAACATTAAGTACTTTAAAAAACGTCCTTGAAAAGATTCAATATTATTTATATGAGATTGGTAAATTGGAGACCAGATCAACGATGCGTATTCCAGTTTCGATCTAATATAACTGTAATAAAGCAGTGTTAGGCATCTGATGTTTTTAAAATCACGGCAATTTCTACAAATGAAACCGCTTTTGTTCATATATTCATTGAACTCAATGATAATGTGTGATGGAACGTACTAACCACTTTAGATACCTACTTACTTAGGAAAATAAGTTACATAGCAGGTCAAGTATTTACTACTACAAAATACAAAAGGACAAATATATTGTAGTGGATCATTGAAGTGAAGTGCGCTTACACCCTAATTCATTAACTTTTTTATTTGAATTTGATTATTCGTTAAATATCAAAGTTTAATTTAATATTTGCAGAATTCGAATTACTTTTAGTTCTTTTTAGTTTGGAATCCTGGCATTTTGATAATTTATATTATTAGTTCTTAATTTCTTAAAAAAATACTCCGCTAATATTACTTTAGGGGGAATAATCAAAGTCACAAGTTATTTTCAATAATGTACATCTAACGAACATTTTTTGTAAAACACACACAAAATTCATACACAGCATATATTATATGGAATTCAGTAATTAAAATTCACCACTTCATCTAAAACACTGGAAATAATCATCGTTAGGCCAACCACAAAAAGTATCAAGTCGTTAGATTGGCATACCTGCGACAACGACTAAACGAGTGGACAGATAAAAAATATTTTTCTGACAACGTTCAAACGATTTTCGGCAACACCTAACTAGCCTAACTAGAAATGCAATTTTAAAGCAATATTAGAAGTTTCTGTTATTATCATTATTATGTTTATTTAGACACTGTTAAAAGTAACCAAAAAGCACTTCCAAGAATATAAGAAAGAGAAATAAACTCAAGAAGTTATGAAAAACAACTGGAGGAGATTAACAACAAAAGGATTTGGAGCATTAACTAAACAAGGAGACACACAGGATTTAAAAGAACCCACTCTACACTTTACTGTAAGTAAGTCAAAATTATATGTAAGTAGGGTATTGAAAATAAACAGGACTTGTGATTAACATTTAATTTGATACTTCATATAAGAAAACATATCAATATAAATAGAAATCTCCGAAAGTATAAATAATACAGTATACATAAAAGAAATAAAACCCTAATTAATCATGAGAATACTGTACTATTATTAAAGAAGACAGTATACAAAAATAACCAATGAGATTGATGGAAGAATTCACCGAAATTGATATAAATCAGTTTTAATAATATTCGCGCATAATATCCATTATAGAACAATCCAGACTTAATGCAGTTTCCTAGTATTTAAGAAATATCTGCTTCTGATTTTTCTATATATTGAAAGATGGCAGAATGTGGTGATCAAAGCTAAAGTGATTATATGTCTAGTGACTTCAATAAAAGTCATAAAACTCATAACTAAAGAAAGTATGTTTGGATATGAGAGGTACATTTAGGTACAAACTGAAAGGAAGCTTCATTGATATGTTTACTACATGTTTTTTCGTGAGACTGTTTTTAACTAGGTTGTGAACGGGGTATTTAGAACGGTTCTCAAAAATGAACTGAGCCGTTTTCACTGGCTCTGTAAAGTTATCAGTTCAGTTTAAACTCTACGTTTAAAAACAATAGCGCAAATGTATCGAAGTGGACGGAAGGAATTTCGAGCGTTCACTGTAGATTCATGAATAAGTAAATAGCTATCAAGTAGTACAATAAAAATTAGGTTTGTTCATAGTTTATTTCAATTGTGTTACATGTTATTGGTTTTAATAATAACAATAATAGTAATAATAATAATACCAATAATAATACTAATAATATACGTTTATTATCTAATAACAGACAAATACAATAGTAGGTAAGTATATACACAAAGCAGCAAATAACATAAAAAATCATCTTTTTTAATCATATCGCTTACTAGTCACCTTATAAAGAGTACATACACGTCGGTCCAGATACGAACGGGATGTTGCCTTTGTGAATGGCAACAAAGCATTCCAGTCTCACTGATAGATCGCATCCAATCGCAATATATCGTAAAGCGAGCAGCGGTACGCACGCTTGTCCGCTCAATCATGTAATATTATAATTCAACGGCTTCTGACAAAATGTACTAATACAGAATTACTGCGTAATTTTTTTATATTCTCAAATTATGTTAGGAAGTACAGTTTCTTATATTCATTTTGTTGCTGCTATACAATGTATGAGAACGAAAAAGTAATTCTAAGTTGGAAAATAAACAACGATTCTTATAAAATTAAACTAAAGAAAAATAAATTCGATAATTATACAAATTTGCCGGCTAAAGCAGGGTTCGCCCATTTCAACTAACGAACACACCCTTACTTCTCCCTTCTCCCGCTAGGGATGCGTTAGAGGTATTTGAGGCTGTTCGTCTATTTGTTTGCATTTACGGCAATTCGCAAAATACCATTTAATGATCTGAACCGTTTCTGCAGTTGTATAAACTAACATAATGTATTCAAAATTCACGATCTCTTGTTAGAACCTTACAAGCGTCCAGAAAGACAAAGAACGAAGAGTGCGTGAGATAGGCTACAGCAGTTGCGTGTATATATATGTCGGAGCTCGTCTCATAATGTTTGTCCTCATGAGTAGAAGAATAAAGCTACTATTATATCTTGAAGAATGAAGCTACTATCACATCTTGAGTTTAAGTGTGGCACATCTCACAGCAACTTCTATAAAAATCTCTCACAGATGCCATCCCTCCTCGTGCTCAAAGCCAACATGCTATGTCGCTCCAGTGGTCCATTCTGCGGTGTACCTCTCAGGAAAATTTCAATAATTTTCGATGGATGTGATCTAGACTGTAGAAAATCACAGTCATCTAAGGGATACCAAATCAGAACGACATGCTCTAGTTCGTTCAGTACAAAAGCAAAGAACAACGATCTTCTCTATCTTCAACAGAAGATAGAGATCTTTTATATGGCCGCATAATTAAAAATCAAGAGGACTAAGATCAGGAGATCTAGGTGGTCAAAGCCAAGGTCTACTGGGGCCGATCAAAGTTATTCGTTATTTCCCGATATTGATCATGTGACAAGTGTGCAGGGGTTCCATCCATTTGAAACCAACATTGACGAAGCATATTACGTCGTAGATTGTTTATAAATATGGAAATCACTTGTCGTAATATTTGTAAATATTTTGCATTTGCTAGGTTTTCGTCCAGGAACCTGATCATCGACGACCAATGTGAATATGTATATTGAAATTAAAAGTATCCTGAAAATGTCTTTCTTGTATGACGTATGGATTTTTTGTGCTCAATAATGAAAAGTGTTTGTATTTGCAATTCCCTCGCGATTGAATTTCGTTTCATTTGTCCATGTAATTTTAAATCGAAAATTAGGACCTTTTTCAACCACCATAAGTTCACAGAATTCAATTCTTCTAGCTTGATCTCCTGGACGAGAGGTCTGAAAAAAGTATGGATGCATTTTATGCCCCTTTAAAATTCCAAGTACCGACGTATGTGAAATTCCAGTTAACCAGTTCGCCATGGAAAAATAAATTTAAAGCAGTTGTGAAGCTATAGATAATGTATCGAATGCGCAAGCCTTTTTACAAAAAAATCTTAAAAAAAGCTAAAGTGAAACATTTTAAATAAATTTTTCCCATCAAATAAAATTTAAGCGCCAGATGTAATCCAGATTTACGTGACCGCACTCAATAAATTTAAGTTGGGACCGTGTAAAATAGAACTCTAACGAGTAGTGGATGTTTCCATTTCCATTCAAATTATTTTTTCAAAACGAGAGAGGAAAGTTATGCGCTCAGTTTACGGACTACGCGAAAAATATATAAATATTCCAACATTAAATTGTATTACCATTTGGTTTTGCTTCTAAAATGATACACACATATGCTGTCATTGATTATCTCATCTTATTGTCCGCTTGCAGGAAACGTGACATGTGAAGCAATTAGTAGTCCAAATTTGTTTTTCCACGAGTTTATTAACTAATGCTGTTGGAAGGTTGCAGTAAAATCCAGTGGCATTGTACATAAAATTCTATTATCATATCACTCCGTAAATTTGGTTAATTATTATTACCTATTTCGTGTAAAACTTAAATTGTGTTTGATGCATTTAATTTTTAAGCGTAAGTTACGAGCAAACATATGGACAAAGTCAACAGAACTAATGACAGCTACAACATCGAAATTTCAAGCAACAAATCCTTCTGCAATGTACCATTTACTAAATAATGTGAATGGAAAATACCACATACCTAATTAAACATTCAATTCTAAATAATACGCAAATATTATTTGCGCCAATAGAAACTGATATAAATTGCTGTTAGAATGAAGGATATGTTATATTTATCTCATTTGCTAAATCAATTGGGTAGCAATATACATTTTAAACTGTTTAATTCAGCATTTACTTATAAGATTAATTTCTTGAACGGGAGTTCACAATCTCGACGCGATTTTCTTTTAATTTACTTATCCCGTTCAATCCCATAATTTGAATATATTTTACATAAATATAATAAAACTTTAATGGTATAGAAGATAACGATAAGAAGAATTCCGCCACTCCACCGCCCTCCTTGTCAACGAAATCAATTTACAAATGGCACCTCGGGTGGGAGGAATTCTTGTGAAATATGAAAAGTTACGATGTAGACGGCAGGAGTATCTAATGGCGCTTCGAGGCTTTATATATTTCGCTTAAATAGAGTGAAATGTAGATAATAACGGTGACGAAGAAACCAGCCCGGAGCAAAGATAACCTTAGATTGCCATTCTCGTAACGATAGAGTAGAATTTATCACTTACGACCTTCCAGAGGACGGTCACAATATTGATTGGAGGAACTGTGACGTAAATTTTATTGTGTTGTATGAAGCGAATCAAAAATGATTATTAGCAGTGATGAGGTACTGCTCTATATTTTTCGGGAGACATATTTTCTCCAAAAACTCACTTCTTTTCCGGGTTATCAAGAATGCGCCCCATTCTGTTTAGTTGCTCCAGATTATCTTGGGATATTCGCTTCTACGCTTTTTCCTACAAAGTTTTCTCTTGTCAGTAACGTTATAGTTTGTCACATATCTTATTACACTATTCGATACTCTTCTACTTCTTCCGGTGCGACCAATTCACTTTCACTTATATGACCTTACCATCGCTTCTACATTTTCTTTAAATTGCATTTTGTATAACTTCCCATTCGAAATCCTATTAAGCCAAAATACTTCGCGTAAATCTCACTGGTCGTTAAGATTTCTTTGTTACACTCGCCGCGTGTCTTTAACGATACAGTTGAGAATCCAATGTAAACTTTATGCGGACATATCTACTGCTTATGGCCAAATTCAGAGGCTTCCTACATATGTGTTTAGCCGAGCGGTACACCAAACTTAATGGAATCCTTTGCGTTATAATAAAATTACTAGCTCTATTGAAATATTTATTTTAATACCTAATATTAAATTTACTACATCTAAAACTTAAACTTACTGTACATAAGGATTGTCTATTTAGGAGCTAGCTGTTGTTTCTCTCGAAGCTAATCATCGACTACTTTTTCGAAATCGAAATCTCTTTTTGAATCCCCACCCATAGTGTTCTACAAAAATGGCCAAATCAGTTCATATCGTTTCGTAATTATCTTTGTGTTGGGAAGAGTTATCGCAGAAATGCTTATACTTAACGACCCCAAAATACAATTTCTTAAACTGACACAACTTCCTTGATAACTGTCGCAACACTGAAATGCATTTATGAAGTTACCAAATAATTAAACAGGAATAAGATTGCGATATAAACTGACCTGACCCACTAATGTAATGTTATAAAGGAGGGAAAGATAGACTACTCGAAATCAATTAAATTGTACGGTCTGTTGGCCCGGGAGTGTCCCCTAAGCCCTCTTTCGGTAGTTTAATACAAACTAACACCAAATATTTACATTTTACAAAAATTAAATTTGAAATCCTCGAATTGTGACGTTTCAATATAAACTACCGTAACGCGTTCTCAAAAATCCAACATATTTTTAAATAATCAAACTTGACTCTCACTTCAATATTAACGTTGTATTTAAGTACTAGAAACATAGATTCACAAGACTCTTAGCCAAACACGTGATAGTTCCAACAAAACTGAGAAATAATTATAAGCGGCCCGGACCCCTTTGTTCGCGATAGCGACTGTTTGCTCATGGACAATTAGGATATATATTTTTGAATTACAATTTGATATTAAACTTCAATTAAACTTTCTTACTCTGAAAATAGTATATTGCACGCCAAGCAAGGACGCAACTGAAAGACTGACTCTATGATACTCTATGACATTTGATATCATAGACAACCCCGAAACATTGACTTCTCTTAACGTATACGACATCTTCTTTAACAGAAATACTTAATTTACGATATTGCTGAATTTATTCTTTAAGTTCTTGGAAAATATTTCATTAAATATGAAAATTTTTAATCTGAAGAAAATTAAGAGAAAGATCATTGACTGGAGATAACTTAATCTCCTCTCCACGCGACAGAGACAGGAGGCTATAAAAGGAGCTGGAGACAGAAAGAGGCCAGAGCAACTTCAGTTGGACGAATGAACATATTGTAGTTGGCTGATCGCACTATACATGGCGCTCATGCCTGCTACATTCGGTGTGGTAATTTGTAACATTACAGTATGAGTAAAACGAAGCAGTTCAAGGTACAAAACACCTCCCCTTCTTACAATGTCACCAACTCGTTTATAGTTGGAAATTGGGTGTCGATGATAGTTGGAACGTATATCGGGATGGGGTGAGAGTTAAAAACCTAAAACAGCCCCGCTTCTTATCGAAACATAGATTGCAAGTTTGATAGCTGGCATTGCTAAGCTTCGTAGGTTGAGAGTTTGTTGTGCACTTTTAATGTGATACCGGACGTCGGTACCTGTAGTCGCTGCAAGCTAAGGGGCACAATTGCAGTGGTGCCCTTTCAGTATTGTACTGAGATCGGACATACGTTCATATTTCTAAAATCTGTGGAAGATGTACAGAGGAGGTTTATAAAGTATCTGTCTTTAAAGAAGGTATATACTTACCCTTGCAGAGGTTATGAACGTTAATTACTGCTGCAAAAGCTGAATCTTCTTTCACTCGAGGCAAGGCAACAACTACACCTTATAAAATTTATGTACAATTTGGTGCACTATAAAATTGACTTCCCATGGTCAAATTCAATTGTTTCTTCCACTGTTTTCAACCAAGCAGTCTCTTATCCTTTGTAACTGCTCGCTCGTCTAAATGCATCGTTGAATTCCCCAATTGTTTCCATGTGTCGCGTCATCACATTAATTTTACTACATTTGCCAACATATTTTCTTTAACAACTGTCTCACTGACGTGATGTACTGGTTCGTGTTCCTCCATTTTGTTGACTGTTATGCTCTTTCTTATTGCTTTTCTCTTTTAAACTATATTTCATTTGTTTTCCTTCTTTCCTCTATAATAAAGTTATATAGTATTTATTGTTTTTGAGTAGCATGTATTTTCTTTAGCTTATCTAGAGTATATATGTATTATTTTGTAATGTATTGTGTGCTCTGTTTTTATTATTACTACTATTATTATTATTATTATTATTACTATTATTATTATTACTATTATTATTATTATTATTATTATTATTACTGTTATTATTAATTCCTTGCATTCGGTCAATCTTTTCGTGCTAATTTATCGAAACACTTTTTACTTTAAATTTGAGAAATGGTTGCGCCAACATGTATCAAATTTCTTGAATTTTTTATCTGAATTCTGAAATTCTATAAAAACATTTAAATAATTAATCATGTTTTTTGATTTTTTTATCAATCTTTGCATTACGAACATTGTTAACTATAACAGTAATAACAATCCGCTGTTCATTGTGAAGATGTTACTTTTGCACGCAAAATTTCCTATACTGGTAAAAGTTTTACATTGTTATCAGTCCATATTCCATATAGCTTATATTGCCTTAGCTTTTAACGAAAGTGGTATGCCATCTAATTATCGCTACGACCATTCCTATTGGAGTTTCGAAAAACAAGATTCTCTTCGCTGATATAATAAATACGGGTGTTAATATTTTACGATAAGTCGTAAAGCAGTAGGCAATAAACTTAAATGCCTAGCTGTAGGGGCCTATTCTAAGGTAGATGGCGTAAATAGTTATATAAATGGAATAATAAAAGCGAATTAATTACTTTTGTAGAATATGTACAATAAAGTTATTGTTAGAGTGCTATGAAATGTTACGGTTTTATTTTGACTTAAAAATTTCATGGATATGTTGAATAATGTATATATGATAAGCGCACAAAACAATAAAAATGCTGGAGAGTAGATACTTGGTTTCAAAACTATAAAGACTAACTTTTTGTTAGTGTTTCCACTACATATTCGCCATGTTATATATAATATAAGTTCTAATTTACGTAATACAAAATTCGAGTTCTTCGAATAAAGCTAGGTAAACTTTGAACAATGTAAACCCCTTCGTGTTTAGTAGTCCCTGGAAAAATTTGAACGAGGTATTTTCCAACTAAATTTTAAGTAAACTGTCAGCTTTTGCATCATGTACAATTTTCGTAGAGAGTCTGACCTGCGCTACGGTAAGGGGTTTATAATTAAAGTTTGCTTACACTTATAAAGTCTGGATTTAGCTGTGAACGTGTTCAAAGCGCACTCTCAACTAAGCTTCTCAACGCTTTATTCGCTTTCGTATGCATCATTCTGACAATATTTACGTTTCTACCTCCTTTTGTTACTGTTTCCATTCCTGTTATTATCGCTCCGTAGGACTCCATTTTATGGGTTTGCTCTGCAGCTATTTAAAGATTATATTCACATGCGTGTTAGAATACCAACTACTTTATTGTCTTTCGGCAGTTCAAACTACCAATATATAAGTCTATATGACAATATGCTTTATATCAAAGACTGCATGCTTTGAAATAAGTTAAAGGCAAGAAGTAAAAAAAAAGATAACGGAAAATCATCAGAAAAAAAAACCAAACAGTAACTTACCACATTAATGTAAGAATCAAAAAAGAAGCTATAAAAAAAAGAACAAATTAAAAATTAACTGTGTCAGTGAATGTATGTGTAATAAATGAAATATCTATTAAACTAATGAAGACGCTTGGGTAATAATAAAGATGTTATCGTTTCCTTATTCACGCGTCATGCTTATGACGAAAATAATTTTGGTTTCCATGGCAATAGCTTTGTTCGCTCGGCTTATACTAACTACTCCGAGTAACCAGTGTGAAAATATACGTTCGTTGGGCCTGCGTGCAACTGTACACAACCGTTACTATCGAAAACACAAGGCTAAACAGCTTTGAGGTTAGCAAACTGTGATGTACTTTGAAGTAGGCCGTCGATCAGCCATAAACGCGTTTACACGTTCAGGCCGTCTCTGCGTTTTGAATTGGTTTATCCAAATTATATTGGTTTTATTAATTGTAGTGATATTTCCGTACTTTGTTGGTGATACCTGTAGTGTTGTACACATATAAGCGATAAAACCTTTTCTGAAACGATAAAAACGGGGTAACCTTACCTAACATGGCGTCGGCTGTTTTCACACGTTCAGATCGTTTCTTGCGTTTTGAATTGGTTTATCCAATTTATATTGGTTTTATTTTAAAAAAATACTGTGTAGTGATATTTCCGTACTTTGGTGGTGATACCTGTAATGTTTTTCTAGTGTTGCATAAGAGATAAAGCTTTTTGTAAAACGATAAAAACGAGGTAACCTAATTTAACATGGCATCGGCTGTTTTGTTCGTAATTAGTTGTTTTGTTTGCTTAAATTGAAAAGAATGGATTTTATAATTATAATTTTATTGCCCCATTATTCTAATAAAATTTTCTTCATATAATAAGTGGTCCTAATATTATGGACAACGGTTACGTCATGAATATTTTTCACATATGAAGCAATGCAAATATTTAGCGTTATACTTTGAATCAAACAATATTATTCAAATAGGCAACTCAGTAATGAAAGTTGTGCTTATCCATGTAACAAGTACATTCGAAAATATATAACGCTGTAGAATATTGATTGAATCATTTGAGGTTCATTTTATTTTCTAACGCATTTATCAGAAATTCGTCTTTATTTTGGAAACATATAATAAAGAAACTATATATTACCTGTTTGTTTTAATCATTAACTTACCTTAGTCTCCGTTAGAAGCTATCCCGGTTGACAAACAAAATATGTAACAAATACAAACACTAATTTTTCCCGACATTGTTTACAACCTTTCAAACGCATGCTAGTTGATTGACATTATTACCGCAAGACGCCATCTATAAGCAGATGCACCAGTTAACTTGCTAGGCATACAAGTGATTTTATCCCGTAAGAAAGTAACAATGAATAAGATAATTTAAAAGTGTTTTATTTCTTTTTCCCTTTGTTATAAGTAGAGAGTGGAATTATATGCATCGGAAATCGACAAAATATGCGCATATATATGCAGAAAAATTCTTCGAAATATGCACACGTTTTATGCACATATACTTCTGATACCGATTAACTTCTTGTTAAATGTTATAAAACAAGAATAATCACAACGAAGCATTTTACAAACGTTTATTGTTCTTACATTATTCCCACTTACATTTTAAAATCACAATTATATAAACACATACGTACTTAAAATTTGCTAAAATACATACTTAGACACTACATATTTTTATTATTAAAACAATTTACAATTAAATGCTTTTCTAAATTTTCTAATGGAGAATTATGTCGCCTATCTGTGAGAATACATTTATATATCGAAAAACTTCTTTCAACATCAACGGAAGTTATTGGTGCGTACTTTAATACATTCATAATCTCAGGACTTAATTCTACATTTTTATTAATTACTTCTTTAAACTGTTGACTTATTGAGTTTCCTATTCTACCCGGAATATTTGAGACACTATTTTCTAAATCATTGATTAATTTAACTGATTCAGTTAGTGTTTAAAACTAGTGCGGGTATTGCAAGAATCAAAATAGAAATGGTTGTTTGTTTAATAGCATTTTAATAGATTAACATTACTGGAGTGGACTGTATACTAGACTGTTCCCGCTTGCGCGGGTAGTACTCGACTCTCGTAAAAAAAGCTATACAAACAGTTTTGTTCCTATAACTAAATAAAAAAGGGCCTTGTCACTTCTAGTTGTAGGTCACATAAATTACCCTAGTCGTCATAAACTTGTTAGTCCGTTGAGAATAGGTCTTGTTTAACGACGACCCTTAGAAAATAATTTATTAGTTTTAACAAAAGCGATTTATATAGATATATATAGATCTACCTAAAATGCATGAACAGTTAGTGGCAGCGATTCTTTTCCAGGATTTGTTATTGTCAAAGAAACAAATTCATAATTGGCTTTAATAAATATCAATTCATTAGGCAAAGAAGAGTTTTTAAAATTTTCTTGACATTTTGCAATAGAATTGTAGTTGTCAGTAGAGAATTTTGAAATAATGTTTTTGATCTCTAGATAATGGTTTGCATAAAATATTGCGGCACTTAACCAAGTACCCCATCGGTAATAACGGGTTCAGGTGGTAAAGGAGTATAAGGCAGCTTTTCTCTATAAATCTGAACTCTCAATGGTGACTTTAAGAAAATTTTCTTAACGTTACTGATTAATAAAGCTGGCAACGAGCGGTACCGCGCAGTATCGTAGAGTCGACCAGGCCTCGCGTTCCACTAGAGTTATTCTGCTAATAGAGATGTTTGCTGACGCAAATAATTTCGCTCATCTTTTAAATAAAATTTAAATAACACGTGCTCAAACACTTACCATTTTAAGAGTCCTCCGTGAAATCACAAAGTGAATAATGTCGGGGGGCACAGTCTGTGAAATTCGCGAATACGTTTCGGTGATTTGACAAATACTCCTTTGGTATGCGCTATTAAAGCGTCTACCTCAGGATAACATTTTCTGATACTATCCGCCACAAGATTGAGAGCATGAATTTTACACGTAATGTGTAACAAATTAGCAGAATGCTTTTTAAGAGACCGGCCTACAGAAAGCATGTTTGCAGCACCATCACTCACTAGCATCAAGAGTTGGTTTGTTGAAAGTTCAAACTTGTCCAATGTATTTAACACTAACTTTGAAATTACTTCGGCAGTACACTGTTGTATTCGTTTGGAAACTAATAGAATTTAAGGTGCCGATTAATGAGGTTCCAATTTGCGTACCATTACATTAAGAACAGAATGTTTCTTCCGATCTGTTGTTTCGTCGACACATAACCACAATTTTTGATCTTTCAACTCCGATTTTATTTTTTGTTCAATATGTTCGCGCGCAGATGGCACAATTCTTCGTAACGATGTTCGACTTGGTAATTTGCACTCCGAATAGTTATTCCAAAAGCAGATAAATGGTTCCTTGTCTAGTAAATTAAACGGTATATTACATGCGATAAACGTAACGCATAAATTAAATATAAATTTTTCATTGTCTCGTGCGCAATTTCTTTTAGAGACATGCTTTTCACTATTTACGTGTCGTAGACAATGTTGTCTGGACCAACACATTAACGGGATTTTACAGATTACACATTTAATTTTAGCACCTTCATATATTAAGTCTGGAATTTCTGCAATAAATTTTCGAAGTTTGTCCGACCGCGGTCGTTTTGCTGATAAAATCATAATTATTCTAGGACAGATAAACAATTGCGCAAATGACCGGCAGCGAAAATGTCCGTACTGCTCCGCAGACGAAGTAATACTACCGTTCCTCTCGGTCCGAACTGATTCTACGCCGATGCGCGGTACCGCTCGTGGCCAGCGTAACTGATTAATGTATTTACTGCTGGAAATTGCTGCCGAATTTCCTCAGCCGCCCTATTTAATCCACGAGCCAAACAAGTTATGTTGTTTTCTAATTCTAGGTCTTCCGTCTCGCCTCCCACGCATATATATTTTGTTTTGTTGTTATCCACTGCCAGTCCCCAACGCTCATATTCCTCGATCAACTTTCTAATCATTCAGCCTCTTTTCGCCGAATATTGGTAGTTATAGCCCTACGACAAAATATAAGAAAATGCAAGACCGTACGTCCCTCTATATTCAACCACGAAGCCTCGGCAAGTTTATATGAAATGTGCTGCCTAGGAGGAGTACCATACATAAATCTGAGACACCTGTTCTGAATTACCTGAATACGTTTGCTATCAACAGCTAAAATGCATGGGCCATAAATTACATCGCAAAAATTGAAATGTAATGGCACTAGAGCATCGCGCAATAACGTTTCAGCTTTTATACTAAGAATCTGACGGTTAGGATATTTTGTGCTAAAGATTAGTACCAACAAGGACAATATTAGTACTAGGGAGTGCAAGTATGTGTCTACCAAATATCACAAAATGCGACTTAGCAGGATTCAATTGTAAATTATGGTTTGCAGGAATTTTAACCAGGGTACTTACTTCATTAATAAAACTAACTGCACGAGTCAGGTCATTTACGTTAAAGGAAGTGTATAATTGTATGTAATCCGCATACATGTGAAATTTACTACTAAATCGTGAAAAATAGAAGAATTGCGATGTATAAGTTGAAAATAATAAAGGACTCAAGATTGATCCTTGCGGAACACCTAATTCTAAAAAGGCAATATCAGATATGGCACCACCCAGAATCACTCGCCGAGACCAACGACTTAGATATGCGAATAAAAATCTGAACCCATGTAAATTAAAATAGCCAACAGAATTTCGTGATCAACGGTGTCGAAGGCCTTGGAGTAATCGAGTAACACTTAAATTGTAAGCCTGCTACCATCAACAGAAATAATAATATCGCATGTAATGTGTTTTAAAGCAGTCGTACAGCTAAAATCGGGGGGAAACCCTGATTGTATAGCAGAAAACAAACCCTTTTCTTTGTTAAAGTTTCAATTTGCTTAATATTTTGCTCATTACACCAGGGATGTGATCAATATTTTCTAGACTTCACTTTCTTATAAGCGAAATCCAAGCTAGCAGACAGGTATTTCGAATATCTTTGAATAATTTGAATTAATGCATTTCATAATATACAATATCGTATCCGTTACAGACGTTGTATTGAAGTAACATTCCTGATGTTAAATTACTCCTTTGAAGCCTGTCGCTTGACAGTATGTCAATCCCTTCCAAGTGTCTTGTTATTGTGAAGGTATATTATATAGCTATAGCTCGAATATCTAACGTGTTTACTGCAGAGAGGTTATTACAGTACAGGTTCACATTCCACTGACGCTATTCTAAAGCATAAAGATTTTATAAGGCGGGTACAGAATAAATTAATTCTATGAAATGATTAAGATCTCTTGTAGACGCAAGTATTTCGCGAGAAATACTGTCACTTCATATTTATGTTGGATAATTATTGATTTATATTTCCAATATAAATTAAGAATAACTAGGAATCCTCAATTAACTTAAATTTGTATGGAGAAAGAAAACGCTGTATAAATCAGCGCAGTAGGGTAAGAAGATAAGGGCACCGAGTGGACCTGCGCATCTTTAAAACATGGGTTCGCCGCATTATCTCATTTCTCCCTCATGCCTTTTAATTTCAGCTTCATTCAATTACACCCGCCGCGCAAGAGGAATACGTTTTATTGCATCTTTTTTTTGCCCTGCGCGATCAGTTAACTGCTCCGGGTTATGGCTAAGCGTTTTTCTACGTTTTCCTCTCGGTTCAATTAAGTTAAAGTAAATGGGATTTTCCTGTTGTTTTTGCCTCGGTGTACTTCGACATACCTTCTATTAATTACGTTTACTGTTTTCTTGCGTAGGTTATTTACGATGATTAAATCAAGACTAAAAGAACGACTTTTTCTAGACTTCAGTGAAATTAGCCTTTAAAGAAAACACAAATTTATAGTTCCTTCGAAATACGATCATCCTATCGAATTAATAATAACATTAATATATCTTTATTTCCATCTATACAAAGGTATACAAAATAACGTTAGTAAACAAAGCAATAAAAAACTATAATGCCAGGTAATCTTCCATAGAATGACAATTTCATTTTATTAAATACTGTTTAACATTATCTTCAAATTCTCTAAAATTAGTTAACGACTTGAAATTAGTAGGTAATTTATTATATAGTTTATATCCTAAAAAATAAATACTTTTATGAAATTACCTGTCATAGAACTCACATATAAAATTAAGATAATTACTATTTCTAGTAAAATGACCATAAGAAACAAAACATAGAATGTCTAGAACGTAGGCACCACCGAAAGTTAACATTCCATGTGATCTGAAAATGACTCCAGCCAAGAAAGACTCAAAATAATTCCCATAGCCCGTTTCTGTGGTAGGAAAACACGGTTCACGTCAGAGCCGATGCCACAATGAAATATACCATAAGTCATCTTAAAGTAGAAGTTGGACAAGTAAATGGTTTTAAAACATTCATACTAGAAAATCTTTCCATGTTCCGTAAAGTATAACAGACTTTAGACAATTCATTAGGGAGACTGTTAGCATGATCATTCCATTTTAAGTCCTCGTCAACAAAAACACCCAAAAGATGAAGATGTCAGCTCGATAGTACTGCCATTTAAAACGAAGTTGTTTACATTGTATTTAAGCTTATGGAATAAAATACTTTTCTTTTTGCTACTGCTAATTAACAAGTTGTCAAATGATAACCATTGATAAAGTTGGGAATAGACTATAGTAGAAATATGGAAGAGGCCCTGCAGGTTACTAGAAGTCAATATATCAATGTCATCAACGTAAAGAGTCAGGTTATCATGGATATTCAAAAAACAACGCAGAGAATTGAAAAAAAGTATGCGGCACAAAACCCATCCTTTGGGGAACACCTTTTTTGATGTGCATATTAGGGAAAAGTTTGATTGATAACAATTGCTTTGTTGACGATTTTGTAAATAGCTTCTGAACCAATCGGGGGATATGCCATTGGCGCCATATCGTCCCATTTTATAATGATGAATACCGTGGTTAACATTATCAAATGCTTTAGGTAAATAAATAAACATAGCAAGACAAGATATATTAGAATCAACATTGGATGCAATTTGTTTTAAAAACATTAGAATTAGTGGAACGATTTAGGAGAAAGCCATGTTGATTTTTAGAAAATAATTCAAATTTACTGAAAAATTGCACAAGTTTACTATTCATTATAGGTTAATAAATTTTAGACAGGTCCTGGGGACCCATGATACTGTATTATATTTCAAAAGTAGGTTGAAATATCTCGGTGTAGCTTTACGGCATGTCAGAAAGGTTTCTTTACAATCGTTTGATTAAATTGTATCTTGATTAATTGTTGTCGTTTGCAAATAACTGACGAGGCATGATTATTTTTTGATCGCCGAACCTAGCCACTCGCGTTAGTAGTTACTGTTAGTGTATTTGTTGTAATCAGTGAATATTCGAGCGGTTGTCTATTTAGTTATTGAAAAATGTCAAGCAGTTTTTTTTTCAACTTGAACAACTCTGAAAATATTGGTAAAATCCATTGTCTTCCAAGATGACTTTGGTGCAAAAACTTTGCTACCAAAGACGAATCAGATGATTCGGACAAGGAAGATAATTTGAAAACCAGCTGAATTAATTTTGACAAGGATCATGACATTTATGAAGAAAATATGGATGAAGCACATATGTAAATAAAGTAAGTAACTTCTTCTAGTTATTATGGACTGGTGTGGTAAAAACGCAATCGAGTTACTAACACTTCTTCACATAATATATTAGTAAAACTACCCGGAAGTGTTGGCCAGATAGCGAAGAATATAAATAATGAAGCAGGTCGTCGGCGTCTATTTTGCGATAATAAAATATTAAATTTGTTAGTGAAAAGCGCAAATATTTATATAAGCAGTTCACCAGGGCAACAAACTGCAAAGAAAGGGACATACGAAGACAAATTTTGGGACAACAAACTCTTGTTTTTTTAATATAACAACAATTTATATTAAGAATTACATGTATAATTAATCCAATAAAATATACTGACTTTCATAAAAATCGCAACACATGGAAGTTGTTTATCAATTTTAATGAAATTTTCAGAAAATGCATATTTTGATGAATCAAAGAAATGATTAACATTTCAATAAAATGTATCTATCGATTGTTGGTTTTTTTGTTTGTATGTTTGCCCTTAATAACTTAGTAACTTTTATGAAATAACTGTAATAACTGTCAATTTTGCAATTTGTTTATCAACTAGTGCCTTCTGAACATTTAATAATGCCAACGTTCGTCAACGTTCAAATTATCGGCAATTAAATGATTTTGAACGTGGCCGCATTATTGGCATGAGAAAAGGCGGATTTTCGCTTAGAGATACTGCTGGCCGTGTTAATCGTGATGTTGCAACGGTTGTGAGATATTATTCCATATGGTTCGAAGAAGGGCTTAAACAACGTCGCCCTGGATCTGGACGTCTCCGGGGGATTACGGATCGTGAAGAACGTCGTTTAACACTTTTGGCCATCGAAGACAGATTTTCCACAACTCGGTCAATTGCAATACACTGGATGGGAGGTGTAGGACGCAGAATGTCAATGTCGTCTGTTAATCGGTGGATAAAATCTTATGGACTGCATTCGTACCGTCCATGTTTGTGTCTTCCTCTTACCCCACACGAAAGAGCGAACTAGGCACAAGAATGGCATAAAATTGTATTCAGTGACGAGTCTCGATTTTGTTTGTGTGCCCACAACGGTCGTAGAAGAGTCAGACGGATGCGTGGAGAATGCAAAAATTCAGCATTTTTTGTAGAATGCATCACGACCCCCACACAAGGAGTGATGATACGGGGTGCAATATGTTATGGTAACAGATCACCCTTGGTCTTCATTGACGATAATTCATACGCAACCGGTTACATTGCCAATGTGCTGGAGCCTGTTGCACTTCCATATCTTCGGGGGTTGGAAAATCCCATTTTCCAACAAGATAATGCGTACCCCAATACGATAAGGACTACTACAACTTTTGTATTTGTTGCGTTTCAAAATACGTTTCACAGTACTTCTACTAACACCGATTTCGTCTGCAATTTGCCAGCTAGAGAAAGGTTCGTCCGTTTCAACCAACGAACAAACCCTCAGTTCTTTCTCATCTCAGAGCTACGGCAGTTAAGCGCGGCGAGGTTGGCCGTCGGGGATAAATGCAAGTATACCAGATCGCGCTACGTACAATATATTTCGCACCCCGGTGAGACCTGGACCAACATGTATACAAAAAAATCTAAGAAACATTTTTTTTATTAGATTCTAAAAAATATACACGGTGTTCCATTTAAAATAATTACAATAGCAAGAATCAAAAATGCATTTTTGAAAATACCCAGAAATACTCAATCGAATGAAATTTGTATCAGCTCCATTGTGTGTAAATAGTCGTTAAAGAAACAATGCCATTTCACAAAATACTCAAATTGAGGAAGAAGACTTAAAAAACCAAGCGTGCTTCGTGCGTTGTGGAAACCGAACACCCTATATACTTGAATATCATTTTATATTGTGTAACACCTATCTTGGAATATCTTTTATTTGAAAGCTTTTTCTCTAAAGTACTTAGGGAAGGAATTGTCTTCTACCCACCACCAAGCGAACATGCTGTATAATTTAGGTGATAGAGTAGATTGAAATGCGCTTATGTTGAATATGATTTGGGATATGTTTTGTTTGCTATTGGCATATACCAATTGAAAAAAAGTTGACATTGTTCATACCTACTTAGCTAATCCATTTCAGGACTTTAATCTTTTTTGTTTAAATGATTCATTTTCACGTCATGTTTTCCTAATTGTGCCTTTGAAATTTTCCATGGTTATATTCTATTTATTTTGTTGTAATACTTATTCCAACACTCTTGTAGTATCTTCTTACAAAAAGGAAAACCACAGTAGCTTACGTTTTCACTGAGAATACGCGTATAAGTAAATATACCTACGGAATTAACATTTTGTCTTCAAACAGAGAAAGATCAAGGTCCTAGAAATATTCCCACAGTTATCCACATCAAACAAATAATAGGACGCTATCTATTATTGTGTGCCACAGTTAACCAAATACTTAATGTGCAATGTCCAAATTAATACAATCATATCTTCTCAGACGTTAATTGCTGACGAGGAGACGAAATATTTGCCCGACAGTCTAAGCGAACCGGACGCAGGACCGATTGTTTAGAGCATTTCGTACATCAAAGGGACAATTCCGTAACATATATCCAACGCTTTGTACGAGTTACGTACCCTTTGATCTTGTTCGATATTCCGTAATTTAACGAAATTACATTTCCCGTTGTTCTTGTTCCTCTCTGCGAATCAAGAAATATTGCCCGTTACACAGTGCCATTGGAAACAACACAAATGACCATCAAACTTTGAAAAAGACTCAGCTACGAGAAGTAATTATATTCTTTACTGATCATGAATCTTAACATAGGAATGGATTCGGTAACATCAAACGTAGTTAAAATTGTTTGCTGAATTAAGCAGATTTCGTTACAAATTGTTAAAAGGTAGAGAAAGCAATCTAGCTTAATTTGTATCATTTGTATTACATAATTCATCATAGCAGGTATGTAGTTTGTTTGCTGTGCCACATTAGAAATTTAAATTACTTGGTTCTACATTCAGCATGTACTCCATCATGTCCTCTATCTTAACGGACTTCTAAGTTCCCAAATTAATTACAAAAAAGAATGCAGTTTAAATGAAAAACTAAAATATCAAACCAATACCACTAGCCTATGTTATGGGAACGAATAAGAACTGTTGTTTTAAGTTATTAAACGTGGTTTGATGTCGGGATGACGACCAAAATTTAAGAAAAAATTAACCCTTAAATTTCAACCAATATTTCGCCTAATTTTAATACTTCATTAGAATCATACTACAAGTCAAATCAACAAATATTAATATACTAATTAAGCTATAACTTACAATAGGTTACAATTAGATAGCCAATCTTCTGAATTTGAAACAGATATCATTGCAACGTAGTACAAATTAGGAGCTTCACTGTGCCCGCAAAGTTTGGGAGAAGATATATACGTTGAAAATTAATAAAATAAAATAAAGGATGTTGAAAATCGTGATACGACCAACACGATCTACTTCACGTTAAATCAGTGAATTACGAAATTAAAATACACCTCTACCTTTTGATTAAATGTTTATCTTTCTTGTTCGAGACTGCCCCCCGATTTTGTGTGAACCACTATGTATGATTTTTAATATGGCTATCCAAACGTCTATTTATCCAACTTCTTGGAAAATTAGCAGGATCACGCTCGTATTCAAAACAGGCGACCGGGGTAATGTCTACTACTACAGGCCAATTAGTATCCTCTCCAACTGTGCGAAGGTTTTCGAACAACTTCTTTACGAAAGACTTTACAACTGCATTAAACCTTACCCATCTATTTACCAACATGGATTTATCAGTGGACGATCAACTACTACCAATTCAGTTGAGCTTACTCAGTACATTAGCTAGAATCTTGACAAACGAATTCAACATACACAATTTATACAGATTTCAGCAAAGCCATCGACACTGTTGATATCCAAACTCTTTTCAATTGGATTCTGTCCTGGTGTTGTTGCGCTAATGCAATTATATCTTCATGATCGTTCATGTTACGTTCACTATAATGGATTTTTATCTCGCCCTTTCGTTGCATCCAGTGGAGTGCCTCAAGGCTCAAATTTGGGCCCACTTCTATTTAACATATACGTAAATGATCTTTTGCTCCCCTTGAATTGTAGCTTCCTTGCTTATGCAGACGATCTTAAAATTTATAGATTGCCTAAATCTACAAAGAAATCCATTTCATTCGTTGGTGTGAACAGCCAACGCACTACTTTATTTAGGTTGCATTCACTACGGTATTTAGCAATTATTTGGTTGCAGAATTTACAAGAAATGTAAATTACGTTGGAATAGAAACTTTTAATTTAGTAAATACACAAACCTTCGTTCGTTTTTTTTTTTTATAAAATAATAGGACCTCAAAAATGTATAGCGAGGGCAAAGGTAATATATTTGGCCTACATGTAGTTATCTGAGAAATCCCCACCATACCCACAACCCTCTTCTGAAGGTTAAACAGTTCATCAACCTTCGTTGAGGAACCTCAGAAAATTAAACCAAAGTAAAAAGTAAAACATCATAACAGAATCCAAGTCAGCATTCTTTTACAATTGACGTATGCTATATAAACCCGTGCGCTCTAGTTCAGCGCAGTGTTCTAGCCATCTAAGACATGTACCTACTGTCATCCCCAAAAAACTTATTGATGAGCATTCCACTATGGCTCTACCTTTAAAAGGGAACACAAAAACTAGATAAAGTAAGTAAAAATGGATTTTAATTGCACTATATGCATTTTTTAACCACTCAATGTAAGACCCCATTCATCGCACCAACGTCCCATTCTACCCAAAACGTCAGATAACGCGAGTGACACCTCCTCTATATTAGATCAAGATATTACACTGGTATTATCTGCGTATTAGGATAGTATGTAGGGAGTCATCAAGGAGTTTAGATCGTTGACATATAGTAGAAATAGAGTCGGAGCGAGAATAGAGCCCTGCGGAACGCCACATTTTAGGTGTGTACATGGCGATGTATAAAGTTTGATTGTATTATCCTCCATCATACTAACACAACTTTTTCGATATGCAAGAGAGGATCGAAGCAACTCATAAGCCACACCTTATATATTATACGCATAAATTTTATAAAGCAGAGCTTGGTGATCGACTATATCAAAGGCCTTACCCTGCTCTCACACACACGACATTTTGTCGTGATCGTTTACAACAACGATATCGTGAATAGTGATTACGCATTGTATTAAATGCAAGCTTTCACACGACACGATTTTAATTCACGACACGACACGACTGTCGCAGCACCGCGGCAAGAACATTGCCACGACACGATGTCAGAGTCATACACGACAGCAGTGGTATAAGCAACTCTATTCATGTTTACACACCTGTCCCGCGTTGATATGACAAAATCAAAAAATTTAAAATTTAGTAGGTATATTTCTGTGAATAATCTAGGCTGTCTAATAGAACATGGCTATCTGTGTAGATAGATTGGTACTGTCCTCTCGCAGATCGTGAAATAATGTAACAAATTCATCCACTAAATGTCTTTTCATACTAAATACAAGCAACTTTTTTTCACGACAGGCCCACGACAGAAAATCGTGCCGTGTGAATACAAATACACTTTTCTTCACGACACGATCACTGCACGACCACGACAAAATGTCGTGTGTGTGAAAGCAGGGTTACTTAAATCGAAAAAAACTCCGCCGACGTACTGTATATACATAGTTCATGATAGAGTATACGGCGTCAGCGGAGGAAATTTACAGCTGCTGCGTTTTATTGGCCAACGCTGTACAACGATTACATAAATATTCTTTTGGTATGACAAGAAACTAAATAAGCATTAACATTATTAATCTAGACACAGTATCCGCTATATAAGCCATACTCTAAAGTCTAACACGCTGGTAAATGTAGGTACGCCACACTGTAATAAATACCAATATAGAGCAATAGCACATGTAGAAATTAATTAGTAGTAATTATTAATATTAAGGATTATTATACGATGGTAGAAGCAAGGCGAATGTGCATTAACAAACATTGTATTATATTTGCAGCCGGAGTGTTTGTCACCAGATTGTCAACACCTGCGATATATTCTAGTATGGAGATATGTTTCACAATATAACGGAGTCACGTAATTTATCATTCACCATCCCATTTACCGCCGATAAGATCCAACCACGGTTCTACAGGGAACTTTGCAACCTAATCCTCTTACGTAAATGAATCTCCTACCAGAGCTCGACTGATGTTTTATTTCTAATTAGGATATTCTATTTCGGTTTCGCTTAGCATGCACGAACATATGTAGATCTGTTACTACATACACCTATATGTGTATGGATATACGTACAAATATGTATTAGGCAGCTTCATAGCTTTAGCGGTATGCTGCAACGATAAATATTTAGTAATGTATGTACTGCAGATATCACGGAGAGAATGCAGTATAAATTGTATTATCACTCCTAAACAAAGCTCTAGAGGCTGGCTTGGCTTTTGTAAAACCATAACACATAATTTCATAGCACATGTAACAAAAGACAAGAAAGGGATTTAACAGCATGTATATGGAAATAAAGAGAACCATTTATAATATATTTGCATAATAGTCGAAATAATGTAAACCTACATCAACACAGTCAGAACAATATTCCGAACTATAAGAATTAACTCCTACTATGAACATATTTTATAATTAAAAAGAGGTGTATGCCACCTTGAAGCACGAAGTATGTATTTCACTCAATTTATTTTAACTATTAAAGGTTATAATTTTACTAGCTATTGTCATTTATTTCATTTGATAATTTTAACCATAACTACAGGCCAATCTGCCTTTTCGCGGTATGTTTTAAGATTAATACTGGAATCGTAGAAATCGCAAAACAGCTCAGGATCGAAATTGAAGGGAAATTAGAAGACGAAGAAGCTGCTTTTAGACCAAGAAGCGGTACAAGTGATAATGCTCATATACTAAGAAATATATTCGAGAGAAAATTACAAAAAGGAGAAGAGCTATGTTTGATGTTCACAGACCTTACGGCAGCTTTCGATGCTATAAAGAATAAAGAAACCTTATTGAAAGCACCAAAGCAGTATAGAATTCTCAGGAAAATAAAGGTCGTAAAATCAATATATAAGGAAGTCTTAGCCAAAGTGCAGGTAGAAGGAGAAAGTTCGGAAGTATTCAGTACAGAAAGAGGAATTAAACAAGGCGATAACCTGAGCCCATTACTGTTTATATTGATAATAGACCCATTGGTTAAAAATACAAGAAAACAGGCAAATGACAACCAAACAACAATTGCATACAAACATTTAGTCCCAGTAAAATTAAACTCCCTACTGTATGCCGATGATATTATGTTGATTGTGAATTCCTACAAGAAAATGAGGAGATTAGCAAATGTTTGACATGAGGAGATAAACAAGCTGGAAATGGGCATCACTATAGACGAAACTAAGAGGTAGTATAGGAATGAATAGAAAGAAGCTGGAACGAGTGACATGTTTTGAATACTTGGGAAATATTCTAACGGAAGATGGAAAAATTGAAGCGAATATAAACAGTAGAGTAAGAAAAGCAGCAATTAAATAGTTTTAGGAGAGAAAGAAATAGACCAGAACGTGAATCTGCAGGTATATAATGGATTAATTATACCAACAGTCACATATGAATGCGAAACATGGTAGTACAGTAGAAGCATATATCACCAATAAATGCTATGGAGATGAAGCACATAAGAAGGAGAGTTGCAAAAGATTATCAATAAACAAAGAAATTAGAGGGAACAAGCACCAATAATGAAAAAAATAGAGAGCAGTCAGTTGAACTGGTTTAGACATGTAGTGAGGATGGAACAAAAGAGACTAGATAAAAGAATAATCCCGTAAGCATTTTATTCTAAAATTTAAAATCACGGTATAAATTGGAGGTAATTACTGCATCAAGAAATAATATCTTAAACAAGCCAAAACAATGTTTTGTAGTTTATTTGGGATACTTCATTTTCGGCCTCCTTTTTGTCGTCGAGTTGAAATTGATGACGGTTTTGGACCACAATGCCAGAATTTCGATCGTCCTCTGCAATTAATCTTGGATACAGTACAACAAATGTTTACTTTGCTCCTTATCCACAGTTAATGCTTCGTTGAAATTTTGCATCAAGTTAGCTGCCAGCTTAGCTGCATGATTCACAAAACTAAAGCATCTGATTATCACTTATAAAGACACACGTTCAAATAATTGGTATCTGTTTGTAGCTGCAAGAAAATGTCTTACTTTGGTTGGGTATGAAAAAGGCTAAAACTGTTTATTACCAGGAACTGGAACAAATAAAAAATTGCATTATATTCCCTAACACAAGATTTTGGCTAAACTTTTTCAAAGCAGCATCGGAGGTTATTAATCTGATCACTCTGTAGTCTTCTAGAATAATTCGAAAACATTAATCTTAACCAAGAACCTATGCAACTTAACGACGCAAGAAATTAAGCATGCACATTGAATAAACATATGTTCTTTAACGCCTACTGATATTTATGTTAATTTTCATGTAACTCGAAGTCAAATCTCAGCAGATACATTTTAATGAATACATTTTGGTATACCATCACTTGACGTGTTGAGATTTGAAAGTTTTTTAACGTAGTAAGTATCACAGTCGTAATTGCTGCACTAGTACACCCTTGTAATCTCTTGCTAGCTAGTAACAGTGGAAATGTCGGTTTATGTCGATCCAGTACACGAACTATAACATGTATAATAGATTCTTTTTTACAATCTGTTGTCTCGCCAACACACAACCAAAGCAGCTGATTTCTTAATGTAGATATGATTTTATTTTCCACCTCTTTGCGTAAAAATAAAACATGCTTACGTGCTGTTGCCGTAGTTGGCAACTTCAACTCCGAGTTATATTTGTACCAAAAGTTCTTAAACGATTTCTTATAGAGTATGTTAAGTGACAAGTTACATGTTATTATCATTACAAGTAAATCAAAAATAAAGTCATTTCTATTTGACGCGCCGTTTTTTCTATTTCTGTGTTTTCCACTATTTACATGTTCCCTACAGCCGTTCTTTTGCCAGCACATCAAAGTTTTCTCGCACACTTTAAACTATTTTAGCACCGTCGTACAACAAATCTGGAAACTCACAGATAACGTTTTTTACTTTATCAGCAAAGGGTCGTTGTTTAGCCTTGCGCACACTGGACATTTTTAATTAAAAATTTTCTATTAATAAAACGCCATTCATACAGCTAACCTGATCTTTCCTAAATTTATTTATATTTAACAGTGCTAGCGTAGCTTCATTAGGTAGCTTACCCGTCAAGGAGCTTTTCAAAAAACAATTTTGCACGTTGAGATTAATTTATCATCAGTTGTCAATCCACGGTGACAGGTGTGACATTTTTACGTGTAAATTATCCGAAAGCTAAAAAAAAAAAGTTTAAATTACTAATGTAAGGGGAAGTAACGGGTACTCGTGATTGACAAACTTCGTAATAACGCTGGAAAGTGGACTCCATCAACCACAAAAATGAACAGGCAAAAAGGCTGCCTAAATTTAATTCTTTATTTGTTTTTCTGCCAAACTTTTTTGCTCTCACTAAAGTCTTCATCAGGGCGGAAGCATTGAATTATTAAGTCCAAAAATTAAAACAATTCGTTGTCGATTATTGATGATAATGAGAATACATTAGAAATTGTTTATTACATTTTAGTATTTATAACACAATAAATTTCTAATGTATTCTCTTTTTTATCAATTGACGACGAAATGTTTTAACTTTTGTACTTAATAATTCAATGTTTTCACCCTGATGAAACCTAGATAGTCTTTTATCTATTTGTCTATCTATTTTTGTGGTCCATTTTCTTGGTGATTTAAGTCCGTGAATTTGCGTCATAAATTTTAGGCCTGATATAGAAGAAAATAAACTTGGTAAAATATAATAATCTTTATTTTTCAGTATAATCTTCCCTCACTTCAATACATTTATTACAACGATCAATTAATAATTCTATACCCTTGTAAAAATGATCTAAAGTCTTTCCCTCAAAATGTTGTATTACAGCTGCTTGCAACTCACTATCGTCTTTAAAACGACTTCCCCTAAGATCTTTCATTAAATGAGAAAATAAATAATAATTACTTGGAGCCATGTCCGGACTATACGGTGGATGTTCCAATTCTTGAAAAGGCGGCAGTATGGACGGATGCATTGTCGTGCAATAATCGAGCACCTTTTGTCAACGTTCTTCGACATTTTGCACGAATTTTGTCCGTCAATTTATGCAGCAAAAATGCATAATATGTGCTGTTGACAGTTGTACTCCGCTCTTTAAAGTTAATGTGTAAAATACCCCAGAATATTGTGGCCCTTTTCGTTGATTGGACGACTTTCGCCTTACTAGGACGAGGTTCATCGGGTAGCCGCCATTACATGCAAAACCATTATTTCATCTCCTGTGACAATTGACTCCAAAATCGGTTTCGGGTCTTTTCCACACATGTTTAAAAACGAGCGCGCACATCCGACCCGACGTTCACGTTGGAGAGCAGAAAGCAGATGCGGTACCCATCTCGCACTAATCTTATTCATACCCAGATGGTTATGGAGAAATCGACGAATACTTGTTTCAGAAATCCTAAACATCAGTGCTAATTTTTTCACTTTCAAACGGCGATCTGCAAATGCCATTTCTCCCACAATTGAAACGTTTTGAGGCGTTATCAGTTCAATTGGCCGACTGGGGCGCTTATCATCCTCAAAGGATTCTTACTCCAAACGAAAACATGTTACCCACTTTTTTACAGTGGAATATGAAGGAGGTAAATCATAATAAATGCCGTCTAAAGTTATTTAATGTAATTAGGCGTATGCCCTTTTCTTTTTTTAAATTTAATGATCGCGCGGTACACAATCTTCGTTAGCTGGACGATTTTCATGCACTGGTCTCGTTGACTGGCTGGCTACTAAAACCTACTACTCTTCGAGCCATAATATATATAGTGTAGGGCTCGCACATTGTGATTGTGACGGGTGTGACAGGTTTATTTTTTTAGAAAATGGGGTTTTAGAATTAAACTAATACTAAAGGTGTAAGTAGAGTAATTCGTGAATGGCGTCAATGTGCAGTCTGAATTTCATTCTGGAAAATAATCGAGTAGTTTTCCACGAAGTTGACTTGTAGTACAATTTCTATCTCAGAAGAATTTTTTCTTTCATCAAAAAATTTGGCTTAATTTGTTTTCACGAATGCATGCAATTTAAATTGTGGCAATTGCTTATTAATTTCATCGAGGGGTATAATATTAAATCAAAAATTGACTTCATAATCATGTAGAGCTTATGTTAATTATGACGTAAGGAGGCAGCGGTTATTTTGCCGTTGGTTCGCTCAGTCAATTAATTCGGGCGATTCGCGGCGCTGGTGCTGGGCGTTAACGAGTTATGATGATCCAGAGCTGCATTTATGCATCCTGATTTGTTGACTCTCTGAATATATCTCGGCAATTCTCCAGACTGCTATTCAGAGAGATGTATTGTAGCTAGAACGATGGCCATACAATTCATGATCTAGATACCCGTGTATACATAACAAGACACCCACACTTACGTACACACGACAATACTCTTCAAGCGCTTTTAAAGTTTTGCGGATTTACCCGAAACCGCAATAATCGTAAATTCGAAGGCGGTCGCCATCCACCTTTACTGCACTATAGACTTTTGTAATCTCCCACGTGCCGTAAACGTGACTTTCTTTTTCGCAAAAACGAGAAAGAGAGACGAGCTCCTTACGGGCTTTTCCTGCAAGTTTGACGGCGGTGTTAGGTTTAGCTTGCGACGGTCATGTTCGGGATGTCTTTTTAGCGAAACTTTTCTCGGTTTTATGATTTATTGGATTCCGAAGAATAAATTCATTCTTTGGACATTTACGCACGGCTAATATCACGCAAACACATTAGAAATAAGCTGTACTTATACTTATATGACTTCCTTTGTTTTAACCCAAATTTGCACATCATCCTTTTAAAAGGACGTTTATAGTTCATTTTATTAGAACTGTATTACTAGCTATGCTGCAATGCAATAGGTGTTATCATGGTAGATTATTGTTCTAATAACTTCTAATAACTTTTTGTAATAATACTTTTATCTTGGTGTTTCAAAGTAAGGTGATTAAATAAGAATGTCGTATCTTATTGATTTGAAACCTGCAGGGTAAGTTGTTTGTTCTTTAAAATTTAAAATACAGTGAAAACCTATCTCTAGCATATTTAGCTATAAGTTAATAACCTTACAAAAGGTATTTGTTTTGCCTAATGTGACTAGCATGTATTATTATATAGATGTCCTTTTAGAAGGACGATGGGCATATATGTATAATTTTTATAAAATTCTTTGCAGGGGTATCACTTTAGAAGAAATTATGCAATCAATTGAAGAAGGTACTGGTGATTCACAAAATAATAGTGAGATTGCGATCACACTTTTTTCTCCAAAAAAAGTGCCTACCTAACCGATGAAGATTCCCGGGATGAAGAAAGCTTTGGCCTGAATAATTTCCCTGCATCTCAGCTTTTGTCAACACCTGAAATTTCTACAAAACATACTTGTAATTATGAAGATATAAATAAACAAAGTGACAAAACAGAGAACGAAAGTAAAGAAAACGTTGCAAGTGTGAGCGAAGATAGTGATTCCGAATTCAATATACAAATCTTTCGTAGATGAAAACGTGATAACAATGTTTACTCGATACAGCAATTTGTATGCAACACAACATTATAGACAGGGTAACATTACTTCAAAAGAAATAGAGATTTTCCTTGGTGTATTGATTCTAAGCGGGTACAACTGTTTACATCGTAAACGTATGTATTGGGAAAATAATGCAGATACCCATAATTCAGGAGTGTCCAATGGTATTTCTCGAAATCGGTTTGAGTACATTATGGGTAATTTCCATTGTAACAATGAAGCGTTTAACCGGTTAAACAAATTTACAAAAATGAAACCGCTGTCCACCATGATAAATGAAAAGTTTGTGGACAATGCACTACACTTAGAGGATCGCAGCGTAGGTGAAGCCATGGTGCCATATTTCGGTAGGCACCTGTAAAGGACAGACCGATTAGATACTTGTTCAATTTCTGGATTGGCGCTACTGGCAAAGGATACACGGTGTGATTTGAACGATAGCAAGGATCCCTCAGTAAAATAAGCGACGAATACAAAGAATTGGGATTAGGTCCACCGATTTTTTTAGAATACTCAGAAGTTCTCCTTTCACGCTGAAAATTTTGTTACCATTTATTTTGTATGTTATGTTTAGTGTGTTTGATGCGTAATGTGCTTATATTTACCTGTTTTTTCTGTGTGTTTATGTTGTAAATAAAACATTTGTTTGAACATATGGAAGAATTCCTATCTGATATTTGTAGGAAGTCTATGTAATACAGTGGAATTTTTTTTACATTTTTTTCGGTTTATATAGGCTTCCATCACTAAAAAAATACAAAAAAATGAAAAATATTTTTCGTAGGAAAAATTGGGCATATCTGGATTAATTGATAATAATAATAACAAAAGAATTCTATTTCATCAAGTAACAAGTACATTACAATCGGAAGGTCAAATAACAACAAAAAAACAGAGATACAGAATACATTGAAAGGAAAAGGAAAAATATTTGAAATTGCTTAATGTATTCAAACGCGAGCCCGTGTACACACACCCATACCAACTCGCCAATTAAGCGACTCATGAATAAATATCAAAGCAAAGGATCAATATCAATTATTATGAAATGAAACATTTATGTAATATTTAAAATTCTAATTTGTTATAATAGGCATGATCCAGCGATAATCGCTTAACTTGAAATTGAAAGGTGTTTAATGGCATTTCTTTGTATTAGTGTGGTAATCTATTCTAAAACTTAACACCATGACAATAAAGTGACTGTTGGGTTCCATGAACTCTGTGATTCCTAAATCACTAGGACCTCCAGTACAGTAAGCGTGAGCGTTTCCTAAAGTTGTCAAAATTCTCCCTAACATAAACAAGACATCTATAAATATCATATAGAGTGTATTCATTTGAAAACTTCCCAGGCGGCCTACATCCGAAAATTATTAAAAAATGCAAAGACAGGTCAATTTTTGTTTCGAGGGGGAATCATTTCGATATATATAGTATGATACTAAACATACCCCCTTAAACCCCACCAACCCTAACATAAAAATCTTAAATAGGAAGATACCGTTTGTGACACATCATTGGAAGGTATTTTCATTACGAATTCAGTAGTATACATTACTTTAACATTTGGTTTCAAGTTCTGGGGATTATAACTGAAAATAACATGCTAAGCAAAAATTGTAAAATTATGAACTTTTATTAAAAAAAAATATATTCACATTAGTTAATTAAATGTTCATATTGTGCTCCATTTTGTTGAAGAAGACAATAATATAGCTTATTTTCAAATTCTCTTCTGATCCTTTTAAATGTTTCTGGTGATACACGCGTGCATTTTTCAGTAATTCTAAGTTCGCCAATATTCTGCGGTTGTGTTTGGTACACAACTGTTTTCAGGTGGTCCCACAAGGAAAAATCAAGTGGGGTCAAATCTGAAGAGGGGCAGGCCATTCAATTGTTCCTCGCCGCCCTACCCAACGATTTGAAAAATTATTATCCAACCAATTTCTAACTGGCGCCACATAATGTGGGGGGCACCATCTTGTTGGAAGAAAATCTGATTTTCATTAATTAATAAATGCCCCATTTGATCTTGCTGGTTTCCCAAACTTTGTGTTGATAACCTCATTTCCAAGTATATCAGCCCAAACGTTATTTTTTTCAGGTTTTTGCGTGTGAACTTCTTTGAATGAATGATGATTTTCATTGTCCCAGTATCTACAGTTATAGCGGTTTACAAAACCACTTAGATAGAATGTTGATTAATCACTGAAACAAATATAGAATAATCTTATCTCCTTATTATTAATTTTCTCCGTCATCGTTTCACAAAACTCCTATCAAAATCATCCTCATTGAGCTACTGAATAATATGCGTCATAAGGATGGAATTTGTGTAAGTTCAAAATTTTGTGCACGGAACTAGCGAGTTGTGTTTCCGAGGCTATTTTCCTAATGGATGCATGGAGTTTTACGCCGAAATGACCTAAAACTTCTATTTGTCTACCTTTATCAACCACTTTATTTCCGATGCGTTTCTTGTTAAGTACAGAACCAGTTTCTATAAATTTTTTAACGAGGTCTAATACGTATCTGTGACTTACGTCTTCATCGGGATGTTTTTGATTAAATTCAGCAGCCGTTCGCCTTGCACAATTACCATGTTTGCCATATAAATGAACTAATTCCGTTCGCATTTCAAAAGTGTAGTTCATATTGTCAAAAAGAATAAATATCGCAATGAGTGCTTTTCTGTCATTTTGTGATTGACAACTAACTGACAATAAACATTAAAATAAATAAAAATAACTATATGCCTGCTCGATATTTTTTTACGTAAGAAAACACTTCTCTTTAAAAATAGTATAACAATAAGGTAAAATAGACTACTCTATTATTACAGAGCAATACACACTAAATCACTTTCAGTTTTATCATAATACAAAATTACACTTGTTTCAACACACACTGTCTTCTTCAGATTATGAAGTATACTAAATTAATTTAGGATACAAACTCGCTTAAAACTAGGCTTAAATACGAGGTGTGGCAATTGAATAACCGAACTGGTGCTACAAAACATCTTATTGATCACCAATTACATTACAAAGTTTATCCCCTTCAATGTACTCTCCTTGCCGATCCCTAACAACGCTCCATACGAATTTTCCACTGTCGAAAGCAGTGCTGGAAGTCCGTTTCTGTCAGTTTGTTGAGAACCTCCGTCGCTTTCGCTTTCACCGCTTCCACACTGTCATTTTACCTTAGGAAATAAAAAAAAGTCACTGGGGGCCAGTTCGGGCGAGTACGGTGGGTGGTCCAACACGGTGATGCCGGATTTCGCAAAGAACGCCTTCGCAGACAAGGCGGAATGGGCTGGCGCATTGTCTTGGTAGAGCATCCAGGATTTTCTCTTCCACAAATCGGGTCTTCGTCTTCTCACTCGTTCACGAAGGGTAGTTAGAACCTCGTGTTTCACAAGAAACTTGATGTTAACTCGTTGCTCGATCTGAACACTAAGGACTTGAACGGACGATTGCTACAGCGAGGCTGAGCGACGTACAACCGTGCTCATCGAACTCAGGGTGGGGGAAGCGTCTACAAGCACAGACATGTTCAAACCTGCCGTGGCGTGCTCGCTGTTTGCCAATAGTAGCACCAGTCCGGTTATTTAATTGCCACACTTCGTACAAACCACTTACTGTATTACTTAGGGTAATTAACTTACAGTCTAATTAACCTTGTGGGTATAGTTTCGACTTGGTCTAATAAGTTTATAATTTTACAATTCTTGCTTAGCATGATATTTTTTCTATTATAATCCCCAGAACTTGACCAAATGTCAAAGTAAGATTACTACTGAATTCGTCTTTCCAGCGATGTGTCACAAATGGTATCACCCCATTTAAGATTTTTATGTTCCAGAGGGGCGGGAGGGGGGTTAAGGGGGGTAAGTTTAGTACATGATATAGTAATCAAAATGGTTCCACTTCGAAACAAAAATTGACCTGACTTTACATTTTTTAGAGGTTTTCGGATAAACACACTTTATAAAGGTCTCTGGACGAGACTCTGTTGTTTTGGATTTTAAAAACCCGCAAAGCGTTAGATGATGCGCCTCATAAGATTATAATATAGTTAATTAAACTAGAGAAATTACTGCTATACAGCGTTAATGCAGTATCTGTGTTTGCTAGATTAACTATTCTTCTAATTTTAAAAATACAACTTCTTCAATTTTTGACACAATTCATTTATGTAATGTTTATGATTAAAATCTGAGTTAGTAGTGACAACCAAAAATTTGTTTTATTGTATGGAAGGTATGAGGTAAAGAAATGCACGGGTACGTGTACCGTTCTTATCACTGAACATATACCTTCCATACATTGATGTGTTTTTTTATAATTGAACATATAGGTGTTTACCATGGCGAGTAGCTATTGAGATTATTCCAGGAAATAAAATACAAATAGATCAAGTTTGACACTAAATGTTTTCCCTTTAGGAATTTCACAATCGGCTTGCAGACTATATGGAATGTGAAGCTGGACACTTCCAACACTTGTTCTACTATAATGTGTTTCAATTGTATTTTGTGTCTATGTGTTACTGTTTTTTTATTGTTTATTTTCATTTTGAATTTATACTGACATATTTATGCTTGCATCACTTATTATTATACTTGTCCTTTCTCGCTAAAAGATGAATTGGTACAATAGTTCCTTCCTTTATATTTCCATATCAGTAGAATGTATATATGTTTCCAGTAAATATCATCTGGATGGACTAATACATAAGGCCAAAATGTCCATACGGACATGCCGAGGGCTTTGTGGCAAGATTTGGGGAATGTTCCTCAAAAGAATGCATTGACTCTATATGACACTGGTACGTTGTATGAACACGTGTGGCGCTGTAGCTTGGTGAGAAAATGCCCAATAGGTTGCAGCAAGCTCTAAATCCACTGCATTGCAAAAAATAGCCAGCCTGATTATTACTGGCGCTTCGAGTATCACACTAGGACAGGCCCTAAAAATTATTTTCGATCTTATTCTTTTTAATATACTACGAACTGGTTACAGATACGATGTAATCTGCCACAGAATATGATCTGTGAGCGGATAGGAATCCTCAATAAAATTCTTGATACCTTTCGATGTCAACATCCTTGAATAATTCCTGCGATTTATGTTATCACGATAGGGACTGTTGAAGCAACAATTGCAAATCGTTCAAGGGGTCTGTGTGTGAAAGAGGAGATGACGGTTTACTGCATACTTTGCCTTTGTCCTGCTCTGTGTACAATCAAACTTCCTCTGTTTGGTAAAGCTTTCATAACACAAGAGAGTCTGAAAAAGACTTCGCTAAATGAGCTTCTATAATTCAACAGAGCAATGGGCCTACTCGACAAACTTTAAGATTACATGGTCGGCCTGTTATGTAATGTAATCTAAATTATCTGATAAAGCGCAGATGAATGCTTATTAAAGTACGACTAATGAACATTATAAACAAGGAAGAATTTCGGAAATGGTACTTTTAAAGGTTCTAAATGTAAATTTTTAATATCTAGTCTGAAGAATTGGTCTTCAAAATTGGGATCAGTTAGGTAAGTCATAAACTCCGTAAAGAAACTACATCAGCAATAAATTATCTGAAGATCATATAGTATGATGTTTAAATGACACGCATTTCACATCACTAAATCAAATGGTTCGAGCGTGTTTAAACTCCGTTGCGTCATAGTTGCACATGTGCGAGGTCTACACTATGTATATTACGGCTCGAAGAGTATTAGTTTTTAATAGCCAGCCAGACAACGTGACTAGCGCATGAAAATATCTCAGGTAACAAAAATTGAGTACCGCAGTTATTAAATTTTTAACAAAATAAGGGCATGCGCCTAATCACATTATAAAAAACGTATAGACGGCGTTTATGACGATTTATCTCTTTCATATTCCACTGTAAAAAAATGGGCAAAATGTTTCCGTTTGGGGCAAGAATCCCTTGGGGGATCCATCCATTGAAGATGATGAGTGCCCCGGTCGGCCAATTGAACTGATAACGCTTCGAAACGTTTCAATTACTGAAGAAATGGTATTAGCAGATCGCCGTTTGAAAGTGAAGGAACTAGCAATGATGTCAACATCTCTGAAACAAGTATTCGCCGAATTTTCCATAACCACTTGGGTATGAATAAAATTAGTGCAAAATGGGTACCTCATCTTCTTTCTACTATTCAACGTGAACGTCGGGTCGAATGTGCACACTCGTTTTTAAACGTGCGTGGAGATGACGCGAAACCGATTTTGGAGTCTATTGTCAGAGACGAAATAATGGTTTTGTATTATGATCTTCTATCAAAAAAGGAAGCGATGGACCGATGAACCTCGTAACAGAAAGGCGGAAGTCGCTCAATCAACGAAAAAGGTGATGGCCGCAATATTCTAGGATTGTGAGGGAATTTTACTCATTGTCTTTAAAGAGCACAATACAACTGTCAATAGCACATATTATGTGTCTTTGTTACATAAATTGAGGGATAATATTCGTGCAAAACGTCGAGGAAAATTGACAAAAGGTGTTCGATTATTGCACGAAAATGCACCTGCCATTTCACAAGCTGCCATCCGCGAATGTGGCTTCCAAGAATTGGAACATCCATCATATAGTCCGGACATGGCTCCAAGTGATTATTATTTATTTTCTCATTTAAAGAAAGACCTTGGGGGACATCGTTTTAAGGACGATAGTGAGTTACAGCAGCTGTAGTACATTTTGAGGACAAAAAGATTACTTTTGCAAGGGTATAGAATTATTAGGTGATCATTGTATTGTAATTAAACAAGCCGAGGATTTATGGCGTCTACCTCGTATAACTATATATGCACTGAGCAAACTACTGAGAAAAGTATACTTTTTCTTTCTAATACAGTTATCGTCCAAGGGCTATCTTTGTATAATGGGATAATTATTGTTTACAGCTGTATTTTCGTAGAACCCTGACCCAAAGGGACGAAATAAATTAGTAAAATGAGCGCACAAACAAATTTTTGGACTGGGAATCGCAACTTTATTTCTTAAAAAAATTAAATAACACATAGCGTCAACTGATTAATTAAAAAAAAATCAAATTCTAAACGTGATTCCTAATCCAACATACAAATCGACGGTACATTAATGACGCAAAAACGCAAAAGCTGATCCCTATTACTTTTTCGAAACCAGTATGTAGCATACATCGATGTACAACATACATACGTGGGGGATTACTTACGTCGACGTTATATAAATTGAGGGTCGCAACAAGCTCTAAATAATAAATTGTAACGCATGTTGCTATATGCAGGAAACGATGGTGATGCTCGGTTGAGTGGTATTATATGACAGTATATATACGTGTATACCATGGTCTGCAGTATTTAAATGTTCGGGAGTTAGAAATTAATGCTGTTCGGCTTATTCGCCATATATCGCAATCAAAGACCGAAATGTTGAATCCATACACAATAGATGGTTGGATTATTTAATCCTGATCCTAATATTTCTAATACTGGATGGAGGTGTCGCCTACATTAACCGTCGACTTTCTTGTTTGCTATGAAGTTTGCAACATCTACTGGTTTCACTAAAACTATGACATTTTATCCGAACAATAGGGCGCAGGTGCATCTTTTTACAAGTTATTAAAGTCATTAAAAGCAACTTACAAAGAATAATCAGCCACCAGAATTTTGAAGAGTTTACCTCTTAATAAAAATTTTTGTCCAAAACACACAAAATCATGCGAAACATCATCTACATTGGAATCTAGTCATCAAAATTCATAATGTCGTTTGTAAGAAGACATACGATCATCAAAAGGCCAACCATAAAAATATGGAAGTCTCTGGATTGATATTCCTCTGAAGACGCAATAAGTAAAAAAAGTAAAAAAGTAAGTAGTGTACTTGGCACGCAAGAATATGTTATACAGCGTGGAAATAAAAATTGGGAACACCGTTTTTCTCCAAAGTTATTATAGATACAAAAAAATTATTCAGATAAAGTTTTTAGTACTTCTTTCTAATAAGCTACTTAAATCTGGTAAAAAAAGAATTACATTCTCGTAAATATTACTAATTTTATACTTTTTTTTTATTGTACACCCTGTATATTTTTACAACAGTTAATAGAAAATAATTTTTGCTTTAAAAATGTATTAAGGTTTTTCCTTCTAAAGTTGATAGTTTTTGAGATATTAAAGAAAAAAGAAAAATCCCAATAAAGCGTGTCTTGAGAACAAAATTTGACAGTTTTGTATTATTTTATTTTTATTGTTTTCGCGATACAATAAAGTTTGTATGGCCTAAATACATTATTAATTTCTGTCAATAATGACAGATTATTCAATTAATGAGAAGGTATCGCTTTCATCCAAGCCATTCGTATTTTGTTAAATTAGAAAATAAATTGTGTACTGGATCCCTATTGAGAATACACGAATCACATGAAATGAATGAAAATTTAGAAGTTGATGTGTTGGCATATTTCAATATTTACCCTAGAAATTCAATGAGAGAAGCTGCACTGGAATTAAATGTAACACATATGAAGGTATGTACATATGATTATGAAAAAACTACAATTTTGCAATTATTTAATATCCAAATTTTTTTAATTAAATTTTCCGGCCAGATGAATCCAATTTTTCTAATAATGGCATATTAAATAAACACAATACACATGATTGGCAAACAAATCCACGTGAAATATTTAATACGAATATCCAAATACGTTTCTCGATCAATGTATGATGTGGAATTGTAGATGGCACTATTTTCATATTTTTGTGAAGGCATCTTAACACATCAAAGATATTTAAATTTCATACAAAACGAATTCAAGATTGTTTGGATGATATGCGATTAGCAGTTAGACGCGGAATGGTATTTCAGCACGGTGGTGCACCTCCACACAATTCTCTAGATGTAACTAAATATTTAGATCAAGAGTTTCCAAATTCTTGGATTGCCAACCAAGGCCCTACATTGTGACCTGCAAGATTCACCGATCTATCGCCATTAGATTTTTTTTCTGTGGGGCGCTATAAAAAATATTTTTTCTAACGTCCATTGTTACAATTAAAAAATAGAATAAAGCAAGCTGTTGTCGAGTTAAATACAAATAATGTAAATCAGAATTTGTTAAGAAAACTTTATTTATGTGTAAAAGAGAACGGTGGCAATTTTGAACAATTTTTGTTATTTAATGTCAGTTAAGTTGTATTTATAAGTATTACTATCATAACTATGATAATAAAATTATTCGTTTTTATTTTGCACTTTGCTTTCAATGGCAATTTTGTTCTCAAGGCACACCTTATTTTGAAAAGGATCATTTTTAATTTTTCTTTAGTACCTCAAAAACTATCTAACTAAGTTTAGAAAGAAAAACCCTGATACCTTTTTAAAGCAAAAACTATTTCCCATTAAGTGGTACAAAAACATACAGTGTGTACCATTAAAAACAGTATCAAATTAATAATTTCTACGAAAATTTAATTGTTTCTTTACCGGATTTGTAAAGATTTAGATAGCTTTGTATAATTACTTCAGAGAAAAACCGTGTTTCCAATTTTTGTTTCCACCCTGACCAGATATTATAAAGTATCTGCAGGTATAAATAAGGACTAGGTATTAAAAAATGATTCGATCCTAGAAAGATCCTGTGGTGGAATGGTTAGCACGCCTGTCTGGAGGACGGGAAACCTTAGGTTCGAGTCCTTACTGGGGTTGAATTTTTCAAAAATTTAGTAACGTCGGAAAAACCAAGAAACTCATGGATTTTCACATTTCACCGACGGAAACCAATATATACTAATTCATTAATGTACTTGGCATGTAAGAGTCCGTCTAGATATATATCTGCAGGCATAAATAAGATTTGGGTATTAAAAGGTGATTCCATCCAAGCAAGACCCTGTAGTATAATGGTTAGCATACTTTGTTATTATTGTAGCTACGATGTTGGTTAAATCACCAAAGATGTAGTGATTTTTCCGCTGATCACGATAGTGATGAGAAAAAATATGTAATTTATTCCGCCCAATAAAATGATGTAATCAAAAAAAGTGCGTGTTGTATTTCAGTGTACTCTGTATATTTTTTCGCAAATCGATAGAAAGTGACACTTAAAATTACTCTTATTAACGCTAAAGCCCCAACATGAGAAAGAAAGACGTTTGATAAATTTTAAGATGAAAGATTTAAAATATGAATCGAGACGAGTAAGTGTTGCTTTTTTTTTACTTTTGGTTTGCTTATGCGTTTTATAGTTGTTATTATTGTTACTAAGTGTGACATGCTTGAGGCATATTTTAGATACCGTCGGAACTGCGAAGGAACCCTGCGGTGTTACAGCGAAACATTTCCAGATAGAATGCTAGGACATACTCTCTACGGCTTTAAGGCCAAGCGATCTAATAAAAGCGTAATCATAATTGATTTGAACAGCCTGTATCGTTTCAATTATTCGATTGGAAATGAAAAAGAAAAGATGAAAATTACATTTATCAAATTTCTGAAAATTTTTTACTATATTTTCTATGGTTCCTTTAATTGCCACCCCTACTGTACGTGGAGTTCTTTAAGAACCCTCACAGAAAAAATCCATAGGTGAAGCCCAAGAGTTCCAATCCATCTACCTTCACAGATTCAGATTAGATTCAGATTCAGTTAGAGCTTCTGCGATTTGCAAAGAATTATGCACAAGAGCATTGTCCTGTTGATTCCCCTCCAAATTTAAATTTCCTAAAAATTCTTCTAGCATACTACGTAAAATGGGAATATACCGTTCTCTGTAAGAGTGCCTTCATAATAGTAATGGACCGACAATTCGGTTTTTAGAGATACCGCACCAAAAACTCAAATTAAATCGATGCTATGGACTTACGTGGTTGTGGAATTACGATGTTCCAATAAACCATGGTTCTTAAATTACACATACCGGTGCTTGAAAAGTTCGTTTAAACACTCCACAGAAATATACTTATAATTACTGGGACTCACAAAAGGTCATCCACCGTTCCAAATCCATTGGTAAGAGCATTTGCACTGGTCTGTATTTAGAAAGTACATATTTGTGTTATTTCGAAATTGCGTGAATAGTCCCTATACTAATATTCGGTCCTTGCATCAGCTCACAAATGAAACTAGTTGAGATTGGCTTCAAAGTAGGCTAGAACGCTTACCTCTACTTCGTCATTTGTGATTACGCTTTTATTAGATCGCTTAGCTTTAAAGGTGTTCTCATAGTCGGAAGTGTCGTAGAAAGTATGTTCTACTAGATAGCACCCTACCTAGAAATGTTTCGCTGTAACTTACGGTGTTACAGCGAAACACCTTCGCAGTTCCTTCGGCATGCCAAATATGCGTTAACCACAAAACGCATAAGCAACATAAAAGTAAAAAAAAACCGAAGGTAAAAAGCAATTATTCTCACTAATAAATTCCCTGATTGATCGCAATGCCGAACAAGATTTGCAAAGGCTCAAAAAAAGCACCGCTTGTCTGCTTTGATCATATTTTAAATCTGTCATCTTAAAATTCATCAGATCCCTTCCCTTACTCATTTTGGGGCCTTCGCGTAAGAGTAATTTATTTGAGATGTCACTCTCTATCGGTTTGTGAAAAAATATAAGGGGTATAGCTGCTCTAGTAACGAAATTATTACAGTTTCAGTTGTCCAATGTGTTTCATCGCATCTCTTTTATTTTTCATTTTAGTGCTATAAGGATATTTTACGCAAAGTTTCATTTCCTATCGAATAATTGAAAAATATAGAGGGTGTTCAATTTTAAAAAATATAAACAAGTTATCGCTGACATGCGATGTGGAATTACCTTCTTCTCAACACCATTATGATCAGCAGAAAAGTCACTACTTGGTGCTTTGACCAAAATCGTAGCTACAACAAAGTTAGCAATAGCAGCCCGATGCCTTTGAAGGATCTGCACGTTGGCTTTCGTCGATGTAATGTGAAAGTTCGTGATTTCCTTGGTTTTTCCCACGTAATTAACTTAATCAGCTTTAAAATATAATTTTCAGTATAAATATAACTGAAATACGATGTGCAATTGCATTTTTTCCAAAACCATTGTGACCAGCTGAAAAATTACTACATCTTTGGTAATTTAACCGAAGAATATCCAAAAAGAGTTGAAGAGGACATTGTATCTAAAGATTAATCGAAAAGGACATCGAAAATTGATAAAGGGAAGGAAGAGGATTTTATAGAGGGTTTTACGCATACTTATGCACAACATACACGGGGAGTTAATAGCTGTAAGTAAATTTACTACATTTTGTAAGTAGATGCTAGGGGTAGAGGCTAAAGAGACTTATTAGATATTTTTAAATTTGATAATGTGTAAGTTGTAACAACTTTATTGTTACGCAGTCTGTTTATTGAACGGCGCTGTATGCACAGGAATATTTATTCCGATTTCTTACAGCATTGAATTTTCCTTTGCTTAAGTTTTTTTTATTGCGTACGATTTTTACGCGTATCCTCGACCGAATGAAATTTTCCTTCTCCCCTTCGCTTAAGATCTCTGATCGAGCTAAGACGTGAGGGGCAATTCGCTTGATTTCTCTTTTAAAATAATGTGCTTAATTACCTCAAATGGGTGAGCACGTTTAAGTTAGCTTCTCTTTGCTTATGAAAATAACGATGTTTGTGATAACATTTTATTACAGCATCACATTTTATTCAGCCTACAATATCTTATAGCTTTTGTTGAAATCTGTCGAGCCTCGTGCACGTGGTGCAATGGCTACCCATCTCATGAATTTTTAAATTAAATAGGTAGAAATTTATCGGAAGTATCAACATTATTTAATTTGTCTTTTTTCTTTTCCTTTTCGATATTCATTGAACACATTGAAATAATAATTATGATTTTATTAATAAAGGCTCGATTTCAAATTATCCTATTGTTTTGCCGGAACCTTAAGGAACCCTTAGGACCAGTGAACCGGTGACTGTGTGTGAGGATCCAGATAGTAAGGACACCCCTGGGACCCATCCAGACAAGGGCACAGGTTTTTCCCGAAAGAAAAGGAATCTACTAAATATATGCAAACTATTCACCAAATAAAATTGTTATTAAAATTTAAAAGTTTATATATATTTCCACATATCAAGGGGAGGTGCAACAAAGTTTTTGGTACTTTTCTTAAAAGAAGCCGCTGGTGCCCTTATTAAAAGATATCGCGTAATTCAAACGTTGACTTTCTCTTCGGAGAACCTCTGCTATACCCCACCTTGATCCCTGCGCTAGTTGGAGGTACAGTAAAACACTCTTTGGAGGGCTATAAAGTTTATTCGCATTCATAGCTTGATACCGAAAAATATGCAAAAGTAAGAATATATAATTCATATACTCATTTAGAAGGACAAAGTTTTCACACTTAGGCAGTAACAGATTTTCCATTTTTCCAGTTTAAGTCAACATGTTCGCTAGCATTAGTTGCCACAGAGGATGATTCTACATCAGTGATGATATCAGTCGTAAATGTCCACGGAAAAATTTCTAATTTTGTAACAAAGACACTACTTTGAAAAGCAATTCATTATCGACAATTTCATACAGAAATATGTAATTCGTAAAACTAAAGTAGTGTCATAAAGAAGGAGAAATGCTCGAAAATTAAAAGGAGAAAATGGCCGTAATTTATTTATTTGTAAAAATAACTATATCAAGTTATATGATCTCATCGTTAGAGTTGAAAAAATGTAGTTTTGATTAAGAAACACAATTTTTTTATTACACCTCAAAAATTATAGCTTAAATAAAAGTTTGGTTAGACTATCGTATTAAGTATGTAAAAAATAGTTTTCGAAGTACCTAGTTAGCCGTGCATTTTTTCCAAAAAGTAAGGGGCTCATTCAATTGAGCTCGTAAAATTGCAATTCTTTCCCCATCTAATAGTCTCTGTAGTTTCCGGAATCTCCATACTAGACATCGAATAAAACTCATCCTGTATACATTGGCAAAACCTAGTTGCGATGAAAATAAACGCGTATACCCTATTGCTTCTGTATTGGGCGGAACACTCAATTGTTCCATTTAAATCTAGCTTCTCTGTCCAATTATTTTATTCTATTTGATTGGGTATCGTGTCAAGCTCATTTGATATAATATCTAATATTCCATTCGGACAGAGCTTATTACTTAACTGTGAATATAGATCGGAGGTAGATTATTGTTTCCGTTTGAAGAGGGACGATTTTGACAAAGTAGTTTGTCAGGAAGAACCACCCGTATTTACCGTAGGGGCTTACCAGTCCATCTGTTTAATGTAGATAACGTGGATTACTCTAAATTGCCTGGGTAAAATCACTTTACACTAAAACGGAATCAATACAGCTCTATCCACAATACACGTCATTGTTTATTATTTGACGCGACCGCTGCCGTTAGCTAACTAATAAACTACCAAAATAATATCGTGTGTTTGTTTTTATAGCGGCTGTATATATTCAACAGCCTAAAATTTATTATAATTAAACGTGGCGCGCTCTTGCTGAATAAATTTGTTAAAGTTGATGGAAATTATTGTAACCCGATGGAAAATATTTTAGGTCGAACTCGCAGGGGTTAAATTAATATATTTCAACTAAGCAAAAAATTCGGAATGGTATTTTAAATATTAATAAGATTTACGTAAATGAAACAAAAATAATTTGCAAAAACTACTGGTACGTTAACCTTTGCATTTACAATAAAATTTCATGTATTAATCTACATTCACAACCTCAAAATTAGTAGCTATAATTAAGAGTTACAATTAGTGTTTAAAGTATAACAAAGGTGTTTAAATGCGTCCGTTCACAGTGTTTAAAATTAATCATCTTAATTTTGACAGAAATGGAGAAGTTTGTAAACTCCAAACTTCTACGTTCAATTAGCACATATACGTAGAGTTGACGCCTGTGTTTGAGCACAGCACAAATGTGGTTCAGCAACAAGGTTATGTTTGATAATATGACCTTTGGGTAATGTTAAAACCATGTTGAAACGTATTACGTAATGATAGTGATTGAGATTGGATGGGTTAGCTTAGTTTATATTTGAACAGTTTGAACATATCAATCGTTTTCATTGGTACCTCCTAACCCGGTAAATAATATAGCGACTCAACATTCTCGAATTAGTTGTAATGATCAATGGTGTTAACAGGAGATACTACAAAAAATGCAGATTAATTGAAATTAGTACGTGCTGCATTATGAATAGAGCAACGCAAACTGCGCTGAAAGCCAGTGGCTGACGCATAAAAGTTTACACAAAATAAACACGACCGGGACAATTCGGTATAAGCGTCAGTATAACTGCGACTCGAAAGCCGATCTGTTGTGTATGCATCTACGCTGTCGTATACTATATCGTAGTTCTACGTTTGTTTTGAAAATGTTTCCTACGTCGCTTAAACGACCAAAGTTGGACACAATAAGAGAATTTATTGCAGAAATGCCTGATTTAAAGTGTGATGGCGCTAAAATTCAATGTGTAGTGTGTAGAATAGATTTAATGTGTTGGTCGAAAAGTGATTGCCTACGGCACGTAAATAGTGCAGGGCATGTTTCAAAAAAAAATTCCACACGAGATTATGACAAATTTAAATTTAATTTATGTGTTTATTGCATGTAATTTACCATTTCATTTACTAAGGAAGAAAGCATACGTCTCGTTTTGGAATGAATATTCGGACTTTAAGTTACCAAGTGAGAGAACATTACAGAGAGTTGTGCCGTCTGCTCGTGAGCATGTCGAGAAAAGGATTAAATCGGAGTTGCAAGATAAAAAACTATGGTGATGTGTGGACGAAACAACAGATCGTAAAAAACATTCTGTGGTTAATGTAGTGGTACGCACAATGAACCGTCACCCTCAATTTTACTAGCTTCCAGACGAATACAACAATGCACTGCCGAAGTAATTTCAATGTTGGTGTTAAATACGTTGGAAAAGTTTGAACTTTCAACAAATCAACTGTTGATGTTTATGAGTGATGGTGCCGCAAACAAGCTTGCTGTAGGTCGATCTCTTAAAAAACATTGTGCTAACTTGTTGCATATTACATGTAAAATTCATACTCTCAGTCTCGTAGCAGATAGTATCAGAAAATGTTATCCCGAGGTAGACGCTCTAATAGCACATACAAAAGCTGTGTTTGTAAAATCCTCAAAACTTATTCTGGAATTTCATAGACTATGCCCCGGTATTCCTGAACCACCACAACCTATTCTTACTCGTTGGGGAACATGGTTAGAGGCTGCATTTTATTATCTTAAATATTTTTAGAATATAAAGAACGTAATTTTAGAGTTCGACCCAAAGGAAGCTGCGGCTGTCAAGGTAAGCCGCTTGAAATTTCGGGATAGTCAAGTTAAAACAGATTTGGAAATTATTCAGAACAATTACGTGGGACTAGCAGATGCGATAGAAAAACTACAAAATTCTTCGGTGTCGTTAGTGGAATCTTTGCAAATAGTGCAACATGTTCACGCACAGCTATGCGCGATAGAAGACGAAAGAAATGTTTGTGTTTTAGAAAGGTTTGAAAGTGTTTTAGATAAAGACTCTGATTTTGGCACATTAAGACAAATTTGTGAAGGTGCGTCAACAGAACCGTTAAGTTATTTGAAAGATTATTTTACTTACGCAAATATAACGTCACTAGATGTAGAACGTTCGTTTTCGGCATACAAAAACACTTTTTCTTCACGCCGCACTCACTTTGCCGAAACAACTTTGGAAACATATCTAATGTTACAAATATTAAATAGTCACTATCCACTTTGTGATTTCACGGAGGACTCTTAAAACGGTAAGTGTTTGAGCACCTATCACATTTAATTTATTTTGTGTAAACTTTTATGCGTCCGCCACTGGCTTTCAGCGCAGTTGCGTTGCTCTAATTATGAATGATCAAAAATCGTAACTCACTGCGTTAATTAGCTTGCATAATTGTAAGTATAAGTTGGAGGTTGTGAATGCAGCATAAGAAGGTAACGACTGACCTGGTTTGAAACATTGCATATTTGGAGAGCGCAGCAAAAGTCTTCAAAAGTCCTCCTGCAGAACTTCATTTGTACATATGGAAAGACTTTTTTAAATTGAATTGGATACAGTAAAGAAAAAACACTTCACATGAAAAACATCAAAATCATTATACAGTGAGCTCCTAAAATATCTCCTCCATACTAACTTTTGAATAACAGAAGCTAGCGTTTTCGGAAAAAAATAGGTCGATTTCTGTTTTCTGTGAACTAACTTTTGGCGTTACCGGCAGTTCAATTACATTTCCGGTTTCACCTCTCAAAATTCTTTGTAGTGTTGAATGATTGGAGAAAACAGAACTTGAATGAAATTATTTAAGAGGAGTTTATGTTTAAATTGGACGTTAGGATTAAAATTCAATTTTACTCATTTTTTGGCATGTAAATTACTGCCTAAGTTCAACAATGTACTGCTAGTGTTTCTTTTTAACAGTATCTTTTGAAAGTAAAATATTAAGTAAACTATAAAATAAACTTGCTGAAGGCAGCTTGTTTACATTTCTAACAAGATACTAGATAATTATGGATATAGTTGTCTATATATATAAATTTATAATAAATATCAATGTAAATTTATTTAGTAAAACTTACCGTTAAAAGCATAATTTTGCTCTGTGTAAAGTGCTGTTAGTGCAATCTAATCGTTAATAATTTCGAAGGGTACACTATTGTGACAAAAAAATCGCACAACATATGTAAGGTTTTTCCGATCGAAACACCTTTCAGCAACCCCTGACAAGCTAATATTGTATTAGCTTGTCAGGGGTTGCAACTTGTAAACCGAATCAAATAATCCCCCAATACCTACTGCTGCTCTTTTTAAATTCTAATGGCCAGTTACTCCGACACGAATTAAAATTTAATCTTGAGTTAAGTTAAAATGAGAGGTGGAATGTGATAATTGCAGTTAATTAAGTAGAAAGACTGTCACATTCTAGCTGTCGTTTGAACTTAACTCAAGATTAAATTTTAAATCGTGTCCGTGCAACTGGCCATAAGATAATTGCATAAAATGTTGAACTAGCATTAGTATTGCTACACTCAATAAAACCAGATAGTAACTTCAACTTTAACAAATTTTATTGCAGCTTTGTTACCTTTTCATATCTGGAAGGTGCCTTTTAATACATCTTGTTATACTTCTTATTAAAAAATCTGGCCGTCCCTAGATAATGAAAGGTATAATAAATCATATTAAAAGTTATTTCTCATACCTGATATTATCTACGTCTTTGGGTGTGATTTATAAATCTTGGGTAGGGAGTACGTCTTCGAAATAGATGGGTTTTTTTCGATCAAGTTGAATAATAAAATGTTGTCAATTACCTTCATTTCCCCAATATGGTTTTTCCATTTTTGTAGCTAAGGCGTAGCGCAGACGACAGACAACCGGTGTACGACAATTTTATCGCTCACAATGTACACCACGGTTTAGAATGCGTGTGAACACATGAGCGACAATAATGTGGGACCGACAAAATAGATCGTTGGTCATCTATGCTACGCCTAAGTTACTTCCCAGACTCATAAATAGAATTTGTTAAAAAGGTGGTACCGGCAGTGACGCACCGCATAAAAGTAGGTACGTAATATACAATATTAGTGAAAAATAATATTGTTACCTTTTCCTGTCGTCTTGATGTCCACTATGGCAGTTGGCAACCGCCCTGGTAAGCTGCGTAGAATTGCAATATCAGCAACGCTTCCATTGTCGATTCATTCAGCCGTCGACGGTGTTGTGAATACGTTGTGATATACTTCGAAAATGATCGTTCAACATCCAGTGAAGTAAGATTTGTAAATGTCCGATATTCCTTTTCCTCATCTGGGCATTCTTGATTTTCAGTTATAGTCCGAACCTTTTGTAAATCGGGATTTTTCGTTAAAATTGCACCAAATTTTTGAGCAACATCGACTCCTATAGTGTTCGTCAAGTTTTTTAGAGCGGCTTGTAAATTGATTATGCAATTTAATGCGTCTCGTGCAGATAAGTGACTGTTTTCTAATTGCTCAATAGCTTGTGCAACTTCAGAATAGTTCATGGAAATTTCATCTATTTGTTGTTGAACGTCCGAATTGGAAAAATGTTGCTGACTATCTCGAACTGCTGCAGAATCATCTGAATCAAGCTTCAAGATAACATTTTTCACTTGTGAAAAATATTGCTGATACTAAGATATTGCCTGGAGCCATGTTCCCCATCGCATTATTACAGGCTGAGGTGGTGGTGGTAATTTCGGACACAATTGTTTGAATATACGGATGCGTTTGGGAGATTTGATGAACACTTTTTTGGTAGATGCTATTAACTTATCCACCATCGGATACTTCTTTCGAATGGTTTCTGCTACGAGGTGACGTGCGTGTATGAGGCATGTTATGTGAAGAAGAGCCGGAAAGTATATTTTCAACATCCTACCAACTCTCAACACATGAATGACGCTGTGGTTCTGAGCATCAGTTGTTTCATCCACACATAGGCAGATTTTCTTATTTCTCAACTCGTCTTTTATACATTTCTTTACTGTACCTTGCACACATGTCAAGTTGTATCGTAATTGTATAGATGTTGGCAACTTCCATGAGGGAACGTACTTAGCCCAAAAAAGACGAAAGTGTTCATTAGATACTAGATGTTGTGGGATGTTGCACATACTTAACATAAAAATAAAATCATATAAAAATTGCCAGAATGGAATACTGTTTCTTAAATTCAATACATGACGTTTACTTTTGCAATGTTTTCTACATTCAAACCTATCGCGACTTAGCAATCGGCTATTGCATATTGTGCAATAAATATGGGGACTTCTATATTCTAATCCAGGGAAATGCCGGAGATATTTATTCACATTCAAAGGGAACGTTACACCCTTTGGGCGTCCCATCTCCGCGTACTTGTTTGGCGTGCAGCGTACTGTCGCTTTGAACTCTCTCGCGGTACTGTCGAGATCGACTACGAGTTGAAAATTACCCATACCCACGCCACTACCGCTAGGCTACTGCCATCCGGTACCACCTTTTTAACAAATTCTACTCATAAATGAACTGAAGCTTTTTTTATAATTCCACATACTGAAAATAGCTGAAGAAGTACTCAAATAATAAAATAGAGGAGCATAAAAGTAACCGGGCTTAGGTATTAGCGTCTACTATGTTTCTGTTTTAGTATCTTATGATTAATCACTACAAAAACAAAAGACGAATAAGGCGAAAATGTTATCGAGTATTTGCCCTTTTACAGTACACCTCGAATAAAATGATTAAATCTTGTGTGATGAAATATTTTTGCACTTTTCCCTCTTTACATTTCTTCCAGAGCATGCAAATGTATCTTGTTCCAATTACGCCGGAGTGCGCAGATAATGAAGAAAGTTCAAGACAGATATCGAGTTGCTTCACTATTACGCGCTAGCATCTCGATTTCTTAAGCAAATAGATGCGCTCTTAAGCAGCGTAGCTATAAATTTTACCAGTCTAACGTCGAGTATTGCTCGTTATGAACGAGTCTGATAATTCGTCTTAAATAAATCGTAGAGACTCCGCTGATTCGAGCAGTTCCAGGCCTAATCGCGTTACTACTGTCTTGGATACCTACCAAGACGTTATTCAACAAGACGTTTAAATTTATTCGCAAAATAATTTACCTTTCGAAGTGCGTTATACATATAAAAGTCTCAAATCTTAACAGTACATACGGATTACTATGATCTTTGAACATATTGAAGAAAATCGATTTTTCCTGTAAAAGCCATCATGCAAAATTTAAATGAGTACTTAGAATTTGCTCATCACCCACAGGTTTTGTGTCAAACTCATTCTGACTGGATACTTACTCCGGCTTAGAATTATATATACTTCCAATTTTGATTCAACTACAAAACAAATAAAACGGTGTCATGACAAGAGCTGCGAAATTTCATCCACACTGCAGTGCAGACGCGTGAACCGTCATAACGTAGTACAGTGCGCATTTTGATACGTGGCGCCTTTAATACGCGGCCGCAATTCGTTGCTCTAGTTATAACGAAATATATACAGGACCCCCTATTAAATCTTTTGTCAAATTCGTCGCTGATAATAAATAAAAGAGTTATGGTTTGCAGGATTTTCTGATAATTAAGATATACAGTGTGCCCCACTAAGAGTGGGGACCGGCGACATCTTGGAAACTACAAAACTATAGTGATGGGAAAAAAAATTCATAACTAAAATATTTTTAAATTCCAAACACCTAGGGGACGCAGTTGCTAGGGTCAACAGTAAATTTGAAATTAGTCGGTAAAAGTTCCAGGATTAACTGTGACGGGCCTCCGAAGCCCAGCGTGGTATTCTAAGCTTCATAACTTCTTTATCTTTAATTTTTTTTTCTTCTAGGCCTTGTCTATGCCTCAACTGGATCTTCCTATTGCTATTTCTAATTGGCGTTTGATCTATATAATTTATAAGAAAATCTATTTCAGATATTTGAATTCTACCGCGGATTTACATTTCTCGGGCCTCGTAGGCCCGGTTTATTTTTGATTGATAATCGTTTAAATTTACATCAAAAACTGTCTTTGTTTAAATAATTTTTTGCTTCTGGCGTCAATGTACTGCATATTGCAATATTATTTGGAATACAATGGGCTAACAATCGGCTGCAACATGTAGGAACAGGCCTGCTTCTGCGCTCAACGGAGTTTGCAAATTTCAACGGCGTATGCAGGTTTCAACACGCAGAAATACATATCATATAAATATGCGAACGCATGCAAAAGACTTCAGTTGCTAAAATTTGCTTGAAGTGTTTGTTTGTGAATGTTCGTTATGGTGGTTTCAAGTTCAAGAAAATCGACCGGGCAACGTGCAACAGTGAGGTATGGAGATCCCAATTACGAGGAAACTCTAATGCGGTGGGCAGAGGAATGTGATGAAGTTTTATCGGAAGATAGTGAAACGTCTGAAATTGAAGAACCTGGTCAAGATTCATTAGAAGCCAGTTCAGACTCTTCAAATTCTGAGTCTGAAGAAGATGTAGCTACAGCGGAGGCCGATAGTGATAGTCCCAATTGTTCGCTTCTCCATCCGGCATCCAGTGGAATAAAGTTCCGCCAAGCTCTACGAAAACTGCAAAACGTAACGTACTGCGTTTAGTACCAGGTGTAAAAATAAAGCAGTGTCCTGTGATACACCTGAAAATGCTTTCAAATGTTTTATTACAAGAATGATTTTAGAAGAACTCGTCAAGTGCACAAACCTTGAAGCTCGAAGAGTAACTAGTCTAGTAGGCGTCGCCAAATCATGTAAAACTAAACCTGCTATGCAATACATACTGACAATTGACAATAACTTTGGGTTTAGCGCCTCCAAAAATCCACAAAATAGCTCTTTTCGTCATTGGGGGAAACTAGTGTAATTTTTATATACGAGAAGTAACATTTAAAAAAAACTTAATGTACCACAAAACTTAAATACGTAGATTATTAAGCTCTTTATGATTTGTCTTTTGGCCTAAACATACGGAATTTTAAGTTTGTATTAGGACAGAGAAACGTAATAAAAGAGGTAAGTGGTAATTTTGAGATGAATTTAATTGAATCGAAAGAAAAAAAAAACAATGTTAGCACTAATAAACCATGATTCACAGGTTCAATAAACAAGTAATCCTTTTCATGTGAAATAAATAAGAAATTAATAAAAACTATAATTCAGTCAACTATTGGCTCCAATAATTCTTTTATTACGACTCTGTTATCTCCAGTATAATAATGCTGCATGTAGCAATCTCGCAGTGTAGCATTCAGCTAAAGCATTCGAGTCGTTTCCAACCAGAAGGTATATAATAAACCTAGAATTAAAAATAAATCATCAAACCTAATACCTATTACACCATTAAATCTTTCACTTATCATTTTAACTCTTTTTATATAATACAGTGCTGTAGTCTGCCTCGAATTCATGGAACTTTTACATCAAATATTTAATGTTTACAACGAGTGCACTGCCTGCAACAAGAGCAGTTGCTCGCATACACGGATTTACGTGGATAAAATTTTGATAAGCCAAATGAAATGCAGTTTAAGTACAGATTCATGTTAAACTTTTACAGCTGTCATGAAATTTTGATAGGTTCTAATGTAAACTTCTATAGCAACGTAGTCACTAAACTTTGTAAATTGGATTGAGGTGCTCAAAATAAGAAATTTAATACACAAACCAATATGCAAACAGACTAAAGTACCTTTTAAACATACGCCAGTTCAATGAGAAACAAACGATGATGAATTTACAAACCAATGATAAAACCTTGGGCGTGAGAGCTTTAATTCTTAGAATTAATTATTTAATTATTATTAGTATATTAATCACACTAGGATGAAAAACATCAAAACTATTTGCAGTGAACGAGGGGCTAAGATACGGTAATCTGTTGTCAACAGTGTTGTTGCATTCGTATCGGGCTCCATTCAATAAAGCGGTATACATAATGAGTTAAAAGGCGTTATTAACGGCCTTAACTAATTGTCAGTTAACAACACATAACAAATTACTAACTGATGAAAAATATTGATAATAATTTTATTTACACGGATTATTTACTTTTACTTGGTATTTACTTACACAGCACGTTCCGTACATCCTTCTGAATCATGAGTGGGCTTCCTTATACCGTTGGCTTCCAGAATGTTCCGCGCTTTCGGTTATAGTCCAATTGTTTCTAGCACACATAACTAGAGTTGGCCACGCGCGCCAACGGGCAACGGCGTTGCTTCGATTAGGCCTTGGGTTCCACTAGAGCTATTGTGTGCAGATGTTTGCTGTCGTAAATACCTTCGCGTAGTTGTTAAATAAAAATAAAATGATGCATGCTCAAACACTTACCATTTTAAGAGTCCTCCGTGAAATCGCAAAGTGAATAATGTCTGTTAAATATCTGCAACATTAGATATGTTTCAACAGTTGTTTCGACAGACCGAGTGCGGCGCGGGAAAAAAATGTGTTTATATGCAGAGAACGAACGTTCTACATCTACTGACGTTATATTTGCGTAATTAAAATATTCTTTGAAACAACTTAACGGTTCTCTGTATTTCGTAAGATCTACGGCGAAGTTAGTGGTGATAAAGACTAGTACAGAGAAGACAAACAGATATGGTAGAGAGATTATGAACATGTGCTAGCAATTTAAGATTGCACAGGTTTGAGTAATGGAAATACATTCTTTGGGGGTTAATATCATTAACTTATATCATTATACAGGATGTTTGGCAAAACAATGTAAAGTTTTGAACAGCCGATATGTGGGGTCTTTAGGAACCATATTAACCACATTTACCTTAATCCAAAGTCTAATGGATTTTAAGATATTTGAACTTTTAGTAAATTTTGATTTTCCGGCAAAAATTCGCCATTAAACATTAATAACTCTTCTTATTTTTGTGGGATCACGCTAAAAGTTTAAAAAAAGTTTAATCCATCTTCCTTTAGAGCGTCCCAAAGGTGCTAAATCGGATTTAAGTCTGGGCTTCGTGGTGGCTAGTCCATGACCTGGATATTGACCTCTTGTAAGTAATCCAAATTTTGTCTGGCGATGTGTGGTCTCTCATTATTCCACATAAACATGAGATTGTTCCCTAAAAATGGTACAAAAAGCATTACATAAATCCGATTGCATCGCGTAGATTGTAGTCAACCACAGACTTGCGTTAATGCAAGGGGTTTTGGCAACTCCTTGCACGCTGCTGAACGCTAGTATATGGAAGAAAGGTGGAAACGTATCCGTAGTTTATATAAATAAACAATGCTTAAGGGGAAATCGATTTACCTTAACTAAGCAGGTGTTTTCTTATACCTGCTTGAACGAACGTTGAATTTCCACTAATGTAAAATCCTGTCCCAATATCTTTCTGATGTGAAATGTACAGTGTTACCAATCATATGTTTTCTGTGCCTACTGTAATTAATAATTCAAACTAGGGATATGCCCCTATGCTGTTGCGCAATATTGTATGCTGGCTTGAAATCCGTAAAGTTTTGACGTGAAGTTAAATTCTAAAACCCAAAGGATATGAGTGAAATAAAAATTATTCTAGTTTAACTAATTTTAGAAAAAGAAAGATGCTTAAAGGCATAAAATACTCAAACGTAATATACCTTACGGCTGTGACCATAATCTCTATGTTATGTACAAATTGTTTTTAAGCATGCTGTAGTATATTGTCACGTTATAAACTATAGATTTCAACCGAATCCATGGGAGTATCAATTAGATACTCATTCGTCAGTTTAACAAATAAATTACGGACAACACTAGAGTCTTACTGATAATTCATAAGGTACAGAAAAACTAACCTATAATAAGTAACTTTCTATTCCGCAGCCATATTTCCCCATCCTACTCAATATTTTGCTCTTGGCTAACGTTAAATATTCAATCTGCGTAAGCCACTTAAGGATGAATATATGTATAATGTAAAATATTGACAAATTTCAATTTGTAATTTGGAATCGGTTGCATTATCTCATCATGAGACATTAAAGCCGTATTCGAAATTAGACGTGAAGCAAATACTCGACCTGTATAATTTGATTTGTCTCTCTTTACTAAGTTACCGCACAGACAATGCGGTCCGATGTTAATGTGTATCGGGAAAGATTAAAGTCAAAATCTAGATTGTCCTTTGGGTTGTTTAGTATGCGATATATGTAGGGAGACAGAGGATTTAACAGAGACACGGCAAGTCTCCAGATAATTCAATATCTGTACAACTGTCAATGTCTGGAACGCGGGTTGCGTATACGAATAAAGCATCCGATTAATGTTGGTTGGTTCGTATGTAATCGAGAAATATTAAGGGCGTTGAGGTCTGTTCATAAAATAGATGGATCGATTTTAAACACGCAGGTCTAATTAATTGTCACTCCGAAATTTATATGAAGTGGAGACCATGTTTTGCTATCAAATAGTTAACCTGTTGTACCCACTTAAGCAGTTTCAGGATTTGTGTGTAGGTCTCACGAACTAACTCAACAGAAAGACCTTCTCGAAATATGCATGTCTTGGATCAACGACAAATTCTTATAGTGAACACAATATCCACAGCACACTCCGCACCACAGAAATTATTAATTAACTCGGGAAGGTCTTTTCGAAGACATGTTGGTCATCACCATCAAGCCAAGTACCGATTGACGTGTGAAAATAAAATTAAATCTAACGAACCCCTTGCATCCCTTTCTATTCAAGAAAAATGTATCTATATAACATGGCTTGTATATGTATATGTACCTGCTTTTGCCTTTTCGGCTAGAAAATAAGTAAATAAGGAGAGAAGAGGAAAAGTTTGCCATCACGAACCCAGACATATGGTCATACCCTCAGTGAGTAAAATAGAAATTTGAAATTTTATATACACAAGTTAGCTAGTTTAAAGCCAGCTCAAGCAAAATAATTTCAACTGCCGCTATTTCTCTCTTACACCGGAAGTAGCCCTCAACTTCCCTATTTTAAGTAGAACTGCACCATTTTTATGTCAGATTTGGATTCTGTGTTAAATTTTAAAATTCATTTATGCAACGTACCCTATCCCTAGAATTCACTATTAAAGAGATATTGCATCTTTTCGAAAAAGTTTGACAGATGTGGTGCATTACAGGCTTTCAAATAACTTACAATTGTAGTACGCCAAAAAAAACTATTCTACTTGCTGTATGGTAATGTTCATGAAATGATCTTTCCATGGTAACAGATAAATTTGCTAAATTATACAGGGTGTACTGGTAGGGAGAAGACAAAGTCAGAGATATTTAAACTGGGAGATCTCGATTTTTTTAATAGCAACAGCTAATTTTCTAATCAGCATTAGATTCTGCGTAATTGTGGGGTAATCGTGAACTTCTATCCAATTACAGGCCCATTTCCTTAATATCCAATTTTGCTAAACTTTATGAGAAGGTATATGTTAGCATTTATAATAGCAGTCGCTCTTTTATTGCCTCAAATTAAAGACTTCATCTCCGGGAGATCTACAGTTACGAATTTGGCAAGCATGTCCCAAATTATCTGTGATGTCTTACACTTGTCCAATGCTTTTGACATGATCAATTATAAAATGTTTTTGAAACTGAGCTCCTACACAAAACCTTCGGCGATCAGTCTTCTCGAGTCGTATCTGAAACAGAGAGAATGTTATGTTACTCATAACGGATATTCCTCTCATGACTTTCGCCTCACCTTTGGCGTTCCCCAGGGATCAAATCTGGGACCGTTACTGTTTGTTATTGACATTAATGACATGCTTCAGAAAATCGACCTTCCCAACCTTGCCTATACAGATGGTATTGAAATCTGCACTGAAATATCTTCAGTTGACGACATGAGGGAACTGCAAAGCTGCAGCTAAATATTGAAAAATGCTGTGTACTTACCTACTCACGTTCTTGTTCACCTTACTTACTGCTCTACCAAATTTGAGGTACCAATTTGTCACGCAACCTTGAATTTAGGGATTTTGGTGTACATTTCGATACCACTCTCACATTTCAATCTCACCTTAACAATATCTGTTCTGAAGCCATGAAATCACTGGGTTTTGTTATGCGTATCTCAAAGTACTTTGATAATTCTTCCTTATTAAAGTCGTTATACTTTGCCTTTGTACTGAATAAACTGAAATATGCCGCTTTAATTTGGTGTCCCTTATATATTTGTGACTTTCTAAATCTAGATCGTATCCAACGCAAATTCCTAAAATTCCTGTCATTTAAGATTGATGGAAATTACCCTGAGAGAGGCACTCCATAGGATGGACTATTGGAAAGGCATGACATGCTGGCTTTGACATCTGTGAGAAATTTCTACAGAAATTGCTATGTGCCACGTTTGAATTCTTCCATTCGCGAGGACTACCAACATGAGACAATAATAGGCGATACAATTTAAGTAAATTTTATTTTATACATTTTATACATCTATTCTACATTACTATTATCCTGTTATTGGGCATTCATGCCTGTTGGGCAATGAACGTATATTATTATTGCTATTATTATTTGAAATTTGTTTCTCTAAATTACTCAGAGAGGTAATTATCTTCCACCCATACACTAAGTGGACACGTTGTATATCTTCGTAACAAACTTGGTGTCCTCTATAGAAATAGTTATGAGGTGCTCCATATTGCAATTTATTTACTCACGTTTGAAAGTGTATCTTTTTGACAGATGAATTACATTTAGTTCCATTTTATTACAAGGCGAAGCAGTGCTGGTGATCCTTTCCCTCCTATTTCCACAAATCGGTTCTTCTTCTTTGTCTTACGCATGCAGAGAAGGAGTATTTATTATGAAAAGTGAGTACAGTAAACAACTTTTAGTGCGAGCAACGAAATTCACTAACGGAAAGTTCAATAATATTTTTTCATATCAAAATTATGTTATGGCATCGTATATGGACAAACATACTGCTATTCACATGCAGTGATTAAATCAGCATCGTTTTCATGGTAACCATTCTAATTTACCGTACCTGATATTACCGTACCAAGAAATTTGGACATCGTCACCATGGAAACGCATTGTTACTTGATTTAATTCATATAGTAAAATGAGGATCTGAATTAAAAAAACAAAAGGAAATAGAATTAATAAGTTTCGACAAGAGTTATTTTCAAAACGCCTCAATCAAATAATAAAGTTTCGAATTAATATGAAACTATTTCAACGAAAAACTCAAAAACTTCAATAAGTAGATCTATTTTAACCTTTTAACAGCAAAATTATTATCCACGGAACAAGATTTGAAGAAAAAAATATTTGGTTTTGAATCGGGTGCTGCTTCGAGCCCAGAATATCAGAAACGGGCACCGAGGTACTTCAATTCTTTGAAGAACGTCAATGTGCAGGTACCAAAATTTACTATTTGGCCAAATAAACGAGAAAATTCAATTAGATAATTTTTTAAAATTTAAAATCCTCAAATAAATACAGTAAATTTTTTATGTAGCTGTCGATTAGGGATTGCTCATTGTTATGTTCTTCATCCTACTGCTCCCACATCGATCTTCTTAGATTGTTCACTACAGTCTTCAATTATCCATATGCAGCACAAACAACAGTGGACTAAGAACTCCCCATTGCCTCAACCCTTGTGATGGGAACTTTTCCGATGCCTGCCGATCCGTTCTCACTATGATAGTACTAGCTGTGGTGTTTAAGGTATTCCATATAGATCTTTGTTGTATTTTAGGAATTTTCCATCATATATTTTAAAGAAATATATATTTTTTTAAATTCTTAGTGAAATACTGTATCTCTTGAACACTAAAATTTGTTTAATTTTCTATTCGTTTCAATTAGCAAAAGAAAATAAGTAGATCCCACGCATCAAGTAATTTATAAGAACGTAAACCCTGAGTTATAATTCCTTTTTATTTAAAGCCTCATTGCATTATATTCCAACTAAGCTAAGAATTATGGCAAGAAAACTAATTATTGTATCACAACAGCAAAGCATGATATGTCAGCCATCTTTTTTACTTCAATATTACATATGCATAAGTCTTAAATGCTAATGAAATTGTCGTATTACACCATTGCGTTCTGTGCTGCAGCATCCGTACAACTCTAGTTGGCTTATCGCTCCCAAGCTGTTAATACCAACATTGTGACTGAGACTGCGAAAGTGGTATATCCACACCACCAACATTCCCTCATCTATACGAGCTAATAGCCAAAAGCTTTGATATTATACTTATCTCTCAACACAAATGCATTACTATTCAAGAACAAATCCACAATATCATACTAGCGGCACTAGGATTTCGCAGTCTGAAAGACACTTGCAGGCGCGGATACGGCTACCGGCAAACTTGTACGAAAACACATACGGAAATATCGTATTCAGCTGAGGTTTTGTGATGCGATACTGTTTGCGGTCGAAATGGCTGAACAAGCAGTGGAAAGTTAAAATATGTTTTCAGTACAGTGATTATTCAACTTTAGTTCCACTATGGGGATATAAATGGATAGGGACATAAAATGTGAAAAAGGTAACGGGTAGATTAATTACTTATTTAGTGAATAATTTTCTTCAGACTCTGCCATAGGTCTGTACTGTCTACGCCAAGTTTGCTAATTTTAAGTTACTACAAACATTCACTGAAGCAAAATTATTAAAAGTAATAAGAAACAAAATTTACATATTTTAAATTTTCATATCTTTTGATGACATTAACGTGTAAATTATATAAATTTGTTGCCGCGTAACATTTTTCTCTAAGCAGACACCGATGTCTGAAGTTTCGAATTTAACCCCATAGTTGCCATAAACGTATTTTGTAGACACAATTATTCAGACACGGCACAGATTCGCGAGCAAGTGCTGAGCAGACGGTAACACACAAATAAATAATTGTTGGAAAGTTTTTTATGCGACCCTTGTGCTATGTTTACATAAAGCTGTATTAATAATTTATTGTGAAATATGCAAAACTTTAACCAAAGAACAAGAAAATCGGCGGAAATAGCATTATCTTCTGCGCCGCCAGTTATAGGTTAGAATATCTATGAATAAATTTCTATAAAAACCAATGGTTCAATTTTTATGTTGTAGAGAATAGTAATTCAACATCTGATAAGGATTTCAGTTCTAGTGATTCCATAAATGATCTACCTTTTATTCCTTCAAGTAGCAAATCAGAAGCGAATTTATTAATAACAGAAATGCCTGAAGAATGCAGTAATATGCGTTATGACAATAATCTGCTATGCGATAGCAATGAACCTATGCATGTTGAAGAGGGTGTCAATTCTAAAGATTAAAATGCAACCAGGTGTTTTCAAAATAACAATAGATAAATGTTTGATGTTATCTAGTCAGCTCTTCTTAGTCGACAGCAAAAATTTCATTTTACTGCAACATCAGGAGTAAATAAAGCAGTTCTTGTGCAGCTTCAGAATAAAAGACCTTATGATTTTTATTGTGCTGTTGTAGATAATAAAATCATTGATCATGTAGTACAGCAAACAAATTTGTACGTCACACAATGTCTAACTAATGAAAAGGATATTTCCAAAAGTTCTAGATGGCATAAATTGGAACTGACTGACAAAGCTGAAATAAAACGTTTTTTAGGTTTGATTGGGTATATGGGCTTAGTAAGAATGCTTTAGATTGAAAATTACTGGTCTGCAAATGTCCTCTCGAAGTGAAATAACACGGAAAACTATGAGAGGCAATCGTTTTCAATTGCTTTCACAAACATTACACTTTGCTGATAATGAAATGTGCCAACCAAATGACAAAAATTTTCAACAGTTATACACTCCACAACAGGTTTTTTGTATTGAGAGAGTATGGTACCTTTTCAAGGACGTCTTATAATAAAGCAGTATCTTCCCCAAAAAACATAAATATGGCATTAAGATTTTCAAGTTGTGTTGTACAACAGGATACACGGAGAATTTATCTATGTATAGTGGAAGGAGTGAAAATAGACAATTTTCGGTTGCCACAGATGTTGTCTTGATACTGGCGGATTCATTACTTGTCAGAGGACGAACTCTTGTGACAGATAATTTCTACACAAGTTTAGAATTGGCCAACATTTTACTTCAACGAAGAACGCATTTAATAGGTACTTTACGTAAAAATCGACGTGGTAATCCAAAAGATGTGACAAGAAAGAAGCTAAAAAAGGGAGAAAGAATGTCAAGCGAAAATGAACAAGGTATTACAGTGACAAAATGATAAGAGAGTGATAAGAGAGATGTTATTACATTATCAACTTGTCATGTAGGTGAAGTTTCTAATATCATTAGACGTACAGGACCTATTCTGAAACCAAAAGCGATCGCTGATTACAATTTTGGAAAAGCTTCAGTAGACCTTTCTGATCAATTAGCAAGCTACGGTGCAGCTCTGAGAAGGAGTCTCAAATGGTATCGAAAGATTGCCATTGACATCCTTCTTGGAACTGCAGTTGTAAACGCTCGTTTTCTGTGTAGTTTGGTTACATCAAAGAATATAAAGACTAATCAATTTTGTGAACAAATTACTTTTGAATTGTTAAAATGTTCAAATGAACATGAGAGTGACGGAAACAATGGAATCGAAAATTCACCACAACCTACAGTGCGAAACAGATATTTGGCACGCCACAGACTAATAAAAACACCGGGAAGCAGCGGAGTTGGTAGAAAGGGTGAAATTCCAAAATCGAAAATAAGTTCCAAAATCGAAAACAACGACATATTGTACTGATTGTTTGGCAGAACTACACTTTTGTTTGAAATGCCTCAACCTAAAGCATTATTCCTAGAATTTTTTTTTTATTTATTATTTATTATTTATTCTTAATTGTTGAATATAATTTTCATTATATATCAGATTTGTGGTGTTTGATTTTTTTTGAATAAAACGTTGATAAATGTAGCCTACATTTTTCACCAAATACCAACGAAACTGCCTTAAAAATCAAAAAGTTCGGCAGTGTGATGCCATAGCAGACGCTGCATTACTTCATTTTCGATGTATTAGCAGACACATCTGAATTAGAAGACGTTTCGTTTAAACTGTTACAGCGGACACCCGTGTCTACACTTTACATATCGGAACATGTATATAAGTAGACACCGGTGTCTGCCGTGGCGGTCAACCTATTAAAGAAAGACCTCCTGCGATCAGCAAAGCAACAGGCGCTCTTTGTAAAATGTCTAGAGGTCAAATCAAATATTGATGTATGAAATTTTGTTTATTTATAAGTTGAAAACAAATGAATATCGGATATAAGAACATATGGGTTTTTTTTACATTATTTTCACGTGTACAATGCACTCCTGGTGTTTCGTCTGTTCTTCCCGACTCAGCTTGTAGATAGATTAAAAAACAGTAGGCTTAAACGAAATTATAGCAGCTGTATTTCAAAGGTAAAATGTACCTTCTGGACGTTTCATGTATTTCACAGGAATAGGTTTTGAAAATTATTTAATTAAAAAAATTGAATTAGTTGCACAAACTGTTCTTTATGATCGTTTACTACGCTTTCGTAAATTAGCAAGCCATTTGTCCTAGCTTTAGAGTTTTCATTGTTTGCAAGGCAACTAACTAATCTGGTAGAAATCGGATTAAGCAGATCAAGCATAGCTTTTCATTCTAATTTATAGCACCTTTTAATATCTTCGTCCGATTCTAGTTACGCTTTCTTGCACACCCGTTCGTGCATAACTGCGTCCACGTACATACATACACAGGTATTCGTCGAATAGTTGAATAGCACTGTGTAGGCTGCCCAGGGTTCTTATCCTTATCTAATACACCTCTACAACTTGTCGAACGGCAGTAATTTAATATCCAGTGCAGACATACGCTGAGATCATGATTAACGAATCCGAAGGCGTGCAGCTTCTGCACGTTCGTGAGACCCTATAATCAATTAGCGAACTGGCAAATTCCATTAATGGCTCGTATGCTGTTTGCTTTTCTATTCTTTCCAGCCATCCTACCCCTCAATTGCCGACCTTTCTATCAACCGTCGTTAAGTCGGTTTTAGATGTTACTTGCGAATTGTCCCGCCGCGCCGAATTTAATTAATCCGGATAAAGATGAGGTAAAGGATTTATTACGCCATGGCCATATTTTTTGAAGAGAACGAAATAAACTAGTAGTAAAGCACTAGCTACTTATACAATAAAAGTAGGTGCTTTCGGTGCTAGTATGATAGCTAAAGCTGGCCACGAGCGGTACCGCGCAGTAGCGTAGAGTCGACCAGGCCACGCGTTCCACTAGAGTTACTCTGCTAATAGAGATGTTTGCTGCCGCAAATAATTTCGCTCATCTTTTAAATAAAAATTAAATAACACGTGCTCAAGCACTTACCATTTTAAGAGTCCTCCGTGAAATCACAAAGTGAATAATGTCTGTTAAATATCTGCAACATTAGATATGTTTCAACTGTTGTTTCGGCCAAACTAGTACGGCATGAGGAAAAAATGCGTTTATATGCAGAAAACGAACGTTCTACATCTAGTCACGTAATATTTGCGTACGCAAAATAATCTTTCAAATAACTTAACGATTCTGTTGACGCACCTTCACAAATGTGTCTTAATCTGCCAAAATCAGAATTTTTCTCAAAAACACTTTCAAATTTTTCTAGAACAGAAACATTTTTTGCGTCTTCAATCGCGCATAGCTATGCGTGAACATGTTGCACTATTTGTAGAGATTCTTCTAACGGCACCGCAGGATTTTGTAATTTTTCTATTGCATCTGCTAGCCCGAAGTAATTGTCGTGAATGATTTTTAAATCCATTTTAACCTGACTATCTTGAAATTTCGACTGGCTTTTCTGGATAGCGGCAGCTTCCTTTGTATCGAATTGTAAAACCACGTTCTTAATAATATCAAAATATTTATGATAATAAAACGCGGCCTGTAACCATGTTCCCCAACGAGTTAGAATAGGTTCTGGTGGCTCTGGTATACGAGGGCACAGTCTGTGAAATTCGCGAATACGTTTCGGTGATTTGACAAATACTGCTTTGGTATGCGCTATTAAAGCGTCTACCTCAGGATAACATTTTCTTATACTATCCGCCACAAGATTGAGAGCATGAATTTTACACGTAATGTGTAACAAATTAGCAGAATGCTTTTTAAGAGACCGGCCTTCAGAAAGCATGTTTGCAGCACCATCACTCACTAACATCAAGAGTTGGTTTGTTGAAAGTTCAAACTTGTCCAATGTTTTTAACACTAACTTTGAAATTACTTCGGCAGTATACTGTTGTATTCGTTTGGAGACTAATAGAATTGAAGGTGCCGATTGATGAGGTTCCAATTTGCGTTCCATTACATTAAGAACAGAATGTTTCTTCCGATCTGTTGTTTCGTCGACACATAACCACAATTTTTGATCTTTCAACTCCGATTTTTTTTTTTGTTCAATATGTTCGCGCGCAGATGGCATAATTCTTCGTAACGATGTTCGACTTGGTAATTTGCACTCCGAATAGTTATTCCAAAAGCAGATAAATGGTTCCTTGTCTAGTAAATTAGACGGTATATTACATGCAATAAACGTAACGCGTAAATTAAATATAAATTTTCCATTGTCTCGTGCGCAATTTCTTTTTGAGACATGCTTTTCACTATTTACGTGTCGTAGACAATGTTGTCTGGACCAACACATTAACGGGATTTTACAGATTACACATTTAATTTTAGCACCTTCATATATTAAGTCTGGAATTTCTGCAATAAATTTTCGAAGTTTGTCCGACCGCGGTCGTTTTGCTGACGAATTCATAATTTTTCTAGGACAGATAAACAATTGCGGAAATGACCGGCAGCGAAAATGTCCGTACTGCTCCGCAGACGAAGTAATGCTACCGTTCCTCTCGGTCCGAACTGATTCTACGCCGATGCGCGATACCGCTCGTGGCCAGCGTTAATGATAGATTTCTTCCAACACCCTTAGAAAACCGTAAATTTACCATTCAGTACCTGCACAATATGCTAACTCCAGCTCTTTTTTTATATTGCGCATGTACTGGACAGTAAATTTGGATGGAACAATCCTAATAACACACAAAACGGTGTTATTGTTTGTATACGTCCAGAAAAGAAAACCTTATGGGAACAAACAATTCTACAAAACCTTTCCAAATAATGCATGTTTTCTGAAAATTCCCTTTGTAGAATAATGAAATTAGCATTGAGGTGTACAGTGTGGGATTAAAGTATGGAATATTAAACAAGCGAACTCAACCGGTTATATATTTTTTTAATACTTAACATGTGCGATTCATATTCGGACTTTCATTTGTTTTTTTATGACGTCGTTTTAGTAGTGGAATCCGATGGTGACTTTTCTTTCCCTTATGATCATGCAAATAAATCATAAGATTGCATAACAACAATTCTGAAAAAAGTCACGTTGAATATTTAATGTTGATATTATGGTACTTAATAGGAAATAATTCTAAATTATCATATTAGGATACTACAACATAAAATTAGAATAAATGTTAGTATTATCCAAGATAACAAATAATTCAGACCAAGAACGGAAAGTACCTTATTTGTTGAAGTACCTTTCATTTTTATCTTACAACCTTTGTAGCGTACTGAATAATCAAGATACGTACCATAATATTATTATTGTATATCTGTGTGTAGAATTAGAGCGAGTCTACTCTGAGCTACCCCTATCACGGTGGTCCGTAACAGCATTAAATGTTCAGCTAGATCTTTCTCAAAATTTTTGTGGTGCAACCTTATAATTTGTTCACATAAAGGGAAGAAAAATCACTATCGGTTTCCACTATTAAAAATGTATATCACTCAAATTTTTTGTGATGACGTCTTAATTAAAAAATCAAATAAAAGCCGGAAAGTGAATCCTACATATTAATGTACATTTTTTAAAAATATAATCAACGTGTTTCAGCGTTCTTAAAAAACCGGTTGAGCGCTTTCCTTTTTAATATTTCATACTTTAATCCCACACTGTATTTTAGTAAGGATACGAAAACAATGCATGGTTTTGAGCCGACACAGAGAAAAATTACCTGCCGCAAATTCAGTTGAAAAGCTGCCTTACTCTACATTTTTCCGTAAACGACATGTTTGTTATCAAGTTTAATGTGTGTAACAAGGTTAGTCGTTCAGGTGGGTTTTAGGTTCTACTTCTTCCTAGAATTAATTTATTTTCCCTAGATGCGCTGTAAAACGTTTTCTTTTTTCGTTTAAGCTTTTAATAGCTTATGCTACTCAAGCGTAATTATAATTAATCTACTTTCTGTAGAGGCTAAAACTAGAGTTTTATGTTTTACTATTTACATTTACCATAATATTTTTAAAATGCTCTTTCCTGTGCTGCAGTTCAACTCGTTGTAGCTGCTTCTAGTACGCTTTATAGTAGAAGTTTTTTAGAAGTATAATATTCTTACATATTTAAATCAAATGTCAATTATTTTCCTTTTAAAATGCATTTGATAGTACAATATTTCGTTGCAGGGCAGGTTAATTTTGTTTCGAGATTACGGAAAGGAAATTTCTAAATGTAGGTGTACATAATTATAAATAAGAACAGACATCCTCCTGAATAATTATCTGTTAATGTTTAACAGCTAACGTTTGTCTACAAACAAAATTATATGAACATTAGAGTAATTAGAATGCATGGAACATCTTTCGCGGTAATTAATTGCGGTTGTAATAACTTTAAAAGCCGACCTAGAACGTTCTAGCTAAAAGTTCAACTTACCTAGCATATTTACCGTTCCTCTTCGTAATACTACTCACAAAGAAAGACGCAGGCACCTTTGTATATACGTGTACAATAAATCCTCCGCAAATACATCTGAGATTTCTCAACATTCTTCCAATGCGATTGTTCCATTTGTGGATATGTTCCCATTAAAATTGTGTCTGTCTTTAAAAAAACAGTAAATCATTCCATATATAGAAACAACAAAAAAGGTATTTTTAATTGATCATCCAGTGAAACTGGAAAAGCAATTTCAAGTTTAATTTGGATTCTCATGCAAACAAGCTCCGTGATGCAATGTAAAGCATGCATTGCGTTTGCAAAACCTATGTAAAATTTTATGTGGCGAATCGATTTTCTAGTCTGTCGCTGTATTCAAGCAAAATAGATTGACCATTCTTGTTGAACTTGACAATCTGAATTACTTATTATTGTTTTTTTCAAATGAAAAATATAATCGAAAAAATTTAACCAATCTGTGTGATCGCAGAAACATTGACCTACGAGGTAGGCGCCATAAATTCTCGTCCTGATATAGAAGAAATAGACTTGGTAAAATATAACAATTTTTATTTTTCAATATAATCTCCCCTAACTTCAATACATTTATTATATATACATTTATTAATAAATCTATACCCTTGTAAAAATAATGTGATGCTTTTCGTCAAAATGTATTACAGCTGCTTGCAACTCACCATCGTCCTTAAAACGACGTCCCTTAAAGTCTTTCTTTCAAATGAGAAAGTAAATAATAATTACTTGGAGCCATGTCCAGACTATACGGTGAATGTTCCTATTCTTAAAAACCCCATTCGGATGGCAGGTTGTGAAATGGCGGCAGTATGGACGGGTGCATTATCGTGCAATAATCGAACACCTTTTGTCAAATTTCCTCGACGTTTTTCACGAATATTGTCCCTCAATTTATGCAGCAGAGACGCATAATATGTGCTGTTGACAGCGAATACCATTTCTTCAATAATTGAAATGTTTTGAGGCGTTACTAGGTCAATTGGCCGACGGAGGCGGTCATTATCTTCAAGGGATTCTTGCCCCAAACGAAAACATTTTTTTACTGTGGAATATGAAGGAAATAAATCACCATAAATGCCGTGTAAACGTTGTTTAATGTGAATAGGCATATGCCCTTCTTTTAAATTCAATGACCACGTTGTCTGACTGGCTACTAAAAACTACTACTCTTCGAGCCGTAATATGTATAATAATATATATATGGTAAGGGTTTTAGTGAACTGTTTCAGTATAGAGTTTGAATACGCTCGAACCTGCATAATCCTGTCGCCCTGAGAATTTATGGCGCCTACCTCGTAAGGTGGTTTATATCTGCTGCAATTATACCTAAATGCCTAGCTGGTTATTTTTAAATAGCAATTTATTGTATTTGCATCTTCCCAGTTTTCAGTTTTAAAGATAGAGATGGAAATAAGCTATACCTTTAATGCTGTATTAATGCGTTTCCATTAATTTTTCGCAGCAATAATTAAGCACGTTAAATGTCAAAACGTAGCTCACTTCTTTCATTAGCACCTATTCGTTTATTATTCCGCCAAGGAAAATGAATAATAGTTATGGCTTTACGAGAGGCCAATCAACAGCAAGTAAATTACCGAAACGTTCCTTTTTCTTGTGTCAGGCAGTGCTTTAGCGTAAACAAGTGGCAGTAATTATTTCGAACACGTGCACCGGGGATCTCCCAGGATCATATTTATTATGAAGGAAGGAGTTCCTCTTAGCTTCATTATTTTCCTTACGTTTTGATAAGTTTACTTTACCTCCTTCGCGAAAGATCTTGGCGTAACAATAAAGTCGGACATAAGTTTTAAAATATTCTTCAAGGTGGAAAATATTCAAATATATGTTATTAATCGTTGGAATTTCACTAGATGGAGAATAATTGAAATTGTTAATTAAAGAATTAAAATCTGGTGCAATTACTTCATAGGTTTTTGTTTTCATTCTACCGTTTCGTAGTTCGTCACTTTTCATTAAAGCACTCCATTAGCTTGCGAATCGGCAAATAGGATAGGATGATAGGAAGTCGGACGTCTCCCTATATACGCAAAAGAATATTCAATCTTTAAAAACTTCAAGCTATCGTAAACTTTAATATTGCGATTATTGCCTTTATATATGGCATATCAAATTTTATGTGGCGAAATACGTTCCTATAATAATCTATTTGCAGCAGTAAAAGTTAGCTTAAAAGCAATAATATTCGATTATATTAGATTAGATTAGTATTCGAGGTATAAATACAACGAAAGTTATTTACTTCAAATTGACAATAAATTGACTAAACAAGTACAAAACGTAAAGTTCTTTTGTCTTTTTATAGAAAATAGCCTAAATGGGGAAACACACGTCAAGTACTTGGAAACGAAGCTACCGTCTATATGTTTTTCTCTTCACCGTTTAAAAAATCTTGTTGGATGAGGTATTGTAATTTCCTACTATCGCTCACATTTTGTATCTAGACTTATGTACGGATAATATATTTTGGGGAGCTTCGCCTTATAGTACAAGAATATTCATACTTCAAAGGATGGCAGGAATAAACTTAGTAGGAGCTAGTAGGTGTACTCCTGCAGAGAATTATTTAAATGTCTAGGTATTTTAACTCCTATATACTTATACATTTTGAAAATACTTGTCTTTCTTAAAAGTAATATAAGTACTTTTAGAACGCACAGCTCATTCCATAATTACAGCACAAGATATAAAGACAACTTTAGTATTCCCCAACGTCACTTAACAACTTATGAAAGATCACCACGATATATGGGCATAAAGATGCACAATACTTTACCTAATGATATTAAGGTTATAAATAATCTTTCAGTGTTCAAGAATAGACTCAAGGCTTTCTTGTTAGATAATGTGTTTTACACTCTGGAAGAATATTTTAATAACTCTTAGCTGTAATGTTGTTTTTTGTGTAATAGTATTTCTTTTTCTTTGTATTGCACTTAAATAATGACCGATTGTATTGCTTTGTTTTGTCCTTTTTTTTGCTTTTGTATTATTATTATTGCTTTTTTTTACTAGTCTTATGCCGAATTGATCAAGTAGATAATAAACATCTATTTATTTATTAGATCAATTACGTTAGCTTTGTCTTCTTCACCGACCTAGCAGCTTTATGAGCGATCGCTCTACGTAGGTTTCGGGTTTTGGATATTCCACGTTCATTTCTGAAAGCCGTATTCCTGTCAGTGCTGTACAATCGCACAGTACATGAACGGCAGTCTCTTCTTCCGCCTGGCATGCTGTTTCCTCTGTCAGGCCTCGGTTGCTCGTGTGTTTCTTAAGCATACAGCGTCCTGCTGGCAGGCCTACTATTGTTCTAACGGACTTTCTGTCCCTGATTAGTAGGTCCGCTGTAAATTTAGGCCTGTGTCCAATCAGAAATTGCTTTACCTGTCTCTGACATGGAATACTCTTCCACCAGTCTTGAGATTTCTTATCTTTCCATTGTTTAGAAGTTGCTTCAACTACAGTATACGCCTGCAGAGTGTTTTGGGTTTTTGTTAGAGGTTGATGAACCTACTTGGGCTAATTCGCCTGACTTGACATTCCCTCAATGACCTTAGTGTCTTGGTACCCAGATCAGGATCACCTTAGTTCGACTACCCAGCCTGTTGAGCACATTCGTGCAGTCCCACATCAGTTTCAACTTCGCCTGCGTGCAGTCCGGTGCTTTTATTACTGCTTGATTGTCTGAATAGATGGCAATAGATCGATAATTGACTTCTTGCTTATCAAATTCTTCAATACACCCCAGCACTGCTGTTACTTCGACTTGAAATGCTGTGGCGCTTTGAATTAGGCTTAGTGACTTGGTTTAATCCCGCAAATTCCAGCTCTGACTCCAGTTTCTGTCTTTGAGCTATGTGTGGTATTACCGTTTTATAGTTCTTGTCGAAGCTGTATGTGGTACTAATAGCGTCGTTAGAACCGCTTGCTATTGGCGCTGCCTTGAGTTCCTTTAACAGTTTCTGGTAGTCTGCACCATGCAATCTAATTATGGGAGGTTGGCCATTCATTAGTCTGTAACTTGTTAGCCTAGCCTCTCCTTGAATATGTACATGTAGTGGTTCTAAGTTAAGGATGACCTCCATAGCAGCTGTTGGCATGGTTTTCATGGTCCCCGTGGCGCATAGACATTCTAGCCTTTGTTTGCCTCTTAGCCGCCTTATTGTCTTCACTTGCAATGTCTTTGTCCACCATACCACCGAGCCATATGTTATTAATGGTCTTATGACCCTGACGTATAACCACAGCATCATTTTTGGGCTTAATAGTAGTTTTGTTGATGATTTTATTGATATGGAGATTCCATGTAAGTCTTTGATCGAATCCTGCAGCGAGGTATTTCGTTTCTTTGACAAATGAAATCTCCACTTATTCTAGTATAATTGGCGTTAAGCGTCGGATCATGCGTTTCTTTGTAAATACAATATACTCAAATAAATGTAATTAATCGTTGTAATGTCACTAGATGGAGAATAAGTAAAATTATTATTTCAGGAATTAAAATCTAGTGCAATTATTTCACATTTTACCGTTTCATAGTTCGCCATTTTTCATCAAAGCAGTCCATTAGCGCGCGAATCGGAAAATAGAAAACTGATGATAGGAAGTCGGACGTCTTCCTATATACGCAAAAGAATATTCAATCTTTAAAAACTTCAAGCTATCGTAAACTTTAATATTACGATTATTGCCTTTACATATGGCATATAAAATTTTATGTGGCGAAATACGTTCCCATAATAATCTATTTGTAGCAGTAAAAGTTAGCTTAAAAGCAATAATATTCGATACAGACCGGGTCGCTTTATTATACATTCGATAATAACATCGTGAATGTGATTGCATTTTTAAAGAGAGGCCGCGAGAGCAACCAGATCATAAAGACAAATATTGAGTTTTTGTGATGGTTGCAGTTTACGTGAGATACGTTTACGTGGATTTTATCAAAGTGTAAATACTTTGATTTAGACGTGTTGGTTCTAAGAAATTATAGTTTTGAAAACGAAATCGTATTGCAATAGTTCATATTTCGAGAAATGAACTTTAGTGTGTTAAGAGAACAAAAAAGTGAAACAAAAACTACAATCCCCTGGTACTATAGCTAACAATAAGTTTAAATAATAACAATTTTAATTTTAGTTTTAGTTATTAAGCTAGCTGTAAAGTGAAAAAACGTTTACAACGTTCCGATGAAAATATGGATATGACTTTTGAAGACAATCATCATTGAATAATATTTGTTGTTAAAGGTTTTTACACAAAACTGAAAGGTTATGCAAATTAAGATATTTTCGTAAATAATAAGGAATTCTACCCAATTATTCGTAGCTTCTAGTATTTTTACCAATTAGCTTCAAGATGAACTTTAGTTTTAGGGCATGAAAGTTGAAAGATATTCGAAATATTGCATAATTCCATTTGGGCAAACTTTGGAAATATGAATCATTCCATTTGATATAAGTTTTACGGCAGCCCTGCTATATTTTATGTATTTACTGTTTCCTTTTCCATTTTTAGTTTTGTTAATTAAGTACGGAGAATATTTTACTGCTATTCGAATATTGAATTTTTTGAGAGAAGTTAAATTTTGGTTTACAGTATTCTTTGTGGTATAAAACCTACGCCTCAACAAAAAACTAGACTGTCAAAATTATGTTCATAAATAGATTTGTTTCAGTAGAAGTCTTTAACCGCTAAGAACCATTAAGGAAGTTAAATAAAATTTTATTTGACTTGCGGTGATTATTTGGAAATATAAGTAGATCTTCAGGAAACTTTTGCCAAAAACTCATTATCTTAAGAGAGAAATGCTTTTAAAGATGGTTGTCATTCAAGCTTGGGTTATGTGCTTTTAAAAAAGCGATTGGTGTGACGTCACCTGGACAACAAGAACTGATTCTATGTATATTATCTTTTCCGTCTTGTATGGCTATTTAAATCGAAAATACATTTTTGATAGTTATGCGATAATTGAACTACTAAAGTAAATATGTTTGTACTCACTACATGATGGGCAATAGATCAATTTATTTTCAAATACGTAAGAGATAGGCGCTATAAATTCTCGATCTGACCGGCTCATAAAGCTTCCAGCGTTGCACATGTGCACATGTGTGAGGTTTACGCTATATATATTACGGCTCGAAGAGTAGTAGTGCATGAAAATGTACCAGGGAACGAAAATTGAGTTCCGCGCGGTCATTAAATTTTTAACAAAACAAAGGCAAACGCCTAATTACATTCAGCAACGTTTATACGGCATTTATGGTGATTTATCTCCTCCGCTGTAAAAAAGTGAGCAAAATGTTTCCGTTTGAGGAAAGAATCCCTTGAAGATGATGAGCGCCCCGGACGGCCAATTGAACTGATAACGCCTTAAAACATTTCAATTATTGAAGGAATAGTATTAGCAGATCCTCTGAAAGTGAAGGAACCAGCTAACATTTCTGAAACATGTATTCGCCGAATTCTTCGTTACCATTTGGGTATGAATAAAATTAATGCAGGATGGGTACCGCATCTTCCTTCTGCTCTCCAACGTGAACGTCAGGTCGAATGTGCGCGCTCGTTTTTAAACGTGTGTGCAGACGACCCGAAACTGATTTTGGAGTCAATTGTCATAGGAGATGAAACAATGGTAGTGTATTATGACCCTTTATCCGCAAAGGAATCGATGAGATACCATTCTAAGGACGATAGTGAGCTTCAAACAACTGTAATAACACATTTTGAGGGAAAAACTTTAGATTATTTCCACAAGGATATAAAATTACTATTTGATCGTTCTAATAAAAGTATTGAAGTTATGGGGGATTATATTGAAAAATACACATTTTTATATTTTATCAAGTTTATTTTTTCTATATCAAGCCGAGAATTTATGGTGCCTACCTCGTACACCATATTTGAATGGAGTGACTGCTAGTTTCACAACTGAGAAAACCTTTTCCATTGATTTACACCGCAATCCTCTGACGTTACTGGCCAGGTTACCTTATCAAGCTACTTCAGTTTTTGTGTACCTTGTTATTACAAGATTAGAAAAAACGTGCACATTTCCTACTAGATGTACTGTTGTAATTTGGTTTTTGTACCTGTCTGAGGATGAGCGTATAGCTGGAAACTGATCGCTTCGTTTTATATATTAAAGAACTTTGTGAATTGTAGACCTGTTTTACTACTCACACAGAGTCACCGTCGAACATCTGAACAACTAAAATATATTTCTTGGCGCCACCTAGTGCCAAGAGATATAGTCATGCCGTCTAGAAAACAGCGACAGAAACCGGAGTGCGGACGCCCACCACCTCTCGATTGGGGGTGCTTAACGCAAGATGGCATTGCGCCTAAGCGCTACGGTATCTGCACATGTAAATGATTCCTCAGGCTTGATTGACTGATTGATTGATTTTCCTACCAAAGCAGGGCTGGTCTTTACATCCCTAACACTGAAGCTTAATAGCTTATTGTATTATTCCTGCTTCTCAAATGGTAGTTCAATTGTGCTTCGCATAGCGAATCTCCGTAGAGCTAGCGCTGCACATTCGAAAATAATATGAGGGGCTGTTTCCTCCTCCTCATTGTAAAGTCTACATAAGGGTTCATCGTTGTAGATCCCCATCTTATGCAAGTGGTCTCTCAAACAGCCATGTCCTGTTAATAGAGATGTTGCTGCCCTAAGCTGTATCTTGCTTAATTCAAGCAGGTCAGCAGTCAGATGTTGCGACGGTCTTCCCATCATCCGTTTGCTGTGCTTTTGTCCAGATGCATGTTTCCAATTTAATTGGTGTTGTGTTATGATCCACTCATTAATGTCACCACGCACTGCACTCTTGGTAATACCTAGTCCCGGTTCAGGGCCTATATAATTCATTTTTGAGCCTTCCCTCGCTAGCTGGTCTGCAATTTCATTGCCCGCTATGCCCCTGTGCCCTGGCACCCACACCAGTGCGATCTTTTGTATTTAGAGAGAACCATTAGGGTTTGCAAGCACTCCCATACTAGTTTGGAGGTTATATGATAAGATGCTAGTGCCTTTAAGGCTGCCTGACTGCCAAAGAGAATGCAAATCGTCTCATCCTGCGGTCGCCGACGCAGACTCTCCCACGCGCAGTCTTGTATAGCATATATTTCTATTTGAAATACCGTGGTGTATCGCCCAAGTGGTACACATACTTTGTATGCCTGGTTTTCCTCATATACACCAACGCCAGAAGTAGTGCCCGTTTTGGACCCATCTGTGTACCAGACTAGTGTTTTCGGTTTTCACCCCTCTCCATCCCTCCATTCTTCCTTATTCAAGAAAACTTTGAAAGGTTTGTCATAGGGGATCCTGGCGATTGTTGCATCACTACCCATATCATAGATAGGGTTTGTTACTACTGCTTCTATTCTGGTGTGCCCAGATCCACTGTGGGATCTCCAGTTGCTAGTATTTTTCAGTCTGTATGCACCCATACTGGCTTCTCCCTTGATATAAATCTCAAGAGGAGGTAGGTTTAGCATAGTTTCCATAGTAGCTGTTGGAGTGCTTTTAATAGCTACTGTTATACATAGACATGCCAGTCTCTGAATTTTCGAGAGACTAGTTATCGCATGCTCCTGTGTGATCTTAGGCCACCAAACCAGGCAGCCATAAGTTATCATGGGTCTTACCACCGTAGTGTACAGCCAGTACGTCATATGTGGTTTGAGTCCCCAATTCCTCAGGCTTACCATGATGTATTAAAAATACACATGAAGGAAGTACCTAGTAGCAATAACCAAAATTAGTGCTAATACAGCTCATGGTATTGATGGAATCACGCCCGGCATAAACAATGTGAGAAGAGAAAAGTGCTAGCCAATGGACATGTTTCTGCCTGAAATACAAATATATTTTAGTGCTATTTGTGAAGATTAGTAGCATAAACTCGAGAGGCGAATAAGAACGGTGAGAAAGGATTGTGCTCAGAGTGACGCTGATGATGGGTAGGCAAAAATGTGTTCGCTGGTTAGCACTTTCCTCCTCTCACATTTTTGCCGGCAGTGATTCCACTAATACCATGAGCTATATTAGCATTAATTTTGGCTATTGTTACTAGGCACTTGCTTCATGTGTATTTTTAAATTTTCATGTGTAAATTTAAATTAATTACTTTGAAGAAGGTCACGGAAGATGTGGAAAACAATGGATTTTCGAAATTGAAGTATTGTGCTCTATCAGAGCATAAATATATAAGGTGTTTTATTAGAAGTTTCAAAGTTGAAGGTGACTTCCAATTAAATCAGAAGTCAGGTTATAATACTGATATTTCCATTTTAGTCCGCATAATCAGTTACCTATAATAATTTAATTTCATAGCAGCATTGCCTGTAATATTATTGGAGATACTTGAGTGTTCCCAAACTTTTGTCTATCACCGTATATTTTTTTGTAATTGAAATAATTGGACAGTACTAAAACAATAACTTGTTACAAAAGAATATGACTAGATTTGGCGAGAATATAAAAAGCATAGCTCAAGTTTGTGACAACGTCCTTTATTTTGTTAATCTTTACAATGCATTAATTGCAAAACTATCAAAATACATTGGTAAACTAATAGCCCTGTGTCTCTTTTTTCAGAGTTTGGTATGTGAACCTGACAAAGATATGCAATTAGATTTCATCTACTAGCGAATCGAACACCGTCTAGGATAAGCGAGCGGGGTAAACACCAACAGGCGAAATTAAATCGAAACGAGGCGCCAACACGAAACAGTCAGGTGGAAAGTAACTAAAACTAATATAAAAGAGTCGATGTCGCCGCTTAGCCGGCCAACCTGAATGGAAATTATGTTCCCAGCCCGAAAAACGACTCGTTTCTGCTGGAGAAACTTTGGCGGAGGAGACGGAGGTGTGTTATCACGTCACCCGAACGACTGCAGATGTCGCTCCGTTACACCCAACTTGAATATCAAGCACGCCTTCGGCAGCCATCTCTGAAAAGTTGAGAGCTATAAAGCGGTTGGAACACGGATTAGGGATATTTTTCACCAACAAAAGTAAGCTAAAACACTTTAATACGTAAGCGCATGACCCTTTTGTATACGTACATTATCGCCCATAAATTCGACCACAATACTTGAAAAATTGAATTGTGAAAGATGAAATGACAAATGCTATTTAATATATGAAAAGCTTGTAACATATACAGTGCGAACAAACTCTTTGGTAAAGTTAATTTATTCTCCAAACAAAGTTAATATCGAAAAATAAAATAAGATATTTCAATTTTTGATATATGAGGTGCATTCAAGTTATAACACCTCCGATTTTTTTTCTCAGAACTGGAAACAGATAGAAACATGCGGTTTGTTTTAAAATAAGCGAGCACTCTTTGTCAATGCGCGGCAGAGATGGCAGGACTGAATGGCACACAGAACCTTTAGCGGCAGCGGTGAGAGTGAGAACTATCTTCGATACTTCAAATGGCGACGTTTTCATTACAGGATCAGCGTGTAATCATTCGTTTTCTCCATTTGTGTGGTATGACACCAATAGAAATTCATCGCCAGTTGAGTGAGACATGTGGTGATGGTGTCATGGATGTGTCTAACGGGTGTTCGTGGGTGCGACAGTTCAAAGAAGGTAGAACATCGTGTGACAACAAACCAAGATAATCTCGGCCTCGCACAAGCCGATCTGACGACATGATCGAGCGAGTGGAGAGAGTTGTTTTCGGGGATCGCTGAATGAATGTGGAACAGATCGCCTCCAAAGTTGGCATTTCCATGAGATCTGCGCACGCAATCCTGTATGACGACCTGAAAATGCGAAAAGTGTCCTACAGGTAAGTGTCACGAATGCTGACAGACGACCACAAGGGTGCGCGCGTGACATGTTGCCAGGCAATGTTGACGCGTGATGACGGCATGAATAGGACTTTCTTTTCATCGATTGTGACAATGGATGCGACTTGGATGAGACTTAGATGCCGTTTTTCAATCCTGAAACGAAGCGCCAGTCTGCTCAATGGAAGCGCACAGATTCACCGCCACCAAAAAATTTCGGATAAGCGCCAGTGCTGAAAAAATTATGGTGACCATGTTCTGGGACAGCGATGGCGTAATCCTTACTCATAACGTTCCAAAGGGCACTACGGTGACAGGTGCATCCTACGAAGATGTTTTGAAGAAGAAGCTCCTTCCTGCATTGCGTGAAAAACGGCCGGAAAAGGCAGCACGTGTGCTCTTTCACCAAGACAACGTACCAGCGTATAGGGCGAACGTGACGCAGCAGTTTCTTCGTGCAAACAACTTTGAAGTGATTTCTCATTGCTCCCTACTAACGACCTGGCTCCTAGCGACTTTTGACTGTTTCCAACGATGAAAGACACTCTCCGTGGCCGCACATTCACCAACCGTGCCGCTATTGCATCAGCGATTTTCCAGTGGTCAAAACAGACTTCCAAAGAAGCGTTCGCAGCGGCCATGGAATCATGGCGTCGACGTTGTGAAAATGTGTAAGGCTGCAGAGAGATTACGTCGAGAAGTGACACAAGTTTCATAGTTTTTGTGTGATTAGTTAGTGAGAAAAAAAATCGGAGGTGTTATAACTTGAATACACCACGTAAAATCTGTACTTAATACACTTTTGTTCTGAAATGAATCACAAGAAGGTTGCAGTGGTTTTTAGTTTCTATTAAAAATATACATTTGTCATCTAGTATCAACAGTAGGCTTGCAACTCACTATCGTTATTATAACTCTAAGGAATTGCGAATAATGTACGTCTTTATAGTGTCAAAAGGATACAGAAAGGCGATTAATTGTTAAATGTATCTTTTTAAAAAATATATTAAATTTTTTATTTTTTACAAAGTGCGTTATTTAATCATTTCCAGAACAAATGGAATGCCTTGTATATTATTATGCTCTTAGGTTCCCCTTCTGGAAATAAATCAATGTGATATGGGTTTTACAGATTTCGAGATATTTATAATTTTGTCCTCAGTCTCATAATTTTAGATATACATATATATTTCCTTCAAAAATTCCGAAATGCAAATATATTTTTGACTAAATTTTTACGTGATTAAGGAAGACAATTGTTTTGCATTTAGTAAATTTACTTTTCATCATAATCACTTTGTAGCTCTATACACTTAGTCCAGCGATGTTCGAACTTTTGTAAGCCATCTGTTGATTTCGTGGTGTGTTGGAGCTAAACCCCTTCGCTTGTAGACTGTAGAGATGACTGCTCCAGCACTAATTTCAATTCAGATGTTGTCGAAGGACCAGCTAAGGTAATTCTTAAGTAAAAAGGCTTGGTGAACTTAACGTATTTTTAATAATATTTACAACTTAAAAACACTTTTTACACCTTTACTACTTAACAATTAACCTGGCAAGAATTGAATGTTATAAACTTAACAGTACATCGAAGAGTTCGCTAACAAGACTCGTTATGATTCGTTTGAACTGCATCCTTTAATACTTTCTTCCCCACTCAACAATAACTACCCCCAAACTGTATTATTTTTACAAGATGGTACTAGTAGCAATTCTATTGGTTGGACAACTTTGCTATTTTCAGAAATAAGTCGAACACAGATTCACTGAAGGTGAATCATAGATTTTGCTTGTAGGAGATTAGCGACCTGAATTGCTGTTACTGCAGGCGGCTACGTGATTGTAACAAGGACCGTACAAATGAGGCGGGTAGAGGGTTGTCGTCTTTCACAACCAAACAAGGCAATTACAAATTGAATGAAGCTGCAACTGACGACATATTCTTAGAAACTTAGAAGGTAAATGGAGGGGGACCGCTATGAAACGTGATCGACCTGTTTACGGAATCTTAACTACATAGGAGAATTTGGTGAAAGGCTGATCCTATAACGGCCGTTCGTGCATTTTATTCTAGAAACTAAATATATACTAAAAGGCTTTGTATTTCCTTATTAAACTAAAACTATAACCATGTATAAACACGAACAAACTAATAATACTTAGGTGCACTTAGAACTTTTCTTCTTCTAAGAACCATGGTTTCATTCTTCGACGAAACACCATCCAACTAATAGGAATTGCCGAACTCTGTAAAATAGACCTCTGTTTCAGCAATTCTTTCCGCCAAGACATTTTTTTTAAGTTTGGAAAAAGAAAGAGGTCGCAGGGGGCCGAATCTAGCGAATCTGGTGGATGAAGCACCACTTCACATCGTAAATGAATCAGTTTTGCTGTGGCATTTGCCAATGACTGGGCCAAGGCGTTATCATGATGGTGGATATTTCTTTTCTTCGCAAAATGGGGCCTCTTTCTCTTTAGTTTATCGTCGAATCAGTCCAATAGATCAGCATAGTACAGTCTCGTGATTATCCTTCTCTCCAAACAGTCAATCCAAATAATCAATTACGCCTTGTGAATCCCAAAAAATTGTCGCCATAACTTCTCGAGCCGATGGAACCGTCTTCATTTTCTTTGGAGCACGTTCGCTAGGAAATGCCCACTTTGTCGACTAACTCTTGGTTTCTGGCGCGCAGTGATGTGTCCATGTCTCATCTACAGTGACATAACGCTTCCGGAACTGACTTTTATTGCACTTAAACATGTCCAAACATTGCGATTCCGTTTTTTATCTCTCGTCAGCAAACGCGGCACCCATCTCGCCGATAGCTTCGTCATACTCAATTTTTCGTGAAGTATGTTCTGCACACGTCAACATCCTTGCTAATATGTTAGCAATCTCTCCAATCTTCACCAAGTGGTCTACTAATACGATATTATGAACTCTATAGCTCATATCGCCCGTAGTCACCTCAATGGGACAACCTGGCCGCTCCTCATCAAAGACGAAAGTTCGGCCATCCTTAAATTCATTAAGCCAATATCTGATGGTAGTCACCGAAGGTACATGGTCCTTTTAAACTGCATCCAACTTCTCTTTGATGTCGTTTTCCCATCCAAAAATAGAAATCGAGTCACTGACCGGTGTTGTTGTTTTTCCATGATTCCACAAATGCATAAACTTGCTCACTTTTAGCAGCTTTGAACAAAACTACTCGATGAATCTCTCCGAAATTTTGATAGACGTCGGCTAAGGAATGTCGGCAATACAGATTTGGACACAAAGCGCCATCTATCTACAAACACGGGCTATCCTCGTACTTGCCTCCATCTAGACATGGTGATACAATGATTTCGAAACATACAGGCTGTTCAGTATTGAACACCAAACTTCACCAAATTTAAACAACAGATACGTATTTTTTTAATAACACCACATTTTTTTTGTATCGACCTCATAGGAAATTTATATCTCGAATACTTTTGTATAATGATGCATATGTCATTTCTTTTTATTTACAGTTACGCGCGGGTCCTATATTTAGGTATTGTAACGATATACAAAAGTTACTAACATTGTCGTTTTCAAGTAAGTACTTACAGTCAAAAGCGAGGCTTGAACTTAGAAATCGTATCCAAACGATTCCTAGTGCCAACGTAGTTTGGTTACGTTGACAACAGGAAACAAAACGTACTTGACGACCTTAGACTGTTGATTTAAAATTTCAAGAGAGAGAGTTAGGTAATAGATAGAATTTATGTATTAGGAAGAAGTGAAAGATGTATATGATGCGCTATGCTGACTGATAATGTCCATAATTGAAAACATTTGTTAAACCAAAATTAAGATTTGATGCTACTGGAAACATTTATTCTATTGATGTAGGAACAAAAAGCGGCTATAATGCTAGTGCATCTTAGCGAAACGAAGCAACGAAAATAAAATTTTATTTAGAGCTCACATAGGCTAACAATAAATTATGTAAACATACACATGTCAAAATCAATTTAAAATCAAAACGAAAAATCTAAAAAGAAACAGTAATATGTAACGCAATTGAAATATACTACGAACAAACCTAATAACCTTCATTGTAATGTTTATTGCAATAATTAGTACTTATCTACTTATTTATCTATCTGCAATGAACGTTCGAAACTCCTTTCTTCCGCCATGATACATTTGCGCAATCGTTTGTAAAAGCTGTTCTACACATTTCTTAGCATACTGCACTCTGAATGCTCTCGTTATTCTTAACCTCATACGTAAATTATATGCATCAACTTTTTCTCATGTACAATTTTGAATCAACAGTTAAGAAAAGCAATACCAGTGTGTTTTGTTTACTGTTGTCATAATAACCAAACACTGCTAACACCAAAGACCACTTGGATGGATCCAAAGGCAGGACTCGCGATTAACTGTAAACACTTTTTTTTAGGACAAAATTATAAATATCTCGAAATCTGTTAGAAGTAGACGTATGAAATCCATATTACGTTGATTTATTTCTAGATTGAGAAACCAAATACGTAATAGCATACAGGGCGTTCGATTTAAAATAACATGGTAGGTGCTTGGTTCGCTACCTATCGATCACTTTGTATATACGAAAATATTTTTGGGTGATACTTTATGATGTCTAGTATGTCATCAGAAAGTATCTAGCTTAGCTTCCGACTGCTTACACAATAGGCGCAATTGTAAAATTCCAGAAGGTTGGGACAACCTGCATGTGTATTCATAACACGTAGTACTAGAAGGACCTTAGATTTGATTAGATATAACGTGGCAATCGTAGGTGTGTCTTCAATACACAAGAAAAAACAGAACCTCTTGTTAGTTAACTGGCGATAATTTCCAAGATACATGTACATACATCCGTAGTACGAAGGTAGGCGTCACAAATCCTCGGCCCGACAGACTTACACAGGTTCGAGCGTGTTAAAACCTCATTGCGTTATAGTTGCACACATGGCAGGCCTACACTATATATATCGGCTTGAGGAGTAGTAGTTTTTAGTAGCCAGCCAGACAACGTGACTAGTGCATGAAAATGTCTCAAGTAATGAAAATTGAATACCGCGGAATCATTAATTTTTTTACAAAAGAAGGGCATACGGCTAATCACATTAAACAACGTTTAGACAGCGTTTTTGGTGATTTATCTCCTTCATATTCCACTGTAAAAAAGTGGGCAAAATGATTTCATTTGGGGCAAGAATCCCAGATCGCCATTTTTGCAACAAGTATTCGCCGTATTCTCCATAACCACTTGGGAAGTGCATCTTCTTTCTGCTGTCCAACGTGAACGTTACGTCGAATGTGCGCTCGTTTTTAAACGTATGTGGTGACGACCCGAAACCGATTTTGAAGTCCATTGTCACAGTAAATGAAACAATGCTTCTGTATTATGATCCTCTATCCGAAAAGGAATCGATGGGACGTCGTTTTAAGGACGATAGTGAGCTTCAAACAGCTGTAATAACACATTTTGAGGGAAAAACTTTAGATTATTTCCACAAGGGCATAGAATTATTAATTGACCGTTGTAATAAATGTATTGAAGTTAGGAGGGGTTATATTGAAAAATAAAAATTGTTAAATTTTACCAAGTTTATTTTTTCTATATCAAGCCGAGAATTTATGGCACCTACCTCGTATATACACCAATAATGGAACGCAATGCTATTTTTTATTTCTAACTGCTAATTGAATGACTACTTTTACTATGATCCTCTGCTTGAACTCATAAAACTTCATTCAAACCTGAATTTATCAGCAGCCTATTTCTTCTTGACATTGACAATCTCATCTTTCAAACATTGACGATCTCATCTTTCTTATTAGATTACTTTTCAGACGCAAATTTAGCAACTTTGTCCTATGTAAACCTATACTATCTAGTCCTCCCTGTCTTTTATTATACCGCAGATCTGCGCAAAGTCCCGTGAATTTGAAATAGCCTGTACATACTTAATAACAGGGCCCCTCATGCACGTAATACGTACACATATGTTTGCCTTCGTTCTACATGCGTTTAAGCGAAAGCAGATATATTGAAATAGTAATAACGAAGGCCGGTGACGCACGTAGTGCTAACGCGAGCTGCCTGCTTTGCCTTTTATACACCGAGAAACGTACCTCGTTTCTTAAAAACCTATAACGGGTCTCGTCCGGATAGAATTCTTTGCGATGTTTTGCATTCTAGTTTGTTGTTTTATTTGTTTTTCCGCTTTCTTTGTGAGATTATTCGCATAGAATTCTAGAGCTTTTATTTCTACTCTCATATGTCTACAGGACTCGGAGTTTATAAAAATTGTAATAAAAATGTTACCCTAGAAGCTATATTACTACTATTTCGTACTTTACGTAATATACACTTATATAATAATAATAATAGGATTTATGGACGAAATATATTGTTGTGAAATTTAAAGTAAAGTTTCTCTCTTGACATTTCGACTTCAGCGTTATAAAATCTACAGTTACACAACAAATCAAAACATATCACGAATTCTGTGAACTGCTGAGAGAATTCGATGATCTATACTCATTTAGGAACACAAATACACAAAAACACAATGAAATTAGAAACTCCAACATACTAGAACAATTCGCACGTTAAAATCCAAACAACAACGCTCACAGGCCTTCTTATAGCAATAACAATCAGAATGTACAAAATAATAATAAAAAATTATAGAAATAATTAGTGTTGGGCGGTTATGAATGATATAATCAAGATATATCGATTATACCCGGATAATCGATCATTCAATTATGGTTCAGAAATCATTCATTATTCGTTTCGACTGCGCAGGAGCACACAAACGGATTACGATTCGAGATCTGTATTCGAAACTTCGAGGTTTCGAGTTTCGAAATAATTCACTCGTCACTCGTATTCTGTCAAATAGTCGTGGAAAATAATCGGAATCGTTAGTAAATTTCGAATGATCGTTCGATTATTTTAAACGATTATTTCGATTCATTCGATTATTGAAATATATCGATTATGCCCAACACTAGAAATAATAATGGTAGCAACAGCAATGGATTTACCGGCAAAAATGGTTACATCAATCACCGTAATAACAATGGAAATAGAAGACAGCAAACTCAGCATAGTCGTTCTAATGCCCCAGAAAATCGAAATAATACCAACAGGAATACACAAAGTTCCAATTTCAACAGTGTTACAACGACAGCATCGCCAGACATGCGCCATGAAGATTCCTCAAGTACACAGTATCATTTTTGAAATTAAATTCACAAAATTCATATAATGACATTTTAGAAACAAAAATATTTACACCTTTTGGCAAAACGATTTTTAAAACCCTTTAGAACTTTTTAAAACCGAAGATTTAGATGACATGATTTACATGAAAAATTACCTTTAATTGATGTATCTATTGCAGTCATCTCATTCAAAGCATTTGATTCAGGTTCAGAATTATCCCTCATTTCACAAAAAAACATTTGAAAAATACATAGGTATCTTCTCAGATAAGGCGGTAACGGTAAATAATATAGTTGAGGGCTGGAGCAGATGAGGCTCTAGCTAATATTAATAGATGTCTTTGTGCACAACTCAACCTTAGAGATTTCTTTTAGGAATGTTTATTATATGTAACCTCTAAATTAAAATACCTTAAAATAGCGATTAATATTGTCCCATTTTTTTAATTTCACTAGCACTAACTCAGACTCGATAAATGAAGGGAATATTGTATTGAATAATGTTGATGAATATGTAGTATATGTTGATAAGAATGAAAAGAATGAGGGTAGTTGTTAGCCTCTGAATCTCTGTGCCTTTAATTAATACGACTAAGTCGCTACGCTAAGTACGCTTGTACTTTAATCCCAAGTGCTTCCATGATTGCTACCATGTCGTCTACAAAAAGCGACCATAGGAAGAGTGAAAGTAAAACGTAGGGTACAATCGTGAAGCGAGCTTGAGACCAGCCCAGTGCTGAGCATTTTGCGAATACATTCTGCAGTAGTTGGTTCGATTCTCCTATCCAGCACTGTTCTAGTCGCAACATTGTTGTAAAAGGCTAGTTCAGTGGATTTAGGCGCCTGATATAGTTGAAAAGGGCACAGCTTCAGACACTCTCTGCGAATGTATTCATCTAGTACCTTTTCTAACGTTTCTAAAATGAAGGACATCAAACTAATTGGTCTAAAGGGATTTGGCTTAGGTTCTTGACGCTCCAACTTGGCTATGTATGTTACCCCAACCCAGGACCAACTAATGGGTACACAACCCCACGCCAATTGCCCAATCGTCCCCTTCCCAACTCATCGTCGTCCAACACCAGACAACTTGGGAAGTGGTTCTGTGCTAAGAACTCCAACGTCACCGAGCTGAAGTCAGTGAAAGTGCATTCTGGTCTTTTTTAAAGCCGCTAATTTCTTTTTTTTGTTTCAATTAATTTTGCCGTATCTCCTTTTATTCCTCAAATAAAATTTTTATCTTCATCTTACAGGGATCCTGTTTTCCCCGGGTCTTAACAGCATTATTTTCAAACATAAATTTCCTTGATAAACTTTGGAAGCTGAGTAAATCGACTTCGAGTAAATCAACTCCTTCGTCGACGAGCAGGCTGGCACCGTGGATAACAGAGAAACGAGATTGCGGTTCAGAGAGTATAGAAAAGCGCGTGTTATCCTTGGTAATTAATTCTAAGGAATTTAAATTTTTTATTTTTGGTCGGATTCAATGGCGTTAAAAGGCATAGCAAGTACTTTTGTCGCCCGCAACGTGGGGCCCTCCCTTGTTGAAGCCTTCTTTTTTAGGAAGCCCCCTTTTTAGTGTGGAGCCTTTTTCCTTTTCTTTTGGGGACCTCTACGGTTACATCGTTATAGCTGTGGTGAACCGGGAATGATGTCGCGGAATTGTCGGAAATGCTCTTTAAACAAGCGAAGGATACGTGCGACCTACGCATCTTGTTGCTTCGGTACCAAGACCGGCTTATTTTCCCCATAAGGTTTTATTAGATTACGTCCTGTCCCAAGTTCAAGGAGACGAGCGACCATACTTAACCGTATCCATCTTCGGACTTTTTTAGATTTATTGGATTCGGGTGCGACTCGTACTGTTTTAGGCCCAGCGGGTTGGCAAATACTTCAACAGTTAGGAATACAAATTCGTGATGACACAATTTGCGTTCAGTTGGCAGATGGTAGTTCTTGTCATAGCCCAGGTGCAATATTGGCTGTGGCGAAGCTTGAAGGTATCGAGAAAGTAATTGAGATTTTGGTCGTTCCAGATGTTTTTTATATTTTAATACTTGGTAGTGATTTTTGGCGTATCATGGGTGTGGTTCCAGATCTTCGTCACAGCAAATGGCATTTTACTGATCGTCCTGAAATTCATATAGAGGCCATAGAAGATGTTTTTCCTAGCGCACAACGTAAACAATTGAAGGCAATGGTGTCTCGTACATAAGCGAATTCTGATCCAGATAAGATTGGGTGTACTAACTTGTTGGAACACGTTATTGAAGCTAAAAGTACTCCAATTAAACAGCGGTATTATCCTATCTCCTGCTATGCAAAAGATTGCAAATCAAGAACTGGACAAAATGTTGGCGCAGGGTATTTTAGAACGTTCGAATATAGGCCATATGTATCTCATATTTCAGATAAGTGACATGATGCAAGATATTTAACATTGTTAGATATTAAATCGGTCTATTGGGAAATATCTATGGCAATGACTAGCAAGCAATACCCCGCTTTTACTGTATCTAATCGAGTATTATTCCAGTTTAAACGTACGCCTTTCAGGTTACATAACTCTCTGGCCACTTGCTGCGATTTATTGACCGAGTGATTGGCGCTGATTTAGAGTCTCATGTTTTTACGTATTTGGACCGTATTATCATTGTGATTTCCACTTTTGAACAGCACTTGGCCATACTTGAAGAAGTCGTAAAACGTATTCACAATGCAGGTGTTACGTTGAACCGCGAAAAAAATCAATTTTGTCGTCAGAAGTTAAAATATCTTGGTTATGTAGTCAACGGTTCTGATTTGACGTGTTGATCCCACTAAAGTTCAGGCAATGTTGGATATTCTCACGCCCAAACCTCCCTCTGAGTTCGTCGTATTCTTGGAATAAGAAGTTGGTGTTGTCGGTTTATTAAGCACTATGCACCTTTGGTTAACAGCCTTATTATTGAGAGTTCGTAAGGCGCTAAAAGACGTAGCAGGTCACCTTAAGGAAATAACATCATGCTAATAGACGGTATAAATTGATTAAAATTTAATACACAGTGAAGATAAAGAAAGAGTTCTCTCATCTTTTAGTATTTGAAGTATAAAAGCTATCTGTCTCAGTTAATAGATGATGCAAAACATTGTGTGCAGTGTGTAATTGAATGATGTTCAATTAAAATGTCGTCTAAAGCGAATTAATTTGCCATGAACCTTATTTTAACTGCAAACAGGAAATTGTTTGCACTACGCAAATCTTCGCCGTTTTCCTAGCATCACACATACGCGATTGTCCAAATAGAAACCTATACCGGGTGAGTAATGATAGTTACACGGCTACAATTCTATTTGATTAGATGTTTCCGAGCTTCAACTGTTTTGGCGTGGCCACGCCCCCTTATTTTCTTTTAAATTGCATGACACCTATTTTTTCACACCATTTGATAGAGAAATATTTAGCGTCATATTACACCATAGTCATATTACAATTTCTCCGGACTTATGCAGCAGACAATCGCAGTCGCTGGATGTATTTCTTAGACGTCGTAGAAGCTACAATAAATAATAAACCATCAATTAGCACAGAAATATCCCCTATTTCATTTTACATAGTCAGTTACTATTATTATAAAATGTGAATCTGCAGTTACGACAAGAAATAATGATGGTATACCACCCCATAATGCAGGAATAGTAAAAGAATTCATAGATGATACGTTCGCTACATGGATAGGAAGAGGTGGTACAATACAATGGCCGCCCAGATTCCCCGACTTAACACCACTTGACTATTTTTTATAGGGCTATGCGAAAGACTGTGTTTATGGAGAGATTCCAACGACCATCGAGAATATGAAGATTAAAATAAGAGATGCACATTTTCATTCTCTTACTGTAGTTTAATAGGCCAAGTTCTAAAACTTATTTGTTGAAAAATTCCACAGATCTACGATTTTCATATCATGCCCACGGCTTACCGCGATGGAAGCTTTGTTTGCATTTTTCTCGACATTTTTGTTATGTGAGGTGTTGAAATGTTTAGACCATCAGAAAGAGACAATAATTCTCTATCAAATTGTGTAAAAAAATAAGTGCCACGCAATTTTAAAAAAAAAAGGGGGCTGAGGCCACGCCAAAACAGTTAAAGCTTGGAAACATCTGATCTATTTTCCTCTATCTCTATTATTAAACGAGATATTTCACATATGCAGAAATATGACTCACCCTGTATATACCTTAAAATTATGTCCACAAAAAATCTTAACCTATATACATTTCGCGGCTTCCCCTACTTCGTTTCTGACGTAAACTTTTTAATTGAAATTAATACTCGGGGATAAATTTATTATCGCTCATTAATCCAGGATTCTGTCTCTCTAATTATAAGTTTCCTCCCGGAATTTCCGGTTCAATTAAAACTTTTTTATTTTCAACTGTATACAATTGCTGAACCAGGTTTTTGTCGTAATTTCTCAACTTTATATCGCTTAATAAAAATCTCGATTATGATGATTAATCGACAGAAATTCTCTTATATAAACACTTAATGCTCGCTCAGCATTGCTTCGAGTATATCTTTCATTCCCATTCTCCGTAACCACTTAATGTGCAGCATTTTCTTGTTTCAGGCAATAAAAGCGAGTGTAAATGAAAGAAATATACGTAACAACCGAGAAAGGAAAGGATCGCAGGTGACCATAGGCAAAGTTATGCACGAACATTGGCAGACCAGTAGATCATGCCTTCCAGATGTGTCAGCCAAAATAGGCTCAGCGCGTTTGTGTTCATTGTGTTTCTAACGACAACCCAAGCAGGACCAAGATACAGCTCTAGAATTGTTCAAGTCGAAACCGGTAAGTACAGTCACATACTAAGCACCTACCAATTATGTGACATTATTGTAATCACCAAATTTTAAAGATGCTTTATCTCCTTTAGTTTTTAAGTTACACTGTATATAAATGTACTTTTAGCAAGCACCAATGTTAATTCAAACTTCAAACGAACAAAAAATTTGAAAATCTAATTCAATAAAGTGATTTCGTTCTTTAAAATAAAAATTTATCGGTTCTACTTAATTACCTCAAGAAATTGTTTTATGATAAACTGCTTTTAAAATCGATTACTTAGAGGTAATGCTTGCACGTACATATAATCTTGGACGAACTAATATTAATACATACCTACGCAGTAAATGATATGAGCTGTTGGAAGTATTCTGTACGCATTTCGAAATTCTTTTAGAAGGTAGTTAAGAAGAAGTCAAATCGATAAAAAAAACGGTTGGTGTGATTACTAGAGCTGGCCACGAGCGGTACCGCGCAGTAGCGTAGAGTCGACCAAGCCTCGCGTTCCACTAGAGTCATTCTGCTAATAGAGATGTTTGCTGCCGAAAATAATTTCGCTCATCTTTTAAATAAAAATTAAATAACACGTGCTCAAACACTTACCATTTTAAGAGTCCTCCGTGAAATCACAAAGGAATGAAGCAATGAGGAAAAAACGCGTTTATATGCAGAGAACGAACGTTCTACATCTAGTGACGTAATATTTGCGTAAGTAAAATAATCTTTCAAATAACTTAACGATTCTGTTGACGCACCTTCACAAATGTGTTTTAATGTGCCAAAATCAGAATTTTTCTCAAAAACACTTTCAAATTTTTCTAGAACAGAAACATTTTTTGCGTCTTCAATCGCGCATAGCTGTGCGTGAACATGTTGCACTATTTGTAGAGATTCTTCTAACGGTACCGCAGGATTATGAAATTTTTCTATTGCATCTGCTAGCCCGAAGTAATTGTTGTGAATGATTTTGAAATCCATTTTAACCTGACTATCTTGAAATTTCGACTGGCTTTTCTGGATAGCGGCAGCTTCCTTTGTATCGAATTGTAAAACCACGTTCTTAATATTGTCAAAATATTTATGATAATAAAACGCGGCCTGCAACCATGCTCCCCAACGAGTTAGAATAGGTTCTGGTGTCTCTGGTATACGGGGACACAGTCTGTGAAATTCGCGAATACGTTTCGGTGATTTGACAAATACTGCTTTGGTATGCGCTATTAAAGCGTCTACCTCAGGATAACATTTTCTGATAGTATCCGCCACAAGATTGAGAGCATGAATTTTACACGTAATGTGTAACAAATTAGCAGAATGCTTTTTAAGAGACCGGCCTACAGAAACCATGTTTGCAGCACCATCACTTACTAACATCAAGAGTTGGTTTGTTGAATGTTCAAACTTGTCCAATGTATTTAACACTAACTTTGAAATTACTTCGGCAGTACACTGTTGTATTCGTTTGGAGACTAATAGAATTGATGGTGCCGATTGATGAGGTTCCAATTTGCGTGCCATTACATTAAGAACAGAATGTTTCTTCCGATCTGTTGTTTCGTCGACACATTACAATTTTTGATCTTTCAACTCCGATTTTATTTTTTGTTCAATATGTTCGCGCGCAGATGGCACAATTCTTCGTAACGATGTTCGACTTGGTAATTTGTACTCCGAATAGTTATTCCAAAAGCAGATAAATGGTTCCTTGTCTAGTAAATTAAACGGTATATTACATGCGATAAACGTAACGCATAAATTAAATATAAATTTTTCATTGTCTCGTGCGCAATTTCTTTTTGAGACATGCTTTTCACTATTTACGTGTCGTAGACAATGCTGTCTGGACCAACACATTAACGGGATTTTACAGATTACACATTTAATTTTAGCACCTTCATATATTAAGTCTGGAATTTCTGCAATAAATTTTCGAAGTTTGTCCGACCGCGGTCGTTTTGCTGACGAAATCATAATTTTTCTAGGATAGATAAACAATTGCGCAAATGACCGGCAGCGAAAATGTCCGTACTGCTCCGCAGATGAAGTAATACTACCGTTCCTCTCGGTCCGAACTGATTCTACGCCGATGCGCGGTACCGCTCGTGGCCAGCGTTACTAATGAGTATTTCCAGGTTCAGGAATGAAATGACATTTGGTGGTGATAACATATCTAGTTCTCTAGTGCGTAAAATAGTGCCAATGTTTAAGGGCTAATATTATGAACGTGCTGATATTGTGAACTATGGACCTATAAACATTTTAGCAAACTTTGACAAAGTATTTGAATATATTTTATGTAATAATATTTACTTGAATGTTAAGCCATACTTTTCATTCACAATTCACCAAAATGGGTTTAACCGACGGGTGACTAACTTAAGAAATATCACCCGATACATTTCTAGGAATGTACACTGACTTTGCCAAGGCAGTTGGTAGAATTAACCACATTTTACTTTGTGCTAAATTAAAAGGTGTTAGTTTTTGCCCTTCGTTGCTGAGGAGTGCTTATGTCCTTTACAAGAGGTACTTATCTATTCAGTTCAATATGTCATTTGGGGTACCACAGGGTTATAATTTTTGGACCATTACTATTCAATATCTTTCTTAACTTTTTGCTCGATAAACTGCAATCTGAGTTCTTAACATATGCAGATGACCTGAATATTTACAATGTTATACGCATATTATAGTATAAGTAATTAAATCTCTGCTATTACTGATAATCATTGTGCTTTATATACTTATTGCCAGCGTATTATTGTATAGTTTCTACTGTAATTGTTTGCTTCTTTTGTAGGTGACATACGTGGTATTATTTTGGAACTGAACTCGAGACACCTGGAGCCGGTAGAAGTGTTTCGCGGTGTACCGTACGCCGCGCCCCCAGTTGGCCCGTTACGTTTCAGTTCGCCACGACCTCCGTTACCGTGGCCGGGTACCCGACTCGCTGATACTTTCGGTGCCGTTTGTCCACAGCTATATCCGGATTTATCTAATCGAACCGTCGCGTTACAACACATGCCCAAAGGACGTTACCACTATCTCAAAAAGTTCGTGCCCCTATTAGTCAACCAATCCGAAGACTGTCTGTTTCTCAACATCTACGTTCCTGGCAGCGGTAAGTTCTGTTTCGATTCGAATTAAGTTGGATGAAAGAAGGTTAAATACAAAAGTAAAATATTATTTCTTTATTAAAATTTACATTCGAGACGCTAGAAATTCAATGGGCGCCAATCACTTTTTCGTGTGCTTATTTTCAACGTTAAAAGGTTATAATAGAATTCGCGCTGCCATATTGAAAATCGAGAGGAGAATGTATCGGAATATTTTCATCCGCCGATTCCACAAATATGAATACTTTTTCAACTAAAATATGCTGAGAAAACGAAAATTAATATCTCATGGAAATGTTGCTACTGAAAGAAAGGCTTTTTACCATTTTCTGTTATACTATTTTCGTGTATAAAAATTGCCGTCAAATCTTTAGAGATGATTATAAAATAAAACTCTCTTCTATACATTTTCATTCCAACCTAAAATCTTTCATTTAAACTCCTACAAAATCATATTAACGTACACGATATTTTATAAGCCAGCTTTTAAGTGTCATTGATCAAAAATAACTTTATTCAAAAATTATTTAATTCTCGAATTTCCTCGAATACAAATTATATTCATTTAACAACTTTTAGAACTAATTTAGTTATAACTTTATTTTTTTGTTATGTAAGTTATTAATAGAGCCAGTGCCTTTCTCGATAGCCGATATACAAATTGTTGCAATGCTTTGATACGCGTGTAGTGGTACCACATACAACAAGTAAGGATGGTCGATTTCGATTCTTGTCGATGTCTTTTAGACTATTTCGTGGATTGTACTTACTTACTTTATAGTTCGTTTTTCAATTCCGTTTACATCTTTCTTTATCTTCAGTTTATAAGTTATCCGTTTTTCTTTATTCCTTCATTTCTCGTTCTTTGCTTTCATTTACTTCATTCTGCATTTGAAAATTGCTGTTTGCAATTAATTGTTTCTGAATTCTATAGAATGGAAACAAATGCTTTCTGCAATATCATAAAAGTAAGATCCCGGATGGTCGATTACGAAGGTATTTGCAAACAAACGGTAGCTTATATGCGACCATGCTACAACAAAAGAAACACAAAGAATTATTCTCAGAAAGTTAAGCTTTTACGATAAAATATGTGAGGGAATTTTTACGGCCGTTATTGCATTTTATAGATTAAATAATCCCGAGAGATTTTTAGAAAGAAACACATTATAAATGTATCCACTACGCCCAAATATCATCTTTCTAAGTCATGTACTATAACAAAAGAAAATTGTTACGTCTTGCCTCCAGCTAGGACAGGGATCAAGGCGGGGTATGGCAGAGGTCTATCAAAGTTCAGACATAGTATAATATGTACAAATAAGGGCGCCAGGGGCTTTTTAAGGAAAAGCGTCAAAAACTTCGTTGCGCTTCTTCTTAATGTGTGGAAATACAACACGTGAATTTAAAATTATGGCAACAATTTATTTAAAAAGGAAAAACTTTATATAACAAAAATTTGGAATTTTTAGTTATACGTGGTTTAAAAAAAAAGAAAATAATAATGTTGTTACTCCAGATATTTCTCTTTGAAAACCTGGATCGTGGGCGTCGTCCCCGGGCAAGTAGAGTGGATGTTCGCTGACGCAGGGCACCGGCTCTCAGGTCGTAGTTCGGTAAGGGTCTGCCACCACAATCAAAGTAATCGCTACTGAGTTTATAAGTACCTAGAAGTACAAAAAAAAAACAGCACAACGGAAGCTAAAGTGGGTGATATCAGGGAAAAAATAAAATGGTTATATGTGTTCAATGAATATCGAGAAAGAAAAAACATTTGAAACCGAGAAAAAGAAAAAAATATTTAACTAGTAATTTACTATTTACCCCGAGACTGGTTGCAGGGAATAATTATAAAGCTGCCAAAAAAGGGGAATTTAAACATATGTGACAACTGGCGACCAATTACATTGTTATGCATTGCAAGTAAGATTATGACCAGAATAATGGTAGAACGCATGAAGAATGGTATTGGTAGAGAGTTAAGGCAAAACCAGGCAGGTTTTAGAGCAGGAAGATCGTGCATAGACTACATTTGTACGCTCAGGATAATACTAGAGCAGGTTGCAGAAAATGGTGAAAACATTTACATAAACCTTATTGATAAGGTTTGATAATTTATAAGGCCTTCGATTCCGTAAACAGAGCCAAAATGTGGGTAATACTGAGAGAATATGGCATACCAGATAAATACCTGAAAATGATTAAAACCTTATATGACAACTACGAAGCGAAGATTGAACATAATGGTAAACTGACCCAACCTATCAAGATAGAGACAGGTGTAAGACAAGGTTGTGTAATGTCTCCAATACTATTTCTTATCGTTATAGATTGGGTGATGAAAAGAACGACAGATAACAAATCGAGGATAAATTGAAAAAAAATTACAAAACTGGAGGATCTAGAGTTTGCCGATGACATCTGTCTTATAACCAGTAACAAACAACACATGCAAAAGAAAACACAGACTGACAAACACGGCAAAAAAAGTGGGCCTGCATATAAACACAGAAAAAACAAAACTGTTATCACGGAGTAAAGAAGGCCCAGATATAATTCTCGAAAGACACAGAATAGAACAGACAGAAGACCTCTCCTACTTGGGTAGTATCATGTAATATGGGAGAAGAACAGAATGTGACGTGCTAAGAAGAATAGGCCTAGCAAGGAAAGCGTTTAACTCTTTGAATAAAATACAGTCATCAAAAAATATTAAAGTAGAAACAGAATTGAAGATTTTTAGATCAAACGTAAAAAGTGTTCTGCTATATGGTGCTGAAACGTGGAAGATGAACAAGGCATACATCGGCAAAATGCAAGCTTTTGTAAACAAATGTCTACGAATAATAATGAACATATTTTGGCCTAACAAGATGCGAAACGAGGACCTATGGTTGAAAACTAGTGAGGAAACTGTAGAGAAAACAGTAATGAGACGTGAATGGAAATAGATTGTACATACACTCAGAAAACCACATAATAACCTAGGAAGGCAAGCATTAGATTTCAATATTGATGGCAAGAGAAGAGTAGGAAGACCTGTAAACACATGGAAAAGAACTATACAGTTGCAGATGGAAAGCGAAAAACTAACATGGAACGAGATAAAAAAGTTGGCGCAAGACAACAAGAAGTGGAGGGACCAAGTAGAAAGATTCGTAAGGAAGGAAAACACTGCGCAGGAATAGCAGGCCTGTCAGTGTAATGGAGAATCTGCTATAGAAACACTCTTAAAAGGTGCCATATGCCCGGTAAGGGCGACAGGTGGAAGAAGAATTTACTATTTAATGTGTTGTGTGTGCTCAGTGATTCCCCCAAAAAAATTTAGAACTTATAAAAGCTAAAGATTTAACATCCAATGCAAAAAATTGTAAATTTTCTAGCAATTTAATAACCAAAAATTTATAAGACAGGAAGCCTTTGCAACACGTGCAGGAGGCTTGACGAAAAGAAACACATGCGATAAGGTAAATATAGAATTCAGCAAAAGCGATTTGGTGCGAACTATGCAAAATTGCTATCTCAACATTAATATTATGTAAACCAACAATTATCACCTAATTTGCTGTAGTTGCGTAACAAATTGTCCAATAATTGAAATCTTATTACTTTCTGTTAAATCAGTTCACTCTGCAGATTTTATCCTCTCTATCCTGACTTACTTACTGTTAGCGCAATGTTCAAATATTTCCAGCTGTACAAGAGCAAGGTTCATTATGTTTCACTTGGCAGTAATTGTTGCCAAATTTGCTGAATATTGAAGTTACTTGGTTTATCTTACATGGTCCATGCGGAGTTCATTGAAAAATCAATGATAAAAAATTGAAAAATAACCACATTGTCTATTAAAAACTAACAATTTTACACAAACCTACCATAATTAATTAATTGCCATAAAGTTCGATAAAGTAAAGAAGTAACAGCAATTAACAAAACAAGTAAACATAAAAGAAAATAACATTGGGAACAAAGAACAAAAATATGACAAATACAGGATATAGTAACAATAAACACCGAGCTTATATGTTCTTTGTTCATCTTTTTAAGTAAGTCTTGCTGATGTTGATTGATTGATTAATTGATTGTATCCATAAGCAGGATACACTTTTCCATCCCTAATACTGTGGCCTAATGGACCTATTGTATTCATCCTGCTTTGGTTGGTGGATCAATTATTGCGATTTAGAGAGCAAATCTGCGCGGACCTGCCTTACAAAGACTGCATAGAGGCTTCATTATCATAGATCCCCATCTTGTGCAGATTGCTTCTCAGGCAACCATGTACTGTTAATAAACAAGTTGCTGTCCTGAGTTGAATCCTCAAGTATGTCAGCAGCTAAATGTTGGGAGGAACTTCTCATCCTTTGTTTGGTGTGGCTATGTATCGTTGCATGGTCGAAATAAAAATAATGTTGCTTTGTAATCCATTCGTTAATTGCACCACTCCCTGTGCCTTCGGTTGTACCTAGACCAGGTTGAGGTCCTATGAAGTTCATTTTAGAACCTTCTCTAACTAGCTGGTCTACAATTTCATTGCTCGCTGTACTCTTGCACCCTGTCACCCACACCATGGTAACCTTGTTTTATTTAGACAAAGCCATTAACTTTTGCAAGCACTCTCATACTAGTCTAGAGGTAATACGATAAGATGGTTGTGACTTCAAGGTTGCCTGACCGTCAGAGAGCTAGTAGCTGTTCTTAACTTATCTACATACACGAAGCGTCCTCTACTTCGATCTAAAACCCTACTTTGACAGACTTTTCTGTTTTCAAATTGCATCTCGTTTACATCTAGTCAACAACATTTTCGCAATCTAAATACACCACAAAATATACAGTGCTTCTAAATAGAACAAATACGAGCAAACGTCGCATAAATTGATCACGACTAATTTTTTCCGTTTTTTGAATTACATATGTCATAGTAAAAATCTCATTCCATATTACTTTAACAATACAATAGGTGCCGACAATAACCACATGATATAGTAGAGCATATATTTTAAAATTTTATTACACAAATAAAGCGTAAAACACCCTATACTTTTAACACGTTTTAGCAAGTACCATTTTCGATGTTCTTTTTAAGTTTGACGACGCAATTACCTTCCTTTAGAATAGCTAATCGTAAACAGGGATTCGTATTATATCAAGTAGGATATCCGCGTTCAGGGTAGCATTCCCTAAATCGAAGTTGTAAAACGCGCACAGCAAATTCTTTTTTATTGTACGAACGTAAAATTTATCTCGTACGTCAAAACACAAAGAATAACGTCCCTTCTTGTTTTAGTAGTTCCTGCAAATGCGACTCTCGATCCATAAAGGAGGATAGAGATTAGATGAGAATTACATCTTTAAGAAAAAGCTAATAGCTGCCAGTTAGATCTATATCGATCAAATTAACAAACAGCTTTACCTTTCAGCATGCTACAAATAAATTTCTGGTGGATGCGGCAAAAAGTATAATGTTGAATGTTTAGAAAATTTTGTTTTGTTAGTAATAAAAAATAAAAATAAAAAACAATATCTTCTGCAATACGGCATATGTATCAAAGTTCCAAACCTTTATTTAGAGTAATGATTTTTTTATTGATATGCACAGTTAATAGAAACAAAGATTTGATATCTTAGAACGTTTCTGAGGAGTAAAATTTATTAAGCGTGCTTACAATTACAGTAAACCTTTTGACAAACACTTGTTTTAAACGACCTGAAGCTTTTGCCACTAATTTCAGATTAGAATGGATTTTGGGCTAGAACCGCGTCAAACTAGAGTAAATATCTTTTCTGAATTGCAAAAAGTTTCATTTGGACGCCTGCGTCGTATATTCCTGCTGACCAGAAAAATCTCCAAATTAAGCTAACAAGTTGAATAGTAACAGTGTTAATTTGATTCATACTTATATCTGAAGTGAAAACAATTTTGGAAATGTCAAACGGGGAACTTAAAACATAGGAATAGCATATTCATCCCAGCGTATATTAATTCTCTTCTACGTACAATAGTGCCACTACAATAATTTACAGAAACTAACGTATACACTTAAATTACACTATTATTAACCCATTAACGCCCAACTTAATTTTTCCTGATAATTGTAGCATAGTTGGGGAAGAGTACAATAGGCTAGCAGCCATCACGTGGAAAAGAAAATCATATCTACATTAAAAAATCAGTTGCTTTCGTTGTGTGTTGACAGGACAACAGATTGTAAAAGAAATTCTATTCTAAATGTTATGGTACATGTACTGGACCCTCATAAACCGATATTTCCGCTGCTACTAGCAAGAAAAAGACTGGAAAAGTGTACTGGTGCAGCAATTGTGAGGGTGATACTTAGTACGTTAGAAAACTTTCAAATTTCACCCGCCATCGCGCCATGAGCGATGGTGCCGCGACAATGCGTTCAGTAAGCCGTTCTCTTCTTGAACACGGTTGCGAGTGTTTACATGTTACGTGTAAAGCGCTTTACATGCTTTACATCTTGTGACAGATACTGTTCGACAATGTTCAGACGAGATAGATGCATTAATAGCGAGTACAAAAGTGTTTCTCAAACCTCCAAAACACCTTCGATTCGTGAACCACCACAGCCGATTCTTGTTGGGAAACATGGTTGCAGGCAGCTCTTTATTATGCTGAATGTTTCAAACAAGTAATTGCTGTTATTCTACAATTCAATCCTGCCGAAGCTGCAGCTATTAATGAGAGCCAAACAAAATTTCAAGATATTTTCGTTGAAACAGAGCTACAAATTATTCGTAACAACTACAAAGGATTACATGACGCAATAGAACAATTACAAAATAGAGCGTTGTCGTTAGTGGAGTCATGGCAAATAGCGGACGAAGTACATACACCGCTATGCACTATGCATGACGCAAAATGTGATCTCGTTTTAGAAAAGTGTGTTAAGGAAAGATTCCGATTTTATCACATTAAAACAAATTTGTGATGGTGCATCGAGTAATCCATTAACTGAATTCAAAGAGTGTTTTAATCATGCATGTATTACATCCGTAGATGTCGAACGATCTTTTTCAAAATACAAACACATTTTTTTCACCACGGCGAACATCGTTCAATGAGACAACTGTGGAAACATATCTAATGCTGTCAACTTTTTACGACCCTTATCCAATGGGTGATGATACGGATAATGGTGCTTGTACTTTTAATGTTCGGTAATTCCGATGCACCCCCCCAACCTACTTGATAACGCTACTTAAGAGTTTGATGAGTGTTTCAGATATTATAAATCTTGATTGGTTCTATTATTATTATTCGATTTATTATTTATTTTTTGATATTGTACTTATTGAAGGAAGCTCACGCCTATGCCGCGCAGAGACATTACCTCGGTTTACAGTGATAACTTTCAACAATCTATAAAGCTATCAAATCAGTTTTGGTTGGCAACCGGTATATAGCTTTATTAAGTACTCCAAACGTCGCGCAATTGATTTAGGTATGTTACACACTGAGAATGATATGAACACTTTATAAATACAAATTCAATCATACATTAATATAGAAGGTATTCCAGTTCAAAGAATGAAGTTAGCACGCGCTGAAAATGGAGTTTAAACCTGTCCGTAGAAATAATATGAGTACTGGTATCGACCAATTACAATGATACCTAGAATATCTGTGAGCTTAATTAAAGCGTTTTCTATTGTTTTTCGAAAAATTATCGATTTAGTTATAATTACATTTAAGGTAGTTTCCAAAGATTAGTCTGCATGAAATCAAATTTTAATAAATCATGAAATAACTCCGCACCCTACAAGATAATGAAAATAAAGATATTCTTTTTAAGAAAATATGCGTATGCTACTTGCTCTGGAAACTTTAAGTAGTTGAAAATAATTTACCTGATTAATAGTATAATTTCATATAAATGGCTTTTGATATCTCTAGTGGTATAGCACCCTGTACTATAATGTTATAAACGGAAAAATTTGTTGTCCTACTTAGCTAATTGACTTTTCATGGTCAGTGAGTCCGGGAGTGCCCTTTTGATACTCTTTCGGCAGTTTAAATTAAAAATTAACAAGTTGAATGGAGACAAACTAACCTCAAACCTTGACGTTTCGCATATACCCTATGGTAACGCGTCACGTACTCACGACCCCGTGTACTTTTGAATAATCAAACTTGACTTCACGTCGTATTTGAAGTATAATTTAACCACTAAACAATTGGATTCTTCAAATAAGGCAGCTAGCGAAATATGCGTTAACTTAATGGATATGTCAACTAAACTGAAAGATTGTTTAGTGCCCTTCGTAATTGTTCCATCTTCGATGGAGGTGATCACCAGGAAAACTCCCTGTATAAGAACCGTTATTTTATCGCCTAACGTTTAAGCAGTTTAAAATTTCGATAATCTTTAAGTTAAGTCATAAAATCCCGAGAAACAGAGGCACAGCTAACAACGGCGGTGCTGCTAACGCTTAAACGCTAAAGGAATTCGGATATTTCACGAAATCCGTTGAGGACAAATTAGAAAAGGCGTTCAATCCATTCCGCAACATAACGCATTGCATATAAAAACGAATTGATGAGTTGGAAGCTGCCAATTACCAATTAATTCAAAATCTAGGTCGCACTAATTGTGATGTCATGCATCGAGTGCCAGTCAAAGTCCTCCGCAGGGTCAGGTCCATGTGTTTCAGGTAATTCGATAATCAATTTCAAACAGAAGGAAGTCTTACCTAAATTCAATGGTAAAGATGATAATCCGATACAATTTTTGAAGACGTCAATCCGTTCAGTTTCCTTGAATACAAATCTTCCCGAGTTGTTGGTATTACTACGATCATCTCTAGTTCATAACGCGCTTGCTTGGTTTGTTATCATCGAGAACCTATTCCAAAATGTCACAGAATTCGAATCCCTTTTCCTATACTAGGGAGAAAGCACCCAAAGTAAAATTAGGGCCGAATTGATAAAATATCTTTCCATACATAAGTTGTAAAATCCGTAATAACTCAAGATGTAAGAACTTATTCTGAATTCTGTGATCGCTTAGTCTAATTTGATAATCTCGACAAATATAAGCAGGCTAAAAGTAAATCCAAAAGTAATTCATTTCCTCACATGACTCGTGGAACAAAGACCCAAAATGGCAATTATTTTTCTTTACCAAGTAGGTCATAGAATTATAATTCATGTCCTCAACAATCATCTAATGGATATCAACCCATTTCCCCAAAATCTCAATGTCGTAATGATAATCTTAATTCCCACATTGGAAATTTCAACAAACATTATCGCCAATCTCAATCAAATAACGTTACAGTACATAATATGTGATGTGGTAGTATCACTTGAGAATGAAATTGTAATAAGATTTTTTTGTATTATTGTATGCCTTATAGACGTAGACATATTTTGACGTTTGTATGTGTGTAGACATAGTTATTTCCTTTTTTCCATTTACATTCTCTCCATATGCAGCTGTTGCCAAAAGGAGCTTGGTTGCGAAGTAATGCTAAGCAGGTTTGATACCGACTCAAAATACACACAATAGAGACAAAAAAAAAAATGTTGCCGAGCAGGGCCGATCACCGGCATAATAATAAAATGTGACACGAAAGAAGAGAGAAATCAGTGAGAGAAAAACATTAGGAAATAAGTCGTGCATGAATGTGCGAAAATCCTTCCGTCTTTGATAAACCAATGGAGGGGAATAATTTCTTTTTCAGCTACTCGGATATATTACGCGGGAGCGAGACGCAGTGGAAAGTGCAGATAAGTCGTTAATCGGGTCAACGGCTGACAGTTCCTTCTCAATAAACTTATGAAATATCCGGCGCAAGTGTCTCCGATTTGGATATCGAAAAGATTCGCCGAAAGAACGTCAGAATGGTGGCAATTATTTCTTTGCTTCATTTCTTTTATGTTAAAAGTAGCAAGCGCCATGGTTACCTTGTCTTAACGGTACTGATTTCTATACAAGCAACCCCTAACTTTGATAAAATGTCTTAGAACTCTAGAAGAAGAAGTATGGAGTAAACACTTCTATATTTATTCTATATTTATACGGGGGATAGCTTTCCAGTTTTTACAAAAACAATGAAAAAAAAAGTGTTTAATAATGAACCGCTTCGGTGACGTGAGTATTAAAATTAAGTTAATACAAGCTGATATCTTATTTCTTAAACGGTGTAAAGAACATAACGTCTTCCCAAAAATTATGAACCTTTTCAATAATTGCAAGAAACCGCAAAACTTCGTAAATCATGCCAAAAAGCAATGGCTACGAAATGAAATCAGATACCAGTATGCAAGACGTAGTCAATTAGAAATAGAATCATACGAGTTACACCTTAGAATAACACGGTTTTTAGATGAAAACAATTTTCAAAAATGGCCTGTTTTCCAAAGACGCGTAATTGAACGAATTAATCGTAAAACTAAAAATGGTATGCATCAACAAGAAATTCCACAAAATCTGCCCCAAAGAGGACGTAAACACCGCACGTCCTGTGGAGACCACACCACCAATTTGTAACCAATCAGCAGAGACCTTCAATAAAACTGAAATCACACTATTAAATAAAGGTTTAAAACATTGTATTCACGACTCAAAAATCCCGACGGAAGACCTCATTGCATCAGTAGAAATAGCCATTAAGAACTTAGATTCCACAACAAAAGATTACTTAAGAAACGCGTGCAAAATTACGATTTCGAAAAACTTGAACGAAGAAAAAAGTCTGAGAAATAACACAGGAGACCTCAGAACTACTAAAGGTGTCAAAAATAAAAACTGTTTTTACCTAAAAGCACACAAAGGGAACAGAATAGTCATTTTGGACAAGCCCGATTATTTCAATCGCGTCAATCATTTGTTGTCATCGGGACCTTACAAAGAATTAAGAAAAAGTCCGTTACCATCCATGATCAGAGAAACAAAAGAGGTTATAAAAAATTGTCCCAATCTTATCAACGCGAACCTTAAGCTAAAATCCATATACCAGGAAGTCCATGAGACCAATAGTTTCAAGCATAGACGCACCTACGTACAAACTATGCAAATGGCTAGTAAACGAATACAAAAATTTACCCATCAAAGTAGGCAGCCTAAAAGTAGAAAATTCACTAGATTTTGTAAATAAGGCCAATAATATTGAATTAGAAGAAGGTATCGTTTGATGTTTGTTCACTCTTCCCCAGCGTACCAATCCCAGAAACCATAGAATATTTAGTTGTACTCTTAAAACTTAACAACATTGACGATGTCAAAATCGCGGAATACAAAAGACTATCTTCTCTTTGCATGAACCAAAATCGTTTTCAAATAGGGGGCAAATATTATGAACAATTGGAGGGTACGGCGATGGGTAATCCACTGTCCCCGTTCATAGCCAACTTGTTTATGAGTAAATTTGAAACGTGTTTGAAAAAGGACACCGCGTATTTTCCTAGAATTTGGCTTAGATATGTAGTTGATATTTTCGCGGTTTTTGACACTAAGAAAAGTAACATGCCGGACTTCCTCGCGACGCTCAACTCAAAATTCGGATCCATTAAATTTGCAGTAGAAGAAGAAGTGAACAATCAACTCCCATTCCTAAATAGCCTAGCATTTAGAAACAATAAAAAAAAACTAGAAATAGACTTCTATAGAAAAGAAACAAGCACCAATATGTTCATTATGACCGATTCGAACCACTGCGAACAACATAAAAGGGCCGCGATTAATTTCTTAATTAATAGACTAGTGAAATTTCCCTTGAACCAAACTAGGTACAACAAAGAGCTTAAATTCATAAAAAATGTGGGCTATTTACAACGGTTACTCTTCTATAAATGTCGACCACATCCTTAGGAAAGTCCAACATAGGCATTATGTAAAAAATTTCAAGGTCGTGGAATTTCTTACATACTCCCGGAAACTCGCGACAAGAAATTTGTAAAACTCCCTTTCCACAGAATATCGAAAGGTATCAGTAAAGTTTTTAGGGGACAAGATATGAACGTATGTTTCAGTTCACGGAATACACTTAAGAACCTTCTTGGTAATCCAAAAGACTATCCGGACATGAAAAAAAGGTCGCGAATTTATGAAATTGCATACAACGACTGTGATAAAGCCTATATTAGACAAACAAAACGAGCGATAGGTACTAGATTTAATGAACACATGAGATGCTATAGATTCGGTCGAATAGGAGCGTCACGTGTAGCTGAGCACATGAATGATACGGGACATGTCATCAAATTAGAAAACCTGAAATTAATTAAAAACGTAACCTCGCCTCGGGAATCAGACGCATTTGAGACCATGTATATTTATTAGGGTAAAAGAACTTTTCAGTCCACACTTGATAAAGATCGAGTCGCTGTGTTTTGTAACATATGTATTGATTTGTTTAGTTTTCTTAGAATGCGTAAATAGAGAATTAGCGGGAAGGAATCTTCCTTTTGTCTCGCTCTACTTTACGAGGCAAGAGACCATTTTCCATTTCACATATACTCAGCTTGTCAGAGTTAAACGATAGAAAGGTAGGTATTCGTAAATAGATATAGACAGATACTTACACGTTTAGATATATATATATATATATTTACCCTTCTTTTTTCCTCGAGAGGAGGGATAGACAAGCATAGTAGAATTAAGAAACAGTTTTTAGTTTTTCGTTCAGATTTATTCGGTAACTCGGTTGAAAATGAGGGCCCAGCGAGACTTTGAAACAGCTGTTTCCAATTACTTAATATGTTGTGTGGTGAGGAGTGTGCCGATACTCTCAGTTGTTTGCCAAAAAAGATACTTAATTACTTAATTTACTTCAATGAAACGCTTGAATAAGTTATGCTCCACGTCCAAAATTCGAACATTATCCAAATCAAAAATGTGACCATCATTACTAATGAACGCACAGAGCCGTACTATGATGACTATTACGGACGTTACTTTTGTGTAATGAAATTATTTTTTTTTAATTTTTGTGAGGTTTGACCTGCGTAGCAACTTTCGCAATCATTGCAAGCAATAACGTACACGACATCAGATCTGTCTAAAGGGTGTATCTCATCTTTAAGTTTAGAAAAAAAGTATTGCAATTTTTTGTAAAGTTTTTCATTCTTATCAATAATGGTGTTGTTGTGGAGTGAGTAGTTTTCTTTTGCCTATCCTTCCAGTATCAAGGATCGAAAAATCTTTTCGTTTAAATTCCGATATTCATTAAAAATAATCTGTAAAATTTCATTTATGCATACTATGCACACAACACTCTCATGCGATTCTCTGTATTTTGCTGAACATTTTTGGAGTAACATTTTGTGCAATGTTCACATTACGCATTGCCTTAAAAATTCATCGAGTAGGTTTTCTGTAAATATTCCTATTTAGCTAAATTGCGAAAATTTTTAAACAACTTTCAGTATGTTCCTATATTACATTTTTTTCTGCTGAAAAAACTTAGTGCGTGACCCTTTTATTTATTATTTACACGTACCTAACTCTTGACTTGCTAAACAATGATTGTAGGAAAATGAATCCGAAAAATAACGTTTGGTATTTCGTCGTAATACTCTGTCTCTAAACTTATCTGCATAGCTTAATATTTAATTCACTGAAGAACGACACATTTTAAGTACGGTAAAATGTTTATAACAAAAAATCTAGGACAGCTTCTCTATCAGATTCTGAAAAAATATACAGGTCTTCCTCTTAAAAAAAATTGAAATAGCATGAATTAAACATGAAGACGATTTGGATGGCCACCTTGTGGACACTAGTTGGCATAAAAAGTTTTTCGACGTATTGCCGAAAACTACAAGAAATACTCAAGCAAGTAGAATTTGAATCACATCTGTAGCATGCAAGGTATCGGCTGTTAAAAATATAGTATTTCACAAAAATCTAAAATTGTGATAATTATCTTAGAAGCTAATATATGTATGTAGATAGATATAGAGAATATTGATGAGAGTTGACATGAATTGAAAACAGGCGTCCCAAAGCGTCACAATACATGGGTGTTCCATTAAAAAAGCTAAACCTGTTAATGTTATATAGCACTTGTCTCCGTATACCTTTTATTTGAAAACTTTTTCTCTAAATGATACAGAGCAGGAATTATCTTTCATCAACGCACTAGGTGGATATGTGAAATATACTTTCTAAATTTTCTTGCATTAAATAAATGTTCTGGGTATTACTTTAAACACCGATGAAGTGTTAAATTAAGCTTTAACGTTATCAATCCCTTTTTTGCCTATTTGCTAAGCATTTTTTTTGTACTTTCTACCGTTCCAGAAACACAAATAAAAATATCGAAAACAAATTTTGCAACCAGTTGCCTTATAACAAAAACATTTATTCAAATCTGCGTGAAGGTAACACGGATAACCAACCTTCAAGTTTAAGAAAAAAAATTATGAAATTTCCTTTAGGTAGCGATCACGTCTTATTAATCATATAAATTTAAAAAGTTATTTATAAAGACCCAAATTGAAACTTCGTCCGGCCAACCGACTCTGTATAGCAGGCCAAGAAGTTTTCTAATCACGATAGTTGCGCTAAACAGCTAATTTAAAAGTAACTTTGTAACAGTCATCAGGTTATTCGCTGTAATAATCACACTTTTCGTTATGCACAGTTGGGGGGGGTGGATGCGGTGTAACCACGGAGAGCAAGAGCCGCCCAGACACTGTCCTATTATCGACTCTTGTGTCGCACCATTATCCACATTTTCACCACGACATTAACCGTATCGCCTGTAACGAGCCTATACCTGTGGTGAGATCTACACAGAGGTGTTTCACAGTTCACATCCTTGTCACTTCACAAATGCGATCCCGTGAGGCTTATTCACTCACCGTGTCCCTCACACTCTTACTGTTTCTATTTGAACACCCCCAGACACGTCGACATAGTAAATGAGACCCAACATCACCATCCACAACAGTTGTGCGACGCATAAACTTAAGACCATCTGTCCACCGCACGCAGTGACAACGTTGGCCACGCTTCCCCTTTGTTTCACCTAGTACAGTCGATCACCACCATACCGCACCTACGACGAACGCGCACACATGTACGTTAGCTCACTGCTCTATTCTGTATACCCTTACTCCCGGCCGTTCCCGGCCCGAGCCTGCTTGTCTCACTTCACCCCTCTATTTATGGGTCCACGAGTATCCAACACATCCCAGCCCTTGTACTCCGGCGACAGATGTTCTATGTAGATGCACCGTTTCAGGCAGGTGTAATGTTACCTCACGCAAAAACGGTGACAACCCTGACAGTACACTATCTTGTCAATTAGACCTTCCCCCCTAAAGATGCGCCCTGTATCAGAGAGAGCTCTGTTGTGACCACGGCTCCTCTGATGTTATTCTCTCCCGCATCTTGACCAATACCTTACACCCTGCACACATGCCACGTTTTAGACTGACCTTCCACTCACACACACACAAGCTTATGTACCGACGCGTATGTTATAAACTATACTGTATAACTTTCGATCTCTGGCTGCGCTCACCGAGAGGATGGTGGAATAGCATGACACGGGAGACCCCTTGATATGCTTGACACCCATCCTACTTTGTGTCAGCTTTACGGCGCGTTTACGCACACTCAGTGTCCTCAGTATTGGGGAGATAACTTACCGTCACACGTCGAATAGTTCGTTAGGCCACCAATATCCTCATGTTTGTGCTCCGCCGCCGGTATCTGTACAGCGGCACCCGTCTGTCTGTCCGTAATTTTAGTAGACGACAGAACAACCACAGTAGCCACAGAGAGACATGCCGATACCGACATTAGATGTTTCTTCGAGTGAGGGTGACAAGCATGATCCTCCTACTAGTGTACACACGCTCACGACCCCACAATCACACATATTAGACACACTAGTTGGCACCACGTTATTTTTAGCTTTACGGGGTCGCTGGTCGGTATAGAGACTCTCCTCGTGTGTTTAGGACACAGTAGAATCCGAGCGGCTGCCACCGTTTTTGCCGTGCCAAAAGAGTAAAGATCAAGAAACGGAGCGCAGACGAGCTAGTACTGAGAGAATACAAAGTACAATGGTAACTCACACATTTCACGTCGACTTGTAGACGGAGAGTATGTTTTCTTCGCGAACAGTTATAACACTAATCAGATATATTTCTAAACATGCACCAGCTTGGAGAGATCCAGCATATTACTATGTACGTGCCACGTGGGTCATGCCGAGTATTTCACTGTACAATAGAGACACCACACCATGGTATGACAAAAAAGAGATTTGTTGCGCATAACGGAATCGAGTGGAGAACAAATGTAAAGTTATCCGTTTTTTACGTATACCACGACGGTAATAGAACACAATAATCCACACGCATTACTAGAGGAATTGTTAGTACACGTACACCAACTATATGTGTCAGCATATTGATTTACGTTGTAGTGTCCCACAAGACGCGCACCCTACTACTGTGAACAACGAGAGACCGTCCCCACTACAGCACGGAACATAAAGAGTTTCTTCCACGACGATACAATGTGCCTCTGCTAATGCTATGAAATATGAGAGAGAATAGAATATCATAATGTACTGCGTGTCCCTGTAACTATATACATTGTATTCATCACAAGTAAGACATTTTAAATAGCTTTCTCAATACATTGGTTGGTAGGTATAGTATTATCAGATTGTCAGACGTTAACCAGGTCCTTACCCCTATGTTTTTTTTTTTATTAGGAATAAAAGACAGATATGCTGTCCTTATTCGCCAGTAAAAATATATTTACAGCAACACTTTATACTAAATCCCCACAAAACTCTAATTTTTGTCCCCCTCTACGGGCCAACTATATTTTTGTTACGATTACAACTGAACACGTGTTGTTAATTCTTAGAGAAATTTGTTCCCCCTATCTTAAACACACCTATAAGGGTTGCCTGTGCCAAAATTTTTCTCACTGTAACATTTATACATTATCTTAGGTATGCATATATTTGAAATAGGGTATCAGCAAAAACTAAAGCCCTTCCATATCTTTGCATTAAAACCTTTCGGCAACCGTTGTTTTCAGAAATTAATGTATATGTCCGATGTGGGATACTTTATGTGTCCCCATGCAGTAGCACAATAAATCATCAATTTCTACAAACAATCTCTTTGTTATCTAATTCACAAAGTAATAGAGTCAAAACACAATCGATTTTTATTCATTGTATTATTAAATTTTGTGCAAATTACAGAGTTGTTTCATAAAACTGCTAACAATTTTACACACATAACGGTTGACTATTGGCAACACTTCTGTCGCTCGTCATTTTTTCTGGGACATATCGTACATATTCCTGAAGTTGATGGAAACCTGTTATCCCATCTCGGTCGACTTAGATATTTACGTTGATCTTTTTCGGAATCAAAAGTTTTATTGGTCTGTCATGCTCTTCTGATAATTGTTATTCTTGTCTCTCTTTGGCATTAGGTTTTTCATAAGCTCGCGACCAAGGCCACACAACAGGAAGTTTCTCTCGATATTTGCAATTCTATTTTGGAGTTACTGGATGCTTAGTTGTCAAATTGTAAAGCCATTTTAAAGGGCAATAGTCTAACATATTTTGAAATAAATATAAACGGCCAAATGTTTTGTCGACTTTTACGGAATACGCGTTGACATTTTATCCATTGCAATCTACGGCCCCCCCTTCGTTTCGTTATAGTGTTTGAATGATGTGCCGGTTTGGTATCTGCTCACGTTACAATTTTGGCATCATATGCAGTTATTATTCCATAAACCTTGACCAAAGACACGATATCATGGTCCAGAAAACAAACCGCTATTCCTTGATATTTCCTGCTTTATAGCGTTTTGTCCCTAAGTACACTTGTAAATTGTGTGTTATCGATATGCTTAGTAGTTAACAAGGGCCCAAACTTTTGATGCCATTACTTTGCAAGGCTTAGACTTCATATAAACTCTGATATGGACATTTTCCTTCTAAATCCTACAAGCTGCTTCATCCACGGTTGAGATGAGTACCAGGATGTAATTGTATTGAAGTTTTTGACAAAACATATCAAAAATTGTTCTACTACCCCTGCAAGCATTTTGCAAGACTTAGCAGTATTTCGCTTTCTGTTTCTTGTTTCCACGTCGTCAAATCTCATAAATGACAAAAAGAGGTTTAATCGGTCCCATGAAATTGCAGCTAGAAATATGAGAGACAGCTAATCTTTTTGCTTTCAAAGCTCCCATTACAATGAGAACTCAAAAACTGCATACATTTCCCCCAGTCACATTGTGGTAATCCACGTTTTGTTTTTTATTTTGTGGATGTTAGTTTATGATTATATCTCTATATACTTATTCTACTTTTGATTGGTATAAGCCCACGTTGGATTACTATCACTTCATTTAATAAAAAGCTAAAACTTTTAGCAAAGTAGCAACATCTGTGAGTGAATAGTAAGACTTGGTCTGGTGGTAGTTAAATGTTGTGCCTTGAAAGGCGAGAAGGTTGCGCTTTCATGTGGTGGAATTTTGTTCCATTTTGTACAGTCTATGTCTTGTTCTTCGATAGAGCCTTGGCCTAAAGTATAAATAATTACATTAGGTGAAACACATCTATCAATAACGAAAAAACTTACATCTTGGACACGTTCGTGATCCTTTCACTTCCAAAAAATCTTCAATATCAGATGTGTCAGACATAACCTCTTATCATCGGACTTTTCAAGCCATTGGAGAGCCAGTTTGCTTGATCTTCTTCGTTCGACAAAAGTCTATTTGTTCTCTTCTTTAACATTTTATCCACTCCTACTAATTATAAGGTTTCGAACTGTACAAAGGAAGAAAACCCCACGTTCTCACGTAAAATTATTATGACAACAAACTTCTGTGCACTCACAAATTGTGATCAAGTGACAAACGGCGCTAACCAATCAGCTGGACACAAGAAGGGTCACATGTGGACGGATTGAGTGGATACATTTGTATCCCACAGGAATATATATTGTTATCTTGTTTATTTGGAATAAAAATAGATATAATGTATACACCAGATATGAACAATAAATTTTACACACACTTTAGAAAAATCGAGGACTGAAAATATTTCTTTGTGAAAAATACAACAAAAAAAACAATACTAGGCGTGGGATACAAACGTATCCCACCATGGCGGCCGAAAGCGTTAAGTAAGTAATTATACTAATGTATTTTATTACTTTTGCATTTACGCCAAGCAATTAATCATTTTACTTTTTTTTCCAACTAGATTCATTCCGCACTTAAATGTAAAAGCAATACTCTAATAGGCGAAGCAAAAACGCTAAAAATATGTATGTTTGGAAATCATTCCGCCTAACTAACTAACAAGGAGACAATTGCGATGTTATATCTGTCGTTCGGCGGACGCATTTAACAGAATTCATTAAAAATTAACAGTTCATTGCAAAGTCTGTGAGAACAGCCACACCGGCATGAGACGTTTTTTATACAACCGCCGCACGCACAGATGATCAAATACGCCTCGGATTCCCCTGATAGCGCAGTATCTAGATCGACTCGTATACACGCATTATTAGTGAAACATGTCGAGAGCTCTACACAGAGTACGAATTTACTATCTATATACACTATATATATATATAGCCCCAGCGCGAAACACTGAAGAGCGAAGTTGTTTGATTGTCTGAGTGTAGAATTAGCTCTCGGTATGTCTTCCCAATTCGGATAGTCGGTGAGGCGAGCACCCCCAGCACGGCCAAAACGCTTGAGGAGTCCGCCCAAGCCAGTCAGTAGCAAACGGCGATTGGTGAGGATGTGGTTGGGCGACTCTACTGCTCAACACACAGACCGGGGTAGTATACGCCAGGGGAAGCGAGGAACTGCAAAAATAACATTAGGACTTCCGGTAAAAGAGGCAGCATATTAAATGACACCAACTTCCACCATGCATTCACCTCAACCCCATTTGATGTAATGAATGAAAATTTGAAAGCCTTTTGTTAAAGCGTCTAATAAATTAATATCTTGTTAGTCGCGGACAGAAATAAAATCTTTACGCTAAAAATTAATTTCGCTTAGGCTAGTACCCCGAAGCATAATGTACGTTGGTGTGAATATAAAATATGCATCTTATTGAATTTGAAATAGAATGAAATTGGCTTATGTTGAAAATTGTTTGGTATAAATAATTTTAGCCATAATTGGAAAGGACTTCCTGAAAAGCGAATATATTCACAATGAATTAGGGCAAGCTATTTTAAGGCTGACCTGCAGTTACGATCTCCGATTGGAAGGTCATTTTTGAAATCTTGTTCGTTCGAAAGTATTACGAGTAGGTTATAAACAACAATTAGTACGTTCGAATACTTTAGGCTTAAACTTTATTTATGAGGTTTTTATGTATACAATATAATCAAAATGGTGAGTATGGCCCGGTTCCTTTGGAGCACTCTCAACGGAAGGGTGGCGTGGACTATCTAAAACTCGGGAACCGGTTATCTGAACACAACGAACACCTAATGATATTAATAGATGTATATAAAAAAACTGCCGGGGGGGCCCTTGAACGAAGAAAATTAATTACGGTGATTTGTAAACAATGTGGTCCTATTTAATAAAGGAGTTAATTTTACATTGTAAAAGTAAACAGTTGTGATTTCTATTGCAACATTAATATTATACCTATTACATGGGTCATTCACAACGATGACCTATTTAAAAAATATCTCCACAAATAAGTAAAAGTACTTTCACGTTCCATAAAAATATTTTCGCATTCATGGCACTCTTGATTAAAACGGGGATAAAAAGGATATCAAATTCTTATTTCAAATGGTATAATCTAATTATTACATATCCTGTTGATAGATCTCTTGAAGACAAGGTCAACGATGTTACTAGACATTTACACCGACAGAGAAATGGTGTTCTTGCGATCAAGAAATTCGATTCTCCTTTTTTTGCAAAAATCAGTTTTTATTCAAGAAAAAATCATTTTTATTCACAAGGCTATAAAAATGTTATATAAAGAAATAATTTTCTTGAAATTTTATTGCTATTAAATAAAATAGTTTTCTTGGGTTTAGAAAATCAAAAAATCCAAGAAGAAAAGTATTTTCTTCCAGGTAAATTCATTTAGTTTAAGTTAAGAAAATATTCATATTACAAAAACGGTATCTTTTGAAAATGTGACTGAGGGACGTTTTACATTAAAGGTTATGTCAGTGCTCAGATGGGTATGTACTGTAACAAGTTGCTACAGTGATATTTTATGAGAAAAAAGCATGGGGACAAAGAAAATTAAAACTATAAATTAAACAATAAAATTTATGAAAACAAAAAAAAGTTAATAAATAACTACAAGCAGGTTTAATATTAAAAAGATAATTAGTTAAAAAAAATTATTAGTACTACCAATGTGCTTAATGAATTGTAAACGTAAACTACGTCGATAAGATTTTATTTAATTTGTTGCTGAAGTGTGTTTGGTAGTTGTAGTTTCTTCGCCGAGACGATGGCCCGAGATTTGAGGCCCAGGGTAAAATTACGATGTTTCATAGGGCGCCCACTGATGATGAATATGATTCTTACATGTCGTCCCGCTGGCTGTTGGATTAGATTCGATGGAGACCATCCAAATATTCAAAACATATTCAGCAAATAATAAATTAGCAAATATGTAGATCAGACCTGCTATAGTTCATATTTAATTACATTATTAAAGAAATAATTCAATTATACTGTAACACTAAAGAAAACATTTTCATTAGCTCATCCACTTGCTCCAATTTTAATTATTAACTTTAGTTTTTTTTCCATTATTGTTAATTTTTCTTTTATTGAAATATCCTTGTAGTGGCCTGATGTGTTCTGAACACGAAACTGGCGCCTAACTCTCAATAGAACTCTGTGAGATATTTGGACCATTTTTTCAATTTATACATTTACTCTAAATATTTTCTTAACTCGAAACTAAAGATTTACTTTATTTGAAACGTTTTTCTGTCTTGGATTTTCGTGATTTCTAACCCTTATCAAATACTATTTTACATCCAAAAAACTGTTACTAGGGAAAAATGTTATCTTATATTATACATTTGTTATGTGTCTTAAAAATACCAAATATTTTCTTGGAATAGGGGCTGCTTTTTGCAACGAAGATCTATTTCTTAGTATGCAAGAAACCATTTATGTGGCGCTTGTGTACCGTTCTTGATATGTAAAGCTTTCAGAGTCACTGATAGAAAGGATTCTTCAAACCACTAAAGAAATTATTTTTTAACGTATTAACCATTTCAATAGGAATATCTTTTACACTTAAAAAACCACGATTTCTAATAAAATACATTTTTCTTTTGACTATTCCTTTTAACGTTAAGTACGATCGTTTCGTTGAAAGAATATCTTCATTAAGTCAAAAAAGTTCCTAGGGGCTTTGAAACAAAACTCTAGTTCTTTTAAAGTCAGAAACTATCATCATCCACCTTAACATAACTCTGTATTAATTTACACTGTGTTGGCCATTGCACTATTTCTATATACACTGGTTCGTATTTACTAGGCTTATGTATTACGCTGAGATTAAATTCAGCTACTTAATAGTTAATAGAGCTAAAACAAATTCCAAGAAACCTCCTCCAGAAAGTAAAGGTAGTTATTAATTTGATCAACTGCTACATAATCCAGAAACAAAAAGAAATAGGCAGCAAGCAATTGTTTTTCAATTAAGGTCAATGCTAATCAAGTATTCATCTTTTCTGTTCTGATATTTTCTAGCAAACATAACAGGATTACATGGGTTTTTACTGTGGATAGAAAATCGCATATAAAAACGAAACAAATAAGCGGCTAATAAAATAATGTTTTCTGTGCACTAATCAGATTTCAAAATGTGGTGTACAGAAAATTTTATGCGTGTGTTCGCTTTTGGATACGAACTATGCGGTGCTCCTGCAATCTCGCTCTTGCCAAAAATAAAAAGCATGGGTATACTTTCGGTTGAATTGTTTTGTTATTCGTTGTTCGCTTCGCCGGATTTGCGTTTTATCAATTGGCATTTGCATTTTTAACGAACAATTTTTGGAAGCGCCGGTGATTCGTCGCGATTCGAAGGTCTCAACGGCAGTTTTCCGTACGTACACACAGCGAGCGCAGCTATATATCCTTTGTAAGCTAAAATAATTCGTTCGCAGCTATCATAAATTAATTTGCAAACAAACGCTCCCGTTTGTTTAATAAATAACTTTACTGGAACAGAAACAAGCCAAGGTTTCATATTTTTCATCTTGGCTCTGTTTCTGCGTTCTCCTTCTAGGAATAATTTTATCTCATATGGCTTTGTGACATTTAATTTCTTTTTGATGATATTGAAGTGTTATATGTCCAGCTCACGATTCATAAAGAAAAGAACGGTAAATTCTATGACTACAAATAAACGATATCGAATGTTATTGGTTAGTAATCTTTTTTATCTCATGGCTTTTAGTTTTACACCCATATTAATACTATCGTGAAACCATTTAGCACCATAAACATAGTATTTACGTGTCCGTCATAAACAATATCAACATAGCATAGTAAATTTCAGACACCGAGGGGTAGCGTTTCTTAGCGTTTTGTACAAACGGTCTACACATGGGATCACTGTGGTTACATTACAATTTTCGTAAAATTTGATACGTGTTATTGTTGAAGGAGTGACAGCAGAGAAATCCCGGGCCCCGGAAATTTTATTTACAGTAGCGTTAAAAAAATCAATTTTGTGAAGAAATGGAAATTTCGCGTCAAGGTCTTCTTTGGATATGTTTATGATTTTAGAAAAAAACCTAACAAAACAACAATGCCTCGAATACTTCGTTGAACCGTTGGTAATGAAACACCATCACAAAAGGGACTGGTTTGCAGAATTTCGTTGTGGTACTTCTGTCTGTTATAAAATTCATGAAAGTCGGCCAAAATCGGTTGTTATTCCAAAAAACATCAGTGCTGGCGTAATATGATTAAAGAACTCGGCATGTGACCTTTCCGGGTTTGGATAGAGGTACTGTAGGCATATGAAGACCGCAGTTATGTTCGATTTTTCCCCTGAAAATTTAAGCGTGGAAAAAAAGATCTTTTTCCCGATTGGATTTTCCGGGATTTAATTTCCCCAATTTTTCCCTTTGGTCAATTATGTAGGAAAGGTAAAAAAAATTGAAGAAAAACCCAAAAACCGTACCCAAAAACAGTTAATACCATACAAAATAAAAAAAGTTTTTTTGTTTTCACAAGCGCTTAAAAGAAAATGATTATTTGTTCTTTGTTAAAAGGGGAAGTTAACTCTGAATCATAAACAATTTTGATGCAGAAGTCATGGAGGAAATCGGAAAAACACCAAATTATTTGTTAATTCGTTTCAAAAATTTGGTGGATTCCTTTGTCACGTCGATCGTACGATGTGAAAAAAGGATTTTAATTTTAACATACCCTTGTTTATCCTATTTAAAAGGATATTTACAAGTTTTATTTTTCCCACCTATATACCAAAAAAACATGAGAAATATATGAAACAAAAAGAAAAGGTTCGCTATAGTAAAAAAATGTAAACATGCGATTGTTTAACCAAAAAAACCATAAAACTGAGGGTAAGTCCCCCTTTTTCCCCTTTTTAACAGATTTTTTTCCTTTTCAATAAAAAAAAAGATTTTTTAGGGTCAAAATTCTCGCTTTCGGGTGCCTATCTCCCGTTTCTTTTCTCCAATACACCCTACAGCCTTTCCCAAAAATTTTTTTGATGAATAAACCCATCTTCATATTAATGTTTGAATTTTTCAGAAAATCCTCGTAAATAGCCCTCTCAAATCATTAAACATGTTTACTTCAATCCGGATTTTTCGGCTTCCATATTATTTCGTTTTTGAAAATGTTACCTATTATTAATTTTTTTTCCCCCATTTAAGATTTTTTTGTGCCCGTATAAATAAAATTTAACGGATTTAAACGGATGAAGTATGTAGAAAAATAAACAAATGATGCAAAAAAATTTAGAAAACAATGGAAAAAATTTTACCAAATAAAAAAACGAAAACTAGAATACGTATGGGGTTAATAATATTTGGACGAATGTTAAAAAAAAGTTAAAAAAAAGTAAAGAAGAACGAAAAATTTTGTAGTGGCATTTCGTAACCCCCTGTCGCGCCTAATGTAAAAGATCTACTAACAAATTGGGGATCCTTTACAATTTAATTTTTATCAAGTTTGTTTAAATTATAATCAACAAAGTTTTGTGGTCAATTTCTGGTTTACAGGTTAGTTCGAATTATGTAAAGATAGGAAGTGAATAATTTCAAAAATAATTCTAAAAGGAAAGTACTCTCCTAGTCAATACCATTGAATTATTTTTAAGCCATATGAAGTAAAAAAATAGTAAATTGTGGCTAACAAGAACAATTAAAAGAAAGTGTAAAGGTGAATGAAACCCCGTACTTATTGTACGTAATCTTGCGGTGCGGGAATATGATTCCCAAATTTTTACCAACCCCGCTATTTTAACGTTGAAATATACTGCCTTTTTTTAAAAATCGCAAAACCCGGAATTTGTTTTAAGATTTTTTGAAAATTTTTTCAAACGATGTAATTTTCATAAAAACGTTAAAATTTGAAAAAAAAAAGAATAGAAAAAAAAAAAAAGTTTTTTAATAATAATTTGCCCCGCCACGATTTTGCTATGCATCTTAGTCGGCGGGCATGCTGTCACTAATGATCAAATGGCCTGTGGTATATATTCCAAGCTTCAGGAATCGGTAGCCGAAGAGGTGCCCAAAATCGCTGGGGGGTTTTTGTAAATCACAGCCGCCCACCGATCACATCCATGCAGCTCAGTGGTGGAAATCAGGCGATCGAGCAGGGCCCTGGAAAGGACGTTTAAAGTTAACTTTTTTTAAATTTCTGTTGTGACCTTTTCCGTATGGGGGGGCGCATTCTTGTTGGAAAATGGGATTTTTTCCCCCCCCCCGAAGAAGGAAGTGCAACAGGCTCCAGCCATTTGGCAATGTAACCCGGCCCCCGTCAATGAAGACCAAGGGGGATCTGTACCAAAATATTGACCCCAAGCATTTTTTCCTTTTGTGAGGGGCTGTGTGCGTTTCCCCAAAAAATGCTGCACTTTTGCGTTTTCCAAGATCCGCCGACCCCCTACGACCATCGTGGGCCCCCCAAACAAAATCAAATCGTCACTGAACACAATTTGTTGCCATTCTTGTCCCCCGCCGCTCTTTTGTGTTCAAATTTAGTCGCGAACACGGTGAATTGGGTAAGAGGAAGACACAAAAAGTCGGCGATAAAAGACGACATGACACTTGGTCCCACCATCCCACCCCTTTATTGAATGACCCCAGTTGTGGAAAATTTTCTTTGGCCAAAAAATCTTAGACGAGTTCTTACGTTGTAGTTCCCCGGGGGGTCCAGATCCGGGGCGAGTTGTTTTTGCCCCCTTTTTCGAACCCTTTTTTTTTTTTGGAAAAAAACATCTCGAAAGTTTCCCCGGTCCTCAGAAAAAAATATGGCCAGTTCAAAAAACACTTTTAAAACCGCAATTTGCCGTTTACGAAAATTTGCATTATTAAATGTTTAGAAACACTAGTTTACAAACAAATCGCAGAATTTACAGTTTTACATACCAGTGTTTTATTTCATGAAAGTTAATGTTACTAAGTGCAAACGTACAAACAAAAAAAAAACAACAATCGATAGATAGGTTTTATTGAAATTTTAATCATTTCTTTGTTTCATTAAAATATGCATTTTCTGAAAATTTCTTTAAAATTGATAAACAACTTCCATGTGTGATTTTTATGAAAGTCGGTATACGCGGTAACTACAGCAGTATATCAGTGCGAAGAATTTTTTTTGTAGGAAACAAGTTGTTGTATAATGATAGGTAAATAGAAAATGTCGAAGAGAAAAATGAATTTAAAAAATTCTCGTCCACTGTTACTTCGTTCTTATACATAACAAGAAGCGCAAGACAAATTATGCGAAAACATTGAATCTGTCACGTTTACAGCATTTACCTTAGCTTACGTGCATCTCTGTATCGTGTACACGATTTTGGCAAGGAATCATCCGAATACGTAGATACTTCCGTACCATCACTTTTATTACGACACATAAATTTGCGCATGCATCACATGCATTCACTATTGCGGAAGGATCATGTTTCTTTCGTTTGATAGATGTGGAACATGGGGAATATTCAGATCGTATTACATGAGTATACGTATGTATACGAACGTGATTTTATGAGGGACATAAACAAGGAAAGTGATTTTAAAGATAACTGGTGCTTTACGAGTGATGAAAGCTATAGCGTTATGTGACTATTTCATTTCGTGATATATGAATTGGAAGTAAGATACGAGAATTGCTGTAGTTTACTCGTTATGGAAAACCATGAGTAGTACAAAAATGAGATGCTTTTACTCGAAAATGGCAAAATATCATTGCTCATTTGACAAAACGTATCTGTGGGATATTACGGTGACAATCTTCCTAAACAAAGTATTTCAATGAACGTGAATGTTCTAAAGACTGCTAAATCGCGTACTCGAACAATATGACACTGGAAAACTGAAACACTTCACGAAAACCCTTATCACAACACTTCACTAGCACTGGACGCATGTTTCAGTAGCTTAGCTAGCATCTGCAGTAGTAAAACTGAAATCACAAACTAAGTGGAAACTAACGTAAATATGCAATTTTAAAAATGCATAACAACAGATACTGACATCAAAGTTTTTGAACGATTGATTTAAAATTTCGAGCTCAAGTAACAATTTGTAGCCAAAGGCGAGACTTGTATTTGAAAATTACATCTAAATGGTTTCTGGTATTATTATCGTCTGGTTACCATGACAGCAGTGAACAAAACATACTGACATTGACGATCTTAGACTGTTGATTGAAATTTTCAAGCCTAAGTAGAGAAGGGTTATGACATAAGTACAATTCTGCAATAGGAAAAAGTGATAAAAATGATGTATTTTAGCTAGCAGGATATATAAGCTGCCCTGTCCTGACTGACGATGCCTACAGCCGAAAATATTTGTCGATCTAAAAATAAGATTTGATGCTACTGGAAACATTCATTCTACTGATGTAAGAATTAAAAAAAGTATTATAATACTAGTATACTTTTTAGCGTAAAAGAGAAAGAGGGAAATGTGTTAATAAAAGTTCGTATAGGCTAACAATAAGTAATGTAAACATAAAGTATAACTTTAAAATCAAAACATCAAATCTAAAAAAGAAAAACAATAACATGTAACACAATTGGAATACACTATGAACAAACGTTATTGCTTATATTGTCATTTGTATGGCAATATTTAATAGCCGTTTACTTGATTACCTATCTACAGTGAACGTTCAAAATTCCTTTCTACTACCTCGACACATTTGGATAAACGTTTGTAAAAGCTGTTTTGCACTTTTCTTAGTATACTAAGTGTTGCACTCCAGAATGTCTGCGTTTTCCTTAACTTCATACATAAATTATACCTTTTTATATAAACTATTTCATAAGTAGCTACTTACGCTTAAAATTTTGAGTCAGTATTTAAGAATAGTAGTGTCAGTATGTTTATCGTCGTCATAGTAACCGAACAATACTAACACTAGAAACCACTTGGATGCAATATCCAAATGCCGGACTCACATTTAACTGTAAATATCTGTTTTACTTTCAACGTTATACATATTCACAATTATATGAATACGTTAGAGATATGCATTTCCTATACGGTAGGCACAGAAATAATAGACGGTGCTATTTAAAAAAATTACGTTTCTGAGGTTTGAATTTGGCAAAGTTTGGTCAAATTTAAGGTAAAATGTTTTTGAAGAAAATAGCTGTATCTAAATTAAGGCGGTTGTGCACAAAATTATAAATATCTGTAAATCTATTAGAAATAGACATATGAAATCAACATTACATTGATTTCTTTGCAAATGGAGAAACTAAATACGTAACAATATACAGGATGTTCTATTTAAAGTAAAACAAGTATCTGGTTCAGCACTTATCGATCATCGTGTATATTTTTGAAAGATATTTTATGGTGCCTATTGTATTATCTGAAAATTTAGATCTTGCACCATTTACACAATTCGCACAATTTTATAATTCCGGAAGATTGGCACGTCGCGGTGGATTGGGCGAGGAGGACAAGTCGCACGGCCACCACGAAGTTCCGACTTGAATCCTTTGGACTTTTTCCTGTGGAGGTACTAAAACTAAAAATTATTCGGGAGTAAATTAGATACTCTAAGAAATCTCTCTCTTTTACTTACAAATAAAAAACTGTTGTACTTAAACTTTAGTTTGTCAATCATGCATATTTTCCTGAGCCAACGTAGCATGTGATGTTAAAACAAGCTAAAATGCACGGCTCGACCAAGATGCAACGTCTCTTCTATGTACGTACACAAGCGGTCATCTATTAAACTTGACCGGCAACTAGAAAGGATATTTATCATCCGCATCAGCAAAACGATTTTGAAAAATAATATTTTTACACGAAGCTGACCAACAAATATTACTATACATTATGGTAAATATTAGGCAGGACCGTTTAGAAAATGTTTGAAAATTTGCAAAAAAAAAAGGTGATTCGATAGGAACATACTTTTTGCGGGTTAGCCTTCCTTCCTTACCTGCTTATTACATTCCATCTTTATATCTGAGACATCCTGTATATATTTCTTATACATCTCCAATCGGCAGTCGATGTTAACATTCTCTTCGAACAGTCGGCTGCCTGTTTGTTGGTACATACATACGTACTTATTACGATCCTGGACTGACGCCGGTAAAAAAGATCCTAAAGATTTCTCTCTGAAATTCTCGAATTTTGTACGTTCTTTGAAAATGATGTACCATTGCATACTATCGACACACTACTGTGGAACCAAACAAATTTTAGTTTGCATACATTGAAGCCTATATTGCAAAACATCAAAAACGCATTATCGTTTGTGGGAAACTAGAGGCAGAACACGTCAATGTTTTCGAAAGAGGAATAAGGAACATTATTTATTTGCTGTGCTTAACAGCCCTTAAAGGTTTTGGACGTAATAAAATTTACATTTCATTCCATTTCACATTGCTTGCTTATTTGCTTCGCGAAGCTGCTGTACCACTCGCCTCTATTTTATTCTGTCTGCTGCCTTCGCTCTCCATTTCTGGGCACTTATGCTTCCCAGATCCTCCTGTACCTCTACATACCATCCCTTTTTCGGTCTTCTCTCTTTTTGCGCCAATAGGACCTCTATGTAAAATCATTTTGAGCATTCTTTCATTTGGGAGTCTTTCTATGTGTCCTAACCATTTACTTCTTTGAGTCTTGACGTATGTTATAGTGCTGGGGTCCCCATAAGGTTCTCCAAGTTCTTGATTCGTCCTTTTCTCCCAGCTATTCTCTGTGTGCTTGCCTTCAAAAATAGCTCTCAAAATCTTTCCTTCCCATAGATCAATTGCCTTTTCTTCTGACTCGTTCAGCACCCAGGTTTCGCATGCGTAAGTCGCTGTGGGTCTTATCATTGATTTGTAAATACTTATTTTTGCCCTTCTGGTCGCGTACTTGGATTTTATTACGGTTCTTAGACTTCCCAACTTCTTTCTTCCTTTGGCAATTCTTTTTTTAGCACTTCGATGTCATACCGTCTTGCTTACTGTTTGTTTGTTTTTTGCTTCTTTCTTCTTTTAGATTAACCTTGCATGTAACTCTGACCAAATAGTGAGTGGTCAGAGCCACAGTCCGCCCCTCTCATACTTTTGACGTTAGTAATAAAAGCCATGTGTTTTTTCTCTATTACTACGTGGTCAATCTGATTGAGAGTTCTGCCATCTGGCGAGATCTAAGTTCCCTTGTGAACGTCCTTTCTCTGTAGTTGCGTACTCCGAATGGCCAAGCCCCTCTCCATTGCAAAACCTATTAACCTCTGCCCGTTTTCGTTGGAAACTTCATGCTTGCTAGTTACCTGCCACTACTGTATATACGCTTTCTCTTCCTATCTTTGCCTTGGAATCGCCCATTACAATTTTGATATCTCGCCTTGGCAGTTTATCGTATTCCATTGCCAGTTCTTCGTAATATATATCCTTAAGCTCATCAGCTTTTTCTTCTGAGGGCGCGTGCACATTTATGATACTTATGTTTCTTGTGTGAGTCCTCAGTCTAATGACACACATTGTCTCTGATATGGGGTTGAACGCTATCACTTTACTTTTTAACCTTTTTTGCACGATAAACCCTACACTAAGCATTCTGTTTTCACCTCCCCTTTTGAAAAAAAACTACTTTTCTGCACTGTACGTTTCTGGCTAAATGGAGCTCCTTTTTTTTTGACACTTTCTCCTTAATTATTAATTTGTTATAATTTATGTACGCCACCAAACCTTGCTGTCTTGCCTCTTTCATCTAGGGCACCAGAGTTCTTCTTTCGTCACGTACCGCTTTGGAATAATCTTTTTCCACCCATATATCCGTCCCTTTAAGTACTTTGAATTTTTTAAGATTCTAGTTCTTACACTTTCCTTTAATGTTTTTACCAGTATTGGCCTTGCTCTTTCGCATTTGAACCTACCAATTCTGCTCACTTCCATCATTCAATGTACCTGGCTCCAACTCCATTTTTCCTAACGTTTTTTCACCTTCTCTACTAAATCAACTTCACTATTATCTTCCTCATCTGAGATTCCTTTTATTATAAAATTCTTATTCCCCACTTCTCTCTCTAATTTATTTATTCTTCTTCTCTACTCCTCCACAACCGCTTTCAATCTTACATTCTCCTCTTTTGTATCCTTTAGTTCCAACATTACCCTCTCCATTTTTACGTTTACTTGGTTTATATCTTCGTCGATTTTTGCAAATATTTTTTGAATTATTTATCGCTCATCCTTACTCGCCACATGAATCTTTCTGTGCCGATCCCGGTTTTTAAGCAATGTGATTATTTGTCTGCCTATCCTCCCAGCCCACTTTTCCGTATCTTACTTGTGGTTTGCCGCGCAAAATACGCTCACCTGGACTAACTCCTCGTAGGTTAGGTAGTTATCGAAACCACTTTACGTACCTTTTCCGCCGTCTAACTAACTGCTTCCTTCTTTTTCTTTCTGTTTATCGCTGCTACGTCTTCCTCTGCACTTATAGATCACAATTTGTGTTTAAGTAACTCGACACCGTCAATATAGTTGAACAAAATTTCAGAGCACTCAAAACACATTGATAGCACATGTAACAACCAAACAAATTTGTTGAACATTGTCACTTTAAAATTTCGTGTGAAATTCAAAAATACAATAACAACCCTGTGTATTATTATATTTTCGTTTAAGATAAGCATGTTAACATATCGCCCATGTTTACTTTCGATATAACCGTAAATGACAGAATTACAACGAGGTTCTTTTAGTATTTCACTCGACTCTGCTGCCAGAGTTTTAGATTTCATGAAGATCGAGTAGATTTTCAAAGTAGAAAGTGTCGTAAAAGCCCACTACATCACTTCCATCATTAATATGCGATATACGAGTACATAACAAAAATAAAAACACATCCCATACGGATTAGAATTTGCCAAGTATAGCACAAGTTACAATGTCTGCCTGGCAACATAATAGCTGCTTAAATACGAACTCACTAGTTTACTGCCGTACTGCACTGACGGAAATAAAGTTTCACCTCTTTCTCATTAAGTCCCAAAGAGTTTTAACTTTTAATCCAATTTAAGTTTGCGTGTACGGCTAATGAGAAAAAAAAGACGCTTATAGCGTCCTTCCCTTTCACGGGCACGTCTTTCCTTTTGAAACCTCACAAAGTCGCTCCACGTTTTTGTGAATGTACACCATCGGCGTCGCTCTAATAAAAATATTTTATCGTCGCTTCTGTACAGCTTTTTAACAACGTATAAATTGCGCAGGTCGACGTTACCGAGAATGATTTTGGGAATTTATGAGCGTCGGTGATTTCCTTCCCTGCCTTACAAGAATGAAGATATTATATCTCTTGGTACTCCTGCTGCTTTTTTTAGGGAATATATAATTTGCTAGACGTAAACTGTACTTCCTACATTACGTATTTTAAGATTACTACTTGGAAGTTCTTAGCTTAATTACAACAGAAAAATATTTCAACGAAAGTAATTGAAAATTATCGTGCGAGATTTCTTTATGTCGTCTACTCGGTTGAAGGAAATTAGTTAAAATTCTTGCTATCATATGCTAATCAATCTGAATCTGGCAGAAGTTGGGTGTTAATTAACTTTTGAATCTAATTGATCTATTAGATGCGGAATTCTGACGTTTCCACAACTGTTCTTAAACTCAATTGCAATTAATCGCTTAATTGTCAGTTGTAATTGAAATTAAATTTGATTTCAACTAATTTCTCAATTGTAAATAAAATGTATCAAATCAAATTTAATTTCAACTTAACTTAACTTGATTGTAATCAAGTTACCTTACGAATTATTTAACCAATGAGTAGGGAGCGGACCGACGGTTGTCCCTATCGCATTGGGAAGACGCTAAGACATAGACGTACTCATATAACACCTATGCACCGCTGTTCTGTTAAGCAATCTATCATAAAGTTTTTTTGTAGGATCATTCGCTCTCTCTCTATGTAACTATTTACATATTTACTTTTCCTTCTATTTAATTTACCCCTAAAAATTATTTTGATAAATTTTCGTTTGCTTAATTTCGATTTATTTATGCAATACTTATTTCTTTGCGGTTAAGCAATGTCACAATTCTTTTCTATTCTTTTATCATGTTTAGAGCTATGTAGTTGGATCAGTTCAGACGAAACAATGAATAGATTAGGTAGAGGCGTGGCTAACGTTGTTATTGGTGTTTTACACCTACATATATCAATAAAATAATATGAAGACAGTTGGAAATATCGTTGATAGATTAAATGAGGATACACAATGTATAATCAAATGTAAAACAGTTTTGCAGAATCCATCTTCACATATTAATTTCAATTTTATCGATGAATATTTTGGAGATTTGTCTAAAGAAGCAAATACTGCAAAACACAAAAAAAATATATATTCTAAACAAACTGAAGAATATATCCAGTAATTTTGATATTCCTTTGAGTAAATATTTAATCCAGGTTTTGCTCTTAATCCTGTTCCAAATATACTAAAACGTTTTTGCAGCATATAATAAACACGACAGATGCAGTAATCTTATATCTCCTTTTCAAATGCATATCTCACTAATTGTAATGCTAGAAAAGTTTCTCTGTATTTAAGGACGTTCTGACTGACAAACAGACCCATTTCAGACAAGCAAGAATATGTGTTAATAATTTATGTGAATAAATCATACCGAACGTAACTTACATTTATATTACTTTCATTTTTTTAAATAAAATACAACCTCATGTTCCATGTATGATAAACCTAACACTCATCTACGACACTGAAAATTGACATTTTGCTAGCGCGCGAAAGTCGGACAAACGACCATGCAAGCAGTACTGACCGATACGAGTATCTCAACATTTAGCGCATATGCATGCCAAAGCTGAACAACTGCAGCCAGCCGATGCTGTGCGATTCACAATCGATAGAGACAGCCGTCGGTCCGCTCCCTACTAATGAGGCCTGGAAAATAGCAAATCTGGAACATGCTCAAGCTAAGTGCATCAATGAGCATCCATATTCACTAACATTAAGTATGTACCATGAAACAGCACAAGCTCCTTGATTTTGTTATAAAATATTCCCCAGTAGCTTTCCAGAAGGCCCAAGTTATAAAGCCAAATACCTGGCAAAAACGTAGGCGGTATGTTGTAGTGTCAAGATTCTCGTTATTTAAGTTCTGGCATTTTACTGTTTGTATTATCAAGTTTATATATAAGAAATTGATCCAGTAAAATTAAGTTGGGGACAGTAATAAGCAGAGAGGAGCACATTTTATATAACTGGTATCACTTACTGTACGAGGATATAAATAGGTATATACATGTTTCATGCGGGAGCGAAGTCGAGGCTTCCTACGTTACTAGCCGATGCGATGTATCTAACAATTAAGGTGCAGAATTGCATTTGCGTTCACCTAATTTTAACAAGCAAATAATGGTTTTTGTTATTTTAGGAAAAGTAATTTTTATATTATTTTAAAGCATAATTCTGCTATAAAACTATTTTTCTTATTTTGTTTACAACAGAATTGTTACTTCGTTATTTTTCTCCAAGAGAATCTTTTATTATCCTTAAGTTTCTTAAGGTCGTTTCTATTTTATTCTAAAACCCAACTGTACTGCTACAAACTTTTCATACAACTACATTATATTTAATTTCATAAAAGATGATCAAAATTGAAGCGGCAAATGGATGAAGAAGTTATGCTACAAAAAACTATTTCTGAATAAATTAGATTTCAATAGGGCTATTTGCTATCTTTTATTGAATGATTATTTTCAAATGCGGTTGGTTTGATTAGAAAGAATGGGTTGTAGATTAATAATATACCGTACTAGCGAGCATGCAATAATCACTTTGCGTAATCAGCATTCTTGTGAACAAGGTGCTGAATTTGCCTTCACGTAATTTTGACAAGCAAAATGACAATACATGTTTAGATGCGCAGAGTTCGGATAAAATCGGGTGAGCATAGTACGCTCGCTCTTACTGTATATGTGTCCATACCGATTGCAACTGTGATTCTTCAGCTGGGCGAGTGTATGAAGTTTATATTTTCGTCAATAAAAAAAAGATAACGCGGCACCAGTCACGCGCCGTTTTCTTTCGTATTTTATAAATTATTTAAGTACAGTAATTTAAATCAACATAACTATTAAAACGTGAATGCATTCGATACTACGTTAATAAACGGTCACTACTTACAGTTATTATTATTATTTTGTCCAAATTTTCGTCTGTAAATCTGGTTCTCTTCGATGTGAATACATCTTTAAATGCTGAAAATGTTCTCTCAACATCACAACTTGCGTGCAAAATTAAAGTATCGCAATAACAGTGATATTTTATTTGCAAATCTAAAACGCAATCCTCTTCACAAAATTGTTCCAATATATACAGTGTGTCTCACTTTAGACGGCACCACGCTAGTATTTTTTTATACATTATCTATTTAAAAAAAACCTTTTCTCTGATTGTATCCCTTACTAAATTGTACATTTAGGGTATTTTACTTTCTCTTCATGGTGCAATGCTAGTCTACTACGATTTAAAATAGACTGCATAATTGAAGATGTATTAGGAATTTTTTTATTTCGCAAATAAGCTAAATCCGAAATTACATTAAAAACAGCAAATTTTGAAAATTTTCCAGAAAATTCGAATAATAATCTCATAAGTTTGCTATGAGTTTTTATGTTATTCTTATAATTAGAGTTGGCCACGCGCGCCAACGGGCAGCGGCGTTGTTTCGATTAGGCCTCGGGTTCCACTAGAGCTATTGTGTGTAGATATTTGCTGTCGGAAATACTTTCGCGTAGTTGTTAAACAAAAATAAAATAATTCGTGCTCAAACACTTACCATTCTAAGAGTCCTCCGTGAAATCGCAAAGTGAATAATGTCTGCTAAATATCTGCAACATTAGATATGCTTCAACAGTTGTTTCGACAGACCGAGTGCGGCGCGAGGAAAAAATGTGTTTATATGCAGAGAACGAACGTTCTACATCTAATGACGTTATATTTGCCTAATTAAAATATTCTTTGAAACAACTTAACGGTACTGTTGACGCACCTTCACAAATGTGTCTTAATGTGCCAAAATCAGAATCTTTCTCTAAAACACCTTCAAAGGTTTCTAGAACACAAAAATTTTTTGAGTCTTCTATCGCGCATAGCTGTGCGTGAACATGTTGCACTATTTGCACAGATTCCACTAACGACACTGAAGGATCTTGTAACTTTTCTATTGCCTCCACTAGTCCGAAGTAATTGTTGTGAATAATTTTTAAATCCGTTTTATCCCGACTATCTTGAAATTTCGACTGGCTTTTCTTGATAGCGGCAGCTTCCTTTGGATCGAATTGTAAAACCACGTTCTTAATATTCTCATAATATTTATGATAATCAAACCCAGCATTTAACCAAGTTCCCCAACGTGTAAGAATAGGTTCTGGTAGCTCAGGTATACGGGGGCACAGTCTCTGAAATTCGCGAATACGTTTCGGGGATTTTGACAAACACTGCTTTTGTATGCGCTATTAAAGCGTCCACCTCAGGATAACATTTCTGATACCATCTGCCACAAGATTGAGAGTATGAATTTTACACGTAATGTGTAACAGGTTAACAGAATGCTTTTTAAGAGACTGACCTACTGAAACCATGTTTGCGGCACCATCACTCATAAACATCAACAGCTGGTTTGTTGAAAGTTCAAACTTTTCCAATGTATTTAACACTAACTTTACAATTACTTCGGCAGTACATTGTTGTATTCGTCTGGAAGCTAATAGAATTGAAGGTGACGATTGATGCGGTTCCACTTTACGTGCCATTATATTAACGATCGAATGTTTTTTGCGATCTGTCGTTTCGTCCACACATAACCACATTTTTTTTTCTTTCAACTCCGATTTAATACTTTTTTCAACATATTCACGAGCAGATGGCAGTATCCTTCGTAACGATGTCCGACTTGGTAATTTGTACTCCGAATAGTTATTCCAAAACAAGACTAACGCTTCCTTGCCTAGTAAATTAAACGGTATATTACATACAATAAAAGTAGCACATAAATTAAATATAAATTTGCCATAGTCTCGTGTGTAAGTTTTTTTTGAAGCATGCCGTTCACTGTTTACGTGCCGTAGACAGTCCCTTTTGGACCAACTCATCAACGGGACATTACATACTGCACATTCAATTTTAGCGCCATCATACGTTAAGTCAAGAATTTCGGCTAAAAATTCTCTAACTTGGTCCGCCTTGGGTCGTTTGCGCGACGTACGCAACATTTCTAGGCAACACGTACCGCGCTAATGGAAGGTCGAAGCTACACTGAGGCTTGTATGTAACCGTATAGATACGACGCAGCTGCCTGTTGGCGCGCGTGGCCAACTACTTATAATTCAATACAATAACAAAAAACGATGCTTAATTACTTAAATAACAGTATCTTCAACTAAGCCACCATTACCACGTATGCATTTTTCAATTCATTTTCTGTTGTTTCCGACAACCTTCCTCAATTCTTCTCGACTTATGTCTTGGCAGGCTTGAGTTGTTCTGTCACAAAGTTGTTGAATATTTATTGGGCTAGTCTTATACACTTTATTTTTCATAGTTCCTCAAAAATAAATCTAATGGTGATATCGGGAGATCTAGGTGGCCATTCGATTAGGGACTATGACGACCTATTCATCTTCCCCAGAAATTCTCATTTAACCATTCCATAACCACAGCTGCATTATGTATAGGCGCCCCGTCTAATTGATAGTACGTTTCCTGTTGTACTACAACTATAAAATCGTGTAATGCATCCCATAAATTGTTATTTAGAAATTCTAGAAAAACGTGGAGCATTAAAATTTTTGTCTAAAAAAGAATTGTCCTATAATCCTATTGTTTAGAATTCCACACCAAACATAATTTTTTTGAGAATACTGACGTTTACAATTTATTATCCGGTGTGGGTTTTCTGCAGACCAGTATCTATAACTTTACGTTGAAACTATTTCATTGGTGGTAAATGTAGCCTCATCAGTGAACAAAATTTTCTTTAGGAAACACTGATCATTTAAAAAATTACCTTTACTCCACAAACAATATTTCAAACGCCTTTCAAGATCCCCTTCTTCCAAAGTATGCAGACATTCCGGCTTGAAAGGAATTTTCTTATGTCTACGACGGCACCTCAAAATTTTATCTTTTGAATAATTTAAAACTAAGGGCATCGTTCTTAGACTGGATGTTGGAATATCAGTGATATGATAATTCCTTGTAATTGATTTTGTCACATTTCCAGTACGAAATAAATTGTTAATTCTTAGCACAGTCGTATGCGTAATGGGGAGGACGGCCTGGATTATCACCCACTAATCTTATTATCACAACTTTATCAACCAAAGATAAATTTGCAGCCATATCATCTTATTTTTAACGATTGTAATTAATTGCACACAATTTGATAAATGATATGTGGTTAGATCAGCAATACATTATTTCTGACGTATTAATGAAAACTCATGGCAAACTTATATTATTATACGAATTTTCTGGACAAACATTTTTTTGCGAAAGATTTTCAAAATTTTTTGTTTTTAATGAAATTTCGGATTTAGTTTATTTGAACGATTCCGAACAACTTTTATTAACAAGATTTTTTTGATAAAAATCCCTAATACGTCTTCTTCCATTTTGTTGTTTATTTTAAATCGTAGTAGATTGGCACTGGCAGAAAAAAGAATTTTTTTGAATTGATAATATATAAAAAAAAGATACTGGGGCGATGCCGTCTAAAGTGAGACACACTGTATGTATGTCTAGGTTTCTTTTCAATACAGAGTCAACTTTTATCATTAACCTAATGGAGAATTCGCCGGATACTGTCCTGAGTTTATTCAAAATATAGAGTGTTTTTATTCAAAATTTAAAATTGCGGTTTTCAAAATATTTAATTGTTTGTGTTGAGTCACTAAAATTACTTTCTATGTATTTTAATTCGCTTACTAGATTAAATTCTTGAAAATCGTGTTTGCATTAAATAATACTTTTCGCATCATCGTTTGAAAAAATAGTTTTAACCTGCTCTACATTTTTTGCACAAAATAAAGCAGCTTGTAGCCATGTTTCCCATCTAGTAATGATAGGTGTAGGCGTCAAGGGAAGCTCTGGACATTTTTCTCTATATACTGCAACCCGCAATGGTGTTTTTAAAAAAACTTTTTTACCAGACTTATTAATCTATCAACGGTTTCGCCCTAATGTACTCACAAGCGCGGTAAAGACTGTGAGCAGCACATGCAACATATCGCATATAGAGGCATACTGTTTTTAGTAATATGTCAGCTTTGATCATATATTCGATTGCATCAGCAACAAAGAGCAAAATACGATCTTCGTAGCTAGGGTCTGTACCGAATATACTTTCTACACCGTCAATAATAACATTCGCAATAATCTCTGCATTTACAGTTTCTTTATCTCCATTGCGTTTAAAACACCAATCACGATATTAACAATACTTCTACCCATTGTATCACTCGTTTCCTCAGTGCCCATCCAAATGTGTTTATTGTCAACTTTATTTTTTATATAAACCATTACTTTATCATATGTTTTCGTGATATATCGGCGTATGGTTGTTTCACTAGGAATAGAATGACCAGTATACGTTTCTAAAGAACCTCTTTGTACTGGATTTTGTATCTTTGCTAAAGGTGTGTTGGCAGCAATGAATGCTTCACAAAGTCGGGTATTGAAATTATAAGACTCTAGGATTTTATTTAGATTGGTGTTATATATATTGTGTCACACGCGATTTCATGTTGCAATGAACTATTTGTTCACACATATTCCAATACATATTATCTTCTAGAAGTAAACAGGAATCCGAAGTCCTGAATCCACTTTATTTTGACAAGGAACGCGAGGCTCCACGACGACTTGGGGATTCTCTATATCATGGATTATATCCGAGAAGCAGCATCCAAGACCCTTATTCCCGCTATTCGACACAGGAACATCCTGATTAGCAGAGCTCTAAACTACGACAGAAATATTGTCTGGCCTTATAGAAGGCCACTAACGATCTTTAATAATTAATCCATCGACATCAGCGTAGGTATTTAAAAACAACCTATGTTGTGGTCTCAAAGCAACTTAAAAGAGAAGAAAGAAAAAAAAATAGCGATGACTGAGATAAGGATCAAATCCAACTGCTCAAAAACCAATGCATTGACCATTGACCATTGAAGTAATTAAATGGGCGATTGACATTGGTAAGTGCGGAAAATACACTGCTTAATCTAAGGAGACATTTTGACGTGATTGATTCAAAATTCAAAAAGAAATAAAAGGAAAGGCCAAAAGCGTTAAACATTTGGCCTTAACATACATCTCAAGATTTTAGTGTTGGCCAGTGAAATAATGCTCTAGATTCCTGATTTATTGTTGATAATAATAAATACAATGGCGATTCGCATTTTTTGTCACATTATTTGGTTTGAATGTGGTTTCATTATTCCGAAGATTCAGAAGGAAAATCGCATTGTAGATAGAATGCAATGAGCTTTCTTTTTAATTTTATACTATGAACTATCAGCTTCTTCATTATCTCGAACACCTACTTTATTTGTTTTCTTGGTAAATGTTTGCAAGTCTGAAAAATATATGTACTACCCTCATATATGAAATCTTGTGAAAACTTTTCGTAGGCACTTAATATTAACATTTCTGCTCTATCCAGCAGGTACATCTTACACGATTAAGATATGTATACTGTAAAAAATTCACCTCTAGATCTTTGTTCCAATGAAATGAAGTAATCTGTAATTGATCTGTAGTAGCAGTCTGCTCAAATTTTTTTAAAAAGTTTATTAAGAGCAGATCAATAATCAGGGTCTTTATTTGGTTTTCTGATTGGGTATATAAGTTTTCCAAAAACACCTTAAAAATGAATCCTTTTAAACATATTTGATCCTGCAGTAGATCCATTGGGTAGACGCACTCCTCAGTTAAACGCCGCTATAATTTACATACTTTTGTACATTCCAAATTGTAAGAAACCTGCTATAGTTTTAATACTTTACAAATAAACTAAATTCGTATGATTTCACAATAAAAATGGATTACATACTATCAAAGTTAGAAATCGAAAAAGTACAGATTATGTAATATAATTTTATAATAAATTGTTCCTTTATTTTCGCTAGATTGTATTTCGCATAACCACTTTACAAACGCTTCTACTGCTCCACTAACAAGCAATGGCTTCTAAAACTGCATTAGTTCTGCCAACAACAACTAATTAACCTTTGCACTTCTTTATTTCTTGATTGAGTAACTGTTTTCCTGTTTTATTCTAAATTACAAAATTGCATCTTTGTTGTCCCTAACTTCTCTAAAAAATTGCCATACCTTCTTGAACGTAATCTATTAAAGAGGTGCATTTATCGAAACGTTAACATCTTTCTGTACCTACCTTTTTCGCTAATTTAACTTCGCAAAGATGAACCTCTAAGCGTCGAGCAAAATACACACAGATGTTTTACCCGCGCTTACAAAACGTTGAAAAGTGTATGCCTACTGCAGCCCGCTCGTAGAAGGCTTTGAACTGGCGAATAATACCCATCTTCTTGAGTGTCACACATGTGTCCTTGCCGACGGATGTAAATCCCATTGTAAAATAGGTCACAGAAAAGACTTCCCGACTTGCAAGGCGAAGCGTAAGAGGGCTGACATGGTTTACGTAGCGGAGATGAGAAGAATGCGACACTTTGGTTACTCTACGGATTATTTTAACCGCTTTTTCATTCCATCCGTTTTCATCTCTTTCTTCCGCCCAAGAGGCACTATGAAATATGTGCTGACGTCATCTAGGCGTATAAGTTAAATCGAGCAAAGCTTATGAATGAAGCTCTTCTAGCGTGTGTAAGTTTCGCCGAATGGTTAGGAAAATTGATTTGTATGTGTGTAAATATTAGTTAAGAAATAAATTTGAAGTGCACCAACATTAATTTATAGAAGAGCGTCACTGAATCTTTGTAAATTCACACAACAGAGCGTTGTAATTGTGGCTTAGTAAGATCTTAGAAATTCGTTTGAAGATGAAAGGGGCAATTGTGTATATGTAACAATCACAATCCTCACTGAAGCCTACGAACAGACTTGTTCTGTGAACAGCACTGGAATTCGTAACTTGCAAAAGGCGTGTTTGAGTTCTAGCTCTACCGGTGAACTGGTTCTCTATTTGAGAGCTGCTTGCTTTTGTTGCTTTTAATACCGCATAAGTTCTAGGTTAGTGTAACGGTATCTAATCTAGCATTAAATAAAGTAAAGCCAAATTAAATTCGATATGAACTGACTTCCTTCTTCCTTTTTCTGTAGCTCCAACGACTCCAATGAAATCAACCAATTTTGAAAATGTGTGCTAACCAGTTAACACCTACCTACTTTGCCAACTTCCACATCCTGCGTCATCCAGTCGATAACTATTGATATTAAAAACACTAGGAGGGAGAGAGTGTTGCTGCGGCATCTATTTTAATCGGATGTAAAATTTTTTCGTTGCTTTCAATTTTAGCAGTGAATTCTTCATATAATACATTTTTTTTATATTTACCTAGCCATGAAAAAAAATAAACGACGTTAGCAACTTTCTGTTGTCAAATAGCTGACGTTTTGATACAAGTTGACCAAATTTCGTTCTTATTCAAAAGGCTGTATTGTTTTTATAAAGGTTTAATCGACAAAAGATGAGTGAAATTCAGCTAGAACACAGAAGTGTTATCATGTTCTTAACGAAGGAGGGAAGTGAGCCCAAGGATATTTATGACAGGATGATGAACGTCTATGGGAAAGATGCGCCTTCACATTTTATGGTAAAGTTTTGGTGAAAACAATTTCGATGAGGCAGGGAATCAGTTCAAGGTGACCCAAAATGCGGAAAGCCTGCAAGAACCAACGAAAACATCAAGAAACTTGGAGAACTGGAGTTAGCAGATCGAAGAATAAGGGTGTCAATGATTGCTGCTGAAGTAGGGATACATATATATATAGCTACAGTTCTAAAAACCTTATATGAAGATTTAGAAATAAATAAGGTATTAGCACGTTAGATTCCGAAATTGCTTACTCCCGAACAAAAACTGTGTCGGCAACAAATGTGTGAGCAAAACTCGGTAACACTGGCTGATGACAAAGCTCCTTTTTCAAAAATTGTAACGGGTGGTGAGACGTGGGTGAAAACTGATGGCTACTGTGTTTTGGAATGTAGAACGGATATTGTTAATCGAGTATATGGCGAAAACTGACATTCACCAAAAATTGTGAGCGAAAGATTATGCTGCTTCATGACAATGCCAGAGTTCACAAAGCTCACCAAGTCCAAAAAGGAATCAACGACTGCGGTCCACCTTATAATCCGGCCTTAGCATCGAGCGGCTATTATCTCTTCCCTAAATTAAAAGAAAAAACAATAGAGAGGACGGCGTTTTTTGGGATGAATGTCTGAAGGCGGCGGTGAAAGTTTTTTGAAGACCTACCGGAAATTTTTTTTGGGGGTATGGGGTTACTAGAAAAATGTTGAAATTTTTTTTGTAGGTGATATAAAAGTCTTCCTTAAGCGTTGTTCCGGTTTTCCATGCAATTCTAATATATTCTGCATTTCTTCTCTGTCTGGCGAAGAGAGCCCTTTTTCAAAGTTAATAGAACTGATACATATGCTTTGTTCCATTATTTATTTCAATATATAAATTGCTCCGTGATCCGTGTGTGACACGTTAGGAGCCGTCTGTTCGCGTTCTATCACGAGCAGTGGGGAGCTTTTTTGGGTCTGGTACAATCATGAGTCACCATTAATCTGGGTAAACGGCAGCAACAGTCAGCGTAGTAGATATGTGATACGGAGTCGCCGATTATTTACTTCACGCGTTCACAGCGTCAGTACTAAATCGATGCTGTATGTGAGTAGTTCTGTGTATATGTAGGCTGTCGTAACTTATTTCGTAATTGTATGCTTATGTTTACTTTAAAAATGTCGCAGTTAGGTACATCGCGAAAACGACCAATGGCAGACACAGTTAAAAACTTTATAGTGGACATGCCGGACTTAATTTTTCATGGCGTTAAAATTCAATGTCTAGTTTGTAAAATCCCTTTAATGTATTGGTCCAGAAGCCATTGTCAACCTCACATCGAAACCAAACAGCATTCTTCTGCAAAAAATGGCATACGAGACCAAGAAAAATTTATGTTTAATTTATGTGTTACTCTTATTTTATGTAATCTATCGTTTCGTTTACTAGACAAAGAAGCATTTGTCTCCTTCTGGAATAAATATGCGGACTGTAAATTACCTAGTCGGACATCGATACGAAATGTAGTGCCATTTGCTCGTGAACATGTAGAAAAAAGAATGAAAACGGAATTGAACGATAAGAAACTGTGGTTGTGTGTGGACGAAACAACACATCGTCAAAACGTTCTATGGTTAATGTAATGGCACGTACAATGGAACCACATCAACTGTCATCCTCCTTCTTACTTGCTTCCAAAAGAGTTACAAATTATACTGCCGATGAGATTTTAAAGATGGTGTTGAACTCATTGAACAAATTTGAAGTTTCAACTATACAACATTTAATGTTTATGAGTGATGGTGCCGCAAACATGCATTCTTTGGGCCGACCTCTTAAAGAACACAGCGATAACTTCTTACATGTAACGTGTAAAATCACTAGTAAATGCATTGATTGCTAGTACAAAGGCAGTGTTTCTAAAGTCCCCGAAACGTACCCGACTATTTCACAAACTGTGTCCTGATTTACCTGAACTACCACAGCCGATTGTTACACGTTGAGGAACATGGTTGCAGGCTGCGTTTCACTACAACAAATATTTTAATCAAGTAAAGAAGGTAGTTTTAAAATTCAATCCGATAGAAGCTGCAGCAATCAAGAAAAGCCAGGAAATATTTCAAGATAGTCAGGTTAAAAGAGATTTACAAACTATTCACAACAATTACTTCGGACTAGCGGAGGGAATAGAAAAATGATGTTCACGCACAGTTATGCGCTGTAGAAGTCGAAACAAATTGGTGTGTAATACGAAAATTTGAAAGTGTTTTAGAGAAAGACTCCGATTTTCTTATATTAAGACAAATTTGTGAAGGTGCGCGTGAAGATGCATTAAGTTGTTTCAAAGATTATTTTAAATATACAAATATAACATCGCTAGATGTCGAATGGTCGTTTTCGGCATTAAAAAACATTTACTCCGCACTTCGTACTCACTTGACTGAAACAGCTGTGGAAACATATCTAATGATTCAAATATTTAACAGATGTTACCCAGTTTGTGATTTCACGGAAGACTTTTAAAACGGTAAGTGTTTCAGCACGTTTTATAATTTATTTCTTACCTTCTATTTTATGTGTAAACTTTTATGTGCTCGTCACGCCTCTGACTGTTACCGCATATTTGCCCAGGTTAGTCACCATTTATATGTTGCAGAATGATTATTGTTATTACTGTATGGGCTTCGGCTATCGCCATTGGACAGATTTCGGCGAGATGGTGGTAGGTAATAGCCATGAAACACTTTACACGCACAATTTGCACACTAAAAGCTCATGCATAACTACATCACTTATAAACCCCATTGGGCTGCTCACCTCACATAAAGAAACCAAAAAAGAAAATATTCCCGTCATTCATATGTGGTCGATGCAGGGACATTGTATTATGAAGCTTGTCTGGTTTTCTTCTAGAAGTTCAAAAATAGAATGTAAAATAATCTTGTGGATATTCTTGCATGTGCTTTAATAAGTTTGTTTACTATCAGGTTCCCTCCTTTAGTTTTACCATTCTTTTATCGCATTTTCATTCCTTCTAAACCAAATGTTAACTTATTCTTATGTATGTTTATATCCATGGTTTATAAATGGTGGTTCGAGTGCGTCAACTTGATATATAACCCAAACCAGGCAGAACTTCTGGAGAAATTTAAAAGCGAAGGAAGCCGAAAAGAGGATTTGCGTCACCGTGAGAAAGCGCTCGCAACGGGAGAAAGGCCGGCTTAGGCGGCATTTAAAAATTAATGCAAAGTGAAAAGCAAGTTCTACCTATCTCTCCCTAAAAAGGAACCCAAAAGCCGCAAAACTTAATCGCCGTCGTGTCTATCCTTGAGCTAAATTCTTTAACGCGCGGCAATCATTTCCGTAAAAGCCGGATGTATTTTTACGTGAAGACACGTGGACAGTACAAAAAATATTTTATTTGTTGGCGAGATTTATGGTTCAATAAATGAGGTCCACTTATGTTAGGGCATCTATCCCCCGAGGAAAACAATTTCCAACTTTTTTGACGCTGCGACCTTTCGGAGATTTATGTATACATTTTTAAGATTCAATTATCTAGTTTTCGTCCCAGAAATTTACGTTTTCACTTAAAGTTACGCGACAGCCACAAACCGATATAAATCACAGAACTAAATTTCCTGGGTATTCTATTTATCGTCGTCGTGAAGTACGAAGATCCTACTCAAATTTAAGAGGAGTGAATGTAGTAACTAGAAAACGGTTTCAACAGAAAGAAGCCAAGTTTGGTAACACATGGCAGTTTCGTTGAGTCTATCAGACCTCACAAATCACATTCCTTTTCGATTGATAGAATTTTTAAGGGAATTAAATTATAGTTTGTAAAACTACAATATACTTGCATAATATACAGTGTGTCCACCGATTTACTGCAGTAGCTGCATACGTAACGTACAAACCGGATACATATTTTAACTCTTTCTTCTAATTTTAATTATGGATCTTGTTTTTCCTTGACAAAGATTCTTTTGTTCACCTCAGCATCGTGGAATTTATTACTAAACTTGCACAATCCTGCTTGAAATATCACGATTCCCTATCGACTTCAGTGTTAATATGTTTATGTTAATATGTTAATATAAATTAGATCATCAGTTTATTGTAAGCCAAATTTTCAAAATGGAATCAGGACATTTTCGAAATTCTTGTGCCTACGTAAGGTGTTCCTTTCCTCCTACACAAAATTAAAAAATATTACTGACATTCCTTAAAGGTAAATGCGAAACAAAATGTTTTAAAACGCTTATTTACGAGGGTAAGTCAAAAATTACTTACACTTTTAGTTCTACAACTGTATTGAACAAAGATAGGTGTACAACAGATACATTACTTTTCGATATAGTCTCCACTTTTAGCAATGCACTTGGTTCAGCGAGCCACAAACTTCCGTATGCCTTCCTGGTAGAAGGTTTTCGGTTGGTCGTGAAGCCATTTTTGCACCACATCCCGAACGTCTGTGTTTGAGGCAAATCGACGACCTCTCACAGCTTCCTTGAGCGGTCCAAAGAGATGAAAGTCTGAGGGAGCGAGATCAGGGCTGTAGGGAGGGTGTTCCAGGGTCTCAAAGCCCAACCTGTTGATAGTTTCTATGGTGTTATGGGCCGTGTGCGGATGGGCGTTGTCTTGTAACAACAAAGCCTTCTTTGAGAGTAGACCACGGCGTTTGTTTCGAATTGCTGGTTGCAGCTTATTCGCCAACAAATCACTGTACCTCGCACTATTTATGGTAGTCGTTCAGTATAGAGCCTTTTTCGTTCCAAAACACGGTTAATATCACCTTTCCAGCCGACGGCGAGGTCTTGAATTTTTTCATGCTAGGGGATCCTGGGTGTTCCCATTCCATACTTTGGCGTTTCGATTCGGGCTCGAAGTAATGAACCCGCGTTTCGTCAACGGTCACTGTTCTGCTTAGAAATGCGTCGCCTTCCGCGTTGAAGCGATCCAGTAAGCGTTGGCAGATGTCCAAACGTTTGGTTTTGTTTTCTGCGGTAAGCATTCGTGGTACCCATCGCGCACACACTTTACGAAATTTGAGTTCATCGTGGATAATTTGATAGGCAGAACCGTGACTGATGTTAGAGAAGATGCAATCTCACCTATGGTACCTCACCTATTTGCTGTAACCATCTCTCGAGCTTGCTGAATGTTGTCGTCGGTGGTCGAGGTTGACGGCCGTCCAGCACCATCTTTTTGTGTTACGCTCGTGCGGCCACTTTGAAACATTTTGATCCACAAAAAAACGCTTTTCCGAGATAAAGCACTGTCCCCGTATTGTGACAAACGTCTCCGGTGAATTTCAGCACCTTTCACACCCTCTGACCACAAAAATCGGATCACTGCTCGTTGTTCCTCTTTGGTGCAAATTAATAGCGTAGCTGACATGCTTATGCTGTTCTGACTAGCAGACAAATGACGCGATCGTGATTAAATTCCGCACACATGACCACAGAGGCACCAACTCAACGCATGCACAAGCAGCCGCCACTACGATAACCTTCAAAGCTTGTTATGGCGAAAATGTAGATAATATTCGACTTACTCTCATAAATTCGGAGCGGTTTAGATATTCCAATGTATTACAATTTACAATATTTATAGATTTATTTATGTTCATTGATTTCAACGCAAATTGTTCTAGCATGCGAACTGATTCTTCTTGGAAGCATTGCATCACTCCACTCTAATAACATTGGGGAACAGTCATTCTGCGGCACGATCTTTGAGAGTCGATTTAGGGTAAGCTTAGGCTGCTGGATACGAAAATCATATTAGATTTGCTGAATTGGTTCCAGTTTTTGAAATGATACCAACTTGCCAATGATGACTAGAAGAACTTTATGTGATTAGGCTTATTCTTAAGTAACATAAGATAAGATTTAGAAAAAATGTGAAATATATTATGAAAAACGTTTTCTGTGAGATTTCCTACTATGTTCCCTTCTAAGGCAGTCTCTTCGTAAAGTCCAACAGTAGCTCGACATTATGTAGCGGTCCCACCGGCCTTGGTGCCGTTCTTCCATTATCCTAATGTCCTGGTGGAACCGTTCAACCCGTTCTACATTGCAGTCACTCAGGTTGTCGGGGAATTTGTCCATATGGCTATGTATTTTAATAATCATATTAGATCTCAAGTTTTTCAAAGATGGTTAACATGTTGGCAACTATTTCTCGGTAGTTCTGGGCTTTATAGTTACCTAAAATGAATTTCACCGCCGATACGAAGCTTCTCCAGACACCAATTTCTATTTCTGTCATGTAGCTTATAAAGTTGTTATCGTTTATCGGGGTACGAATTTTGGGACATATGCAATGTTCCAATGAGTGAAGCCCAAATAGTTGCATAATAAATTGGATTTATGGCGCTCTTATCCGATAAATCTATATGCTTGCCACCTACCTTAGGAAAGATCTTTTGAGTGCCCCAGTAGGCCAGTTGAGATTGGGGTGGGGAAAAAGTGGTAGCAAACCTCTAAAAGTTTAAAATAAATAAATTAAATAATAAATTAGCTAAATAACAGGAAAAACTTACAAACGCAAATGTCGTTAAAATTATAGAAATATTTGGGCCAAACGCTTTTTACAATAAGGCATACAATACCTACATAAAAATGTGTTCGCAGCAAATACATTAATGCAATTCAAACGATTAAAAGAAATAATAAAATAAATGTTAATGCAATTTGAAATGTTGATTTATAAAGCCAAAGATTTTATTATATATTGTAATGATATACCGGTTGTGTCAAAAATATGTTGGTATAGAATACAGTAGAACGTATGCATGTGCGGTACATATCTGGCAGCAGCGCGTTGGCGCTGCATTGTCCCCTTGTTCACACGATCACACAGGTATATCAGTCCAGTTCGTTGCCGTTGAATAATAAACCAATGAGATAATAGTTTACATGTTACGTAATAATTTTAATTTGAATTGTCAATTCAAACCGAAAAATGATATGAAAATTTACGATTTATTGTTTTAAAAAGACAATTAATTTTGTTGTGTTTAAAGAAAAATTTGGTAAAATATTTCTTTTAAAACAAAATAATTTACCACCTATTTCAATCCCTATCCGACAGCTCCTATCATTAAATAATTTATTTTAAATTTTAAAATTCTGATAATGAGCTAAACAAAGTTGAATATTCCTTTTTGAATTTATTATTTGGCCAAATATTTAATTTTCAGTACCTGCACACTGTTGGAGAATCTCAGCGAAACAGCTCTTCGGTGTCCTTTTTTGAAATCGTAACAGCCTTCGATTGAAAACCAGACTCCTTGAGTCTTGCTCCTTGGATCGTAATTTTCAAATTGTATGTGGAAAAGGGTTTGTTGGATGATCTACTACAGTTGTTTATTTAACCGGTTTCATATTTATTCGAGGTATAAATAAAAGCATGGAAAACTTGTTTATTCTGTCTCTGTTTATTTTTGTTATCCCGACCCCAGTTAACTATTTTGAATAAATAAATCTTGACTTTTCTAAATCCATTCGAAATTCCATCGCTCCCTTGGATACGAAGTTCAATTTTGCATGTATAGTGGTGCCAGGTCGTTACTACCGTAAATAGAAGGCCTCACAGCTTTTCGATGACGTCACCCTGTTTAGGCGATGTATCGCCATGCACGATATTAGCCTAAGCGGTAAGAGAATCGTTTTTTTTTGCTTTTTTTAGTTTTGAAGTGCTTCCGATTTAAAGAGGATGTCAGTCGTCAACTGAGCTCTCCTTCGCATCCCATTCGATTTTATTTTGGAAAAAACGAACTTTCAAAGCAAAAACCAAACACGTAACCGAGCACCGTTTTCGTGAAAGATGTATTTATGGTGGATATTTAATCAACTAATTATTATTATTTCTAATTGTACATAAATTTGGACGAAGCTAAGGTTGAAATGATACAGTATTTGCAATTTTATTCGAAATTTTGTTCAACAACACGAGAACATTTACAGACATGCTATTTAACCAGAGTCTTAAATGTCCTATTATGTGGTGTTTTACCTAATCTATCTTTCCTATTATGTGGTGTTTCACCTAATCTATCATTACTTTTCCCATAATAATTTTTAAGTAGGGTATTTGTAAAACAAGTTATTATAATTGTTGCAATACGTTCACTGCTGTGAATATGACATTTACATATATCAGTATCCAAAATGGCTACGTTCGGTGATATAATTTAAAACCAATATATTGCATTAAAACAGAACGTTTATTACAGACATTTAAAAACATCTCTTGTTCAAAAATAATTTTGTTAAATATAACGTAAGAATATAAAACTATTTGAATCTTCACATTCTTCTGTCAAATGCAACGGACAGTTAGGGAATTCAGTTGGAATAGCATCTTTTTTAAACCTAGGATATTTTAAACTTACACTTATACTTTCATCGGTCCTTGAATCCGTAGCTGTTGAAGAATAAATAACATTTTCTTTTATTTACAAAGTGTAACTCATAAACAAAACAACCAACACCATCTTAGGTTAGGTTATCTCGTTTTTATAACACTAGAAAAAACACTGCAAGTATTACCAATAAAGTACGGAAATATCACTACACAGTATTTTTTTTTAATAAAAGCAATACATTTTGGATAAAATAATTCAAAATACAATAATCGGTCATAACGTATGACAACAACCGACACCATCTTAGGTTAGGTACCTCGTACTTCGTTTTTACCGCTTCAGAAAAGGTTTCATCACTTATACAACGCAAAAACATTGCAGGCATTACCAACAAAATACGGAAATATTACTACACAGTATTTTTTTAAGTAAAGCCAATATAATTTGGATAAACCAATTCAAAACGCAGAGATAGTCTCAGTGTGTAAACGCGTTTATTGGCCTAAATCAAAATACGTCACAGCCTGCTGACGTCAGAGCTGTTTAGCCTTGTTTTCTCGGAAGTAACGGCCAGGTACGGTGTATTAAATGTGGTTATCATGAGAAAGGTATTTTAAATCCATAAATTACATATGAATAGCAATTTGCCTATCCAAATACGATACATTTACATATTTTCGATTTTTAAGAAGTGTAATTTGAATTTCCGTTAGTAAAATGAGATTATAACCTTGTTGCTTACTAGACTTTTTTTTAACGAAAATACTTTTTATCTCTATGTGTAAGACGAAGAAAAGAAATCAAACTAGGGGAATATAGTGAAAAGAGGTCAACACGCCTCGCCTCGCCTCGTAAAAGTAAGGAACTAAAATAGTTCAAACTGTAAAAAGACAAGACTGATTAATCAAGGTAAATAAATATCACAATGAAATAGAACAAAAGTGGATTTATTAAATTAAGAGTTTAAAAAGAAAGTCAATTAATTGTAGGGTACTTCAAATGTAAAATTGATCCAACAAAAAGGGGTCCAATATTGATTCTAATTTGTTCAGTACCAGTCTAATACAAGTTATAAACTGGCACAATACAAGTTATAAATTGGCCCAATGCAAGTTATCCAATACAAATGGTCAAATACTAGTTATAAATTAGCCCAGTACAAGTTGTGAAAAAACAGAAGAACAAAAGAAAAGTAAGAATCTAATAAAAAAAAAGGAAGCTACAAGTTGCATACCTAAGATGGAAGTAGGCAAAAAAAGTGTGGACACTACTGCGTGTAATTAAACTGAACGTTGGTGGGTAAGATGCAGACAAATCCTACTGTACACTATTATAATATTGCAGAAGCCACAAATCCTGCACTTAGCAGTAACCAAATATACTCAAAAATCACAAATTCCAATAATTTTAAAGGAAGCTTCTAACAAGCCGACCAAGTACGTTCAACGTCCAAAGATGTACTCCCTACTTACGACTATAAATCCGGAAACTGCCAAAATCAAAACTATACCCGAGGAACAAAGAATGATTTGAACCAAAGCCAATAATGAACCAGAATTATCGCAAAAAAAAATAACAATAAATAATCACCCAACAGATGACAATAGATGATAAATAACAATATTAAATTAATTGGAAAATGTGTTGATAAGAACTTAAGCCAATCGAACACAGATGGCGCAACCAATATTAAACCCGAATTAAATATTTTGAAATTTCTCATTAAATTAAATTTCAACCGTTTCACGTAAGTGCAGTTTTGCGGTCGATGGTGTTGTTTGCAAACCGAGGCGAAGCCGCCAAGGTCGGCAATACATCCGAAAAAACCTGCATTTTACGAAAATATTTGACATTAGCTTACATTTCTTAACACTTATTGCTGTATTAATGTATTATTACACTTTACGTTACGAGGGACGTAAAATTCCATTACTTCCCGCTGTCAAAGGCAACAAAGGTAAATAAGCCGCAAATCGCACTCCAATTAAGGCAGTAATGAGTAATGACTGACTTACCTAGCAAAATTTCTTGAAAATCTAACTAAGGTGAAATGTTGTATTTTCGCTGTATCTTGCGATTATTATCAAAAACATAACTTTTTCGCATGATTACATTATATAATAGTAATAGGCCCCTAGAGTACAAAAAAAATGTCACATTCAGTTTAATAAAATATTAGCGGAATCATATGTAGCATACTATTTTGATATAAAACATGAACACTATTTATGCTTTTATTTTGCTAAGGGAGTAACATTTTGAAGTTCTAAACCATTCTAAACTTTAATCCTACTTTCTCTACAGTTAATAGTGGCATGACAAATCAAAAATTGTATTAAAACGTCAAAAAGATACAATATCTAAATTATTGACCGCCTTGCGTATCTTTCTTTCAGCTTTTGAAGATATATAATCCCTATAGTATAAAGTATATGTAGTTCTTAACGATCATATGGTGAGACGATTCCTTTTCTTTTTGCGTGGAAAGTACTCTACTTCCTTCGTTTTAGCGAGACAACAACCCGCATATGTCTCGATACTTTTTCCTGTTTTTATGTCTGCGAACGTAATAATAAAAGTTTCACACCCGAGACACACATTTTTCTAACGATTTTTCTCTTACTTTCTATCTTCATGGCTTGCCTTTTGCTACGACGTCAGCATTGGCTTTGTTTTCCACGGAAGAATTGAAAAAGCGGCAAGTGTTTTTAACCGTGTTCGCGTGAGGAATCTTTTAACAACCACATAAACTTTTCAGATATTCGTTATCGCATTTTTCAAGACGATCATCGGAAAGAATCGGAAATTTGTGCTGAACGCGATTAAATATTTAATACCGCCGAGAGCCTCAAACAATATTGCCGTGTAGAGTTTTAACAATTTAACTCTCGGGAGCTCGGGAAAACAAGACTCGGCGACTATAATAGAAACTTGCAATCGCGAGGTTAGCTCTTGGACCGACGTTAGACCTACTTCTCTAAGCAAACAAATTAAAGAAAACTTACGGATACGATCACTATATGGTAAAACCGAAAAATAGATAATCTAGTTCATTTAATGTAAAAAACACTTAAATTGTATTTTAATATGGTAGTCCAACTTATTACCATGTTTCGAGATTTAAAGAAATAATTTCCTGGTCTCAGTAGTGTATAACTTGTTGGAGAAATAACGCAATTTACATAGACAATACTAAGAAGAGCGCAGTTATGTATCAATAATAATGGAAAGCTTTTAAGTATTTGGGGTAACTTGTTTTGGCATACCAAAAGCTGTTTAATTTAATTTAGATTACCCAAAACCTCGGATACTGACAGAGACATTTCGGAGCCATTGAAACGACTTTGTTTGGTATGAGACAGGCCAACACAAAAAGGAAAACTCACATAAGAGAAAAATTATGGATACCTCTGGACCTCCCTAATATATATCTTGGAAGTATAGACTTTGATACTGTGCGTTCTTAAAATTTGTCTGACATTTATAAGTTGCCCAAAACGTAAACTCATGTTCAAAATTACCGCACCATTGAATGTTCCTGATATATTTTCCATAATTTTTACATTTTCTAAATATTTTTGGTTTAACAGAACATAATCTAATTGCTTTATGTCACTACAAAGTTATTTTGACATTTCTGATGAAAATTGCCCCAAGTTAATGTCAAGCTCTGTTAAACAGCTTTTCTTGAGTCGTTTAAGATACAGTTTAGGCATAATTTAGCTCTCAATTACGAGTTTGTTAATTTTTTGCGTGTATAGAATTTAAGCTAATAAGGTGTAAATTGAAAATCATTAGCCGGCCACATCATTTAACCAATGGTGAATGTGTAAGAGCTTTGTTAGAAGAAGGACGTATAATGTGTTATGTGATTAATTTGCGACAACCAGTCGAATGGTTGGAAGATTCAGGGAAACCGGATCTAGGAGACGTGGTCAAGGTAGGAAACGAGTCACAACTGCGAGAGATGATCGTTTTTTGCAACTGCAAGCTCTCAGAAATAGGCGAGTAACAAGCACAGAACTCAGTAACCAGCTTGAACCAGTTAGAAATGTCAGAATTTCTGCTTTAACTGTGAGGAGAAGGTTGAAGGAAGTAAGATTAAGCAGTAGAAGGCCTGCTGTTGGACCATTACTTACTGCTGCACACAGACTACAACGTTTTAGATTTGCCAGAAATCATGCAGGTTGGAAGCGAGTTTTGTTTTCGGACGAGACTAGAGTAAGTTTAAAATCTCCAGATGGTCCCGAAAGAGTATGACGAAGAACTGGAGAAAAGTATCTTGACTGCACAAGCCCTTTGGTAGTGGATCAAGAATGTTCTGAGGTGGTATTTGCTTTGACACCTCCACAGAGTTAATCCCTACTCATCAAAGGTCAACGAATGCTGAATACTACCTAGAGAACATTATTCAGGACCATTTTGTACCATTTTTAGGGAGCAATTTCATATTCACGCAGGATAATGCGAGACCACACATCGCTAGACAAGTTTTAGATTACTTACCAGAGGTCAATATTCAAGTCATGGACTTTCCATCACGAAGGCCAGACTTAAATCCGATTGAGCACCTTTGGGACGCTCTAAAAAGATTAGTAAGACGTCATTTATGCTTGCGAATCCAAGCAGTTATCAGAGCTAGGGGAGGTGTCACGCATTATTAATTTTCATTTTTCATTCATTTTTTTTTTGTTTATTGAGTTTTTTTAAAGATTTTCAATAATATCGTTTTGTTTCTGAATTTATGATTGAATGGAGTTTATTTTTTTTCATTAAAAAAGAAGTTAATTGATGTATCGATATTTAATTATCTCCAGTTACCTTGTTTATTGATGATATTATAACATAATTCACCCATCAAATAATTTTGTAAAAATTACAAAGAATTATTTGAGTGCTGCATTAATTTTGAACATGAGTTTAGTTGTATCAATTTCTGTAACAATTTTTGCCTTTGTTAGCTATATTATATCCTGAGATCAGATGATTCAGACCCCGCTTGCATTTCCACATTGACATTCCGGAGACTCGACCATTTGGAGTTTATACAAACGTGCAAGGTATTTACTGTGGCCAATTTTAGCCTGCCAATGATTGAATAAAACCACCTGGAAACTGTAGAATCTATGTACCATGCCCTATGATCTTTTACAGGGTGCATTAAGATGTATTGTGTGTGTCTTCCACCATTGCTGCCAACGATTTTGCCACTCTGATTTTGACCCTTTCTTTCCTAGGCTTAGAATATTCCTCTAATAGACCCCGATGAGGTCTCCTTTGTAATAACGTCTTTTGCTAACGAGTTCACCGTTAGGAGGTATGTTTGAATGCCCTTTAACGGAGTGGAAAAGTAGTCAATTACCTGAATGAACGTAGTTGTAGTATACAAAAGAGTTGATTTGAAAAGATAATATATAATAATAGGTATAAGAGAGGGCAGTTAACATAACGCGCACTAATTATTAAATGCTGTGCACAAACATTACTCTGAGAACAACATAAATGTAAAGAAAAACTATTATTTGTAAATGTGCTATAATAAAATTAACTTGTAAGTGCTGTTGAATAAAATACATTATTATATTAGGCAATACAAGGATTTATTTTTAAAAACATTTTAAGTCGGGAATAATTTAATTCATATTCGTGTTATACCAATTTAATGCCCATATAATCAGGGAATTATTATAATGCTGTTAAACAATGGGAGCATGTGGCTAAATCGCTTTTATTGCGGTTGATGCAGTTGTTATAGGTTTCATTTGTGGCGAACTTTGTTTAACATGTGAAACTACTTCCAGTAGGCACAGCTCGGTTTATGTTAGAATCCCTAATAAGTATTGTCTACATAATGTAATTCAGCTTACTCGGATGACGTTTCGGATCGCCTATTCGGCAAAACAAATACAAATATGCTTGTCAAGAGCTGAACCACCCCAGAGAATAATTCTGTAGTTATTTTTGATTCGAAGTATGGAATAGTAGTATAACAACACTTCTTTGTCCACCATATTTCTCAATCGAAACAGCGTAACAGTTTACAATTGTTTTGGTTAGTTTATAGTGATTTTTCTGCTTTGTTTCGAGAAACAAATAGGTGTATAAATGCGGGAAATATATCCGACAAGTTATACATTATTATTTATCGTGCATATGTAATAAACAATATAACCATTTGTGGTTAAATTACCATCCCCCTCTCTTATGAAGATATTTATGTCTCTAAAAAGCTTTCACGATGTGATTACTTCCTTGCGTCTGGACAGTCCACACGTTACAATAGGCTTAGGTTAGATTAGATATAATATCGAACTGGTTCTTGACCTATTCCACAGCGACCTTTTCAGATCTATTGTGGTTCCTCTATCATTAGATCAATTACACTAGCTTTGCCTTTTTCACCAGAGCTAAGCAGCCTTGTGAGTGATCCCTATATTCCGATCCCACTTCTAAGAGTCATATTCCTGCTAGTGCTGTACAATCCCACAGCGCGTGGACGACAGTCTCTTTTTCCACCTGGCAGGTTGTCAGACCTAAGTTGCTCACATGTTTCTTGGGCATACAGTGTCCTGTTAGTAGGCCTACTATTGTACTGACAGACTTTCTGTCCCTTCTTAGTTGGTCTGCTGTAAATTTAAGCCTGTGTCCAATCAGAAATTGCTTGGGCTGTCTCTGATCTGGGATACTCTTCCACCAGTTGTGAGATTTCTCATTCAGGCCAGTGTCACCTTAGATCGGCTGCCCAGCCTATTGAGGGCATTCATACATTCCCACACTAGTTTCGACTTTACCTGTGTGGAGTCCAGTGATTTTATCACTGCTTGACTGTCTGAATAGATAGCAACAGATCGATAGTTACTTTCTTGCTTGTCTAGTTCTTCATACACACCAGCGCTGCTGCTATTTCGGCTTGAAATACTGTGGCGCTTTGGATTAGGCTTAGTGACTTACACTTGTTAGTTATTTTTGGCCTAATTCCGAAGATTCCAGCTCCGACTCCAGTTTCCGCCTTTGAGCCGTCTGTGTCCAGATAATATCGACTTTGATAGGCGAGCCTTTTTTCCATTCTTCTCTATCTGGTATTACCCTTTTACAATTCTTGTTGAAGCTGTATTTTGGAACTAATAGCGTCACTGGACCCGCTTATTATCGGCCCCGCCTTAAGTTCCTTTCACAGTTTCTGATGATCTGCACCATGCGATCTAATTATGGGAGGTTGACCATTCATTAGCCTGTAGCTTGTTATCCTGGCCTCTCCTTGAATATGTATATGTAGTGGTTCTAGGTTAAGGATGTCCTCCAGAGCAGCTGTAGTCGTGGTTCTCATGGCCTCCGTGGCACACAGATATACTAGTCTTTGTATGCGACTCAGCCGCCTTATTGCACCACCTGCAATGTCCTTGTCCGTCATACCACCGAGCCATATGTTATCACTGGTCTGATGACTCTCATGTATAACCACAACATCATTTTTAGGCTTAGTCCCCACGTTTTTCCACAGAACCTTCTACATCTGCCTAAGGCAACGGTAGATTTGTTGATGGTTTTATTGATATGAGGATTCCAATAGGCTTACAATGTATCTTTGTTTCATTTCGCATTTGGTGTCATTACACAATTAGATACTACGTTAGTTGCTAGCGGGACCTGTACACATATATAGAACACAAAAAATTATACATTCAACGCATGTTTTGTTAATAAAAAACAATAATGAACACTTAATCTACGCAAGCGTCGCTACTGGAGTGCCCGTAGTATTTACAATTAACTCACTTGTACCTATAATGATAAAGACAAATATTAACTTCGTACACCTAAGGTACGTAACGTGCTAATATTGATCGAAAACAAAGCCATATGCTTAGGTCTCTAATATTCCCAGGAGTAAACATCTAAGACGTACACGCTATGTGTAGGGCAGGAGGAAGACGATATCAAACAGGATTGACCGCCATTGTAAACATAAACTTAATATAACTATTCACTCCATTAGAATATTAGTAGCCACGTCGGAGGCTTTATGTAATTGCCAGATGATTTAGGTCCTTGAGTGCTGTTGCGCTACACAGAGATTGACCGCTAAATGTAAAGCTACATCCTAACCTAACCATCATTTAATCAACAAGAAAGTCAAAGTTCACTTTACAGTTCATACGATGATTATATTTTAGCTTATTGAATTGACAATCCTAGAAGTATTATTTTACAGAAGATAAGTGATACAAATTTATTGTGTCAAAACACGTTTTTCATTCGATAGTTTGTTACCGAAACCAATTTACTATCAGGATAAACTGCTACTAACTTAGAATACTAAACAAAAGTGCTTCGTTCCCAGTTTGACAATTTCTGGTTTATGGCATCCAGCAATATTCTACTTAGGCATCCAATCTACGGATATAAGAGTTATAGAAGTCTTAAAGCGATGGAAAATGTTTTAATTGTAAAACAAAGAGTCTTAAAGATATAAATTGAGCTTCAAGAAAAATTGAAAATATATACTTTCGCGGGGTGACTCCTGAAAACCTCCAAAAGCTGGCTGATGTCCGACCCGAATCGATCATGTTACATAATGGCGATCAAATGGTACACTTTGCAAAGGAATGAGGCCAACTAGCTATGATGTGTTTCTAAAGTTAGCTATATTGTAAAATGATATGTGTAGTTGAACTCTAGCCGTGGATGTAGATGCACATTTCGGCTCCTCTGGTAGACATACTGCGGAATTATCACCAGGATGCACGGTTAGTCTATTTAAAGGGTCATCAATTTTTGCAAAATATCGTATTTAATATAAAAGCTATTGGACATTAGATAAGACAGAGCATCCGTAAAGCTTATCAACACCCTTTAATGGAATATTTTCTTGAATAGGAACAATGGATGCATTTTACTGGTCAAGCTGAAATACTGTTAAACAAATCTCACTCCAAACCTAAGAATATTACTATTATATATATAAATATATATTTTTGAATGATTTACAAATAGCGTACAAATTGCAGTGTTTGTAATTGTACAATATATCCGCCTAAGCAGATTTGGAAAGACTAAATTTTAAACGCATACATAAGTAACTGCAAATAATAGAACTAAACTAATGCAAGATGGTCTAAATCGTTACCAACGAAACTAGAAGGCCAAACAGCTTTGACGTCAGCAGGCTGTGACGTATATTGCATTAGGTAGTCGGTCAGCAATATTTGTAGATTGGACATTCACACGTTCAGACCGTTTCTTGAGTTTTGAATTGGTTTATCCAAATTATATAAGCGATAAAACCTTTTCTAAAACAATAAAAACGGGATTACACTTTAAAAAAGAAGATATTATTTATTTTTCAACAGTTACAGATTCAAAGACCGGTGAAACTATAACTGTAAGTTTACAAAATCCTAGGCTTAAAAAAGATGCTATTCCAACTCAATTCCCTAACTGTCCGTTGTATTTGACAAAAAACGTGAAGATTTTATTGTTCAAATAGTTTTATATTCTTAGGTTACATTTAACAAAATTATTTTTGAACACGATGCTTTTAAGTGTGTATAATAAACGTTCTGTTTTAATACAATATATTTTAAATTATATCATCGAACATAGCCATTTGGATAGTGATATGTGTAAATGTCATATTCACAGCTGTGAACGTATTGCAACAATTATAATAACCTGTTCTACAAATACCCTACTTAAAAATTATTGTGGGAAAAGTAATGACAGATTAGGTAAAACACCACATAATAGGAAGTTGAAGACCCTGGTTAAATAGCATGTCTGTAAATTTTCTCGTGAAATTGAACAACATTTCAAATAAAATTGCAATCACTGTATCATGACCCTAACACAGTTTTTCTTCTATTCTAAGAGTTTACCCACCTGGTATAACCGTTTACGAAGAATACCCATATTTCCATTTTAGTCCTCATAATCAATTACCTACAACTATTAAATGTCATAGCAATACGTTAGTTTTCGGACTTATAGAATTTACTATGTAGTGGCAAATTTATTCCTAAAACACTTGCATTGCCAGAAAAATATCAGTCCATCTGATTTACAGTAAAATCAGAATTTTATTTAGCAATATTTCCTTAATAAAGCAAGTTCTGCATTCTAGTACTAGTAAATTGCTTTACAAAAGGTAAGCATATAAATTCTTTCGCAAATGTCCAGAAAAAGCTACATGATTTCCCCGAGAGCACACGACCATTTAGAATAAATTTGGCAGCGGTATTGTAATTTATTCAGGTAGATACTGTAAAAATGCCGGCGGGTAAAGATACAGGTAGAAATACGTAAAATAATCCGGGCTGAAACAATTCATTAGGTCGAAGGGAACATTCATATGTATGCACATACACATATGCATGTGTGGAGTGCTCGCTCGAGCTGACAGAAGATAGACCGTTCGATCACAGTGCGGCGGCGGTAGACAAAACAAAACACATAGATAGATAAATGTAAAATCATTTCTCCCCTGTGTAACGCCCTAGTCGTAAAACAACGTCACTAAACAACACACATCTTTGCCAACAGCAATCAGGCTGAGGTTTCCAATTTGTTCTGGTGTCACGTTTTGCAGAGATTCGACTTTCTAGCGTTTCTTTCTTACATGTATGGATGCGAATCCCGCCCACAGCTTCGAGTATGTTTACCTTTCCAACCGTTTTTCTTTCGGTTCATTAACCACCGAACGTATATGCGCCGTTTAATCAGTTATATTTGCCCGGGAAATGTCAACATCGTAACGATGTTAATAAATTCGGATCTTCCCTATGATGACAGTTTTATATTGACAAAGAAGGTAATAATGATGAAAATAGCAAGAGTATTATGTTATATTTTTACAATCATCGCATCCAATTATTATTGTTAATATTTAAACCTTATTGTTATCTACTACAGACTTATTTTTTCAATCTTATCCTCATTTTTATTAACTAACATTATCATATCCCCTGAATAATATTTTATAACTTTATTTTATTATTAATTTAATATAAATTCAACTTTTTCTTATATTAGGTAGGTCCTCTCCACTTATTTTTAGTAAAAATTGTGGGAAGTCATTAAAAACGTTTTACTGAGATACAACATTTTCTTTTCTACTTGTTTATGGTACCAAAATTTATGGTTGTACGATTAATGTATATGCGATATCTCAAGTCACGTTCGCTCCAAATGCTAGAAAACCTAAATTAAATTTTCTGTAGACTACTGCAATTATTGCGTGCTGCTTGAGCAATCACCTGTACTACTTCGTGCGGCTCAGGACCGGAAACTCATCTGCAATATTTTATATCTGTCTACAACATAATTGATTGAATTGGTGTTTTTGTTAGTTTCTCAAAGGCATTTGTTAATTATTGTATCTATAAATTATTTATTTCAGATGACAAAATTACTTTCTCATTGAGCCTGGGAAACATACTTTATTAGTGCTTGCTTTGTTTATTGTTTCTATCGTGATGAATTGACTAAAGAGTTATTGCCCGATCCAGTTGTCTATTTCCCAATGGTATATAACAAAATAAACGAATGTATTCCTTTTATAACAATTATATCTTAGAAATAATTCTGAGATTTTCATGTACATCGTTTACATCACTATAGTGTCTATCTTCACAGATCTCTAAACGCAATGCTAACTTACAAATGAGATAGTTTTATGTAATGCATAATGTCACGTGATTAAAGCATTGTCGAATTATTGGTCGGATAGATAAGCCACATCACTCCATTAACTTAAGACTGTTTTAATAACATAAAAAGCGCAACAAACTAATTTATACGTTATCTTCGTATGACTAGCATATTGATAGTTATAATAATAGAGCCGAGTGGGTGGATTCGTCGTCCACCCATCTACATCGACCAAGGTCTACTGCAGGCCGGCAATGTACATAATTCTAAACTTCGTCGAGTGGACCTATCCTTCTGGCGAATTCCAGAAATTCACCCCACTAAGTTTTTCTCAGGCTCTCAGGCGTTACAAAAGCCACAACAGAGAACATCTGATTCTGCAGACGGCAAGAGTGTGGCAAAAAACATGCTGTTTCTTCCTCATCCAAACACGACGGCACATCTCCACTTGAGCCAGTCCCATTCTGTGCAGATGTTTCCATAACCGAACGTGACGGTAATAATTGTAGTTGGAGCCCTGACAGACTTGCTTCCTGGCCCTGTCTCGGCTGAGCAACACAAACGGCCTCGCATGAGATAGACCTGGGGAGTCACCTCAGGTTCAAAAAACTTCTTGTTCAGCCCAGTAGGTAACATGCGTTTTGGTATCGTTAAAAGACGTGTCAGCTAAAGGTTCTGGACCCAACAGAGTGTGCTCAGCTCCCTTTCTAGCAAGGACATTGACCTCCATATGCCAGTATCTCCTGGTGTCCAGATGAGTCCAGATGTCGTTTCTACACAGAATATTAAGATTTCTTCCGCAGTCGGCTACGAGTCTGGAGGAAGTCTTTCTCCTCTCGAGGGCTAGCGGTGCAGCCTGACTATCAAAAAGACAAATTAATCGATATCGATAGCAAATATTTCTGCATGGAAAGCTATCGCATATCTGCTGAGACAACAGGTCTGTTCAGTTAGAGGTTTGCGACAGTAGATTCCCGCACCGACTCGCATTTTGTGCATTTTGAATCCGTCGGTATAAAGATAGATTAGAAAGATTATAAGTTGTTTTAAAATTTTCAGCGCTGCCATATGAACACAAGTGACGCTGAACGTTTTGGAAGCCCTATTGATGCCGCTACTCCAGAAACTACGGACAAAATCCAAGATCTGATGATAGGTGATTGAAAAGTGAAGGTTAGAGGATATAACGTTGAAAAATAAAAATTGTTCATCTCGAAAGATTAAGTGCTGGAAGAAAGAGGAAGCTGTTACTATATTTTCGTTAGTCCTCAAACTAGGAAATTCTAAGATTCTTGTCTCTCTATGCGTTTGTTTGCTGATGCAAGGCACAAAGCCAGTAAGATAAAAAACATATGATTAAGGAAAACAATAACAGCCTTTAGAAAAGTTCTAAAAATGCTTAACTACGTGATTAAAAATACAGCCAAATTTGGCAGCAGTTTTGCATGAGGGAAATTCGTATAAACGAATATAAAAATAAGTGGCTATTTAGACATGAGAAACTTTCCGCTCACATAAAATTACCAAATGGTTTACAACTAGAGCTACGAGAACCAGCGCAAGCTTTCAAAAAGTAAATCCAATAAGTATGTCAAAATCCAAAAGTTGGTGGAGAATCTGAGGAAGTTATCATAAACCAAAAAGGCAGTATGAACCTGGTTTTCGCTTAACATTTTTTCCTCTCAGCCCTTTTTTAAAATTAACTTAATATCTATTAGCTTTGAATATTATTTGAGAAGCTGAAGGCTAATTACTTGACGTAAATCTACATAGCAGACGCTCGCCGTAGTTAAAACTTATAGCTAAGTCATTATTCAAAGCTCGTGATTTTCAGCATTCTAAATTTGTTAATTTCGCACACCCAACACGACAATTAAAGGCAACGTAAGCTGGGAAAAACATCGAAAACGTACATGTAACTTTCGAGACCCTATGCAATTACATCGGTCCGACGAACTTTTGCTTCGAAGTTATCAGGTACGTAATTTATGTAAAGCCTTCCAACTAATCCGGAGCTTTGTATTTAGAAACCACCTTTGGTACGGTTAGGGCGCTAGGTGTAACGGCTCCTAGAACTTGGTTAATTAAGTCAAACCAACCCGAAGGTCAATTTAGCGCTACGTTTTATTACTACGAAACTATCTGCGAATGCCCAGAAGAAACAATTCCCACGTTTAACTGTATTGAATATGTTTGCCTAGAGGATTTTATTTCATAACGTCGGCTAATGATATATAAGCGCTCTAACAAAGTTACATACATGCTCTAATACAAAGTTACGGTAGTGGTTGCAATTATTTCGATAAGCTAATGAATGCTGCTGATATTTCGTAAGCACCTATGCGTATACAAAATGAGAGACATGTGTATATGCTAAACATTTCGAGTGTATGAAGCTTCATTGAAAAGCTTTTGTTAAATAGCCGCTATTCGACAATAGCATAATTAAATTAGTGCTTTTAACGTGGTAGGAATTTGATATGTAATTAGATTTAATGTTTTCGAAATAAACGCCAATATGCAACGAATTTGTTGGAACCACTTAAATCTAATAAAATTACTTTCCACTCCAAAACGTAATACCATGTAGTACCACAATGTTCGATTACATTGATGATAAAAAGTGCTTTGTGTGTTAACGGTACTAGTTTTTTGATTTTCAACATCATATTAAAAAATATAGTACTCCGTCATTTAATAATAACAGTAAATGCCTTTATTTTCGTAGCTCATAATATTAATATAATGTTAACCACAGTTAACAAAGTACATAGAACAAAGGTAGGGATCCTGTGGCTTTTTTAAGTTTCTTAGACGACCTTATCTGTAATTTACAACTTGCATCGAGAAATAGGTTTATTAACGATAGTAAAATAAAAATTTATTAATAACTTAGGTCAGGGTTCCCTAAGTGTGCGCCTCGGCGCCCCGATGTGCCGTAGAAAGCAAACAGGGGCGCTGCGAAGCACTCCTGTGAACCCGGGCAGACATAGCGGTCTGGAACGTTGTAGAATGAACATGTCGAAATAGCTTCAAAGCTAATAGAACTTTCTAGAATATCTAGCGCAGATGGTTCCCGTACCTTGTAGAACTTTCTAGAAAGATATGGAACATTCTCCAAGCACATAGCATATTCTAGAAAAGTATGGAAATTTCGTGAACTTCATAGAACTTTCTAGTAGACTTATATAGCATACTATCGGACATTGAGCGCCTGCTTTGTTTCAGTGTATCGCTTTGTGTTTTCGTAAAACCATAGGAAAATGGAAAGGTTTTTATCAAATAAGCAAACTGAAGTGTAAGTGAGAGTGATCAACCATAGACAAGTGGTGGGGTAGCAAAGAAACGGAAATATCGTAAATACGATGATAACTATTTGAATTTTAGCTATACTTCAGTAAAAGTAAACAATGAAGAGAGACCGCAGTGTGTGCTCTGTTTAAAAGTTCTAGCGATCGAATGTACGCCCTGAAGTAAGCTAAAGCGAGATCTCGAGACCAATCACTCTAATATGGTTGAAAAATTTCGCGAATTCTTTAGTAGCAAGTTGCAAGGTTTATAAAAACAAAAAAGGGTGTTTACTTAACAAGCCTCAGTGCCAAGCAACGCACTGCTAGCATCTTTTAAGGTCGCATACAGAGTGGCGAAGTGTAAAAAACCTCACACCATCGCAGAAGAGCTTATTCTACCAGCTGCTCTTGACATGGTTAATATTATGCTGGGAGAATCAGCCGGAAAATTAATTTCAAAGGTACCGTTGTCCAACAACACTATTAGTCGGAGAATCCATCATACAGCTCTGGATCTGGATCTCAATTCCGGGTTGGAATCGCGTCGTTGTCGTAACTTTGGCCAACGTTTCGTCCACACTCTTATGGGACAGCTTCAGGGCTGTTACTGCACACGGACTGGGGACCATTCATTCCAGAGGGGTTTATATGGGGCTTGCTTCGGGTCGACGGAGCGGAAATGTTATGGATCAATGAACCGTGGCGGTTGCTGGGAGGTTTGATAAGTTGGGATTTCCGCGTGTGATGTAAGGGATAGCCATCGCGATTTAAGTTGTTGGGATGTTTGAAAATCTCTATTGATTTACGGGTTTCTTCTACTATAATAGCGACGGTTGTGGGATAAGATGCGGGTAGAGTTAAATCGGATTTTGTGGCCAGTTCCCAGTCTATGCTCAGCCAGCGCGGACCCGGCTACACGCAACAACCGCGTACAATACTCGTGCTCAGTAACACGAGTGCTGACCGATCGCTTTGTCTCACCGATGTACACACTACCGCACGAACATGGAATCTGGTAGACAGCAGGGGCTTGCAAATCATTGCGGTCTTTGATGGGAAAGTAGTCTGAGAGCTTGCAATTGGGTTTGAAGATGGTTTTTATCTTATTCCTGAAGAAAATCTTGCTGATGCGATCGGTGACACCATGAATGTAGGGTAGATACGCTTGCTAACAGAAATTAGAATTAGATGACGGGACTTGCTGTGGAGAAGGGTTGGTGGAGCGGCTAATGGTAATTTGAATATCTTTCCTAGGATAATGATTGCGGATCAGAGTTTCAGTGTTGTGGTTCAGTTCTTGAGGAAACGAATTGGATTCAGACAGGCAAATGGCCCTTTCTGGATGATGGTGTGAGATATCTACGACACCGACGCGGTTCCAACCCGGGAACCAAGGGTATAGTGTTATTAACTACCGCGGAAGCCTACGTACCGGATTACGAAAGAAGTGTTTATGCTAGTTTATAGAAAAGTGATCCTAACTTATAAGCAAAAATACTTGTGATCAAACCGAATTATTGGAAAACAAATGTAATATGGTACATACAATTTTCAAAGTTAAAAAAGACGTCTTTCTATCTCCAGAATTTTGTCAAACAGAAATGTGGCGAGTTAATATCTCTACTTTCTCTACCAACTCTTTTGTTTGCACCATGGAGTTACAAGAAATTCAAAAGAGCATTATTTCTTGACTTCACAATATCAATGCGACATATCACAAGTATAAACCAAAGCCTAGCTTGTTAATTTAGTTGCTTTTTATTGGAAAATACAGTGATTTTATGAACTTCATTAAATATGTAACTCAGAAGGTAGTGAATTTAGGCTTAGAAAGTAAAATACGTTTTACCTAGTTGAATATGCTCCTTTTAGATAGATTTTCAAAAAACCCTTATAACATTTCTAATAAAAAAAAAAACTAGATAGATATTCGTGTAGTTCATAATAGTCTCAAACTTGATTTGCATTCCTATGACCAAAGAAGAAATATTGATATTTAAATTGAAGTTTACATCTGCCAACATTCTCAGTCGGCACAACCCGAACCCATAGTATGCTATATTATTTCACTTGCCTATGCAAGGAATTTACGACATATAGGGCATTCTAAAAAGTTGATGTCTGTTGGCGATATAGTGAAGAGTACCATGGATTTGAAATATTTTCAGGAAATCGATCTTTATCCACAGCATCGTCCACCAAAATTTGAAGAATATATTTCAATTAATTTGAGAGATACGTCAAGAGGTCATCGTTGTGAATAAACCTGTATATGACATGCTAATATTTAGCTGGAAATATTGTCATTATCGCAAAGAAATCTCTAAAGAAAATTAGGTTAGCAATTATTTAACATATTGCAAAAAGGTTTATGCGAAAGAGACTAAAATGTATGTCAAATCCGGAGAAGATATAAAACAAAGCAACTTTTGTTCAATTTCCTGGCTGTCTGCTATTGTAAGTGATACTAGATCATTATTCCATGTAAATACGTTATAGACTACAACGAGATCTTTTTACCAATTACAGTAATGCTATAATCATTTTCTTTAGCTTTCAGATTAGTATTATATTACCAATTACTAAAATTGTCCTTTGATATTAAATACATATATATATATATATAAACGATATCCCCGATATCCAGCCCTAATCGAAATAATGACGGATCAATACATCTACGAATAATCCCCTTCTCCGAAACAAATTCGACTTCTATGGTTTCATCCACAAAGCTAAAACATGGAATATATTCTATTATCATTGGATATATATAATGGGACATTTAAAACAAATTTTGGTTCTGCACGCATTTGGTAACAAATTTAGAACAAGTTATAATTTACGTCTTAGTGAAATCCAAATAGCTTCGCGGCAACTTATCATTACAAACGTGTTTAGTTATGAATTTATGGTAACGCAGATCAATTAATTCCGAAGAAAAGTGAAACACAAAAACGAAATCACGATTGCTTTGAAATTTTTAATAGATTCATTTTTGGTTGGTATCATAGATTCTTTTGCTTTATGGAAGGTGCATCCGTAAGTGCGTTTTCTAGTGATACCATACACTAGGTACTGTTAATACTTTAACGTTAACTCATGTTATTAATTTGTTTCTTATTATAAACGCGACCTATCGTTAAAGTTCAAACCTCAACAAGTAATGCTGAGGTATTGGTTTCATTTTTGAAAGATTGTAAAGATGTCAACACTGACTATAGTTTATTCTAAAAAATTGTATTCGTTATTTCAATCATTTGTACCACTGTATAATAATTAAAGTAGACTGTATCCAGCCTGGTATACTTATGAGATCATTCAGAACATTAAGCTGAAAGCTTATTATTTCAAACAATACAAACGACCTAAAAATCTTAATGCATTAAACCACAAATATTTACGAGCGGTAGTAAAAAGACAAATAAAAGTTGCTTACCAGGGTTATATCTCCAGCGTCGAAATTTCAATTCCGGATGATCCTCGCAAATTCTGGTCCTTTGTACACAGCAAACATGGTAATTCTCAAATTCCTGGCTCCATGTTTCCACTTTTAATGACATTATCTACGACACTCCACAAATGATCGTTAACGGTTTTGGCACATATTTTAGCAGCGTATACGTCGACACTGATCCAAATGTAGATATTTCCCTTCATATTGGTTATTCACCTTGCGTTAATATCATCAGACTAACTGAAGTGAATAATTCCATAAGGGGATTAAACAACAGGATGACTTCTGGTCCAGGTAGTATCACTAGTTTTTTTGTCCGTGACTATAGAATTATCCTAGTGCAGCCATTAACTTACATTTTCAATTTAGCACTGACTACAGCTAGATTTCCTAATTTTACTGTTTTCTTCGTACCTAACTAATCGGATCCAGTATGTTTACTATAGTGGTTACAAATCGCAACTGTTTCGGGCAACATCTGGGGTACCATAAGGTTCCAATTTGGGTCCTTCGATGTTTCATAAATGATATAGTATGGTAAATTGACTGTAGTAAATGAATCTTTGCTGACGATCCTAAAATTTTTGCAGCGGTAACATCGGAAGCAGACTGTATCCATTTACAGAATCAGATAAGTGCGATTGAAAGATGGTGCTCTGCCGACTACCTGAATCTAAACGTAGATAAACGTAAAATCGCCACTTATACTAGTAAAGTAAGTCGCTTAATCTTTGATTATTTTATCAGTGGTGCTCCGGTTGTTCGAGTTTCAACGATCAAGGATCTGGGTATACACATAGGGATAATATTATATCCTCAGCTACTAAAATGCTAGGATTTTTAATCAGGAACTCCCATTCGTTTCATATCAGTACAATCAAACTACTTTACTTTACATTTGTAAGGTCTAAACAGGAGTACGGATCTTTAATATGGAATCCTTACTATACTATCCATAAAACATTTTTTAAAAATATACAGAGAAGGTTACTACAGTAATCTGTTCTTCAAAGTAGATGGTACTTACCCTTGCAGAGGTTATGATCGTCAACTGTTGTTACAAAAATTCAACATTCTTTCACTTGAGGTTAGACGTCAACAATATCTTATCAAATTTGTTTACAATTTAGTCCACAACAAAATTGACTTTCCACGCTATTGGCACAGCTTTAATATCTTGTTCCCCGATCTGCCGCCAGACAGACTCCCGCCTTTTATACACCATATGCTCGTCTAAATGCTTCAATAAATTCTCCAGTGGTATCTATGTTTCGCGCATTCAATGCAGTATCATCGGATTGTGACCTTAATTCTACTCTACTTACAATTAGTCAAATACTCGCATTAGCATCTGTTTCGACTACGATGTTTTCCTTATAAATATTATATAGAATATGCATTATTTTGTTATGTATCGTGAACTGGTCGTCTTGTACTTTGTAATGATTTTGTTGTCCTTTATATGGAATTCTGTTGGACAATAAAGTTTATTATTATTATTACTAAAAATGGGTGAAATTTTCAATTAGTAAATTCAAACAATTTCTATAGGTATGTATATTTTTAAAATGGTAACGTGTAGTGCATAACACCGTTGACATATTGTATATAAATACTATCGAATAATACAGTTCTAATCAATCTACGACAAAATTGTATTGCGGAATGTTCCTACATATTCAAGTCTATCATTTACATAAACAAAGAGAATAATCCTATGCACTGACAAACAGACGTTACTATATAAGGCTTATTAATGCAGTCCGTAGTAAATCGATTTGTACTGGTACATATTATCGTTGAAATAATCAAAACATTCGAAACTGAAATTGACTATTGCAAGTTGGTGTGTTGCATAGTATAATCCAACAAAATTATGGATTCGATATTAACGCGAAATGGCTTCCTGTTTAATAACACAATTCAATACATGTCACATTGTATTGTAGATAAGTCAGAAATAGCAAACTATCCCCAATTACCTGTAGGTATGTCATTTGTCCGCACATACCAATGCAAATATTTGTTGCTATCTACTTTTCCGCGGTTACCTAAAATAGCTTTAGATTATTTTGATTGCAACTCTATACAGTGAGGTCTTATAGTATACGCCCAGTAACTCCAGACTGATCTAAAGAGTTCGTTGCTAAGTGAAGTAATCATAATAATTACCAAACTGTCAAATCTCAATTCCAAAAGCATAAATTATTTTTATTTATTGTTATTATATCCTACGTTTGTCGTACTTTCGTTCTTTCCTCTCGTTATTATTCTCTCTCGCCTTAACTTGTTTTGTTAATTGTCGTTTCTTCTCTATTTTATCGGACTTTATTGTAATTAATTAATTATGGTAAGTTTGTTTAAATTGGTTGGTTTTTGATAGGAAATGTTCTAAAGTTTTAGTTTTTTATGTTATTGATTTTACAATAGCCTCCGCAGGGACAACGTAAGATAAACTTTGAGTACCTTATTTTGATAGTGGGTGAATTTGGCAATAATTACCACCAAGTGGAATATAATGAACACTGTCCTTGTACAGCCGGAAATATTTGAACTTTGCGTTAAGTAAGAATAAATAAGATAAAATCCACAGAGCGAACTCCTTTAACAGAAGATAATATGTTTTAAATTAATGGATAATTTGTGGCACAGCCCCGACAAATAAGGTGATAGTTGTTGCCAGATTTACATAATATTAAGGTTGATCCAGGAATTTTGCATGGTTCGTGCCAAAGCTATCATAAAAGTAACAACACAAAGACAGACATATTGTCTTTCAAAGTCTAACAAATTTAAACAAATCTACCATAATTAATTAATTACAATAATGTTCGATAAAGTTAAGAAGTAACAACAATTAACAAAATGAGAGAAAATAATACGAGAACAAAGAGAAAGTATGATAGATGCAGGATATAATAACAATAAACAACAAAAATAATGTACGCTTTTGGAATTGAGATTTGACAGTTTGGCAATTGGTATGATTACTCTGCTTAGGAATGAGCTCTTTGATCAATCTGACGTCACAAGAAACAATTTGGTGCTTTTTCCTAGCCAACTTTGCGTAACAACAAAAACAGACTACCAACATTTTTATTGCTACATATCGTCATATTTCTGATGTTTATTAAAGTATAACATATGTGATATTATTAGATTCGTCTTTCCGTTACCTTTCCAAAAACGTAGAGACATTAATGTTTCTACTTCAAAATCCAGCGTACAAACTTATAACAACGGATCCGACAACATAAAACGAAATTGCACACCTACCTGAACGTAGTCCTCCTACTTTGCCCGCTAGCACGAACAGGGGTGAGTTCAGGACTAACTAAAAAAATATGCGCCACCCACGAAAAACGGGAACGCGATGTGGAGAAGGGGTAGGAAAAGAATAGTTATTACTACAACATCTAAATAAAAGAGAATAATACTCAATAAAGATACGAAATATTTGCACGAAACTTTTAATGAACAAAATTTAAATAAGGTATTGACGTTGGTGACCACTACGTTCGATTTAACATCGATCATACATATGCAGAAATGCAATTCGTTAAAATTATTCACATAAATATACAAATAAAAAAAGTGAAAATAATATCCGTTAGAATAACTCGCGGTAAAACGTTCGTTAACAAAAAAATATTCAAATACTTATTGAAAAATACTCGAAAAACGTAAATTACCAAAATTTTGTATATTTCTAGTTAGAATTACAGTAGTAATAAAAGATTTCTAGAATATATCCAGACGTTAATGAGAATTACTCAAATAAAATAAGTTAAAGGAAAAAAGAAAAATCACCAAGTTACAATTTAGTCAAATTTTTAAAAATTTGGGCGCTGTCGTAGTCGAACGGCAGTCAATCGACGCTAGTTTTGTCCTCGAGTTGAATAGGACACACCCACGCAGAAAAAGCTCTACCCTCCAGTGGATTTTGGCAAATGGGCTTAATGATAACCCAACAAAAAAAAAAACGAAATGTGGAAAATAACAATCTATAAGCATAAACCTAGTGAAATATGATTAAAATAATTAATCACCTCGGTTGGATGGAGGGTTTGCTAGCCTATAATCGAAGATTACTACTGGCGTGCCGTCGTAAAAAAAATAATGAAGTATATCCGACAATGTTGGTGGTATTTAAAATAAACGAATTAGAACCAATCACAGTACTTAATGGTAACTGTGAAAATCCTTTAAATCCTACTTGGGTAGAGGCTAACCGCCACAGCAGATTTTCGCAAACGTACCTTCTTAGCTCACGGTCGACACCAGAAAGAGAGCGGTGTTAATTACTAATCAATATCGTGCATTTCATTGCAATGAACTTAGGTAAATTCAGTTACAAAAAAAGAATGAAAACAAAACAATGAAGTGAAGGAAAGACGTGATGAAAATTGTTTAACAACCAACCTTTATAATTGAAATTACCAAAAGTAAATAAACCAGACATTAAATGCCATTAATAAAAATTATAAATTCGAAGTATATTAGAAAAAAAATAACGTAGTGACATGTATTGTAAACATAAAACAACCCTTGTCAATAAGAAATACAATTATGTTGGTAAAATAGAATTTGACAGGTTGTAATATACCCTTAATAGAAATTATAGATTTTGAAGCATAGAAAAGATAACCTAGGGACATCTATTGTAAACACAAGACAACCCTTGACAGTAAGAAATTCAGTTATGTTTACAAAGTAGAATTTGACACGTTACAAACTACTAAGATAAAGATCGAGCCCCCTCCTCTGTACCGAAGCTAGAAATACAAGCGCCCGCACAGCACACTTCTGTCACGACTCGCTCCAGAAGAAGATGAAAGATACTTCGTCGAGCTACTTCAGGTTCATCTGAGAACCAGCTACCTGCGCGAATCTACACCTGGAAGAATTATATTTTATATACATATAGTTTTGTAAAGTCTAGAGTTTACAGTTTTGAAAATTAGATGAACGGACTACATTGGGGAAATATTATTTTTATATTTATAGAATTTTTTTCGTTTATGTACACTTTTTTGACACTTTTATGTAATATTTAGTTTATTCATCCAGTTTTTACTAAAGTTTAATATTTATTTGCTCAGTTTTTTATAAATAATTGCTTTAAAACTGAAAACAACTAAAAATAAAAAAAGGTCTATAATCACAAAAAAGGAAAAAAAACAATATGTCGCGGGGTGTGTACCTCGAGGCAAAGTGGTCCGGATAGCGAATACAATCTCTTAGACCAAAAGACGATCTCCCCATTCCTTTCGATAATATATAATAAATAAAATCCCTTTACACCTATGAAGGCGTCATTATCGTCTTAAAGTTAAAATTAACTGAACCCCGTAATAGGACTAACGTTTTGATACCAAGCGTATTTCTTCCTGACTGTTAGAAGTCGTTTTATGAATTTATTTAAAGAATTTTTTTGTAACAACCCAATTAACACAACCGCATTATTAATTTTTGTTTATTTCATCTATAAAACATGTATTTCCCATAAGAATAATTTAAGCTATTTAAAGAAAGAATAATACCATGGCGTACTCCTTGCACACAGCAAATATTTATCGTTTGACTTAACCACGTCCATTTTTTTTTGAGAAAAACGCCGATCTCGATTCAGAGGATATCCCACTGCTATTGGGAAACCTTTTTACGTTCCGTGTAGAAGAAAGACCGGAGATAATCCATCTTCAGTAGGTGAAGTGTGAAAAGAAAATAATTGTGTGAGCGTAAGCAAAAGAAGGAAAGCATATAGGTAGAGGGAATGTAAAAGAAACTGGAAATCACGTCCCCATATACCACGGTTTCTGATCTGGATGTGTGCTGGAAGCATGAAAATACACCTAAATTTTAAGTTTTTTACGCCAAGCGGAATCTCCTTCCGCGTCTTACAGGAAAACGAGGAGGGGAAAAAGAGAGAAATTTTCCTGAAGATACCGTATGCACTATATGCAAACGTGATCCGAATAGCTAACATGCGATTTTATTCCCTTTTCACTTTTACGTACGTGATACTTTTTACAATTAATACACACATATAGAAGCCTTGGAATGCAAGTTTGATAGGTGTAAAATAATTTACAGCACGACAAATCTTTCAATAAATTTACAAGTGTATAATGTACGAAAAAATTAATTAAACACGCCAAAACATTTCACCAATTCTTTCTATTGTGATGCTTTAACTTTAATTTTATGAAATAACACACTTAGAAACGATAAGGAAGGCTATCTTAAGAATGTTACAACCAAAGAATAGTACTTGCATCTTAAACTATGGTATTATTCAAGGTGAATCATCTCCACGGGCTCAGAAAATTGTGCCTTTATGAATGGAAAATTTTCAAGACGGTTTTCTTCTTGGTATGAGATCTGATTGTGTGCATCGTTTGAAATTATATTGAAACCTAGATGGTGTCCCGTAAGTTCGTAGCTACCGAAGGTTCTATTTTTTTAAATGCCGCGTGCCATGAGCGCCATGTGTATTTTGAAAAACCTTCATTCACAAAGGCGCAATTTGTAGAGTGCGAGATGGCTCATCCTGTATGCTAGTTTTTGTGCACAAATTCTAAAGAACATTTGTCTTAATAAATAAATCTTTATTTTAAATTTGCTTCGGATATTTGTAGGTTACTTTACTTGGTGAATAAGATTGCTTGTTTTATCCATTTATTTCGTTTTCGAAGCTATTTAACAGTGGCAGCTTGATTCTTTGGGGATCTAATAAGTATGTTATATATTCTCAGTGCACAAAGAGACATTGAATTATTTTTTAAGATAGACAATGTACTTTGAAATACCCAATAATTATTATTTAAAATATTTTATATCCGGGTTGCATGGAAGTGCTTCTGCGTGGATTCCTAGAAAAGGAACTGTTCACCAATTGCGCATAACCTCTTGTTGATCTGGATGCCAATATTCTGAGGGAAGTTACATTTCTGTCGTAACACAAAAAGAAAACGGAGCAATGCAGGAGGTAGTCATTCGGCCGAAGTTACGCTTCGTACTTACACTTAGTCAGAAACGATTTCATTTCAATGTACACAGCAAATGTCTCCCCAAAATTTCTAAAAAAAGGTTAATATACTTTCTACTTTTTTCACATCATGGAATTACTACTAATATTTCAAGCGCGTAAGTAATCGCATGGGAGGCCGGTCTTGGGCTAAACGGTGAGGAGGTGCGTAAAAGTGCTCCGTGTTTTTAACCAAAAATTCCGGAATAAACCAGAGTAGTTAAATCAAGTGAGATATCAGACACATCATAAAAGTGTAACCAGTAAGTAAAACTAAAAGCGTCACAAGTTAAGACGGAAAAGTTGAACTGAAATATATAAAAATAATCTGAACCCAATATAAATACAAGGGCAAAAGGGCATCGACAAGAGGCGAGTCTCCGGACGGTCGACGTGGACCAGCGTCTTTCCGCGGTAACGATAGTTTTGTAGAGACAGTGCCGGAGTAAGGAGGCGACAGAATCGAAATAAAATGAGCGGAATAGAAACAAACAGCGTGGATTCTTCAAAAAGAAAGAGAACACGAGGAAGCCTTCGCAAAAAGTAAAAAAACATTGAGGTCTCAAGCCAAGATGAGTGTAGGTGCAGAAGATAAATAAAAAACTCTTGCATGAAATAAGAGGTATGAAATTAGAAATGGGGGAGGTTAAGGAGATAAAAAAGACCTGAAATTGTTAAAGTTAGAGATGAAAGAATATAGAGAAGAGACACAACTAAAAAAGGAAAATGAGAATTTAAGATAAATGCACGAGGCGACCGTACAGGAAAACGACAAAATCAAGAAGGAACTAAGACAAGTTAAAGTCTGCGTGGAGATAATTGAAAAGAAAGAGAAGAAGAATAATATTATAGTGAAGGGAATGAAGATTGAGGCGAACGATACGAAAATAATCAAAGAAACAAAAATTCGTACAGCAGTATTTGAACAATGAAGCAGAAATAAAACAAAAAAAAAATAGGAGATAAAATATGCTTAGTGGAGTTAAAGTCAGAACAAGATAAAAAGCTAATAATGCAAAATAAATACAGGCTAAAAAATATTAGGGATGAGCAAATCTACATTGATGATGATTTAACAAAAACAGAGATGGAAATATGTACAAAGAAAAATAAGAGTAAAAGAAAGAAGAAAGGTCTATTGGCAAAAAGGTTAAGGTTGGATATAAGAAGTTGATCGTGAACGGAATAGAGTGTAGATGGATTGATAATGTACAACTCAAGCAGAATGAAAAAGAAAACCAGTTAGAAGAACAAACCATTTTAACAAAAGAAAATTTTCGTTCATAAAACCAATATCACCAAACGGCAAGACGGACAAACTAATAAATACAGTCAACAGAAAGGTAAAAAAACATGAAGTCGAACGCGGTAATGGAAAAGGAAATGAGAAATGTGGTAAAAAAGATGAAACGCCGGAGGAGAAAGAAGATAAAGTAAACAAGAAAAGAAAGAAGCAACAAAGAATAAAAAAGGCAAAAATAAGAATTCGTTCATGGAACGTAAGAACCTTATTAGAAATAGGTGAAATGTAGGAAACTGTAAATGGGCTAAAAAAGTGTAATGTGGATATTGCAGGAATACAAAAGGTTAGATGGGCAGGGCAAGGTAAAATAGAAAAGAAAGAGTATACAACATGGTACGCAGGAGAAGAAACGTAGGAACAAGGAGGTACAGCATTTATTGTAAGGGATAAAGTAAGAAAAGAAGTAATAGAGTTCAAAATGATAAACGAAACGATAACTTATATAAGAATACACTGTAAGCCAAGAAGGCTATCCATCTTCAATGTATATGCACCGACTGAAAACAGTGATGACGGTATCAAACAACAGTTTTATGAGAAATTAGAAGATGCGGGAGATAAAGTACCAAAATATGATATACTACTCACTATCGGAGATTTTAAAGCACAAATTGGGAAGGAAATATATTACCAGAAGGTAGCGGAAGTACAAACAATACACAGCGTAACCAATAACAACGGAGGAATGTTGTGCAATTTAGCCGCGTCATTGAATATGGAGATAAGGAGTACAAAATACAAGCATAAGGAGATACACAAAATACGTAACATGGCTGAAATCAGAAAGTACGACAGGAAATCAAATTAACCACGTCTTGATTAAAAAGATACATAGGCAAATTATAAATGATGTGTAGTCATACCGAGGAGCAAACATTGACTCCGACCATATTCTAGTGATAGTGAAATGCAAAAGTAGGACGGTGGCGCATGTCACACTGCTAATGCCACCATCCACATATTGTAGGAACAGTTTGGTGAAAGATTAATTTTAAGAAATGCAGCTGTTAGTTGGCATGGAAGAAGTTGTGATTTAACTCTTTTAGACTCCTTTTTGTAGGATCTATGGTCTGTGCAAAGAAACCACGAATCCTTGATGCCTTGATGGCTTTAAAAGGCGCTAACTGGACTTCCGCTGCTTTGCGTTCATCGTCTAGGCTTTTTTGTATTGTCATCATTTTTCGATCGGTGACCGGTGTCGTCGGGCAAACTGAGCGCCTGGACAATTGCTTTGTAAGATTATGATCTCTCGGTTAATTCGAAGACTCGAACTTTGATGCTGCCGATCAAGCACCGGAAGGACAGTTAGTAGAAGGGACTGCATAGTCTATAAATATAAGTTATTTGTAATTATAGAGACTCTTGGAGAATCTCTTTGCCCGTAATAGGTAATCTATTACGAGCATAGAGCTGTATTGATTTGTTGTTTGGTAAATAAAGAGCGTAAAGTGGAATTGCCTGGTTTTTGGAATTTACGTACCTCTTCAGTACCCTCTTCTAACAGGTAGGTGAATTTCTGTGTGTAGAATTTGAGCGAGATTATCCGGAGCTATCCCTATCAGGGTAGGCTATTACGCCCGAGTTATCAAAAATTGGGTTCATCGAATTTGCTCTTGTGCACGAAGTCGAGATGGACACTTAAATGATGTGTTATTCAAACAAATTGTAATAAACTGTGCTTAAAAATAATATGGAGTTTGGTTGTATCTCAAATAGATTTCATTTTATTTCATTTTAAAATCATAACGTCGGGAATTGGACGCATTTGAGACAATGTACCTTAAGAAAGAGATGGAACATTCGCAGGTCATGAACAAGGAGAAGGCTCCACTTAATTTCTCTTGCTTGTTTGATTTATTAGGGTAAAAGAACTTTTCAATTTACACTTGACGAAGACCGAGTCTCGGTGTTCTGCAATTTATGTTTGATTTGTTTAGTATCCTTAGAGTGCGTAGATAGAGAATTAGCGGGAAGTAACCTTCCTTTCGTCTCGCTCTTTTCTACGAGGGCGGGATAAAACCCTTGGCCGTTTCACATATACCCAGCATGTTAGAGTTAAGCGATAGAAAAGTAGGTATTTGGAAATAGATATACACAGTTACATGTTTAGACACATTTGTACATATATACCCTTCTTTTTCCTCGAGAGGAGGGATAGACATGCATGGTAGAATTAAAGTAAAAGTTTTTAGCTTTTTCGTTCAGATTTATTCGGTAACCCGGTTGAAAATGGGGGCCCAGTGAGCCTTTGAAACAGCTGTTCCGAATTAATTAATAACATTTTGTGTGGTGAGGAGTGTGCCGATACTCTCTGTTGTTTGTCATAACGTTTTTATTGGAAAACCTTTTATTTCGTTTTACAACTCTTTTATATGGCGTAATTCAAATTACCATATTTTTCTTTCACATTTATTTACGTTACCCATGCCATTTTTATGAATTTTAACATTTTAACTGTAACTTAGTAAACGTAGACGACCATAAAAGCTTTGAAAACTTTCAGTTCGAACTTTTGGGTTCCTTATTTCGAGAATTCCATATGAACAACATCACACAAGCGACGACAGATGACACCTCTATTATTTATACGTGTCAACATCAAACAACTACATTGAACGGTCCCCGCAATTGTACGTCCCCGCTATTGTCTCTTTCTTACCGACTAAGTTTCCTCCCGTTATCTCAACCTTTGTATACATATACCCTTACAAAGTTTTCGTATAGTCGGCAAAACGGAGCTGGTTGAATGATAACGTATCAAAGCAGCGAAGACTCGAGAGATCACATTAATTGTTCTGTGTTGTTTGTTTTTCCTATTTGCCATACGTTGTATACAATATACGTATATAAAGAAAATTGCAAAAACTTACGAAATACATATATAAGGGAATAACAAATTTCCTTCGTTCCATTTATCGGATGACGTTCTTCTTTCCCAAAAACGAATATAATGTAGTATCGAGATACGCGGTTAAAGTTTTCCTGATTAACTAAAGTTCAAATTCCGTTTTCATGCTATAAGATGCAAAGGAGAAAACGTCAAACTTCAGCGCAAAGTTTAATTAAAAATTTGAACGACATGTTTTGATACTAGTGCTTTGTTAAGGTCTTAAAGTTGAAACGCTTCAGATGGCTTTAAAAGTTAGCAAGAATCTTTTTAATAAAAAGAATAAGGACGTACTTAAAAGATGATAAAAAGATAGATGTGAACACATTTCAAAGTTAGTGAATTAGGTTAATCCGTAGAAACCGGTCATAGTTTCCTACAACTTATGGATTCATCAAATTTGAATCTCGTTGATTTAGTTTCCATTATCTTTGAAAACGATATGTCCGCACAAAATTTATATTGGCACATTTTCAGTTCACATACACAGATCTACCTGACATAAATGGAGTGATTCCTTAAATTATTTTCCGGATATTCTTAATATTCTTGAAGTAAGGTATTTTGCGAAGCACATGGAAGAACGCAATCGTAGCGAAACCTACTTTAAATTGATATTCGATTAATTTTCTACCATCTTCTTAAACAAGTCAACAACATATCGTTGCCTTAGTGAGAAAAGCGCGTAATTCCATTAAAAGGAAATGTACAGAAGACCAAAAAATCTGTTTTGGGTGAACATTTTTGCGCTAAAGTGCTTATTGTGGCATTTCTTTCTTTATTTACCTGGTTCCTTGTTGTAACACTTAGTAGTTAGTCAACTATTAACAGAGTAATTAGAAAATATAATTTTATCCATATAGAGTAGAATTACATTAACAATTGAAAGACCGATAACTTTCAGAATTAATTAACTTAAACAACGACTGCCAAACCAAATAAATAATAAGAAAATACGAAAATAAGATTTTCTTAGAAATATGGGTGATTAAATCGTATATACGGTACAGGAACTACTAATAAATAAAGCTAATTAATTAACTAAGAAATTGGGATATCTGCAAACTTTGGCATGGTGTATATGATTAATAGAAGTTTAGGTGATAGGGTAACTGATACACATCTGTCAAAATACATAGGCTGGTGCAACCAAGTTAGTTGTTTTAAATGTGACGCCCCATATGATTACACTATGGACTTAGTTTTTGGGTTGGGACTGGGTCGTTGTCGTAGTTTCAGCCGACGTTTCATCCAAGCTCTTATGGGGCATCTTCAGGGCTGTTACTGCATAGTGCAACCAGTATGCAAATTCAATTTTTTTTTCAATTTCATCGACTAGTTGCGCTAAAAATCGTGGAAGAGGATGAAGAACCATTACGGCAAGACATTTAAGGAATGATGTAAGAAGAATTAGAAGAAACCTGTACCAGCAATGCAGAAGGTGGTTTTATTAGTTTAGAATATAAGCGGATATTGGAAAGAAACGAAGGTTGCTTAATAGCAACCTTCGTATTTTGCGTGATTTTATTGCTTCGAAATTATTAGCATAAAAAACTACCGCCTCTAACCAAGTTCCCCAACGTGTTGAGACAGACCTTTAGAGTAAGTCGTCTCATCTATAGATATCCAAATATCGTTGTTACCAACTTCTTCGCGAATAGCAGTAGCAGTAACATGTTGCTCTAAATGATTTTTCTTTTTGCAAGTTAACTACAATAATATTTTTGAAGCAAGTTAGGAAAGGAAAACAAAAACGTCCTTTACCATTTTTCCGCACGCTTTACAAAACAACTCTTCACTGTTCCTTGGATTCAGCTGAAAGACAGTAGTGCCTCCAATTGCCTTCAGCCATTTTTGAACTTTATCGCTATGTGATTCCTTGGATTTTGGCATTGTTGTAGATGGAAATACACAATACACTGAGTAGATAAACAAGCACAAACCGACAGAAAACTACCGAAAAATATTCGTTGCAAGCTACAATATAAATGAAAATTCAAAGTACGTCTTTCACTATATACTGATTCGTCAATAGTCCACCTCGCACACACATATACGCTCCAGAGAAACATTAAAAGAGTAAATATAAAATCTAAACTGCAATATCAAGATGTCCATTGTATAAACTATGAATGGGCATGGTGTATTCATTAATCACGTTAACAGGGAGAAGAAATTTGCTTATATGGTTTAAATTACAGGGCGTAAACAAGCCGATAGGGATTCCCGTAAAATAAAAACGTGGGTGCAGGTAAATGAACCCGAGAGCGATAAGCCGATAATTGAGGATATATCTTCAATAGGGTAGTAATATAAATTTTACGGCAGGCAAATCCAAACTTTGCCCCTCACACAATAGACGGGAAAACCCATCGTTGTATTAGTTTATAGCATTTTAGCTGTAAAACTAAAATTTACATTTAAGAAAGATGCAGCTGTGTAAAAACCATATTTATTTAAAATTAAAAAAAAGACGTTTAAACCAAATAAATATGATTTTAGGACAAAATAGGCAAAAAACCACGATTTAGGCTGTTAAAAGTCCAAATAGGCAACTAGGCAAAATAAAACAGCTAGATCGCTTTGATTTGTCGAGAAACATATAGATTTTGTATTATTTTTAATTTGCCTTGAATCTAAACAAAGAGGCATTTTGCCTAAGATCCCGTCTCTAGTGATAATCAATTTCTCTTGTAATAGCAACGTATATTTTTTTTGTTTCGGATAAAGAATTTTTTTCTGAATTTAATGATCCATAACAAGTAAAGCTTTCAAAATAAGTTTCAAGTTTGCCGTGGATAACAGTATTTTATAGAAATAAGAGGAAGCACTTAAAAAGAATACGAAACTGTTCGCCGCCTTGTTCAAGGCATAGTTTATAGCTTCTGATTACTCCATTAATCGCACTTATGTAATATAAAATTAGAAGGTATTGTACACTGATACACAAACGTCACAATGACATTTATTATTTATTAACTGATGCACTTAAGTGTTATCCAGGGCACACTTGAAACTTATTTTGAAAAATCAATTTGTTATATATAATTAAATTCAGAAAAAAATCTTTATTTCAAACATTAAAAAGAAATATACATTGCCATTACAAAAAAAATGACTATCACATATCGAAACTTTTTGTTCTTAGTAGTCTTTTAATTAAGCCAATTAATAGTATTTATTTAATCAGTTTATTTGATATTTTATTTTTAAAAAATGGGTAGTAAATAACAGAGCTATGGTTTGGGGAATTTTTTGTCAGTCACTCAGTATATGTACCAAGCTTTGGACCGCGAAGTCTCTAACTATTAGATTCTTGGACAGGTCATTGCCCTATTTCTTTAAAAGGAATTTGCTCGTATCGGTAAGGATGCACGTATACTAACAATTCCTGAAAAAACAACCGACATGATTCAACCTTTGGATGTGCATGGATTTCGCGTATGGAAATTGTTTGTTAGAAAATTTTCCGACCTTATAACACAAAAAAATTATGGTGTTGATCTTTGATAAAGGAACCATTATTAAACTACAGTCGTTGATACATAACCAGTTATCTGCACCTAGATATCGAAATATATTTGCATATGCTTGGTTTAAAAGCGACTACTTGAAAAATACACCCGACCGCTTAGATCATCCCGTTGAGTTTGCTTGTGATAACTACGTTTTTCCCCTCATTTTTCTATTTGCTTTTGCGAAGCTGCTTTTACTAAATGTTCAAAATGCAATCAATTTTTATGTTTTAAAACACTTTTATGTAAACTATAATTACCATAATAAATGAGTTTAATGCACGTTGTTATACACACCACAGTAAGAAAGATGCAATAAAAAAATCTGACATGTACATCAAAATATTGTTTTACAGATTAACGTATACATATTGCGTTAGTAAGTTCCGTAGTAAAATGAATCGCTAAAATATATGGACAGCGTTGCATCGTTTGCCCGCTATGAAAGTATAAGGTGGGCACTTGCGCCAAGCGAATCTACATATCAGAAAGAATCCAATAGCCGTTAGGAGAGGATCGCGCTAGACTCTAGCCATGCATTATACCCGTAGTTTATTTCTTTAATTGATTATCCTTGCCTTTCTCGATCTTTTCTCCTTGATTATTTTTGTTTTGTTTGTGTCTCGAAATTATACTGTTTTTCTTAAATTATGTTCTTATCGTATCTTCCTTCTGCAGAAGCGAGCTGTTAGGAGTGTGCAACCTGAGAAGAGAACAAACGTGCAAGCAGTTGTTTATAGAACAAAAGGTACTTACCGTACCAAGTGCGTATATTCTCGCCATTGCTAAATACATATATGAAAATCGAGAGCATTTTTGCACCAACGATGAGTCACACAATTATAACACCCGCAACAAGGATGATCTTCGGTTACCATACCATAGAGTGCAAGCCACACAGAGGAATGCAAATTTTTGGAGCATAAAAGGGTACAATAAATTATCCGAAAGCATCAAATGTTTGTCAAATAAGAAATTTGCAAGGACATTAAAAGGACACTTATTAAATAACGCCTTTTATTCTGTTGATGAATTTCTTAGCCATCCTAATTAATTCGTTTCTCAATGTTTGTTTGTTCTTCACGTATTTATACAATGTCTTTGTTCTGTACTTTATCCTTACAACTTTGATTTTATTTATACACTATTTTACTTTGACGATTTTTGTAATAGTTATTACAATAAAAATCAGGTTTATTATTATTATTATAAACCAAGAAGTCGTTAAATGGTGCTACGGTAAAGGCGGTACTCCAAATAACAGCTTATTTGAACATTTATTATAATAATACGTTCAACTGAATTTTTACACATACAAATACGACTCATTTTACCATAGAATTCCATTAATTAAATTTAGAAAACATGTAAATATTTATTATGCGCTTACTATCATTTGAACATTAAATATAGTGGATATTTGGAAATGAAAAAATGCAGTCTATTTAGTTTTGGAGTTCGTAATTTTCCCTTTAAATTAAGGACGTTTTCTTTGCTTGATATACGACAATAGTATTTATTTTGAAATAATCAACGATTAAAGTCCATCAAGAGGACAAAAATCAAATAAGATGTATTACGTATTTACTAAAATCTGTGCCGAGCTGTTACCTCAACTACATATGTTAGGCGACTGAGTTGCGTGTGTGTGCGATTGTCTAGGGGCGCTAAGGAGCGGAGAGGCCGCTGCTGGCACAAGCAAAACATATTCACTGTATGTATGGGACTCGCGCCTATAAATGAATCCTTACCTACCCCAGTATTTGTAATTGTTAGCGGATTTATGTACGTATGTATGTATATGAAATAACGAACTCGGACTATTTTATCTAGTGCTCAAATAACAAGCAGGTGAACACTGCATGTTGTCATTTTGTAAGGTCAATAATGATGCTAAAGCAAAAATGCATACATTTGCTTCGTATGGTATGCCAAAGTGAATATAATCAACACAAAAGCAGATATACACCTTTCTGAACATACGGGTGGGAAGTGGGGGTTACACCCATTAAGCCCCTATTGCATCAAGTTTAATGTATTTCGATAGCCATTTGAAAATGCTAAACGCCTATATGCATCCATAATTTTTATGAACATCTGCTAGGAAATAATTAACGAAAATATTTTACATAGTCCTGTAAGGTCTACAAACAACCCAAGTTTCATTAAATTGTAGAAGTGGGGTTTCCTTGTGAGTCGACTCTTTTTTTTATTTGATTATTATTTCCTCAAAATAGATCAAGCATCGCGTAACAAGACTTGAAAAGCACACGAGTAAGTTTTCATTTTAACTGGAAAATACTTCCACGAAATTCGAGGACGAAACAAATTTATCTCGTTGCGGGTCGCCTGAACCACGACAATACCGGCGCTATAAAAAAGAAAAACAGAGACGGAATATAATTAATCCGTTCTTTTTATTAACCTTTTTCCTCCCGTACAAGTTTAAAATTTACCGTTCCCATCGTGCAGATTAAATTATTTATTTTTTCCTTGCTTATTTCTCGTCCGAAAAAAGAGTTCGGAATATTCAAATTGCGTCTAAAATTAAGGCAAATATTTGTGGTAAGACGAATGAAAAGTTACGGAAAGAGGTAATATCCCGGAGAAAGAAATGTTTGTGGAAAAATTAGATGCTTCCAGATATTTGCGAGAAAAAGAAATATGGAAGAAGAAAATGTGCAAATCTAAGCGTATTTTTCTTTTTTGTGGAAAGTAAGTTTCGTTATACAAGTTTATATAAGTAAAGAATGCAAATGTTTGCTGCGTATTATTACTGCATATTGCACTGGTACAACTAAGAATTCTGTTTCTGAAGATCAACAATATATAAAGCGAGATAATAATTAACCGTTTTGATATTGTGTAAACAATGTGACAACAGGAGGAACATTTGCTGTACTTCCCACAATAAGTGTAATTTACCCTAAAACGTTACCAACCCATAATCACTTTTTCTGTTAACTGACATCTGCGAAATCTATCACCATTTTAATTAAGCCGACAAGACATTTTTTAGATAACTGGGCCAATGTTAAATTTAGTGCTTTCGAACAATTCCGTTACTGCCGCCATTATTCAAAGTCGAGCGACACATACGTAGCAATCCGTTTTATTTACTCGCAACCGAAACATCGGCCAAATCGAGGTTGTCCATTTGTCAGTAGCAGTTGTTCCCCCTAAAACAAGAAACAAAGCGTCCACCGTCGAAAAAAACCGGTCAGAGGCGAATACATGGCGGCGTGAAATTAGATCCATCCAATCAGATACTAAATTTTACACTAAATTAATTTCCTACGTCGCTATTTGCAATGCGATTTGGTTTGACACCATGCAGATACCGAACAATCTTTTACCTAATGTACAATGCATTGTGGTGTAATAAATTCCATAGTAAATTCTGAACAAAGTCATCATACATCCATGTCATATTGCAGGCTACTAAATGGTTTATTTGTAAATTGTAATAGCAGCTGCGACGTTACAATAGAGAATTTATACGCTTTTCAATATGATGTTGATAAAGTACATAAAAAATCATATTGGTATATAACAAACTGATACCAACTCACTTCTATCCATATTTTGGTTAGAACGAAATTTGGATAAGTCTAAGTACAAACAAATTATAACCCAATAGAAGAAAAACCAGAACGAAAGAGAAAAAATTGTAAACATACATCCAAGATGAAAAGTGCAAAGTGCCTCGAAAATTAGTCGAAGAGATCTAGGGAGAATATAAACAGGCGCTGCACAAAACAGCAGTAGAAACGGTGGGATATAATAGCAAGGAACATAAACCATGGATCTCCAAAGAAAACTGACCTACATAGAACAAATATTTAATAGGAAAGAGTTACCGGTTTCGGGACTAAGTGCCCATCTTCAGGCTCGAGTTAAAAGTAGTAGTAGGAAATTGTCAAATTAATAAATAAAAATAAAAACTACACATTCTATATATCAACAATTTTTGGACTAGTGTGATAACAAATAAGTAACTCGGCACTACAAACGAGGACGAAAGAAAAAACTGGGCTAAAAATAAAGAGGTACGAAAAGAGACAAGAGAACTAACCTAGAGGACACGAAAGTAGCAGACTATAGGAATGATATGAAAAAATTGTATAACATAACACAAAGATCATTAATGGAAATAGTATAAAACCAACAAATGGACTAAAAAAGAAGATCGGGCAAACTATAAGAACAAACAAGGAAGTTATGGAAAGATGGGTGGTATATTTTAGTAAAATTTTCAGCAAAAGAAAACATTGAAAATATCGAGGAAAATGTAATAGTAATAATAATAATAATAGTAATAATTTTATTTGCCAATTGATCCAATAGGCCCCGTCGAACAAATATAAAATAAAATAAAACACACACAATCACAAACTCGTGAAAAATTGGTGTCCAGCAATCACAGGTGTATTAGACAAAGCATTCAGAGACACTATAGTAACGATTCTCAAGAAGATGCTCCTTTAAAAGGTATATACGTTTTGAGCCTTTATTTGTTGAGGTAAGTTGTTGTAAACTTTTATGCACTTGTACCTCAGGCTTTTTTCGTACATTGTCGTTCTGTGATTGGGATTTTATATGTATTATATTTAAGCCGCTATTACATACAAACAATTCTTTGTACCTATGCGTAAATACAGCACATTCATATATGAAAAGAGACGGCAACGTCATGATACCATAACGCCTAAACATTGGACGACATGAATCCATTCTATGTAATGAAAACATTGCCCTTATAACCCTTTTCTGCAGCATAAAACAGCGCGAAAAGTGAGAGGATTGACCCCAGAAAATTACACCTAGACACAACGTGTGCACGGTAAAACAATAGTAAGGCTTCAGATTTAACGCTATACGCCAATCTGCTGACTGCATATGCTAAAGAACACAACTTAGCGCAGAGCTGGGACACATGGTCCTCCCACACCAAGCACTCGTCAATGGAACAGCCGAGAAACTTGGTACTAGACGCTACAGGAATCGTTCTGGGCCCTAGTCGTACCAACAACGACTTATCAACTACACTGCGGGCAGAATAGAAAAAGAGCATGCACGTCTTGGTATCGTTAATTCTCAAGCCATTATCCCGACACCACATAAGCATAGCACTTGAACAATTGTTACCATTCGCGCAAAAATTTATCTCACTACTTCCTGAAATAATAATAGTGGTGTCGTCCGCAAATTGATAAGTTACCAGGAATATGGTAGTGAAGATCAATATAAATAGGAGTGGGCCCAGAACAGAACCCTGAGACCCCCCTTGTAATACACCAGTAGTCGATGGCAAGGCATCATGCGTACCACTCCTTACCAAAGTGTATTGCGAACGGTCAGTCAAATATGAGGACAGCCAATCCAAAGCAGAACCCCTTATTCCCTATCGAGAAATCTCACGTATTAGCAAATGCCTGAGACAAATCAAAGTACAAACCGCCAACTGGTTTCCCCTCATCCAGGCAGCGATACACTACATCCAGAGCCTTAAAAATTGCGTCTTCAGTTGACTTCCCATTAACAAATCCGAAATGACCTTGCGCAATTAACGCAATAAAAATTACATTATTTTAAACGTAGGTTTTTCGAAAATTTTAGAAAAGCAAGATAACACGGATATGGGTCTATAATTTGATATCGACAGCTTACTACCCTTTTTATGGACTGGTATGACTTTCGCAGCTTTCAACTCCCCCGTAAACACTCCATTTGTAATATTTGATGTAATTCAGCTGGTTAAAGTCGACATAGAAATGTCCGTAAATATACTGCACATTCCTTTGAACAAAATATATACAGAAAAAGCACTCTCAGAAGATTGGTCCCAAGGTATTATAATTAAAATTCCCAAAAGAGGAGATCAAACAAGATGCGAAAATACTCGACTGATAACTTTGCTTTCAGGATTAAAAACAGCTGTTGCTTCCAAATTGAGAGAGAACCAAGCCAACATGTATTGACCATATAAATACTTTACGAGTGGTGAACAGACCAAGTAAATAGGACGAAACACACGTTTAAATTTTATTGACTTCGAAAAAGCTTTGGACATTGTTTCCAGAGAAAAAGATGTGGAGAATATTAGCATGCTTATGGTACAACAAATAAATTATATAAAAATGGTGCAACAACTTCTGAGCAAATGTTTTTCACGAAGGCACATTACAAAATATCGGTATTTGCTCCGCAGTCAGACAGGGTTGTATACGGTCATGAAAAGACTAGATGACAAAACTGGTATCAAATGGAATGTGTGAATCTGAATTTCGCAGACAACAAATGAAGATAAAAACAGGAAGGCTGAACGGCGAAGCAAGAAAAGTGGGACTATAATACGAGGGATGATCATAAAATAAGGTTCCCATATGTTTCTAAAATAGGCAGCATTCTTTATTTCCTTAATATTACACATCGTTTTAAATGTAAAAACTTAAGCTATTTTTCGACATAATCGCCATTTCTACCCAAGCATTATTGCAGACGGTGCTCCATCTTCTGTGTCCTCATGTTGTAAAATTCTGCGGCCAGTCCTTCCAAGAATCGAATAACCTCTTCTTTGACTTCATCGTCGGTCCCGAATCCGAAGAGCGAGTTGACGAATGGTGACCTTCCGATCTTCAAGCAGTATGCTCTCGACTTTTTCGACGATTTCCTCTGGAACTGATGGTCTTCCACTCCGCTCTTCATCGTGAATTTCCGTCCGACCTCCAGTGAATTCCCTACACCATTTGCGGACGTGTTGAACAGCTATACACTTTTCTCCATAAACTTCGGTTAATTGACGATGAATGTCTATAGGTGAAACCCCTTTCACGTTTAAAAAACGTATCACAGCGCGAATTTCGCACCTGGCGGTAGCGGCGATCGCGAGTTCCATCTCGGACGGCTGCTTAGCCAACACTGAGCGGCGTAGCGAGACGGGAATGGTACGTATATAGAGTGGGAGAGCTGCTGCACACGCCAATGTTGTCGGATTTCGCCTAACACATCTTATTGCTGCTGTAAGGCTTTGGGAACCTTATTTTACGATCATCCCTCGTAGTAGAAAAACGAAGATACTAAGTGGGACAGAAGAGAATGAGGCAATAATCCTTAACAACACAGTAATTGAAGACACAGAAGAATATAGATACCTTGGCAGTGTGACCGGCTTAAATGGGGGCACTGATAAAGATATAACAAATAGAATAGATCAAGTTCAGAACTTTAGAAATTTGGAGGTCTAGTAATACTAGTAAAAGAAATTGCGTGTTTCTAATACAAACCGTAGTAAGCGTATTTCTTTATTTCCGAATAATGTGCATTAAACAAATAAAGAACTAAAAAATTACAAACTTTTGGAAATAAATAACAGATAGTGGAATATTTCAGACATTGAAAAGATGAAGTACACAATTACAAAACGAAAACATAGGGTGAGTCGAGGGAAACGGACCTGCAGAAGTGTATTGCACACGTGAAAATAATGTAAAAAAACGCCTTATCCGATTTTCGTTTGTTTTCAAGTTACAGCACAATTCAAAAAAATTAACTAGCGCTTTTATAAATGATCAACATTTTCGCTTATTTTCAAGTTAATACGTCTTAAATAAAGTAAAATTATCTTTGCGTTGAGTACCCATACAAAACAAAAAGTCAGGTACTTACCGACTATCTGAATAAATCCTTTCGAGACTCAAAATCATTTCAGTAATTTTGTTGTTCTGATACGTGTCGGCTGCTGTTAAAGAATATCATCTACGGTTTCCAAATCAGAGAAATCCTGGTAAAAACGTATTTATCAGAGTTTTCAACAAACACTAAGAATTAGTACTCAATTGAGCATTCCACAAAAAAGAATAATAAACACACTCCACAAGCAAGGCTTATATCCACATCACACCGTATACAGCGTATATAGCACAATCGGAAGATTATTCTAAGCGTATGGAATTTTGCCGTTGGATAAATAATAATCGTCGCGCATAATTTTTACGGATGAAGCAACATTCAAACGTGACGGCATTAATAATACTCGAAACTCTCATGTATGGTCAGACGAAAATCTCCACGCAACAGTCAAAAGTAATTTTCAGCACACATCTTCATCTGTAATCCATCCTTTTGTAGTTGCAATGGTAGTAACTGCGGTAGTAACTTGACCTGTTCGAGCGTTTTTCTCCAACTAAATATCTTGAACCTTTATGGAATTTATTCCCACCTTTACGCGCTCACTCTATATCCCTCAGTATATCAACACAAAGCAACCAAAGGATACCAACACGGAAAGGTAAAATAATGTATCACGAATTAAATTTCACATCCATTGTTTTCTCGTTTGACTAAAACTAATTACGCTCGCTCTGCAAAGGCAAACGAATATCATGAGACTCATACAACTACAAAGGCAAAAGACGTTCGTATGTCGGACGTTAATTAACGAGGCGTTGTCGTGATTATGTAGAAACAAACACGACACACGGATGCCTGTACTCAAGAACAGACGTCTTTCGATACAATATTTTCAATACAATCCAATTACCTTCGTTCTATATTTTGTTACATTAGCTACGGTTTTATGGCGGTTAATTGTCGACAATATGATGGAATAGATCTGATAATATGAATCGAAGGGCGTATACCAACTTCCGTTCATCTATACTCTGCGTCCAGAGAAATATTGTGTATTCCTATGTTAAAGAATAATTATATTCTAATTAAATAAATGGTACACGATATTTATGCTGCTACATTGTATCAGTTATTTCTAAATTTTTAAAAGTACACTAGTCTGTAGGAAATAAAATAAAACGTTTTCAATTTCCAAAAAGTGTGATTTTTCTAGATGTTTTAGTATAAAAATTTAGCAAAGTTGCATATAAAACTAACCAACATCTTTTATTTGGTACGTTATCGACAAGCGAATAAATATAGAGGTAAATATAAATTTATTTGCCCTATCTTACAGTATATGCTGTGTCCACATTTCGATGCTCATTATTAATATCTCTGTTACACTGTGCTAGTTGCAAAATGCAACAAGCTGGGCACCCAGGGGTAAACCTAATTCGAGTGCGCTGAATCCAATGGTGCCAACCGTTTTTAAAAGTTAGTTCGCGTTTTCGAGCAATTTCAATTTAAAAGTTTTAGGCACAAAGAAACTTCCGGAACATTATGGAAATTTCTGGAAAATCTGATCAATGGTCGAAGAGCTTTGTGGAACCTTCGAGATCCCTCCATGGACCATTCGTGAACCTTCTAGAAACTTCCATCCCTGCTGCTGCCACTTATATAATTTTTATTTCTTTCCCGTACCTTAGCGAAAATATAAAGTTATTAAAATCGTTGCACAAAGTCCGTAAGCCAATGTTAGATTATTTTTGATCTTATCTCACAAACAAAACGCGTAAATATTCAAATCTATGTACAATTGCAATACTTTCAGTATAAATCCCCGAAATTTATTCTGTATATGACATTATCGTCTAGATTCTTTTTAGATTTTGACAAATCATTTCAAACGTTTTACTCTTGATTATCATAAGATTCCGAGGAATGTATATTTTATTTTGTTTTCGAATTTGTGTAAATAAATTTGGTTAGGTGCTACTCATTTTTTTATGAACCTTTGGACACAGGAGCATACCATTCGGTAAAATTCGTCAGTGTGCACCGTGCTTGATTAAGATCACAAATCACGCCTTTTTTCTCAGTCACTGAAACCGCAAACAACTTTTACTCCCCGAATTAATAAACACGTAGTGTCTGTTTATTTCTCAACAGCTGGTCGTATTCTGAGTAAGCATTCTTGATGCGCGCGACGACATCCCGTGGTCGAAGCTGGAACTATATTATAAAGCCAATAATGTAAGGTTCCTGTCGCCGATAGGCACAACGATATAAGCATTTACAATCAGAGAAGCCACGACATATCAATTCGTTACATTGACTAACGGTGTAGGTAATCATTTCACATTAACTGGTGCCCAAAAATATGCAAAATTTATCACAATACAAAGGAAATTCACAGGAGATGAGAGAATGTTTTCTAATCGACGATAAATCCTAATTACATAGCTTTAACCAACTTAAAACGCAAATGAATCTAACTAGTTCGGTCTCTATAAACGACACGCTAAGAACGATAGCGACCCACTTCAGATCCTCCGGAAAAGAAGCGTTGAAACTGGAAAGGAATAAAAATCCAGAAGTTTTTACGCGTCAAAAGGGCGACATCGAACGGTAATTCATAAAGTGAGTTCAGCCAGAAATCAGACGTAAACAAAAGAAGAATATATAGAAAGAGAGCACACGATTAATTAAAAGACCTGAGAAAACTACAATTGGAATGAACCCAGGACCGTAAGAGCTAGAGCTATTATCTGGATCCGGATAATTTACTATCCGGATATCCAGATATTCAGTTCTTAGTGTAATCCGGATCCGTTATCGGAAGTCTCAGATCCGGATAATATTATCCAAAACCTCGGATAACGATCCGTTATTCGAAATTTCGGATTAGGATCCATTATTCGAAACCTCACATCTGGATCCGCTATCCGAGATTTTGAATTCGGATTCTCTATCCGACCAAATCCATTATTTGAGGTAGAACCAGCCCCGTTCTTCGATAACTTTTTCGAGTAAAAAAGTAGCGTAAAGTTTCGTAGTAAACTCTGAAAACCTGCAATAGGTCGAGTAATTATTTATCAAATAATATAACTGTAATAATCACCAGATTTATTGAACACTTACGTAATGCAAAGTAATTCTAACTGAATTGTGCGCGTGGAAACTCAATACTACTCTGAATGCACGGATTTTAAAAACTATTGCACTTTTTCCCCATATAACATAAATTCGTTGTTTTCTTTATTTAACACTTTCTATATTGCAAAATAATAACGGATCCGGATCCGGATCCTAGAATCGGATAGTCGATCCGGATCTCAGTTTTTTCGAATACCTACAGCACTAATAAGAGCTAAGAATATCAATTAATAAATGAAATTAATGAAATACCCAAAACTGCGATACCAACATTACGTCAATACGCTCCAATATATAGGTATGTTCAAAAGAGAAGACCTACACAAATATTAGGATAAAAATTAAAATATCCGCTAATGTAAGTGAAAACAACACATAATAACTAGAGCAACGCAACTGCGCTGAAAGCCAGTGGCGGACGCATAAAAGTTTACACAAAATAAATTAAATGTGATACGTACTCAAACACTTACCGTTTTGAGTCCTCCGTGAAATCACAAAGTGGATAATGTCCATTTAATAATTGTAACATTAGATATGTGTTTTTGTATGCCGAAAACGAACGTTCTACATCTAGTGACGTTATATTTGCGTAAATAAAATAATCTTTCAAATAACTTAACGGTTCTGTTGACGCACGTTCACAAATTTGTCTTAATGTGCCAAAATCAGAGTCTTTATCTAAAACACTGTCAAACCTTTCTAAAACACAAACATTTCTTGCGTCTTCCAAATCTATTTTAACTTGACTATCCTGAAATTTCAAGCGGCTTACCTTGACAGCCGCAGCTTCCTTTGGGTCGAATTCTAAAATCACGTTCTTTATATTCTCAAAATATTTAAGATAATAAAATGCAGCCTCTAACCATGTTCCCCAACGAGTAAGAATAGGTTGTGGTGGTTCAGGAATACCGAGGCATAGTCTATCAAATTCCCGAATACGTTTTGGGGATTTTACAAACACAGCTTTTGTATGTGCTATTAGAGCGTCTACCTCGGGGTAACATTTTCTGATACTATCTGCTACGAGACTGAGAGTATGAATTTTACATGTAATATGCAACAAGTTAGCACAATGTTTTTTAAGAGATCGACCTACAGCAAGCATGTTTGCGGCACCATCACTCATAAACATCAACAGTTGATTTGTTGAAAGTACAAAGTTTTCCAATGTATTTAACACCAACATTGAAATTACTTCGGCAGTGCATTGTTGTATTCGTTTGGAAGCTAGTAAAATTGAGGGTGACGGTCGATGTGGTTCCATTGTGCGTACCATTACATTAACCACAGAATGTTTTTTACGATCTGTTGTTTCGTCCACACATAACCACAGTTTTTTATCTTGCAACTCCGATTTAATTCTTTTCTCGATATGCTCACGAGCAGAGGGCACAACTCTCTCACTTGGTAACTTAAAGTCCGAATATTCATTCCAAAACGAGACGTATGCTTTCTTCCTTAGTAAATGAAGTGGTAAATTACATGCAATAAACACATACATTAAATTTAAATTTGTCATAATCTCGTGTGGAATTTTTTTTTAAACATACCCTGCACTATTTACGTGCCGTAGACAATCACTTTTCGATCAACACATTAAATCTATTTTACACACTACACATTGAATTTTAGCGCCATCACACTTTAAATCAGGCATTTCTGCAATAAATTCTCTTATTGTGTCCAACTTTGGTCGTTTTCGCGAGGTAGGAAACATTTTCAAAACAAACGTAGAACTACGATGTAGTATACGACAGCGTAGATGCATACACAACAGATCGGCTTTCGGGTCGCAGTTATACTGTCGCTTATACTGAATTGTCCCGGCCGTGTTTATTTTGTGTAAACTTTTATGCGTCAGCTACTGGCTTTCAGCACAGTTTGCGTTGCTCTAATAATAACACTTTAACTTATTCACAACAACCTCTATCCGTATAACAGAGATATATTTGAGCTGTAAAACCCCAATACCATCTCCATGTGCGGTTAAAAGGATGTCTGTTTAAAAGAAAGCATTTTATTCAGAAATCAACATTATTGCGTCTATTTCATAAAAAAAATCTCGTTTCAGAAGGGATTTTGGTCTAAGAAAGGGTTCGTTTTATGATACAAAGAGATTAGATAACTGTGTATCTATAAATAACAGCAATAAAGGAAATAACACATGTATTTTAAGTAATACATACTCATTTTAAGTAACACACTTATTTTATCAAGAAGGTCTTAGGGTGAGAAATACTCAATGATGCTATAAAATAATGTCTCATATATAAAGCAATGAAATATACACTATGTTGACCGATAGGCGTCACGAAGAGAGACTTTCAATTGTAGAGACAAGTCACTTCTATAATAGTAATACTGTAGAGTATTGTGTAAAATCCTATCGTGCAGATCACGCAGTATTTCATCGTCAAAACGACATTTACTACCGAACTGACAAAAGGAATTTTGAAGAAGGGAGAAGTTATGTGCTGTAGAAGGCAGTGGAATTACAGAATAAGTGCTCAGAAAAAAATGTTGAAATTACATGCACAATTGGGGAGATACAATAATTCAGTTAACTTATTTGGCTTACTTGGCAATTGTTTGAATCGGTGTAATACCGCATAACAAAATTCTTAATTTTTGTTAGATAAATTAATTTAATGTCTATTAAACATCAAAATAGTTCATTCAAGCATATTCTGTTACTCATGTATTAGGGATTAGACTGCATTTTCTGAATTATCGCTATTTTCAAAGCAAATCCTATTGCACGAAAATTACTCGACTATTTTAATAAAAATTGCTATTTAACGAGCGCACGGTTCCTAATTACGTGGATTTGCAATACAGAGATCAATCCACAACGTTGTTGGAATTATCTTTAAGGGATTTCCTTTCTATGTGGAAATAATTTGTTGTGGGTACTTATTGGAAGAATCATTTGCTTCCTATTCTATCCATAATGTTTAGTTTATTACCCGTGCTGTTTAAAATATCGAGGAAATGTTTGGAGCAACAGCTGTAATAACTGTAATATTTTCCCGAAATTTCAGTACGAATTTCCTAAGGCTCACAGCTACAAACCTGCTCTAGCTCACATTGGGAATGATATGTGCCAGCAACGAAAAAAACTGTACAATCCTGTAGATCTTCAATATTGTAAATCACAAGGTTCCACAGAAAATTTTATGCCTGTGCTACTGTTCTTCCTGCCCTAACATTCATCCAATCATATTTAGACGAAAGAAAGCAACAAGTAGTACGGAGCAATACATTTTCCGACATTTGTGATAAATCCCCAAGGAGTGTGGCGGTCGTTAGGAACTAACACGTGGTTCTAAACTGTCGGGATGACGACTAGGTTTCAAAAAATGTAACTTTTTTAAATTTCCACCAATATTTCGCTTTTATTTAAAGCTTCATCAGGGTCAATAAATGAGTTGAGTAGATAGACCGAACTTGCGAACAAAAATTTTTTCCTTTACGATATACATTTGAGAAGTGGTGATTGATGAATCACCACTTGTGATAAAGGCCAACTACGTAAGAAACCGAATTTCTTTCCTAAATTACAAAACGATAGTAATGATAATATTCAGCATTTCAAAGAACTCTACAAATACCATATTTTACGAATATCATCGACATAACGCTAGACATTGTGTTATTGGTAAAATTCCAGAGATAGCGGAATAGAGAAGATTGCGCAGATAAAATGCAATAATTTCGAAATTCTCTTCTCCGAGATCGTGTACCAATTTGGAATGCTTTTAATTTATTGTTCGATACATTCGCAATTCTGCTGTGTATATTTTATTGTATTTGTCAGATTATTTTTCCTTTCGTCAAGTTAGTTGATTGCGTATTATTTCGCTGTTCAATTCACAGTGGAGGAACTCTCGAGCTTCTTTCTGACTTCGATCCCTCTTTTAACAAGTGCCCTCATAATTCGATCTGCTCGTCTGCTATTTTCTTTCGTTCTCGAATTTAGGACTTATTAGTTAGATTTTATGATTACCTTATCAAGAGCATTTGTGAACAGAATCGACGGAGAAAGTTTGGGAAAAATTCTCTTAATATTTTATTTCTAGATTATAATTATAATCCATTAAGTGCTGTTCGAATTAAATAACAATAATTTCATACGTTGTTCCAGAATCTGAGTTATATTACACTAAACCTTTAAGAGAGAATTGTCAAATAATAACAGCTACAAATACTGAAAATATAATTTTACCATGACACAGTTGACTAAAGGTTAGTGATGTAACAGGTCGATTATTTGAACTCACTATTTCGAGTTGAACATCCTACCCGAATTCTCGAGAAGTTTCTAAAACCAATAGTTTCAAATCGAATTCGGCTCGCAACTCGTAAAGGCAATTCGAAATAACATCGTTGACATCGCGCCAACCGATCCGACTCGAACAGTAATTCGAGTTGTAGCTCGAGTTGACTAGATCTTGTTCGCGTTGCTCGAGTCAACGAAATATTCGACTCGTAACATCAGATATCAAATGTGGAACTAATTCTATATACGTGGATCTTGAATATAATTGTAACTTTGAACAGCAAATTGGTTCTCATAAAATCCATATAGGAAATGCATATTTTTCTTGCCAATCACAGAAGAAAAAGGTTCACTTTGCACTATTAAAAATGAATCCGACCAATGCCATCAAGCGTAAAAAACGAGCATATTTTCAACATTATTGTGAAATGAATGGGAATAATAAAAAAGAATGATGGAGGGCAATTAGAAAGATTAATTTTACCAAACGAGAGCCAAACGAGAATATACAGACTATTCAAGATTATTGAGCCACTATTGCTAACTTTCTTATTATTGTAGCTACGATGTTGGTTAAATTAGCAAAGATATAGTGATCTTTCCGCTGATCACAATGGTGTTGAAAAGAGAACAATTGCAGATCGCATCTCAACGCTAACTTGAATATTTTTTAAGTTGAATAGCCTGTATATTTTTCAATTACTCGACGGGAAATAAAACTGCGTAAAATATCCTTATAGTTCTATAGCTCTAACATGAAAAACAAAAGAGATACGATGACATTTATATTGGACAGTTGTAACTGTAATAACTTAATTATTAGAGCAGCTGTTGTGATAGTGGAAACATGAAAAATATGTAATTTCTTCCTCCCAATAAAATGGTGCAATCAAAAAAAAATTACGCATTGTATTTCAGCGTCTGGTTAACTCGCTTTTCTATTAAACACTCTGTATATTTTTTCATAAATCGATAGAGCGGCATTTCAAAAAATCTACTTTTATAACGTCAAGGCCCCAAAATGAGAGACAAAAGAGATTAGATAGATCTTCAGATGAAATGTTTGTAATACAAATCAAAGGAAGCCAGCGTTGCTCTTTTTTGACCCTTTGCAAATCTTGTTCGGCATTGCGATAAATTAGAAAATTTGTTAGTGAAAACAATTGCTTTTTGCCTCCGGTTTTTTGATTTTTTTTACTTTTGTCTTGGTTATGTGTTTTATAGTTGTTATTATTGTTACTATTGCTCTTTGGGAATTGCGTGAATAGTCCCTATACTAATATTCAATCCCTGCATCACTTCACGAATGGAATAATGGAATAATAGTAATACTGTAGAGTATTGTGTAAAATCCTATCGTGCAGATCACGCAGTATTTCATCGTCAAAACGACATTTACTACCGAACTGACAAAAGGAATTTTGAAGAAGGGAGAAGTTATGTGCTGTAGAAGGCAGTGGAATTACAGAATAAGTGCTCAGAAAAAAATGTTGAAATTACATGCACAATTGGGGAGATACAATAATTCAGTTAACTTATTTGGCTTACTTGGCAATTGTTTGAATCGGTGTAATACCGCATAACAAAATTCTTAATTTTTGTTAGATAAATTAATTTAATGTCTATTAAACATCAAAATAGTTCATTCAAGCATATTCTGTTACTCATGTATTAGGGATTAGACTGCATTTTCTGAATTATCGCTATTTTCAAAGCAAATCCTATTGCACGAAAATTACTCGACTATTTTAATAAAAATTGCTATTTAACGAGCGCACGGTTCCTAATTACGTGGATTTGCAATACAGAGATCAATCCACAACGTTGTTGGAATTATCTTTAAGGGATTTCCTTTCTATGTGGAAATAATTTGTTGTGGGTACTTATTGGAAGAATCATTTGCTTCCTATTCTATCCATAATGTTTAGTTTATTACCCGTGCTGTTTAAAATATCGAGGAAATGTTTGGAGCAACAGCTGTAATAACTGTAATATTTTCCCGAAATTTCAGTACGAATTTCCTAAGGCTCACAGCTACAAACCTGCTCTAGCTCACATTGGGAATGATATGTGCCAGCAACGAAAAAAACTGTACAATCCTGTAGATCTTCAATATTGTAAATCACAAGGTTCCACAGAAAATTTTATGCCTGTGCTAGGATTAGCTTCAAAGTAGGCTAGAACGTTTCCGTAAAGATTCTCCCGAAATTCTCGGAAGAAACGTAGAAAGTATGTTCCAGTGGCCAGATCTTACCCGGAAATATATCGCTGTAACACTGCAAGGCCCTTTCGCTCAGGCATGTCACACTTAGTAACAATAATAACAACAAGAGTAAAAAAAAAAAATTTGGAGGCAAAAAGCAATAATTCTCACTAATAAATTCTCTAATTGATCGCAATGCTGAACAAGATTTGCAAAGGGTCAAAAAACGCAACGCTTGCTTGCTTTGATTTATTCTTTTGTCAAAGTGATATAATGCCGCATCTACATCTTCAACACCGCACAGCAGTGATCAGTTCACGCTCAAAAAATCTACGTACAGTCGATGAAAATTTGCCTTTCTAAAATTATATCTGGGATTGCTACTTCACGGAAACAAAACAGGTTTGGAAATGCCAACTAATTTCATAACTATTGTTAAGGCTGGATGTTGAGAATCCTCAGGAACAAATGGATCGGAATCGCGCTCAGTATCTCAGAAATTTACTCAGAAATCTCAGAGGAAAACTCATAGGAATGCGGTATATTAAAGTTACCGAATAATAGCATCGATTTATTCATAACATCTAAATAGTTCGAGACGGCCAAAAAATAGCTCAAAATCACTAATTGCAATATCTGGAAGGATATAAAGTGCTACAATACGATAAGAGTATTGAGATATCGAACATCTACAGGCAATTCGTCCACAGTGGGAACAGAAGACTTGAAGGATGATGTATTAAATACATCAAAAACAATATTTTGCAAAAAAGCAATCAAAACTCCACCTCCTCTAGACCTTCCAGAAGCAGTTAGATTCCCATCACATCGTACAACGCTAGAACTAGGCGGGAACAGTCCTAACTATCCGTAATCGAACCGCACAGCCATGTTTCAAGAAACATAGAATATCATAGTTAAATGACAAACGAGATGTATAGAACATGCTCCGTAATCCTCTTTCATTTTGATAATACATATGGAGGGGATAAGGTATGTTGGCATAACTCAGTTTTGCATCTTGACAATCTCAGGTCCGCCTCTACTGATTCATGCATATTCGACTACATTGGTGTACAATCACGCGTTATCAACTATTCCAGAAATGTAAGTAAACAACGGCTTCTTCATGCCTCATTGTTCTTCACTGATAGAATCAAGAAAACCTCTCTATCTTTATAATAAAGTCGGATTCTGTTTTCATGAGCACTCTGTCCACGTTCGTCACAAAGATCGGCTTACCTAAGCGTAAAAAGCAATTATTTCCATGGAGCTGTAGTGGTAGCTCTTAACATGAACGTGCTACCTAACGCTACTTAAGATTATACGCATGAAACTTGTGTATTTTCCTTAAACTTTTCCCCACCCCTAACGCATCACCTTATTATACACATTGGATTTATCCGTTACTCATGCTTTCTTTTCTTGCTTATACTCATAAGTTATAGCGTTAGCGTTCTATACATTTTCTTAAACATTTCTAACTTCTTTTTGTATATAATCCTAAGTTAATTTTATAACAGGCTAAAAGAAGAACGCCATCTGCTTCCGTAGGCTCAGGCGATTTAGTCTTTTCGGTAAAAATATTTCACACGTAGTGTTTGTAATTGTATTATTGTGACATTTGCCAATAATTGCTCTTATTATTATTATGTTGCCCAGTAGCACGTGCAAGCATGTTAACCATTTCAAAAGAAACATGTGTGCAATCTTCTTGTTATTCTTGTAGATGTCATTCATGCGAGAAGCAGATATTCTACTCTTGAGAGAAAAAAGAAAAAACAATATCGCGTGGTCAGATTGCAACTCACAATCAGTCCATTTAATTGATAATCCAAAAGTACTCCCAAATTCTTTGCAACTGCAACGGTCTACATAACTCTGTTAGGTAATCAAATACCATTCCTCATGGAAATATTCAGTTTCAATCGCTTCTCACGTTGACAGACAAATGAAAAATTTAATTGCATGCTTGTGTTAATTTTTCTGCATCTAAAACTTAATTCCAGTTCTTCAAATTAACGAAGTATGTTGTTGTTTTCTAACGACGCACTAAATACATTTCTTAGTACCTAAGACGGCCGCTGATATTTCTTTCTCGATGACGTCTCAAACATTTACGACTTTTCTTCTACAGCAATTCCTAAAACTACGTTCGTTAGAATACATTTGCGTAATTGTCTACAACAGATATTACCATTATTTCTTTGAAGTAAACATTATAATTTTATATTAGCCCATGTAGCTCACATTTCGTCAGCCTTTATCGCTGTGTTAACAGAATGCTCAGCTGTAATTCGGTTTTCAATAGAATTAGCTAAATTAACCTATTCAACATCGTCACATTAATACCTGACAGCTTAAAATTTATGTACATGAGTAGGGGGTGGAGGTTCAAATTTGAGCCTTGAGGGACACCAGAACTTGTAGTACCTACCCTAGAAAAAAGACCGTATAAGGACAAAAACAATTCATCACATAAAATAAATTACACTTGTAATATGACCAAAAAAGACAGCATAATTAATTTTGAAGGTTTAATTTTTTTTTCGCCGTCAATTTTCGCAAATGAGGATACCGATCAAGTTCTATTAATTATTTTATCGCATTCACTATGTACATTATTATGTACATAAAACAAATTTAACATATTTTTATTGCTATACTCTGACATGATTAATAATTTCTGGAACAAACAACAAACAAAGGCTACCTTGTCAATTCTGGCTGTTTATCTGCAATAAATAATCGATCTCATGATTTTCTTAAATAACCCGGAAACGAGCGAATTTAGCTATAGGAAATAAAATATATTTTATCCGCATTTATTCGAGTAGAATATATAGACATTCTCAAACATAGGGGCTATCAAAAATTGATTTGCTTTTAGTTGAATATGTTAGCGTTTGGACTAGGTTTTTGGAACACTCTGTATAACATTTTTAATATGCATTTGCAGCAATAAAGAGGAATTTATGTTGCCTACAAAAAACTTAAAACCATATACCATTTGAAATAAGATAGTTGATACCCGTTTCCGGCTTAATCGATAGTGCCATGAAGTCACCTACAAATACTGAATTTCATACTAATACCTGGCAACGTTATGGGAGATTTTTAGGTGTTTCTGGACTTGTCTCCAGCACTGTATAACAATCCTTGTAAATGACTAGTGAGGGGTTATGGCCAAATCTCTGTACGATAATCATTTCTTACAAAGCTTTAGCGCTAATTTACATACACCCGTAGCCCAACAATTAGTACCATTAAAAGGTTCTGTACATTTCATAAAACTTCATATGTGACCGTACCCTAAGAAAGGGTACTAGTGTAGAAAATCGATTGTCTGGTTTTCAGCGATTCTAATTTTATTTTTTCACGCCCTATCGCCTTTCGTTTGCTCTAAATCGCTAAATCACTTTTGGTATTTCTTCTACAATGCTTCACAATTCGGTATTTTGATACGTATCACAGAGGAAACAGCCAGAATAGTTTTGCGTCACGTGATTATTGTAGCATGGAATGCAAATATTACTGCACAATATAGCCAGTAAACAATGTTGCATAGCTAATAACAGAACACTACACTATTACCCTTTCTTAGGGCACGGTCACTACTGTTTATTACCCTTACTAATTCCACATGGATTTAATGATTGATGGAATATATACCTAGATATGGTAGAAGGAATTTCCGTTCTAGTTTGATTGTATTTGAATCAGTATTATTTAGCGCACGTATTAAATCCTCCATTAAAACAAAACAAGGTACTATCATGGGAGCATCATGAATGTTTCATTTCAATTTCGTTCATCACGTACCGTAGTTATTCTAGTCGTTCAGGTTTTAATGTACTTTTCTTTTTTTTTAATTTTAGGGAACCGGGGCTTGGAAGCACCCTACGCCGTTTTGGTATTTGTTCACGGTGAAAGCTTCGAGTGGGGTTCCGGCAATCCATACGACGGAAGCGTGCTGGCCTCCTACGGTCACGTCATTGTGGTTACACTCAATTTCCGCCTCGGAATACTGGGTAAGTGGGATTCGATTGCGAGCTCTGATTTCCTCATCCTATTTAGGTATTTCGTGCGCTGGATCCGAAACGTATACAGGTTGATCCAAATTAAGCGCGCGCCATTGCCATCCACCTTGGTATTGATCCTATAAATATAAATTGAATAACATATTTGGCCACTGCGGAGGCCCTTATCCATAGATTAAAGTTCTCGCAACGCAAATTATATTTAGAATAAATAATAAATTGGTGTACACCGTATCCTAAAAGCATAGCATAAGATCTAAAAATGTTTTTTCTTGAAGTATGATGAAAAAAGGTAGGCACGAGGAAGGCGCCATAAATTCTCGAGCTGATATAGAAAAAAAAAACTTGGTAAAATATAACAATTTTTATTTTTTAATATAACCTCCCCTAACTTCGATACAATTATTACAATGATCAGTTAATAATTCTATACCCTTGTAAAGTTTTTCCCTCAAAATGTTGTATTACAGCTGCTTGTAACTGACTATCGTCCTTAAAGCGATGGATAGAGGATCGTAATACAGAACCATTGATTCATCTTCTGTGGAAACAATGGACTCCAAAATCGGTTTCGGGTCGTCTTCACACATGTTTAAAAACAAGCGCGCACATTCGACCCGACGTCCACGTTGGAGAGCACAAAGAAGATGCGATACACATCTTACACTAAACTTATTCATACCCAAATGGTAATGGAGAATTCGGCAAATACTTGTTTCAGAAATGTTAGACATCACTGCTAATTCCTTCACTTTCAAACGGCGTTCTGCTAATATCATTTCTTCAATAATTGAAATGCTTTGAGGGATTATCAGTTCAATTGGCCCATCATCTTCAAGGGATTCTTGCCCCAATCGGAAACATTTTGCCCACTTTTTTACAGTGGAATATGAAGGAGATGAATCACCATAAACGCTGTCTAAACGTTGTTTAATATAATTGGGCGTGCCCTTTTTTTGTTAAAAATTTAACAACCGCGCGGTACTCAATTTTGGTTAGCTGAGACATTTTCATGCACTAGTCACGTTGTCCGGCTGGCTACTAAAAACCAATACTCTTCGAGCCGTAATATATACAGTATGTCTACGGTTAGAGTGAGTAAGAGGAAAAACTTTTTTATTTTACATTTTAGGGAAAAGGAGCATACTTGGTAAAAAGTTTTGCTTGTATTTAAAATGAGATTGCCGTGGAGGACGTAAACGTTCCACATACTGAGTGTCCGGAAACTAAAAAAATACGAAAATATCATAAGAGTAAACTACTATTATTTTTACTATTTCGAAAAAGTGGCACTAGGAAAAGTTTTTTGGAATTAAAATGTAAAATAAAAAAGTTTTTATTCTTATTCACTCTAACCGTAGACATACTGTATAGTGTAGACCTCAAACATGTGCAACTATGACGCAATAGAGTTTGAACATATACTTACTGTGTACTATATATAACTTATATAAGGTAGCAGTAGATTTGCTTTTTGGAGTTACCGTATAATCATTCTTTTCTTGACAAAAAGTGTTTTAAATGAAATTCATAGATTTACTAGAAAACGTCTGTAGTAAATGATCCTGTTAAAAGTATGGCTACAAACTGGCCTCACTTAACCAAACTTGGACAAGATTGCATATTGATTTTTTAGATCCTTGCCACTATCATAAATGTCGAAAATCGAAATTATGAAAATGCACAATACTATTGCTGCTTGTGCAATTATTAAATTAAGGGAATTATTTTCGAGATTTGGCATTCCTGATATCTTGGTATCTGGCGGAGGTTCGCTACTTACAACTCTTGATTTTGGGAATTTCTTATGTAATAATGGCATTTGTCATTTATTTTCTCCGGTATACCCAGTAATGGCACAGCAGAAATGGCAGCAGTAATGGCACAGCAGAAAACGCTGTAAAAACTGTAAAATATGCATTAAGGGAAACAAATTATTTGAAAACTGAAAGTGATACTACAGAGATTTCTATTTGATTATAGAGACAGAGAACATTTAACTACTGGAATGAGTCCAGCAAATTTCATGTTTGGTCATAGACTTAAGGGAAATTAGATTTGCTGGCACCCAGGCAGAAACAAAAAGATTCGCTTAAGCTAGGAAAGCAAATACTTAACTCTGGTGGAAAGCTGAAAACTATTAATGTTGGAGAAAAGGCATTAGTAAAAGGTCATCAGGTTCCCACGTAGATAGTACTGTTACAAACAAAGTAAGATCAGTAATGTATGTATGATGTTCAAACTGATGCAGGTAATAGTGTTCGAAGTCATTCGGATCAAATTCAAACAAAATTAAGTAAAGCACGACATTCTTTGCATGCGCCGATTCAAACTACTGATTTGTCGGAAAATACAAATCTAAATGAGAATATAGGTACGAGTACAGATCAACACAGAAACAATAACATTTCTAAGGATAATCACTAAAGACAGCTGAAAGCAGATATCAGGGTTTGGTGTAACTGTGGCTGGATTTCAGTGCCTCCTTCAAGGTTTGGGTGGTCGGGGGCTTACTGACATAAACATTTGACTACAAAAAACCCCAGAGAAAGAATTCCAAAGATGTTAAATCGCACGATCTAGGTAACCCATTCTAGTCACCCAAACGGGAGATTTCACGACCAGGGAATATCTCGTTCAATGATGCCCTTGTTTCACGTGATGTGTGGCAAGTGGCACCGTCCTGTTGGAACCACATGTCCTCAAGATGCATAGCATCCCTTTGAGGCACAAAAGAGCTGGGTTATCATACTCCCATACCGTTCGCCGTTGACTGTTTGTGCATTCTCAGCAGCGTCTTCGAAGAGAAATGTTCCAAGGATGCCCCCAACTCAAAATCCACACCAAACAGTGATACGTATTTACGCTCTTCCTTCCCATGAAACTCATGTCGATTTTCGTCATTCCAAAAAAAAAAAAAACACCGTTCACTTGTTGATATTCATTGACCCAATTAACGAACATTCTTCACTGTACATGATCTCCAAGCGTGAGTTGTTGAGTCAATGAAATTTTGTAGGCATGAAGACGTAAATCTTTTGTGAGAATACGCTGCATAATGCTTCTTGAGGTGTTCAATTCTTGAGCACGATGCCGAATGCCGAAACTCTCGGCCACATTCTGGTGAACAGCCGCGTTAGTTTCTGCCGAATGACCTGAGCGAACCCGTGTCGATGGTCTGACATCGATAATCCGCCCTGTTTTCCCGAATTTTTAAATTATTCTCTTCACAGTTGATACACCTAAAGCATTTTGTTTACCAAAATTGCAATTTGCGAAACGTGGCAGTCAAACTTTCAACATTTTTGAAATAATGTTTAGCAATAAGAATGCGTTGTTGTGTCGAATAGCGATTCATTCTTAATAATGACGGATTATTTGCCATCGAAGTGTCATAATGGTTTTCCTTCGACAGTAGCATTCCAGAACCTTTCTCAGTATTAATATTCAATTTATTTTGGATAACCATGATCTTTTGACCGCGAAATGTTTTATGTTGACGTTATAATTTATTGCTATTACTTGCACATCTTTCAGAAAGTTTTCAAATCGCTTATATAATTTTCTTTACGTGTGGTGACAGTCCAACAGTATATAAGCCTAAATCTTGTCATAACCTGCGGAGCCTTTACTGTTGTAAATGGTGTGGATAAGGTATTCAACGAACTTGCTACTATCACTCCTTCGTCGTAAAGGGTGAAGTGTAATTGATAATTCACCAACATGCGAATGGTGACTCGGGTTTATACTGGTCCCAGAAAACTCTGCCACTTAACCCTGGTGGGACTCGAATGCACAGTGCGTTTCTAAAACAATAACGGAATAATAAACGGATCCCTGCAATAATGAGAATGCAGTTATTCAATGTGATATTTAAGAGCAGTTTAGAGCATACCTCCCTGCAGTTATTCGTTCTGTTCTTTCTCCCAACATTATTTCTGAATCTGTCTTTATTTTATTTGTGTTTATTTATGTTGAACACGTACAAGGTATGATCAAAATCTATCGGGGTTGGGTTTATTAATAGAAAAATACAACACTTATAGGTATATTATTTAATCTCCTTCGAAGTAGTCCCTTTCTGAAGCCACACACTTAGACTAGCGCTGTTTCCATTGCACGAAGCAATTTTTGAGGTCATCTCCTGAACATCCTGAAATCTTCGTATTTTCAAGTGGTATTTCATTTTTCGGTAGATAAAAAAGTCGCAGGGTGCGAGATCTAGCGAATATGATGTCTGTCAGACCTGTGGAATATGGTGTTAAGTAAGAAACTGCTGCACAAGCTGAGATGAGTGTGCAGGCGCGGTGTCATGATGGATTTTCCACTCGCTACTCCCATGCAATGCCGGTTTTCTGCGACGTATTGCATCCCTCAAACGACGTAAGACTTGACAATAGCACTCCTTATTTATTGTTTGACCTGGTGGAACATATTCGTGGTGTACAATCCCCCTATAATCGAAAAACACAGTCAGCATCGTCTTGAAATTGCTGCGGCTCTGTCGTGCTTTTTCTGGTCTAGATGACTTTGGGGTTTTCCACTGTGAAGACTGAGCCTTAGTTTCGGGATCATACCCGTAAACCCACGACCTATCACCAGTAATCGTAGTTTTTAAAGGGTTTTCGTCGTTTTCGACGTACTGAAGCAAGTCACCGGCAGCTGAAACACGGGCTTGTTTTTGGTTGTCGGAGAGCAATTTTGGCTGAGATGCGTCTCATGCCCAAATCGTCCGTCTGAATCGTACGTGTCTTTGCATATTTTTACAAAATCTGATACAAATCCGTTGATAAGTTTTTTCGGACATGGCAGATGCGATAAACAACGACACAGACGTAAGAACAAAACGCTACTGTAAACAAACCAGACGAATTAGGTTGCCGTGATTCGCAGCACATGCGCGGTATGTTCCAGGGTCAACATGTGTCACTCTACTACCAACTATGGCGCTCGACTCCAGTCTTATGCCACCAATCCGGGTAGATTTTGTTCATACCTCGTACAGTCTAACCACTTATATATTTATTAAGTTTACTTGCAACAGAAATACGTATAAAAAAATATATATATTCACTGATGGAAGCCAAATTATATTAATTAATTGGTGCACTTCGTATGTAAGAATAAAAATTGTCTGTCGAAATATTGCGATATATTTGCTGATAAATAACAACTAGGCATTAAAGGTGAATGTTCCTGCCATAAGGTCCCCGTGGTTTAGGAGTTAGCACCCCCGTTCCGCGAATGGGAGGTGTCAGGTTCGATTCCTTACCGGGACGAGATTCTTTCAAATATTTAATTACGTCGGAAATTGCGAGAAATTCACGGATTTTCATAATTCACCGAGGGAAGCCAAAATATATTAACAAATAGATTGTATGAAAAATGTCAGCCTTTACGTTGAATATCAGTTTTTTTTTAAGTAAGCACACTTACGTTCACTATACGGTCAGTCGAATAAATCGAATATTTGATTCCCACATTTTGCGATGTACCGAACCGGCAATTTCTACGGTGGAAACGTTTCACATAATGCATATTTTTCCTCGAACTGCTAAAACTTTCGCCCGCTGCTGTTTGCTTACAAGCTGTTACACCAGCGCCAAATATGATAGCTTGTTGTTCGTGTTTTTGTTCGACATTAACTGAATACTGAACTGGTAAATTGCCGGCTATCTGCGTACTGCCGTATGATCGAAGTGCTATGAGCCACATAGAAATGCATGAGCAATACATTCAAATGGAACACGTGAAACCAGAAATTGTTTACATCTGTCTGGAAATATTTCGATTCGAAACTGCCTCAAACAATGGCAATGCGAATGAAATTTTAAACGAGAATTATTCGAAAATATTCGGCATTCCTTGCTATACACTAGCCCTGAAGTGAGTCCAGCTTTAAAATAAAACTGCATGTTTAACGGAAATGTTGATTAAAGTATACACAATGCGATGTTCCAAAACAAACTTGCTGAGTTGACTTATTAATGTTATAATTAACATAATTTAAGCTTTGTATATAAGCTAAATTTGAGGTGCAAATTTATACCTCTCTTGGTCTTGCCCTTCATCCCCTGATTCCATTGTATTGTATTATACATGTAATTTATTCATTTTAAATAATTGGCGGCTTATTTTACTATATAAAATTAGGAAATATTCTGAGTTAGAAAGCCATGAGGCTCCGAAAATGATATATAAAAATAAAACATTTGCTGCATCTGCTTTCTATGTACTTGTTTATTTCAATTCTCTGCTAAGACCAACTGGTGATAGTAACGCCCTCGCTATTACGGATGAAGAAAAATCCCCAAGTTATTTTGACGCCAAAAATAGATTCAAATAATCCAATAAACCATCTACGTCTAGAAGAGGCCATCCACGTCGATGTAATATCATTGTCCATTTATGCAACCTACGTCCAACAGCAGCTAGCATAAGAAATATGACAGAATCATAGACAGCACGGAATTTTTTTTACGGACGGAATGTTGGATGATATTTTGGAGTAGACAAATTACAAAATTGGGCAAAAAACAGAGAGAATACAAAAATTAAGATTCTCCCACCCTTCAAATCATGAATAGAACCAAGAGGACTAACTTGTGCGGGTACACTGAAAAAAAAAAAGAAATTCCAGCAGAATTTCTTTCCAACTGAAGGAAACCTATAAAAGATGCACTATATGGTTTTCCGAAAGACATCGCCATACTTTTATATACCAAAGTCCTGATTCTCTTATCTACAACACACCATAACGAATCCAATGATCCGCAAAGTGGGAAACCAAAAATAATCCAGTACTACAACTACACTAAGGGAGAAATAGACGTACTCGTAGATGGTCGTGGACGATACTTAACATGTCATTGGATATAAGCGCCGTCAAGTCATGTACTCTCCACAGCGCCCACAAAGACAATGAATATTTTCAGATCAGAATTCTTGAACTGATTGACATTTCAGCTAGTTGCTCACCATTTGCAAAGGCGTACGTAAAATCCACATATTAGGCAAAAATTGAAGCTATCCATAACTAAAATTTTAGGGAAGAAAACAGTCAAGATGTTGGGAATTAGAACAGAACGACTAGAAAAAGAAAACAACTGCTTCAATTGCCCATATCAAATAGAAAAAGACGAACGGCATATGTATGTAACTTTTCTTGATACAAAACATTCTTTAAAAGCAAAGCTTTAAATCTTTTATAAAAGTTATAGAAGCACATGTAAGAAATAAATTATTCGTTTTGAGTTTTTTATTTTTACTTCCCCCTAAATAAAATAAATAGTTTCCGAGATTGCTACTGGTTAAAAATAATATTGTGAATACCTTTGAGAGATAACCTGTTTACAAAATTTTTATAAAATTTAAACAATCCTGTTTCTATATTTTTTGTTAATATAGTGGTCCCTTAGATGCAGAGTTGCCAAGTCTACTGATTTAACTGTGGTCTACTGACAAATCTGTAATGATAAAACCCCGTAAACATCGACAAAATAACATGATGTTAACATTAAATCTTCACTAATATTAGTAGAAAAAACAGTTTCTTCTTTATTGATATACAACGAACTTGCCCTGCATGAACCTCGGAACGCGCTTAAAAACACTGTAAAATTCGAATTCCTGGTAGCGATCGATAGGCCGATAAAATCGAACTTCCCCGTTTCTTGCCGATTTTTCTTCAGTTCTATTTGGATATTTGTCGTTTCTATTTTATTAGGCAAACGTATTGCGTTGTCACGCGATACAGTAGTGGAATGATGTATTAGCAGTGCAATTTGGTCGAAAATTTAAGACAGTGCTGTACTTAATTAAATATGAGGTAGGTAGCACTTTGATTAATTAGAAATTAATTTATCTTATGAATATTGATTTTATTCTCAGTACAAGTGACGAAAGAGCTGAAGACTATGATTCTGGAGATGAAGCTCCTTCAAATCGAAAAAAATGAACTGTTAGATAGTGACTAGCGGTTACCAAGAAATACAGATATAAATCCCAATCGTATCATAGATATTGTAATGTTTAAAGACCGAGAAATTGTTCCAAAAAATTGAGTTTTTGTAAATTAGTTAAATAATTAGATGAACTAGGGGTTCGGAAGTGTTCTTGCATACTCTTTCAGCAGATTTAGACGAATTTTTATATCAGTAAATGGAAATTAACGAAAAATTGAAACTGAAAAATGCAAACCAACCTGGATCTCTAAGACGATGTCATATAAACTTTATGTTTATATGAGATTCACGGGGAAGTGCCAATTCTCAAACTTCAACCTTCACTTCTACCTTGAATTTTTACTATGATTCGAATGTTACACACTTTAAACACAGTTAAAATACGAGTTACCTCGATGAAAGCTTGGCCAAACGTAATCAAGTTAATTAGCGTCCTCTCACTCCATTATTTTAATCGCGATGGCGATTGTTTTGACCACAGCGAATTTTGATAATTCCTTTCCAAACATAATTTGATGCTGAATTTCCGATGAATAAACCTAGTTATTAATCTAGCATAATGTATTGCAGTGACGCGACTGGATGACTCAAATATAATATTCTATGATCCAGAATTTCAATAGCAACTGTCTAATAATAAATTTCACAGACGTACTTGACAAAAACGTTACGGAAGATATTTAATTTGTGAAATCATGCTCGAAAAGCCTCTATTGTTTGTTGTAGGAACGTTTTTCATCTATTTTCAAGATTTACGAAATGGAGAAATTGTACAGAAGAGGAGTTTCGTTTCCATTACCCCACATTTGTCGTTACCTTGACATAATTCAATTAATTAATACCCCCACTCCGAAGATCGGAGGCCCAGGGAGGAATATGGGCTTCTGAAAAAGAGTTAGTATCCGCCAAAGGGAATTGCACATTGACCGAATTTTGCCGCATTCATTAGCGAATGTAGAGAGAATTTTCTCTACCCTAAATTTAATGAAAACTAACGGAAGGAATGATCTTTCATCAACTAACATAGTGGGACATTTACACACAAACATTTCCTGGAGACTAGAAAAGCCAATTGTTAAAATGTTATGTTTTCAAGAGACCTTTTAAATTTGCATAATAACGATATGTAAAAAAAATAGTTGATTATGATTTAGCAGATTCCGACTAAAATTTGATTTGTGACAATTTGTTCCTTATTAAATGTTTTGTTATAGAATGTGCGTTTTTTTTTTTATTAAGGACAAGAAAGTTCTATTTGTTATATATTTATATATTTTGCTATTTTTCTTTATCTCTAAGAACATATACATCTTTTTTCTCCAACAGTCTTATTTATCTAATAATCCCAAGTTTTTTATAAGGAAGTAAAAAAAAGAGGAAGACTACAGAAAATGCTATTGCCAAAGACAAGGACGGAAACTTGATTGAAAGAGCTCCAGAATTGGCAGGCAGATGAAAACAACAAGATGAATGAGCAAGACATAGACTTGGACGCCTCCTAAGACGACGTAGAGCTAATCAACCATCGAGTTTTGTCCACTTTGACAATTTATCACGTGTCCTATATTAACTCTCTACCTCAGGATTTAGTCTTTGATCAATAAAAAACATTTTGAGAGTGTAATATGGAATACGAAAATAATGTAACGTATAAGATGTCCAATGAAAGATAATAACCTAATTGCGTCACTCCGTAGATAGTTATCGTCTGCAAAATACGGAAACCCGATTGAAGGAGCTCCAGAATTGGCAGACAGATGAAAACAACAAGATGAGCAAAACATAAACGTGGACACCTCCCAAGACGACGTAGAGCTAATCAACCATCGAGTTTTGTCCACTTTGACAATTTATCACGTGTCCTATATTAATTTTCTACCTCAGGATTTAGTCTTTGATCAATAAAAAACATTTTAAGAGTGTAATATAGAAAACAAAAATAATGTAACGTATAAGATGTTCAATGAGAGATAACCTAATTGCGTCAGTCTGTAGATAGTCGTCTGCTAAATAATTAGACTTTGGCATACCATTGACTCATTCTGTAGAAAAGACATTTGCGTTATGAGATACAAGCTGAGATAACATTCAAAGAGACATGCGACTAACATTATAGGTCCAACTAACACTGACAAGGGAAGGTTCCCGGGTGTCAAATTTAGATTTTAATGAAACGTGTTGTAAACGAAGAACACACTAAAATATGTGCATAACAACATTTTATCTGTGCTGAAACTCATTTCAAAGAAGGAAAACTTTCGAAGGGGTAAGATGGCGGATTTCCAGTTTCTTTAATATAACTGCAGAACGAATGATAGAAGGAAGGGATAAACGCAAAGGTTGTACCATATTTAAGGGTTTTTCAGAATACATGATATAGGGTGTTATGTTTAAGCCTAACTACTATGCGTTGATCTTTTCGTAGCAATACGAAAAATTGTTTTATGTTACGACTATTCGCTTTTCCATTTGGTTTACAACCATATAGGCTTTCCCAATATATAAGGCTGTCTCTCAAGTAAATATCACCATATTTCACGCTAAAGCTAAAGAACGTCCAGTATGTATTTCTAGATTGGAGCCACTTTTGATCGCGTTATATACATTTTCAGAGCCATTGCTTTGAACTAGTGGTTTCATTTTATTAATAGAATCAGTTTAAATTTCTTCTCCCATATGAGTGGTTGATAAATTTGATAATTTTGCACGAAATAATTCTGTACATTCTTCCAATCATTTCCTTGAAGTCTTGAAGTTTTCCAACTCAATTTTTGCATTCGCTTCTTGCGCTCATTTTCATATATCTATGTCATGGAAAAAGCGTGAGAATCAGTACAGGCCATGAAATTTTCTAAAACATATTAATAAATACCGTTCTATCCTTCTCCAAGCTCTGTCGTAGAGATTTAACCTTCCTCAAGCTTCTCTGAACGGATTTACAACAACCGCTTATTCTTTCTACTTTTGCAATAACTAACGCCGTTTTTTGTACTCCACACTTAAAAAAGCTTCTTCGCCTGATTTACAGGGTTCAGGCTCAACTTTTAGATACTCTTCAATCAATTTCTGCGTTCAAGATGATATCTTCTTGACTCTTTATAATTACTTTTTGACGTATATGGTGCAGCTCAACTTCGGGGCGACTTAATGGTATTGGTTTTCTGTTAGTCACATTAAACGTCTCCATCTAATAACGTTAATAATCATAAAGTCTCATTGAAAACTGAATTTGACAAGAACCTTTACAGTTAGCTGGGCAAAAAGACAGTACTGTTGCTTAAAAGCACAATTTTCTTGCAGGTGTTTCTTAATTTCAAAGTGCTTACGAACCAGTACTCTGTCTTGATGATGTTTGGTCATCTCTAGCGCCTACTTCAACTTTATTCCGAAATTTATCCCATAATGCAAAGACTGCTTTATAGGCCAATTTCTAATTTCGAGTTGAAGAAGTATTAAACAAAGCTTTTACTCATAATTCGCTTTTCTTTCAAAATACGTGAAAACGTACAAATTGTTCTTTATCAACAGTGTTATTTTTATAAATATCTCGAAAACAAGACATTAAATAGTTTTTCTGTTCTTACCATTGTACTTGGACACCTTGTATATAGCACAATTAACAAATTTCAGTTCAAAATATGACTTTTCAAGTTCCAATCCTATTTCATACATCAATATGGCACTGATTGTGAAAACTACAATATACAGATGACTGATCATAGTCATAAATAATCCTTCAACCGACAGCCGCTAATGTTTTGATTATCTGATAGACGCAACACGTTATTATTACCTACACACTACAATGTAAAATCGCACACGTCTGTGCAAAAGCTCATCACTTATTCAACACCGATCTATTCGTAAATATAAATTGACGTGACCAGTAGTTCGTTTTATCTCTGCCCAATTTTAATATCCTACATTGCGCTATGTGATAATCATGTTGTGCAATTAAGTTTCTGTTTAGTGACGCATTAGTAAAAATAGTTTTGGAATATTATCAAATATTCTGTGTGCTGATAATTTTCAAATGACAAAAATCTGTTCGCCTAAATTTCGCATAAAAGATTCTTCTTTTATAACCACGCTCCCGCGATAATCGCTTCTCGCAATTCATACTAATCATTGGTAATGGTAATGTTCATGCTAAAAGTATGTACCACAATTACTTAGAATGCTGGGAATGTTTAAGGGTATAGAGAGATTAAGTTTACCATAAAGAACAGGTAAATACACATGCATGCATATTCATTTCATTTAGACAGGTCCATCATTTACATGGGCTTGCCGGGCTAGAGCCCAGTGCCCCGCGATCCATTTGGTCCCCTAGCGCTTGCGACAGCAGCCGAACCGATGATTAATTTTTCGATCAGTACAATATCCAATTACTATTACAAGATTTGCTAGCTAGTTTAGTCTTAGCTAATCTGTGACAAATTGTTTTCTTTATTGCACTTACCAAATAATAGGTAAAAAAGGTAATGTTATACTGTAATCAATTAAGGAATTTTTTTATACTGAGTAAAACGGAACGCCCCTGATCCAAATAAACCGACTCACATGATCGGGACTTTCGTTCGTCATTCATGATTTTACAAATCAAAAATTTAAAAAAGTACTTCCTGTATCAATACAGCATTTTTAATTATGTTCGCATTTGTTTGTAAATCATCAAATACAAAAATAACAAATTATACTAACTAAAATCTTGTTCTTTTCTGTTAATACCGATCCTAAATTTCTGTCAACGGAGGCCCATATATCTTAAAGTGCCATTGGCCCCCATTTGGCTTAAGACAGCCCTTTAGACAGAATGCGCACTTTATACTACCACCAAAGCTTAATGTTAGAGTTTACAATTTCTAGCCATAGCTGTACTTTCGCCTAGAGTTAATTAAACCGCAGAATAATTTAACTTACGAAACTATTTTAGTTATTACGCGAAAATATTTGTCCAGAAATTGCAAAAGTTTCTAGAACTCTGATGATTATATCATAAAATCGTTAGCTTGCTGGTTGACTATAGTAAACACAAATATACAGCGTAATTCGCGAAAATAGGCTATTGGACGTATCTGAGAGTAATACCTACCTATTTTTAAATTTTGGTGGACGATGTTACGGATAAAGATCTATTTCCAAAAAATATTTTCTACTTCATGACACCATTGATTAAATCGAAAACGGATACCAACTTTCCTCTTTCAAATAGAACAACCTCTATGTTAGGAATTCTTTACATAACTCCCTTAAATGCAAGTTAAATAATGTAGTAAATCCTGGATCTAGAACTAACTTTGAGAAATTATTTTTTTTCTGATAATATTGACAGCTATTAACTTCATTTTAAACATCTAAAAATTCTAAAGAACTGCATAAATGCTTATTTGTGGTTATAGGCAAATACCAAATGCTATACAGGCTGTTCCGAATATCCAATGCAAACGTGGACATACTCAACGAGGAAAAGGTCAATCAGCAACACCCATTTTTATTATTTCTACATATTCTGTTCTAAAAAATAAAGATAAAACGTCTTTTGATGATAAATTGTGACTGTGATTGATATGATGGATTCCCAGGACAAAAATATTTTGGATTTCTTATAAATACAATATGCAATGAAGCGTGTAAGTCAAAAACAATACCAAAAGACTGGGAGAACAATTTAATTATTCATATACAAAAAAGGAGATCAGACCCACTGCTTTCAGACCAAAAAGTCAAACGAACGACAATATATTCACAATAAGAAGATTAATTGAGAGAAGACTAGAAGAAAGAGAGATACTATACCTAACATTTATAGACCTACGAACTGCATTCGATACTATAAAAAGAAATACAATCTGGCGAGCTTTAGAAAAACTTGATGGACCAAACCATTTAATACAGGTAATAAAAAGTATCTATAAAGCAGAGGAGTGAAACAGGGAGACAGCTTAAGCTCTTTACTGTTTATAATCATGATGGACCACATATTGAAAAGTATGAAGGAAAAAGCAGATCAAATAGACACAGTCATAGAATATAAAAACTAGATACCAATAAAAGTGAGTAGTTTGATATATGCGAATGACGTAGTATTGATAACGGATTCACCGAACTAAATGAAAAAGTTGGTAAAGGAATGGACAACACAGATAGGTGACTTAAGTATGGAAGTTAATGTGGAGAAAAGCGAGGTAATGGTAATAAATGATAAAAACCCAGAAAACAAGTCAGAAATTCAATGCGAAGGAATAGCTATGGAAAAGGTTTCTACATAGGAATATTTGAGAACTGCTGTCACAAATGATAGAAAAATAGATGCAGAATTCATATATCCTATGATTATCTATAAATTGAAGGCAGAGAAAAATTGATTTCCCAAAGTTGGTACATCTTATACGTATCTTATATTAAATGATATGCTATATCATTTAACTTGTAGTTAAGAAGGCTATGCAAAGAATCCATAATATTCAGGATGCTCCATTTGAAAAACAAATGTTGACAGCGGCTCCTAATTTAAGCAAGGGTGCCATAAAATTCAAAATACTGTTAAAAAGTAGATCCTTATCCAAAATATCATCCACCAAGCCTTCAAAAGGCTATTTTGACAGCTTTCAGAGGTGCGTTTAATAGGCTATCGTCGCGAATGAGCCTGTACGTATAGAAGTGATTTGATTGATGCGTATGCATTTGAAGGACGATTTGTAAGCAATATTATGTTTCACAATCTAGGACAGTGGGGGAGAACCTATGACCCGTGAGTCAGGCACTGACCCATGAAGGCTTTTTAAATGAACACACACGTTAATTTTTATAAACTTATTTTTTATGTCATAAAAGAGAGAACAGACAATCGAAAATATTAAAAAATTGAAGTATAAATATCTAACGTCAAATTTATTTAAAAAAACTTCCAAGTAGACATTGGCTAACTGATGTACCAGCAGTGTTAAACCAAATGGCAGCCTTGGCGTACGCGTCTAGAAGTGTTTAGTAATTCAATTTAATTATTATTTTTTATTAGTAATTTGTTAATCTACATATGCATGTATATCATGTACGTTAATAAGAAATTTCTTCTAAAATTATTGTATTCTAAATACAAATACTTTTAGTTGTAGTGTTATATCAGCGGCTAAAGGAATCAAAACAAAAAAATAAGTTCCAGACCATATCAAATAGAATGGTTGAATAAATATGGTGTAAGACATTTCGATAAGTTGCATTCACATCTCGGCTTCTCAACAGACGAAGAAAGGAGAGAATATTTTTTACAACAAAAAACAGAATCGTTTACGAACCAGTGATTTAAAAATGTTTTTGATCCCAAAAGATAACATTACAGCTGCTAGTTTTCAAGTAGCCCATTGCGTTAGTCGCCATGGAAAACCTCCTTCAGAAAGAGAGTTTGTAAAACAATCATGTAACTACTTTGTACTTCGTTCGCTCATTTTAAGTGACCCACGGGCTAGTATTACAAAAAAATAAACAAAATTTGACCCACTTCTCAAAAAGGTTCGCTATCGCTGACCTAGAATATTTCTTTAATTCACAACGCATGTTTGTATTTTAACATACTGTACAGTACGTAGCTATCTAGTCTACTGTTGACCAAATCACTGTAATGATACATACTAAATATTTAACCTTTTAAGTTTACATACCTTGCGCAGCAATAAAGTGTTTGAGCATTCAATAGAGCCCGTGTTTGAGTTTAGTGTTTGCCCGCGCAATTTTGCTCTTTACAGTAACTTTTTAATATCGTTCGTAATTTAAAAGCTTGCGTTTGAACACTGCAGCGCATGCGATGATGTTGATCAAGATCACAATTTATATAGATACAAAATAAAATTATCTGAATATCCTACTAAATATAAAATAATAATAGAAGGACAAAATTATTAGACTATTTTACTATTGCTAGTGACGTCTGCGTAAAAGTCTGGTATTCACCGTTCATTTCGTGTTTATTTGTAATTAAATTCAATTCAGCTGCTTAATTGAATATCTATGTCAAGCATTCATGAGATATTTCATATCCGCTGTCTTAGTAAACATAGTGGCGGGCACAGGATATAACTTGTTCGGTTTCTCCGTTATATTAGCAGTGTATCCGTTAATGCAATATTATTGCAATTTACACTGGAGAATAAAATTCATCCTTCTGTCAATAATATTTTTCCTACGACCACCTACATATGTAGTTTGTCATTGGAGTCATGATTGGGGGGAAGTAAGTGCGGTTTACGGATTATTTACGTTACATTACAATATTTTTTAATATGTTGATTAAGTCTCTGATGCGTTGCAGACCGGGCCAAACCGACCGCAAAACTACTGACATACGAGGTGGGACAAATAACGGGACTGGTCCCAAAATCTACTTTATTGAAAACATCACAAATAGCTGCGAATCCCTTTCAGCGTACTCCTCCTCCCTATCTATTCACCTGGATACGTGTTTTTCTTTGTCCAAAGCCGTGCAGGAGATCTTCAAGTGTCAACCTCTTCAGCAAGTCTGCCGTTTTTGCTTTAACTTTTTCTACACACTGAAATGTTCCCTTTAATGCACCTTTCACTTATGGGAACAAGTAGAAGTGGCATGGAGCGGGATCTGGGAAATACGACGGAGGACCAAGCATAGCAATGTGCTTGTCCGCTAAGAACTGTTTCACAAAGAGCGCATTGTGTTGATGCGTGTCGTGGTGTAGAATCCATGAGTTGTTGTTCCACAGACTTGGTCTTTCCTTCTTCGCTCTTTTGTGCCACAAGATATAAAGCGAGTAAGCGAAGCGGTGACCACAAGCAATAAACATCAAAAGTAAATCTAACTTAACTTGGGTTTGAAGTGGCACGCCATTTTCCTCATTTTTGTGTTGTACACTATTTATGTCTTTGTTCCAGCACATTAAAGGTATTTTGCAAACTCTACACAATAGTTTAGTTCCATTATCGTTCAAATCCGTGCTGATTCATTTGCATACATACGTCGCGTCGTGGGCGCGGTAACCTCACTTCTAACCTGGCGCGAAGCTCTTTGTGCCCGGCCTAGTCATAATAATAAAATATGATTAATTAAGGCATCAGTCCAGTTAGAGGGTTAGACAGATATTTAGAAAAGAAAAGAATACTTTGTATTTTAAGATACAAACTATGTTACTAACTATACAAAGTATAAAATACTCAGCGTTATAGATACACAATTATGTCCTTTGCGATGTTAAAATCATCATAGGGATAAACTAAAATGAAACTTTGCACCGTTTAGGATCCTAAAAAAAAGCAACTACTTGCTAGTTGGTTACTTTTTACTTTCTAAAACCTCTTGCGAATCATGTTCTGTTATAATTGAGTACATCCTTGCTTGTTCGCATTACTTATCTGTATATTCTCATAAACTGGACTAATGCCTAAATTAATAATATTTTATTGTTATGACGCAAGTTACATCAAAATTTACATTTCATAACTTCAACATCAAAAGGAAACAAACCGCAAGCTTTGCGGTTGTATATATTTGAAATTGAATTACGAAATCCGAGGCCTGCTGAAGTGTTAACTCGGAGTAAGTAAATTAGAAGAGAATTGAAAATCCCACATCGAATAAGTAATTACGTCAATTAAAAGTATACGAAGCGATTCGTTGTTTGAGCGACGCTATGTCCTTAGAGGAAAATATTTAAATTGGCAAAGCGCTAGGATTCGCTGAAAATTAGCTTACGCGAATTTGTGCTGATGATATTCCACCATATTTGAGAGCTTACACTCAACGAAATATTATCAGGCCAGAAATTTTATAATATGTGTTGATATTTCAGAGAATTACGATTTAATGAAGACAGATGTGGGCAAAACATACCTAATATAAACGTTATAATCATTGCGGCGCAAAATTTACTCACAACATTTCCATATATTAATGGAAATTTTATGAAAATATATTTATACTGTTAAATTTTTAGAAAACATGTTCATAATACGTTTTTTTAAATTGGGTGAATCTATTTTTTTTCATAATTCAACATTCCAAGTTTTTAAACTCTGGTGATACTAGGCTAAAGTAAGTAGTATAAATACGGTTTGTTGAGGAAATAAATTAGTGTAAGGAACACGAGTTATATAAATTCATTAAATTGCAATTTCAGTGAGTACAATCTTTTAGAGCTCTACGAAAAATTACAGGTTATAATACAATATTATAACGAAACTAATAGTTTAACGTTATGCAATATGTTTGAAATGCAGTTTGCATTAAGAACTTGACAATAATGTTCTTATTGGAATAACTATGTATTAAAAATGACTGTCCACTTGATCTCTATTTTTATTAATGCGCCACTGTTGTAATCCCTAATTGATAAATTACCAGTAGCATAACAGAGGCGTGGCAGTGGGTCTTTCATTATAATTCTTGTAAATAGCAAATCTGTTACAGAGTACGTCAACTTCTGCACTATTCGCTCCAATAACCTCACGATTAATTTATTCTGGGCACGCATCTGATATTACCTGCAACTATAATGGATGCAATACAGATCCAACATGGGTATTTGTTACACCACAATCCAATCTCAAATCATAAGTAAATTACATGCTTTACTCACAATCAAGATCTGTATCTACGGGTACCACCTGTAGCCTTTTGCAGTATCTTTCTCTCTTGATAAAATAGTATTTTTTCTCATTTATTCTGTTGCCAGTAAATTACTTACTGATGATAGGAAATAAATATACTTTAATCTGTGAATCTCAAAATTGAAATTCCAACTTAATAACCACTCTTAAACAAGTCTCATTCGAACGCAGTATTAAAATCCTTCAATGTTCTTAAATAACTAGTTAATTCTTATTGTCCCTTGCCAGAAAAAACATTTCTGTATGTATTAAATGTTTTAAACGTGGTAAATTGTAAGAAAAAATATTTTCGAAAATTAATTGATTAATTATACCAACTGAGGGTTTGGAACTGTTCTAAAACACTTTGGACAATTTATTGTAGATGAACTTTAATAGCAATTAATGGAATTTAACGAAATTTAAAACTAAAAATTGAGAACTGACCTGGATTTTATGCCGATGTCATCTAAACTCTATGTTTATCTGACATTAGGAGAAGTCTGCCGATTCTTAACCACCAACCTTCACTTCTATCTTAAATTTATATTACGGTTTGAAATATTAACACTTGAAATCGGGAGCAGGGCCACAATATGAATTACCTAGATGAAGATTTGTCTCCAAGTGAGAAAATTAATTGGTGTCCATCTTCTTTATTTCAATTGCGACCGCGATTGCTTTATTCACAGTAAATTTTGATCTTTCCTTTCCAAATACAAATTGATAATGAATTTTCGATTAATAAAGTTGTAGATTACTCAAATTATACTGTTCTACAACCTAAAATACCACTGACAACCCAACAATAATAAAACTTACTGACGTTCTGGACAGAAACTTTACCATAGATATTTAATTTTTGAAATTATGCTAGAAATACCTCTAAATTTACGCTGCTACTTGTTATAGAATAATATTCCATTGATTTTGAAGAGTTACGAAAATAAAAATGTGAACTGAAGAGGAGTTTCTTCCCCGTTTCTCGTTCGCTGGACTTATAACAAGTCCCTAGTAGCCCCACTCCAGAGCTCGTAGGCCTGGGGAAGAGTTGAGGCTACCGAAAAAGAGCTAATACCCGCTAGAGAGAATTTCAGATTGAACGAGTGGCCGTACAAAATACACTATACGTACTGGAATGACTTCAGTATGTTTAGGAAAGACGACAGTTTTGTGGAGTAGTTTGTCAAGAGCCCCCTGTTTCATTAATTTATATTCTACAGCTGTGGCCGTCACAGCACCCATTAGCATTACTCTAGGTAGTTTCTTCAATATTTCGTGTAAAAATAGAATCCCTTGGAAATTAATAATATTAGGCAATTCTCGACAAATAAACGAAGATCAAGTTTAAAAAACGTGAATGAAGTACGACAGATGTAATATTCTCAAATATACTTCGACAGAGTCTAATGCAATATTGCGCATTATTACTGGTGGTGTGAGGGACCTTTATTATAAATGCTTGAAATCAAAAATTGATAGATTTCATTTCAGTTTAGTTGATTTTGCACATATTTCATACAAAACACAAGTCATAAACATACAACCGAAATAAAATTAAATTTATGAACTTATTATCATCGCATTCGCTTTGCTATAACATTTACCTATTTTCAAAATTATAGTGCAAAATGTTCATGAATATGTTCATTCCAGCTTAAATGTTCATTGACACCTAAATCAAGAGGAACTTTTATGAAAACTTACCTTTAAAAACATTTTACAAGGAAGAAAATTTCCATTCTTCTAAATGTTGTTCTAGTTTTATATGTATTCAATTTTTAAAAAGGTGATACATATATATATTATGTGTTGAATCTGATGTTTTCGCGGGTATGATATGAAACTTCTGGTTTTCGGGTTTTATCCCGCGTAGTGCGTTGGTCATGGGAATGACCGTTGTCACGACGTTTCGGCTAAATCTCATCTGCAATCTTCTCGTGATCTGCTCTCGAGTAGAACTGTCAGTTCTACTCGACGTGCTACACAGAGCAGATCACCAGAAGATGTCAGATGAGATTCAGCTGAAACGTCGTGACAACGGTCATTCTCATGACCAACGCACTACGCGGGATAGAACCCGTAAACCAGAAGTGTTAGTATATATGTATGCACACTCAGTACGCACGTTATTTTAATGCCAATAACTTCTAATAGCTAAACCCCGCATCTTTGAATGGCTTTGTTGATACATTCAAGACCCCGCAAATTTACCATCCAGTACCTTCGCAATGTTTATCTCCCCATTTCTATACAAAACATTTGCTACCTATTCATATAGTACTACACGCAAAGAGTTTACTTGTATCAAAGCTGTCCGCCTTAATTGAAGGCAATTACCTTTCAATAAAAGAAGTATACGTATACTTGTAATAAAATAATTGTATTTCTTTGTTTAAGATATTTGTTAACTTGGCCATTATAACACAAAACAATATTTTCTAAAGGTTTGTAAATAATTTTCTTAATTCCAGAAAGCGTTTAGGTATTGTCCATAAATCAGCTGTTTCATTTTCTTAAAACTAACCACTTTTACTCACAATACTTGTTTAAAACAGTACGACAATTGCATACATAATGCAGTAATTCACAGTGCTTGTGAATTTAAAAAGGTTAAAGTAGACCTTATCTACAGAATAATGTTCAAACAAAAGTGAACATAATGTAGAAGTACACATAAAAAAAGTGTCTAGGAAACAATAACCAAGATAATGCTACAAACAACTTCTGATATTGATGGAATCACTACCGGCAAAAACAATATGAGAAGAGAAAAGCATTAAAGCTTCTTGCTCCTGGCCATATTACTCTTACATCTCTCAGTTTATGTCACTAATCTTCAAAAGCAGCAACTAAAATATTTCCTGGCACTCATTAGATATTACGCTACATAAAAATAATCCCTATTTAATTACATTATTAAAGAAATAATTTAATTATACTGTAACCTATAAAAAAACTTTTTCATTAGCTCATTCACTTGTTAGTAATTTTAATTATTACCTTTTTTCTTGCCATTATTTATCTTTATTTGATATCCTTGTAGCTGGCCTGATGATGTGTTTTTTTATTCCTACCTTTAATGCGAATATTTTCTTAACGTAAAAATTTTTTACTTGGAAGAAACATTTTTCTGTCTTGGATTTTCTTGATCTTCTAACCCTAAGAAAATTTATTTAATCCAAATGAAATTTCAAGAAAACTATTTTTTTATATTATACATTTTCATAATCCTGAAATAAAAATATTTTCTTGAATAGAGACTAATTTTTGAAAGAAAATCTATTTTCTTGATGCAAGAGACCATTTCTCTGCGTGTATGCAGGAACGTCAGTTAACTTATAAAACTATATAATTTTGTATAGTAGAAAGTAATATTTGGCGTAATTGTAGCAACGATTCCTAAAACATCAAAAACATAATTTTACAGTAATAAATACGAAAGCAATTTTTCTGTACACGTAGATAATAGACAGTAACGTAACTCCATACAATCTTGTTAATAGGCTGCTTTCGTCCCCCTAATAGGTCGAAAAACTTCCCCACAGTAGCTAGTTTAAAAGTTGCCTAAATAAACGAGTGCCGTCCTGGTTTGTACTGTTTGCTCGTTATTTCTGACATTCACCACGGTTTCGTAAAGCGTTTCACCTCCTTCATTTCATGGCGAGGATTACTTTTATACGGACGGTCGTTTCGTCTACGCTCTCTCACCAACTCTTTCTCTTTGTGAACGGGGAAGGAGCGTATTGGGGAAGACAAAAAAGAACGAACCTTTCAAGAATTTCTCACAAACGAGACGACTGTATCACGTACGATAGATCCAATTATAACTGAAACAAGACCATTTTACAACGAGGGCGTCGTTCACGGCGTCATCGGGCGTAGAGGCAAAACGAACGAACCAGCCGATTGCCAACTTATAATAACCAACTCGCGCTCTGAATGCTAAATTGAGAGAACACAGGGCGGTTGAAGGTGTACCGGTTCAAAGGGATTTTACGTCGCCAGTGGCGTAGCTTATGTTGGCAAGAAGTTGTTTTGTGGGATATCAAACGAGCGTATACACCCTTGAGGGAGATAATGCACTCTACTAGAGTGGTAGTGGTTGATGATTTGATGTTAGGTACGGGTTTAACAGAAGGAGATTTAGATGCTGCGCAAGGACGATTTTACATCAGACATATTAAATCAGTTTCTCATGGAAAATAAGTTGAAATATTAAAGTGTAGAGCAGCTTTAAAAGGGTGGAATCAGCACCATGTCCATCCAAAATCCATTTTAACACACAATTGCTTATATTCTAATAATTACCACGTATTTCGTCTATAGTATGCTGACAAATTTAAAAATAGGAATTTAGGAAGGTACTTTGTTCAGCTTAAGAAATAAACTGCAAATTACAATCTGCAACAATTGTTATCCCAACAATTAAATTGGAATCCATAAAACAATTTAACTCTGCTTTCTCTAATGATATTAATCTTACACGTATTTCTTTGCACTGTAATGTTGATGCCTAATTACGTGTGAGAAACAGTGATGAGAAATTCATATTATGCATTTTGGGAATAACAGAATATTGATTGAAATTGAGTTTTAAGTAACTATTTATCCCTTTTCCAAACTTCATCATAAGTGTAGTAATTGTAGGTGCTGCATCAATCATACAAGTTTATATTATTATTTTTAGAAATATTACTTCAATTTAACGATACTTCTACACTGAATGAATGTCTTAAATCAACTACCTGATGGGGTTAGACAGGGATGCGTGCTGTCCCCACTTATCAATGAAAGGACACTAACGCTGGCCACGAGCGGTACCGCGCATCGGCGTAGAATCAGTTCGGACCGAGAGGAACGGTAGTATTACTTCGTCTGCGGATCAGTACGGACATTTTCGCTGCCGGTCATTTGCACAATTGTTTATCTGTCCTAGAAAAATTATGTTTCAAAGTGGCCGCAGGAGTGTAACACAAAAAGAAGGAACATTTCGATCCACGAAAAAACGCTTTTTCGAGATAAAACACTGTCCCCGTATTGTGACAAAAGTCTCCGGTGAATTTCAGCACCTTTTACACCTTCTGACCACAAAAATCGGATCGCTGCTCATTTTTCCTCTTTGGAGCAAACTAATAGTGGAACTGACATACTTATGCTGTTGTAGCTAGCAGACAAATGACGCGACCGTGATTAAATTCCGCACACATGACTACAGAGGCGCCAACTCAATGCATGCGCAAGCGGCCACCACTAGGATAGCCTTCAAAGCTTGTTACGGCGAAAGTGTAGATAATATTTGACTTACCCTCGTACTTAGACTCATCATTTCGGGAAAAGATCAAAGGTAAAAGAAGGACGGAAAAGGATTTCCTGGCTAAGAAACCTTAGAGGTATAATTGCAACTTAATAGACCTTTTCAGAGCGGCGGCCAGTAAAATACGAATAGCTATGATGAGAACTAACCTCCGATAGGAGAAGGAACCATGAAAAGAAGAAGATGGATGTCAAATCATTTGTAGTATCTTCACCGAACGTTGCAGAAATGGCAACCAATTGAGTTGATCTGAACAAGATATTTTTTATTTGAATAAATGGCGTGTGTTAAAGGAATTTTAAAAATTGGTTCAATCAACTAATACAGCGCTTAGCGGAAAATTATTCAACTTTTTAATTTAAAAATGGGATTTCTTAGTTAAGCGAGAAAAGACTACAGGTACGACCATCTTCTCCACTCATGTGATGATGTATTGACCAATCACGATGGATTATATTAATTTCCTAACGTCTTTTTCTGGTGTAATTATTTATTCCCTTCTATTACGTTTCCCTAAATATATGTATATAGAGCGGACACTTTTTAAATTTCGCGGATGACCTAAGTTGGTAGTTCCGGCAATAAAAGATATATTTGTCTGTGTTACGTTAAGAAATTGGCGTATATGTCATTTACTGCCGGAACTACCAACTTAAATCATCCGCGAAATTTAAAAAGTGTCCGCTCTACATACAGGGTGTTTATTAAACATACGGAAAAAATTCAAGGGGTTATTCCATGAACTATTCTAAGAATATTTTGTACTTTTATGATTTTTGAAAAGCCCCTTTGTTTCGAAGATACAGGGCGAGAAAAATTATCGACAAACCCAATTTTGATATTTTTGAAATTATTAATGTAGCCGAAATAAAAATATGGCGTACAACACTGGACTTACCGAGTATACAAAAATTGTAAAAACGCGTTGTTATCTTTTAACAACATTCCGAATACAAAGAACGGCTGTTTTACCCAACAATAGGCAAGTGCAGACATAGAAAAGTAAATCAGTTAAAACGTGGATTTCATTTGAATACGTTTCGTGATTGATCATTTTGTATGTGTCAAATTTGTTAAGACTGATTGACGTGTATTTTCTGTCTTTTAATACTTAACTTTTGTTAGTGAAGTCCTCTATCATGAATCGCTATACGAACGCCGAGATGACTGACATGCATTTCATTTATGGACTTGCTGATGGCAATTCATTAGAAGCTAGACGGTTGTACATTGAACGATTTCCTGACGGTAATGTTCCTGATAGAAAAGTATTCATCAACGTCTTCATGTAACAGGCACATTGAAACGAAGTGAAAGACCAGGATGGCCAATGACAGTAAGAACGGTAGAATTAGAAGAGAATGTGCTGGACATGATAGAAGAAGATCCAGGTACTTCTACTCGAAAAATTGCAAATACTTTGAATGTAAGTAATGGGACTGTTTGGAAAATTCTTACGGAGTATTTGTTGTACCCATACCACATATAACGCGTTCAGGCACTTCTTCCTGTTAATTTTCCTCCATGGATTACATTCTGCAAATGGCTTTTGCACACATTGGTTCAAATCCCTCAACTACTGACACTGATTCTTTTTACCGATGAAGCGAATTTCTCAAGAAATGCAATAAGGAATTTTCACAATAAACATGTGTGGGCTGAAGAAAATCCACATGAGGTACTTGAAGATCGTTTTTAACATCAGTTCTCGTTGAACGTTTGGTTAGGAATTGTGGGTGACTGGCTAATTGGACCGGTATTTCTACCAGGAAAACTTACCGGCGAGGTGTATCGAAACTTTTTGAAACAAACGTTACTTCTGCTTCTGGAGGATGTACCATTGGCAACAAGACATGCAATGTGGTTTATGCACGATGGTGCACCAGCGCATTTTAGTGTGATTGCTCGTGACTTTTTAACAGCAACGTACGGAGATCGCTGGATTGGTCGAGGTGGACCTTACTTATGGCCTGCTCGATCCCCGGACTTAAACCCCCTGGATTATTTCCTATGGGGCCATCTACAGTCATTAGTTTATTCTACTCCAGCGGAAAATGTGGAAGATTTAAGAAATCGGATAATTGCTGGGTGTAACTCAATAAGAAACGACCCTGGTGTTTTTGAAAGAGTTCGGCAGTCAATGGAGGAAGTCATTTTCAACAGTTCTTGTAGATTAAGAAACTTTAAATGTAATTTTTGGTAATAAAATGTTTTGTCGAAAATTTTTCTCGCCCTGTATCTTCGAAACAAAGGGACATTTCAAAAATCATCAAAGGACAAAATATTCTTAGAATAGTTCATGGAATAACTCCTTGAATTTTTGCCGTATGTTTAATAAACACCCTGTATATCGCAGATGAATACTTACTTGCTAATTTTACTTTTTACGCATTTTAATTATACAAATTTCCGTTTTGTTTGTCTAGCTTTTTATTGGTTTATTTTACATAATCTGCTCTTTGGTATTCTTCCATTAGGATCATGTGTGTATGTGAGCTTTTCGAATAAATTATATTATTATTATTACTATTATTACTATTATTTGAAAGAAAATTCGCAAAGATATTAGACTAATGGGTCACTTTTGCTGAACCCTGTACAGTTTCTTTATATCAGAAAAGTACAATAAAATAAACAATAAATATTGTAACAACTACTTGACTGAAGCCTGTTCATTTCAAACAATGTATATTACCGATATAAAAAATACTTTTTTGTTTTAAGATTCTATAGTAATATTGCTTCTTATTGAATCAGTAACATTTAGGAATATATTCCCTATATACATACTTATGGATTACTATTATTCAGGATATTGCAACATCTGAGCGTAGTGGTTGTTTGTTTTTAATCTTAAAGTAGAACCATTGACTTTTATGATAACCGTGTTAATTTTGCTTTTCCGGTCCCTTTCATGGCTTGTACGTTAGCAGGCAGAACATTGAGTATGGTTTCCATTCTCACAATATCACAGTCCAAAAGCAGAACACGTTTAGTATTCATTGGTTTTAATATTAAGTCTCATAATTTTCAAAAGCGCCGGTAATATCCTCTTAAACATCAAACCTACATATTTGCAGGAACCACATACAAATACATCCGTCGACATAAGATAGCGCAACAAGAATTTATAATTATGCAGTAGTTCCTTAATTAGCAACTAGTACATTGTTCACTAGCGTCACATATTTTGGCGGTGTGACAAATCATTCGTCAAAAGCGCAGAAAGCACTATACAAAAGTAAAGTGAAAAACAAATACGTTTCCGTAACTGACATTGGGAAATACAATAATTCTAGTTTTGCGTAATTTGCCCAAGACATTTGGCGCGAATAATTATATATAATTGTATACACAGCAAAACTTTACTCATTTATTATAGGGTTTCAGAGTGTAATGCTTCGTGCTATCTCTAGGCGATTCTTGAAAACTCCAACACGTCAAATGTGAAGCAACAACTTTATCAGATATTTTCTTAACCAGCTTATTTTGAATTTGTAACCAAAATGTAAATAAACTACTTCCAATAGGTCTTCTTTATTTTAAATGAAACATTCTTGCATTTGTCGATGACAGGAATCCTATATTATTGGCTTTATAATATAGTTGCGCCTTCCGCCGTTGGATGTCGCTGCAGGTATTACGAATTTGAAGGTGAGTGACTTTTGATGTTAATTCGCGACGGCGTACACTAACAATTCCACCTGTCCAACAAAAGAAATAAAAAAAGGAATAGTAACCAATTTTATTTGCAAATATTAAACCAAAATAAAATCCTTTAAACACCAACATAATGAAACTTTCAATGTTTGTACAAAATTATCAAAATTGCTAAATATTTCAATCATTTCGGTTCAGAAAAATAAACTAATTGTAAATTTGATTTCGGTGTTTGCGTAATATCTGACATAAACTCTCAAATGTTTACTATCATTGTCGGTTTTGGAAATCAGTCTCAAGTCAAGTTCGGTTTCGGCAAAATGTACGGATTTTCTCATATGTTTGCAAACATTAGGTAAAAAAACGATAGGTTAAACGTTTTCAATTATTAGACATCAGTCAGACAAAAGTCAGCTCTAAGGCCGCCCATTATGCAACATTGACAAATTTTAATCCAACTTCGCAAAAGTCAGCTTTAAGGCCGTCCAATTGCGGAATATGGATGAATCTTCGTTAGTTTTGCAAAAGTCAGCTTTTAATGCCGTCCAGATGTGCCCTTTCTGTCCAGCTTGAGGCCGGCATTTGTTCGGTTACTAAAATTGCAAAGCTTGGCCTCTAATGGACACAACTCTCAAACTTTAACTCAGTTTATTTTGTGCTTGAGTAGGTATTTAAATAAAATTACTGTTTAGTAATAATAATAAAACTTACCTTTATAAATTCACGTGTCTTATTGTCAAATTTGGAAATAAAGTTGAAATGTACAAGTCAGAGTAATATTTCACGATCACTGAATAGCGAGCGGTACGGTAGCTTACTAATATCTGCTTTCTTACGTATATCGCTGTTGTGTGTAGACTGAGCGGAGAGCAGCGCGTCGCGCTTAAATATACGCGGACAAAATCGATCGAGACGACATTAGAACTTTCCACACTGTTCCACGCTATTCGAGATACTGCGCCCGACTTCTAGACTTCTCTGGTTCGAAATTTTTGAAATTGTTTGCTTTTCGATTACGAAATAATAAAATTTTTATAACTATTTGGAATAGTGAATACTATAGTTAGAATTATTTATAGTTTATAACTATTTGGAATAGCGTTTTATAGTTATTATAGTTTATAACTATTTAGAATAAACTTTTTACTATTAAATACAAAATAAATTAATAATGAGCCAGTAATTCGTTAACTAATTTTTCTTTAAAAAAATTTAAGAGCAGTTAGAATTTTAAAAATTAACTGATAAAATACGCTTATTTTCAAAAATCCAGGAGTGGGCCGAAGAAAACTATTAGACTTTTGAAATTTGTACTTACCTAAATAATTTTATTGTAAAATGTATTTTATTGTAAAAATAAATCTATATTAGGTATATAACCTTAAATGTGCCGGGGGCTCCCTAAAGTCCGGGGCCGCTAGGCACGTGCCTTACGGGTAATCCGCCTCTGTAAACACTGGTAAACGTGAATATTTTATTGCCTGTAAAGATCGGTTTATACGTTTCGCGTGGCTTCAAATGAAATATGTAGCATAACTACCTTATCGCGATCCTTCGTTCGACCTCATACGATACGGTGTGAGAAGTAGCCTACTGTCGAGTATGTCTGATGGCAACACATTTACACAGACGCCAGATCTGATCTTCAGCTCTTCCTAGTTTGAATAAATTCATTTTACTTAAACTTCAAATTTGAAATTAATGTCAATGTTACTAGGACGATAATACGACAAATACAAAAACAATTTATCATTGACAGTAATAAAAAACGCAAAGATTTTTGTTATATTATTTTAAAATAACGATCTTTATTATTCAGAATTAACATTTTATTTTCTGGATTAGTTTAGAACAGATAAAATAATAATGTACTTCCCTGAAATTTTGGAATAAGTACCTTTTAAATGATGTAAAGTTAAACCCTTGTTTCTATGTGAAAAGAAAACAAGATGGTGGCATTTTGCAAACATCAGTTGCACAAAACAAGTGAAACTTAAGTCAAAAAGTGGGTTATAGTAAACAGTTTAACGCTACCAAATATCCAATCTAAATGTGCTACCGTTCGCACGTTATTCCACCTCATATACACCCTGTATAAAATGTTCACATATGAAACGGCTGGTCCTTATCAATTCCATTTATTCACTACATAGAAAGAAATTTGCAGAGTCAAAAAGCTTAACAAGTTCGAATTTACTAAAAGCCTGCACCTTGGTGCGATGGAAATCGCAAAGAAAAGACAGCAAAGAAAGCATTTTTAACTCTGCTAACTACGCCGCTGGTCCAATGTAAGATCGTTCAATTTCAGGAAATCCGTTTCGCCGGCGGATTACCCCCAATGTTCGTCGCCACCATTGTCTTTGCGGGAACCGCTCGAAATTAAAAGTAACGGATAATTAAGATATTCGCGTTCGACTTAATAGAAGGAGCGAAGAAGCGCCAAGACATCTTCGTCTTCATTTCGAAAACATTCTTCATTCCAATTAATTCTTTCTGAGGGCGCAAAATATTGGAAATGTCGTCGACAGGATGGTCTTTTTCTGTTGTTTTAGCGTTTATTGTAACGGAGCATCTGGGCGATAAGAGTTTTAATGACTTTGTTTGATATTTAAAACGGAAGAGACCCGCTATCTTTATTGCGAGCTGAAAATAAATTTCGGTGTAATTCCATGACAAATCATCTTGTGTTTGATAATTTTGTCGATTTAAAAAAAGAAAAACAAACATTTCTTGTTCTATGAGAGTTGAAATAATAATTTCTACATATTCTTGATAGTAATGCGACCTAATAGCAGCTCCTCCATAACTATATAAAATTATCTGAAGTTGTGTGGGATCTTTCTCACGTAACTACCGAACCAGTTTAAGATCGTTCAGACCATAACTATTACATTACAGATAAAGTCTGAAAACCATTAAATTTCGCGCTATTTTGGTCCTAGCACGTGATTTTGAAACTATAGATAAAGTTTGAACATTACCTCAGCATAGAAAACTTTTGAAAGCGCTAGAGATAAAGTAAGAGTTTCAATTGGCAGCGGCATGTGGACTCGAATATTAAAGAAAAACAGAAAGTTGAGTTCTAAAGCATAGATGTGAATTATCGATCTTAGACTCCTGTCTCGGAACCATAAGTTTATTATTAAATTCAAAGAGGTTACTAGCGTTCCGTCTGTAATTGCTGTTATCTATATGATGGTTGTAAAGTTTATCTTTTGTACCACTATTACTTTTATAAAACCACATTGAATAAAATAAGCAAGGTGCGTCACTGAATAACATGTTTTTGCTTTAAAACAAGTGGATACGATGTTTTATAGGTAAATAGATGGCGGAAATTGTAGAGGCAACTAAAACGTAATTCTTAAAAGAACTAAATCCTCATTGCTTTTACGGGAAAAGTTTAATATGGTGTTGAGTTACATCGATAGAATATAATGTTGTATTGGATATTAAACTAAATTCCAGGCAGTGCTTATGAAATGGATTTGTTTTGATAACAAAATGACCGTCTGAAAGCTGTTTTACTCGACGTATAATTCTACGCAGAATAATACACATGAAAACTATCCATGCTGTAAATCTGCAACCCAACATCGGGCAAAATTATATAGGAGCCATGCAGGCATTTACATACGATTTCTGCATGACACGCGCAATTAATATGGTCGTTTGACAAATAGAGAATTTTAAAAAGCTAAATATGCATGCACCATGCATAATTATGTACACAATTATGCGTCGTGTGAAACAACCTAAAGAATAAACAAAAGACCAAGCATGATTCCAGTAACCCGATCTTTGTCTCCTTTGCCTTTCTGGGGAGAAGTACGACATTAACCATTTTTACAATATCTCTTTAAGCTGCAAGCTTTCTAACTATAATAGAAACTGTTAGGAATATAATTTAAAGTAAATGAACATGGGTTATAGTTCTTAAGGAATAGGAAAGGAGAGGTCGGGTATACTATTCCTCATTTTGTTGCTTTTATCTGCCGAAAACGAAATCGCTTTCATGTCGAAAGAATGCAAGTAACAAGAAGTCGTGACTGGTTTCACTTTTGTACTACCACATAGCTGTTGCCGTCATTGGTGTTCAGATGACAATAGTCCGTTGTCGCATACTTGAAACCTATGTCGTGACCCCGCGGCACAGAGAATATTTAGTGTCGTGGCACGTTTTACTGTCATCGTTAGAGCAAGCCTTAATGACAGATTGTATAGGGTCCTACCAGAAGGACAGAATCTAATCGCGGTCCTGCCGCTTTCACGCTCAATTTTAAAGCACGTCTACTCCAACTGGCAGGCCCAATTACGAGGATGGCATAGTAAATACCTGTGTTAAGGAAGACAACGCATTTGTTTTGCATTTGGTAAATTTATTTCTCCACATAATCTCCTTGTAGCTCTATACATTTAGCCAAGCGATGTTCCAACTTTTTTAAGCAATCCAATTACTAGGCCTCTATTTCAGCAATGACCTCTTCATTTGACGTGAACCGCTATCCGCCAAATCATCTTTTCAAGTTTTGTTGCCAAATTTGGCGAATATAGTGGACGGGGCATCAATTCATATCGTAACTGGACTAGTTTTGCTGCCCAACTACCGATGAGTGAGTCGAGGCGTTATCGTGACGGTAGATAATTTTTTTCTTTACTAGGTGGGTCCTTTCTCTCTTTAATTTTGCGTCGAATCGGCCCAATAAGTCATAATACCGTCCTGTGATTTTCGTTCCCTTCTCCAAATAATCAATTAAGACTATGTCTTGCGAATCCCAAAAAGTCGTCGACACAACTTTTAAAGCTGATTGAATCTTCTTCGCCTTCTTTGGTATACGTTTGCCGGGAAAAAAACCCATTTTGCCTACAGACCTTTGGTTTCTGGCGTGTAGTGATGCATCAGTGTCTCATCTATAGTCACGTACGCCGCAGAAACTCACTCGTATTGTGCTTAAACATGTCCACACATTACTTTGAAGTTGCTTTCTTGTACCTAATTTTTCGTGAAAAATGTTTTGCACACGTTCAATTGAGATCTCTACCACATTAACAATCTCTCTCATCTTCACCCGGCGGCCTGCTAACATGATATCATGAACTTTATTGATCATGTCGTCCATTGTCACCTCAATGGAACGACCTGCCAACTCCTCATCAAAAAAGGGTGTCCGGCCACGCTTAAATTCATTAAACCAGTATCTGATGGTAATCATCGAAGCTGCGTGATCTTTATAAACTGGATCCAATTTCTCTCCGATTTCTACACACGTTTTCCTATCCAAAAAAGAAACCGAATCACTGACCGGTGTTCTCTTTTTCTTTCCGAAATTTTGACAGACGTCGACTAAAGAATATTACTCACAGTCGATAATGCAGTTTTTGCAGAGTGCCATCTGTCTCCAAACAAGGGCGCAACACATACCATCCTCGTAGACATGAAGTGAAAGAGCACTTTTTTGTCTTATAGCGCAGTCGAAGACAACCGGGTGGTTGTATTTGGTTTTATTCACTTCCGCCGAACCTCCTCAACTCGCACGTGATGCGACAGAATTCAGTCCTCGAGGAACAAGTAATTCCTGGAACAGATCCCTGTTTGGAAGTGATTATTCAAGTGCTAGTTGTTGGAGAACAGTGAAAAAGTATATATAAAAAAAATTAACGTACTCTGGGACATAGGCAACAAAATCTCAAGAACAAACAGGGGCAATTTTACGACGTTGTACCGCAGGCAATGTCCTGCTAGAAATACCATACCGTAAGGAGGGTGAATCTTTTCAGTAACACTAAACTGTATGTACGATCATCCTTCTGGAAGTATCTACCGGAAGGACAAAATATTGTTCAATCTATCATTAACATACGACTTCGATAGGAAGAATCTACTGAAATGTGTTTTCTCAGGGGAATTTGTTAAAATTTTTATTTTTACAATTTAATTAAAATTCTAAACTCTTTGTGGGATCGGGAGTATTCCTACAAACTAACCTTGATTTTTATGAAGCTGATGTCATATAAACACGATGTTTATATGACGTTTACAGGAATCTGCCTGCTCTAACCTTTAATTCTTTCTTCTTTGAAATTATACTCTACATTGCCATAACGAACACTTTAAACTGAGACCCCAGTCAAAACACTAGTTGATTCGACTAAAGCTGAACCAGAATTGATGAAATTTTTGGTGTCCCTCTACTCCTTTATCTAATCGCGATAGGATTGTTTTATTGATGATCTCTTTCTAAACGTAATATTATGATGAATTTCGATGAATGAAGTTATTTATAGAAGTAGCATGAGAGAATGCATGTGTGACGCTACCAGAGACCGGAATTATGCAACTCTATGCTCAAAAAAACCACTGACGACATAAATATGACGAATTTTACCACTAAAAACGAAGATAAATAAATGAAATATATTTAATGTACGAAATAATGTTTGAAATACCTTTGAATATACCCTGTTGTTTATTTTAGAAGAATTTTACATTAATTTTGACGATTTACAAGTGGAGAAATTGCACAGAAATGTTCTTTAATATGTTTAGTCGTAAATACCAATACTACATTGCTTTCTTAATTCGCGTTCTTAAAAAGATCTTCGGCGTTGCATTTCGCAGATAAATAATCTCTATTTATAATAGAAAGAAATTTTTGATTATGTACAAATACAGAATAGCTTAAATATAGATTCAAGTAGAACTCCAAGTAGGTACTTCGGGTTAGAGCACTGCACGGACCTATTTTTCACGGTCCGGCCCGCCCGAGGGCCGTTACAGTATGGAGTGTAGCCACCCGGCCCATCCGTTGCGTTCATCACCTTGGCACAAGGCCCGCTCGTTAGGAAATTTGGGTCTGTTCGGCCCTAAATTGTTTTAGCTTGTTTAAGTAATTATATCTGCACCGTCTACTTCTAAACATTTTTTAATTACTGCATTATGTAGAGTATATATTTGTTATTAATAAATTATATTGTCTAAATTTCGTTATATATATAACCTGTAGCATGAAGTTCATTAGTAAACATTATCTGGAAATAACATTGCATACATTAACATTGTTAATACAAACGATAGCGTAAAAACTAAACGGCATTTACTGCATACGGCATATTCATTCGATGTATTTAATAAAGCATTCTTGGCCCGTCAGGCCCGTGCAATTTTAGAGCCGGCCCGACCCGGCCCGCAATGAAAAGAGACCAGGCCCGCCCGAGCCCGCCCGTGGACCCGGGCGGACCGGGCTTTTCCTAACCCGTGCGTGCAGTGCTCTATTTCGGGTCCTCTGGCGCACTAGTTGCAGTCCACTACACGCGTAGGTTCCAAATTGTTTCACGTAAAATATATGAATAAAAACGTAAGATACTCTTAAAAAGTGTGACTTCGTTAAAGGACTTACGAAGAACTTTTTATGTCCGATATTAAAGAAATTGGTGACACTGCTAGCAAAGCAAAATCAAAAAAGTATGCGACAATACACGACGTACAAGAATGGATTGATTTACAGCGACCGTGCAAGCATTCGCTCTCAAGTTTTCTAGGAACACTGTTCATGTACATGTAGTCAGGATTATCTAGATGGCCATAATTATTATGGCTCGATATATTCAATGTTCACTTGACCCTAAATTAAGAAAACCAATAATTACACAAAAAACAGAACGAATCAGAAATGGAAAGACCAATAACGCCTTTAGTCACTTTTTAAATGATGATCTATTTATAAAATACCATTAATCATTTTTACGATACGTCTCGGTAAAATATTGCGTACATTTGGAGCCGACTAGAGAACTACAAGAAAAGAGAAATGGCCAGAAGATAGATCTACTGCCTAACTCTCACAGGAGGAGGCCCCATATGAAATTTATAACACTGAAACGTATTAGCAGGTTATCAACTTGTTTCCTTTTTGTTCTGCAAACTGTCGTAAATTAAAGCTTTTTTTCAACGCAGTCTCAGCGGGTTAATAAAAGAATCTTCTATTCTTTATCCATCTTACGAAATCATTAGACGTAGTTACTTTTTTCTCATTATATCCGGCTCAGTAGAAAAGAGAACACGTACTTACCGAACATGCACGAAAATTACTTTTCGAAAGGAAAACTTCCGTAAGCTTCTCAAGGCTTGCTTAAAAAGTAAAAGTTCCCCGTACTTTTAATGCTTGAAAAAATACTTATGAGGAAAACTGCTTCATAAAAATATTAGAAAGCGCAGAAAGGCTTTTAGGTAATTTCCTAAACTTTAAATACAATAATAAAAATGTACTATGTGGTGCCTATAATACCCTAATACCCATGAACTCTGCCAAAACTCTAACTTATTTCGCTTAAACTGTCAATATATGACAAATATGTTCTCTCAAGGTGCTCACAGCCTCTACGATCTCCATAATCTTAATTCGACGGTAATCTAACACCATTTGGTGAACTTTTCCGGTGTTATCGGTAGTAGTTGCAGTTTTTGGCTGTTCCGAACATTCATCGTCAACCATTCTAGTATGACCACGTTTAAATTCAACTGCCCAAAATTTCACTAAAATGATACGCAGCGTCCATCTCGGTTTTAATTTGCGCAGACGTATTGTCTTTCAAATGTAAGAATTTAATGCTCGATATTCGATTTTTTCCATTTCTTCAGAAACACTAACATGGACCGACACAGACCACTATTAAACAACAACTGAGCGTCCAACATGGCTGGAATTTGCAAAATATCTTTCAAGGCATGCGCAGTAGACGGGCCATGGCACAGATGCCTTTAGTCACTGCAATTATATTACCAGAATATTTTTGACGGGTAACGCCAACTTCATGTGGAGGCTTGAAACTTTTCAGACTTCGTATTACTGTCAAAAGTAGTCAATTTTCTAAAATAAATTAAGTATCACGGCAAAAATAATCTACAAGTTCACTATGAAGCAAGCATTTAAACTGTTAAATTTCTAAATTCCACTTTGCCACTTATTGTTAGTTCATAAAAAATATTTCTGCTATGAATAAGTATAGAGCAAATTAGCTATTACTACTTGACTTTATTTATACTGATACCAACTGTTACAAAATTATTCCTTCTCTATAAAAATTTAAAACTTTATAAAATGGTTATAGAATTGTCTAAACAAATTGTCTAAAAAATTCTAAATTTAAATAAGTAGAAGAAGAAATCAAAAAATAGATTTCATGTACGAGGATCGTTCGGAAACTACATGGCCTAACAAAGAAAACGCAATGTTTTTTCGACAATAATCATTTTATTCTTCAATATAGTCTCCTGCTCGCTCAACACACTTATTCCAACGATATTCCAAATTAGCAATACCTTCCTTGTAGGTCGATGAATCCAAGTCCTCGAAATAGCAATTTACAACAGCGATTACCTCGGAATTAGACGAAAATCTCTTACGGCCGAGCCATTTTTTCGGGTTTGGGAACAGACGATAATCGTTGGGACCCAAATCTGGGGAACAGGCCGAATGAGGCACTAATTCAAATCCCAATTCATGAATTTTGGCCATTGCAATCGCAGACTTATGGGCAGGTGCATTATCCTGGTGGAAAAGCACTTTCTTCTTTACCAAATGAGGGCGTTTCTCTTTCATTTTGTCGCTAAGTTGTTGCAACAAAGTGGCATAATACTCGCCATTTATTGTTTTCCCCTATTCTAAGTAATCGATCAAGATAATTCCATGAGAATCCCAAAAAAACAGCTGCCATAACCTTTCATGCTGACAAAACCGTTTTTACCTTCTTTGGTGGCGGAGAGCCTTTGTAGAACCATTGTTTGGACTCTTCTTTGGTTTTGGGAATATAATCGCGGACCCAAGTTTCATCGACGGTTATGAAACGGCGTGAAAAGTCCTTCGGATTATGGCAAAAGGTGGCAAAAGGTCACGAGAAACACTCAAACGATTCAGTTTTTGCTCCGGTGTGAGCAACCGCGGCACCCAACGCGCCGAGTATTTTTTCATTACCAATTCTTCAGTTAAAATTCTGTGCACACGGTCATCCAATACGATATGGTGGACTTTTTCAATCATATCCGAGGCAGTTGCAGTTTTAGGACGTCCACTACGCGGTTCATTTGTGCTCGTACGACCACGCTTAAATTCGGCAACCCTGTTTTTAACCATTGAAAACGAAGGAGCGGATCCCAATAGTGTTGAATCCAGCTCTGCTTTAATTTCGGTTGGTGTTAAGCCTCTCAAATGAGAGTACTTTATCACTGCTCTCAACTCAGCTTTTTCCATTGTTTACAAAATCATACGAGACGTTCACTTTGGCGTTCTGTCAAAAGCATACTAATTGACAGATCGCTCTGCGCCGTCATATTTAATCTATTAAAAGATGATTCTACAGAATGGTAGTGAAAATTCCTCCGAATTCGCGCCATATCTGTGTTAGGCCACGTAGTTTCCGAACAATCCTCGTATTTCCTTATTTTACATGATATTTCGTTTTAAAGTAAAAAATCTGATTATTTCGAATTATACAGAAAGTAATAGCAAGATTGTATCCAACTTTTACCTTTCTGATTTCTTTAACTCTGTCGCAAAATTGAAAAACACGGCTTAATAAGTTTTGCACTTTCAAACAATAAGAGTTAATGGTAGACTTTGTTGAGGAACTTTTTCTTAAAATATGGTTCTCCAAAAAGAAATCCCACTAACGACGTTTCTTCTTACACTCTAGCAAATACGATTCGTTTTAATTACATAATTCCGTCTCTTTCACGGCCAAAATATCGTAAAATCGGATGAAAAAATGAAAAAATCAGTTGGGGAGTTTTAATTGACCGAAAACGCAAAGAGCATTTCCGAAAACCTCATTTCAAACTTCAATTTAACTTTGGCCTCTCAGAAGGAGCTTGCTGTGCTTTTCCTTTAAACAAGGACGGCTATTTCTTCGCGTTTTCGTTCGCTTCCTCTAAAACAGCTATTCTCAAACAGAATGAAGTGTAAAAAATTTGTAATAAATTTTCGATATCATGCTTCTTTGTACTGTGATTAATATATTAGGCAGCCCAATCCAAGTTTGCGAATTAGAAACATGAATCTAGAATATTTGAAAATAATTTTCATGACTTTCTTTTAAATATTTTGCTGCAACAAGGTAATGATAAATTTGGTTTACTCAGTAAATGTAGTGTCCGCGATAGAGTCGGAAAGTGGACCGTTTTTAATTTAAATCTTTAATTAGTGTAATTGGAATTGCTGGAATATGAAAGCGATGAACTCATCACCGAATTATTAAAAGAGCCATAGAATAGAGGAATGAAAAAATGGAAAAAAGCAATGATTTCAAACTTCAAAAAAAGATGATAGATTAGTATGCGACAACAATCTTTTTCGGATACCAACAGCACTACTGAAATGTGGAAATTAATTGCTACGTCGATCTCTACAGAAGTGAACAATGAGCAATGTTCTGCGAGCAAGGATCGACTAGTGGCTATCACACCAAGTGAAATAAATAGTAATGATATAAACTACCAGCATCCACCACGGTGAAAGTTGGTAGCTTGCACCACTATTAATGTAGGATTACATGCCATCTTTGTAGGTTTTAACAGACTCATGACTCGGTTGTCAAACGCTGCCATGAAGGAGACAAGAATGTCAGAAAAACTATTAGGATGACGTTGCACCATACATCAAGCGCGGTGTAAATGATAATAACTCATCGTATTTTATAGTCAAGAACGCGTTAAGGCAAAGAGATCCCCTACGAACTATACTGTTTAACATCATTTTGGAGAGGAAGTGTGAAATAAGCAGGCCCAGAACTATAAATGTCACCAATGCCTGGCATATGCAGTTTATATAACCAAATTGCGAGAAGAATGGAACAGTTAAGAAATATAGTAGGAACGTTTGAAACGAAAGCGTGAATGACCAGATTGTGAATAAATGAGGAAAAAACGGAACTACACGCGGATGGGGGTCCAAATAAGTAAGGAAAATGCAGCAGAAGACGTAGAATTTTAAATTAATAAAAATGGATCGCTGTGAAACATGTTTTGTATTTGGGGGTGAAAATAACAGACGACGGAAGAGAAGGAGGAGATAGAATCGCAAATTATGAAAGCAGTCCGCAGCGTAGGAAGCCCAAACGAGATCCTAAGGCCTACACTAATACCTCGGGGCATCAAAAAAAATATTTATCAATCAGTAATGAGGCCAACTGTAACTTATGCCTGCGAGACATGAGGGCTAAAGAGAAATATGGAAGAAACGTTTAATAGGTGACAAAGGAAGGTTCCAAGAGAAATCTATGGAGGGTAAAAAGGAGAAGCAGGAGGAGAAAGACAGACGAACGATGACCTTAAGTAGTTCTCGGCGATAACTGACTTTGTAAGAACTCAACGCATGAGATGGTTAGCGCATATCCGTCCGCTTCCGAAGGATAGTAAAAGATGTTGCGTATAAAAGAATAGTTAAAATGAAGAGAAGGCTAAGGCCGCACCAAATTCGGGAGACGTGGACAAGGAACCGCGGCAAAAAATCCGGAACTGGAGGAAGAAAGTGGTGGACGGAATAGCACGACGCAGTATCGTAAAGCAGCGGCCTAATGGCCTGTTAAAGCTATATACACTGTAATGTCATAAAGGGAGAAATTTGTTTTTTAGGATTAAATTAACTGATTTTTTACGGTGTGTATGTCCCCTAACGTTTGAATAAAAATAAATATCAAGTAATTACGTTTTACGGAAATTTTAATTGATACAGTGAAAACTAACCCCAAACCTTGACGTTTCGTACTCAAAACCCCACGTACTTTTGAATAATCAAACTTGACTTTACCTTGTCTTGAAAAACTAAACTGAGAAATTGTCTAGCGTCCCTTCACCCATTTGCTCGTGATAGCATTTGCTACATTACGGCTAATTAAGATACACATTTCAAAGATATAAAACCACAAAATATATTTTATAGAGTAGCGTAAAACCTCAGAAAAGGATAACAAAAATGAAAGAAAATAAATACACAACCAGATAAATCAAAAAAAAAGAGAAGGTAGTATTAACAATTGAAAAGACGGTTATGGACCGCCGGCGACCGCATTTCCAGAAACTGTTAAATACAGAAATTAACATAAGACAGGAACCTAGGAACAAAGTACGGTCAATAAATGCACACGACGAGAACGATACGATCCAAGAAGATGAAGTAATGAGAAAAATAGGAAGACTGAGGAAAGGAAAGGCAACTAGACATGATCAAAATACTCCAGAAATTGCAATAAACCTAAAAACGAAAGGGTTCAAGGTATTAGCAATATTCTATAAAACGTGGAATAATGTGGAAATATCTGATAACTGAAAAGTTAACATAATTATACCGATCTATAAAAAGGGTGACACTGAGGGCTGCAATAACTACAAGGGCGTAATCTTGATGAGCGAAGTAGCTAAATTGCTTGAAAGAGTACTGGAGGGAAAATTGAGAATGCAAATAGAAGAACTAGAGGAGGCACAGAGTGGGATTAGGCCAGACAGAAGCACACAAAATCACATCTTCACATTAAGGCAGATGATAGCGAAAACATATTTATTTTGATAAAATGCCAAAGAAGTATGGGAAAGTCCAAAAAGGGGATACGTTGATGATAAATTGCGGAGGGAAGGGATTAAAACAAGGAGTACAGAGCCCGATTTTGTTTATAATACTAATGGGCCATGGCTTAAGAACTTAAAGCAAAAGTATATAGAAGCAATACAGGTTACAGGATGCTAAGACCGGTTAAACTAGCGGAGAGTGCTTTTGCTGATGATCTTGCGATATGTGTGGAAAGTGGGTCTCAACTTAGAGAACATTTAAAATGCAAGAGGAATTGAGCAAAATAAGTATGGAGATAAATGCAAGCAAAACAAAAGTGATGGCACTGGGGAAAGGGAAGGTAAAAGTAAGTATTGAATTCGACGGAAACACTCTGGAGCAAGTAGATTATTTAAAGTACCTGGGGGTAATAATTCAAAGCAACAGAGGAATAGAGGAAGAAATAAACGAAAGAATAAACAGCGCAGCAAAATATACCATGCTCTCAACGGGACATTTATTAGTAAGAAGGAAATAAGTAAGCGCACAAAAAAGACAGTGTTTCGGCCGGTGCTAATATATACAACTTCAGACTATGATGATTAAATATTTAAGAAGGGCAAAAGGCGTAACACGGAAAGGCTAAAATAAATATAGGACCTCTAACAAAGACAATAGAGAAACAGCAGCTAAAATGGTTTGGTCATTTGATAAGAATGGAAGAAGAAAGGCCGGTGAGAGACGAGACCGATGACGAAAAGAACAAGATGGAGACCCAAGGAAACGTGAAATATTTCATAGAAGGATGTACTGGAAATAGGACACATGGGGCGGAACACAGCAAGCAACTTAACAAAGGCCAGAAAAGAAAGAAGATAAAGACTGAATAAATGTTTACCTTTACACTTAACGATAGGCAAGGTTTTGATTACATATATGTGGAATAGATAAGAGTTGGAATAGATAACATTTTGAAATAGATACAATTTTTTACTCTCAACATAATTATCGGCGTTGCCATTGTATCCATTTCCTAATATCCTCTAAAATACCTCATATCAATTCCGCAGATTTTACAGTAATAAGGTTGATTAAGCGCCTATTCAAGCCTACCACATTTCGTCGCTAACTGGGCGCAAGCAAAAATAACAGCTTAAGGCTTTAATGTTGATTAATGTAATTTATTGTCGACCGCACTTTTCGTAATATCGGCGCGCAATGCGTCACATCAATTAGTTCCAAATGGGCATCTGGGGATAATTACTTTTTAACACAAAATTTGGCCGAATCTCGCGAACGGGGTCGTCTGGAGGAAAAAAGAAGTTCCCGGAAGGGACGAGCAAAAAGCTATCGTTAATTTCGACGCGCCGAGAATGACCGCCCGCCACCAACGAACGTTGTCGGACTCTCAAAAGAGCTTTATGGAAAATATTTCAAAACTTTAATATTCGTCGGTTCTAGTCAAACAAACGATGAAAAAGGAACCGCTTTTAAATTGAGAAGCCGCTGAAACTAAACGTTTGACTAATTTTGTCCTTTTTTTAGGATACGCTTCAGAGTCGCGGAAAGTAGAATACCGCAATCTGGGCGGTAATCTTGCATATGACAGGGTTCTGCTATATGAAATATTTACGTGGAAAGTATTAAGAGCATTTGCAAATATTCATTCTTTTATTGACTAAGGGGCTATCAGTATCAAAGTTCTACTTGAAATATCTTTTGTTAAAAAATATATTCCCTGAGTTAAAAGTGTTTTCTAAATACTTCATTGCATGTTACAATACTTCATCTCTGAGTGATACCGGTAATCATTAAACTGATTTCAATAATTAATACTTTTGTACAAAAGTAAAAGTCTATCGTAAATGCCAGCCTGTCGTCTTTAGTTTTGAAGCTATTTTTTGAGATGTTTTAGCGCTGTACTTAGAATTGTTCATAAAAATATTCATTTAAAATCTGGACGTCACAATATAAGATTTTCTCTCCAACTTCAATTTCAGTTGAGCGAGTTGGAGGGGTTGAATTGGTTGCGCAAGCTTGTTGGTGACAACGACGTTCACAGATACTGGTCATTAAAAAAGGAAATAAGTAATAATATTGAAAATTAAAAGTTATTTCACTATAATCATTTAATTGAGATTTCTACTAACAAGCAAGGTGCAATCTGGAAGATTGCAAATATCATTGATGGAAAAACAGAATCTAAGCAAAAGTTAATTATTAACCTTTTAGTGGCGACATATTGATATTTTTCCGAATTTTACAGAATTTTATGGTATATGATAACTCTATGAACCAATAAAGTTCATTTTCAGAGTTAGTGTTAACATAAATTGATAAAAGTGCTGAGAAAAACTATGTTCTCAGTTTGGGAACGTTGGCATGTGGGCAAATTTCAAAAAAGAGTAGTAACAATATATGCAAAAATTTTAAACAGTAGAACCTTATTTCTGGTGATACATATCAAAGCAGATGTTTTTATGTAACCATTTCATTTAATAGCAAGGTTCTAACCTCTTCCGAAGCGTGTACATTTCTGGGAACGATGCTCGACTGCAACCTGGTGTGGGCCGGGCAAAGTGATAGAGTTTATGTAAAACTGCAGAAAGCTTACTTCATCTTGAGCTCTCTTAAAAATATTTTTAATGTTGGATTTCTTGTTGGTGTCTACCATGTAATTGCGAATAGCACTATATCCTATGGCAATGCTGTTTGGGGACAAGCAAGTGAATTATATTGAGTGCGTGTAATGCAGAAACGTATCATAAGATTACTATTTGACTTACCTTTCAAGAGTTCTTGTATAACCGCTTTCAAGATGCATGGTTTGATGATTGTCACTCCAATCTACATTTACGAACTTTTAATGTAACAATAAATTAAGTCCCACAATTAAAAATACCAGAACTTTAAATGAATTTAGACGTAAGTTAATAGCTATAAGTATTTTTCGCAGGGCAATCACAAATTAGGCAGACGTAAGTTGATGGGTAGAAAAGAATTCACAGAAATCCACAACTAAAATCCAACTGATATTACGCTATTTGGATGGATGACTCTGGCCGCTCTGATTAGCTTGGAATTAACTCTACGAACAACCCTATATTAATGGCTGCTTTTACAATTTGAACGAGTTTAAAATATAATTGAAGTAGTAGCTTTTTTTCGTTTTCGGTTAGATCTAGTTCGCTGAGCAAATATGGGGAATTTACGATATTCTTTTTCATATACAAATGTACGTTTATTGTTAATTATTTATATTATTATATATGTATGTATCTTTATACCTTTATATATTTATCATTATTACTATTATTTCTTTGACTTGTCCTATTTCAATTTTGTTGTACGCAGGGCCAAATAAATTACTACTATTATTGTTACTATGCAAAAGGGAAGCTATACAAATTCAAATAAAATATTGAGGTGTTTCTAAATGAAATATGAAATTAAAAGATAATCATAAGTCCTGTTTTTATTTTCAATACTCTACTTACAAAATAATTTTGAATTACTTACAGTAAAAATGCTGTGTATGTGTTTTCTTTAAAATTCCTCTTTAAAATCCTCTTTTCTTCCTCTTTCAGCTGATATTCCAAGTCCTTTTGTTGGAAAATTTCCTCCAAATACTTGCTGTAACTCCTTGAGTTCATTTTTCTTTCATATTTTCTTCCAAATGTTCTTAGATTACTTTTCGCTGTTTTAAATAAACAATACTTTGTATTTTACTTAAATTCAATTCCTAAATAATTTCCGCCGAAAACGTCTGTTGTCAAAAAATTTTTTCAATAGCTGTCGACTTGTTTATCCCGTTTTCACAGGAATGCCAATCCAACGACTTGATACTTTTGTGGTAGCGATGATCATTTCCGATGTTTTAGATGACTAGATGAATTTTAACTACTGGATTCCATATAATTATGCATGAATTTTGTGTTTTTTATAAAAAATATTCTCTAATTGTAGATTATTGAAAATAACGTGACTTTAATTATGCCGCATAAAGTAATGGAGTACTTTTTTTAAGAAATAAAGAATTAGTATTGTAAATTATCAAAGTGCCAGAATTCGAATAATAACTAAAAATAATTCGAATTCTGCAAATATTAAATTAAATTTTGATATTTAATGAATTTTGAAATTGAAATAATAAAAATTAATGAATTAGCTTGCAAGTGCGTCCACTTCATCCCAGTAGTGTGTACGAAGTGCGGTTTTTAAAAGAAATATTCTTAAGATGCAAATTATTGAAAATAACTTGGAACTTTGATTATTCTCCATAAATTGATATTAATGGAGTCTTTTTTTTTTACAAGGAACTAATAATATGTTATCAAAATGCCAAAATTCGAATAATAACTAAAAATGATTCGAATTCTGTAAACATTAAATGAAATTTTGTTAATTAATGAATATTCAATTTAAAATATAAAAAGATGAATGTATGTGTAAGCACACGCACTTCACCTCAGTATCCTACTATATACACCGGGTCTTTCAAAACAGAGAAAAACCTGCATATTATTTAAATAAACATGCATATATGTAGCTTCCGTTGAAGAAAATAGCGTCAGGGCATATTAAGGCTACACATATCCAACAAACATCGTTTAAAATAGTTTTGTTCATCCTGCAGTATTCTGAAGTCGTCCAAATCAGAAGAGTGATCATTCTCTAGGTTCTTAAGAAGGTTGAAAGAAATTCATTGTGGGCATCACTTTTATGTTCGGGAACAAGGTTTTTAAACTTTTACGATATTTGTTCTATGTAACCAGAGCAGTCATTACAGTTGATTTGATAAATTATATTTGATTTATCCAAATGGTTTACTTTCTCTTTTATTTATCTTCTTAAGTTAATAGGTTACAATATTTAAATTACTATAACCCTTTAAAAAAATTCAAAATTTTAGTGGTTAAACTAGGTAACTTTCGATAAGTAACCCCTTCAGTTATACTATTCATACTAGAGTTCATAGAGGTCAGAAATGGGGTCACCAATGATTGGATTATTACAGTCGCATCTTTTTATCTTGTCCGTACGTCATCAATAAAATCCATATGAATTAAATCGTTTAAAAAATGACGTAACAGACGAGATCGGAAAATTCCACCATGGGTAGAAGAGTCCCTATTGGTAAGAAAGATAGGACAACAGTTCTTTCTTAAATTATAATCCAGGAACGCTAAATAACCGATCTAAAAACTTTATGCTTCAATGAATGTATAGGTATTAGTGACGATATTAAATAGTAACATTGTAACAATGGCCTCCAAGTACTTATTAGATTATTCTATCCCCTTATCGGTGAAATCGTAGGTAACGTATAGTTTGAACTTTAATAATGGTACCTTATTGGTTAGGGGAACATATGCAGCACAGAAGAGCAATAAATACTTATTACTAAGGTTCGACAAACGCGTGCTGCGGCAGGAGCGCCGAGAGGGGATTTAGGTCGATGCGAACTCAGTGGAGAGTTTAGTCATTTGATAGGCGTGGAAGTGAACGGTCGTTCGATAATTACGGGTCTATCGGTGTGCGTCTTTTAAAACATGGGTCGTCGTAAACGAGGTTTACCTTTAGCATCGCATCTGAATAAATACATTAACCGTTTTCCTGGGTTGGAATATACAGGTACTATCATTCAGTGCAAATTTTGCAATATACGGTTGATAGGTCGCGATACATTTCACTGTAGAAGACATATTAAAAGTAAACGTCATGTACTGAATTTAGGCAACAATATTCCGTACTGGGAATTTCTGTATGATTTTATTTTTATGCTAAGTGTGTGCAACATGCCACAACACCTAGTAGACAATGAACACTTTCGTCTTTTTTGGAATAAATATGTTCCCTCGTGGAAGCTACTAACCAATAGACAATTGCGATACAATTTACCACAATTTAATTAATTTACAAGCCGCTCTAGAAAGCTTGACAGATCCTGTAGGACTAGATGTCGCTCAAAAATTTCATGCAGTTTTAAATAAAAATCCCGATTTACAAAAGGTTCGGTCTATTACTAAAAATAAAGAGTGCACAGAAGAGATAAAGGAAGATCTGAATTCCGCAAATCCTACTTCGCTAGTTGTAGAACGATCATTTTTGAAATATACGAAAACGTTTTCACACCAACGACGAAGGCTACGTGAATCGACAATGGAAACCTTGCTTATGTTGCAGTTTTACGCGGCTTACCGGGGCAGTAGTATTTTGTCGCAGTGGACATCAAGACGTCAATAAAAGGTAAAAATATATTATTTTTTAATAATACTGTATCTCACGTATCTACTTTTGCGCGATATTCCTCTGACGTTGCACTAATTTGTCGAACCTTACCTATTACGCATATTCTGCGCATCTTGCGGATCAAATCATATTGTTAGATTTCCAGGAACTCGCGGAACCCCCGCCAATTTTCATTCTACCCACATACATACATACAAAGGCCTTATAAAACAGAATACGAAAAATACCGATTTTCTGAGAAATTTGCTACTATTGTGATTTGAGCGTATGAAGCTATGTAACTAATTGTAAGTTATATAAATAAAATATAGATTTATGTTTATAAAATGTTTTACAATAAGTTTCTTAGAAATATTCCAACTAAAATTTATTTATTTATCTGTAGATGCGTTTGATCCTCTTCCTTATTTTGAATCTTACACAATATTGAGTTAGATTTTATCGTACCGTGCAAAACAACAAAAATCGGTACGATTTCTTGAACAATTTATCGTACGATTAATTGAATTGAATAGAACATACTGTATGTTTGCCACGGTTTTTCACTAATTTTGCTGTTTTAATACTAACACAGTAACAGAAAAGGACCTACGATTTCTGTTTAGTGTTTTTAATGTAAAGTGAAGATAAATTTCCAAAATTTACGACGATTATGATGTACGGATAAGTTGAATTGACCAGCCGAAACCGAAGTAACCTACCAAAACTACCAAAACATTGAACAAAGGCACATTGCCAATCCATTTTCATCTGCGTTAAAAAATTGTCCAATTTATTGTGGCATGTAAAACAACATATTTCTACCGATTTCTCGGCCAAGAACTTGTTCAATTAATTGACCAATAAATCGCGGCGAGTAAAACAGGCTTAAGACAATAAATGTGGGTATTACACATGGGATTTTTTCTAACTATAATAGCTATTTAGGCTAACTGAATAGGTCTACGTTAGTTGATAACTGCGGTAATCGATAATCCTTCGAAAAGCCGCTCAAACGAGCATCAGTTAAAGGCTTGATGGAGCACCCAGGATTAAAAATCAATTATTCATTACCGCTTACGTTCTGGAGCATTTGCATAATGGGAGGGAAATTTCAACGAGTAATTCTATTCAAGAATGCCGTTCGTACACTTTTCGCATAAACGTTATTTAGTGAAAGGAGTAAGCGTGCCTTTAAAATCACAATTTTCTTTTGTGCTCCGGTAAAAAAACTTAATACATATAATGAGACGCAGCTTCCAGGAGAAATATTCAGATATTTTGCTTGAAGCATGGTTCTTTTTTATGTATGAAATGGTTGCTATAGTCCTTTAACATGGCGATTTTGTACAAACCGTAATTTGTGGGGTTTCGTTTTTCTGAAAATACTACGCTGCAGGCGAAGTCAGAATTAATGAGAAACCTTTAAAGGCTTTTTTAATTACTTACGATTTCTGAAATAACTTGTGTAGCTTCTCTCCTATTTTTCAAATTTAATATGGAATTGTAAAGAATATCTTTATTAATCCATTACTAATTTGTAGAGTTACCTACCCTCGTAGTAACTGATGTAACCTATGAGGTGCGTAGATAATAATATTACATAATGACACAACATTGTTTTTTGTCACGCATAGTTTATGAGACGTTTATACGAAAGAGGAGATAACAGCAGTACCGCAATTGTGTCTGATGTTTCCAATACTTTGGGTAGGCTACAAGTGTGTATTTTCCGTTATTTGTATACCTATGGTAATATTATTGTAGGCATATAAAAGTCAACCGTGTACACAATCATGAAGGAATATAAAGGAAAAGGCCAACTTATTGAATCTAAAGACAGTCCCGGTCGTCATTCCAAATTGGAAGCTTTGATGAAGATGTGAAAAATGCTGTATGCTGGATAGTGCACTAGCTTCTTTCATAAGAATGAATTGCCAACGCTAAACAAACTGAGGGCAGAAATACAATGCAATGCATAGGTTGATATACCGAAAATGAGTCGTGAAACATCTCACAGATTTTTAAAAACCATCAACGTTCAGTAAGCTTCAATAAAGTTTCTTGCTGAATTGCGTCAGTTTCACATCAATTTCAGATATCGTAAACGCATAAAAAAATCCTTAATAATAGAAAGAGATGAGATTGCAAGATGGAGAAAGGATTATTTGACGGCGATAGACCAATATTTTATTTGAGCGAGACAGGGGTGAACTAAAAACATGCAAAGCAGGAAGTGTGGATGCAAATGTCACCATTTCTCGATAGATTTTGTTGAAGGTTTCTCAACCGGCCCAACAAATCTAATGGACAAAGAAATAAGGCTTATCGTAGTTCTCTTTCCTCCAAAATGGATTGTTGTTGTTCGAGGGTAAAGAAACGGATGAATATCATGAGAAGATGAATAGTGCCTGTCATAAGATACTTGTATACTTACCTGTACATATATGTATAATCTATGTGTACGATGTGTTGCCTATATTGTAATGTTATATATACCTCTAGCAAGGTGTGAATAAAAGTTTAGTTTAAATCTCGACTTGCTTATGTTATGACATGGCGCTGCGATATAACAGTAAAAAAAAACAAAATAAAAGTAAAAAATAAAATCGAGAAGTAACGAAGAAAATAAAAAATGGAAGCAAAACTATCACCATTAAGTTTGGAAGGAAATGTAAAAGAAAATTGGCGCGTATAGAAACAAAAATTTGAAATATATTCCATTGCAACAGAACTGAACAAAAAAGAAGAAAAAGTGCAATGTGCGCAATTACTGTATCATATGGGTGAAAATGCAATTGAAATATACAACTCATTCACGTTTCCAAAGGAAGATATTAATAAGTCAGAGCCATTGAAGGAGAAGTTTAAAGAGTATTTTATATTCAGGAAGAAGTGAACAGATTCTAACCTCTGTCTAGAAAAAGTGTGACATTTAGGAGTGGCGACGTTCAACAAATATTTCTTTCAATATGGATGTGGTCCGTTCTCATTTGCTGCGCTTACTACGGCCCAATGAAAATCCCGAAGACAGTGAGCAGTGCAATCGAATACATCATATAATAGGCTACCTAATAAAAACTTATATAATTGCGACATGTGTAGAAAGAGTGAATAGAGAATAAAATTATGTATTTCTATACGTTCGTAACTGTAATAACTGCAATGTTATACATACATAATGTACAGTCAATATTACGATCACAGGATTTTCACAACCATGTTTCGTAATCTGTCACCTGGTTTTTAATAAAAAATACTCTCACTTGATTTTATAGTAGCCGATGAAAAAGTAAGAAATACAATCTTCAATATTTATCAAAATAGAACATTCTATTAGGGATAAATTTCAATTATCGCAGGAGTTGTTGAAATAACTTCTATCTCTTAAAACATCAACAAATTCATGCGAAGGATAAACGGGTTATAGTTTCAAATTAGCCGCCATCTTCTATCCTTTTTGTTCGGGGTTATCGTATGTATAATTAGATGTATGCTTAGACTTACCCAGGCAACCTCATGCACGCCTTACTTCAAGGAATTACAGATCTTACCATTATTTTCCTTGTTTATCCAAGAAATGCTATTATATTATATTTGTCGTAATGGCGATGTGTTTAGTGCGATAGCCACTGGTTACTCACATAGTTTGAGTGTACCACGTCATAGAACCAGCTTTTTGAACGAAGCCCATGTTACAGAGCGGTATAATATTTTAACAAACTTCACAGGAAGTCAAAATATGCGCTACGCTCCCACAATTTAAAAAGAAGTAAGTGCCTATCTACATGAACATCCTTTTTATAACGCAGCCAAGTATCTTTCAAGCTGACACCACTGTTTACTTACTATTTTCTTGAGGATTAAAATTTCCTGATTATGTAGCTTCTGCAAGCAGGTGGAAATGTTCACAATGGGTGTTTTGTAATTGATCTAAGAGTTCCAGCAACACAAAGGCGTTTTTGATGAATCTTAAAACACTCACCCATTTTAAAGAATTAGATCAGTTTTGGTATATCTAAATTTCATAAAATGTTAATATAATAAATGTATAACGAAACCAAATAAAGTAGTAAATAATAAACTGTATACTATAAATCGAGTGGCTAATTGCTCTTTGCATATCCGTATGAGTCCAAAGAACGAAGATGCTACAATTTAGACCTTCATATACTATGTATATAAATCGTTTCTAATGTTCAAATGCTGACTCAACAAATGGGAAATGAATGTGGGACGCCAGCAAATATGGCAAATACATTGCAACACATTTTTTGCATTTTTTATAACAATTTATACGAATTTCAACATTTACTTTTGATTTTTTACTAGATTTTAACATAAAAAGTACATCAGATGTTTTAAACTTTACGTAAAAATTACGCATCTTATTGAGAACATTTATTTTGTGTCTTTCAACTTTAAGGGGCATGATAGATTTTACCTACCTCTAACGCTTACGCTCATTGTGAACGAGGACTATGCATCTGAACCGTTCTACTTCCGCTACTCTTCCAGGATTTGGACAAATTCTAGGTACTCACTAATTAAAATGCTGGAGCTCTGAGAGTACTATTTTCAGTTTTAATTGGCCCACTAACATTTCCGGGAATATCAATCAAGCTATTCCAAAATTATGGTTCAGCTATTTTTAATTATCAATTTCCCGAAAAAAATCAATATCCTCAATTAAATTCTTTGTCTACTAACGGTATTAGCTAATGAAATCATTAATTTTATCTGCAATTTGCTGTTATCTCGCAGAGCACACATATGAAAAGAGCAGAGACGTTATATTGATGTGGCGGAATTGCGCCGGGAACGCCATCTAGTAACTCATATTTATCCACCCTATGCGACCGGACAGTATATGTATCCATCCATTTTTACGGCCCGTTATGCGCTCAAATTTTCCAACAAACTCGTAAAATCTTTGACCGCTTATCATCGTCGATATCATCACGGCCAATAGAGCTAATGAGCTCGGTTTTCGCGTTCATTCCGCAGTCATGCTTGATGTTTTATGTTAACGAGCGACAACAGACCGGAATATAATTCATCCCTTGTTGATTTATGCGCTGTCAATACAGGATTTAGGATTTTGCAGGAGTGATTGTTTCCTCTATCAACGCGGCTTAACCTATATAATCTTGCTGCATTATATATATATATATATATATATATATATATATATATATATATATATATATGAAATCTATGCTAGATTATGTTTGCATACAAATTTGGAATTTGTTTGGAATTTGAACTTTTTGCCAATATCGGATATTTTAAAAGAAGTACGGCAGTTGAACAAACTACAACTGGACAGAGAAACTTTGCTATACAGTAAATGCCGACTTTACACGTAAGACGCAATAAGGATGTAAGGACGTGGGCTAATTTAAAACAATTCACAACAGAAGATTTGTTAAAACATTGATATTAAACCGTCAAGGACTGAATCGCTTTTTATCTAGAGCAAATTTAGATGAAAAATTATTTCAATAACATGAATAATTAACACAATATCACGGCCACTGTTTAAGAGTTAGTTTAATTCTGTTTAAAAAAGTGCACAGAACATCGTGGCGAATAGAAATGTGTGACAGCTACACTATAAATTGGAGAAAAAAACTTATCTCTTTAGTTATCTAATCTTTCTCCTATGCTTTTATGAAGGCTTCCTAACATTTTAGTTACATTTTTAACGCTAACAAATTCGTTACTGCATTTATGTATTAGTTTATTTATTTAGTAAATCTATCATTTATTTTTTTACTTTGTTAATTTAATATTTCATTTGTGCAAATTGTAAATTCACCATTTCGTTTGTTTTACTTCGTATAAACTTGCGTAATATTGTATTTGTATACATTTGAAATATTGTATGTGTACGTATTTAACACAAAAACTAGTTTAAATTCATTTAGCATACATAAATATAACAAAATCACCCACCCGCGCACAAAGTGAGAATTGATGTGGAACTGTATTAATTTAAATAATCGCAACTTCGGTACGGTATTGTGTTGCAAACCTCGAGGTAAGACGCACACTAGAGGGAAAACCACCGCGGTCGAGCATGAAACAAACAATCACTGCCGAGAAAGCAAGCATAACGCACGTATACGTGTCTTTATCTCAGAGTGCCGGAACTTCTTCAGAGAACGAGTGCACGAACTGTCACGATTGCCATCCATCGCTCCGTCGCCTATGCGTAATGCAGTGCTTGGACCCGCACGATGTTTGATTTTTAGAATCTCCTCTTCTATAGGGAGATAGTGCCGAGACGGAGCATACTGTGTACAAGAAAAATGCCGTAGCAAATACTTACTATAATTGGAACGTCTGGGTAGTCGTTTTCGGCTGTATTCTGCTACTGCCAAATAAGCGATGAGATACTGACACATTTAAAGTAACAAAAGGTAACAAAACGACTCGCACTCGTACTAGATGCATTTAAAATTATACATACAAATATACTTGCTATTTAATATATACTGAGACACATTTATACAAATGTACATAGGTATATGCCCACAAAATATGTATACAAACAAGTAAGGAAACCGCATTATAAAATGTATATAATACTAAGGTATATGCATATTTTTTGTATATTACAAAAGGGGCACCTTACATGTTTTATATTTTTTTATGTAATAATAAGGGGAACTATTTTAATAATTTTTTTTATACATACGTACTGTGTTTCATTTCGGGAGGTACTGAGTTATCGATCAAATAAGCAAATATTTTATACATCTAAGCAAAGCAATTGGTCCTCTCTCTTCGCAAGAAAGACATTTAATCTTCGCAGCCACGATCTTATCGATTATGTTGATTGTTTGAGTACTAGGCACGTCTAATGAAGATATTTGCTGTTTACTTCTTTCTAAGATTCTTAATGAATTTGGAAAATGGCATTTACGGCAAAAAGTGCGTCCAAGGATAATTTACGTTTTGTTACAAAATTTTTGGCCACTGATTGACGTCAGTGTCCAATTTCGACAAACAAAACACAGTCGAAGTTGCTTCACGTACAAACAGGCACACTAAAGTTAGAAAGCCTTCTCAAATGTTAAGTATCAGTGTGGTAATTCTTCATTACATCGCTCATAGACTTGGTTATCACAAAGTTACTGCCCAGAGCATTCTCCCATATGAAAGCACTGCGTCGATTAGTGGAAGCATCAAAAAAAATAGGCCTGCACATATATCAGACGAAAACAAAGTACATGGCATGGACGAACGACGGTCTCGCCGAGACGCAGAAATTAACAATACAGACAGATGAAAATAGGAAGTACAGTTTGAAAGAAGTAGAGCGTTTCACCTATCGGTGTTTACTAGAAAACCAGAAGTAGGGGAAAAAATACAAGTAAGGCTAGTAGCTGGAAATAGATGTTCATTTGCATTGAGAAATGTATTCAAAAGCAAACTGATCTCAAGAGGACTTAAAGTGCAAATTTGCAAAACCTTTATAAGACCAATAGTGGCACATGGAAGTGAAGTGTGAATAGTAAGAAAGGTAGACCAAAAGGTTATAGAAGGAGGGAAACAAGTGGAAGGGGAGTGGGAAAGAAGGACGAATACCGAACCAAGTGAACTTTATGGTGAACCAAGTATAACAAAAACAGTGAAAGCACAGATGTGGCTGGGGGACATTTGGATGATGGATAACCGAAGAATTCCAAAACGAATACTGAACAAGACTATAGCTGGAAAGAGGGGAAGAGGAAGGCGAAAAGAGAGATGGAAGAATGAAGTAGAAGGAGATCTCAGGAAAGTGAGCATCACCAACTGGAAGAAAGAAGCGGCTGAAATGGAAAAAAGTAGTAAAACAAGCCATGGGCCACAACGGCCTGTAGAGCCACAATATATATATATTTGTATATATATATATATATATATTTGTATATATATATATATATATATATAAAATACCCAACTTTGTGGCATCATTTTATACATATAATATATATATATATAATTACAAGTCATGGGCTTATGGGTGATCCAGAAACAAAAGCACAATCATCGGATTCCAGATTCGCCGCTACCGAAAAAAGCGCGACAAAATCGATCGAATGTGAACGCAGTGTTGCTGGCTTTTTAAGACTGTACGGGTGTTGTATATCACCAATATGCCCCTCCGGAACAGGGAGTCAACCAGAAATGCTATAAAAGTGTCGTTGAGCGTTTGCGCAAAAATGTGCGAAGAAAAGTTCTGCACTCTGGCGAGACAAGAATTGGGTCCTCCAGCACACAATGAACACTGATTCTCAATCAAAAAATATTTTACCGAATTCCAAATTCCTGCGCTTTCGCAACTTTCTATTGCCCTGATATCGCTCCTGCCGACTTTTCCCTGTTTCCTGAATTGAAATTTTCGCTAAAAGGGAAGCGATCACAATAGCCTGGAAATATTGCCATTTTGAAATTACAAATGCAGCCTTAAAATTTTCCAATCGCACCTGTTACTCTGTTGTGTTTAAAAATATATGGTAGATACATTTCCCCTTACTTTTATTTAAATCAAGCAGTTGCACTAGCATGCTTAGTCTTGTCCTATTTGACAGATTTTTGCCTGGTAACAGGCCTATGTAAACGATTGCTTTCAATCAGACGAGACGCTGTACCACAGAATCTTTATTCGGACTGATAATAAAGGGACGAATTCGTATCCGTATCCCTCTTTCAGTCTCCGTCGCTGATTCTATCGGGGGAGAAAACCCGATTGCTTTAGTCACAATAACTCCTATTTGCGTAACAAAGCGTCGCAAATCCGTCCGCTATATTCCTCCAATAAAATTCCAGTCACATTCGGCACCATCACTGCAAGCGATAATCAAGACAAGACGCTGGTTGGTGAGTGGGTTCATTAAATACGGTCGCCCTTCTCTGCTCTGACGCTTTGGTGACGGTCTCGAAGCTTCCGTTGCTTCTAATCACGATTTCACTTCGTCGGGTCGATACACCTCCACTCACCGGTAAAATTAATTCATTACCTTGTATTTTCAAACGTTTAACATGTGACTTCATGTTCCTAACTGTTTATAAATTCGTTACCAGCTTCTAGCCACTTACAATAGAAATTTCCGCTGAAGGTTGAGTACTACAACTTGTACGTGTACATTTTCAAATTGAATTCTAATAGTTGGTTTAATTGAATTTTCAATTTCATGAGTTCGACAAACTTGAAAACTTGAACGTGTAAAAGGAATACACCCACACACGTCCATCTGGCAGCTTCCTCAAATGCATTTGCACAAATAGTTACTATCGACGAAGTTAAAATAGTCGGTGTATTTGTAACTTCGGCAGGATGCCAAGAACGAAATTATATATGTAAACATTTCCTCTCATGACAAAGACGCTCTTCTTCTTAATGATTTTCTCTCTCGCGGTGTATAAATTCTCCTCTTGTGAGTTAATTTTTCTCAGTTAAAACGTAAAAACTTCTCTCTTCTTCAGTGCTGAATTGTGACATAGAAACACTGTTATACTTATACAACATCAGAAAACTTTCTGATGTTGTATAAGTATAATAGAGTTTCGGTGTTTATTTTCCTAATTTGTTGAAAAAAATCTTTTTTCTTCTATGACAAAATTTTTTATATTATAAAATTAGCCGTTTTTATAGTAATAATAATAATAATAATAATAATAATGGTCTTTATTATCCAACAGAAAACAAAGTCTAATTACAGGATAATAATAATAAAGAAAAAAAAGAAAAAGGTGCACAGCACTTCTGGACATAATATACAGGGTACACATATACAAACGCCAGTTATTATAAAACAAACAACTCTAATAGCAAAAAAAAAATATAAGAACATTGATTAAGAAAAAAAGATACTGAACCAATTCAGTGCCACAGAGTTCCAGTACTTAATTAAGAAAAAAGATCACCATAAAGATTATTAGCATTCTTCGACATGTGCGTTATTGGGGCTTTAAGTAAAATATTAGTCTTCGCTGTGGGAACAAAGAACGTTTCCGTTTGTCTAGTTTTGTACTGAGGTACAAGAAACCCAACTGCTGCAAGTATGTTCGGGGCATCAATTTTATTAGTAATTATTTTAGCCAGAAATTTAGCGCTGGCTATCTCCCGACGAGTAGTTATAGTTTGCATATTATGTTGTTCCAATAGACTGTCATAATCTGTTCCGCGTGGTGGATACGTACCAGTGATTTTAAAGGTTAAGTATTTTAGGAACCTCTTTTGTGTCCTCTCAATTGCAAGTTGTTGGTAAAGGTATATTGGGTACCAAACAACAGAAGCATATTCCAATCTAGGGACCACCAGGCTAAAAAACAAGGTTTTAAGAGTTTGAGGATTCAAAAATCCTCGACATGTTCTTATAAGAAAACCTAGCGATCGAGAGGCAGAATTGCAAATAGTAATTATGTGCTCAGAAAATTGAAGTTGTGAATCAAATAGAACGCCCAAGTCTTTAAACTGCGTTGATCTTGATATGGCGACGTTGTCCACCGTGTAGCCAAAAAGCATAGGATTTTTGGTTTTGAAGTATGTAACAACAGCACATTTACTAACATTGAGACGAACCTTATTATTAATACACCAAGAATGGATTCTGTTCAGGTTTGTTTGTAATTTTACTCAGTCAGCGGTAGATGATATCTCAGAAAATAGTTTTAAGTCATCTGCGTATGCGAGAACACCACAATCAAGACAGGATAGGAGATCGTTAATATATATATTAAATAAAAGGGGACCCAAATTGGAACCCTGTGGAATTCCCGAAGAAGCAGTGTATACATTAGAGGTAAAGCCGTTATAGCAGACATATGCGGATCTATTTTCCAAATAGGAAGCAATGAAATTTGTAATTTCAGATGTAAAACCAAATGAAGAAATTTTGGAGGCAAGTATGCAGTGGTCAATAGTGTCGAATGCCTTGGCAAAATCTGTGTAAATAACATCGACTTGCTGTCTACTATCAAGGGATTGGCTGATGTACTGAGTAATTTCTATCAGATTTGTCACAGTTGACCTACCAGAAATAAAGCCGTGTTGATATGGAGATATATAAGATTTTACAACGTTGTATAGCTTTGAATACAGCAAATGTTCAAACATTTTCGAGCAGGTGGAAAGAATACTAATGGGACGATAATTTGATACGTCACTTTTGTCACCATGTTTGAAAACAGGGGTTACCTTACTTAATTTCCAGAACTCAGGAAAGGTAGAGGTTTTACAACTCAAGTTAAATATGAAAGTTAATGGTGTAAACAAGACAGTTGCACAGTCTCGAATAAAAAAATTCGGAAGTCCATCATGTCCGGCAGTAGTATCGGCTCTTATATCCTTCATTGCGGACAACACTTCCTCAGCTGAGATTTCAGGAATGCTGAAAGTAAGGGGAACGTTCTCCATGAATTGGGAGCTGGGTATATCTGATGCCTGGTATACGCGCGCGAACACATCTGCAAAAGCCTCAACAACGTCTTGAGGTTTATCCAATGTCTCAGGGCCATACTTCATTGTAGCTGGAATTCTGGTATTGCCACTTCTGTAGTGAACATACTGCCAAAACTGTTTCGGATCCGCCACAATATTGGATTCAGTACTTAACATAAACTGCCTATATGCATCTTGAGATTTAATTTTAGTGACTTTACGCAACCTAACGAACTCTTGGCGATATCTATCTGTGCGATACTGTTTCCATTTACGAAAGTAATACCATTTTAGTTTTACTGTTCGAAAGGGAGACTGCATACAGTTCATTTGATGTTCCACATAAAACACCACCACCAATCGTTTTCCCTACGGTATCACAATCTCGGTCCTTTCGGAAAATATCGTAGCGGCTATCCAGTACTTCGCAATCATTAACATCAGACGAAAGCCAAGATTCAGTTAACAATATAATATCGGCTTCAGAACAGCAACTAGAGCAGTAAACATCATCTAATTTTGATCGAAGGCCGCGAACATTCTGGTAATAAACATGCAAAGATGAGGAGTAACTGTTGGATTGATCTAGTTTTCCGGCCGATTAGTTTTAACGATCTTCGGTATATCCTGAATGTATCTGATAGTCAATCCAGTTTCACCCGCTGCCAAACGTTCATTAAGTTGAACTTTAACGGATTGGTAAAGTGAATTCTGGAAAGGAGTTTTATCTCTGCTAAGGAAGACAGACTTATATTTCTCAGAATCCTTTAACTTCTTGCTACCACGCAAAACAGTAATGACATCATCGTGATTCGGCAAAGTAATCTTTATCGGTCGCTTACGGTGCTGCTTCGTTGGATCAAATTTACCCAGCCTAACCGGCGTAAGAGAATCAACCGATACATGAAGGTGCTCGAGAATTCCACTAACTGAAACTATATCGGTTGCTACTTGATCAACCCTGGTACCGCTATCCAACTCAGGAATGTTAAAAATTATTACATTGCTTCTACGCTTCTCCCGCTCAGAAATTTCTCGAACAATGTTTTCTACATCGAACGGATCCAACTTGTTCGTATCAAAGCTTATGGAAGGTCTTTGTGATTTGAGGGCTTGTATATCACATTGTAAGGTTTTGACTTGAGACGTCAATTCATGTAGGTTAGCGAGTTGTCGTTTAAAATCAGAGCAAGATATACAAAAGTATGTTAGTCTGCGGGTTTTAGATTTTAAGCATTGAATCTCAATCCTCGATAAACCGCTACAAGTTGTATGAATAAATTCCTTGCACAAATCACACGATATCTCATTTTCTGGTAATAAACTCCCATGGCAGACATTGCAGCTAACATCCATGGTTATTTTTATTATGGAAAGTTACAAAGGAATAGGACTAAGACAGGGACAATACCTTCACACCAAGGGGGCCCGTCCTGGTGACTAACTCTAAATAAACACACGCAGGCCGCGAAAAGAAAAATGTAGGATTACAAAGGAACTACTTAAATGGATAATGATATGTATAATACCCAGTTATTTTTATTTCTGTCGAATCCCTGTATAAGTAAGCGGAAAATAAAACTTTAAACGCGGCAAAAACAAGTTGATAAAAAAAAAAAATTCGACTAAAACAGGACTAAGGAATGTTACAAGAGAATGAATTAAATAACTACGAATATCCAAAGAACTAGGCAAGGTTTTCCAAAGCTACTTACACTATCAAAAACTGGAAGTAATGCTGATAAGATTGATATGAAATTTGACAATTGTTGCAGGAATTTTCCTTCACAAATAACGAAAAAAACCACCAAACGAAATAAAAGCACTTGCTGCACACACAGCACACAGCACACAAAAAAAGTAAAAATCTTTCTGCTACATCATCTGACTTTTTAATATAGGTACATCGTTACACTTCTTACTAAAAAATCTGGCTAGCCCTAATTAATGGAAGGTGCAATAATTTATATTATTATTATAGATAACTTTTCTCATACCTGGTATTACCTATTTTTTGAGTGTATCTTTAAGAAAGTCTGTACAGAATACATTATTTTTGTGGTACTTAAAGTGCGAGAACTAGAGTTAACACAAATTTGGTTATGTCTGTTAAAATAATTTGATTATTATAATAAGAAACAGAATTACATAGGTAAAGAATAAAGTTTGCGACCTACACTTAACACGTTATTTAAACTAGAGTAATGCAGTATTCCTTACACAATGAAAAACAGAAACCTTATAGAATCCGAAAATATAAACTGTGTCGCAATGCCAGGATTTTATTTAGTACGATTTCGACAAACATGGTCATCAACACACAAGACAATTCAGGAGATGCTCAAAATATATAGCTTTTAGAAGTTAAAATATATTAAAGATTTTTCGTGTGCGGGTGTATGCATATGAATTTGGTTGGAATTAAGTGCAAATGATAGCAAACAATTAAGTTGTTTGTGATATAAAAGGTATAAAAATATATTAAAAATAGGTATAAATATAAAACAGGTGAAAAGTTAATTACAATTATAAATAATTCAAATTTTGTTCTTATAAGGGTATATGTGTATGCACTTATTTAAATTGTCAAATAACAATACATGTGTATATGAAATTTGTTACGAGAATTCATATTAGAGAGACAAACAGGAAGAAAATGTTTAATATTAAAAAAAAAACAAGTACAGGGTGTTCATGGATGGGGTTACAAAGAGAAATTTCCTTTAATATGCGTTTTTCAAAAAAAAAGTTATTCTTTATAAAAATTCTGCTTTATTCAAAACGTCCATAATTTAAATTTGTCTGCGCTTACTTATAAATTCAATATTATTGCAGCTGATACTTTTATTTTTCAATTAAACAACAATCACTATTTGAAATAAACAAGCAAATAAGTCCAATTGGCTATTTTATATTTATGTTTATAATAACAGCTGGTTCATAAATTTTAAACATCGGGACGCAATCAGCTTCATTAGTGCGTATTCGGTTTAAGTGTCTAGAGATACTAACAATATCTCTTATATAAGGTATGTTGTAGACTTTGCTTTCTACTGTCATTAGATTAATTTTAGGCTGCGTCAAATACTTAAGAAGAACGTATCTATCTGGTTAAATGCTATAGTATTGGACAAGTCTCGCGCAGATATGCCGTTCATTTATTTAATCAGATTTCCGCACAAATTTTAAGACTTTTAAGCTAGAGAAGGGTATAAAATTATACTGTCATCTTTTGTAGTAATTCTTTAAATTATCTTTCAATTTTATTAAACTTCTAATTTTATTAAGTAATTTTCAATAAGATTGTATATTACTTTCGAAAAGTAGTGTATATATCTTGTCAATAAATCAAATTGGAACTTGTGTAAACAATATGTTTTAAAACTGTTTTGCTTATAAGCGTCGCGTACAAGTTCGCGATACATCATGAGCAAGAAGTGAAACGTCACGCAATATTTGTGTATATAAACCCCTCAGATTTTCATTTAGGGGAACTTCTGTGCAGCAAGTCGGCATTTTAAAGTAGACTAAAAGCTGAGTAATAGAAGTTCACCTCTTTGTGGCTGGCCGGCATTTTACCTGTAAAGCAGTGTCCAAGAAATATCGTGCAGGTAGTCGGCTTAAAGCAGGCAACTGTTGAGTATTTCTTTAGAGTCCGCGAAATATCCTATAAGCAGTCGGTATATGCAGGCAACCGTGGAATATTTCTTACCGTTTTCGTACTAATAGCCTTCAGCTGTTTTAGTAGGCGCCGCCATAAATGACACGGCCGTTAGAAAACATATTTTGCCTTATATCGTTTCTCCCGTTGTCAATACTTGATAATTTGTCTTAGAAAACACAGTATGTTTGTCACCGTAACGAAGTTTATTTTATTTTATTTTTCTTGACGATTTCTGTCACTTGTTTATTTATTCGTTAGTTGTAATAATTCTTTTGATTTAAAATTTGCAAATAAAATTGATTACTTTTACTTACTCTTTTTACTCCTCCATTGCACTCTGGACACAATAGCTATTCCTGGTAGATTGTTGATGAACGCCGTGCTCGACACCGTCGTGAATTCACTTTCTAATCACTAAGCCCGCAACCCAATGAATTAACACCTACGTGGTGCTTGGTGATTTAGATAAGCCAAATATTTTGATAGTTGTCAAGATTGTTCCCTCTTGGCGACATCTTCCTTCACCTATATTGCTAAGGTCGCTAATATAGATTCCTTCTTAGCGTCTGGTAAAAGAAGAATACTTTAGAAATAGAAAGCAAATAAGTGAAAAACGATTTATTTACATCTTTCACACAAAGTACAAAGTAAGATTCATTAAGAATAATTAGTAGAACTGTTCCTCACATTCTGCGAACGTTAAAGTTTACAAAAGAAAAGCCCAGAAAAAAAGCACGCGCCACGAAACATTACCGGCAACCCTTGAATGTGGACTTTTACTGTCGGACTTGACGACTTTTTACCGGGTGATATTTAATTTGCGAGATTATGACGGAGATACAATTGAATGTGTACATTTTTGTAAGAAATATTACATTAACAATGAACATTAAGGGCGTAAAGAAAATGGAGAAAAGGCGAGTTATTTAGCCATTTCATCGAGATCATCGCTGGCTAGAGTTATATATAAGTAATGAAACACCAGAGACAGGGAGAGAAATCGAGAAAGAGGTCAAAACGACTTTGCCCTACTAGAAGTTGATTGAGTGGACACCGACTGAATGACACTATACATGGCGCTAAAGACGGCTATCTTCTCCTTTGCCAGTAATAATAGACTAAAGACAAAATTGTCAAACGCCCAATTTCCAGTAAATAAAGTAAAACACTAATTACTTAGCTTTGCCTCGTAACGGAAGTTTACACAAAAACATATAGGACGACACAAAGTGGGTCACCTACTTTCACCTCGTTCCAGCCGGAACTCGACTGAACTTAAAAAAACATGTCGAAAAATAAGAGAAAACAATCTTAGTAACGTTGTTTTCTCGTCTGGAATGATAGAACACCAAGGAGTTTGGCGGTCGTTAGCAACTAATGCGCGGTTTAAAGCTGTCGAGATGATGACCAAGGTTTCAGAAAAATGTCACCCGTTTGAATTTCGCCAACATTTCGCTTTCATTTTAAAGCTTCATCAGGGCCATAAATGAATTAAAGTAGACAGAATAAACTTGTAAACTTAAAGATTTAGAGATGTCCATCTGAGGAGCCATGACTGATGGACATCGTTAAATATTTAACACAAGTTTGGTCTGTCTACTTTAACTCAGTTATGACCCTGATGAAGCTTTAAAATAAAAGCGAAATATTCGTAAAATTTAAAAGAGTTACATTTTTCCGAAACCTTCCTCGTCATCCCAATAGTTTTAAACCACGTGTTGTTTTCTCGTTTCGTGGAAGTCAAAAATATTAAAACTATCCAAACGATCCAAGGTGACTCTGTGTGAGTATTTCATAACTGGGAATAGGTAATAATGGTCTAAATTCTCACAAAACTCCTTTAATAAATCAATGCTACCGGTTTCAGGCAAGTTAGCTCATCATCAGGCAGGCTGAAAGTCAATGATACAAGTTGCAATATATCAAATATTAGGTAATAACAAATGTTAGAATTATTTTTCTTAAACATTGTAACTAGTAAAAAATATATTAAAAAGTATACTAAATTTGTAATTTTTTGTATAAATGTATAAAAGAAAATTAAAAATTGTAGTTATAGTTAATGTGAATAAATATCAGTAAAAATAAAAGTGAATAATCTATAGTGTAAACTGCAATACAAATAATTTAGATTTCGAAAACAGAAAGGACTGTATATGTAAAATTCTAGAAAAACAATTCCTAAATATGAAAATACTTACAGCTGCAGGTAAAAGATATGTCAAAATATGATAAAACATTACAACTCAAACTGGTCAATCGTATAGAATAAAATCACTTGTCGTAAATTAATGTTGAAACGTAAAAATTGTATTGTAAAATAGACAACATATTAAAAGAAAAGCTAGCTTTATAGTGAAATGTAGAGTAACAAATCTCCTAGTTATATCCCATCCCCCGTTGTGAATATGATAAGAATGAATAATTTTTTTCTAATAATAATATTTTTACTCTTGTTTTTTAAATAACTAGTGTAAAAATTCTAAGTTATTAAAATTGGAAATAATTTATGAAAAATAGATAGTGACATCTATCAGTTAAAGGGGATAAAACACAACACAAAGGAGTACCAAACAGAAAACCATACATGACAACTGGCACCATTGAAATTAGCTTACACGATTTGGGTTTACCCCCTGGGTGCCCAGCTTGTTGCATTTTGCAACTAGCACAATGTTACTAAAGATTTTTTCAAATTTCCGTTTGTTTAATGTTTGAAGTTTCGTTAGTTTATTTTGTTTTAGCTTTTTGAAGATTTTCAAGGTAACTGACGCAAGATGCTCTAACTAGAATGCGATTTAAACCAGTTTTACTTTTTTTAATTGTTAAACCTTTCCAATGTAAACCTCAAATTAAACTCACACCCAAAAGGCAGAATTAGTATTTGTTTCGTTTTTTTAGTCAATAGGGTGTTTCCTTTACTTCGTTTTGTTTTATTTGATGCCTCAACGCTTTTCTATAATAAAATACCAGGCAAGGTGCCTTCTGTCTTTAGATCTCAGCCGACGATGCGCCACCCAAGATGCCAAAGGTAGGTTCTTGGGAGTCCATCCCATCTGAGATCCCGAGAATTGTCTGAAATGAAAAAATACGGACACTCTCGATACTTAAGTATGTTGTTTGGAGTTAACCTTACTGGGATTTCGTTAAATTACAACTTAAACTAATCAATTAGAGGTGCTCACTAGCGGAAACGGGCAGCGGCGGAAATTCGATACAACCCTCAGTATAACTGCGAGTTTCAACCAGATCTGTTGTGTATACATAAACGCTGCCGTAAATGCTATTTCGTAGTTCTACCTTTATTTTAAAAATGTTGCCTACGTTGCGAAAACGACCAATGTTGGACAAAGTTACAGAATTTATAGCAGAAATGCCTGACCTAAATTATGATGGCGTTAAAATTCAATATGTAGTTTGTAATATCCCTTTAATGTGTTGGTCCAAAAGGGATTGTCTACGTCACGTAAATAGTAAACAGCATTCCTCAAAAAAAAATTGCACACGACACTATGACAAATTTAATTTATGTGTTACCTTTAGTGCATGTAATCTACCGACTAGACAAGGAAGCATAAGTCTTCTTTTGGAATAAATACTCGAACTGCAAATTACCAAGTCGGGCATCGTTGCAAAGAATTGTGCCATCTGCTCGTGAACATGTTGAAAGAAGAATTAAATCGGAGTTGAAAGATAAAAAGCTGTGGTTATGTGTGGACGAAACAACATTCTCTTAGCTTCCAGATGAGTACAACAATGTACTGCCGAAATAATTTCAAAGTTAGTGTGAAATACATTGGAAAAGTTTGAACATTCAACAAACCAACTGTTGATGTTTATGAGTGATGGTGCCGCCAACATGCTTTCTGTAGGCCGGTCTTTTAAAAAACATTATGCTAACTTGTTACATATTACGTGTAAAATTCATGCTTTCAGGCATGTGGCAGATAGTATTAGAAAATGTTATCTTGAGGTAGACGCTTTAACAGCGCATACAAAAGCAGTATTTGTCAAATCCCCAAAACGTATTCGCAAATTTCACAGATTGTGCCCCCGTATGCCCGAGCCTACCAGAACCTATTCTTACACGTTGGGGAACATGGTTGCAGGCCGTGTTTTATTATCATAAATATTTTGAGAATATTAAGAACGTGGTTTTACAATTCGATCCAAAGGAAGCTGCGGCTATCAAGGAAACCCAGTCGAAATTTCAAGATAGTCAGGTTAAAACGGATTTAACAACTATTCAGAACAATTACTTCGGACTAGTGGAGGCAATAGAAAAATTACAAAATCCTTCGGTGTCATTAGTGGAATCTCTGCAAATAGTGCAACACGCACAGCTATGCACGGTAGAAGACGCAAAAAATGTTTATGTCCTAGAAAGGTTTGAAAGTGTTTTATAAAAACATTTTGATTTTGGCACATTAAGACAAATTTGTGAAGATGCGTCAACAGAGCCGTTAAGTTGTTCCAAAGATTATTTTAATTACACAAATATAACGTCACTAGATATAGAACGTTCGTTTGCATATAAACACACTTTTTCCTCACGCCGCACTCGGTTTGCTGAAACAACTGTGGAAACATATCTAATGTTGCAGATATTTAACAGGCATTATTCACTTTGTGATTGCACGGAAATCTTTGTGTAAACTTTTATGCGCCCGCCACTGGCTGTCGGCGCAAATTGAGCCACCCTACTAGTGATTACGGTCGGAATTATAGATTTTCTAGTGCGCTAGGTGAGATAGTGAGAAATGTTCTTTGCATTCAAAGTAAAAAATTACAATTGTGTTCACAAGTAGAGGATTTAAAGGGGAAGTACTATCTTAGATACCTAACTACCTTATCTTGTACTGCATGAATTTTTTCTAGAAATTAACTCAAAATATATCAAAGTAAATAATTTACTTCTTATACTTGTTATAAGTACATCTTATGTTATAATGGATTGCTTAAAACCTCAAGTGATAGAAAACAGCAATGGTTTCAGTTGTGGCCGATACATCTGGGGAGAGTTCTTCAAATATGATGCGTATATATTCAGCTTTCGAAATATCCACTTTCACAGTTTGTAGCAATTACTTTTAACAAAGTAAAAGATTTTGTTTTAAAATGTACGCCGGTTACAATTAAAGCACCAAACTGGCATTAGTACAAACAAACATAAATTGTGTTTTAAAGTTTGCTCGTGCATATGTTGGATACAGCTACACGGGACAAATGCAATATACGCAAAAAACAAAAATAATTCAATTTTAAAATTCAATTTTGTTTTAATATTACGAATGTTTTATTAAATTTCAGCGCAATATGGTGAACCGCTTTTTTAGTTAACATTGCAGGTCGTGTTGTGTACAGGAATCTGTTATGCATTTAGCGTAAAAACCGTTGTAGATGCATTTTTTCCACGTTAACAAAAATAACTACATAAATGAGTTTTTACTTGCTTTACTGTAATGGTGAAGCCCTAATAAAAGTAGACTGAATAAACTTTTGTTTACACAATGCAGGGAAATGAATTTTGTCGTTTTTAATATTTCACCACAGATAACATTCCTTAAATAGGAAATTGAAATATATTTATGTATATTTTGTTTTTTTTTTCTATTCAATCTATAGATGAAAGATAAGATACATTTATTATATTTATACGTAATATGCGAACACAAATTAGGATGTTCCACTTTACTACCAGTTACTCTTCTACGTACAGAGCTATACGCAACTTACATTTAGTGTTGTGGAAGATTAATGAAGATTATGATGTCGTTGTCCTCCCAAGTCATCATATTTTGGTCGTAGTTTCGTTAGGAGATTCCGAAAAACTGTCTTGAACTGACAAACTTAATTGTGATACCACCCGCTGTACTCACGTCGTTGATAGCACTACCGCTTCTACCAAAAGTTATTAAAAAAAAGCTTCGGTCGCCCTTTAGGTTTGTGAGTGTTAGCAGATCGGCATATACTAGGTGACCCATCAAACAAAAATTGTTGAAGTTACATACTGAAACAAGATAAATTTGTGTCTTGAGACGCGAATTTGTCATAGAATTATCTTTCCAAACCCGTTTAGCGAAATACTATCTACATAAAAAGTTATGTTAAAAGGGATATTATTTGGAGGCTAGATGTATGGTTTGACTATCAAAAGAATAGAAAACAGCAAAACTATTTAAAAACATAGCAAATAACCGCAAAATGAAAGATATATTAAATTGTTCTCAGTGTGCACATTTTTCAAGCGCTACGATTAAACACCAAGATTCAATTGCATCGAAGCGAATTAAAATTTAGCCCTAAATTAAGCTAAAATGGCCGCTAGAATATAACAAATGCAGTCAATTAGGTATAAAGACTGTCACCTACTACCTGTCACTCTAACTTAATTCAGGATTAAATTTGAATTCGTGTCGGTACAACTGACCCTAAATAAACGTGATTCTTTGAATCATCCTCTATTAAAAATACACATGAAAAATGCCTAGTAAAAATAACCAATAATTAATGCTATTGGTAGAATCACTCCCGGCAGAAAACAAGACGAAAAAATGGAAAAGCGTTAGCCGACGGACATGTTTCTGCCTACCCAGCGTCATCAGTGTCGCTCCGAACACGATCCCTTGCTCGTCGTTGTTTTTCACCTCTCGAATTTATGTTATTATTCTCCACAAGCGCACCAAAGTATATCTCCTGGCGCTACCTAGCGCCAAGAGGTATGGTTATGCCGCCTAGAAAGCAAGGGCAGAAAGCCGGAGTGCAGGTGCTATACCGGACATCGCGCAACTCATGGGCTGCTTAACGCAAGATGGCGTTTCGCCTAAGCGCTACGGTATCTGCACATTATAGTAAGCCTGAGGAATCATTTATAAGTGCAGATACCGTAGCGCTTAGGCGCAACGCCATCTTGCGCCGAATCGGTCCAATACGTCAGCATAGTGCTACCCTGTGATTGTCTTTTCCTTCTCCAGATAATCAACTAAGATTATTTTCCGGCTGATGGAATCGTCTTCGCCTTCTTTGGTGCATGTTCGCCGGAAAAAATCTTTTTTTCCGACTGACTTTTGGTTTCTAGCGTGTGGTAATGTATTCATGTCTCATCTACAGTCACATAATGCTGCAGAAACTCACTCGTGTTGCGCTCAAACATGTCCAAACATTGCTTTGAAGTCATCACGCGATTCCATTTTTGATAAGTCGTCAGCAGAGGTGGCACCCATCTCGCCGATAACTTTTTCATGCTCAATTTTTTATGAACGATGTTTTGCACATGTTCATTTGAGATGTTTATAATATTAGCAATCTCTAATTTGCAGTCAGCTGTATCATGAACCTTACTAATCACATTGTCCATAGTCAACGGAACGGTATGGCCGCTCCCCATCAAAGCCGGTTGTTTGCCACGCTTAAATTCACGAAACCAGTATCCGATTCATAAACTGCATCCAATTTCCCTCTGATTTCTGCACACGTTTTCCCGTCCAAAAAAAAAAAAAGAAATTGAATCGCTGACCGGTATGGTTCTTTTCCTATGATTCCATACAACACATAAACTTGCTCACTTTCAGCAGCTCTCAAAATTACACTACTCGACGAATCTCTCTGAAATTTTGACAAACATCGACTAAAGAATAGTACTTAGTCGTGTAGATTTTAACAAAAGCGCCACCTGTCTCCAAATACGGCTACTTCTCATACCATCCTCGTATCATGAATGTTCTTATTTAATAATTGCATGCGTTTTACCTTCTTTCTACAATCTTTCAACAAAATTTCATCGTTATTACACTCCTCATGCCAGAAGTAACTTCACAAAATGGTAAATGACCAGTGGTGTACGATGTATTTGTTTTCGTTTTTCGAAAATTGCAGTTGTATTTCTCAAGGAAAGAAGGAAGATGTTCACATTTCTTAAGAGAAAGCACCAAATTTTCTTGGGTAATTTGTCTTCTTCAGTAGCCGTATATACAAATAAGTACATTCCAACAACTGCGTCTGTAATGTTTCTACATAGTGTGTACACCTCGCAATTTTCCACGTCTTTCGGGTTTCTCCTATATTTTTTTGTATTTGGTTCTCTTTCGCGAAGAACATGATTTAATATTCGTGATAAAGCACTTGTGAAATTTCTTTTTTAGTTTCGTACGTTTGAGTTACGAGGCAGGATGAGATATCATATTGTGTATATGAGCAAGTGCCATTATTATTTATTATCCAATAAACCCCTTGATAAAAACTTCGTTCGCAGCGACTACTTTTGTCTGCTTTCGTCTGTTCGCGTTTTCATATTCCACGTTCCACAAAGATTTAACTTATGTATAAATAAAATTTTTCACCGGGCAAATAAAACGATTCTTTTTTGTATTATTTTTGTGGATGCCGTCGTGAATAATTTTATGTCATAGAAAGAGGACATGATTTCAAATTACCTATTTATCTAATGAGATATTAAGAAATTTATTCCTTCTTGAACGTCGAGAATAGTTACTTTTGATTCTAATGGAGAGCCTTTTTGCGAATACTGAACGGAGAATGATTTGGGACAACAATCCTTTGTACTTTTAAAATAATAACAATTTATAGTAAGAATTACAACACGCTCATTTATTTTAATACAATATGTAGTTGGCCTAACAAAAATTGTTTTGTTGTCACATATTTTACTATATTTATTGTTATGTGGACTATTATTATATCGAGCGCGCCATTAGTGTCTTGTCGGAGTTTAGCGTAAAAACTGCCAAAGATGGAGAAATGAAATTTCCTGTACGTGTATAGTATACCACAGCGCATTTTGTAAAATTATCTACAGATATACAGGATGCTCCAAATTTCCTCAACCGCCTTCAACTTTTTTACTTGAAATAGGTTTTTATACTTTTTATTGATTATTGGCTACTTTGATAGCCACTTAAATTATATAATAATTACTTTTGACTGTATTGCAAATATTGTTAAAATTTTCACATTTACAGACTCTGACATTTTAAGACCTAGTCAGAAAACGGATGTAATGCCGTGAGTTACTATTCTACTATCAATTTAGGGGCTAACACTTTATACATTTCAAGGTGGTGTAATGTAAAAGTATATACAGAGTATTAAATATGTCGTGCAACAGTTATCGAAATTCAAACGCTTTTTTTTCGATTTTTTTTTAATAGAACCTATATTCTTTTATATTGCCAGCAATTCCTTTGTAAAATTAGATTTAAAATTGTACTAACAGCGTAGTACTTATTTCCAGTATTTTCGCAGATATTGCACTTTCTTGGGAAATACGTCTGTAATATTCGATATGCGACACATCTAATACAGCTAGATGGCCTTGATTTTCAAATAAAAACTACTATCTAACGAAACATTCAGTCTCTGCCTAAAATTTCCACATAAAGTTTTCCTTCGAAGTTTCACTTTGTAATTTGAATTATTTACGTAGTGCTTTAATCTACTTGTCAATTATACCATTGCTGTTTTTTTTTTACTAAATATGACCAGTCTTGACTGGAGTGTGACGGTGTGCTCATCGCTCTTGTATTTTATAAAATAACCAAATTTGCGGAGTATCGCTCCGCGTGCGAGTCCTTCAAAAAGCGAAATTGTCTAAGAGCAGGTAAATTCACTTTCCTGCCTTTTTTTATTTTAATTAAAACGTAATTTTTTAGCATATGGTCTTGTGAAAAAGAACAGGAAAGTTGGCAAAGTTGATGGAAGGGTGTTTGAATGAAAGCGATGGGGATACTGATAAACAATACGATGATAGTAATGAAAGTGAAGGAGAGGACGAAGGCGTAACAGAAAATATAGAAACTTGGGACACGAATACCGAAACGGAACAAGAAATAGAAGAAGGCGGTAACGATGGCGACATGGAGATAAAGGAAGTTCAAGTTGCTAATGAAAGGGCTGAGGATAAAAATAATGTATATGCGCAAAAACACGTGCCTCACTTTCTTGGACGTGATAAAGAAACGAAATGGGACAAGCATTTAACAACGCAAAATATTAAAGTACGAGCACATAATACAATAAAACATTTTCCAGGTGTGAAAGCACCAGTACGAGGTTTGAAGGCCGCTATTGAAATAATAATTTGATAAACAACCTTGTAAATAACACCAACAAACACATTCAAGAATACAGATACAAATACGAAAGAGGAAGGGATGCAAAGCCTACTGACATTCGGGAACTGCAAGCAGTTATTGGATTTTATAGTATCTAATCTCTGTCTTAAAATCTGGCCGTGTAAATGTAAAAGAACTGTGTGATCATTCTGGTTTGGGAGTCGAAGCGTTTAGGCGGACTATATCTAGAACTAGATTTCACTTTATTCTTCAACATCTTAGATTTGACGATATTGAAACTCGTGAGGGAAGGAATGCTACTGATAAATTAGCTCTTATAAGAGATGTGTTTAATCAGTTTGTAGAAAATTGTCAAAGTGCATATACACCTTTTGAGAATCTTACGGTTGACGAGAAATTGGAAGCATTTCGCGGAAGATGTTGTTTCTTGCAATATATGCCAAAAAAAAGCCAAATAAATATGGGTTAAAATATATGCACTAGTAAATGCGAAAACCTTTTACGCGTTAAATTTAAAAGTATATGTAAGACGACAACCACATGCTCTAAGTGCTGTTAGCAACTCACCAACTGATGTTGTGTTAAGACTTTGCAAACCTGTGTATGATAGTGGTCGTAACATTACTACTGATAATTGGTTTTTAAATTTGCAACTGCTAGAAGCTTTACTTGAAAAAACAACTTACTTTGCTTGGCACGATACGGAAGAATAGAAAAGAAATTCCTAAAGAATTCTCTAATCTCGTCTCACGTTCTGTTAATTCTAGCATATTTGCCTTCCATAAAGTTGCTACTCTCGTTTCTTGTATTCCCAGAAAAAATAGAAGTGTTCTTCTTATATCCAGCTTACAACATGACGAAAAAATAGATGCAACTACTAACAAACCAGACATGATCCTAGACTATAATAACACCAAAGGCGGTGTAGATACTCTAGATAAATTATGTGCAATTTATAACTGTGCAAGAAACACAAGAAGGTGGCCTATGATTATATTCTATTCTTTAGTGAACATGGCTGGCATAAACTCCTACGTGATTTTTGCTATGAACAATCCTGATGAAAACAGAAAGGGAAGGATATTCTTACGTGAGCTAGGTTATCAACTTATTGATAGTCACTTGCGAAGACGTGCAAATAGCAGAACCGCAAATGGCGGCGATTACTTCAAACACCGTTGGACGATGTTACTATTATGAAAAAAGAATCGACCTACACGGTATTCTTGCAGACTTTGTGGAAAGTGGACGTGTTTACAGCATTGCCATTTTATTTGTTTACAATGTAAGCAATCCGAAGACGTAGAAGAAGGAGAATACTGAAAAAGTTATCTAATTACGTTTAATGCTCGATGTAATTCTCATTTTTAATAAAGATATTAGTTATAAACACAAACTGTATTTAATTCGATCATCAAAAATTAATTTCAACATAAAAATCATTGTTCCAGGAAATGCGGAGTGTGACTCCGCGGCGAGTTTATTTGTTACAAAATTAAGCGCGAGTTCCGAAAGGTTAAGTGGCTATCAAAAGGATCAATAAAAACGTTGCAATTCGTTTAAAATTAAAAATGTTGAAGGCGGTTGCCAAAATTTAGGACACCCTGTATATTTGTAGATAATTTTACAAAATGCGCTGTGGTATATTATATGCATCACGCTAAACTCCGCCGAGGCATTAATAGCGCACCCGGTATATTAACCACGTATCAAATAATATTTTGTCAAAAGCTAGAAATATTGTTGAAATTTGGTAAAAAGAGAAGAAATTGATTCGGATGTTTACAGTAGAAATATGAATCGATCATATTCTGATATGCCATAGGTAAGTAACCATAGATAACTAAAATATTAAGTCATTTGGCTTTGGTCGACGTAGTTGTTAAATCTGCCTTGTGTTAAGTAATTCTGTGAATATTTTATAAATTAGTGTTAAAATATTACGTGTCAAGTATGAAGTATGAATAAAGTAGAAAACGAAATTGATTTTTCAAGCGATGAAGAACATTTATCTCTTGAAGTATCGGAGAATGCAATATCGCAACGTATTCCTTAAAATTCTGCAAAACAATTTGAAACAGCTTCTAATGACTTCAAAAAGTGTATTGAGAAGAAAATTAGGAAAATATCTGAAAATGTGTTACTGGCTTACTTTGAATACAAGATCGTGAAAGTGAAACCTCCAACATTATGGACAATTTACACAATCTTAAAAAGTACATTGAATATTAGAGAAAATATCAATATAAAGGATTTCAGATTCGGTGCCCTACTTGAAAAGGAAATCCACTGGATATCGTCCGAAGCCATCTAAGATGTTGACGAAAATATGCTAATCAAGCGATTGGTATCAATTGGTATCCGGAAGACTATACAGACCACCGTGGCTTTTCTGCCACAATTTTAGCTGACATGAGGGTTGGAAGTCTACTTCAGTGGCAGAAACGTAGATGAATTGGAAATAAAATTCAAGTTTCAAATAGAGTATCTTATATTGTACATCATCTAGAATACCATTGGTAGGCTACCTTATTTCAGAGACACTGACCTTATTTTACAGACCCTCTTACTTGAGTTTATTCTCCAGTTAATTAATTAAATCTGAATCAATAAATAAAATCTGAAAATGCTAAGGACTAGGAGTGAAAACAGTTCTTAATTTATATTGCTTCTGGTTTATTCAAATAGTGATTATAATTCCTTCTCACCTTAGTTCACCTCAAGCCAAACTTCTCTGAACTAATTGTAAATTATCAATGAGTTACCAAAGAATAAAGAGGTGTGCGAACTTTTTCGCTATTTTAATAAATACATTAAAATAGCCAACAAACGAAAATCTGCAATTTCCTTAGAATTTCCGACGTAATTAAGTACTTGAAAAAATTTCGTCCCGGTAAGGAATCGAACCTGACATCTCCCGCTTACCGAACGAGCGCGCTAACCATTACACCACGGGGACCTTGATGCCAGAAACGTTCACTTTGTAATACCGAGTTGTTATTTTATCTGCAATACATCGTAATATTTCGACAGACAATTTTTAATTCTTACATGCCAACCGGCAGAAGCCAAAATATATGAATATATGAATGTCTGTCGAAATATTATGATATATTTACAAATAAAATAACAACTAGATATAAAAAAGCGAACGTTCCTGGCATCAAGGTTCCCGTGATGTAATAGTTAGCACGTCCGTTCGGCAAGCGAAAGGTATCAGGTTCGATTCCTTACCGGGGCGAGATTATCCGTAATTCACCGACGGAAGGCAAAATATATTAGCCAACAAATGTCTAAATTTTCTTGCCTATTGGCAAGAAAATCATTTGTTGGATTGACAGATTACAGTGGGTAAGTATTAAAGGTTGTCTTCGCAATGCAAGGAATTTTAAAGGAACACTAAATCAAATCGCACAACCTAAATGCACCATGAAATAAATCTCTACACCCAGATGTCCTGCAATATAGTGAATTTTGAACTCTAATTTGACGTATTTTTCTCTTAGATGAGAATACAATGCATTATTCAGTGTGCTACTTGCAGCCGTTCATTGTAATATTCTCAAGCAGCTATTAAATTTGTAATTTTAAAGGGATAGAATTTGGGAATATCTAGTTACTTTTTAAACTTTCCTCTGTGTTACGTTCTCCTGATTTAAAGAACAATCCCGCTAGTCGTCTGCTTTGGTGCGAAGAAGGAGGACCAATTACTTTGCTTAGATGTATAAAATATTTGCTTATTTGCTCGATAGCTCTCGAAATGAAACACAATACGTATGTATAAAAAAAATTATGAAAACAGTTCCCCTTATTATTACATAAAAAAAAATATAAAAAAGTGTGAGGTTTCCCTCTTGAAGTATATAAAAAATATGCATATACCTTAGTATTATATACATTTTATAATGCGGTTTCCTTACTTGTCTGTGTACATATTTTATGGGCATATCTCGATATGCATTTGTATCAATGTATCTCAGTATGTATTTAATTGCAACGTTTATATGTCTTTCATAAATTCGCAACGTATATTATATATAATTCTAAACGCACCTAGTACGAGTGCGAGGCATTTTGTTACCTTAAATCTGTCTTCAGTATCGCAACGCTTATTTGTATATTAATTCGCTACATTTATATGCATGACGGAGCTCGAACGTTTGGTCGCGGAGGTAGTAGCAAAATATAGCCGAAAACGACTACCCAGACGTTCTAGTTACAATAAGTATTTGCTCCGGTATTTTTCTTGTATGTATGTTCCGTTACGCTACTACCTCCCATAGAAGCGAAGTTTCCAAAAACCAAACATCGTGCGGGTCCGAGCGCTGCATTGCGCATAGGCGAAAGAGCGACGCATGATAATCGTGACACTGGGTTCTCCGACGAAGTTCCGGCACTCCGAGATAAAGACATGTATACCTCTGTTATGCTTGCTCTCTCGACAGCGATTATCTGTTTCATGCTCGATCGCGGTGGTTCTCTCTCTAGTATGCATCTTATCTCGAGGGTTGCAATATAATAGTGTCCCGAAGTTGCGATTATTTGAATTAATACAGTTTTACATCGATTTTACTTTGTGTGTGAATGGTTCTGTTGTATTTATGTATATTAAATGAATTTAAATATGTTTTTGTGTTAAAAAGTTTATAAGAAATAAAGCAAACGAAATGGTGAATTTACAACTAACGCAAATAAAATATTAAATTTACAAAGTAAAACAAAAAATGATGGATTTCCAAGATTGAATAAATACAGTAATTAATTTGATTGCATAAAAAATAAGAATGAAGTGTTAAGAAGCCTTAACGCCTTAACACCTCTCATTGCCGCATTTATCAACATAAGTCGTTGAATTGACATTCCTCTCACAACGAAATAAACAAAGAGACAGGAATAGAAATATTTCTAACAAATATAAGACGAAGTTTTAGATAAAAACAGCAAAAAAAGAGAAAAGTTGCGGGCAAGGAGATAGAAAAAGGAGTTGAAGAGGATTTTACAGCAGAAGGACCTTATGAAAGAGGACTTTCGCGAAAAAACTAAAAAATACACAAACACAACATCACACACACGGGGGCTTATAGCTGTAAATAGTTTTTCAAAATTGATTGTAAATAGATCATTGAGAATAAGAAAACTTGTGATTTTTTTCAATACTACTTTTTCAATACTATATTTCACTGAAACGTCTCAATATACATTAATAAAAATTTCTGAAAAATCCACTTCTCAATTTGCTGCGAGATCATTTTTTAATATAAAAGATATAATCAAAAAGTGCGTAACGCGCTTTAGACTTCGGAAAAAATGGCAGGTATTACTAAGCAAAAAAGGCAATTATATTACAGCCGGTTCTGATTAAGCAAGTTTAAAAATACACCACCGCTTAAATGAATTACTTTGGCTAATTCTTAATTGCGACAGAAAACAGCTTCGCCGTTTCGTCCTCCTGTTTTGGTATCACTGTCATTCTTAATCAAATCAATATTTGTTCGTCCTATTTGCGCTTAATTCCTCATAAAGGTTGTACCGTCGTCTACCTTTAAGGCGACCGTAATGCAAGTATGACAGTGAAGAGGGTTCCTGACGTTCAACGTGTATTCCTGCCCTCGGGTAAGAACAAAAGTAATAATTTCGTTCCAGGTCACCTCGGAGTTCTGGCCAAGAGGAAAAGATACGTTCAAAGCAAGAAATAAAAATATCTCCATAAAAAGAGGAGAACGACCCAACGTTAAATAAGTAGAAGGCACGGCGGTACAAAATAATAGTCCGGGTTGCTTGCATAAAATACCGTCAAGCTCAAAGAATTTATTTTACCTCTTTATCTTTGGGTTTAGGTACTTACATACAAAATCCAGCAAAATGGAAATGCATACCGTTCAAGCTTATGTGTATGTCATACATGCACATGTGGCTAGTTTTAATTAAAACTTTGGCAACTGTTGGAGTAAAATGCAAAAGTTAACACACCTGCGCAAGTGGCGTGAAATAGAAATTAGAGCAAAACGGCAGTGTAATAAAGCATGGAATTTGAATGGTCTATAGCTACGCAAAAATCACGGTATAATTATTCAGTAAATTCAGTTGTAATAACAAAATATTTGAAGAACCTTTTAGTTAATATTTCAACACCCATTTACAATTATTAATATTTGTACTACTCACTAGTTCGTTGATAATTTAGTAAACACTGTAAAATATTCTTGTATTGAAGTCTAACGATAAACCTTGCCGTTCTTGATAATAATAATAGTAGTATAATAATTTTACATTATAGTAAAGGAAATAAGCTAATTTAAGAGAATTAAATACGAGGGTAAGTCAAATATTATCTACACTTTCGTCATAACAAGCTTTGAAGGTTATCGTAGTGGCGGCCGCTTGCGCATGCGTTGGGTTGGCGCCTCTGTGATCATGTGTGCGGAATTTAATCACGATCGCGTCAGTTGTCTGCTAGCTACAACAGCATAAGTATGTCAGCTCCGCTATTAGTTTGCACCAAAGAGGAACAACGAGCAGTAATCCGATTTTTGTGATCAGAAGGTGTGAAAGGTGCTGAAATTTACCGGAGACTTTTGTCACAATACGGGGACAGTGCTTTATCACGTAAAAGCGTTTTTTTGTGAATCGAAATGTTCCCTCTTTTTGTGTTACGCTCGTGCGGCCACTTTGGAACTAGAGGTCTAAGTAAAGGGAAGTTAGATAATAGGTGTAATATACGTAATGAGAAAAAATAAAATAGATGCTGTATCTTATTGTTAGTCTGCACGATGTATAAGCTGCGCTATCCTCACCGACGATGTCCACAACCGAAAACACATGTCAAATTTAAACCAAGATTTGATGCTACTGGAAATGTTAATTGTACTGATGTAGAAATAACAAAAAATAATATAATGCATCCTTTTAGCAAAACGGAACAATGAAAATTGTTTTAATACTTCATTAAACCTAACAACAAGTGATGTTAATGTAAATATGTCAGCATAAATTTAACATTGAAACAAAAAGTCCGAAGAAAACAAGATGTAAGACAATTCAAACACACTATGAACAAACTTAATTATCTTTTCTATACCGGTTAATGTAGTATTTTTTTATTAATATTTACCACGTGTACTAATTTAACTCTAGCTTTTTTAAATATATAATAAATAATAATAATAATAAAGAGATGAATAAACTCAAATATTAACTCACTAATTATTAAACTACATAAAAATAATCCCTGTTTAAGTACATTATTAAAGAAATAGTTTAATTATACTGTAACATATAACTTCTTTTTATTGGTTCATTCACTTGCTCCTAATTTTAATTATTAACTTTAGGTTTTTTTTCCATTATTGCATTTTTTCTTTCATTGAATATCCTTGTAGCTGGGGCCTGATGATGTGTTTTTTTATCACGAAACCGGTCGCCTAATTTCTCAAAAGAACTTCGTGACATCTGGACCATTTTTTTTTCTTTACTTAGAAGAAACATTTTTCTGTTTTCGAATATTCTTCATTTTCTAATCCTAAGAAAACATTTATTTAATCCAAATAAAGTTTCAAAAAAATTCTTTTCTTATATTATATATTTTTAGTCTTGAAATAAAAATATTTTCTTGAATAGAAACTAATTTTTGGAAGAAAATCTATTTTCTTGATGCAAGAAACCACTTCTCTGCGTGTATAGCAGAAACTGAACACTCTATATACTCAAAAATAATTTTATGTTGTGCAGAACTTGTCTCCGAACACTTTTTATTCGAAAGCTATTAAACGAGGCTAATGCGTTTCCACCTACATACGTCAACATTTTAACATGCAATGGGTAGCTGTTAATGTTTAATATCTTGGCGAAGTCCACGAACGCAAACAAACGTGGTTTCGACTGAAAGAAGATTTTGCCATCACAGATTACATATTATATTTCTTTGAAGTATTGTCTCTTTAGGTACTGCGTTTTCCCACAAAGTAATACACGTGCCTTTTAACTCATATTACCACATACTAGGCGTTAAGTATAAGATGTTAAATGGAGCCTACTTCTTTTTCTTTAATAGAAGTCAGCAATTTCTAGTTAATGAAACCGTGATGTTAAATTTATTCATTCAGACGTCTGTACAAGAAAATTTTCCAGCGTAATTTCAATTATTTGCATTGGCCATCGAACCTGGAAAATTATCTTCAAGTAGCTAACCGTAATACGACTTGAACAAGAAAAGTACCTTCGCGGACTTTAAACAGAGGCGAGGCAATCGTCGCCAATTATCAACTTCGTTAGAGGAGCGTCCTTGGAAAATTAAAAGACTCATAGTTAATGAAACTTTCAAACCGCCACCGTCTGCATTTTAATTAGCCATTAAAAGCATAGTCAAAATAAAATGGCAACTAAAAGACTCAGCGATGAACGTTAAACTAGTACTTATACACAAAATGAAATTTGCTTGGTTCTATACATATGTATGTTAAGTTAATTACCGAAGAATAAAGTTTATTCTAATTTCATGAAGTAAGAATTATAATAAATATGCGAATAAGTATGGTAAGGGTTATAAATATTTTCCTGCTGTAGCTTGTTCAGACTTAATTTCAAGCTAAATTAACAAGCTTGCGAATTAGTCGCCTCTTAGGCGTATCCAAATTCGTGTTGGCTTATCAAGTCCTTTAAAGTGCCGGCTAATATTCTCGAGTACTACATGTACTCTTAAAAGTGGGTCGGCGTTTAGAAGCATGAATAACGCCTATAAGAGTATTTCCTGCTGTCAGTACTTTTCTCTGATTAAATGACAAACCTATTGAGAAGGATCCTGTCGACGTTAAATTCACCCAGATTCATTCTTCGATGTCTTGTCCCTCAACATCGTCAAACAAATTATTATATTGATCGATTAATTGTACTTCATATTTATTCGAATATGTTTAGGGACATCAGAAAATTCAAAATGTCGGGAATGTAATGGTGGTGCTTATTCTTTTAATAGATGCTTGGAATTTGAAAAAAAATAATTCAGCCGCAGCAATGCGTTATTCAGTAGAAAACAAAATAAAGGAAATCGTTCAAAGAAACGCTGTAACGTTCACAGTTAAAAATAAGACTGAATGAAAAATTTTACAATGATGTGTTTTACTCTGGATCAGTGCGAGTTACACCCGTATATTATTAACTCAAAGCAATAATTCATTGAAAGTATCAGCGGAGTCTTTTTATATTATCTACCTAGCTATGAAAACGAGTTAGAAAATAAATAACATTTTATTTCTGAGCGTAAGAACCATTAACTCTAACATACTAATTCCAACGACTTTCTAATAACGCTATACCGTCGAAAAAAAATATTTTGGTAATCTTGCAAAATACGACTACACAGCGTTTTCCAAGTCGTCATTCCACAAAAAGCGGCACCCTCTCAAGTGTCTTTTTGAGTTTTGGAAGAAGATAATAGTCACAGAGGATGAGGTTGGTATATATAAGGTGGATGTGCCATTATAGAAATTCCCCGATATTGTAGTAACTTTTGGCATATACTCAATAATCACTTTCCCCACAGAAAATTGCGTCTTCGCCTTCTTGGGTGGTGGAGGGCCCTTATAAATCCATTGCATGAACTCTTATTTCATTGAAGGGCCTCAATAGTGTACCCATGTTTCACCCTCGTTTATAATTCCACAGAAAAGGCAGTCAAATTCTCACCGCAAATTTATGACCTACACAGTTTTTGACGACACTTTGCTCATTCCCAAATCTTCGTTTAGATTTTGGAAACACTCGTTTCTGATATTTCTATTTCTCCAGAAATATCAAACTTTTACTCGGCGGTCAGTCAATAATATTTGACTTGAATATAGGGCGGACTATTCTCTCCACACACTGCCACCATTCTCTAAACGATATTCTTCGGGCTACTGCCTTCTTTCGATATAATTTCATAACGCTTCTGTGTTCAAGATTCACTCATTTTCGCTTCTTTAAACTGATATGTAAATGACAAATGTTAAGCGATTAGAACCGAACTTGATGACACTGGAAAATGTCACAGAAACTTAACATAAGAAAATTGTCGCGATAGCATATTGTTTTCAAAGCTAAGTAGGTAATATAAAAAACTCCCGTCGTATATTATGCGGCGAATCCCACCAAGAGTGGGGACCGGCGATATTTTGGAAATTACAATAACTATAGTGATGGAAAAGTTTTTTCATAACTGAAGTGAAATTTAATGAAAATATCTTTAAATTTCAAATATGATCGCTAGGGGACACAGTTGGTAGGGTCAACAGTAAATTTGAAATTAGCTGGTAAAAGTTCCAGTATTAATCATAATTTTAAATGCTTCATTAAAAGGTTTAGTTAATTATGTACCACTTTAAAGACATTAAAGACGTTTAGTCCAATAATAAATGTAGTGGGCGTTGTCGAATCATGTAAAACTAAACCTGCTATAACTTCTGCGATTTTTACCCGAATTAAGGTAACGTGGACTTGTTTGTGCCACCCATTAATATTCAAGAAATTTACCATATGGCGTTATCCACAACTGCACAACTTTTTTTCAATTATCTCTAAAAATTCAAATGTAACAATATGTTTTTCTTATATTGTGTTTGATGAGTTTTGGCAGTTTTGAAACAGTGGCGAAAACCGCGTTCCCTATCTGTTACAAATACCAATTTAATAATATCGAAGCCTATCTTAGCTGGCCATTCAGCGGCTAAGCAGCAATCTCCAAAGGCTAATGCGTAGTAAAACGTACTTATCACAGTTGTCAAATAAATAATTGTCTCCATAGTATCCTAAATTCTGCTATTGCATACAAATCATATTAGAAGTTGTTACATTTATTTGAAAAGTGATCAAAAATTAACAGTTACGCTAAACTAAAATCGATACAATTTTGTGTGTAAAAGACTAAAAGTAATCATTCCTTTGTTTCATGGCCAACTAAGATAGGTGTCGATATAAAGTTTTCAATCTCGTATCCCTAACGCTGCGAACGTTACAGCGTTTCTTTGAATGATTTCCTCATGTTGTTTTCTACTGCAAAATGCAGACGGTGGCGGTTTGAAAGTTTCATTAAATATAAGTCTTTCAATTTTCCAGGGATGCTCCTCCAACGAAGTTGATAATTGGCGACGATTGCCTCGGGTGAACTTGAAAACGTTACGGAAAGCAACCTTAAGAAATTGCCATTGAGGACAGAAGATATATCTCAATTTTTGCAAGATCTGATGAAGAAATCTTAATAAACCTTGCAAGTAGTAATTCGATGAACTTATGTATTTCGCAGATTTAAATTAGATAATTTTATACATTTACATCCTTCCGAATTGAAGAACTGAAAGTTGTAAATGATCCAGCCGAAAGAGGTATAAAACTAATTCAAGATTTTAACAATAAACGATGAGGCTCAGAAACAATTTTTACTACAAGTGAGTTATATATTTTTTAACGTTATTTTGAGCAACTTAAAATAGAAATTTCGTTAATAAGTTGGTTCTTCTATTTGCACCTTTTGTACAATCCAGGATTATCGCCGTAAATACCCCTAGGCTAGCAAAGAAGTCTTGGAAAGACACTTTAATTACTAATTTGAAGTTAGGCAAAGAACTAGCTTTTGAATGCTTTGTATTTTCAAATAAATAATTACTAATAAGTGTTACACTATATTTGGCATAATATTAAAAATATAACGACCAGGTAAAATTGATTTTATGACATAAGGCCCGAGCGCAACGTGCTAATATCTTTTAATTAATCTCTAATTTGGTGGGGATAGATTTTAGACATAATGGAATAAAGTTCTGGCCGGCACTTTCCAAATACCAAGATCTTGAAAATAAGGGGCACCCTACAGTATAGTAATATTACATCCCCTTAATCAGAGCAATGATGGCTGAGTTATGCGTATACACACCCAGTCCGTTGTGAGAAAAAGTAATATATTGAATAAGTGAATTAATCCCGTGAGCAGTGAAAATTACTTTTGAAGGATTCCGCCCGTGCTTTTTAATATTTTATTGTTAACTATCAAGGGAACCTAACTTCAGCACTGACTTGCCAACATATCCAAACTTAAATACGTAACGGGAAATATTCCAAACCAAGCCAGAAACAAAACAATACGCGTCGAAAATGGCAGAAAACGAAGAATATGCAAATACTTCAGCAGTTCTCTTAATCAAACTTCATCGAGATCGGAATTAAAACAAATTAAAACGTAATCGAGTCGTCTCTGTAAACAAGCGATGAGTTTCTGATTCCGGGCGCGGTGTTGATAATTGCGGAGCAAGCTTCGGAACTCCTGGAACGACTTCGAGTTGCGAATGGGTTCGTTAACGTCAACGTACGACCGCGAAGGAATTGAACGCATATGTTGGAGTTAGTAGGGTAGTTTTACGAATCGAGTTTGTAAGTGTGAGATGTGCGGCGTGTACCGTTTAGTACGCACTTAACAAAGTACCTAATTGAAAACCAAGAGAGATGTTTCTTTAAGTTTGGTTTTAATTTAATATGCATGTGTTAAGACAGGTAGTGAAAAGCTAATAACAATACTAGTTAGCAATGCTCTTTGTCCTATAAAAAACCTTCCATTGAAATTTAAAACACCTTGGAGTTGGATGAAAATGCTGTATGGGAGATTTCTCCAAAAGTAGCAATGGTGGCCATATTAAAAATCATACATAAAGGTTCACATGAAACTGCAGCGCAGTCTCGAACAATTAAACCAGGTAAACCATCATATCCGCAAACCCTGGTTGCTTTCAGCTTTCTTAAGACACTAAGAACTTTTAGGAGTAAATTCTCCAATATTAAAACAACAAAAATTATAGTCAGAAATGAATTGACTAGGATTAGTAGAGATATTACGAGTGAACGCATTGGAAAATACGTCTGTAGATACTTGAATTAGGTCAGCAGGCTTACCAAGGACTAAGTTGTCAATATATTATGTCAAGGAGTTCTGGAGAAGGACCACTTAGATAGTAATAAAATAAAGTAATAAAGAGCAAAAAGAATTACTCAATTACCCCAGCTGGATTGTGGGTGAACAAACTACATCTGATCGTAGAATTTCAAGATATTCACTTCTAGTTAAAGCTCGCATGTTTTCCTTCCTAATACATCCTAGTTTCTTTTTCGAAAAATAATCCGCTGTTAGTAGTACGGACATTTCATGCAGATAATGTATTCTGCATTGTAACACCCGATAATTTGAGGAAATGCCGTATAATATTTAATGCTACACGCGCGCTAAAACCTAAAAGCTGAGTAATAGATAATTTATTGGACCTGTATATTTTGCCGAAACCGCCCATACATGACGGCTCGAATAAATGACTACATTAAAGTAAATTTGTATAACATCACTATATATTTGCATAACATTACGCAATAATTACTTCTGCGTTCCGTGTAAACTGTTATTTATTATGGCTTCTGTATATGCCCAAAATTCAACCTTTCACCACTACAGACGTACATGTGCGTTGGTATTGATCACGTAGCCGCTGCAGATTTTCTGAAGTTAATTAAGAGGCGCAGGGATATACATATATGCAGTAAATTTATTATAGTTTTGCACGTATGTGTGTAGACCGAAATATTACGTAGATAAATACCGTTCGAACTACATGTTCTTACCAAGTATCGAATGAGGAGTTGTTCCAAGAATTTATTGCAAGATAGGTGTAGCAACGTATTCAGTTGCTTTCACATTTTTTAAAAAATATGTAACAAATTTCGTACAGTGGGCAAAAACATGAATCTTGGAGGACAAATCCTAAAAATCCGAAGAAAATATCTAATTATACTAATTATTCTATATTCTTGGTTTCCGGGCTGGAACCGCGTCATTGTCGTAGCTTTTATCGACGTTTCATCCACACTCTTATGCAACATCTTCATAGCTGTTATTGCACACTGTCTGGGGATTATTCATTCCGGAAGGGTTTATATAGGGCTTGTTTTAGGTCAATGAAGCAGAAATCTTATGCATCGATGAATCGGAAATGTTATGTATCAATGAAGCGGAAATGTTATGCATCAATGAAGCATGGCGGTTGCTAAGAGGTTTAACCAGTTGGGATCTCCACATGTGAAGTAAGAGGTAGCCATCTTCGCGATTTAAATTGTTGGGATATTTGAAAATCTCTATTGATTCACAGATTTTTCTACTATAATAGTGAGGATTGCGAGATAAGATGCGGGTAGAGTTGAATTGGATTTGGTGGCAAGTTTCCAGTCTGTGCTCAGCCAGTGCGGACCCGGCTACACGCAACAACCGTAATATGAGTGTTAACTAATTGCTTTGTTTCACTGATGTACACACTACCGCACGAGCATGGAATCTGGTAGACACCATCAGAATTGATAACACCGCGTTTTTAGGCTGGATAATGGTGTGAGAGGCCACTAAGATATCTATCCGTGTGTGTGGGTTTTCGGTAAACGGAATGTCCCAGCGCACTGTCAAGACGCCGGCGTACGAGAGCATCTGACCGTCCGATTCTATCTCCACGGTGAAGCATATGGAATCATGTTTGGAATTCAAAAACAATAGGAAATTGTTTAAAGATTCGTGTCCTTGGAGCCAGATGACAAAGGTGACATCAACGTACCTGTACCAACGCTTTGGCTTAAGGTTGTAAGATAATAGGGCTTGTTGTTCGAACGCTTCCATAAAGATGTTAGCACCGACAGGAGATATCCCATAGCTGTGCCTGAGACTTGCTCGTAGTATCTACCCCGAAACTGGAAATAGGTAGAAGAAAGACAAGCTTCAATCAAGTCATCCAGATCACCTGGTTTATGGAAAAGTTGAAATAGAATTTATTCTGTACATTTTGATAGGAAAATACGAACATTTACGACGTGATGAAAATGGGTCGAAGACAAGTTCCTCCCGGGGATAACGTTAACTAATAAAACGCCAGGGTCAGGGAGAGGGGGACCCTAAGCAATATAAGACGCTGGAGAATCCCAGAAAGAGGCCAGAGCGGCTTACCGCTGCATAAGTTGATCGAGTGAGGTTCACACGGTGCTAATGGCAGCTCCCTTGGATGTTGTAATTTAAGATATAATAATATTTACTAGAATAGAGTCACAGCGAAAATGATAGTAAAGGGGGGAGATAAGCTAGAAGAAATATTATGTAAGGTTATACAACAAGCATGGAAGAAAGAAATAATGCCTAAAAGATGGAGAGAAGCTGTAATTTGCCCGATCCATAAAAAAGGGGTGTATCAGAGTGCGGAAATTATAGGGGCATAGCGTTATTAGATGTAACTTATAAGATACCGGCAATAGCTATAAAAAAGAGGAGGAAATAACTGAACAGAGATTGGGAGAATACCAATACGGTTTCCGGAAAAATAGGTCGGTAATGGATCAAGTCTTTACCCTTAAACGAATTATGCATAACAGTATCGATCAAAAGCTGCAACTCCATATGGTCTTTATAGATTTCAGACAGGCCTATGATACTGTAAAACGAAATAGGGTATATGAGGCAATGGAAAAACTGGAGGTAACATATAAACTGATAAGGCTAGTGCGAATGACTACAAGAAACAGACTATAAAGTGCAAGTGAATCGGCATATTTCGGGAGGTTTTAACGTCAGAAGAGGACTAAGGCAAGAAGATCCATTGTCAATGACATTGTTTAATATAGTACTAGAAAAAGCAATTCTAGACAGCCAAATACCAACTAGAAGAACAATATATAGTCAGCAAGTACAAGCTAGAAATAAAGAAAATATAATATATATGCAACAAGTGGACGAGTTTTAGCTAAGTTCGATAGTGTTTTAAAAAAGAATCCGGACTACACGAGATTAAGACAAATGTGCGATGGGGCATCTGCAGATTCCTTGACTAAGTCTAAAGATTATTTTAATTACGCCTGTCTTACTTCGGTAGACGTGGAACGGTCGTTTTCGAAATATAAGAACATTTTTTCGTCTCGGCGAACATCCTTCACCGAGGCAAATGTGGAAACTTATCTGATGGTGCAACTTTTTAAACAAGCCTATCCGCATTATTAAGAAGGATAGAATTTATTTATTATATCTTTATTTACAGTTACATTATTAAGTACAACAGAATAAAAAAAGCGTTCAGTTTCTCAGTTATTTCCTTATTACATCCCATTTACAACGCATACCGTTTTCAATCAAATAAAAAATCATAATGAAAATAAAAACACCTCAGCGTGTACATATATATATATATATATATATCCGCTCTAATTACTAAACATTATTATTGCGTCAGCTTTTATTTTTTTACTCTTGTGTATTAATTTCGAAATATCACATATCTGCTGTGACTCACATATACGCTATTTACAATAAGCGGCCGTTGCGCCTGATTCCGATTCTGTTGGATGGCGCAATTTGGCCCGCTCTAGTCATTAGTAAGCCTGGCACAGAGCGCTTCGCGCCAGGTTAGAAGTAAGGTTGCCCGGCCCACGACGCGACGCATGTATGCAGGCGAATCGGCACAAGCTACCTTAGCGAATGAAATTATTGATCTGTTGGATGGCGCAATTTGGCCCGCTCTACTGATGACGTTCGAGTAAATTCTGTGGAAATTCGTGGGTTTATTACTATTTATTCCATCATACCTATCTTGCCAGCGTTGTTGTTGTAGCTGGTGAAGTCACTAAATGTTTTCTTCAATCCTTTTCCGATTATTCTACCATTAGCAATGTAAATTGTTTTAAGAAACTTTTAAGTAAATTTTTATCAAGCTATGTATTTTATATTTATTGCACACCGTTAGCAGTATTTAGTTTTTAAATTAAACTTTCAAATATTTTGGAATTACTTTTAATTATATTTAAAAGCTTTATAAAACGATACACATTTTTTATCTGACGTAAAAGGATTGGCATATATTCGTCATCATCGAATTCAATTCATCCTCTAATTGTGCACCTATGCAAAGCGTTTGGTTGAATTACCATTAATTTATTCTCTAAGATACTTCAAAGCATATACGTCTTACAAACTAATTTCGACTTAATACTATTGGTACTCTAATAGATACTGACGCTACATTTACTGAATTCGGTGAGTTCGCAATTTAGTTTGATAAGGAACCATGTATAATGTCACAATATGTCTTCAATACCACTTCGCTAATACTCACCGCCATTATCTGCCGATCTTAACGAAGGCTGCCTGAATTTATAGCGCCGTAGAGTTCAAACTGGTGCACTTAAATTGCCAGACGTTCCGATAAAATTCGAATGGTTTGTCACTGTCTGGCGTAAAATAGTTTCTTAGATAAGTTTCTGTATTTGCGTGTGTGTAACTGGGAATGATTACAGTTTCGAAGTCGTTATCGGTGTACCGCTACCGGTGAATAGAATTTCTGTTTCATAGCAGCTATGCATTCACAAAATATTTGCTAATCCGCTTACTGTCGCACTGCGCACCTTTTACCAGTTATCTGGCTAAAAATGTGTATGCAATTTTTTTTGTCAGACGAAGATAAAACATTTCAAACAGATGGTATTGCGTCATCGTTGATTATTAGCAGAAGTTCCAGAACAAACATTTATCAGATTACTTGCGTTATTGCGAATTCCGGAACGATACCAGCATGCACTCTTCTTGTAGCGTTGAAGCATTCCAATGCTCTACTTCAATTACAGATTCGTACCAGCGTTCTAGTTCCAATTAAGACACGAATTAGCTACTCTACAAAAGCATTCGTTCCGTATTAGATATTGCTAGCGACTATATTAACTTCTGCGAAACTGCGCTCCATCATATTCCGTCTCCGTAAATATGTATTAATTAAAGCTAAACTCTGCAAAATATTGTGTAATATCGACTGCTTTTTACATCCTCAATACCGTTCTTCTCGTCCTCAATTCTGGTGTTTAAAAGCAAACCATCTATCAATCAATTCGTCAATATTTTCATGCAAAATATTGACCCAAAAGTAGTTCAGCAAGAAACGTGTGTTAGTAATTAATCATCATTAGTATTGAACTAGCGGCAAGGAAATCTTTTGGGAATAATAAAATATTGTAAGGAAGATGACACACATTTCGTAGTTTACATGCTGTTTAACTACACATCACTCGAATGAATCCGAAACAAAGGGTTGAATGAATACAAATTTATAATGTAATATGCCTACAATTCAAGTGTAATAGAAACGATAATTTTTGTAGATTACACTGGGGGAGTATCTACCATGGGGAGAGGCTACTGTAGGAAATTTAAAATACAAAACATGTTTTGTAAAGCTCTTGTTTCCTGCGTTTCTTATTTATATCGCCATTAGGAATGAGTTTGGTGTTTAGTGGTATTTCCAAGTTTATATGCACGTCTTTAAAGAAGTTTACCTTTTACAACTTATTTTGGTGTAGATTAACATTAATAGAATAAACAAATCTGTTATCTCATGTGAAAGAATGTTAAATATATGTAATAAGTTTTTTCATAATACATTTTCAGTTTTGGAGATTTTAACTCTAATTTAACGTAGCTGTTATAAACCTGGTCAGCATCACTTTCCCTAAACTAATGGAGCAAATTAGGTGCACTCCATATTCTTTTCGAATCACCTTTTTGGTTCAACCAATATGCATTGGAATATGTTTTCTGTTGTATACGAAGCTATGATGCTCGAAACACAAATCCAGTCTGTGCGGATTTTACTACCTCATTTAAGACACTAATAATAAATAACTTTGTTTCCAACAAATTTTTGATGTCAAATTGATAAAACGATTTATCTCATTAGGGGTGCTTATCAATGTAAAAATTTTTATTGCAAACAAAGGTACCTCAACAACCTGTTAAAACCTAGACGAACCTCCAATATATCTGGGATCATATGTCGCACGATATGTTGGAAAAGAAAAACTCTTTCGGGAGGTTGGAAAATGTGAAACCTGTGCATTCATAATATAACAACAACCGATAAATGTAATCATCACATATCAATAGCTACTCGCAGGTATTCACGTAAGTCTTTAATAATAATTGTTGCTGAAAATGTGCTTAGAGAAAGCTATCAATAATATTGTTTGTAGTGAAATCTTAAGCGCAGTTGGTTTTACTCACCTTGCATGTCGAGATCATTCAGACATAAATATAAAAATAGTAAAGCCCATTACTAATGCTGTTTTATTGGATAAAACAAATTGATAGAACTTTAAATGGAGAAGACGACTGGCAAGCAAGAAAGAATGGTGATCCAATTAAAATAATGATCGGACAAAAATGTATTCAAAGGAAAAAGTAAATCTTGTAAATGTTTCTGTATTTAAAATATTCTTACGCACTTGAACTAAACTCAACATTCTCTATTGATTATTATATGCATGTGTAACAGTGAATTTCAGATAACACTAGCCATAGGTATTTACATAGTAAAACCTTTATGTGATGTCAATGGTTCCATGGAGTGTTTGATTTATTTTTTTGTCCACATGTAGTTGGAACAACTTTCATGAGGTTTTGAGTGATTTTATGCCTTGAAACAAAAGAGCAAAGACAAAATAAAGAAAAAAAGTAGCAGCTTTAGCGACAATTTTAGGATTTTTGAGCAGAGATAATGAGACACAATTTTGCAGCTGGAAATCTCAACCCGTGTTGTGTCAATGAAAGCTACAGCTAGAGTTATTCAAGCAGTTCTCTACAAGCAGACCAGTTAGAAAAGGGGAATTGTCTTTGTATTCTTATCTTTTTATATGGTATCTACTTCAACGTTTCATTGCACAAATGTTTTGTTGGAAAGGTGGAACTAAAGTAATTAACAAAAAGTCCATATGCAAGTCCAGAAAATCGATTTTATGAGACCTGCTGCCCAAACCAGATTTTGGACTGATGCAGTAGGAACCGACTAATAAATCGCAGCAATTCAATAAATATGCAATTTGTTAATAGGTGGCGCATTGCCAACACATTCTAATTAGCATTGGCGGCATTAATTTAGATTTCTCAGAATCAACTACCGCTTTTTAGAATCTTACGAAAACAGTGAAAGAAAAAAGTGGTATTAAAATGCATACGAAATAGACAGGGTGTCTTAACCAAGTTCAAGCAACAGAAGCGTAATTTTTTTAAACGGAACCATATATTGGTGCCGTTTCAAAAAAACGATATACTGGTGCCATTAAGAAAAACCATATATTGATGCCGTTTAAAAAAACCATATATTTATGCCGTTTAAAAAAAAACATATATTAATGCCGTTTATACTGCATATATTTTGTCTGGTTCCACCGTATAGGAAATTTATATCCCCACATTTTCATATAATACTGCGTTAAGTCTAATATTGAAAGTAAAAAATATATTTGCAGCTAAACGCGACTCCTACACTTCGATAATTACATCAGAGTGGTTTCTGGCGTTGGTATTGTTTGGTTTACAACAGTAGACAAAACGTACTGACATTGCTGTTATTGGATAAAAAGAGTTAATACATGTGACTTATATATGAAGTTGGGGATAGCGTAGGCATTCCAGAGTGTCACTGTTGGCGTGCTAAGAAAAATACAGCTTTCACCAACAATTGCGCAAATGTTCTAGATACGGAAGGAAGAAATTTCGAGTATTCGCCGTAAATTGGTAAATAAGTAGATAGCTGCTAATTGCAATAAAGGTTACTAAGTTTATTTATAACACATTCAGTTGTATTACACGTTATTGTTTTTTTTTTTGGATTTCCCATTTGATTTTAAATTTATGCTTTATCTTTACATTGCTCATTGTTAGCCTTTATGAACTTTTGCAAAATATTGTTCTTGTTCCGTTTCGCTAAAAAGGTGCGTTAATACTATAATTTTTAGCTTTTAATTTCTACATCACTCAAATGTTTCTAGCAGCACTACTTATTGCTTTAATAATAATCTAGATTACATAGGCCAATGGAAATGGCCTTAATCATGCGATAGTCAGTCGAATGGTTAGAAAATTCAGTGGGAAACTAAAAAAGACCTAGTCTAAAAAACGTAGTCAAGGTAGAAAACGAGTCACATGTGTGAGAGATGATCGTTTTTTGCAACTGGAGGCTCTCAGAAATAAGCGGATAACAAGCAGAGAACTCAATAACCGGCTTGAAGCAGTCAGAAATGTCAGGGTCAGTTGCACTAACAGGAATTAAAATTTAATCCTGAATTAAAGCTAAAATATGACAATTGCAGTCAATTAAGTAGGAAGACATCTTACATTCCACCTGTCATTTTATCTTAGTCCAAGATTAAACAACTGACCCTCAGAGTTTCTGCTTTAACTGTAAGGAGAAGGTTGAGGGAAGTAAGATTGAGTAGTAGGAGGCCTGCAGATGGACCATTACTTACCGCAGCACACGTTTGAGATTTGCCAGAAATCATGCATATTAGATAGTTGAAGATTGTCTTCGGACGAGACTACAGTAAGTTAAAAATCTCCAGATAGTCGTGGAAGAGTATGGCGAAGAACTTGAGAAAGATATTTTGGCTGCACAAACTCTCAAAAAGAGCTCTTTGGTGGTGGTTTAAGAATTATCTGGGGCGGCCAGACTTAAATCTAATTGGGCACCTTTGGGATGCTCTAAAAATATCAGTAAGGTGTCATTTACCAACTCCTGGTAATCTCCAGGAATTGGACCGCCGATCTTTTCGTGTGAGATAATATTTCTCACGAAGTAATCCAAAATTTGATTGTGAGCTTACCACGGCAAATTCAAGCAGTTATTAACAAATTCTTTCGTTCAATTTTTTTTGTTTGTAGATTTTTTTAAAGATTTACAATAATACCGTATTGTTTCTGAATTTGTAATTGAATGGAATTTGTAATTTTTTCCATAAGTTTCCAGTAAAAAAATAGTTAATTGTTGAATCGATTTTTAATTATCTCCAGCTAAATTGCTTTTTAATGATATAAAAAAAAATCAAACAATTTCGTAAAAATTATGTAGAATTATTTGAAGATGAATTGTTTTGAAGTACAAAACCTAAGAGAGCCAAAGTTCTTTTAAAAAAGATTCCTGATTACTTGTCGAAGTAACCAAAAGAACCGAATATTTGAAAACTACCCTCTTTACGATTGTACAAGGTGTATAAGTATAATGTAGTAATCACGTTACTCCTCTACTTCTAAATAAAAATTACAAAAATCTAATATAAACGTTATTTATTGTAACCTAACGTTGAGAATTATTACGAGTAAAGTTTTACTTATATAAATCCAAAAACTCAACATACGTGTATGCCCATAAGACCTTAACAAAGTTACTTTTTCCCCAAAATTACAATATCTTCATGATACACGCTCCAATTTTACTTACATCTTTTATGATGCGAGATAATGACATATGGTCTTTACAACTGAGTCGCGTCATTCAAAAAAATGCCTACTGGGTGTCGTTCAGAGCTTTATAACTAAGCTGCGAGCGAAGTTTTACTACCGCATTTAAGAAACAACAATAAAATCTACGTGGCGAACTTTTTTTACAAAACCAGTACATTACAAAATCTGATTATGGCTTTGCGCTTCGGAAGCAAATGCACACGGAAGAAATAAAGCTCGGATTTTAATTACTGTACGGGTTTGTTATTCTGCTAATTACACAATTAAGTGTTGGAGGAGTTTTAATTGTACGTGTGAAAAATGTCGCGTAATATCTATTTGTTTCAGTGAACATTAGCGCGTGTTGGAACAGAATCGCATAAAAGAAACTCTTTTGTCGGATAATTGTTATTAAATTGCCACTAGTATATTTAAACTTCCCATTTATAGCACAAAGTTTTTTAGTTTAACGAACTTAGTGGCTAGAAATAAGATCGACTAGTAAGACTCGAAAAAATCAAATCAGGACTGAAGAATGTAGGAAGTAAGTGGGGCGAAATCATTTGGAAAATCTATGGAAGAAACATTGATTGGATCATAGTGACAAGGAAATAGTTAATGGAAAGAGTGTATTACATTTAAGCCTCGAGGAAAAACACGTAGAAAAGCTTTGAAGTATAGTTTGAGAGAAACAACTGATAAAATAAAATGTAGCATTGACAGGAATGAATACGGAAAATAATATGAAAACATTGAAACCTAGAATCACACCTAATTGAATAGCTTTGCGATAGTACAGAGACTGTATGAGTAAGTAAGTATTAAAATTGTTGTGCAGATGTCAGCACTCACCAAAAACATATGTTATACAGACATAATTGCTACAAGCCATTGCCCACCCAGCTTCAAAGAAGATGCCAACATTCTAGATTACAATGGTTTATTTAGTTTATACCGGCTGATTCATTAAGAGTGGCGGACTTAGAGAAAAAATTATGCTGGTAAATATAGTCATGAAAACATTACTTTTCAACAATTTTCTGTTATTAGGGAGGGCAAAACATAAATGTAAAAAAGCCGTGAGATAATTATCTAAAGTTTGGTTAATGACACTTTGTTCTTGCGCGTATTATAAAGTGGCGGGAAAAGCAAACAAAGGTCCCTGCAGCTTTAGTGAATGTCTAGCGATTTTCGAAAACTTAAGCTCATTGTGAAGAGAATATCAAGTAGGTTAAGAAGGTTAGTTGAAAACTAGATGTCGTTGTGTGCCAGTTTGTCTTACTTATGCGGTTTTCTCGAAAAATTAAAATGAAATGGTATAACTGTAATCACTCCAGAAAAATGAGAACGCAATATCCAATTAACCTGTTAAAACCGCAAATTAATATATTTTTTGATAGGCATAATGGCAGTGTCATTAACCAAAATTGTAGATAATTATCAGCGGCTTATTTTACGTGCATTTTCACCTCCCTCAATAATAGAAAATTATTTTAAAAAATAATAAAAATGAATTAACAAATTAGGCCATCTTGCGGCAACTCAAGATTCTCGAAGATATTTTTAAAGATGTTTTCGTAGCTACGTTTACCAATATGATTTTTATATAAACGATTTTTCGACGAATTTTCGACAAACGAATACCGAGATACGGCTGGTCGTCACCCTTAATGAATTATAGTGTATGTAACTGGTGCCGCCACCAAAATTTTAGTGTTTATTGATTATTAACTAAGGGGCAGTATAGAATCAAAAATTGGTTTCATACATTGCACAGTTCTATGCGGTTAAAAAAGGTTAATATTTATTGGAAAATGCCTTACTTGACCGTAAAAATCGTAATACGTAGTTTGATTTCAATTAATCTTAAGAATTCTAATACTATTAATACGCAAAAATGAATCGAATCATATTCTCTAATTAATTATGCAATTCACGCAAAAGAAAAATAAAACATTTTTAAGTTATACATTTATTTTTCAGAAAGTTCCATATAAGCGATGTATATGTAGGAAGCGATTTCTCATATTTTGTTAAATCTAAAACGTTTGTTGATCTGTAAACGCTTCATCTGTTATCTTTAAAACAGTTTTTGTGGAATTGATATAATTTTGTTGTACAGGTAAAGAAACCTGCTGTTTTTATAATGCATCATATGATATCCACAAGGTTTATCTCTTGTATCATATTAACTGTCATCAAGAATATAGCATTGCAAATTATTTACTTTTGTGCAATCCTTTCTCTCAGAAAAGTATGATCTAAACCAAGCCAAGCATCATCCACAGGCTTACCTAACAAAATTTAATAATATATGATTAGCAAGATTAAGCGCTAATGCTGAACTAGTGGAACCAACACTAAAGATGTTAAATAAATTCTGGATATATGTTCCGAAAATTCGTGCATTTTGATTGCCAACATTACAACCGAATAATATGATAAAAGATTGTTCTATTCTAACATGCCTCGTTTTCTGAAAGGTATTCTATTACTATTGTATCTTTCTTCTTCCACTGTGAATTTAAGTCTGAAATTTTGAGTGTCGCGAGAAGCTCGAGAATAGTGATTTTGTTAGTCTCAACGGCCGCAAAAATATTATCTACGTACTTAACCTAGACCCTAATCTATCCTTATCTGCTTCAAATTTGTTTAAGAACAAATTGCTTATGAAACAGGACAGTGGTTTGCTGATCTCCATGCCTTCCAATTGTACATAATACTTTCCGAATATTTGAAACGAGTTTTGATACATACCGAGATAAGTTAATCCTGTTCCCACACTGAATCGCTCAAGTCTCCTTTTTACACTCTCGTGCGAAACAGGCTAGAATATTGCGTTGTTGTTTGGTTTCCTATATGTAGCATCTACTTGCTGAAATTTCTTTCATTCGGAATGGATAGAGTATATCCTATTCATGACCTAAATTACGAATTGCTGCTGAATCTACATAGGTTTGAATCACTAGCTAGAAGAAGGCATATTATCTGCGCTACATTTTTAAGCAATATATTGACTGACAAAATTGACTCAACAGATTTAATGTCAAAGATCAATTGCCGCGCGCTGTGCCCTTTCAACTGTGATTGCTGGGATTACAACACCAAGAACCAACATTTTTTGCAAGACCCCAGTAGCACATTCTACCAACAACTTTATTGTTTCGTAGTGCGTTTTGGTTAATGTACAGTGTTTTCTTCGTTTGTAGTTTTTGATTGTTATACAATACCGTACGCTATTTCTATTTTTTTGTACTATCTTGAATTTCATTTGTTGTTTCTTACATTACCCACTTTGGTTTTTTTTCTGTTGGACAATGAAATAAATATTATTTTTATTATCATTATTATTACTTTTATTATTATTATTATTACTTTTATTATTATTAGTACTTTTATTATTATTATTATTATTATTATTATTATTACTATTATCATTATTATTATTATTATTATTACTATTATTATTATTATTATTATTAAGAGTTTGGGAAGAAGTACTGCGACCGTACAACGCCAGGAAACAAACAATTTGAACGGATAATCGGTCTGTGGTGGTCTAAAGAAAAAAGGAGTCTCCTTTATTCACTAAGTCACTATTTCACTCTTTATTTTAAAACTTCATCAGGAGTAAAACTGCAACGTGAAAAACTGGTTGCAATAAAATAATTCCAATTAAAAATATTTTTGCTTGCAATGGATATAATAATGAAACATTTAAAAAAAATTTCAAGTAAAATATAATCTAGTTTTAAAGTAAGTTTTAAACAAGAAAAAGCTGTTTTGGTTGGATGGACAGGCTGGACTTAGCTGAAAGGTTCCTTGTAGGATGAATTTCAGTTTCGAGTTCAGTTCTATTTTCTTGGATTAGGTAAAAAATTGAATTAAACAGAGATTATTTGGGGGGTAAGGATCTGTTTAGCGCTAATTTTTGCCGTGGCTCGAAGAAAGGTAGGGTTTTTGACGAGATACGGTGATACATCAGGAAGAAGGATGAAGATAAACAAGAAAGAGCTGTTTTGGTTGAATGGACATTCTGGACTTAGCTGAAAGGTTCCTTGAAGGATGAATTTCAGTTTCGAGTTCAGTTCTATTTTCTTGGATTGGGTAAAAGATTGAATTAAACAGAGATTATTTGGGGGGTAAGGATCTGCTTAGCGCTAATTTTTGCCGTGGTTCGAAGAAAGGTAGGGTTTTTTACGAGATACGGTGATACATCAGGAAGAAGGATGAAGATAAACAAGGAGGAGCTGTTTTGGTTGAATGGACATTCTGGATTTAGCTGAAAGGTTTCTTGAAGGATGAATTTCAGTTTTGGGTTCAGTTCTATTTCTAAGTAAAATTTTAATGTAGTTTTTAACAGGAGAAGAAAATAAATAAGGTGTTAAACTATAAACCTTTTAGCATTATTATTATTACTATTATTGTTATTATTATTATTATTATTATTATTATTATTATTATTATTATTATTATTGACATTATTTGGTTCTAAAAACTTCACGACGTAATCTGTGGTTTCTGGAATCAGTACGCTGGGGTAGAGTGAACAAACATTGAACGATACTAAAGTTCTTCCATCTTCTAACACAGCATTGTTTACTTTGTGTACAAAAGTCTAGTGAGTTTTGTTTGGGGCTGTTGGATTTGAAGGTGAAAATTTGAACTATAAGCTCGCGTTAATTAAATTTGATAAATTCTTAAGAAATCTTCCTTAATCAAAGATGGTAAAAAATTCTTTCTTAATTCCTTATAAGGTTCTGACGATCGCCAAATACCGGGTGTCCCAGATTCAATGTTACAAGCGATATCTTCCTTATTTGTAGATATATAAGATCGAGCAAGGTGACATTCAAAATGGTTTGCAGAATCCGAAAAGATATACCTTTTAAATCTACCCTTAATAAACCTGCCTGTATGAAACCTCTCCCAAACCAATTTTTTTTAAATTGCACCCCCTATCTTTTTGGCTTCATGATTGAAGTACGAGAAGTGAGGAATACAACGCTATAAACAAAAACTTCGTTTAACAAACAGCTACTAATAAAAACAAATTGTGAATTGTTAGGTTGTATAGGTTATTCGAACAAAAAAGATTCAGATATTTATTTTGATTTGCGAAAATAGTTTATGCATTTTTCTCGAAATGAATGTGTCGATATGTTATTAATTTACGAAAAGTGTCATAAAATTTCTCGTGAAGCAGCAACACTTTATGTAAAGCGATTTTCTAACAGAGTGATACCATCACATATGGCATTTCCTCGTGTAGAAGCTAAAATGCGAACGGCCTCATTTCCATCAAATTTCAAACATTCTCATCATGTAACACCAGTTGGAACAGAAGAAATTCAAATAAATGTACGGGCTTATGTTGGATTGAATCCACATGTTTCAGTTAGAACTGTGGTACAAGGTATGAGAATAAGAAAATCAACAATGCAGAGGATACTAAAATTTCACAAATATTATCCTTTTAAAATTCAGTTGCTGCAAGCATTAACGCTTACAGATTTTGAGCGGAGACTCGGATCAACTCCTGCAGTGGAAATAATGTTAAACGATGGTTCCATGATTACCAATAACGTTTATGGACTGACGAGGCACGACTTAATAACAATGGAGTGGTGAATCGCAATAACTGCCATTACTAGGCTCCAGAATTTGTTGATACGATGTTGACGATAATTAGAAGGATCATTTTGGTTACTTCTTTGTTAAACAGAGGCTTAGCTGTGGATAGTTTAAGTGTTGACGAGACAGCAACAGTAAACGGTATCAAATATTTATGTCCCGTCTATAAGAACGTAAACAAAATAAATAAATTTGTCGCACACAAGGTACAACCTAAGATTTTATATACAGTAAATTTATCTTCATACACAGAACTACAGAGACTCGTTAATTGTGTTACTTTATGCATCTGTTTGTTCGAAGGGGTGTTTAAATTCATATATATCTCAAGAACTTTATAACTAGATTACTTTTGGGACGATTACATCCATTTTAGAATATCAATGTTTATCACTAGACCTTTAAAAGCAAGTTCTTGAAGCACTCAACTGTTAAATATTATGCCATCGTAACCGTTACCGCTAATAATAGTATTATATACAAATGTATGGTGATACATTATTATACATAATGTTCAAGTATTTTTATAAGAATCTGATGGAGTATTTCAATTTTCGAAAATCAACTGTATCAAAGCGAAAATAATACTTAATAGTAAATTGGTACCGCGTGTCACAATCTAATTCATAAAAAAACGATCCGTTAAAAACAAACAGTTGCGGATCTGAAAAGCTTTCCAACGGCATCCGAGTTCGTGTATTTACCTTCTTTATTGTATAGGGACACAAACGATTCGCTTCACGTTTCACGGCCTCTTCACAATGAACCATTCTAGGTTTGCTCTGAATCGGTCGATTCATCTTTTATCAAGTACGTATGTAATTGTGCAACCTCTCAATAAAGAAAGCGTACTCGAAAAACGGCTATTGGTGTGGCAGGTAGCTCGTTATCGTTAAGCCGTGCCGAGAATGTAACGAACAACTCTCAACTTCAATTGAAAATGTAGCTTCTAAGTATCTCCCACTCAACATCGCGGACTTATAAATAGAAAAATGCTCAATTTTTGAAGTTATTAGCCTTCTTAATTTAAAACTTGAATCATTTACCTATAAAGGAATGTAACTATTTCACTAACAATAAGTAAAATATCTATGATTCTATTACTTCAGATCGCTGATTGGATAAATGGATTATAAAGCCTATGAAACAACACACAATAGTAAAATGTCACCAAAATTTAGGTATTACTCCATTTATGAAGTACATACTTTATGGAATTAGTAAGCCTATAATTGAATGAACATGTAGTCTGGGTAGATATGCGACAGGCTTTCAAGCAGAAATATTTGCTATTGATATAGGTGTCGAGATACCCTTGAGTAGATGTGTCAGACAGGTCGATAAAAACTTTCCCTGCTAACCAGTCTGCATTGCAGGCTCTTGAAGGGGAAAGACTTCTTCCAGACTGCAGTAACAGTAATATTCTGCGTAGGAGCAACAAAGTGACTCTTATCGTATCGAAATACTTTTTGATAAATTAACAATATTACTTGAAACACTATTTAACAATTCACTAAAGTACGTTATATGCGGTGATTTTAATATAGATCTTTTAGCTAATAATAACACAAGCGAATTCTTGTCACTGCTCGATAGTTATGGGGCTGTTGTCACTATAGCTGCACCTACTAGAATTGCGAGTTTGACTAGGTCATGCTTAGATAATATTATAGTTAATAATACATTCACCTTTAAATCGTCAACAATAGCTACCGAAATTTCAGACCATAATGCTCAAATTATGCGTTTAAATATTGATAATGAGTTGAATACTAATACAGTTATGTTGCGTCGTACTTTTCGCTAAGAAGCAATTTCCGAATTTTGCTCCTCGATTAAGGACGAACGATTTGAGTTGGTTTTTAAGAAAGATTCTGTTGATGAAAAATTCAATAACTTCCTTACAACTTTCAATCTGTATTTCAATGCACATTTTCTACCCACACGTGTGATAAATAAGTCAAGGAAAACTCTGTTAACTTCTCCGGAAATAATGATGTACAAAGAAAAAATATCTACTTTCGAATTAGTTACTTTATATCGGCCTGACTGCAAACTATACTTAAATCATCTAAAAAAGGAATACAAACAATTACTCATAAAAAAAGAAATAAATGACCACAAAATTGCGCATTCAAAAAATAAATCTAAGACTATGTGGAACATTATAAATGAGGAACTGGGAAAAACTGGTAGCCATATTCACAACACTAATGATCCTACGGCTTTAGCTAATGCATTTAATAACTTTTTCAACACTTCTTTAAATTTAAATGATATAAGAAATAACTGGATCAATACTAGTGCTAATCAAAATTCATTCGCCTTCTTCTTCAGACCTGTAATACCATCAGATTTAAAGGAAATCATACACCGATTAAAAAATAAACATACTGTCGACGTTGATGAAATACCGTTGCATGTTATAGAGAGTTGTTTTGCTGTAATTGCTGATCCTCTCTGTCATATTCTTAATACGTCCTTATCTAGTGGTGAGTTTCCAACATCATTGAAATATGCCATTATCGTACCAGTACATAAGAAAGGAGATTACAACAACGTAGAAAACTATAGACCTATTAGTCATCTAACCGCTTTTGCAAAAATTTTTGAGGCAATAGTCTCAGAGCAGGTGTACTCGTTTTTCGCAAAACATAACCTCTTTAATACAAATCAGCATGATTAAATTTCTGGAAAAAGTACTAGTACGGCATTATTTGAATATATAGAGTGGATACTATCTCAACTAGAAAATAGTAATTTAGTATGTGGTCTTTTTCTAGACCTATCAAAAGCATTTGACACAATATCGCACTCTATTTTGCTTGCGAACTTGGAACATTATGGTATCAGGGGCATAGCTAATGACTGGCTCAGATCATATCTAGTCGATAGAAAACAAACCGTAAAACTACATAGTATTAATGGTTCAGCATACTCGTGTGCAACAACAAGAAATATTGGCGTACCACAAGGCAGTATCCTGGGTCCTCTATTATTCTTGATTTTTGTTAATGATATGTTTGAAAATATTTCCAATAGCAATCAGCAAATTGTGAATTATGCCGATGATACTAACTTACTGTTTAGTGGTGTTGACTTTCCTTGTTTAATTCGAAACGGCTCAATATTGTTAAATTTTACGGAACAATGGTTTCAAGTAAATCTTTTACAGATAAATAGAGATGAAACCCGATGCATTTTTTTTTAATGTAATCAAGGTACTGAAACTCCGGGTAGTATAGCCTTAAATAAACAGAAACTTAAATTAACCAAACATTGTTCATTCTTGGGTGTTGCTATAGATGACACGCTAAAATGGGATCAACAAATAGAGCAGATATGTGGCAGGCTCAGCGGTGTTTGCTTCGCATTAAAAATATTAAAGAAAATAACAAGTTTTTCAACTATGAAAGCAGTGTATCATGCCTATTTTGCGTCAATCATTAGATATGGAATCATATTATGGGTATGTGCGTCGAATGTGGAACGCGTCTTCATTTTACAGAAGCGAGCGATGCGGGTACTGCTGGGTCTGGATTACAGTCTCTCTTCGGTCGCTATTCAAAGCGAACGGTTTATTAACACTATTCGGAATTTATGTGTATGAATGTATGAATGTATCTTTAATTTCAAAAATAAAATAAATTTCAGAGAGAATGAAAAAGTGCATGAATACGGTACTAGGTTCAAAGCTAATTATAATATTCCAAAACACAGATTGACAAAATTTACAAAAGGTGTGCAATACAATAGCATAATGCTCTTTAACAAATTACCCAACAATATAAAATCTGAGACAAATTTTAGAAAATTTGAAAGGATGACACATTCATATATATGTGATGTTGAACCATATTCGCTGAAAGAATATATTAATTACTAAAATTATTTTATTATGAAATGTGATGTAAATATCTCACTTAACTACATTTATGTTTGACGCCGGTTTCTACTTGTGTGCTTTTTCTTGTAAGCTTACATTTCAATAGAAATAAAGAACATTATTATTATTATTATTATTATCTGGACACCAGGACACACTGGCATTGATTGCAATGAAGCGGCCGATACTCTTGCTAGGAAGGAAGATGAGCAAACAGTTGTGCACATTTACATTGACCTTGTTGGTCGATGTGGACGGGCGAATTGAGCCACCCACCCGGCTTTACATTGTAATCGTAATTATAAAATTAGTAAATTAATAACGGAAAACAAGAACCTCCTCTTTGAAAAACACCATCTTCCTATTTGTTTTTTTTTTTTGTGAAACGATGAGGTTTCATCTCTAAACCAATATGCTGTCCAATAAAATAATTACGTAGTACTTCCGAACATAAACTCGTCCAAAACTAACGCACCATGTTGTATATTCTATAATTTTTGTATTATCTAAAAATGTTTGGTTCAATAGAACATAATCTAATAGTTTTATGCCACTAGAAAGTTATTTTTCCTTTCTGGTGAAAATGGCCGCAAGTTAATGTCAAATTCTGTTAAACAGTTTTTCTTGAGTCGTTTAAATTACAGTTCAGACATGATATAAGTTTTAATTACGAGTTTGTTAATTTTTTACGTGTGTAGAATTTAAATTAATTAAAAGTTTAAATCGAAAATCATGGACGGATCGCATCATTTAACCAATGATGAATGTGAAAGAGCTTCAACTTTGCTAGAAGAAGAACGTACAATGCGCTATGTGGTTAATTTGCTGGGCATTAATCATGCAACAGTCAGTCGAATGGTTAGAAGATTCACGGAAACTGGATGGCACTCTAGAAGGCGTGGTCAAGATAGGAAACGAGTCACAAGTGCGAGAGACGATCGTTTTTTCCAATTACAAGTTCTTAGAAATAGGCGAATAACAAGCACAGAACTCAGTAACCAGCTTGAAGCAGTTAGAAATGTAATGTATGCTTTTACTGTAAGAAATAGGTTGAGGGAATTAAGATTGAGTAAGGCCTGCAGTTGGACCATTACTTACCACAGCACACAGATTTCATCGTTTGAGGTTTGCCAGAAATCATGCAGAAGGAAGAGTTGAAAATTGGAAGCGAGTTTTGTTTTCGGACGAGACTGGAGTAAGTTCAAAATCTCCAGATGGTCACGAGGGAGGATGGTGAAGAACTGGAGAAAGATATCTTGACTGCAGAAGCTCTCAAAGAGAGCCCTTTAGTGGTGGATCAAAAATATTCTGGGGAAGTATTTGCTTTGACGTCTGCACAGAGTCAATCCCTATTCGCCAAAGGTCAAGAATGCTGAATACTACCTAGAGAGCATTATTCAGCACCGTGTAATGCTTTTTACATCATTTTTAGGGAATAATTTCATGTTCATGCAGAATAATGCGAGACCACACATCGCTAGGCAACTTTTGGGCTACTTACAAGAGGTCAATATCCAAGTCATGGACTGGCCACCACGATGCCCAGACTTAAATCCGATGGAGCACCTTTGGGATGCTCTAAAAAGCTGTTCTTTTCGAGTGGGATAATATTTCCCAGGAAGCAATCCAAACTTTGATAGTGAGCACACCACGGCGAATCCAAACAGTTGTCAGAGTTAGGGAGGTATCACGCATTACTAACTTTTTATTTGTTTATTCCCTTTTTTTTTGTTTATAGAGTTTTTTAAGATTTCCAATAATATTGTTTTGTTTCTGAATTTGTAACTGAATGGAATTTGTATTTTGTTTTCATAAGTTTTCATTAAAAAAGCAGTTAATTTATGAACCAATGTTTAATTATCTCCAGTTATATTGGTTTTTGATGATACTAAGAAATAATTCACCAATTAAAAAATTTTGTAAAAATTATATAGAATTATTTGAGTGGTGCGTTAATTTTGAACATGTGTTTATAAATCATAAGTTGCTTAAAGGAAAAAAAGAACTTCATTTGTTTTGAACACTAGCACATAACAAAAATAGATAATTTACTATTTTACATGCTTTGGATCAGTTTTATAGTGTTCGAAGCGTGCTCATTATAAACTAATAAAGATAAATCTACACCATAGAATCTTTTGCTTTAGATTTATGTACATGACCTGTGGTGTAAGCCCTAACTAATTTCCATTCTCAATTTATCTAAGTTATTCATTCTTATTCATGCTGAAGCATTCAAATCTGTTTATGCTAATATCCCCCTTTAAATCATATTATCTACAGTTCAACAAAAGTGTATCAACAAAACATCGACAGTTCCTTGGAAGTGTTAAATGAACCACCGTCGAAACAAGTAAGGTAGATTTGTTTTCCCTACTTTCGTATAACGCGATCGTTATGTTATATTAGAAGTTCAGGAATCGGGTGGAAATCAATCCCGGTGCAAATATTGATTTGCCATTAGTAAGAGGAGTCCAGAAATGTTTAGGCTTCGAACTTGAACCGAGATGATAACAGCTCTCACTTCGAGTGTCATCTATTATTCAATACGGCTTTGTCTAACGAGAAATTTATTAAAAAGAATGTAATAACGCCTCAGGGCCGGGACCCGGAAGAGACGATAACAACTGACGAAATATTTTTGCCGAAGTAGGTACATTCCGGCAAAGCAATTTGCGGTGGTGGGGAACGCCCGAAACTAAAATTCAAACGACGAACTTTGAAATAAACATTAATATTTGGATAAGCGTACGAAGTTCAGAACGCAGGAAATTTCATAACAAATTTTCACGCTATCAAGAGGAAATATTAAAATAATAAATGTTTGGCTTTTCAGCGAAATATGAACCCGAGATATATTATGAATCTCTAACTTGTTATGAGAGGCAAATATTGAAAAAGGTAAATATAGCAAAAATATATCAAAATATTTGCTTCCGTTTGGTGTATAAATTTTAAGTGAAATACATAAGTGAAGTTTTATTTTTCATTGATAAAACTCAATAGAAAAAAATGCATATTCGTAATTTCACGCTTGACTGAACAGCAAACAATGCTTTGCTTCAGTTTTAATACTCGTTAAATTTCATTAATTGTTATCTAGTTTCATTAAAATTGCCGAAAGAGTGTGTTTAGAACACTTCCGAACACTCAGATGTATAATTAATTAACTAATTTCGAAGCATTAATTTTTATTTAGTAATTTCCCACATTTAGCATGTTACAATATCTACATCCATTTCTTTAAATTCTTCCTCTTTTCCATGTCTTAAATTAATTTTTTACCTTGGATGTATTCCAGACCTCGACTTCGCCTTGGTCTGCAAATAACATCCTCGACTATAAAACTGGACTTACATCCCTTGTGACATACATAACTATTACAGTTATACTTTTTGACATTTACCGACACACGACTATCCAAACTTCCAATGTTTGAATATATGCAAATAATATCCAAAGAGCAATCTACCAACTTTCGTGATTCACATAACTAGGTATGAATAATTTATTACCTAGGAACATACACATCAACATTGATTCTGTATCTCGTTTCAATAATTTTAGATGTATGCACTCGAATAAATTATGAAGTACTGCATAAAAAATCTGGTATGGCGTAATACATCAGGGTTACCAAAATAGATTGCGTTTATTGCAAAGTAACAAACAGTTTCACTTCTTTATTTTTGCCGGAAAATCTATGTGGTATATACTGGAAATATGCGGATGCCGCTTTTGATACTAGAATAGGCTTTTATGAATATACATTCAAGTAAATACGTGATAATGAATAATGTAACGAGTTTGTGTAGCAATTATCTGTTGATTGAAAATGGCACAAATTATTTCAAATGAAATCATATACATGTAGCAAAATATCTTATATGTTCCCCCATCGGCCACCGATTTATCAATGCTACCATCCGCTCATCAGAGAGTGGGCTTCAGGTGTTTTCGGAATCGGAGGTAACGAAGAGCACAGATAAATGCGATTGTAATTATCAATTATTTCGGAATTTCTTGTCTATCGAGTTCTATAATATTACATTAAATTCGATGGTTTACTTCTTTTCAAGTTTTAGTTTACTATTTGCATATATGTATGTACATATTTAGATTTAGGGTAACGTTATACTTTCGTTAAGTCCGTGCCAAAAAAATCATTATTCCGGTATTGTAATTAATAATTATAACTGTGCTTACTTTTCTTTAGATTATTATTTGATTAATGTGAAAGGATGAATACTTCAAAATACATATTAAAATATTAATGATGTTTGCATCTGGTTGATAGCATTCCAAAATACTTTATAGAAATGAGAATTAATGTTATTTGTAGTATAAAGCGAAAAAAATGAATGTTTTCGAACTAGTTTCGCGGATTTTATATGGTATGGTGACAGCACAAAAAGGTATTCGTACCTTGATAATCTTTTAAAAAATGACTATAGGAATGGTTAACAACAGGTATTACTTGTAGTTTCTCAGCGACTAAAAATGAATGGAACTTTGCATTGATATTTTGAATGAATTTTAGACGAGTCATATACGAGGGCGATTCGTAAAGTAAGTTCCGTTTGGTTATTAAAAACAAAACACCAATATGTGAAGAGGGCTTTATTATATGCAACTTAAAGCTACTACTTACACCTATTTTTCTACATGGTTGCCATTAAGATTGTGTCATTTGTCATAGCGATGAACCAGCTTTTTAATGCCCTCTTCATAGAACTCTGCCGCCTGTGAATTAAGCCACGCTGCAACACTGTCCTGTAGCTCTTCATCGCTCTCATACCGTTGTAATCCAAGCCATTTCTTCATGTTAGGGAGGAAATGGTAGTCGCTAGGAGCCAAATCAGGGCTGTGGAGAGGATGCTCAAACACTTCCCACTTAAAACTGTCCAGTACGCCTACCGTGCGATCGGCGGTATGCGATGTCATGAAGGAAAACGACGCCCGAACTCAATAGTCTACATCGCTTGTTCTGAATAGCTCTCCTGAGCTTCCTCAAAGTTCCACAGTAGACTTCAGCGGTTATTGTGGTGCGTTGTTCCATAAATCCTACAACAAGGACGACTTTGTTGTCCCAAAAGACAGTGACCATGACTTTTCTCACAGAAAATACTTGACTGCACTTTAAAGGTTTCCTCGTAGGAGAGTTAGAGCGAGCCCACCGAATTGACAGTCTTTTCGTCTCAACGTTGACATAACCCTAGTATCATCCCCTGTGATGATATGCTTGAGGAAATCTCCACCTTCAACATCGTAGCATGTCAGAAGAGTTAGTACCGATCCCATTCTCTTTGTTTTATGGTCGTCGGTAAGAAGTTTTGGCACCCACCTTGCACAAAATTTGTGGTAACCTAAATGTTCAGTAACAACCTTGCACAAAACTGTACGTGAAATTTGAGGGAAAAAGGCCCTCAGTTCTGTGATTGTGAATCGCAGATTTTCACGAATTTTTTCTTGGTCCGTCACAACAGTTGGTCTTCCGCTTCGTTCTTCATCATGGACACTAGTTCGTCCTTCTCAAAACATACGGCACCATCTTCTAACCATACTGTCACTCATGACATTTTCATCATAAACGGGACAAGGTTCACGATTAATCTCAGTAGTCCTCATGTTCTTTGCACACAGAAATCGGATAACAGCACGCAGTTCACAGTCGACGGGATTTTCAATATCAGCAGCCATTTTGAACAACCAAAATAGCACGAAAGAATGTCCGAACGATTCTCTCGCTAGCACCGTCAGACTCACATTGAACCAGAAAGTTTGTGCACTATTTTTCAGAAAGCATTTCGTAATTTCTCCTAATCTTATTATATAACCCAAACATACAAAGTTGTTTGCAATTAAAATGTAAATTTTAAAAATGCAAGACCAAATGCTTAAATGAATAGATTTGGTACTATATACACAATTACTTAAATTTTTTTTAAATGTGACAATTTTTTGCCTTAATTGTTAACTATATTATATTTTGTGTAGCTATTTTGTGATATACAAGATAGTATATAGAGAACTTAAAAAGAGGATTTATGATCTTTTTAATCTAATGATTAATGATTCATCATTATTCCTTTTTTTGTTTTGTTTTGAGATGAGTTATGACTTGATGATGCACTATTCTTCTTTCATTTATTTATTTAGACGGGTTTGAAATTATACAATTTTAAATGTATAGAAAAGTAGTAGCTTATACTACTTACGTATATTGGTACGACGACAAGCATCTGTTACAATGACAATAAAAATTAACTAAGGGAAATATAGTTTAGTGTACTTTCGAAATCACATTTTATGCTGTCACTCTTTTAATACGATATCTTATGGCATTGCAGATTCTGGTTTCTTTTTTTAGAAAGAACTTCAAAAGCTAAATTAGCTTTAGCACATTCGTTCATTACTCTATAGATAAAAAGAAATTGAACAAGTTTATTTCAAAATAAGCATAAGGGAACGCGATTAAACTGAAACGATAACTAATTATAAGCAAAGAACCGTAAAATTTACAATAAGATTTAGTTTATTGTACACGAAGAGAAACGTTTACTTGTATCAAGACTTGTCCGCCACAATTCAAGACAATTACTCTCCACTTAAAGAAATATATACTTGTAATGAAACAAATGTATTTCTTTGTTTAGGACATTTGTTAACTTGATTCAAGAAAATCTTGCAGAAAATTCAAGAAAGGGATTCTTAGTATAAGTAAACGGCCACTATAACACAAAATAATATTTTCTTAAGGATAGTAAATAGTTTTCTTAATTCAAGAAAGCGTTTAGGTATTGTTGGTAAATCAATAGTTTCATTTTCTTAAAATAAAGCATTTATTTACTTAAAATCCTTGAAATGCATATTATTTATATCCACAGTATTAATTGCACTTACCTTGTTTAAAATAGTACGACATATACATACATAGTACAGTAAATTATTCTTATTGCTTGTGATTTTAAAAAGGCTAAGGTAAGAAGTTTTCTACAGAATAATGTTCAAACAAAAGTTAACTTAATGTAGAAGTACAACACAGCAGGGGCTTGTTTTTGTCGTTTAGCCATTTTGACGAGATTTTCACTTGTTTAAACTCTAACTATACGAATAATGTTGAAGATCTGATTCAGGAACGTCTAAATACAAATTGAAATAACCCATCTGCAAATCGTAAACCAAAACCACAATAAATATAATTTTATGTAAATCGCCACAATCTTTTCAGCAGCTAGAATCTGTTTCAGAAAATAGGTGAAAATGTGTTTCAACTTCTGTGGGAACCCGAAAGTTCCATTTAAAAGTGTTTTACCTTAAATTAGTATTTCTTGACAATTTTCTTGTTCAAGTTTGAAACCGAACTAAAGCAAAACAAGTACAACTAATATTAAAAATTCCCCGTTGGTTTTTTATTACATTTTACTCGTATTTCATTTTTTTTTTTGTATAAGAAATTTGGTATACAAGACAGATATATTGTAACTGTATACACTCACGTAGATTATTCAATATAGAAATAAGTGGACTTTGGTTTCCATTCACACTTTCAAACGACTTTATAACGAAGTTTATAGTGACTAATAGTCCCAAACTGACAAGAGATCAAAAGAAATCGAAAGGTTTGTGAACGCTTAATGAAAGAGCGTAGCTAGTTTATAAGGGAGTCACCAAAACAAAAGATTAGGATGCGGAAAGGGAAAGAGAAGCCTCAGTACGGAGAGAGCAATTAACTGCACCAGAAATAGCAAGAATAATATCATCTCTCAACAGAGGAGCTATACATAAATACCGAAAGAACCTGTAGCCCTAATGCATCACTTGCACAACGTAGGAAAAACTGAAAATAAACTCTATCGTCTGCTGTCAACAGTATCAAAAGACGATAGAATTGATGCATCGACATTAGTCAGTTCTTCGTGAAAACATTGAGACGAAAATCCTCAAAGGATTGCGCTTGAGCAGGAACACGACTACAAATAGGACATGGCTCGATGAAATGGGAAAATTCACCTTCCATCCAGTTGTGGTGGAAAGTTTAAAACAGAAACTTGGTTAAGACAGTTAACCTGTTCCAGTGAGTATGCAGGTGCTGCAAGTGTTGTTGTATTACATTTATTAGGTTCTGTCGTTCAAAAATTAGACTGAGGGGCTGGGGTGTTTTAGAACCTCACTGTATAATTAATGATGAATAAGTAATACTCGTATTATACAGAAAATGTGAACGTAATCTGAAGCCCCGCGTTAATTTCGAACAAGATTGGCGCGAACAGTACAAAAAACCGCTTTCCTATATCCACCATCATTTATTTTATGTCACTCGTTTCGACGCAATCTCAGGCGCGCTACGTAACGAAAATGAGGCCGACTTGACGCCCAATGAGAAGTTATTACTGTTTTATTTCCCTACTAAATTAAACTCAATTTGCTGATGCCGTATCGAAGGCAAAAAGCACTTAATGCCCTTTTTCCTTGCCGCAGGATTTCTGAGGACAAAACCGTCGTTCGACAAAAGCCATACCTCAGGTGGTAATTTGGGAATCGAGGATATCGCAGCGGGCCTTCGCTGGATCAAGAAAAACATTGCGGCGTTCGGGGGCGACCCGTCCAGGGTGACCTTAATGGGGCACGATACAGGGGCGGCGCTGGTCAACCTACTGTTCGTTTCGCCCAGCTCTAAAGGTAAGTTATGACCGATCACCACGCTGGGATTACATTTGGGTTTCGTTGTGGACTCTAGGATATAATTTTAAAATCGGAGGGTTTCCGCTTTTACAACTTTAATCTTTACGATGTAAATAAATTCTCTAAATTTATAAGAGACCAAAGACGTTTCTTGCGGAGAATCGTAATTTCATTATTCATAGCTTCCATTATGGCGCTCTAAAATTAAAAGAGCAGCTTTGTTAAAAAATTATCTGTTTGTAATGCAGTTTTGGCTATCAATTTCAACACTATAGAATATGTTATACGTATTCCGCTTTAAGTATGAGTCCCTCACTACTTCCTGCTTTTTTAAGAAATAGGTTATCAGCATTATGTTTAACAAAATGATATTAATGAAAACAGTAAGTTAATTGCACTTTATACAAATATACTAATAAAAAATATTATTTTTGAATTACTGCATTTTGAACTAGAGATTCAGGAATTTCGTGAATATTGTAATTATTTCTATGTTCTACTATACTTTATAAATTATCGTAATCACAGAAATAAAAATGATTAAAGCGTTTGAAACTAAATTTAATCATTTTTCTAGCACCTATCAGTAGTAGAGATTCACTTAAATCGTGAACTAAGCCTAGTAGTAGTAGAAGACATATAGCTCGATTTTGTAGACAAATTTGTATAAATGCGACCCTTATGGCCAATCTCACCAACATGTCCTAATTATAAGTAATTCTTAAAACACTAAGTATCGCTTAAACAAGTAAATTTTACCTATGGCGCATATTTTTTTTAATTTAAGTGTTACTTAATTAAGTTAAAAATTAAGTTATCTTGATGAGATTCCCCATTAAAGGATCAACACATTTATTTGAAATAAAACAGAACTTATGTTTGGCAAAAGCGTTTTGCTGATGCAGTGGGAAACAATCCGTTTCCGCTTGCAATTTTTGGAAGAGGTTTCATTTTGTGTATGGAGAATCAATACTACTGTAACAAATTAATAGTTATTTATATTGTAATGGTTGACTGAGCCTGTCAAACCTTTCTCTGGGAAAAATAGAAATACAAAAATTAAATAAATGGGATTTTATAAAATTTGCAATCGAAAATTACGATTAAAGCCAAAGGAATCAACATTTTAGTGCCAAAAAGAGTATAAAAATGTATTATACAAAAAAAAAAATATTGTATGGCCTTTACAAATTTGTATTTATAATAATCGCCTAAAGTAAACCTTATCGATAGCAAAATTTTATATTTATTATATTAAATAATTTGCCAAACTGCGACTGTAAAGCAAGAAATTGATAGTGAGGGAGATAACAGAAAAGAAAAAAAAAGCTTGGTGAAGGAGACTAGAATTACCAAAGTATATAAGCTGCAGGAAGAAGAAATAAGAAATAAATATGCCAAATTAGTGGCAATGAAAGTGAAACAAGTTGGAGAAAAAATTCTGGAAATGAACCTCGAAGAAAAATGGCAGAGATTTAAAGAAATTATAACTGTATCTGCGGCTGAGGCTTATGGAATTACGGTGACTAAAGGAACTAAGAAGAGAAGCAGTTGGTGGTGTAACGATCTGAAACAAACTATACAAGAGAAGAAGAGAATGTGGAAAAAATATTTGGAATACAAAACAACAGAGAACTATGAAATGTACAAGAAGGCAAAAATACTAACGAATGAAAAAGTTAAAGCGGCTAAAGAATGGGAAGAGTTGGAAGAGGTGAACATGGAGAAAGATAGTAAAAGTAATCAAAAGCTTTTCTACACAGCTCTAAAGAAAATGAAAAAGCCGGGGAAAGAGAGCATAATAAAGCGAATAAAAAATAAAGATGGGAAAGTACTACTAAACGTCAATGAGATAATGTCAATATGGAAGGAACACTACCAAGAATTATTAGAAGAGGTACGGAGAGAGGAGGACGAGGAAATATTAAATGTAGATAAAGACGGGAATGGAGAAGATAATATTGAAATTAACGAGATCGAAAGTGCAGTGAGAAACTTAAAGAATAGGAAAACAGCCGGCGTAGATAGTATTAAAAGTGAACTCCTCAAATACATGGGGAAAGGTGGTATTACAGTTTTACTTTATATTATAGGGACGGAATGGAATAATAAAGTAGTACCTAATGATTGGAGAACATCGGTGATAGTACCAATATATAAAAAAGGAGACAGAAGGGAATGTAATAATTACAGAGGTATTACATTACTGTGCAGTGCGTGTAAGGTGTATGAAACTATTTTAGAGAAAAGGCTAAGAGTAACAACAGAAACAAACTTGCATGGTTCGCAAAGTGGGTTTTGGCCAGGACATAGTACGTAAGATCACATATTTACCATTAAAAATTTGATGGAAAAGTTTCTAAAATACGGCAAACATCTGTATGTGTGCTTCATGGATTTAGAGAAGGCCTTCGATAGAGTACCAAGGAGGCAGATATGGAATACTTTAAATACCCATGATGTGGATACAAACCTCAGTGAGGCAGTTAGATCTCTGTACATAGCTAGTACTACCATAGTAAGAACAGATGGACAGGAATCGTAGAAGTTCCTAACATTTCAAGGATTGAAGCAGAGGGGAGTTCTTAGCCCACTGCTGTTCGTCTTGTATGTGGATGATATAATTAAGGATTGTAGTGAACAAACTAAGAAGATCGATGTAGGATACAGTAGGATGAAGAACATAATGATGAGTGAGTGTGTGTTCGCAGATGATGTTGTATTGATAGCAAGCAATGAGAAGAACCTACAAAATAACGTGAACGTATGGGTACAAGTTTTAGAACGGAAAGGAGTGAAAGTAAATACAAACAAAACTAGTGCGCTGGTGGCATCTGTTGAAGGAAAAAAGGCAAAGATAACAATACATGGGGAAGATGCAAAACAAGAAGATAATGTTAAATATCTGGGGGCAGTGATACAAAAAAACTAGGAAAATAGAGGAAGAAATAGACAACAGAGTAGCAGCAGCTACAAGAGTTTTCCATGCCATCAAAAACGGGTTCCTGAATAGAAAAGAGATAAGTACTCAAACTAAACTATCGATATATAAAACAGTATACTTACCAACATTGCTGTATGGATGCGAAACATAAGTATTAACAAAAAAGTTGAAACGGAGTTTGCAAGTAATAGAAATGAAATATTTACGGAGAGTGGCACTGGTAACTTTGATGGATAAAATACGGAATGACATCATTAGAGAACGCCTAAATGTTGAAAGTGCGAATGAAATTATAAAAAGGGCTCAATTGAGATGGTGAGGACATCTGAACAGACCGGACGGGGACAGACAGGTGAAAGTAGTTTGGAAAGCGGTGAAGATAGGAAACAGGCGAAGAGGGAGTCCTAGAACAACTTGGGACAGTGAAATGGCGGACATACTGAAGGAAAAGGGATTGAAATGGAGACAAGGAGTTGCACTATCGAGTAATAGGAAGAATTGGAGGAGGGTAGTTAATGAGACAGGATAACCTCTACACCTACGGGTAGAAAGAGGAACCGGCAATATATATATATATATAATTTCCCAAAACGAATACTCTCTTCTAGCCACAGTAGTCTTTTCAAAATAAATATAGAAAAAGAACTCCTGTCTGAGCGTAATAACTTTTCAAATTTCGAAGTTCCAAATCAGGTGGATTTTTATAGATGCACAATTATATACTTATTTTAGTGAAATTTTCGATTTTTAAATGCTTGAATAAATTTTAACAATTTATATTTTAGTAAAAATTTGTACAGTTCCTTATTTCGCTTGCTTTTACTTAAATTCTGATGTCCACTTCTCAATTAGAGACGGCAACATCAGAACATGTGGTTTGTGCACTGATAAAAAAGTTTTTTTCATTCAAAGCAATATATATTGTTATGTTATGTTCAACGTTGTATCTACGACAACAACAACTTCTCTCGGTTGTCACTTCGGTACTGACCAAATCAGGCAAACCACTCGTTGGCAACCAAATATCCCTCTTGCGGGGATAATTGGAAATTTCTTCGTTACCATCCCCCCTCAGCCAACCGTCCTTGGGGCGAAGACGTGAGAATTTAATTATAAGTCCAGATAATGACGAGTGTGGGGTATCATGGACAAATCTACCCGTTTATTAATTTTCTATTCACTTAATTCGTCCAAATTAATGTAAAAACCGTATGGAACAAGCAACAGCATAAATTACAAAACACAACAGATAATATTTCATCAATTAAATCTTTATCTGAAAGGTTTCTATAAATTAGCAGTGGATTTTCTCTTTTAAAGCTTGTTGGCGACAGTTCGGACCACAGAATCATCAACAAACAACCTCCTGGTTAAGTCACTGCATTCCTTCTCGTATGCTAATATCCTTTGATTGAAAGTCATCGAAAAGTTAATTTTTATTTGGGTGAATTATCAAAATTGGCTGTGAAAGAAAACAATCGCCGGTCTTTCGCGATTTAAAATAAAAGAAAGATGAACGACGCTCTACATTTTCATCAATCTTTATTCGGCCTTGGTTGAATCAAAGTTTGTCTAAAATCCAATCCAAAGATAAGTGTTCGTTGTGTATTCAAAGTCTTTATTAGAAGTAAAAAGGGTTGAATATCCAGAGCAGGCAGTTCCTGTGGTGGGTATATAAACAGAGGGTTTATATACATTGGCGTCGTTCGAAAGTTTAGGTTAGTTAATTTTCAAATCTTAAAAATTCGTTAATTTCATTTTACTGAGTTGGAAATTCATTCAAAATTGCCGTAAGGATATCTAGGGATACCCCCGAACCTACAAAAATCATTTATTAGAGTTAAACTAGAAAATTTAACAAAATTTGAGTAAAACCCCTGAGGAAGATATTTCAATATATATATAAAGTAGGATTACTAGGATTCTTGGTACAGAATAAATATTTCTTAGAATCAAAGGGCAAATGTAGTGCTGTACGCCATAGTTACACCCACACTCCTGTTAATTTTAAGACACCCGGATTATTTTGTAATTGTAAATATTTGGGAAATAAAATAATCCTAATTATAAATATAACAATAATAAAATTAAACCACTTTTAATTCACCATTTTAACTGATCTGTTAACACCCTTGTCTAATAACAAGAAAGTTATTGATAAAGGATGTATAACTTTAGACACGTAATAATAAATTCTCGTAAATCTATTTCTTTTTCATATAATTTCTTATATTACTACTCTCCTCAGAAACTTAGTTTCAGCTTTTCAATATTCCTTACGGTTTATACTACAGTCATATGAATTTAGTATCAAATTTTCATGTATATTCGTATGCATTTGTTTTACTTCACATACCTGTTTTGCAAATTACGGCAAACCTTTGTTTCTTGATGAGACAAAATATCAATAGTGAATTTCTTCTACCGCTTCATATTTATAAATTAAAAAATGCCGAGCATGATTTTAATTTGCTCCTCCCGGAATTGTGTATTTTTAAAAGTTATTAAAAAATTCATATCTTTTTCGTATTTCCCTTTTCTGCAGTTCCGCAGCAGGATTAAAAATGATCCATCAAACACTCGGATAAAGAGATCTGCTGGATGTGTGCGTACATACTAGCTATATTCAATAAAACAGCTGTTACGTCAATCTTTCATTTGTATTCTTCACGTACAGAACGCCTCTATCTGTTAGGATTTTTTTTTCTTTATAAACCGTGACGTACCCTACCGCTATTTGCCACCGTTGACTAGACACGTAAATGAAAATTTGCAGGAAAAATTACTTTTCTCCCTACATTTTACTCGGCTTCAATTTACGGCAGTCGTAAATTAATTCCGGCGTCAAGCAATTTTTACACCGGTGTGTTCGTGTTATCCAGATATGTATACGAATTCATGGCAAATAAAGACCTTCTTTGTGTTACGTTTTTGATCTGTACTTAGGAGTGTGCGAATATTTTGAATAACACGTAGTTTAATTTGTATCATCTTTCTCCTTATGGCTAAAAATGCGTTTTTGCGAATGTTCTTTCTCAGAATGTGGGATTCGGGAGCAGCTCTTAGTAAGTACGCCAAATAAACACGCGTTAGACAGTAACACTTACAAATAGAACATATACACATCGGTCCAGATACGAACGGGATATTGCCTTTGAGAATAGCAACAGAGCATTCGAGTCTCGCTGATAGATCGCATCCAATCGCTGTATATCATAAAACGAGCAGCGGTACGCACGCTTGTCCGCTCAATCACGTAACATTATAATTCAAACAAAATGTACTAATACAAAATTACTGCATAACTTTTCTATATTCTCATATTATGTTAGAAAGTAGTTTCTTTTATTCATTTTGTTGCTGCTATATGATGTAGGAGAACGAAAAAATAACTCTATGTAGAAAAATAAACAACGTTTCTTATAAAATTAAACTAAAGAAAAATAAATTCGGTAATTATATAAAATAAATTGAAATTCTAACAATTTTACTTTAAGAAGGGGAAAATCTCCTGGCAATATTGAACGTTGTAACTTTTGTATTTGCTGCGTTTCAAAATATGTTTCGCAGTACTTCTACTAATACCGATTTCGCCTGAAATTTGCCGGCTAAAGCAAGGTTCGCTCATTTCAAATAACGAACAAACCCGCACTTCTCTCTCCTCCCGTTCGGGATGCATTGGAGGGATTTGACGCTGTTCGTCTATTTGTTGGCATTTATGGCAATTCCTAAAATACCATTTAATGATCTGTACCATCTCTGCGGTTGTATGTAATGTTTTCAAAATCCACGATCTCTTGTTAGAACCTTACGAGCGCACAGAAAGACAAAAAGTACGTCAGATAGGCTACAGCAGTTGCGCGCAGCGAGGCTGGCCGGCGGGGATAAATGCAAGAATGCCAGATCACGCTACGTACAATATCTCTCGCACCCCAGTGAAATATGGACAAACGTGTATACATTTTTAAAAAGTATGTATCATATATGAACTTACGGAAATCACTAGTTTTAAGTTATGATTTGTCAAAGATGTCTTAGCGCTTAATACATTTTCGGAAGTTGGTCAGAAATGTAATTAATGTGTTCAACCCACTTTAAATTCGAATCTAAAAGGATACCTAGAACGCTTGTTGCTCTGCTTATAAAGTTGGAATTACTATTATGCTTTAAATCATTTATGTGTGGAAAGCTGTTCTTTCTCTTTTGAAAAGCTGCTATAATTGTTTTGGTGTAGTTTGCAATTAATCTACCAATTTTGCCTCAGTATTTTATTGAATTCGATTATATTTTACATATTGAATTAGACATCCCCTGACATCTCCTGAATAAGTAATTACACGCATATGAAATTAAGCAGGAAAAATCGAAGACATAACAGGTGCGCCGACGTTTTGCGCTCATTTCGAACTGATTTCTGGCGTAAAAATTTTATTTTGTACTCGTTCCGTTTACGAAATATATAAGATTGAAAAGTAGGGGCCAACATGACGCCGGTCCTGCACTTTCACTTTTGAGAAATTTAACCGCGCTATCGTTTTCTCCAGCTTTGTACCGATTTGTGCTTTAGAGATTTTATTTTATGCTCATCTTCTTTTCGAGATATCTAATTGACATAATCGAGATACGAGACATACGGGAATGGACGTTGCTATAGACTCTTATTTAGTAGCAACTGCACCAATTTTTCGATTTTTATAAATTTAATAACGGCAATGTTTTGTGCTGACTGTGTCGTAAAAATTTTGTTTTGTGCTCGTACCGTTTTCAAGGTATTAGAGAATGGGGCTTGGTATCAACCCTTAATCAATAGCCACCGCACCACTTTTCAGGCTTTTGAAAATTTGATAATGGCAACGCTTTGTACCAATTTGTGCCGTAAATATCATTTTATGCTCGTACCGCTTGCTAGATATCTACATATTTGAGATTGAAGGTTGCTGCAGACTCCTATTCACTAGTCACCGCACGAATTTTTCGATTTTTGAAAATTCGATAATAACGTCATTTTTTACTCGTTTTATACTGATTTGTGACGTAACAATTTTGTTTTGTGCTGTGTGTCGTTTCGGAGATATTCGATAATCTAAATTCTAAAAAGGAGGATACTCCAGTAGAAATTTCTAAATTTTGCGAAAAATTAAGTTAGTTCCGATAGAAAATGACGTATTTCCTAATTTCTTAGTGTAATTTGACTTTTGCCGCCAGAACCACCAACTTAAATTATCTGCGATTTTTAAAAATTTCTGCTTGAGTATTAAGGAAAATACCACTCTGCAACCATACACTATTCTGTATACAATTTAAAATTTAAGCAAGTCACAACATTCTGCGAACGCGATTAGGTGGTCAAATTTTTAAAAAACGAATGTCTCGAATATCTCGAAAATGGGATGAGAACAAAATAAAACCTCTACGACACAAATCAGTACAAAATGGGCACAAAACGTGGGCGTTTTCAAATTTTAATAAATCGAAAGTGCGCGGGCCAACGTGACGCACCCAACATTCCATGTATGTTGAGAATAATATCAAGAATGAATTCTTGGGCTGTACCACTATCTACTGTTGAAGCCTTGGGTTTTATATTTTGCAACTAATTTCCTGCAAACGCCCAAATACATAAATATGAATCCTAATAAATATCTTTATTGGGAACTCCACGGACACCATATTTTCTAATTGAAATAGTAACATTTTGTGATCAACACAAACAAAAACCTTTACCAAATCAACTGATAAAGTAACACAAAGCAAGGAATTAAATATGTTCTGAATTAACTGTCATATTTAGTGTAACTAAAATTATAGCTGTTCAATTAAGTATTTGTTAAGAGTTACCTACATTATATTGTATTGAACAACTTTAAAATTACTATCAAAAAAACAACTACATGTATCCTAAGCAAAACGCATAGGCTTATCAAATTGAATCTATAATAAGTTCTATTCAAATTAAATTTTTTTCATTTTACCTTCATAATTATTCAACATTTCAGACGATTTACTTTTAGAACCGATATATTTATATTGAGATTTCAAAAATTAAAATAGGTGATTGTTTCACAACCAAGTAATCATTAAAAGCACCATTCAGCTTACATAGATATACTACGACATCTGAAATAACTCAATCTGGATATTTTCGTCAAATATCGTCGGATTTATCCTTAATATTTACCTTTGTTACTTTCCTATTCTTGATAAACTTCTCCACTCCTTCTATCTTTTCAGGTCTGTTTCATCGTGTCGTATTGCTGAGTGGGACAGCGTTAAGCCCCTGGGCAACCGTACACAATCCCGATAGCATTCGCCTCAGCGTGGGACAACAAACCGGTTGTCTGTCCGCTTCAGCGCCTTCAGAAGACGATATAGATATAGCGCCCTGCCTTCGTTCTAGGTAAGAGAATTTGTTTACGAACGCGACACCCAATAATCGAGTTAACACGCCTAAGCGCTGAGTCCATCCGAGCTTAAAGGAGAACAGTCTCCTTCAGCAGATTACAGGTATTGTGCTAACTAGTTTGATCGAGCTTCGTCGACCTGATTAAATATATTTAGAGATTTGAATGGCGACAGAAATCTCAGAGAAGGAACAACTAATTTGGCGTTTAATTAATATCGACGCTGGGGTCCTGTAGGTACATAATCATATCCGTATTGACACGATAATCCAGTTATGGACTTGGTAATTCGGTTGCGAGGCCTGCGTTTGATTGAAAATTTGCGATGTTGGATCAGGAATTTAATTACTGTCAGAAATATTAGTAGCCAAAGTTGTAAGACCGTAATAAGAACAAAAGGAACAGCACATTTCCTATACTTGTGTCATTCGATGTTAGATCCTTATTGCCTAATATTCCAGATGAGGAAACGCGTGATATATTAAAATACGTTCCGTTAAGGATAGGTACGCCGTTCCTTAACGGAAATATTAGAAAACACATAATATTATTTTAATTACAGGACACAGGATAAGCCATTTCCGCGGCATCGAAAGGTTGTGCCTTTGCGAATGAAGATGCTTTAAAACGGCTTTTTGTTGCTATGAGATAGGATTATGCGCATCAAACGAGGAAAATCTTTATTCTTAATTAAAAAGAAATAATATTAGGGTACTATTTTGTGCTTTTCGAAATTGTCAAAATTTAAAAAGTGCTACTTTTCGAAAAAAGATTTCAATTAGATTTTTCTGTTGTGTGTTAATTTTGGCTACCTGAGGCTAGAAAACAGCTATTTTTCTTTTCATTTTTTGAAATGTTTTCATAATTTCACGTACCAAGACCTAGTTATAAAATTCAATATTTTTAATGAAATAAATTATAATTGTAAAACATAATTGAAATTGTTAATTATTTCTTTTTTTTATTTAATGTAAAGTAATATTTTCGCATATTTACATTTATGATGCTAGGTGCTTTTCAGGAGAAATATTTATCAGAGATGTTAATGAATTGCCTTCACAAAAACCTTATAAATGTTATTTTACAGTTGCTTAAATGAGTTGGTTTTTCCCTGTTCAATTTAGTTTGTTCAACTTAATTAAGTTGACAAAATATGACATGGATTGTTTAAACTAAATTAATTATTTTCAAGTTTGACATTTTGTCTTAGTTATTAGAGCTAAATTCTTTTTCTACCACCTAGTAAATTTGAAATGTATTTGATTAAAATTTGAATAAAATTAATTATTTAACCAAAGAGGAGTTCGTAGATTTTCGAGACCAGTCTGCATTGCCTGAAACCGACGCTCTTCTACGTACCCAAAAATCATGAGGAACTTTAAACTTCTTCTCAATTTCACCCAAACTTCAAAATTCCTATAAAATCGTACTAACAGGCAAATAAGTTTCCTGGGATGTCTTTCGTTAACAAGGTTAAAAGCTGTTGCCACTTCTCTGTATGTTTTATACGAGGCGTGTCCGTGAACAAAGATACACTCACTTAGAAGATACAAATAAATTTATTACAAAATAAAAAGCGTATTATAGGATGAAAGTGCGATCCTTAAACTATTTTTCAACGTAGTCACCAAGCCGATTGAGGCACTTGTCTCATTTGCGGACGAGGTCTAACATACCCTTGCTATAGAAATCAGGTCCCTGTCGACGCAGCCACTGTGTTGTGGTTTGGATGACGCCCTCATTCGACCGAAACCCTTGTCCTCCCAAAAAACCTTTCCCTTCTCGGAAAATATGAAGATCCGAAGGAGCCAAGTCCAGACTGTGAGCTAGGTGAGTGATGACCCATCCAAAATGACGCAGCTTATCTGTGATTCTGGCGGTGTGAGGCGTTGCGTTGTCATGAAAAAACTTGACTGCGTGCCTAAGTAGACCAGGCCTCTTTCGTCGAATCGCTTCCCGTAATTTATTGAGGGCTTCGCAGTATGCTGCTACATTTACAGGTTCGCCATAACGCTTAAACTGAAGCAGAAGGACGCCTTTACAATCCCAAAAAACTGTAGCAAGGACTTTTTTAGCCAAGCGAAGAATTACGTACCAAATCAAATTATCTTCAGCAATTTCGCGATCAGCTTGCAAACTGTATGGAATATGAAGATGAGCACTTCGAATACTTGTCGAAATTTCAAAAAATTCAAATCTACCTATTGTATTTTGTATTTCCGTTTCGATTCCCTTTTCAAAATTTTCTTTGTTAATACATAATAAACCATTGCCACAGCGCCTTTTTATGATCCGTTAATTAGACAATTGCATGAAAAATTTATGTATGGAAGGTAAATGTAAATATTCAGTGATACAAAAATTCAAGGTATATACCCCGTGCAATTTTGCCTACGCGGTAAAAAAATTTGAACAATATTCTACACTAAAATAACACTGCAATTTGTTCAGTGGCGTCTACACTAGTAGTGTTGAAGATTTAACACTATTTCAGTGTAGTGGCTAATGTAAGATTAGCACTAGTGCAAATTTAAAACACTTCCACCGTGTTGAAACTACATTGCTACTGTGAAACTACAGTATATTTTAAGATACTTTGGAGTCAGTTTGGAAAGGGAGAATCAAACGGAGTAGAAAAATTGGTTGTACTATATGAACCAGTACTTGAAAAAAAAACAAAGGAAAGTATAAGTTTAACATTTTCATATTTCAGAATGGGTGTGTGTTTTAATTGCTCGAACTTTTAATCAAACAGTTGCGCGGACTATTTTAAAACGCCGACTTAACTGAGAGAAATGTAATTGTAAGGCATACAATATATTTGCAGTTAACGTGTTGTGGTAGTATCCAACCCACTTATGGTTCTCACAACAAACATACGTAGATCTTACTACAATAAACGTAACACAAATTAATTTTTTATGGTTCAGCAGATTTTTTAGCAGATTTTACAAACGCGCAATATGCCGATAGTGACATTCTAATGAAAAAAAACAAAATATTTGTAGTTACTTATTGTTAGTGTGGTTAGATACACTACGAGGTGCATTCAAGTTATAACACCTCCGATTTTTTTTCTCAGAACTGGAAACAGATAGAAACATGCGGTTTGTTTTAAAATAAGCGGGCACTCTTTGTCAATGCGTAGCAGAGATGGCAGCATTGTACGGCACACAGAACCTTTAGCGGCAGTGGCGAGAGTGAGAACTGTTTTTAATACTTCAAATGGCGACGTTTTCATTACAAGATCAGTGTGTAATCATTCGTTTTCTCCATTTGTGTGGTGTGACACCGATGGAAATTCACCGCCAGTTGAATGGGACATATGGTGATGGTGTCATTAGCGCACAGATTCACCGCCACCAAAAAAATTTCGGGGAAGCACCAGTGCTGAAAAAATGATGGTGGCCATGTTCTGGGACAGCGATGGCGCAATCCTTACTAATTGCGTTCCAAAGGGCACTACGGTGACAGGTGCTACGAAGATGTTTTGAAGAAGAAGCTCCTTCCTGCATGGCGCGGAAAACGGCCGGAAAATGCTGAACGTGTGCTCTTTCACCAAGACAACGCTCCAGCGCATCGGCGAACGTGACGCAGCAGTTTCCTCGTGCAAACAACTTTGAAGTGATTTCTCATGCTCCCTACTCACCTGACCTGGCTCCTAGCGACTTGTGGTTGTTTCCAACGATGAAAGACAGTCTCCGTGGCCACACATTCACCAGCCGTGTCGCTATTGCATCAGCGACTTTCCAGTAGTCAAAACAAACTCCTAAAGAAGCGTTTGCAGCGGCCATGGCGTCGACGCTGTGAAGAATGTGTACAGCTGCAGGAAGATTACGACGAGAAGTGACACAAGTTGCATTATTTTCGTGTGATTAGTTAGTGAGAAAAAAATCGGAGGTGTTATAACTTGAATGCACCTCGAACAATATTGTTGTTGAACAGAGAACAAGAAGTGTTACACGCAGAGAAACGTTTACATGGATCAAGGCCGTCCGCCTCAATTCAATCCACAATACAATAACTGTTTTGAAATCAAAAGAAATATTTTCTTAGCGTTTTTTTCTCCGCTTAAAAAAAGTATACGCGTGTAATGAAATATGTAATTGTATTTTATATCCATATTATTAATTGCGCTTCCCTTGTTTAAAACAGTACTACATATCCGTATATAGTGCAGTAAATTATTCCCATGCTTATAACAGAATAATGTACAAACAAAAGTGAATTTAAAATAGAAGCACACTTGAAAAGAGTGCTTACAAACAATAATAACAAGATAATGTTCATATATAGCTCATGGTATTGATGGATTCGCTGAAATATTTCCTAGCGACACCTAGTGAAATGAAATGTAGTCATGCCGTCCAGCGACAGACACAGAAATGTAGATGCCATACTTACCTATACAATGACATAGCCTTTAACGGACAACACTTCATAAACATTTTCAAAAGATATCGGTTAATATATTTTGTTTTCTATTAACATTTACCACATGTACTAATAAAGGGATAAATAAACCCAAATATTAACTCATTACCTATAAATCTACATAAAAATAATTCATATTTAATTATATTATTAAAGAAATCATTTAATTATACTGTAACCTATAAAAAACATTTTTTCATTAATTCATTCACTTGCTCCTAATTTTAATTATTAACTTCAGGTTTTTTTTTCCATTATTGTAATTTTTCTTTTATTGGATATGTAGCTGGCCCGATGATGTGTTTTTGAACACGAAACTGCTCGCCTAATTTCTCAATAGAACATTGTGAGATCTGAACCATTTTTTCATTCCTACCTTAATATGAATATTTTCTTAACTTAAAACTAAATGATTTACTTGGAAGAAACATTTTTCTGTGTTGGATTTTCCAACCCTAAGAAAATATTTATTGAATTCAAGTAAAATTTCAGGAGAATTATTTTTTTATACCATACATTTTTATAGTCTTGAAATAAAAATATTTGCTTGCATAGATTGTTGTAAGAAAATCTATTTGCAGATACGAAACTGTCAAAGCAATCATAAACGGGTTTTCTTGGTTACCGACATACACACAATGCTTTCTTTGTATCGATTATTTAAAAATGCAACCTAGTGATATGTTACATAATAAAATAGTAGCACTGTATATCACACTGGTTTCCTTCGAAATTTAATGGTAATGTAAATATTCGGGATGCCTAATATATACTTGTGGTAATTAGGGAAACACTGTCAACATAAAAAAATAAAATTTAGGTCAAATTTGAATTCACGCTGTAGTCAGCAAATAAAACGTACTTGCTTTACATGAATTGAAAATCTCAACCTTAATGGTGAATGTCGTTCTGCGTCAGCAGTTTCTCATCTAATTCTGCCCTCGCCTTAAAACGTTCCATTTAATTAGTTTATCGTTGCAGGCCACTCCAAGCTTTACTCGAAGCAAAACTGGAAGCAGTCCGATTCATGCCACGGATAGCACCATCACTGCCAATCGATCCGGACACACCGGATCCAGCCTTCGCCATGGAACACGCAAGCGAAAACTTCATCACGTGCGAAGTGATGTTAGGTACAACTACGACCGAAAGTTACAACGACTTTAACGCGGCTGACATACAATACGGTTTCGAAGAAGATCAGAGGAATAGAGTGCTACGGACCTATATTCGGAATGCGTACGTGTATCACTTAAACGAAATATTTTCGGCAGTGCGTAACGAATATACGGACTGGGACAAATCTATTCTACACCCCATAAACATTCGAGACTCGACGATGGAAGCGCTAAGTGACGGCCATACGGTGTCGCCGTTGATTAGGGTGGGATATTTACACGCGCGCCGAGGTGCTAAAACGTATTTCTTTCATTTCGGATATCAAACGAAAGACAGCGACTACCCGCAGGTAACTAAATTGTGACAGATTAAGGCACCGTTTATGGCATGTAGCAATTTACCAACCCTGTCTCTTTTTTTATGCGTAAAAGGCATTTTAAGTTTATCAACAAATTGCTATATGCTGCTATATTTCTATGTTAAACATACATAAATGATATTAGGTGTACAAGTGGGTAACATGTGTACAAGTGAAAACAGGATCCCCGAAAACCATTTTGGTTCATAGCAACTTGATAACCAAGTTGACTTCTGGTCTTAAATGTCCGAAAATTTATCCGAATAAAATTTATGAGATAGGAATTTTTTGTTTTTCATCCATATACCACGTGGTGTATTTATCCTGACACACAAATATCTTATAGGTACTTCCATTTATGGAAAAAATTACCACATACATATCTGGACAGAGAGTATTGGATTATAACAATTAAATTGGGCCTGTGGTTAATGATAGATTTTACAAGGCCCTACCGGAAGAACAGAATGTACTAGAATGTGCAAAAAAGAATTATGGTAAGCAGGGTTGCTTGTCGCGTCGACTCTATTTTTAACCTCGACATGTCGAGTAAACGTTGATAATGCCGAATGTCGAGAACGTCAACGAAATGCTTTTCTAGGTGATGTTTAGTGTATGTTTTAACGGCTCTTGATGTAGTGTATGGTTGTGATAATGACTAGCAGAAAAATTAATGATAATTTTGATAAATTAAAGTTTCAACCAGTTAAGGCATCCAGCTCGTTCCTTGGTTTGCAGAAATGTTAAAAAAAAACAGGCTCGCGACGATTGCAGTCGCACAAGTAAGAGAATTATCATGTTTTATGAAAAAACCAACAGAAAACTTATTGCTTTTGAAACAGTTCACTACAACCCTTACCACAATACTTAACTCGTAGTGGACGCACGTTTCGTTTCGATGGCCAAGCTATCATCATCAATAGTAAAACAGAATTGAGCAGTAAAACTGAATTCAGTTTTTGCAGTTATAAAGAAGAAACTTAAAAGCGTTATCAAGGTATCTATTTTTGACGACGATTTAGTTTAAGAGGTTTAACTCCAAGCCGATATTCAAGAACCAATTTGAAACCTTATTAATATTTATCAAAAACCAGACACTTCAATAGCGGACGCAGCTAATTTGTGGCTGTCTTTAAAATTGGCAAGCGTTTATGATCTCCCTACTTGAAAAATTGTCAAGAAATGTCTTTTAATGTCTACAGTTTAGTAGCTTATCACTTTCATCCTGGTTATGATAACAACAATGTATTACCAGACCATGAAAAAAAAAATGCAAATTTTTATTTAAGTACCTTGATAGTAATGGGATAAATGACTGGGAGACATACAACGAAAAAAAAAGGGAATCTTCAAGCAACTTTTTGATAAAAATGTAACTAATCCGCTGGTGTTCTGGCGGTTCGCATAGATGCAACAACCAAATTTGGGAACGTTAATATTAAAGTTGTTGAAAATTCCTTCAGCTTCAGCTCAAGTTGAACGATTGTTTTCTGATTGGAGCAATATTCATACACTTCTTAGAAATCGCCTAAAATTTGATACATCTAAAAGGTTAGTGCACGTTTACTTTACGTTGAGAGATAGAATTGAGGATTTAGGAAATGTTGATGATTGGGACAATTATCTTAAATTGTATGGTCCAGAAGATGACTGACATGTAAACGTCCAATAAATTCAGTTAAATATTTATTCCGTGTTTTCTTATTAAGTTTTATTGTCGACGCGTCGGCAATGTGTGGAGAAATTTTAGTCGACGTGACATTGTCGACACTTAGACAATTTATTTGTCAACGTGATATTGTCGACGCAGCACATGGTAAGTTGGTAAGCTGATGGTAAGTTTAAGCCCGCCACATATTTCACTCTTTTCCATCCGCTTTCACCGAAACACGTGATGCCAAGTCGCAAGTGTGTCCAAAAGCAATCAAGAAATATAATGGCTTTTAGTCGACCACGTGCGATTTGACACGTCAATGAAAACGGATGGAAAATAATTGAGTATGTGATGAGTCTAAAGAACACACAAAAATAATTTTTTCTGAAGAGTAAATTAATATATATTCAGCTCAATAGCAAGTGGATTTTTTTATTTTACTTTTGGCGATCGATTTCGACAAATGTCATCATCAGGCTATCTAGTCATTGACGTCGTTGAGAAAAACTATATATCACATCAATTTAGAGTTTAAAGATATTTGTTAAAAATTTAAGGTTTGGATGTGAAGTATTTGGAAATTGAAATTTGAGAAATTTGCTATTAGGAGAAGAAAAAGAAAGAGGAAAATGGGATGGGAAGCGGAAACCGATATAATTATGCGGACATTTGCTGGTCGTGCAAACGTTCGCATAATTATATCGGTAAAAAAAGCGTACGTCTTGAAAAACTTTCGAGAATTGCTATGCTCTTGTAACATATTTTAATAATTTATCACTCAAATCTTAATTTCCAAGAATAATCGAAAACAATATTATAAAGCCTTAAGTGAAAAGGAAGATAAAGCCAGCAACTCAAGAGGTAAAGAAGGAAATTATTCGAAAACCCTGAATTTAAAATGAACCACGGGGCATTTTGTTTATAATATATTCTCAAATTACCTTCTAATTGAAAGCCCATTCATTAAAATAGACGAAGTCTAAGCGTAGCTTCACGGCTTATATTATTGAAAACTCTATTACCAGAAATTTTCAGCGAAGTCACATAATTAATAAATTCGAAACATCAGCTTACAAGAAGTTTACGTATTTTAATGCTCAAAGCTTTCCTTTTGTACGCCGTTAACATCACCCTCGAACTCAAAGAGGATCAAGGTGTATCATTAATTAAAATTTTTCATCAAATTGCGGCATTACAAATACCCTACTGGGCTACCACGGGGAAATTGCATTGATTATTCAGCGCTTAACGGTTCAGTACACAAATAACCTTCTAACTGCTTCGTAAATACTTAATGATTGGTTTTCATACTGCTAGTATTTTGTTTGTACTTAGAACAATAATAAAGCACCTCCTTTTAAATTGTTGTATAATAAGTGAATAGTCAACAAGTTATGAACATCAGTTCTGTGTTAACTTTGGAAGAACTGGGAGGAAATCGCTTGTTGTGGATGAACATTTTTTGTTGGAGTTTATTTTCCAATGATCAACTTCCTTTTCTACTGCTGGGCTGCAGCCCTTAAGCTCTTTTGTGTCTGGTAGACAGATTGCCACTCACTACCAGTATTTTTCTACAGATTGCCTGCTGCTGTATTTCTTCATTACGGTTATTATGTATCAAGTAATGGACAGTCTATTCTAAATTATAACAACTCTGGTTCTACTTGGAGGCCGCTCCTGCGGGTATTCTACCACGCAAGAGATGGTTTGAAGAATTGCCTGCTCTCTTCCATGTGTTCTTCGATAACTCATGGATGTGCTCCTGAAGAGTAAGAACTTATGTCTTCCGAAGTTGGATATTGCGCACAAACCAAGGATCGTTTGTGATAATTTTTGACGTTTTACTTTCAAGAGCTTCCAATCACTCAAATGGCTGGCAGCGGCCATCACCCACGTCAACGCCCCATAACACAACACAGATCTGAAGCAGGTTTTATAGAGTAACAGGTTGGTCGCCACGCCATCAACGCGATTCTGGCTTTAAAAACTTGAAGGGATACATTATTAAAGAAATTATTTGTCATTCCACCAGCCATTCCAGCCCCGCCAACATTTAAGTAAATCCCTAAGATTTCATAAACATACCATTGGCGCAATACCTTTTTGCAAGGTATAGTCTTCTGCCAAAATATTGATATGCAATGACCAAACTAAGAAAATACATAACAGCAACCCGAATTAATATTAGCGGTCATTCTGCTTGTCGGCGAGTGTACATCTGATTCGAGTTATGCTTCCCTTGTAGAAAATTTTAAAAATAACCATTTTACTAGTATGAAATAATTTATTTCTAAACTAATCAAGTGCTAAAAAATAAATGCTAATATAGCTCATGGTATTGGTGGAATCATTCCCGGCAAAAACAATGTAGCAGAGAAAATAGCGCTAACACATGGACATGTTTCTGCCTACTCGGCGTCATCAGCATGGTTCTGAGCACTATCTACTGCCGCTATCATTGAGTTTGCCTCTCAGTTTATATTGCTAATCTCCAAAGCAGCAGTGAATATGTCTCTCGACAACACCTATCGCCAACAAACACAGTCACGCCGTCCCAGAGGGTAGCAAGACAAACCGGAGTGTAGATGTCCACCACCTATCGGGCAGCTCTTGGGCTGCCAAACGCAAGGGGGCGTTGTGCCTAGGCACAGCGACATCTATACGTGCAAATGATTCCTCAGGCTTACCATGATGTATAGAAATACACGTGGAAAGAATGCCTAATACAATAACCAAAAAATAAATGCTAATATAGCTCATGGTATTGGTGGAATCATTCCCGGCAAAAACAATGTAGCAGAGAAAATAGCACTAACACATGGACATGTTTCTGCCTACTCGGCGTCATCAGCATGGTTCTGAGCACTATCTACTGCCGCTATCATTGAGTTTGCCTCTCAGTTTATATTGCTAATCTCCAAAGCAGCACTGAATATGTCTCTCGACGACACCTATCGCCACATCATCGCTACATCATGGTAAGCCTGAGGAATCATTTGCACGTATAGATGTCGCTGTGCCTAGGCACAACGCCCCCTTGCGTTTGGCAGCCCAAGAGCTGCCCGATAGGTGGTGGACATCTACACTCCGGTTTGTCTTGCTACCCTCTGGGACGGCGTGACTGTGTTTGTTGGCGATAGGTGTCGTCGAGAGACATATTCAGTGCTGCTTTGGAGATTAGCAATATAAACTGAGAGGCAAACTGAATGATAGCGGCAGTAGATAGTGCTCAGAACCATGCTGATGACGCCGAGTAGGCAGAAACATGTCCATGTGTTAGTGCTATTTTCTCTGCTACATTGTTTTTGCCGGGAATGATTCCACCAATACCATGAGCTATATTAGCATTTATTTTTTGGTTATTGTATTAGGCATTCTTTCCACGTGTAATCAAGTGCTATTTGCGAATTCCAGAATAAGCAAAAATTTATAAAGAATATTTTTCTCATAAATCCATAATAAAAAAGTTTTTTTTATTGCGGCACCCAATTATTATGCTAATTACTTAGAACACTCGTACATTTTGTAATTTTAAGGTTAGATTAATATTTGGAGTGCAACCAAAATAACAAGACACAAAAACTGTAGTCGCATTTTAATCAATAAGTTGTGCACCGGAATTGACTTAATGTACAAGTGTTTCATCTAAAACAACGGGTTTTAATCGACTTCCGTATTACGCGGAAATGGCGGAGGTCCTAAATATCCGAAATTGAATATGCGATTACCAAAACACTCTTCCACAAATTTCAGTGGTTTTCTATATGAAACTAACCGACGGTTATCGTAGACTATTATCAAGACAGCCCGAATATCTTCTTGGCGTTTTTTTCTCCACTTAAAGAATGGTACATTACCGCCCATAAGTATTTGGGTACCACAAATTTCAGGGTAAATCATTAAATATTTAAATGGAAATATTAAAATATGTATTTGGTATTTAAGTATTTGACCTAAATTTTAGATTCGTCTATATGACCTCCTTTACTTGTAATGATTACTTCGCATAATCGGAGCATTCTTGCAATTAATTTTAACAATGTTTCCCAAATTATTCGAGCCCATGCTGCTTGTAGTTTGTTTCACATGTCATCTGCTCAAGTTGGAGGAGTTTTTGTCACTTCCCGATCGAATTCTTTCCATAATAACTCGATAGGATTCAAGTCCGGGCTTTGGGCTGGCCATTTCTTGATTGTTAGTGTCCCTTCCTCTTCCAACTGTTCTAAATATTGCTTGCATAATTTTTGTATATAAAATAAAGTTTGTTTTGGGACAATGTCTTGGTGGAATACACAACTCTGACCCAAAATTCTTACACCGGAGGGTATTGCACTTTCCTCTAAAATACGTTTGTATTGCTCTTTTCTCGTTATGCGAGTGGAAATCAAACAAAAAAATGCTGATTTGTTTTTTCGATGTGAGAGGAGTCGTCCTTTCAGAGTTTGTTCCATAGAGTCAGACAGTTAACCAGTCTTTCTACCTGTAAGTTTTGAAAAGATTGCGCAACAGTTTGCGGCGGAAGAGGCCTGATTTGGAGCAGTCGGGCGACTGTTTTTTCCACCATGATAACGCTCCTGCTCATACAGCCCTCTCTGTGCGACAATTTTTGACCAAAAATGCCATGACCCCTGTGCCTCAGCCCCCTTATTCATCCGACCTTGCCCCCTGCGACTTTTTTGAAAGATTTTTGTTAAAAAATTAAACAAATATATATTTTTTAATGAGTTCGGTTTCTTTTGGGTGCCCCCCTATATATTGTTAAACTATTCGAATTTCATCGACGGCATTTAGTATTTAGTTTGCTGTAGTAGAACATTTTTACCAAACTTCTAGTAAGTGAAGAGTATTGTGGTAGTACGTGGTAGAGTGTACCACATAATTGTATATAATGGTATAACCTCAAACAAAATTTCCATCAAGTAACGTATACGTATGTTTAACGTTATTTCTTTTAATTTCTCGAACAATGCTAATGTGAGAAACGTGAAAGCAATGAGCAAGTTTACAAGTGGACGCGCCAACATGGTTTTCAGCAAAGTTCAAAAGCCTTTCTTGCGCCCTGACTGCAGCTAACTGTCGAGGCCGACCACTTTTCCGCAAGTTTTGACAAGTAATACCTTCCTCACATTCTTGAATTGTTTGGTATGTGGCAGCTTGGGAAATATTTTCGTCTGCAATCAAGCGTACAATTTGCCGTTTATTTAAATTATAAATATTCTTTCGTAATTTTGCAAAACATTTTGAAGGAAAGTGACATGTGACATAAATAAACAAGGTAACCACAGTAAAGCTGGGTCATAGTTTTCTTTTCAATGTTATTTCTCAAATACATTCCCGATGAAAAAATGTTGTCCCGAAACTTTTGTTCCACCCATTAAGTTGTATACACCGCGTTAGAAAGGTCCGTAATAAAGTGAGCCGCTAAAATACATGGGCCCTGTTGCAAAATTTGCTCGCAATAAAAGTATAAGTGTGTGGAGTTGCGTGACTGGAATAAATCAGTATCAGTAATAATCTAGCCGCTGCCATAAGGGTATCGCAGTAGACTCTAGTCAAGCGATGCGTTATATTCCTAGTTTACTTCTGTAATCGATTATCATTGCTCGATTGTTTGCTCCTTTGTTATTTGTGATTTGCTTTGTTTGTATCTCGTAGTTATACTGTAGAGTAGTTTTTTTGAATTATATTCTTTCTTTTCTTCCTTTCTAGGAAGTCGTTAAATGGTACTATCTTACTGCAGTACTGTAAATGACTGCTTAGTTGAATATCTAACCATTATCTATCATAATAATAGGTTCAATTGATTTTTTACACAAGCAAGTACGATTCAGTTTGATATAAAGTTCCATTAATTAGATTTAGAAAACATGTTTCCGTTTTGGAATTCAATTTACACCTAAAAATTTATGACTTTGTTATGCATTTTCTATTATTTCAACATTTAATATATTCAGTATTTGGAAACGAAAAAATGTAATCTAGTTATTTCATAATCAGGGTTCTATTAATTTTTGAAATTTCTTTTTTTTTTAATTGAAAACAATTTCCTTACTTCACATACGGCATATATGCTTTATTACAATAAAGTATTTATTTGGAAGTAATCAACGATTAAATTTCATCAATACCATAAAAATCAAATGAGATGTACGAGGGCGAATCAAATATCAACCGGACTTTTCTTTTTAACGCTCCCTAGATGAAGTGAGTAACGTGACGTATTGAAATATGTTGGATGGGGATGTAAAGTGGAGGGGAGTAAATCGGTTCGGCTCGCCAGAGCAGATTGGTTATTAGTAGCATCATGTCTGAGCAAGAGGTGCACACGTCTGTTGAGCAACGCATTATTATTAAATTTTTGTCGCGGGAGGGCGTAAAACCTGCCGAAATTTTGCGTCGACTAACTGCACAGTTCGCTGAAAAAAACGCTTTCAAGGACCCAAATCTACGACTGGCACAAAAAATTTTCCGATGGCCGAGAGTCAGTGCAAAATGAGACACATGCACGCCGACCGCGGACAAACACCAGTGAGACGAATATTCTTGCGTTCCGTGAGATGCTGCGTACTACTGTCAACTGCTTGATGAAGTGAAACTAGGCTATCGACGAAAAAGGCGAGACATGCCTATTCGAAGCGCGATTCTGCTTCATGACAACGATCGGCCACACACAGCTGCATTAACCCAAGAAAAATTGGACAAAATTCATTGGGAAACACTGGAACATCCACCCTACAGTCCCGATCTGTCGCCGTGTGACTACCACATATTTGGGCCACTCCAAGAAGAACTGGGAGGTCATCACTTTGACGACGATGAAGGTGTAGAAACGTTCGTGCGCAATTGGTTACAGACGCGACCACGTTCATTCTTTGATGACGGAATTAAAAAACTTCCGATTCGGTGGGAAACATGTATGAACAAAAGAGGAGATTATATAGAAAAATAAGGTGTATTCAAAATTTTATTTACTGTACCAATAAATGTTCTAAAACAAAAGTCCGGTTAATATTGGATTCGCGCTCGAATTACATATTTCCTGAAATCAGCAGTCAAGCTGAGCTTGTAACTCAGGTACGTATGATAGGTGACTCACTAGCATCTGGCATGTGTGCGGGGAAACTGAAGAGTGCGGAGGACGTGCTTACACATAGAGGGCCACGATATTCGCTATATGTATGGGACCGTCGCTTATAAATGAATCCTTTCCAAGGCCAGTATAATTTAATTTACTAATTTTAAAATGATAGTTAATAAGGTATGTCAATACTTATGTAATAGTTAATGAAAGACACACATTGTATGCAGGGGTGGAAGAATCGTAATGAATTATAGTGGAAATCGATGTGGGTTTTCTAAAAATAACATATTCGAAGGTGTTATTATTGTTTGTTATGTTTAGAAAAGTAGGCTCTGAGATCATGAACATTTTGTCTCATTTAACCAACCCTTCATTTTTTGGCATTTACAAAATCTTAACGGTGAGCACGCTAACCAGGACAACCTGTATAGGTAAAGGAGAATTCAGTTAAAATATAGAGATGAATACGTATCGAATATTGCACGCCTGGATTAAGATAAATATTTTTAAATAATCCATAATGACACTGTGCGAGTTGAAATTAATGAAAGATTGACATGAAAAAAAGTCCAATCCTCACAAAATTCTGTCCAACATTTTTCTAGATTTTTTAATCTGTTCGTGTTTTACCAATCTTACCTTTTTTCCATTTTCTATAACAGTTCTTAATTAAATGACAAAAAGTGAACCCCATACTGGTATTTTGTTGTATTAATTTTACTTTTGACATAATCCGTCACTGTTGTATTTAGTTCTGGCCTGAGGATGTGTTCCTAAACACGAAACCGGTCGCCTGATATTTGTTGAAATACAGAATTTTGTGAAAATTGGACCTTTTTTCATTTCAACCTTTCATCATAAATATTTTCTCGTAGATGAAATAATGTCTGCGATTGAATCAGATACACCTTAGTATTCGCTGAAATACTCGGTTATGAAGTAGCATGTGTTTTTAAAATGTACATTCTATACTGGACAATTGGAAAACCATGCTTAGTGCACGCTTGTTTAGTTTCGATAATGGAACAGAAAATCTTTTCATTGCTTAGATTCTCAAAAGGGCAGCTAATGGTGCATTAGATACTTTTGTTATTCTATCTACGCCCTGGCATTGTTGTTTCTTCTCTAACTAAGAAGTAACGATTAATGGGAGACTAATGGCACAGCTGCTGTAAATTCATTGGTCTTCTGCAATTTTCGCGCAAGCCAAACAATCTGGAATACACGATATGAACACGATGTAAACAACCATGATAATTTGTTCTAGAATAGCTATTAAATCAGAGACACAATATGCATAACCATTTGACCGCGATAGAACATTGTATTAAATTACAATGTCATCAGTGGTACATGTTTCCAATGAGTGATGCGATTTCCCGCCGCTTCGCCAGGACCCGGCCGATGCCCGATCAATACCCGCCACAGCCAGTGGCGCGCTCTCAGCCATATCTCTCTTCAGCCCGTTCAAAACAATAAGTTTCAAATTACCTCGTTATGACGTCGTACTAACGAACTGCGCGAATTTAACTGCTACACAGAGTGATTAAGTGTCGAAGCTTTCACGCATATTACCACGTATTAATAACTACATAGATACGCAGCAGCGTGCATCCCAAAAAGAATCGCTCCGACATTAATATATTCGTTTGGTAATCGAACACAGCAAAGCGTTTATTTACACAACAGCTGTTGCCTTTTACACAAATAGTTACTTAATATCGAAGCTTTTCAATTTTGCTCTCGCATAACCTTTCTCTAGTTTTCACTAGTTTGTGGGGTATTTCATTTTTATGTGTTCCTACATTATGGCGGTGCTAAAACGGAGTATGAAATGTGGGATTGAAGAGTTTTTCCATTAAACTTTGACGTTCCTGTGTCCATGGTATGTTGAACCATCAACCCTATCAGTATAATTTAAAATCGTTGTATTGAATAGGGATACTGGATCCTAAAGTCACAATAAAAAAAAAACACAGAGAAACCTATACACTGCTGGATATTTGCTACGAGTAAAATATTAAACATTAATGTTTGGTGTAAAAATTATTTGTTATTGTACATAGTTTAGAAGGACTGGCCGCTATCCTCGGGATTTTTCTTTCCATCTTCTAAGCCGTTGTCCTAACGTGAACAGCCAGTACTTCTTTTCTACTTGCTCTATTTAGAGTTTTGGTCGGCCATTATGCCTAACGACATCAGTGACGCGGTCATTATTGGAAGTATACATTTTAGTGCACGTGGTGTAGTTTTGCGTACTGATTAACAGAATTGTCTATAAAACGAAGGAAATGAATGAAAAGTTTAATAGAAATATAGACATACTTTTATCTAAAACACATAGATTTTTATGTACCACATATTTCAATAGTATTACCATAATAGTTCAATGCATGAAGGTTCATAACTTACCTTTTTCACATACACGTGAAGAAATGCCTAGTAACAAAACCAAAAATAATGCTAATGTACTCATGGTGGAATCTTTCCCGGCAAACACAATGCGAGAAAAGAAAGCACCAACACACGGACATATTTCTGCCTAACCGGCGTCATCGGCGTGGCTACAAACATTCCCTTTTTGCTGCCTGCATTGTGTCTACCTCCGCCCTCTAGGGCCCCTAGCGCCAAGAAACACAGTCATGCCGTCCTAGACCGTGGCGAAACACACCGAAGTACAAATGCCTGCCACCTATGGAGCAGCTCATGGGCTGCTGAACACAAGGTGCCGTTGCGCCTAAGCGCTAGGCAAATACGTACAAATGATCCCTGAAGCTCACCATGATATATAAAAATACACATGAAAAAATGCCTAGTAACAAAACCAAAAATAATGCTAATATAGCTCATGGTATTGGTAGAATCATTCCCGGCAAACACAATGCTAACAGAGAAAAGCCTACCCAGCGCCATCAGCGTGGCTACGAACATTCACTTTCTGCTGCCTGCATTGTGTCTACCTCTAGGTTTATGCCCCCAATGTTCATAACAGCACTGAAAGTATCTACCGGCGCACCCTAGCACCAAGAAACACAGAGAGGTAGACACAATGCAGGCAGCAGAGAGGGAGTGCTCGTAGCCACGCGGATGACGCCTTTTCTCTGCTTGCATTGTGTCTGCCAGGAATGATTCCACCAATACCATGAGCATTATTTTTAGTTCACTTTTTCATGTTTCTGTTTTTCTTTCAGTTAATGACACAAAGTTGTTTAGTCATGAAGTTTATTGTCGCATGATTAATGAAGTGAAAGCTGCAAAACTTATTACAAGGTTCTAAACTGCTAAAATTACCTGACACAAAATTTCCACCAATCAGCACACGGTAGAGGTTGTTGTGGTACGGGTAACGTTGTAGGTGTTGTTTTAGAATTATAGGAAGGATTTCACAAAATTGGCTATATTAGAAGTGTATTAACACTCTGCTCAGAAAAACTTCTTGCAATGGATTCTGCTCCAACTGATGGCATTTCGTTGCGTCTGAGTTTAACGGGTGGACAAGGATGTATACGATGATATTGTATGCAGATATGTAAATCAAATAGATATAAGTGCAGAGCCAAATCTCTTCTTTGTATTTCAAAATGTCAAAAATCTACAGATTGCTGCAACAAGTAAATAGAATTCTTCAACAATAATACTTGAATATTTTGCTCTTCACATCTTATATCCCCAAATTATATGAATATTATTCTTTATTTGAGATGTAATGCTTTTATAATGTACATGTTGCGTTTTATGTAATAAAAGTTAATACAAAATGGCGGCATTTCGTGTATGGGCCGTAACATACACAACACATAATATTTCTCTAAAAAGCAATATAAAAATTATCATTCCGCGATCTCCTCTATACGTCCTATCGCGCAGATCAACGAAACTATTTTGTTTTTATTTCCTAACTTTTATACAAAGAATTTGTATAGAATGCTTGTGCACAAATAAATCTTTTTTGACAGAAGGCTAGTGCAGTGAAGGTCTACGGAATAACTTTATAATAAATCATTTCCGTTATTAAGTTGTCTTCTGCCTGGTGTCATTTATCAGAAACTCCCGACAAAATTTAATGGAATTTTAAAAGACAACCCCAGTTCTAACAAAATTACCATAGTCGACCAGAATATAATATGATGCATAGCTTACGCTGCTACAAAACATAAATTAAGCAAATGCAGCATAATTACATAAATTTATGCGTAATCGGGTTATTCCGTACTTGTTCCAATTTTCAAACGTACAAATTTTGTACTTGCTATAAATATTGGTTTACCTAGAATATTGTAATAGTCACATAATTAGCGTTTCATCAATAAATGTTTAGAATGTATCATATTTACGCAAACTGGTTGTTTTAGGAATTGCTTTTGGAGTGCGTTCGATTTACTGAATAAATAATGCATCAGTACATTCAGAACTGGTGACTTTGTTTAAATTGACAACATTAAATATGAGAACCATTACAAAGCTACACATACTAGTTCCTATAACAACAACTAGATCCTACCAAATCCAGTATCCACTGTTTAACAATGTAGAACTAGACATTCTAAGGCATCTATCGGAAGTAAAATGTGGTAAGTGAAAGGTTGAGTGAACGACGTAGAAACTTCTGCACTTGGAAATAGCTTGCTTACGATTTATAAACTCTGATTTGTTGAAAACTGAAAAATTTGTCAACGTTGACTGAAGTAGAATTTAAAGTAAGGTCACCTAATACAACCTACATTCTTAACATGATATACGCTCTACTGTTTTTGATTGAAATGATGGTGCAGGTTGCTTTCTTACTTGTGTCCTTCTTATATGTACACGGAAAGGAAATATACATATTTGTTGGCTTTCCGCCGGTTTTTGAAACTAATAGTATGTGGTTTTGCGCTTTTTTTCATAACTTATTACCTTTACTGGTCACACGCTTTATTATTTGGGCTGCCCTTTTCAGTTCTTGTGTATACGTGCGTAGTATCCTGTGTTCGTGCACGTATTTATTTTTAACAAATCTGCAGTGTAACTATGATTATAGAGAGTATGGCACTTACCACTGCCGACGTATTTTAGTTTTTCTCTTTATATATTCGTCTTTACAAACATTAAAGTTTCAATATTTTAAAGTCATATTAACCTAACTTTATATATTAACGAAATTTCTGGTTATGACAATAACTGGTATGTGTTTTTCACCAAATTCAGTTATTGGCAAGATATGCCAATAACCAAAAATCCAAATAGTTTTCCTGTAGTTAGTTTTTGGCATATACATTGATGTTTAACTTTTCAGGAGTTAACATCCAAGAAGAACAACATTATGCACATGCACATGCAACCGTCTTTAACGGTTAAATAACTAACTAAGTAATAGGTCAAAGCAAAAATAAAATATATACCTATGTATTACGAAAAACTGTACAACAGTTTGTAAATCATGCCTAAAGTCAGCGCGGAGAAATTGTACAGGAAAATATGTAATCAACATGATTTGAAGAAAGCTATTAAAACCGTGAACAATGGTCTGTCACATAAGAAGGCTGCAAAACAATTTGGCATCCCACGGAGCACTTTACAATTTTGAATGTTGGCTTGAAATCAACGAAACTCGGCGTTGGAATCAGCAAGAATGGATGGATGAAAGCAAAATTATTTGTTCAGTACATTGGCAATGTATTTTATCTCTATTTTCAGAAAACTAACGTTAATTTTCCTATAGTCCTGTAGTTCCTATTCTTTTTTAATGATCATCTTACTCTTCAAATCAGCGAACTTTGCGGAAAAGTAGAAACACCAAGAAATATATAGTATTTAATTTCGAAATTTTCAGTGATTAAAGAGTCTTTAATCGGATACCGAAAACGACGAAACCCGCGTCTGTTGGTGGGAGTTGGTAGCTTATATCATTATTATTAATTTTTATTATGTTACTCTTGATAACATCGAAAAAAGTGACCGAAAATTCTGCTGAATCCGTATATTTGAGCAGGTTAATTATAATGCCCTATAACAGGGGTGTCCAACTTGCAATGCCTCAAGGGCCAAAACTAAAACTTTTGATGTTGTCGCGGGCCATATAATAATTTTGTTACAAGTAATAACAAAATAAAGTGAGGTATAAAAATAATTAAAACAAAAAAGAGTATTATTTCTTTTATTGCTCAACAACTACATTTTTTTATAAACGGAAAATTTATTGATAACACTTCTCAATAATCAAGACAAACATTGCAAAAGCAACGAAAAAGATGTATCCAATTAGTGTGAGGACTGTGGTCGATCGGCTTCATCCACCAATGAAGATATGTCCACCTCCAGTTCAGTTGTAGACAGTCTCATAAGATAACGTAAGGAAGAATCGATAAGGTTGCTTCTGTTTTTGTTTTTTATGTATTTCATGGAGGAAAAGGCACTTTCACATGTATATGTGCTTCCGAACATTGACGTCATTTTCAGTCCAAAATCTCGCAGGTTTGGGAATTTCTCCTTTGACAGTAATTTGAAAAATTCAGGTCCCTTTTCTTGTCTGGTGATTAGGAACATGTCTGCTTGAAGATCACATAACTCAAGCTGTAAGTTGGGTGGTTGATCATCAATGGTTGCTCCAAGAGGGTTATTATAAAGTAGTACACTGCTTTTGAGACTTTCAATTTCTTCAAATCTTGTATTGAATTCATCAATAACCTGTTCAATTTGTGAAATGCAGGATGAAAACTCAATATTTTCCTCACCGTTGAATTCTTCTGCTATTTGCAGACAGCTAGGGAAGTGTGTCAGGTTGTTCTTTTCCAAAGCACGTTTAAACACGTTCAGCTTATTCCGGAATCCGTTTATCATTCCGATCAAATCTGAAACCGTCTGGTTTCTTCCTTGAAGACTCAAGTTTAACATGTTAAGATGATTAGTCAGATCTGTTATAAAAGCTAACTGTCTTAAGAATTCTGGATCCTTAAACTTCTCTTCCAGTTCAGTTGTGTCAGATGAAACGTATTTGTTGAGGAATGCAGGGATTTCCTTTCTTATGGCAAAAAATCGTTCCATGCACTTTCCTGCACTCAGCCACCTTACATGGTTGTACATTAGCAAGTCTCCATACTCAGCCTCTGTTTCCACTAAAAACTGCTTAAGTTGCCTGTGTAAAAGAGATCGATTTCCACCTCTAATCATATTTATAATCTTAATCACGGTTTGGAAAACTTGATCTTCCTTGACTGATTTTCCACATAAAGCTCCCTGATGTATAATACAATGAATTGTTGGGCAAGTGACACCATTCTCTCGAAGCAGACCCACTAATCCAAATTTTTTACCTGTCATTGATGGGGCCCCGTCTGTTGCTATGGCTGAACATTTATCAAAGCCTCCAATTCTGTCAACTGTTTTCTTCACAGCCTCATAGATGTCTTTTCCTTTTGTTGTTCCATAAAGAGGACAAATATCAAATAACTCCTCTTTACTGGTAAAATCATCAAAAGTAGTGCGCACAAATATTAACAGCTGACTAACATCGGTTTGATCAGTGCTTTCATCCAAACAAAGTGAGAAATATGAACTTTTCTTAACAAGGCTAAGCATAGATTTTTCTACTTGCTCACCCATAGCAACAATCCTTCTTTGTATGGTTTGATGTGAAAGTGGCACTGATTCAAATTTCTCCGCCATTTTAGAATCACCGAAAGCTTTGGCCATTTCAACAGCACATTTTTTTATCAAATTGCCATCAGTGAAAGGTTTTTTTGCCTTTGCCAGCTCAAGCGACACGGCATAAGATGCATGCAAAGAATGCGTTTGAGAGTGTAATATTTGACTGAACATACCAGTTTGCTGTTTAAGCTTTTTCTTCAAATCTGCAACTAGGGCACGCCGACTTTCATTTGTGTACGTAGCATACTTATTTTCATGCACTGTTGTGTAATGTCTTCTCACATTATATTCTTTAGGCACTGAAACGACATTCATGCACACTAAGCACTGCAACTTTCCATTATTGTTAGCAATCAAGTAATCACTCTCCCAACTTTCTTTGTAAATTCTGTTCTCACTATCAATTTTCCGTTTTACTGGTTTTACACTCATTATTGTATAAGAGGAATCAAGACAAAGAATTAATCAAGTTCACTGTTCACTAGCAACGTAATAGATTAGCCGACTAGCCTACGTGTCAGTAGCACACTAGCACGATGGCGGCTGGCGACGGATGGTAAGCAGTGAGAGGTGTGGCCTGCGTGAACTGTGATGCGCAGTAATCAGTGCAGTTCTCATAGTGGTGGAGGATGATTATGTTCGTTACACGTCCGCCAAGCGGCACGCGGTACAGTACTTGTGTACTTGTGATGTAAAAACACTGGTACACCATAAAATATAAAATAAGTTAAAAAATCTTTTTTCACAGTGGCAGCATTTAAAGAAAATATATGCTTTTCGAAAATCTTACGTGGGCCACAACAAATAGCCTCGCGGGCCGGATGCGGCCCGCGGGCCGCCAGTTGGACAACCTTGCCCTATAACATTCTGAAAAATGCCTGATAAAACAAGGGGTACAACATCTCAGTCTATATTATTTTCATGATACTAAACTTTAACACAAAAGCGTAATAATCCAAAAAAATTATTTTCCTGATACTAAAATAACGTAAAATAAAATTCTACAAATAATATTTTTTCCTTAAGGTATGTAATTAAAATAAAAAATAAAAACAATAAGGTAGAAGTGTATATTCTTTTAATTATCACGAACAGTGGATCATTCTCTCATATTTAAAAATTCCTGATATTCTGGCATTGTATTGAAGTTTATCATGCAAATAATATAAAATGGGATATCGCGCCCTTTCTTTTATCAAGTATTTCTCAGAATGCCATAGGCTATTATAATTAACCTGTTAAAAAATACAGATTCAGGAGAAATTTCCACGCGGTTCGTATGCATGCCAGAAGTAGATAGTAGCTTTAACGCAATGCGATCGTTTGTGTGGTCAGCATCCCGTTATTTCACGGATTCACATTTGACTTGAATTCATAGTTAGTACAATTCTTACTTTTCATGAAAATGTGTAGCTGTGTAAAGCTGAAAATTATACAATTATTATGGTACTATTTCTTATTTTTCGCCGCTAATATTGTAATATACATAACATAAATGAAAAAAGTCATAAACCACAATAAAGCTGGGGCTATATCTTTAAAAAATGCTATAATTGCATAGATTCTGTTGAAAATTATAAAAATGTGAGAAATAATAGCACGCACTGAAACATCAAATAAAAATTATTTACGAAAAAATCGAAATTACGCATCGCTAGGTATGCAGTACATGTAGTTTGGATTACATAAACGATCGAAGATTCGTGAAGCCTCGGTTCGCATTTACGAAGGTGTATCAAATATAAATAGGACTCGTTTTTTAAAAAATTCCAACTTTATTTAACTAAGCTTACAAATATATATCATTTTTCTACATACTCTCCCCCCCTACAATTTTCCCATCGGATTGGGAGCTTTTTTATTCCATCATCGCAAAAACTCTTCGGACGTTCGTGCAGCCATTGGAGCCCAAACGCTTCCACAGCTTCGCTGTCGTCGAAACGCTGGCCTCCAAGCGCTTCTTTGAGGGGTTCAAAAAGATGGAAGTCACGAGGTGACAAGTCTGGACTACAGGGTGGATGTTCCAGCGTTTCCCATCCTAATGCATCCACTTTTTGCATCGTGGCGTTAGCCACAAGGCCTGACGTTGTCATGCAGAAGAATAACACTCCTGGCCGATTGCTTCTTCCTTTTCCTTCGATAATTTCGCGGCATCCAGTATTTCACAATAATATTGTGCATCGATCGTGGAGAAAATCAACGTGAAACGGTCACACGGGTTCTTGACAAGGTGTTGTACTGTGTGAACTGTATCTGTAATCGCCGCAAAATTTCGGTTTGGTTTACCCCCTCCTTGGCCAAAAGCTTGATGATAATCCACTGCTCCGCGAAGACATGCACTTCTTTCTCGCTCATGGTTTCTTTTGATATTAAAGGGACCCGAGAGACTTGCGGTCGGTTCTCCCCTCTCCCTAACGATACAGGCTGCCTGCGCATCAACCCCTTCCAGATCTAGAAGTCCTCCAGAATTTTTAAGAAAATCAGTCCCATTTATAATTTATTACACCCTCGTAATTTGAAAAAGGTGGTACGTGCATTACTCTTTAATTTAGAACGGAAATTTAGAAGGAAACAAGCACCTAGGTCGTAATATTGTTAGTGAATGAATTAACAGCTTAGCTTTACCACTTTGATCTGACACAATTTTTGTTCTATACAGGGTTACTAGTTACGTCTTAAGGAAATATTAACTGTATATACAAAATAATATGAATAGTAGCTTGGTGGTGAAATAAATAAAGTGTAATAAATGTTATTTACAAAAATTGACCCAGCTTTTAAGAACCGCTGGTCGCACTACTAACTGTTACCGAGTTCAAATTTACCTTCTTGAATGCACAAGGTTATTCGCCGTGTGATTGATGTGAAAATATGTTCTACGGCAATTATTCAAAATAACAACCCCACAATAATTAAACAAGCTAGCGCACCTAAAGAAGCACTCAAATACTTGATATGTATGTACTGCGCCAATAGAACTAATACGACTAAAAATGATAGCGCTTTTTTTTGGTGAGAATCCAGTATTGTTCAATTTTTGTAAACAAATATGCCTTTTCAAGGGAACACTGGTAAATAGTACTCATCGATTTAAATGAAACTTTGTAGAATTTTAGACCAATTTGGTATAAGAAAAGTGGTTATTTGTGTAGGTACTCAATCGCCCGCTTTCGAGGGGTAAAGCACCATAAACCCAACACAATTCCTCGTTGCTTGCACTAATATTTTTGAAATTATGGGAGTATTAAAAAATACCTTGGACAACATTTTTACTACTATTGAATTATAGTGTCAGTAGTTCTCCCTCAGCTGCTACCAGTTTGCGGGAATAACAATGTATACAATTTTCCGGCAATTGGATTATTTCAGGGTAAACTTAATGTATACGTGCAAATTTAACGTAATCTTTATATTCTTTCAGTAAAATAATAAAAACTTGGAAGGGGAGTTGTCACCGCAAACTGATAGTAACTGGAGGAAAACCACTGATGCTATAATTCAATATTAGTAAAGCAATTACAAAGTTGTCGAAAATATCTTCGAATACATCCGATAGTTTCAGAGATATTAACGCAAATAGCCAGAGGCTGTGTTGCGTGTCCTCTGCCTCGAAAACAGGGATTGGGAACCTAAAAGACTACCGCTATTCGTACACTAAATTACCGATGTTCCATTGTTGGTCAATCATTCTCTTCGAATTTGTATGTATGTACACAAATCAGATGACGTGACAATAGATCATCTTTATTTTATGTAGGTATTGACAATAATATGGCTGATCAATTCCCTTAATTGATACATTTTATGTATAACATTTGAAACCCTTACCCAGTAAATGTTAAAATTGAAACAAGTAAACGTATCTGTAGGAGCACCCCTATTATAAATCTGTCTTAACCTAGTTAAATCTGTATTTTTTGTAGTGCGTTATTAAATTTTGCTCTAACGCAAACACTTTTCTCGCCACATAAGGTTTCTAGCCCTCTTTGCAAGGATTTGACTATCGGTAATGGCCTTTATAAAACAGTGTTTGCACTCGTTATTACTTGGTAGTTATCGAAAATAGTTTTTGAATCAACTTCAATTGATTTGCTTTGATGGCAGCTACTTCTTCTATATCAGGTTGTAATGTTAGGGACCAGAGAGATGGAAATGTTGAAAACAATAGAACGCAGCTTCTAAACGCGCTCCCCATCTGATTAAAACTAGCTGTGGAGTTTATGGGATATTAGGATACTGTTCATGAAATTGCCGAATTCGTCTGGGAGATTTTACAAATACTGTTTTAGTCTATACTATTAGTTCATTTACACCTGGATACAGGCCGCTAATAGTTTCGGCTACGAGATGTAAAGTATGCAGTATACACGTTACATGTAACAAATTAGCGAAAATAGGTTTAAGCAAGCAGCCAGCAGGAAGCAAAGCAAACATTAACACTTGAGTTGCCGGAATTTCGAACTTTTGTAAAATGGCTAATATCACATTTTTAATAGATTCACCAGATTCTGCACGATTGAAGTCTTGTATTGGCTGTTAAATATGGTAGCGACGATCCACTTGGTTTTAATATTTGAACTATAACATACAGTGGCGGCATCTTCATTAGGTCAAACTGGTCATGACCTCCCAAAGATATTTCCAAGCAACAGACAAAATGTTAAAATAAAATACAAATCCTTTTTACTCCTTACAAAATTTTGTCAGCTTGTAAATATTTTTGGAGGGTCATTGACCAATTGACCTAATGAAGAAACCGCCGTGCCGGCGCCGCTGATAATTATGTACCAATGAGTTTTTTTTTAATCTACGGTCAGCCACAATTTTTTACCGTACTTCACGCCGAATTATATTCTCTATTGTTTCTAACTTTAATAACGACTAACCTGGGCAAATATGCGGTAACAGCCAGAGGCGTGGCAAGCGCATAAAAGTTTACACATCAAATAGAAGGTAAGAAATAAATTATAACACGTCCTGAAACACCGTTTTAAAAGTCTTCCGTGAAATCACAAACTGGGTAACATCTATTAAATATTTGAATCATTAGGTATGTTTCCACAGCCGTTTCAGTCAAGTGAGTACGGCGTGCGGAATAAACGTTTTTTAATGCCGAAAACGACCGTTCGACATCCAGCGATGTTGTACTTGCATATTTAAAATAATCCTTGAAACAACTTAATGCATCTTCACACGCACCTTCACAAATCTGTCTTAATATAAGAAAATCGGAGTCATTCTCTAAAACACTTTGAAATTTTCGTATTACACACCAATTTGTTTCGCCTCCTACAGCGCATAACTGTGCGTGAACACCACTCACAATTTGAACAGAATCCATTAGCGACATCGAAACATTTTGTAGTTTTTCTATTCCCTCCGCTAGTCCGAAGTAATTGTTGTGAATAGTTTGTAAATCTCTTTTAATCTGACTATCTTGAAATATTTCCTGGCTTTTCTTGATTGCCGCAGCTTCTGTTGGATTGGATTTTAAGACTACCTTCTTTACTTGATCAAGATATTTGTTGTAGTAAAACGCAGCCTGCAACCATGTTCCCCAAGGTGTAACAATCGGCTGTGGTGGTTCAGGTAAATCAGGACACAGTTTGTGAAATAGTCGGGTACGTTTCGGGGACTTTAGAAACACTGCCTTTGTACTAGCAATCAATGCATTTACTAGTGGAAAACATGTAGAAATCGTTTGTGTCGGAAGATTTAGAGTATGGATTTTACGCGTTACATGTAAGAAGTTACCACTGCGCTCTTTAAGAGATCGGCCTAAAGAGCGCACGTTTGGGGCACCATCACTCATAAACTCAAATTTGTTCAATGAGTTCAACACCACCTTTGAAATATCATCGGCAGAACAATTTATAACTGTTTTGTAAGCAAGTAAGAAGGAGGATGACCGTCGATGTGGTTCCATTGTACGTACCATTACGTTAACCACAGAATGTTTCTGACGATCTATTGCTTCGTCCACACACAACCACAGTTTTTATCTTTCAATTCCGTTTTCATTCTTTTTTCTATATGTTCACGAGCAAATGGCACTACATTTCGTATCGATGTCCGACTAGATAATTTACAGTCTGCATATTTATTCCAGAAGGAAACAAATACTTCTTTGTCTAGTAAACGAAACGATAGATTACATAAAATAAGAGTAACACATAAATCAAATGTAAATCTTTCTTGGTCTCGTATGCCACTTTTTGCAGAAGAATGCTGTTTGCTTTCGATGTGACGTTGACAATGGCTTCTGGACCAACACATTAAAGGGAATTTTCAAACTAGACATTGCATTTTAGCGCCATCAAAAATTAAGTGCGGCATGTCCACTATAAGGTTTTTAACTGTGTCTGCCATTGGTCGTTTTAGCGACGTACCTAACTGCGACATTTTTAAAGCAAACATAAGCGTACAATTACGAAATAAGTTACGACAGCCTACATATACACAGAACTACTCGCATACAGCATCGATCTAGTACTAACGCTGTGAACGCGTGAAATAAATAATCGCCGACTCCGCACCACATATCTACTGCACTGCTGTTTGCCCAGACTAATAATGACTTCATCATGAAACAACCTTTGCATTTACTGCTAAAATTATCCTAAAGCAAATGTTTCTGCAGCTGTTTATACACCAGTTCTACATAATACATATATATATATATATATATATATATATATATATATATATATATATATATATATATATATTATATATATATATATATATATATATAAATTGTACACAATAAGTTGATTGATTTTGTAAGTGTAAATCACCCGTTTATGGGCTACCCAATATTAAAAGCTCCCTAAGTGGTTGTAACTAACCGTATAATGTATACATACTGTTTAAAAAATCATTGTTAGTAATAACATTATCCAAACATTTACTCCATGTGCGATCCTTGTTTTTATTTTTCATGTTTCCTTTGTCTTATTTCATACCTAGAAGATCCAATAAATGAATGATCATATGTACAGTACGACCCAATGCTTCTTCTACTTGTGCACACATAGAAAACAAACTTAAAATTATTCAAAGGAAATTGCTTCTTCTCATTTAATATTCAAAATTGCTTTTTTTCAGAGACTAGGTAGCGTCCGCGGCGAGGACATAACCTACATTCTCGGTCTTCCCCTGGTCGGCGGAATGCCCTTCTTTCCCCAAAACTTTTCCCGGCAGGACATGGGAGTCGCCGAGGCGGTCCTAAATTTCTTCAGTAACTTCGCAAAGAGCGGCGACCCGAACGGCCCAGGACAACAAAAAGAAATACCAGACTACGGCACGCTGAGAGAGAAGACGAGATACAAGACACTGATTTGGGACCCGTACGAAGTCGGCACCCAATCTTATCTCAGCATCGGTAAATATTAAAGTAAACTTTAATGTACAATCTACCTAAGTAAAAATCGTTGTTTTTTTTCCGGTTTTAACGCTCGACTAGTTTCGGCGTTTATTCCCTTCTTTTTTATTATTCTGGAATATTGTCGTGCATCCAAAAATTACGACGTCATAAAATATGGCGGACGAGAGGGCTTTCTCCGTTTTAGTTGTTTCGATTGCAAACGAAATCCTCACATCGTAGAACTTTATGCGGAATCTATATTGAGTATGATGCACGTATACAATATATTCAATTCAGAATTCATTTGAACTATAAATGGAATACGAAATGCTACTAAAGCACTACTAACCGAAGAAGACTATTTCCCCTGTACGATAGCTACCCTAAGATGTATTTTTTTAAATGGAACATACTATATATTATTGCATTTTTTTTTAATCCTCGTTAAATTCTGAGGCAAAATGTAAAAAGGTATTATTATCCCAAAACCAAGCATTTCAGAATCATTAGTTTCTTTGAAATCTTTATTTTTCTGGAAATGCGCATTAGATAGATAGGATGTTTGGTACCTTTATTAAACACGAAGGAACCTACTTCACACACGCATACGTGGTACCGAATTATTGCTCATGAGGTGCGCGTAATATTGTGGTAATTTAGTGTGACACATTTCTGTTTAGGTTTTAATTTCTTTGGAAACATCCTAAACAAAAAATACTAACATGTTAGCGATCTAACATCAATCATGTTTTCGTTATAGCGATTTTTAAAGCTAAACTACTGATATGTTTGTTGTAAAAATTCAAAATGAAACAATAAACAGGCTCCATTTAACAAAAATATGTCATACCTCGTTAGCAATTCAGAACCATATAAGCGCGTGTGTGTTAAATCCTTTTGCATCTGGTCTAGGTACCACAAATCACATCTGTCTAATGCCCACTTCCAGAGAAATAAAGGTTTTTGTAAATATCGGCTTTTTCAAGAAAACTTCTTAAATTTTGTCTCGGAATTTCAAAAAATGCAATAATATATTATAAGACACTCTATAGGTTTCAATATAATTTCAAAGTATGCCCATAATGAGACCTTATAACAAGAAAAAAAATATTTTGAAAAATCCCTATTCGGAAAGACAATTCTCCGAGCCCGCGGAGATGATTCGTCCTGTATATAAACCTCAATATCATGATTCAATCAAGTATGTACCTTTTTATAAGCGGCAAATGTCTTTCAGGAAACCAGTAATTATTTATAACAACAATAGAATTAAAACTTACCATCACAGGTGCAGCTACCATGCACTAATAACCTTCATCCTTCAATATCGTTAATCAACTATTTGAAAAGTAGTCTCCTTAAGGTACATAATAATAATGCTTAACCGGCCGTACGGCCCGCTTGATGGCCTGCGATAATTCTGTCCAATTAGCGACATAATTGTACTAGATGGTGCAGTGGTAGGAGGACCCACTGCTCACTCAACACGTCTAGAGTCAAGGACTCAAGTGCATGTTAGGAATAGTAGCAATTTCCCTCATAGGTTAGGTACACCTCTCGATTCATTATTCGTACGTTGGGATATAATTAACTACGTTTCAGTCTTTACGGCTGGTGGGTGATAGTAACAAACCATTGAAACACTTTACACACCTTAAACACACCAAAGGATTATGCGATAATAACAAACAGCTTATAAATTCGAGTTAATTCATTTCAAATAATGAAACAAACTGGCTACTCTCTCATCGCCATTAAAGACAGCCTTAAATATAAGAGAATTATGCTGAACATTTTTAGTTGTACGGAAGCTACAAAATATTTAAAAAATATATACATTGTATTTATTGTTTTTATTCATTTGTTTATAAAAAGTTTTACAAAACTATTAGGTACCTTATATTGGTTCATTGGATCCGACTCAAGGACCATATATTTTCATGCACCGTGTCATAAAGCAAATAATGTAATGCGATACCTTGAATCTAAAAATCTGCGTGTACTACCTTGGCCAGGCAATTCACCAAACATAAACCCAATTGAAAATGTGTGAAATATCTTGAAAAACGTCCTAAGTACACAAAGCTCAACTGCAAAGGAAGAATTACAACAACGTATTGCAGATGTATGGCATAATAGCGACGAAATTGAAAAAATAATAAATAGTTGCACTGGCAGTATGCCAAAAAGGATTGAGGAAATAATAAAACGTAGAGGAGAAACAAGCAAATATCAATAAAGATATGTTCAAATTATAGTTACTTGCATGTTATATGTAATTAAATAATAATATTGCCAACATCACCAACTTTTTTTAAATTTCACCCCAAAATCAATATTTTTAAGTGGTTCTAATTCGATGGCCAGGGACTCTAGCTATGAAAACGAATTAGAGAGCAAATAACATTTTATTTTTCAACATAAAAGCCATTAACAATAACAAACTTATTCCAACGTTTTTCTAATAACTGCCTTCGGAAAAAAAAACCTTTTGGTAATTCTGCAAAATACGACTCCACAGCGTTTTCCAAGTTAGCTAATAGTCACAGGGGGCGAGGTCGGGACTATAAGGTAGATATTGTAATTCCTCAAAACCGCATTCATTGACTACTGCTTGAACAACTCATGCTTTGTGCACCCTGCAGTTGTCGTGTAGAAGCAGAGTTTTCTGAGCATAATTACGGGGTCCTTTTTCGCGTTCGGCCTCTCTCAAGTTCCTAATTGTGTCTTTGTAGTCATTTCCCGTGATTGCAGTCCCTTTTGGCATATACCCAATTAAGAGAATCCCCTCCAAGTCCCAGAAGCCTATGGCCCTCACTTTCCCCGCAGAAAATTGCGTCTTCGCCTTCTTAGGTGGTGCAGAACCCTTACAAATCCATTGTATGGACTCTTTTTTCGTGGGAAGGTCCCAGGTTTCATCCCCGGTTACAGTTACAATTCTATAGAAGAAATCTTTTTCTTGGGATAAAGCAGTCAAATTCTCCTCGCTAATTTGTCGTCTACGCAGTTTTAGTTCAGAACTGAGCAGCCTAAGAATCCATCGTGTCGACATTTTATTCATTCCCAAACCTTCGTAAAGAATTTTAAGAACACTCGTTTATGATATTCCTATTTCTCTAGCAATAATTGAAACTTTTACTTGGCGGTCACTCAACACCAAATCTTCAACTTTGTCTATGATTTCTTCAATTCGTGCTTCCAAAAGTCCTTCACACTTTGGGTCATCACGAAAGGATTTCCTGCCCCATTTGAACTGCTTGTATATTTGATTTGGAAATAGAACGGATTGTTTTTCTATAGACTGCGACCATTCCTTCATGGATATCCTTCGGGTTACTGTCTTTTTTCGATAGAAATTTCATGACGCTTCTGTGTTCAAGATTCAAATCACTCATTTCGCTTCTTTAAACTGATAAATAAATAACAAATGTTAAGAGATTAGAACCAAACTTGGAGATGACACTGTAAGATGTCATAGAAACTTGACGTAAGAGAATTGTCGCGATAGCATAGTTTTCACAGCTAGGTAGATAACATAAAAAACTCTTTTCGTATTTACCTAATTTAGAGGGTTAGAGCCCATGATTCTGAATAGTATGTTAGAGTTGTTTTCACAATCTTTTTTACTATTTCTACCTTTGCTTTAATTGGGAGTTTCCTTTTTTGTCAAAAAGTTTGCCTTAATTTCGTTACACAATCTTACTGTGACAGCAAGTCCATCATTTATTTTATCCTCAAACGTTCCTTGTTCTAATTTCTGTTCACCCAGTCTTATGCTGTGATTTTCCGTTTTCCGCTGTACTTACCATTGTTTTAATTTTCTGGGTATTTATTTACGCAATTATCTTTCAAATTTCTTCTGATAATATATTTATATTGCATTGTAATGAGAACACTGCAAACACTATTTTTGGCAACATTCTTCCAATAGTTTCGTCCACAGACATGCCAGTAATCCCAATTGAAGCCACAATTACAATTTACAATAGTAAAGTCTGTGGGTGGCTTAATCCATCTATTTACGTTGACCAACAAGGTCTGTTGGAGGCTGGCAATGTAATTTTAAAGTACGCCGTGTAAACCTATCTCTCTGGCGCATTCCAGAAGTACGCTCAGCGAAGTTTTCCTCAGACTCTCAGGCGTTACAAAAGGCTCCACCAAACAAAGAAAATCTGGTTCCGCAGACGAAAGAACAGTGTCATAAAATACGCACAACTGTTTCCTCTTCTTCCAAACACAGACGGCGGTCCAGCGGTCCTCCTCTTGAGCGGGGTCCATTCTGTGTTGGTATTTCTTTAATCAAGCTTGGCCGATTGCGGTTAGAGCCCTGACAGACTTCCTGTCAAGTTCTATAAGCTTCTTGGTTCCACCCCTGCAGGGCAACAAATGCCCTCGCATGAAATAGGCCTATGGAGTTACCCTGGGTTCGAAGTACTTCTTGTTCTGCCCAGTGGATAGCATGCATTTTGACAATATTAAAAGATATACTAGAGGTTCTGGACTCAAGGGAATATGTTCAACTCCCTTCCTAGCAAGGGCATCGGCCTTATCATTACCATCAGTGCTAGTGTATCTTGGAGAGTAACCTTGTTGTTCCTATCCATAATTAGTTAGTAGTAAGGTGGCACTGTGAGAGTTTCCTAAAAACAAGCTTGCGAGAAAATTCATAGTGGACATCAAAAAGTAAGTTGCGAAGAATTTTGTTTTATCACGACAACGTACCAGCCCTCATCGCTGTAAAAACTGTGGATTTTCTACTTACGTCCGTCATTCAGCTTTCGCCGCATCCACCCTACAGTCCAGACTTGACACCCTGTGACTATTTTTGTTCCCGACAACTAAAAGCAAGTACGTGAATTCATTTTGAAAGGTTACTGAAAGAATTGTTTTTGCAGTAAGTTTGAATAAGCAAATGTATTACTTTCAAAGGAAACTGCTTTAAAAGACAATAAATATAGCTTCCCAAAATATTTAATAATTCTTTTACAGCTGGAAACTTCTGCATTTCTTGGAAGAATATTCAGTTAATCAAAAAAAAACAATATTTTGAGTTGTTTCTCGCGATATTAAAATTACCACAATTATTGTTGTCTTAAGACCGGCAGTGTTTTGTACCTTTTAACCGACACCTTTGAGTATTTCTCATTCAAGCGTTGGTGGCAGAGAGCTCTCTAACCCTACCGATTCCCTGTTGTTGAGTACTATTGCAGTTTGTAACCATATTACGTTTATGGAAACTTTATGCTGTAATAGTGGCGAAGGTTTGAGATCTGATTGTTCTACATTCTTCATTTCTCTTAAGATATGTCAGACTAGAGAATCAATGACGCAAAAACCACACCTGCTGGGTTTTTGTAGAAGTAATTTCTGCTGATGTGTAAATTGTTTTGATAGCGAGATCAGAAGACATGTATTTGGATAAGTTATCAAAGAATGCTATTAGCACTAGATTGTAACCAGACCATTGACGGAGATAATATTAAGGCAAAACCCACTTTAAAGCACAAAATTGTATATTAAAGTCTTTTTCTGAATTCTTTAAGTATCACTCTAGAATTTAGTAGGATAACATTCTGTATAATAACCATTTTACAAAAGCATATATAATCCTTTTGTATGTCTACAATAACATTTATTCGCAAATTCCGCAAAGTAGAGAAATCTTTTCTAGCTTTTAAAAATGTTTTAGCTGCAATGAAGTACGTAACATAAAACTAGTCCAATAATAATAACCATGGTCAGCTTAATGGTATCGAATAACAAGGTACATAAAGAACATTCAAGAACTCAGATATAAACGTGCTAATCGACGAAAAATAAAACGTAAATTCTAATTTATTATCGAAATTATTGATCTTGTTTAGTATCTGTTAGAGGTAACCCACAATTTTTTATTCAATTTTTACCATAACATCTACTTTACGACAAATTTTATTGCAAAAGTTTATGAGTTTCGTATGTAGCGTTATAATACTTATTATTATTATTGTTTCTATCTGACAATAAAAAGTAGCCGCCTTTTGCTGTATTAAAATTACTCCTCTGACATCTGAGTTAGTAATAATTGCTACAAAGTTTGGTAATCAACAAATGTACACTGAAGTATATGAGTACGTTTAATGAGAACTAATAGTAATTATATGGTAATACTGTGCAATAAGTAGGCTTCGGATTTTATGAAAAATGCATATCTTAAAATTGCTATAGGACATGTATTTTTTATTTGGTGATTCGTCCGCGCAATTGCCGAATTTGTACTCTATCATGTGCTTTGAGGTTATTGCCGTTGATTTAAAAATGCAAGGTTATAATTTTACATCCAACTCCCCTTCATTCATAGAATGCCACATTCCAGATTTCTTCCAAAAGAAAATGTCTCCTAGAACAACATGTAAAAACACCGACTCACACACGAACACGCGCTCAAAATCTAAAAGGAGTTCACATATATGGGCAACGAACCATTTTGAAATGTGCGGCGGAGAACTCAAAAAAGACAGAACAAGAAATATTCAACGAGGATTTATGTGAAACTCTACTATCTGCTGACATTCCGTTAGTTAAAATAAATGATTCTAAATTTCGATCATTTTTGCAAAAGCTTTGTGGAAGAAATGCTCCGGATGAAAGCACAATAAGAAAAAATTATATGCACGAATGTTACAATAACATACATAAAGAAATACGTAATATTATTGGAAATAATTATTTCTATCTTGTAGTTAATGAAACATCAGACTCTTCTGGTCATTACATTGCAAATTTGCTTATAAGGACCAAAAAATTAATGCTAGTATAGCTCATGGTATTGGTGGAATCATTTCCGGCAAAAAACTAAGCGAGGGAAAAGGGACAGCGTAAACCCGCGAACATGTTTCTGCCTACCTGGCGTCATCAGCGCGGTTCCGTACCTGTCCTTCTCCCTCGCTATTATTTTTCACCTCTCGAGTATATGTTGCCATTCTCCACGAACAGAATCACGATGTCTCCCCACGCCACCTAACGTCGAGAAACATAGACTTGCCGTCTAGAGAATAGCGACAACAACTCGGGATGCAGACTCCTACCACCTATCGAGCAGCTCCTGGGCTGCTTAACGCAAGATGGCGTGGCTCCTAAGACGCCACATGTCCACTCCTTTAAACGATTCCTATAAGCTTACCATGATGTATTGTTATATAATATAGGGCTATTACACGAAGAATACGCAGCTAAATCATATCTAATTGCGTCAAAGGAGTTATCAAAAACAAATTATCACAGTACTCAATAGAAATTAACCTATGCATTTAAACGGTATGTTAATAATCAACGAGTCACGTTGTATGTACATACAACGTGACTCGTTGATTATTAACATACCATTACGTTCTATACAATAAAAAACATGGTCTAGCTCTGTACATGGATATACGCGGCGTACGTGGTTCAAAATGAATTTTAGCGTCCAACCGTTTCTTTGCATATTACAAGATAATCCACAGCAAGTACGCATCTAATGGTTGACAGAGACATTTTACTTCGAAAGGGAAAGCGCTTCTGGTTTCGTATCAAGTAGAACACCGCCCCTTTCTAGCAATGTAGGTGATGTCTCAAGCATACATCTTTCTCATCCGTCAGTGATTTCCTATTTCATTAGTGGTTAAGTTAGTGACGTTCGTGAAGAGTTCTGCCCTTGGCAACCCTTGCCTTTCACTCACAGGTGTCTTCCATTTTCCGCAAAAGTAAATAATCCGGGTAAATGCGTTTGTCAGAAGAATAATGAATTCAACTGCGTTTGACTTGGGTCGCTTTAATTAGTATAGCCGTACCCGACGTTCTCCTCCTTTTGTGACGAGGCGACGGAGGAGAAAATAATTCCTGCGCAGGAAATAAGTGTTAAGAAGCTTTCCAACTTCCCATATTAACGGAGAGCGGAACGATTACTACGGCCGTTTTGTTATTTATTATCAGAAGTTCTTGGGATTTGTGTAGGAAATTCGACTTTGCATAGGAATGTGCTGGCGGAGTGTACTAATAATGTAACGAAGTATAGTGCAAGATTGGGAGTAACCTTGTAAGCGGCATTAAGCCATAGCAATGAACGTACAGGATAGGTTAGCGCCTGTTAACAATTTGCAGTCTAGATTGTATTTAATTTGAAACTTAGCTTTTTACTAATTATCTTTGCTGTTACTCGCGAAACGGCTATAAGCTGTTTTGAGAAGCATTAAAGTTTCGACTATATACATATACTTAAGACGCAATTTATAAAGAAATTTGAGTACGTGCTCTAGTAAATAGTGTATATCGTCAGAGTTCAAGAAAATAAAACCACCAAACAGCAGTAGTTAATGCGCCCCCTTCGCATTGATACTTAACAACAATTTAAAGATAGACCAAATAGTTCTTTCATGAGCTACGCTAACGAACTGTTATTAAGGTTGTAAAAAAAATATCACAACGCTTTTATAATTTGTTAAATATTACCAAAATGAAACGCCTGAACAAAAATAGCCTATATCGCATGATTTTAACATGGGTGCAGTCTGCATTCTTTCCTTGTTACTAAGATTCTCAAAGGCCACGGGCGAGTAGAGAGGCAGATAATATTCACACATACCTAATTGTAAGATGGGAGAAACTTAACAATCGCGTAAAGAATATCAATCTGCAGATATCATTTCGATCAAAATCAAAATCATTGCTTGGTGACTAATGTTCGAAAGTTTGTTTCAAATATCCAGAGTTCAATAAAACGGATCTCGTGTGAAGTGTTTGGTGTGCAATGGGAATTTACTGATTTGGAAACGATCACAATGTCAATGGCGCAAACCACAAATGGAAAAAGCACTGTCAAACACCTTATGCTGAATTTGTAATGGGTTTAATGTTTACGATGAGTGTGACAGTTCATTCAATAACATCTAAAGACAACAAATTTTTGAGACAAAATAGATTTTAATGTTTTAAACGTGGGAGATCGTTAAAAAAAGATTACTTTCTCGAAATTAATTCATTCATTGTGCAGTCTGAAGATCCGGAAGTGTCCTAAACACACTGTTTCGGCAATTTCAATTAAACTATACTTTTCAAAATATAATTTGATAATAAATTTAAAACGAAAATTCTTATTTTTAATGCATGGCATAATGCATGCCATGCAGGGACGCAACTGGAAGACTAAATCTATGACATCTATGACATATAACACCACCAACAACCGCACGATAACAAAATTTACTGATGAACAAGACGATTACTTGATGAACGATTTTTAATTTTCTGAATTGTGCTAAAGAATTTACTGAATTTATGCTGTCACTTATTGTAGGAAAATATTCCATTGAAATTGAACATTTAAGAGGTGAACAAAATAAACGGTAGATAAGTTACTTATCCGTTCCTCCATGTTCGTCGTTGGCTGGATTTAAAATACTCCCTTCGCTTCAGCGGTAGGAGGCCATAAAAGGAGTAGGAGCTACCAGAAAAGAGCTAATAGCCGCCAGAGGAATGTTGACGTTGAACGAGTGGACGGACATACTAAACTCACTATACATGCAGAGAATGACAGCTACATTCGAAGTTGTAAATTGTAACATTACAACGTATATTTAATATATACACTTTGGCTCAGGTTTCACCGGGCTGCGAGATATATTGTACCTAGCGCAATTTGGTATGCTTGCATTTATCCGCGCAAACCAACCTCGTCACGCGCAACTGCAGTAGCTCTAAAAGGCCTATCAGATGCACTCTTTCTCTTTCTATGCGCTCGTAAGGTTCTAACAAGGGATCGTGGATTTCGAATACATTATGTTAGGTTATACAACCGCAGAGATAGTACAGATCATTAAATGGTATTTTGGGAATTGCCGTAAATGCCAACAAATAGACGAGCAGCCTCAAATCCCTCCAATGCATCCCCAGCGGGAGGAAAGAGAAGTGAGGGTTTGTTCGTTAGTTGGAATGGGCGAACCTTGCTTTAGCCGGCAAATTGCGGACAAAATCGGTGTTAGTGGTACTGTGAAACGTATTTTGAAACGCAACAAATACAAAAGTTACAAAGTTCAAAATTGCCAGGAGATTTTTCCCCTTAATAAAGTAACATAGTTAAAATTTCAATTTATTTTGTATAATTATCGAACTTATTTTTCTTTAGTTTAATATTATAAGAATCGTTTATTTTCCTACTTAGAATGACTTTTTCTTTCTCCTACGTCGTATAGCAGCAACAAAATGAATGTAAGAAACTGTACTTTCTAACATAATTTGAGAATACACAAAAATTAAGCAGTAATTCTGTATTAACACATTTTGTCAGAAGGCGTTGAATTATAATATTACGTGATTGAGCAGACATGCGTGTTTATAGTATGCGTGCGTGCCGCTGTTCGGTGAGACTCGAATGCGTGTATACAGGATCATTCACGACGAAGCGATGGCCTATTAAAGGTACCTCCGGAAATAATTAAAGTATCTCTTGTAAATTTTGGCGGGCGATATTATGGATAGTGATATACTTCATAAAAATATTTTCAATTTCGTGCGACTCTTGATTAAACGGGAAACGGATATCAACTTTCTTACTTCAAATGGTGTCCCTTGTATATTATGGATTCGTTGGACATACCTTTTAAGGCAAATTCAACGATATACAATATCATAGATGTAGGACGTACCACCAAATTTGACAAACGCAGAGTTTAACATAAATATCTTCTATTCGGTATTACCCATGTAAACCAGGTTTAAGATTTTAATTGGCAACATAAATTGCTCTTTATTGCTGTATCAAAAATGTTATACAGAGTGTTCCAAAAACCTAGTCCAAACGCTAACCTCTATTTTTAAGAATGTCTACATATTCTACTCGAAGGAATGCGGGTAAAACATATTTTACCTCCTATAGCTAAATTCGCTCACTCCCGAGTTATTTATAAAATGATGAAATCAATTGTTTATTACCAATAAACAACCAGAATTGACAAGGTAGGGTTTGCACCCGCAGAGATACTTTTAATAGGTCATCGTCGTGAATGACCTTGTATATACCTTATAAATTCTTACTTAAACAAATTACGAATTTCCCACCCCTACAATCAGGAAACGCGATTTGCGATTTACTTATTATTTTAAAGGTGATCTATTTTTTCTATGATTATATATCTTTTTGTATCGTTTATTTGAAAGATTTTTGGAAAAATCAATCTTAGTATGTGCTGTGTGTGAATTTCCTAAACCTGAGAAAAATACTATTTTTGTAGCGGAAATTTTCACAACCAGTTGATAAATATTATGTTAATATCTTTATTCAAACACTTGCACTTCATTTTCTATTTCTAAGACCTCTAGACTTTTTAATGATAATCAATCGAATGCAAAGCATACGTTATATTTCATTAGAAACAACTTGTTCCAGAAAAATGTATTTAGATGCATAGAAATATCACAACAAGAAAAGCTGTAGACTACATGCTTTAAAAGCACCTGTTTACTCCGTACTGTTATCTACTTTATGATAAATATCAACCAGCTACGGCGCTAGATGGAATGGTGTTGACAATGCGCTCATAACACCGGCGAGATGTAAAGAACATGACCATATTGTGTGCTTAATGTATGTACCGAGTTCTCATGTTAATAATACAACACCTAAAACCATTTTGGTTGTTTCGCCGTAGATAATAGTAGGAATAGTAGGTCAACGTTATGCAAATGCGACTAAGAACAAATTTTACGCTTCGCGGAAACTGAGGGTACATTCAGACAGTCACAGCTATATATTAAAGTTATTATAACAACGATCAGAATTAAAGGATTAAATAGGCAATTTTATGGTAAAACAAGAAATACTATTTTGTTAATTTATAAGTCAAAATGTATTTAAAGCAACTTATGTTGATATCGTTTTCGACTATAATTTTCGCAACTTGATTTTTGTTAGTCATTTCAATTGCTGCGTTAATTCATTTCGATTGCTGCACACTTCCTACATTCATCTATATTATTCCATTGATGAACTTTCTTTTGTAAATTTGCCATTAACAACAAAAATTGTCTTCTATTGTCTTCTGTTCATCATTGGGAATTTCTTCCGTATGGATACCCACAAGTTCCATTTCCTTTAATCGCGTTATTCATTAGATAGTATTCAATCGAGTCTATTCTGTGAAAACCTGCATTAGAATTGATACTGCCACACCAGTGCTTATTGGAGCATTCGTACGTCTGTCACTCACACCAAACGTAACTATGTCAGGTGCGAATAAGAAGTCTGTGAGAGTCTCGACATCTGAGATGGACATTGCTATACATACAACTGAAATTACTAACAATCATGAGTAGGTAGCTTAAATTACTTACAAAGTTAATTGTGTTAATAGCACAATGAAATAAACTTAGACGTAGTTCGGAATATTAAAATACAATGAACTTTAAAGCTAAATGTATTGAATATGAATGCTGTCTCATTTTGTAACAATTACATTTATTTTCAACTAAAGAAAGATTAAAGAATCGCAATGATTAATGCATTGATTTAAAAAGTGAGAGATTCATTGCAAAACAAAGTAATATAAAGGATGTCAAAATAGGAGTAACCCAGTTTTAATCTTTACTTACAAAAAGGTGAGATATCAAGTTATAATGATTAGAGCCCGGTAACAGGGAACCGTACCGCCCGCCTAGTATACAAAAACAATAGTAAGAAAATAGAAAAAAAATAACAGAACTAATACATAATTATAATATGTGAAAAGTAGTGAAACACTCACCCTTTTAAGCAGCCTTGGCTACGGAACAGTAAAACTAGAAGCACCATTATCAATATTAACATCATATGAATAAGAGTAGCAAAAAGTTGACACCATTAGTTGTCTCGGTGAGCGATGTTCGCCGTGGTGAGAAAATGAGTGTATATTTTGAAAAAGAGCGTTCAACATCTACCGATGTTATACATGCATGATTAAAATACTCTTTGTACTTAGTCAGTGGATTATTCGATACACCATCACAAATCGGGATCTATTTTGTAATTGGTCTATCGCGTTAACTAATCCTATATAATAGCCACGAACGTTTTTCAAATCTGTTTCAACGGAAATATCTTGAAATTTCGACCGGCTCTCCTTAATAGCTGCAGCTTCGACAGGATTGAATTGTGCAACAACAGCTTTTACTATTTTGAAATGTTCAGCATAATAAAAAGCTGCCATGTTCTCCAACGTGTAAGAATTGACTCCGGTGGTCGACGAATACCAGGACACTCTGTGTGAAATGATCGTAGGCGTTTGGGAGATTTCAAAAATACTTTTTTTTATGCTTGCTATTAATGCATCTACCTCGGGAGAGCATTGTCGAATAGTTTCTACCACAAGATGTAAAGCATGCACTTTACACGTAACATGTAAACAATTGCAACCATGTTCAAGGAGAGAACGGCCTACCGAACGCATTATCGCTGCGCCATCGCTCAAAAACATCACTTTATCTAGTAGTACCAGGTACAACCTTCGTAATTGCTGCAGCAGTACACTCTTGTAGTCTTCGGCTAGCTAGTAACAGTGATAATGTAGGTTTCCTAGGGTCTAGTATGCGTACCATAATATTTACAATAGAATTTTTTTTACAGTCTGTTGTCTTATAACCAAAGAAAATATTTTTTCAATATGCGTTTCATTTTCTTTTCCACGTCATCGCGTACAAATGCAACATGCTTACGTGCCGTTTTCTCCATTGGCAACCGCAACTAGGGATTGTATTTGTCCCAAAAGTCCTTAAACGGTTGTTTATCGAGTGAGCTTAGTGACAAATTACAGTTTATCAACATAAAAATTACATAAAAAAATGCACTTCTCGATGGCATGCCCAATTTTCGTTTTCTATGCTGTGCGGAATTTACGTGTCTTGTACAGTTCCACTTCTTATTTGACATCAAATGTATTTTGCACACTTTACAAACTATCTTACTCCCGTTGTAAAACAAATCAGGAAAGTCAGAAATAAACTTATTTACTATGTCTTGAAAGGGTCGTTTTTTAGCCTTCGACATGTTCACTAAAAACTACAATTAATAACTACGTCTGTATCAATAAAATCAAAACGCACTACACTAAATAATAACTACAATTAATAACTACGACTATATCAATAAAATCAACACGCCCTATCCGCTATCCAATGCTAAACTGAACTGAGTGATGATGATTTGTCGTGTCGTATCATAATCGACCAGCCCTCCCCGCCCACATAAACACAGTCACACCGCCGCTGCGATTGCTCTCCAGTTACCGGGCTCTAATAATGATTCTAACTGTCAAGTGTTCTATCGTATCTTATAACTTTGATAAATATGGAGCACTGTCAATTGCTCGTAGAGTATTTTGTATAGAACAGTTTATTAAAAAAGATGCGGTAATTAAGACGGAACGATGATTTCGATATGAATTTCAATGTGCTATAGCCCAGTCTGGCAAAACAATTAGAAGGTGGGTCGCAAAGTATCGCCAAAGGGAATCAGTAAGCGATAAGTGCGCTATTTATCATTACGTATCTGTACATTTATTTGTTTAAATATATTCCATATATGGTTTCACGTTTGTTTTAAATACATGTCACATATTTACATATTTTTTCTTATTTTCAATATATTTAACTTTGTTAAACGTTTTTCTGTAGTTTTCTTGTATTTGCTGTTTAAGGGGATATAGAGGTTAACAGAAAATTTATGTTAAATTATGTTTTTAATCATATTTGCGTGGCTGTTCAGGTAACCTGTTAATTTCCTACTCAATCTAATCTAACTTTTATTATCCGATATCTTGTGACGAATTTCCCTATTTTAACGCCAATAAACTACAGGATGGTCCCTTCTTATTTCTTAAATAAGGTGGCGCTTATCTCAACCCCCACGCCATCTTCGGCTGGGCTAGGGCAAAGGGAACCGTACCCCATATTTACCACCTTTTTCGTATTTATAAAAGTGTTTATCATCTTCAAGTTCCCGCAAGGTTTAGTATTTTTCTTTTCGCGCGATGTTATTAAGATAGACGCTAAGCGTGGCACTTGTGAGGTGATACTTACTTCTGGAACACTCTGTATAGCTGTAAATGTGTATAGTATACACATAAATAGATTTAAACAGCAACAACTTTTATTTAATTTTTTTTTTTCATATTATTACAAATACGCACATCAAGCTAATTGCATTGTAAATCGGAAAGACCAATCGACAATACTTTTGTCCACAGACGTGTAAACATTCCCAAGCGATTAGTTTAGTATACTGTTCACGATGGCACCATCCATTTCAAGGAATAAAATATCTGCTTTAGTAGTGGTTCTGTATTGAGTAGATAATAGCAATAATGTCAAAAAGAAAAAAAAAACAATGGCGCAAAAAATGGTAACTGCAATGATTTTTCTAAAAGAGTTTCATAGTTTGCGTTACGTTTGTCTTTGTTGGAATACTCGCGATACATTTCTATAAATTCTATCCAAAATTTTCTATTACCTTCCATTGTTTAATAAAAAACCGGCAAACTCAGCACTATGCACTTATAAAATCTTGTTTTGAATAACTTAAAAAATTGTATCAACAAGTCCAAAAACACGTTCAAACTTTTCGTATATCCAACCGAGTTGTACTACAGATTTTTAAGCATGCTGTACTTCCGTACGATCCAACCGCGTCGAACGATCGATTAAACAACAACCCCACACACGTTGCAATTATTGTTCCAACGTTTGCACCAACCAAAATTGTACAACTTGGACTACAAATTGTACCGCCTGTGGGCTATTTATGTGTAACAGCTTGTATATCCCGCAGTACCGTGTTATGAACAAAAGAGCTGCGTTTAAGAGCTTCCGATATGAAGCGTGTTTTACGTTTAAACGTCACCTATGTCTCTTACCGTTCGACAATTGTATGAAAAAAACTGAAAATTAATCAATTTTCGAAGAAGTGTTTCACCACTTCAATGTGAATTTCCACCAATAACAAAAATCCTTTGCATATCTGAAGATACTGTACATTCCTACCATGTTTCATCTAAATCTGAATTTGTGACCTAGAGAGATTTCCTTGTAGTATGTTTTATCAACATATGCGTTTTGTAATGATGATACGTATGTACATTCTAAGCAGAGCTGTACAAATTAGGATTACCTCAAACAAATTTCAGTTCAATTTATTAAAGGTAAAGATACCATCTCGTTCCTAGATAGTATCTGCTGAGCTCAAAGTTATTCCAGAGATATGGGGGAAATTAAAGCCCTACATACGTACATACGTATGTGTAAGAGATATTACGGCAAGGTTTAATTTTATACGCACGTCGCCGTCGCTAGGTTATACAATGCGACGTATGCGACCATAATAAAGGAAACTCTGCGATCGTATCGCGCTGGGAGATGATCACGTAGAATAATTAAAAAGAGAGTTTCTGATATCGGTTGAAATGTACTTCGCTGGCGAAATAATTTCCGTTCCGGTGTTTTACCGGTTAAATAAAAGGAAATTTTATACCTACGACCGGTTTGCGAAAGTCAATACCGGGATCAAAGGATTCTTTGATATTCGCTCTTAATCTTCACTCTAGTTTTCATTACAATTGCAACCTTTGATATTGTAATTTGTTACCTTTGTTCTTCCGTAGAATTTTTCCATAGCATAGAGTAGACCTAAATAGAATTTAGCTCAACTCAAAGGGGCAATCTCCTACATTAGGGTTTAGCTAGTTTTTCCTAACTCCGACTAAGTACAAGAGATCAATTATCTTATTTATTTATTATAATTAAGACAAAATAAATTAACACTAACATCGACTAATAACTGAAGTATTAATTGTACTAGGACAGTATGATAAACACTTATGTTAAGGAAGAGAACGCAATTGTTTTGTATTTACATAGTAAGGAATTTATTTCTCGACATAATCTCGTTGTAGTTCTACGTTGTGTGTCTAAAAAATTCGGTGAATGGTATAATAAAAACACAAAAACAGAATGCACATTGGAAATACTTTCATTGGCCTTCGAAGTAGTCGCCACCAGACACAACACACTTTTGACAACGTTCGTATAGCTTCTGGAAACTGTCGGAAAACTCTTGTTTTGGAATCGTCTTCAGAATTGCTGTCACACGTTCTTGAACATCCTTGACGTCCGCAAACCGTGATCCCTTCAAGGTCCCCTTAAGACGAGGGAACAAAACAAAGTCAGCAGGAGCAAGATTTGGAGAGTAGGGTGGGTGTTCCAAAACAGTTAAGCCACGCTGAGTCAAATATTGGCGTACAATGATGCTCGTATGCGAAGGTGCATTGTCTTGCAGTAACGTCTACTTTCTGGTCTGGATCATCTGTGGCCTAACGCGCCGGATGCACTGCAACAAACGTTTGAGAACCTCCAAGTAGAATGCGGCATTCACCGTTTGGCCAGCAGGCACGAATTCCTTATGGATGATTCCCTCTTTGACGAAAAATTTTATCAGCATGGTTTTCATCTTGGATCTTTGCATGCGACTCTTTGTTCGTTGCGGAGAAGACGGTGACCGCCATTCTATTGATTGTCTTTTCGTTTCGGGGTCATACTGGTAACACTAAGACTCGTCCCCTGTGACAATGGAACCCAGAAAGGACGGATCCCGGTCACACATGTCGATGAAATCGCCACTGGTTTCAAAATGTCCTGCTTTTTGCCCGTCTGCTAGAATATGCGGCACAAATCGTGAAAAAATCTTGCGCTTACCCAAATCTTCATGAATGATGGCTCCCACTGTATCTTTATTAATACCCACTTCTTCTGCTATTAATCGCAGAGTCAATCGCCGATCTTTTGCCGATATATTATACCATTCACCGAATTTTTTAGACACACAACGTATACACTTAATCCAGCGATGTTTCAACTTATTTAAGTCGTCCAAATGATAGGATTTGTCTACAAAACAAGCACTTTCAAATAAAAATCATTTAAAAGGTGTGAAACAAATTCTATTAATTATAAAAACCAAAGATAAATGCTGTTATTCAAGAAATGAAATGATTGTTTCCTTTAAATCAAATGTTCGAAATACCATCCACGAATATCCATTGACAATAAACAAATCTATGGACAGATTCATTTTGTACATTGCCAATTACGCCAGAACTAATTCGACTCATTTCATACATAATTCTCTTTTGTGGTCTATCAATATGAATTTTTGATTTTAAATACCCCCATAAGAAAAAATCAAGGGGCGTAAGACCTTGAGACCTAAAAGGCCACACTCTTAATCCTCGTCTACCGATCCACCTCCCAGGAAAGCAGTTGTTTAAAAACAATCATTTCATTTCTTGAATAAGCATTTATCTTTGCTTTTTGTTATTAATAAATGTTGCTTTCCACTCTTTAAATTACTTTAATTCGAAAATGTTGTTATGTGAGGTATTAAAATTTTGATAGCACCATTTAGACCGTCTATCGAAATAAAAAAAAACGGAAGTTGTAATTTAAAAAAATTGTTGATGATCTCATTACTTGAAAACGAGAACTGAATGAATATTTATTAAAAAAAAATAAAATTGACCTATGAACATTTCTTCGAAAAATAAATTACTTCAGATTCAATGAATTTATTCTATAATTTTTCCGCACACAGTATAGTATTTAATAATAAAGTTTGAATTTTATATCATTGTGCTTATATAGAGTTAAGTTTACATTCCAAGGTATTAATGTTGATTGCTGTATTTGTTAACTTTAGGAAACTTTCTCCTGCATCTTAAATATGTACGTCATTGTCATGTATGTCATTCCAATATAATAGTAATAGTAATTTTATTTTAACACCATATATGCGTATAACCGGCAATACGGCAGTGTTGGCGAGGTGGGCGCCACCCAGTTCCTATAGCCAAGCATGCCTTAGCGATGCAGTTACTTCAATGGGTTACCTTCCATTTAAATGCATGCATATGCAACCAATTGAACACTGCGGCTCGGTATGCCCAGCAGAGAGGGTATCGTAATGCAAGGTTGGTAGAATACATTTATTCTAAAGGTTGTCTCAGTTTCGAAATAGCGTGCGCAGTAACGTCAGTGGTAGTGGAATATAGAACATATGTGATGCATCAATTTAAACGTTGTTACGAACGGCTATATCTATATATTACTACCAATGACGTCAAAATATACGTCCTTCACCCCTCCGCCCACAAACTTTCGGTCAAGTATCGCAAGATAGGAACTGAGACCACCTCTAGAGTAAATGTATTCTACCAATCTTAAGCCTAACATGGCCTAAACGCACTGCAGCATTCAGCTGTATAACAGCAGTAAATACAACATATAAGGAAAAAAATATCAACAAACATGTATAAGTACCTACAAAGTATATGCAAGTATACCCAAATTGTAAAATCAGTAATTTGGCAGCAGTTAAGCGATAACAGATATTTCTGTATCGATTTTCTAAAAAGTACAATATTATTTATATTTCTACGTTTGATGGAAGCTTATTAAATAACCTGCAGCCCACAAGTAATTTCATGTATCATTTTATGAAAAAATTACTAAAATAATAAGTTTTTAAAATATGAAAACCGCATCTGTTTTTCAAGCCACTCATTGCAAACAAAATTTACATAGTGCCTTTCATAGATCACTAACATGCTGACTTAAAATCCCCATCAATAAAAGCACTTAAAATCTTTCTACAAAAGTTATAAAATCGATAGTTTCATTTATTATTATATAAAATAGTTTGAGTTTTACTTTTATTTATTGTTAACTTATTACTGGAGTAACCAAAACTTGCGGACTCGCATAGGCATCGGTATTACGGGTAAATATAAGAATACGAAAAATTCATAAATAAACTTACTTGCTAATTATTCAACAAATTAGAGGCATCAGGATGTGAACTACTGTAAACTTGCATCATTGCATATGTTTCCACAGTTACTTCTTTAAACCTTGTGCGTCGACAAAAAAAAATATTCTTATACATAGAAAACGATCTCTCCACATCTAAGGAAGTTACATTTGCATGTAGAAACTGTTTTTCAAAATCAGTTAAAAGTTCACTATTCTTACACTTATTATAAACGGCCTCTAAAGTATTAAAATCGGGATTTTTCCTTAAAACATCTGCCAACTTTTGACTAGCGCATAATCCTGGCGTATCATTTAATGTGTGTAATTTATTTTTTACACTCTCCACTATGTCTAATGATTCCTGCAATGACAATTCAGTACATTGTAGTTTTCTGATGGCATCTAGTAATACTGTATAATTGGTACATATTGTTGTTAAATCTTCTAAAAGTTGAGGAATTTGAAATTCTCTTTGACTTTCTCTAATTGCTTTGGGTTCATTCCGATTAAATCGCATTATAACTGATTGAATTTGTTGAAAATGGATCAAATAGTAAGAAGCTGCTGTTAGCCAAGTACCCCATCGCGTTAAAATTGGTTCAGGAGGTTCTGGAATACCTGGACAAAATTTACGAAATTCTTTTAAACGTTTAGGAGATTTACGAAACACTGCTTTAGTACTTCCAATCATCCGATCAACGTTTCCGTAATGTTGTCGAACAACTTCACCAACTAAATGCAAAGCATGCAGCACGCACGTTATATGTATTACGATAGGAAATATATGTTTTAAGGATCGCCCAACACTTAACATCGTTGCTGCACTATCTGTTACAAACATTATAACTTGATCTTGGGCAATTTTAAATTTTTTCAAAGTGTTCATTATCACTTTTTGAATATTTTCCGCGGTACATTGTTGAACACGTTTGCAAGCTAACAAATATCGAGATGCTGTGTTCTCGCTAGATAAAACGCGAGCTATTACATTCACAATACTGTTTTTTCTTTATATCGGTCGTCTCATCCACGGTAATCCATATTTTTTTGGAACACAAATCACGTTTACACACATTTTCTAGCATCTCTTTCATTCGCGGCAAATGATTCTGTAATTGTGTTTGTGAGGGTAATGGGTACTTTGGAACATATTGTCGCCAAAACGTTTTAAAAGCTGCTTTTCTCACCAACGACAACGGAAGATTACAAGAGGTAAACATAATTAATAAATATATGAGGAATAGTGTATAAGGTATTTCAGTTCTTGCATTTCTCATATGCTTAATACCATTGACATGCCTCTGGCAATCAGTTCTGTCCAATGCAGCCAAACGAACATTGCATATTAAGCAAAAAACTGCACTACCGTCATATTTTAAATGGGGAAAAAGTGACACATACCTATGAACATTAGTAGCAAATCTATTACGAGGCATTGTTTTCTTAGGTATGTAAATATTAGTTCTATATGAAACGATACACTAATTATGTACTTGGTATAATACTACAACACACAAAAAACACCAGCTATATTTTCAAAAGCGACACGTAAGTACATAACCTTGACCGTTCGACTAATCTTTGCAACAGCTCAACCGGTACTAAAACGAAATCTCTCCCAGCGCGGTTTAACATGATTTATATTCAAGGTCGACACTACATGCCTGCTTCTCTAGCGGTTTAGTTTATTTATGAATTTTTCGTATTCTTATATTAACCCGTAATACCGACGCCTATGCGAGTCCGCAAGTTTAGGTTACTCTACTTATTACTAAACCTTCAATTTGATATCCTACTAAATACTAAATTTGTTTTAAAGTGAGTCTTTTAGTTTATTAGAAATGACAACATTGACGTCATCAGCGAACAATGTGATACTATCAACCGAATTTACAGAATATAGAAGATAATTGACATAAATAACAAATAGGGTTGGACCCAGGATTGAACTTTGGGGAATGCCTAAATTGGCGATACTACTATACAATTTAACTGTCATAAACTACCTTCTGTGCACTATTTCCTAAATAGGATCCAAACCAATTTATAAAGTAAAATGTAATGTAAATGTAAAAATAAAATTAATTAAATCATTTGACGTCGATAGACGCTGCTCGATAGACACTGCCAGCTATAATTTTTTGGTTCATAATTGATAAATCTTGAATAAAACAGGTAATATACAAACACGACGGTAGTCTTGGAGAACATTAGCATCATTTTTTTAAGTATTTGTTTCATACGTGCTTTTTTAAGATATGATGGGGAAATACCATTGCTAACAGACATATTTAGGAGATAACAATGGCGTATCAAAATAAATTTAGTACATTACTTAATAATAAACGAAGACATAACGTTTTCATTAAGACTTTCTGTGGAGTATAATTTATTAAAGGAACACAGAACGTCATTTTCAACAACAGGCAAAATAAAGGAGGAAACTGTGACTGTTTAAAATTTTTACCAACTGTTACAAAATCAATATTATTAGAGTAAGTGCTGGAGACAATATTTTGGTATTAATAAAGTAATAATTAAGTGTATTTAACAAATCTGTAGAATATTCTAAATTATCTGGTAACCAATTCGAAATAGGAGCATTATTAGACGTTGCAATGTAGTTATGATTTTTAGTTTGTTGGGTTTTAACTAGAGTGTTTTGATAAAAATTTTCATACTTCAAATGGACGGGCGTTGATATACAGAATAAAGAATATTATGAATTTCTATTGAAGATATGAGCATAGCGCCTCCACCAAAATATGTACCACCGAAGGTGAGCATTGGTAGTACTTGAGTGCAGGCTTAATGATTTTTAATGGAGTTAAAAGCGTTTATGCGTGCCTTTTCCATAATTTATTGTATTCATCTCTTAAATTGCATCGGATGCACTATTTAAATTAACCACTGGCAATCTTTTACAGTTCTGAGCTAAATTATCATCTTATCATCAAGCTGCGAACTAAACTAGGTATATCGAATATATAAAAAATCGTTAGTAATTTGTACACATTTTGAGATACATTTCTGCTTCAAATGAATGTAAAGAATATCAAAACATTTTATATTTCCTCCATCGTGTACAGGATATACTGTTTCTTTATTCAATATATCAAGATTTCAATCCTATTCTTTCTATTATCATCAACAAGCCGCTCCCGTTGAAATCGGAATATTGACAAAATATCTTTAAAAATGTGTACATTCATGGCCCATCCAAAAACCACCAATAAACCTTCTTAGAAACTCCTATTAAAAATTTACATATGTGAATCTAGTGTTAAATGGAAGTTAAAAATTTAAAACTGCCTATCTCTGAGAAGCAAGACATATTTGGTGAGGTGAAATTTACGGAGGTAGCTTCATTTAATTTTAAGAACGAGTAGCATAATAAGAGGAAAAGGCAATTACACAAGTCAATTCTAATCAAATCAATCAACCATCATTACTCCTACTTTAATTTTTTTTATACATGTGGATTACTCTTACCTATTTTAGAATTACTGTGAAGCCTGAAATTTTCTATAGGCAATAATAGATAACTACTGTGTTTTCCCCTGCTTGAGAAGAGTATTATTCGCGATGGCCTCTTTTAGATTGTTTACTTGCAAAACCCTATCTGACCCCAGTCTATAAACTTGTTTATCTTACCTTCGAGGGTAGTAGATGGAAAAGCAGAGCATCCTCAAGAGAAGCAACCTTACCTCCCTGGACTTACATTTAAATAACTTCTTTCTGCAAGATACCGGTTAACCGGGCCTATTTTTTCCTTTATGTTTACGTGCACATACAAGTCTAAGCCGGCATACATTTTGAAGGTCTACAAACCTTTGATATGTTTGAATATATTCAAAAATTTACGACGTAGAGATTTCAACAGATGGGTACCGAAAGATAAGCAATTTACTTAGTGCGTATCTATTCAGCTGTCTCGATTATGGGTGCGGTTTCGGAATAAATCGACAATTCCTGCCCTTATGTTTCGTAGGAAGGGAAGATCGGCAAATCACTTCTATATTTATGACATGGTGGCTTTGTTCTTTAGATTCGAAACAAAATAAACTCATATGTCCCAGCCACTACATACGACGTGATTTCTCTAAGGTATTAAAAGTCACGATTGAGTTATGTTGTCCACAGCAGGGATGTGTAAAGCCAAACAGAGCGGCATGATTGAGGATAAATTTACTGTAAGCGGAAGAAGTTGACAAGTTACTTTGACATGGGTCTGTAAATAAAGTATGATTGATTTGTAGTAATTTCGTGGTAAATACGTATGTATTATTTCCTTTTTTTTCGCTTTTATTTCGATACGGTGTATTAGATTTAAATATATATACGTATTAAATGTACATACATTGTATTGGATTAAATTATATTTATTTACTGCCTTTCGGGACAGTTTTATGCCTCAAATTAAAAATTGTTTTCTAATGGCACATTTTTTCGCAAAAGTTTTCATTTTGAAAACATAAAAAAAAAAGGAGACAGGCACATACAAGAAAATTATAGGCCAGTGTCAGTGTTACCAACACTATCCAAGGTTATGGAAAGTGTAATATGCAAAAGCCTAGTTTCCTTCTTTGAAGCACAGAGAATTTTTACACCCGCGCAACATGGATACAGGGCTGGCAAATCTACAGTTACAGCTTTAGTGGAGTCCATAGAGAAAATATTATTAGCGCAAGATTTTCAGGAATTTTTGGAAATGATTTTATGTGACATAAGTAAAGCATTTGATACAGTATCACATCAACTTCTACTAGCCAAACTAAATTATTATGGTGTGAGAGGTACCGCAAATAAATTATTGGCATCCTACCTTGAAGAAAGAAAACAGGCAGTGAGTTGAGGGAGTTGCATATCAGACATGCAACCAGTAGTTTGTGGGGTCCCACAAGGATCAATACTGGGCCCAGTACTCTTCATGATATATATAAACGATCTTCCAGAAAATGTAATCTACAGCAAAGTGTGCTTGTATGCTGATGATACCTCTTTTATTATCAGGAGTGACACTGGTTATCATGCCAACCGCGTTAGAGAAAATCCTCTTCTAGCTACGAAAACCTGGTGTGATGCAAATAAGCTGAAAATAAATCAAAACAAAACTCAGGTACTTACCTTTATGGCTGCCTCACGAAACCAAACGGTGAACTTCTTGGGAGTCACAGTGGATGGAGGATTAGGCTGGTCGGAACATGTGTCAAGTATAACACCGAAACTCAGCACTACAGTATTCACTATTCGAAGAATAAAACAACTGGTAACGCACGAAGCAGCAAAGCTGGCATATTATGCCAACTTTCATAGTATAGCGTGTTACGGAATTTTAATTTGGGGGGCATCTAGTGAACTGCAACGAGTTCTTGTATTGCAAAAACGTGTAATGAGAGCTTTATGTGGGCTACGGTCTAGGGACAGCTGTCGTGAATATTTTGCCAACGAAAAAATATTGACAATAATTAGTGTATACATTTTGTGATGTGTTAAATACATCCATCAAAATAGGGTGCAGTTTTTGCAGAACTCGGACTATCACAGTTACGACACTCGTAATAGGAATGATTTAGTTACATCGCACCATCGACTAAGGAGAACTCAGCAATCGATAGACTATCGTGGTGTAAAATTATATAATAAATTACCTGACCGCATTAAACAGTTGAACATGAAAGCGTTTAACAAAACTGTAAAAAAATTTTTATTGAGTCATGTTTTCTATAACGTAACTGAGTATTTAACGTAGGAACTTAATCAATAATTTTTATCCGCAGTACCAATACTAATATATGTATATTTATATCTTTTTTAACTTGTGATGTACTTCTGTACGTAGATATTTCTTAATTTGTTTTCTTTTAGTTTATAACATGGTTACTTTCCTATTGTACCAATGTTTATTATTTTTTAGGACAATTATGCATACAATGTATTTCTTTTTTTGACATGTTACGAACTGTGATGAAAAAATACAAAAAAAAAAATACAAATACATCTTAGGCCGTCCTCCCTCATTTTATTTTTCAAATTGTATCCTCGTCTATGCTTTTTGAGGAGAGAAAGGAAATCTATACTTTTCAATTCGATATCTTATTCTCTTCAAATTATGTAGCCAAAATATCCGCCACTCCGAATTAGGCAATGTTCATATGTAACTGCGATGGAGCTCTGTTGTATACGTTACTCGTACTGTTAGTGTGTTTCGTGTAAAATTAGGGTGAAGCAAAAGTTTTTTCGGTTTTTATGAACAAAATTTAATTTGACGACATAAAGATACAAACGTAATAGTCAAAATATAATCAATTATGATCGATGGTTCTCTGCCATTGTCTCGTAAGGTTTTCGATTCCACGCCTATATCATTCCGCTGATTTGGAGGCGAAGAAGTCACGGCATCCTTCTTCTACCACCACGACGTTTGCAAAAATACGCCCAGAGAGTAAGTGTGCCATTGCCCTAAAATGGTATTAATCGGATGGCGCTAAGTCCGGGCTGTAAGTTGGATGTGCTAATAACTCCACCCCACCAAATGCTTCTAATTTCTGAAGAGTTCTTTCGGTAGTATGCGGCCTTGATGGAATAGCACGCGATTTCTGTTGCCTAATGCGGGGTATATTTCTCTTAAAATTGCAAATATTCACTCCAATTGCTCGCAGGATAGATGGGAGTTTAACGCCCTAACGTTCTTGTATCAATTCAAAGTGGATAACACCGTAACTCCATCGAACACAAAATCAAATTTGTTTCAAAACTTTTGCGCTTGGCCATAGATTCCGAAGATTTGCCATGGGTTAACCCCTAATTTCATTTGTTTGGATTACCAAGGTAGATCCACTTTTCTCACACGTTACAATTTGTCGATAGAAATCGAGACTCTGTGGATTGTCAAGAAGTTGATTACAGGTTTGCACTCGTCGCTGTGCCTGTTCTGCAGTCAATTCACAAGGCACTTCTCTGCATCGTCTATTTATCTTCCGTAGTTTGTGAAGATGACGACTTATTCTCCACCGCCAAGGGGCAAACTTCAGTGACAATTGTTGCGTAATGGAAGACGGAGTCGCCACATTTCTTTGGGTAAGGACCTCTTGATCAACAATAGCTGGTCTTTCAGAACGTCGTTCCTCTCGAAGATTTGTTTCACCATTTCTCCATTTTTGGTACCATTTTGGCGCAGTGCGACCTGAGATAGTATCTTGACCTTCAACTTCACGGAGTATATTAGCAGCATCAACAACGCTTCTGCCTAATTTCCAGTAATGACGCAAAATTGCCAAAATTCCTTTAGACATTTTGGGTCCACAAAAAGAGCACAATGTATCAATAAAATCACAAGATAACTTGGTTAGACACACTTACAACAATAATGTTTAATATAGCATTAATAAACAACTACTTTACTTTCATTTATGCTGTTTTATAAGTCCACCCTATTATCTTAGAATGGTCGACGTATTTTGTTCTGTAGGCACTAAACATTAACCGGTCTCTTAGCATAAACAACCTGCTTCGCAGGGCGACAAATTTGGTGAATGCGCGACCCACTTTCTTGACTTTTTAAACACTTAGTAACCGCGAGATTTATGAGAATGATGAGAATGGGCTTTATAATATTACCACCAAATTGTACACTTTTCTGTTAAAGAAATATCTTTAAGAAGAATAGTTAATGAATTTACTTGTGATAATTTTTTTTTACAAAACTGTTTATAAAGGGTGAAATCCTTGCTTCCTCTATGCAACAATTGAAATATTTCGAACTAATACGTGCGTATGAACGATTACTAACTACCGAAAACTTATGAAGAAATGGAGGATATAATTTAAAAGTTGGAGGATAGGTGGCTCTTCGTTCTCCTGCTCTAATTAGGTCAATACCTAGTTTCCTTTCCCAGAGTGAACAATATAATAACAGAATTGCAAACAATACTCGATGTTCTGCTCACTCACTAATGTAAAGAGGTTCTTCACGAGGGATAAGGGAAGACCAAGGTTAACACGGAAACTCGGCGTGTAAACTACGCTACGGATGAAACTAATTAGGCCGGCAGCTACTTAGGAAGCAATCGGTCACGGTAACTAGCCGACTTAGTTCCGCTCTCCAAATTTTCTAAATATCGACGTCGAAAGTAGTCATCTTGTTAAAGAGGCATCTACATATGGGTGTTGATGTATGTAGTGAATTTGTGTGTGTTGTTGCACCCTAATTTACAAATTTCTTAAACTCATATTTAAAATACTTCAAACATTTCATTTCGCGCCAATTCCTCTATTCCAATATATAACGAAACTGAACACCTGCAAAGGATGACATCACCGCGTCTACAAGGCGTAGTATTTGTGTGTACATGTTTTAGCTAAATTCATTCCCCTAATTTGTCCTATGATTTGATCTTCATTATTTAATAAAACCATTAATATGAATCCTTTCAAAATTCTACACCGCCAATATCTTTATTTTAAACTCTACTTGCCTATGATAACAATAAATTTGAGTTATATTTTTAATCTAATGAGATATTTAGTAATTAACTGTTTAGGAACCAATCATTCCCGTTAATTTCAATCCTTTAAGCCCCGTAGCTTCTTTGTTTATCAAAGAACATAAATGAAATTTTGTCAACAGATAGTATTAATTCCGCTTTACATCTTGGTATCAGTTAAATTAGATTTCATCCGTATCTAATTGTTGTAATTAGCAATTACCCCGTTCGATACACGCATAAATACGTCGTTATACACCGATCCCGTATACGTCATCATATCTTTGCTTCCGCATTGCTCGAATCAGATCTCACGGATCCCATTGGATTTTCGTAAAATATATCAATAGAGGCAGTTTCCCTATCAATGGGATGAGTCGTTTGGCAGAAGTTAACGTAACAACTAGTGATGTAAGGCCGTAAGTGGCACAGTGAGTGAAACAATGTCATCCTGGAGTACCAAGACTTTTGTCATCGGACATAACCCCTGCTGGGGGATCTTCCTTGGTATCCGCGGTCTACGTTCCCGGCGTTTGTATGGTTTTGCGATTTAATCGCCTTTGAGCAAATCGTCGGGAATAACGCTCTATGCGGATCTGGACATTGATTTCCTCCATGGAGTTCCGATTTTGGAAGTTGGCTTCTTCCGTAGAGTTGCGGGATCTGGAAATCTATTTCTTCTATCGAGCTGCGTTCATCCGTTGTCTGCTGGCTAATGCTCATCACACATCACCCCATTTCCCCGGTCTATCAACGCGGCCTCCTTTCTGAATCGCCGCCGTCGAGAAAGTTCTACCACCGTAACTAGGACCAACCTCCTTTCGGTGTGTCTACCTGAACCTTATTTTATGTATGTTAAGATATTTTTTTGTAACGTTGCGAACTATAATTAACATTTTGCTATTTTGGTTGAACTGTTTGGCGTATTTAATGGTCATTTCTTTTGGTTAATTATAATTCGCATTTAAGATTTAAGAACTGCGCTTCACGCAAATGTTGCTGCTTATATTTTGAAATTTGGTAAATCACTTTGTGTACTTTATTTAATATTAATCTTTAAATATTTCTTTGGCGCTTTTATTCATTTCGTTGTAAACTTTGTCAATATTTATAGTTATTGTTTTGACCCTGAGATATTAGTCTTTTTGTAACATTTTGTCTATCTTTTTTTTAATGGTGCTCTCTCATTCAATATACAGTTTGTTCAAATATTTGCTACGTTTTGAATTTTCTTTTGTATACTCCTTTCTTCCTTTCCTTCGAAAACTCTGAATGGTTCTTAACGGAAATATCGAACATCAGCGAGGCAACTAAGCTAAACAAAACATTCAGTGGCGTCTTATTAACATCGGAATTCTTGCCAAAGAATTCGAATACCGGGTCGTCGTCTTGGCGAAGAAATACAAAGAACCTTCACGACTTCAGCAACAAAAATAAATTTTAAACGCCGTTGTATTATTTCATTCCTTGACTCCTCTCCTTTTAACACTACGTTTAAATAGCTAAAGTTGAGCAGTATACCATACTATATCATTCTTTAATTAAATTCTCCCTCCTTTTTTTTTTAAACCGTGTGTTCGGCTCACCGCTTTTTAATCTTTTCTTCTATTTCATTAAGCCTTTCTAATAGCGTTCGTTATCACAGACATCCCCTTAAATAAACCAAATAGTAACACTGTTCTCAAATTGGAGACTTTTTTGCAAGAAGCTAGGCACCTGGGGGGGGGGACCTAATTCGAGTATGCTGAATCCAATGGTGCTAACCGTTTTTAAAAGTTAGCTCGCTTTTTCGAGCAATTTTAATTTAAAAATTTTAGGCCCAAAGACCCCAAAAAACGTGATTTTTATGATTTTTTAAACATTTATTGAATTTCAGTCGATGGAAATCGATCGAATAGACGGTTTCACGACACCCCATCACACGATATCTAATCACTTCGCCAACCCATCACACACAATCTCATCACAGTAATTAGTAAAACCATTTTTAATGTTTACGAAATATCTTGATTATATTAAATATACAAAATGTAATATATTAAACAAATTAAAATAAATATGGCGCTCCAAGGAAAGTGAGTCTGTTTCGCGTTTCGTAATTGTCAATCATATTCTATAATCTAAGTTTTAAAGGAGTGTACTCTTCGTTGGAACGCGTTGTCCAGATATATGTTGCAAATAATGTGTCAATTTGGTTTCTTTCACCAGGCCGGCAAAGAAAGTCCATATTGTAGGATGTGCAATTAAAAGAGTGACTGCAAGCCATTATGCCATCCTTCAATGCAATTTATGATTCAGGCAATTCCTCCAGTAGCAACGCCCCGCTGATACCACATTTGCATTCGAAACATAGCTTCTCTTCTTCTTCTTTTACATAGCTGGCGACCAGGAGTAAATGTAATTTTAAAATAAGCGATTAATTCTTTACCATTCTTGGAGTTATCTAGCAATGCCTCTGACACTTCTAAAAATGTATCCTCAACTTCTTCCGGTGAAAGAACACATAACTGTGTTATTTTATAAACAATAAAAACCTATTAAACAATCTCACTAATTAGTGTGATGAAATTGTGTATGGTGGGTTGGTGAAGTGATGAGATGCCGCGTGATGAAATGTCACAGTGATGAATTGACACCGTGATGAGATGTCGGGTGATGAAATGTCCTGTGATGGAATGTCGGGACACCCGAAAAGACATCGTATCAACGAATACACATCGAATAGAAACTATTTGAAAAGAATTTAGTCGATTCAGTCGATTTTTCACCTGTTCATACCGTCAGTATAATTCACGCACGCATAATATTCACCTGGATCATGTTCTCTTGGATCTATCCAAATCATCGGAGCACCAAATGGCATAGCGACTCCGGTTCTTGTCCATTTATTCAAACTCAAACCGCATGTTGTATAAACAATAGACGGCGTCCAATACCCATCAGTAAAAACATTTTGTAAGAAATATTGTTGGTACATATCAGCGGATTCAGGGGTGGTGTTAATTACAAATTGTCCGCACACGTAACAAAAGGTATTCAATTTAGAACATTTATCGATTTTTGATATTTCAAATTAATTGGTTTTACAAGCCAATACAATGAGCAATCTCGAACATTTCACTATTCGCTTCGGTTTGGGTTATTTGCTTGAATATTTAGATTAACACTTTGACTTCTAAAAACAGACTGAGCTCTCAGCAATTAACAGTGCCTTTTGACCAAGTGGCAGTAGCGGATATGGTACTTTCTAGGAGCTTCACGAACGGTCCACGGAAAGTTTTCGAAGGTTCCAGAAAGCTCTTCGGCCGTTGATCAGATTTTTCAGAAAATTCCAGAATGTTCCGGAAGGTTCTTTGAGCCTTAAATTTTTTAAATTGAAATTGCTCGAAAACGTCAGCTAGTTTTTAAAAACAGTTGGCACCATTAGATTCAGCGTACTTGAATTAGGTTTACCCCCCAAGCGCTATTCTGCAACTGGCACAGTGTAGTCAAAACTAATTTGTAAAAAGTTTAGCTTGTTTTCAGTTTTTACCGAATTTGAAAATTTACAGTTTTTGTATAAATTATGTACAGTCTGATCATTCTCGCATTTTTGTTACCTTTCTTAAATCGATAGAACTATGTAGATACTTGCGCTTCACTAGTTAAAACTTGAATAAATTAACTAATTAAATAGAGCTCGCTTTGCTTAGTAGCTTGCCTTTTAAATATCTTTGTTATATGCTAAACTTGAAGCGAGAGATGCCATGTTAAAGCAAAAATAAACATCTGATAGGAGTACAAATATACATATGTATGTAGCTATCGACAACGCCTACGCAAAGTCATTATATGTTAACAACAGCTAGAAGGCATTTTACATGTTCTGTTTTAAGAATAAATAACTGACGTAGCTATTGCTATTTTAACCTTTTAACATCCATACCAACATTAAATAATTTACATACTAACAATCTGTATGTACGTAACTATGTGCACGTATCTTACGAACATCTGTCCACCTTTAATTTTAGTGAAATATAACACGCACACAATCTGCCATACATCGGATGTCCCAACTTTCTGGAATTGTAAAGTATGCATATTGTGTAAAATGCAGAGAAATAGATAATTCTAAATTTAGGCGATTAAGGACAAAATTATAAATATCTCAAAATCTGTTAGAAATGGACATATGTATATATACAAAATTCATTTTATATTGGTATATTGCTAGATGAAGAAACCAAACGCACACTAATATGCGACGGTGGTTCAATAAATACCCGTGTTTAGAGATAGGTGGTATTACTGAGGAATTTTGACATTACTATCGTGCACTGCCCTCCTTCAAACGGCGCCGTACAACATCTTCAGGCGGATTCATAGGTTAGTTTTGACTTAACAGCCACTTATATAAGACAGGTTGAGTGTTTCTGTATAAAATAGAAAAGAAACAAGATCGTTCAGTAATTCGCTTTCTGTTTTTGCATGGAAAAACATGAGAAGAAATTGAAGCGAAATCGTACATCGGTTTTTGAAGAGCGCTCAAGTCGCCCAGTAGATGTAGTTGCTGATGATATCATTGACACACGACATGGTTCTCGCTGATCGCCGAACAAAAGTGTGCGAAGCAGCAAAGGCCGTATGTGTATCATACAGAATGGCAATTTATATTTATTTACATTTTACAGCTAAGGTTGACAGTTAGAATGAGTAGTCAGAGAAATAGGTGCCGCAATTGCTAATAGTGGACAACGCGGATACGATTGTCACATTCGAAGCAGTGTTTAGATTCTTATAAGTAACCTGGACAAATATGCAGTAACAGCCAGAGGCGTGCCGAGCGCATAAAAGTTGACACATAAAACAGAAGGCAAAAAATAAATTATAAAGCGTACTGAAACACTTACCGTTTTAAAAGTCTTCCGTGAAATCACAAACTGTTAAATATTTGAATCGTTAGATATATTTCCACAGCTGTTTCAGTCAAGTGAGTACGACGTGCGGAATAAACGTTTTTTAATGCCGAAAACGGCCGTTCGACATCTAGCGATGTTATATTTGCATATTCAAAATAATGTTTGAAACAACTTAATGCATCTTCACACGCACCTTCACAAATTTGTCTTAATATAAGAAAATCGGAGTCTTTCTCTAAAATACTTTCAAATTTTCGTATTACACGCCAATTTGTTTCGCCTTCTACAGCGCATAACTGTGCGTGAACATCATTCACAATTTGAACAGAATCCACTAGCAACATCGAAACATTCTGTAATTTTCCTATTCCCTCCGCTAGTCCGAAGTAATTGTTGTGAATAGTTTGTAAATCTCTTTTAACCTGACTGTCTTGAATATTTCCTAGCTTTCCTTGATTGCTGCAGCTTCTATCGGATTGAATTTTAAAACTACCTTCTTTACTTGATCAAAATATTTGTTGTAGTAAAACGCAGCCTGCAACCATGTTCCCCAACATGTAACAATCGGCTGTGGTGGTTCAGGTAAATCAGGACACAGTTTATGAAATAGTCGGGTAAGTTGCGGGGACTTTAGAAACACTGCCTTTGTATTAGCAATCAATGCATTTACTAGTGGAAAACATGTAGGAATCGTTTGTGCCGCAAGATTTAGAGTATGGATTTTATACGTTACATGTAAGATGTTACTCCTGTGTTCTTTAAGAGACCGGCCCAAAGAACGCATGTTTGCGGCACCATCACTCATAAACATTAAAAGTTGTTTAGTTGAAACTTCAAATTTGTTCAATGAGTTCAACACCACCTTTAAAATCTCATCGGCAGTACAATTTATAGCTCTTTCGGAAGCAAGTAAGAAGGAGGATAACGGTCGATGTGGTTCCATTGTACGTACCATTACATTAACCACAGAATGTTTTTGACGATCTGTTGTTTCGTCCACACACAACCACAGTGTTTTATCTTTCAATTCCGTTTTCATTCTTTTTTCTATATATGTTCACGAGCAAATGGCACTACATGTCGTATCGATGTCCGAATAGGTCATTTACAGTCCGCATATTTATTCCAGAAGGAGACAAATGCTTCTTTGACTAGTAAACGAAACGATGGATTACATAAAATAAGAGTAACACATAAATCAAATGTAAATTTTTCTTGGTCGCGTATGCCCCTTTTTGCAGAAGAATGCTGTTTGCTTTCGATATGACGTTGACAATGGCTTCTGGACCAACACATTAAAGGGATTTTACAAACTAGACATTGAATTTTAGCGCCATCAAAAATTAAGTCCGCCACGTCCAGTATAAAGTTTTTAACTGTGTCTGCCATTGGTCGTTTTCGCGACGTACATAACTGCGACATTTTTGAAGCAAACATAAGCGTACAATTACGAAATAAGTTACGACAGCCCACATATACACAGAACTACTCGCATACAGCATCGATTTAGTACTGACGCTGTGAACGCGTGAAATAAATAATCGCCGACTCCGCACCACATATCTACTACACTGACTGTTACCGCTGTTTGTCCAGACTACTTATAAACGAAATCCGCAAGAATTTTTGCGTAAGATCGTCACCGTTGATGAAACCTGGATCCAACAATATACGCCCGAGACGAAGCAACAGTCAAAATAATGGACTTTTCACGGCGAATCTGCTCTAAAGAAGGCAAAGACCTTTTGTTTTGACTGATAACCGGTATACAGTGCGGTCCTAAAGTGTCCCACACCTCCCCCCATGCTAACTTTTGAACGACAGAAGCTAGCGTTTTTGGAAAAAATAGGTCGATTTCTATTTTTTTTTGTACTAACTTTTGCCGTTATCAGCATTCCAATTTTATTTCCGATTTTACCAGAAGTGACGTCAACTTTCTTTTTTTAACTAGAACATCCTATATATTTTTACGTTTTTGGAAAGGTAATCGAAAGATGAATCCAGCTATACCATATATGTTATACTTTAACCTAAGAAATATGGCGATATGTAGCAAAGCTATGACTATTCTAGCATACCTTGTATAAGCAATTATAACAGCGCCGACTTATTTTTAAGCTTCCTTCTCTTAAGAAGTAACTCCGTAACGATACAGCTTTAACTCTACGGTAAAACTTTGTAACGCAAGAATGAAACGAACGTCGAAACTAAAAACAAACAAAGGGCACCTGTAACTGAATAGCGAATGTGAAGGTATACGACAGGCTTTCCGACGCGTTCCCAGTTTCATTAAATAAATCAAAATGCGAGTAAAAGGAGTAACTCGGTAATGATTCGCATATGTCGGCTTTATGCTTGTTTCACGCTGCCGTTGCTGGTCGTATTGTCTTGCCTGTCTCTAACTAGCAAACCTTCATTTTTGAATCAAGTCCGCTACATGTGTGTCGTAAAATGAATTAAAACTAAATCTAGTATGAGACGTGCATTTTCATGCACGGATTACTAATTAAAATAGGTTAAGGATTAAATTTCAGGTCATGTTTGTCCCTTGTACAAGGGATATGCGGGCGGAATATTATACGTTGTTCTGCGACATGTATTCTATCTAAATTTGCTATAGTAGTTTTTCATGCAGAAAATTTAAATTAAAGTTAGGTACACAACAATAAACAACAGCACATATTACGAATTCAAATTACTATGTTAAGAACAATAAATCAAAAAATATTAAAAAGGAAATGTTTTGCGGCGGCTGCAATAAACGTACATTCACATGCAGTTTAAGAGTCGAAGTACCGCAGCGGAATATCAAATCTTATAACTTATTGCGGAAAACATATTATACATTTTAGTATAAGCATCAGAATATTCAGTATAAGTGAAGTTTTGCTAAATATTAGTGTAAATGATAGCTTCATTGTTAGTTTATAAATTAGGTGGGCAGTTATCAAACCACATGCACTAAAAGGGCATACAAGAAAAATATAAGAAAAATGGGGTCAACAAAGGAAGCGCTGTTGTTTTTAACCCTTGTAGGTTAGATGTTTTCATTTTTGAAATCAAACTTACTATTTTTTATGAGACAGTATAAATTGAAGCCGGTATAGGTTTCCATTTGATCGAGTAGATTGGTATTAGAACTACTCCACCCATATAACAAAGTTTGTTTTCTAGTCTAAAATCAGTTAATTCTTATTTGCAATATCAACCTTAAATGATCTACCCGGCATCGCATTTTTAAACGGCTCGTCTTAGATTTAAGAGAAAAGAACTATGTTTGCCATCAACTCTAAGTTAATTACATTGTCCAACAATTTTTTCGGAATGGACACAATTTCAACTGATTTGTAAATACTGTTCTCAATAAATAGATTGAATATGCAAGCAAAATTTGGCAATCGCATCAGGAATTTATGATATACACCGCTACACAAACATTTATTTCATTTCCCGGCTATATACCCTAGATTTAAAAAAAAAAGTTCGTGCAAAATCAATTCGTTTCTCCAGTTTATTAAATTCTAGCAAATCTAGTCCTCTAGTAGCAATTTCTACACTAATTATTAAATATATGTCCGCTCTGGAGAAATTCTGTCTTCTTTTGCAGTTTACTGCGTTTTAATTAAACACTTAAATGTCAAAATAATGCCGTCTGCACTTTTTAAACAACTTTTTTGCACCAACACGTGAAGAGGCACAAATAAGATTACATTAAAGACAGTGACAATTTTTGTTATATTTGTGGGCAATTTACAACCGCTGCTCAGAAAAAGTCATTGTCAGAACCGGTCAAAAGCGCTTACAGGTTATATTTTGGGTTTACAGTAGGAAATCAAGCAAAATCATGGGTTCGTTATATCTGTTGCATAAGATGAGTTGTTAAACTGACTCAATTGTTGAAAGGAAAGAACGGACACCTGTCCTTTGGAGATTTCCAGCAGCTCTGGAAGTCCTGCTGGCAATAACGTCGCTTCACATCCGTATTCAGAAAGAAGCTGTATCGAGTGCCCTCACTCTTAGTAGAACGAAGGGATTACAGCCTGGGGATCTTAGAGAGCATCTCAAGTTCCTTGAAAATCGCAACATAAACTATTTGATGTATATTGCACAGGATACGATCCCTAAGCAATACAATTTTGATCAGCCTTATAAGGTGGTCATTGAAAGCATCCGGTGGGCCCTAATGCAAAAGAGGTACCGTGGAATGGTACACGGATCACATCAACATATTTCACGCAGAAATATAGCTGCTTTAAACCTGTGCGCCATAAAAAACCTTGAGAAAGGGATGCGAGGCGTAACTATAAATGTATTCACCGACAGTCAGGCTGTTCTGAATACTATTAAAGCCTACACATACGGATCTGCTCTAATACACGAGTGTGCACACAATCTAAGGCAATTGGGACGCAATAACCACGTTACTTTGCGGTGGATCCCTAGCCATCAAGGGATCAACGGAAATGAAAAGGCAGATAAGATGACCAAAGAAGCAGCGAGCATGCCTTTCATTGGCCCTAACCCCTTCTGTGATCTCCAAAAGAACCACATAAAACAATCAATGAAGATATGGGAGGCTCGTACTGGAAAAAAGTTTCAAGACAAACACATACGAAAGCACTTAGATCAGGCTCGCCACAGACAACAAAAAAATAGCGCTATCGTTCAGCAAAGGAGAACTTAGATTACTGGCAGGATTTTTGACAAGCCATGTAGCCCTAAAATATCACTTATTTGAACTAGGAAAAGCTGAATATCAAATCAGTCGTCTACGCCAAGAAGATCTGGAGATGGCAGAACACATCCTATGTAAATGTGCTGGCATTAGTCGTACACGACTCCAACATTTCAGTAGGCCATTTCTTGCACTTACTGAACTGAAGAAAGTAGATCCTAGAATAGTACTATGGTTTATTAAAAGTCTTCTCTCACATAAGGGCATTTTATTACAATAGATCTATTAAGGTCGCAGTGATTAAACGCATCTGTGCCATGGCCCGACTATAATAATGATAATACTAGGTTTTCGTGTACAAGAATGGAACTTATTAGCCGAATCGATTAGAATAATCTATTGTCATAGACACAAATCATTTTCAAAATATTTTTTGATGAACATTTCAATCTGTGCTTATCATGATGTGAGAGGCCTAATGCAAGAACTTACGGTAGAGAATAAAATCAATAAATGGCGTATTTTCATCAATGCACCTAAAAAAAGTATTAAGGTGGTTTTGCTGCATAATGTGAATCAAAAGCCTTCTATTCCAATTGCACATGCTGTAGGATTGAAAGAATCGCACGAGGACATGGCCAAGATCTTACATTTAATTTATTATAATGACTACAAGTGACATATGTGTGGGAATTTGAAAGTGATAGCAATTCCTCTAGGTCTGCAAGGAGAATTCGCCAAATTTTGTTAAGTTATACGCCAGGAACAAATAATGTCAAATATGTTCCTCTTGTGAAACCAAAGAAAGTCTATCTTCCTCCGTTACATATTAAATTATGACTAATTAAACATTTTGTCAAATCAATGGATAAAACTGGAAAAGGATTTTTATATTTAAAAAAAGTATTTACAAATTTAAGGGTGAAAGAAGGTATTTTTGTTGGTCCGCGAATTAGGATGTTAATGCATGACACAAAACTTATAATCTCACCCTAAAGATCTCGCTGCCTAGAGGTCATTTAAAAATGTGGTCCAGTTCTTTTCGGACAATAACAAATATAACATACAAATTGTTGAAAATCTGTTAAAACGTTATGAAAAATGTGGCTTTAGGATGTCTTACAAACATTTTCTTCACTCACGTCTCGATTTTTTTCCTGAAAATTTACAAGATGTGGGTGACGAACAGGGCTAGAATTACAACTTTTAGAGATTACACGAACTTTAATTCCAGTGCCTTCCTATCATGTCTATATAGTATTTCATGGCGCATTATATGTAATACTGATGATATTGATGGTAAACTTACACTCTTCAATTGTTCACACTTGTTCATCTTCTAGATATATTCGCACCAACTGTAACTTCACTCGATCCCCATCACCTTAGCTAACGGATGATATTAAGAGTGTGATGACGATAAGGGAGAGGGCATTTTGTAAGTTTAAGCAGACGGGGAGCACAGCACAATAGGAGTATTATATGCAATTACGTAATCTCCATTATTTCTATGATCAGAACTAGTAAAAAAGCTCATATGGATTCATTACTCGCTAGCCCCGACACTTGCTGGGAGTTTCCAAAACCCCATTCGGACTTGCTCCCGTATTTAATAAGCCTAATGCGTGAAATATGCACTTATTGAGTGCGACTTTGTTCACTGCTTGTGACTTCCTTAAAGCTGTTTTATAGCACTTCTGTTTTAAACAAACAGCCTACTGAATTTTGCTTCACTGAAACTGATGAGTATGGGATCCTTCATAAACTTTCGTCCGTCAATCTAGAAGCGTGGGGACAGATTATATCAGTATCGATATTTTAAAACTATGTGCGATGCATCTATTTCCAGTTATTACTCACACTATTAACTTCTGTTTAACTAGATCGGTGTTTCCGGATGCTTGGAGAGTCGCAATTGTTCTACCGCTACCCAAGATTACATACTCTCGACGTTCTCAAAGGTTTTCGGGAAAATAATGTACCGCCAGCTTAGTCGTTTTGTGCTCTACAGTGATGTGCTTCTCGTTTATCAGTCTGGTTTTCGTCCCCTTCATAGTTGTGTCATCGCTCTGCTGGATGTCACGGATTATATTCTTACGAGCCTTGATGAGGGCAAGGTTGCAATACTTGTGTTGCTAGACTTTAATAGAGCGTTTGGCACAATCAATCACGAATTACTGCTCTCCATTCTACATGATAGTGAACTGGCTCTGTTGCTATGTTGAAGAAAGATTATATCTCTCGTTGAAAACGGCCTGACGGTCTGTCAGTCTTGATGGAAATTTATCTAGCTTCCATGACGTGGCATCTGGGTTGTCTCAAGGTTCTGTTTTAGGTACTTTGCTCTTCTCTCTATATATATATCTCAGCTCCATTCCACCTTCAAACATTGTCGCTGTCATTTTTACGCCAATGACACGCAAATTTACATTAGTTGTTTGCCGGACGCGATACCATCTGTTTGTTCACTTTTGAACGAGGACTTAGAGCAATTTGCTGGCTTATCGGCCTAACATTCACTAAATTCACTTAAATCTTCTCAAATATTCTGTGGTTGTGTTTAGCGGTGGAGACCCTGTACTGGAGAGTGTAAGGGTGAAGGTGGGCAACGACATGTTATCAACTGTGGATGTCGCTAGAGATTTGGAGATACATTTAGATTGCAAACTAAAATTCCGGCAGCACATTACAACTTAAGTATGGTGCCTTGAAACTAATATATCCTCATAAACATTTTCTTCATAAATTGCAATTGCGATTTGTGATACCATTTATGGCCCCTGCATTGACTATACGGACAAAATGCGTATCCAGAGACTGTAAAGTTGCTTACGTCAGTTTGAGAAATCTTACTCCTACAGGACAACAGTTAGAGGATGGAAAAACAATACTGGGGATTGCAGCCGATCGAAATAAAAGAAAATCAAGAGGTTTGACCTCTTAAATTTAGATTTAACCTGCAACTTATGCAACCAGCACACCTCGTGATTATCGGGCTGCAGTACAGTGATTTATGGTTGGTAACCTTGTAATTGTCTGGTTAGTTTTAGAGAACTATTCTGTCAAATATATTTATCGCCAATTTTGTGTATCATAACCTCATCTTCACCTCATGGTTGTAGTTCTGCAACCTTCTTATTTTAATTAAATTTAATTGAATTTTAATAGTTTTAATGTTTTAATTATTGTCCATGTTAATCTAATGGTCTCTTCTTTGCTGGATATTATTATCTCCTATGTAAGTAACATATAGACTTGACTATGTCTGATGTCTAAGTGAAATTTGCTATTTCAGTTGTTTTTCTCTGATGAAGCATAAATAAAGTATGTGAAACCTTAGAATTTCATAGAAGGGTGTTTTTTATTTCGATCGGCTGCAATCCCCACTATTATTTTTCCATCTTCTAACCGTCGTCCAAAGGTGTATAGCCAGTACATCTGCTCTACTTACTTACTCCTACAATATAGTAAAAGTATACAGCTCTCTACCTCCGAACATTAAAGCTCTGTAGCTAACTAGTTTTAGATCCGCACTAAAGGTCCACCTGCCGCAGCAACAGTGAATTAGGTCCACGTAACGTTTTTAGTTTTCGGGAGGCATTTGCACTGGGCACAATCTTTATACTTATTTGTACTTTGTTTAATTTTTCACACTGTTTGTAGCACCCGCCCGTATTACTTGTTCACTACTGCACTTTCTTTAATTATAGATTTATTTTCGTTTTTTAAGTCGTTGGTTAAGTTAAACAGCTTTTAGCTGAACTTCGTCAAATGATGTGTACAATCTGGAATTGTATATTATTCATTTTTTTATGAATTCTCCCTTTTTGTATTTTTATTATACATATTGCACGCATCAATAAAGAACATTATTATTTAGGCATTGTATAATTTTTTTTCTTAGTTATTGGATCCTAATTTTTGTACATTTCTTTGCTCAAATAAAGGCATTAGTATTATTATTATTAACTGTTCAAGTTTTTTACTACAAAATGTTATTGGAAAAATAGCACCTTCAGATTCAACAGAATCTATTTTACATGTAAGACATTTGTTAGTTTTTCCTAGTCCTCGCTGATATAACTTTAGTACGCTTTTTTTACTACGTAAACTAAATTGCTACATATGCTTGGATACACTAATTAGTCGCTACTGCCAGGTCGCATACGAATCATGAACGGGTCCGTTTAGATAAATTAAAATGTCCAAAGTTTGTTTGTTTGTAGTGGCGGCGCTTTTGGCTGTTGTGTTCTTCTTGCTGGTGTTCCAGGCTTGGTCCGCGGTAGATCCTTTTTTCATCCGTTTCGTGTTTATCTTTAAACCAATTTGTCTCCGGTTATTAACGTTCGCCTTGTACTCGCAATTGCATCCCATGCCACTCTTAAATTATACACACATGTATACAATATACGTTTCAGGACGGAACAGAAAAACGGCCGGACGGCAGACGAAAATTACGACCAATAAAAAATAATTAATTTTCTGCGGAAGCTGATAAAAATATGTCGTGCCCGGAATACGATTCCTACGACCTTTTTTTTCCGGATTCGCTTTTTTTTTTAAGTATCTGGTTACGCGATGGCAAGGCGAGATAATATATTAGCGAGATATTCACGACGTGCCGTATACATGGTAATTAGTTACGCTTTTTTCGTGACTAATGATTTTTAATTTTTGCCAGGCAAATGTGTTTCTTTCGGATACACGCTAAATACTTTTCAAGTACGTAAATACTTGTCGAATGTATGTATTCCCTAATTACTACGTTTCCACCATACAGCCAAATAAGAAGAGGAAATTGAAAATTGACGAATTTACGCAAAAAGCCGTTAATGTCCATTACGTACAGTTTGCGTTTAGAGTGAGTACAAAAGGAAGGTAATCAAATTAATATGCAATTTTAGTGCTACGTAGGTAGAATGCTTTAACTCCTGTGCTACTACCCAAAATTTTTCGCACCGCACTTAAAAAAATAGATAATATTGTGACGAACCTTCGAAGTCCGTCCGATTTAGAAACTATTTAATAAAATTTTGTAGTCATTCTTTAAATTGAATATCAACTTTGTAAGCTTTTATTCTGTTAATTAATTTTTCAAAACCATTGCCGATTATTTTCAACAAGAGTGTGTCTTGCGTATGTTATTTTATATTGAGCTTTAGTGTTTATGTTATTTAAATCCAACCAATAGATTTGTGCAACGATGTATTTTAAAACTGTTTTGCTTGTACACGTCACGTACAAGGTCGCGGTACAGCATGAACAAAATGGCGATACGTCACGCAAAATACGGGTATATAAATCGTGAAAGATTTCATAGGTTTATCTTTACTGCAGAAACTCAAGCTTGGCAGAAAGAACCCTCTAGACGGCGCAATTGGACAGCCTTAAAGCTGACTTTTGCAAAGTTGGACGAAATTTATCAATGTTCGGCAGTTGGGCGGCTCTGAGCTGACTTTTGCGAAATATTAAAGTCCGAAAAGCGAAATTTGTCAATGTTCCATAATTGAGCGATCTCAAACTGACTTTTGTGAAACATTGATATCCGAACAAACGTATAAGTCCGCATATTTTATTACTGATAACTGAAGTCTTATCATGTCTTTGAAGATTGTAAATATATGAAAAAATACGTTAAACTTTGCACAGAGTCTGAAGCCGAACTTCGATTAATTTCCGAAACCGAAAATGATTGTAAAATTTGCGAGTTTATATCAAATTTTAGACAAACACCGAAATCAGACCTAGTTTAATTTTCTGAACCGAAATTATTGTAAATATTTGCGAATTTTGATAATTTCGTGCAAACATTGAAAGTTAAAATATTTTATGGTTTAAAGAATTTGTTTTGGCTTAATGTTGATTATTAATTACCTTTTTTTGTTTCTTTTGTTGGACTTTGGACACAGAAACTGTCACAGGTAGAGCTGTTAGTGGACGTCGAGCTTAATTAACATCACAAGTCACTTTCTCTTAGCTACTGAGTCCGCAATCATTCTTTGTTTTAATTAGCAAGCACGCGGTGATTATTTATTTCGCAACACCTAAGTTTATTCTGATAGAAAATAAAATTCATAATACTCGCAGCGACATCCAATGGCGGATGTTTTTGTTCTCCTAATTCACTGGTGATAGTTCTATTGATTGATATTGCCGATTTACGAACTCATTTCCGAAGATGCTGTTTATTTCCCTCAATTAAATTATCTTACCGTATACAATTGCTTCCAGCTGAATTTTGATAACTGGTGGACGGACTTGTATTGTCTATGTTCTCTTGATTCACTGGTGGTAATTTCATTGTTTAATTTTACCAACTTTAGAACTCATTACCGAGCCGCCGTTTGTTTTCTTATCGTAAACAAGTTTCAGTCTTCCGTGACAAATACATTTAACGTTATTGATAGTTACTTGTACATGGTCTTAGCTGGAATTTTAGATTTCAAATTTTAATTCAAATCTGCAATTTTAAGAATTTCATTTAGTTTATTTTACATTGTTCCGAATGTCGTTTGTTTTTTAATGTCTCTTGTAAATGTGTAAATAAATCAAAGTATAAAACACTTGCCTGCTTTAATTCGAAGACTCTGCACGAATCCGACCTACCTCAAGTAGACTGTCGATGAACACTGTGCTCCAGGCCACCGTAAACTACTTTTCACCAAACTCACAAATTTATGAATTAATTAACCCGCGCGTAAACTGTTCATTTGAACGAACCAAACTTCACAACATTTTCCCAAAATTAATCTCATAAAGGTAAATAAGCATTTGTGTGACATCTGTTAGCAAGAAGTGCTACTACAGCTCTCTATATTGTTTAGGCCGCTAATATAGAGTCTCTATTTACACTGAGTATTAATCTTTTTTGTAAGAAGGAAAGAACGCAATTCATGAGGAATTTATTATCATACAATTTACAATTACAAAGTAAATTAATTAAGAAAATAATTAGCAAAGTCGTTTCTCCATCTTTCGCAAATGTTGAAGTTTTCCTAAATCCGATGTATGATCCAGAGAGGGAGCACCACGTGTTATAAGTTCATACATAAGATATCCTAAGATTATTGCAAAAATACATTATTCTTGGAATTTGAATGTTAGGTAGTGTCAACGAAGTATATTCCTAAGCATAAAAATTTTGAAAGAAACTTATGATCTTAGATTAAAGAAAAATGTAAACTTAAGTGGAATTTATTCCTTTCATATCAAATATATACACGATTTATATTGAGAACGTCGGCAAGTCTATCAAGGAGATATTGCGAGATCTCACAACATTCTTAAAAGAATCTTATTTTTGAAATTTCATAGAATTCTTTTTTTTAGTGCGGTGGCGGTCTAACGGGGTTTATAAGCTTCTTAAAACTTATTATAACATCAGCAGCCTTTAGTGTGTAAATTGTGTGTGTTAAGTGTTCCATGGCTTTGTTGGTATCACCCCTCGCCGTAAAGGTTGAAGCGCAGTTAATTGTACCACAACTGCGAATCGTTACTCGGATCCACTAAGAAAATTTGATCCTAGCGGGAGTCGAACACACGGCGCCTAACTCTGCCCAGTCAGGCACTCTTACCACTGGATCACCAAGACGTCAAAGGACAACTAAACGTTGCTCACCAATAAAAAGCACCCAAATCCGTAAGAAGATTTTACCTTTATTATACTTTATTGATTCAAGGTATCCAAAAGGATAATAAATATTATGCAATAAACTTGAAGAATATCTTTGTAATGTTGTAGAATTTAAATACAAAAATCTTACAAAGAGTTTGTTACATTGAAAGGAAAAAACGTAGTATCAGAAACAATAAGTGTAGGGATCTCTGTATTGAAGCACTGCACCTTCAGTTTTCAATTCTAACAATGGAAATACTCTGTTCAAATTACTTCACATAAGTATTTCATGCACCGCGTTAGTAAGTTGCGTAGTAAAGTGAACCTCTAAAATATATGGACAGTGTTGCAACGTTTACCCGCTCTGAAAGTATATGGTGGGGAGTCGGAAAAAGCAATCTATCTATCAGTATGAATCCAATCGCCGTCAGAAGATAATCGCGCTAGATGCATCATACCCGTAGTTATTTCTTTAATTGATCATCCTTGCCTTTCATCTTTTCTCCTTGGTTATTTCTGATTTGTTTTGTTTGTGTCTCGAAATTATACTGTGCAATATTTTTCTTTTTAATCATCAAATTCCATTAATTAGATTTAGAAAACATGTATTCGCCTTTAAAAGTTGATGAGTTTGTTAGGCACTTACTACCATTTAAACATTTAATACATTTGATATTTGGAAATGCAAAAATGTAATCTAGTTATTTTATAATGAGAGGTTCTATTTAGTTTTGGAATTCGTAATTTTTCCTTTTAAATTAAGAACGTTTTCTTTGTTACGACATTACATTTAAGTATTTATTTGGAAATAGTTAACGATTAAAGTCCATCAGTAGGATAAAGATCAAATAAGATGTATTACGTGTTTCCATAAATTTGAGTCTAGAAGATACCTCGAGCGCGTACGTTAGGCGACTGACTTGCGATTGTGGGGGATTGTCAAGGAACAGAGGAATGAGGAAGGCGTTCCAAGCACAAGCGGCACAACATTATTCGCTGTATGTATGGAACCAGCGCATCGATTAGTATTGTTTCCGCCTAAAGATGTATTTTGAATGTAAGCTAGTTTTAAATAAACACGCATATTTTTCATCTGAGTATAAAAGTTTCAAAATAATAATACTCTATTACATTAATTATAAGACGAATGCTTTTTCGTATTTTGGTGTCTCAGTATTCATGGTGGGTCTTATATTCGATGGCGTCTTATAATCGATATTATACGGTATGTCACTTTGAATTGAGTACACTAATATTCTTCAACTAAGAATAGATTTTTATATGTGTAGATAAATACATTTTTATAAATTTATAAGTGAAGATTTGGAATAATACGCGTTTAATTTTAGAAAATAATGCGCCGAGTATATGAAATTTGAATCTTTTTAAACCTACTACCTTACCAAAGAGATGTATCCCCCATAAATGGTATGCCATTTATGGGGCCTCCGCGTTTCTGAAATACTTGACAGAAAATCTTCATCTTTTAGCGTACTTACCAGGAACACCTTTCACAAGATACAAATGACGACGGTTAGGAATGAGCTTCTCGTTTTCCCCCAAATTGATTTCCCATACGACGCTAGAGCACCGAGCGTCAGCTAGCTATCTTGTTTATGGATTCAATGGCTGATTTAAGCGCGGAACCGTGCTCTCGTTTCGCACAACTTGCTGTAGATTAATGGTACCTTTTAATTAGGCATAATTTATGCAGTCCTGGGCGAGAAACTTTAGCATTTGCTCGTGAAATTGGGAAAGTGGAGAATGGTTCGTGGTTGTACGTGTACAGTACCGCGAACTCTATGCTCGCGCTGATAAATTATTTTTTTTTTCGACGAGGTGTCATCGCGCAGTTTATCGTGCCAATTATTCGGTCGTCGATAATTAATTAATTTTCCACTTACGTGTTAACTATAAACCGACAGTTCGCAATATATCAGATTTCAGGGTGTAAATGAACATTTTTAAGGCTGACATTAAAATATTGTCACTGAAATTAACTGCTTACAATACATATTGCAAGTATTTGCCTTCTACAACTAGTGCTTCCTTATTTGATTGCTACCTTAGATCCTTAGAAACTTGCTACAGGTTTTATTTTGTTGTAGTTAATGTTTGTAACCATTGTAGAAATGTTGGTGTTTCAAAACATCAAAAGAAATGAAAACATGGATTTGAAATAAAACATCTCTCTTGTGCACGTACCCGAAGGAAAAGAATAATTTTAGATGAACCAATTGCGACTAATTGCTAGGGCTGCAACATTTCTTGCCAGTTCACGATAATAACATTCATTACAACGGCTTCCTTGTCCGACATACAATTTGCTGCAATGCACCAATACATGTTTAGTAGTGTTTATTTATTTAGTCTTTTTTAACATTAATATAATTACACAGCGAAATATAAAACATAAAAGTCTAACATTTCATTTACCAAAAAGATAATGAAAAATTCAGATGCAAAATATGTAAGCTACTAATTTTAAGCAATAACAAAAATGCTTTACGGTAGTATAACGACATCCGAGCCTTTTTCGTTCCAAAACACGGTTAGCGTTAGCTTCCCAGCCGATGACGAGGTCTTGAATTTTTTCGTGCTAGGGGATCCTGGGTGTTTCTATTCCGTACTCTGGCATTTCGATTCGGGCTCGTAATGATGAACCCACGTTTCATTAATGGTCACTATTCTGCTTAAAAATGCGTCGCTTTCCGCGTTGAAGCGATCCAGTAGGCGTTGGCAGATGTCCAAACGTTCGGTTTTGTTTTCTGCGGTAAGCATTCGCGGTACCCATCGCGCACACGCTTTACAAGATTTGAGTTCATCGTAGATAATTTAATAAGGAGAATCGTGACTGATGTTTAAAGAAGGTGCAACCTCACCCGTGGTAACTCGCCTATTTGCTGTAACTATCTCTCGAGCTTGCCGAATGTTATCGTCGGTGGTCGAGGTGAAAGTCTCTGGTGAATTTCAGCACCTTTCACACCCTCTGACCACAAAAATCGGGTCACTGCTTCCTCTTTGGTGCAAACTAATAGCAAAGCTGACATGCTTATGCTGTTGTAGCTAGCAGACAAATGAGGCGATCGTGATTAAATTCCGCACACATGACCACAGAGACGTCAACTCAACGCACGCGCAAGCGGCCGCCACTACAATAATCTTCAAAGCTTGTTATGAAAGTGTAGATAATATTTGACTTACCTTCGTATAGTAACATTATAAGCTTAAAGCTAATTAACTTGATTTCGATTAATTATTGACAATTCAATATCTTATTTGATTATTGAATTGTCAATTCTCTAAGTAGCAATTATGAATAGTCTGTTTCTTAGAGCACAAAATCTTTGATTCCACTTTCTTTTGTTACTTTACATTTTATAACGGCTGGAAAGAAAATGCTTGCTTCTTTGCTTCCATATAAAAAAACCTTAAAATTCTCTTTGATGACTTTATAAATAATGGCTGCCCTATGAAGCTAGTCAGCAGATTACTTTATAACTCCCAAGTTAAGGACATTACACATCGGAATGATGGGCGAACTTAGCATACTTTCTGAGTCACAGACACCCTACAAATATTTCAAGTTTCCAAGTTTGCCAGGACTTTCAGAGAGTATAAAAAATATCTTTTAGGAATTTATGCAGGATCCCTTCCGAATAGCGAATTATAACATAAAGGCTATTTCATCACTTCTGCCAACATTTAAACAATCTACGGAAAAGGATCAATCAATAAATATAGTCTACATGATCCAATTGATCTTCAGTTTACACAGGCCAGAGCTCCCAGTATTTAAAAAGCGAATTAATCAACACCTCCATGATTGCGACTCTAGATCTAGTAGGACTGCCCTTAGTTGTCACCATGTAGATAATAATCATCTTTTAGAGTTTGACAATGTTAAAATATTATGTACTGAATGGAATTATTTCAAGAGATTGTTATCAGAAATGTATTACATTCAAAAAAAATCCGAATACCATCAATTTTCGAGCAAACATTAATAACCTTAGTTCAATTTATTAATTACTTTTACATTTAGACAACACAAAAAAAAATAACAATGTGTCCGATTCCCTGACGACATCTCACTTATAATTGTAATTTAGTTCTTAAAAAAAAAATTGAATTTTTAATCGAGGATGTATATTCAATCTTTTGAGTAGTTCTTTCATATATCGTACTATGATGACCCGATTTTACACGAACTCAACGCATCTAAACGTATGCTGTGTTGAATGTCTCTGTGGAATATCATTTGCTTGACAAAATTGCGTAAACGCAAATTCATTTGTGCATCTTACTCACATTATAAACGGCGTATTCATTCACGTACATGTGCAAGCCACGACTTCGCTCTTGCATTTCCGAAAACACCTTGTTCACGTTATAAACGGCATATTCGTTCACGTACACGTGTAAGATACGACTCCACTCTTGCATTTCCAAAAAATGCCGAATATGCTGGCTGATCATAGTACGCTCGCTCTTACGGTATAAGAAATATTATTATATAAAAAAATTGTTATATTATAACATTGTGATATTCGCACTTCGTGTCCATAAATCGTCTTGTGTAGATACATTTTAAAGAATTTTAAAAAGCTGTTTAGTTTTATTATTGTATTTTAATATCAATTTTGTAACCAAATCATATAGTTGATTAGTACGTTTATCAAAATAATGATTCCTGTTCATTATCTTCTCATTGTGGTTCGCTGGTTTCCTGGACTCCAATGTAAGGTATTAATTGAAACCCAATACCATCACCTATCCACCATCTATAGACGCGCGTTTCGATGTTATACATCTCATCAGCATAGCTTTGTGGAAGGTTATGGCTATTACCTTCCACAAGCCAGTAGCTGGGGCTACTGTCGCGTCAGAATTTGTAGCAATACGGTTTGTTCAGTTCTATAGAGGCGTTTGCAGTAATTTACCCGACAAAAATGTACAAATGAGGATATTTAATTAGATTTCCTCATGCGTACATGTAAACATCCAATGTAAGGTGTTTTTTTTCTTTTTCTTATTTTTGTTCAACTGTTGCATTTAGTTAGTTAATTTTATGTTTACACTTCTGTAATAAACATCATTGAAGAAGCTGTCAAATAAACAGCGAAAGCTTTGATAAATATGAAAGGAGTTTCATTACAATACTACCCACTGCTTCACCCCGTTATTCTCCAGGTGAGTACAATGTTGATTAGGATATTCTAACCTGTAATAGCTGTCATAAGAAGCAGTGGATTTTGTTTGGCATAGAGGCCATCTCTCTGCGCCAAACATTCTGGGATTTGGGATAGATGGCCACAATTTTTTATGTTCATATTTCATTATGTTTTGTCTTTATTCATTCCAGAATAATGCCAACGGAATGTCGACGAAAGAATTCGACTCGTAGAAATTACAGCGAAAAAAATCTGAGGCATGCAATTGGAGCTGTAAGAAATGGTTGTTCCATAAACAGCGTCTCAAAAAATGATGGCATTCCCAGAAAAGCGCTTGAAAGAAAGCTAAAGAACAATGTCTCCATAACCGGTAAAATGAGACTTGACAGCATGTTGGGAAAAGCTAATGAAACAAAATTAGTACTACACGTTAAAAAGGCCCAAAAGTTAGGTTTCACTATGACGGTGATAGATGTTAGAAAACTTGCCTACAATTTTGCCGAAAATCTTCATGTTAATCATAAATTTAATAACGAAAAAGAAATGGCTGGTGGTGATTGGTTTAGGTCATTTATAAAGAAAAACTCTGATTTATTCATTTGAAAAGCTGAGGGTGTATCTCTCGGGCGAAGTCGGGGCATGAACCGCGTGGATATGGGGAATTATTTTAAGCTACTGCAAGTAACGCTAGAAGAAAATGAATTATTTGATAAACCTGATCCCATCTTTAATGTTGACAAAACCGGTCTGCAATTAAACAATCGCCCAGGCCATGTTGTAGCCAAAAAAGTAGCAAGAGAAAATGTCAGGAATTGAGAATGCTAGAAAAAGAAGACGCTCGCCTTTGCCAAGTTCAGATAAAGACGACTTTCCTCTTCGTAGTACACTACTTGGTTTGCCAAGTAGTGTACTACGAAGAGGAAAGTGATAATTTGGAAGAGACCGAATGCACAGTGTGTGGAGAAGGTTATAATAGCACGCGAAAGAAAGACGATTGGATAAAATGTACAACCTGCAACCTGAAACCTGAAAACAAAAAGAGCAAATAGACGTTAATGCAATTCAGTTTTTCATTAGAAACTCTTTAATTTTATTTTGTTGTGTTTATTTTACCTATTTATATTTTGTGGCCATCTCTCATATTGCATTGGTCAACTCACCTTTAAACAACATAAAAAGAAGTTTTAAACCATTTAGAAGCAAAAAATTAAATTAAAGGACAGCCGAAGCGGATTTAAAGAGGACTTTACATCAAAAGTCTGATCAAAAAGGATTTACAGCGTTCATAGATGGAAAGGAAGGGGGTTTTAACAAGATTTTTTATATATACACATATATTAACACACACATGGGGAGCTTACAGCTGTAAGTCAAATTTTACTAAATTTTTTGTAAGTAAATTATTGAAAATAAAAGGACTAGTGATTATTCTTAATTCTATATTTCATTCAAACTTGTAACATCTCAATACATGAGTGACCGGCTAATGAGCAGACCGGACTGCGAACAAGTTGGACAACGAAAACCTATGCGAAGGATTCTTGTGTTTGGACAACGTACACATATTCCGATAATAAATGGCAACCAAACCAGGTTGAAGTCAATAGGATTGGGTATTTCTACAACGATAATGCCACTCACCACTTTCAAAAAATCCTGTAAAACACGGATAGGCAGTTGGTATTGAATCGGTTCTTATAATTCCCCATAAATAGAAACCTCAGAAATAATTAAAATGTATATTTTGATTTCATATCTAATTTATGTTATTTTTGCAATAAATAAACTGAGACCTATAAACATATTGCAGTTTTTGGACCTTCAGTACAAATTAATCGATTTCCAAGACTATGTTCGTAGCGCATTCTGTTAATAACTGGTCACCTACCACTACATAAAAATTTTTTGTAGATTCACAAATAATGCTAACAATGCATTCTCAATCAGTGGTACCCATAGAGTAGCAAGCATGTTAATTAATTCTCCTTTAAAGAAATATTACTTGCACTATTTATTATGACCACCCGACCACAAAACGAATGCTGATCTGAAAACTTTGACTAAACTTTAATTTAGTTTAAAGGTAAATTTTCATTTCTAAGTTTTGTATAGATCTTCAAGTGTGCAGTATCCACATTTTTGAATTTAAAAATACATCTTCTGAAGCATTTTCTTTTGATTATTGATACCGCGATAAGAACTTCCGTGGAAAAAAATTTTGCTCTTATGCATATCTTTACATCTCGGATCAAAAGCTTCGTTTTAAGTTCAAATGAAACACGCGCTCCCATATCCGTTTCCTTGAAAGGCTATGATTAACAGAATTAGATACATATACCATTTTTCCCTCTTCTTTATCGGAAAAGAGTAAAACGTGAAAATTTTTCAAACGAGCGGAAAAGAGAATCCTTCACAAAGAAAAAAAAACGAACGAGAAAAGATTCAAACGGATCTTTACGTTGCATTTTTTTCTTGTTCTCTGAAAGAATAATATAATGTGTCTCGTATATTTTTCGTTCCTTGTGTGTATACGCGACAGAATAGTACGAAAAGGTGCCCTTTCAGAGCCACGTTTTTGATACAAGCGAGTGTTGAAGCTGGATCTGCCAGTAATGAGACCGCAGTGTTATACTTTGTGTAACATAATGCTGAAAACGTTCCTACTCACACCGCAAACATCATTTCTGTTATCGCAGAACATCGTGGTTGACAGTACCATCCTAATATACGCATGTGCTTATTGTGTTACGTAGCTATTTAAAAACTGCAAAAGAAACTGTAATTGTAACAGAGAAAATTGCGTTGTGAATTTATCAAAAAGAGACTCTATTTCATAAAGCACTTTATGGGTAAGCGAATGGTAGAGGTACAAAATATCTTATTTATTTTTAAATTTCTTGTTTTCTTAAAACCAAAATATTAAATATTAGTTCGCCTCACTATATGGAAGATATACAATCACAAGTGTATGTCCGGTAATAATAATAGCCTCACCTAAAAGTAGACCAACAAGGAAAGGTTCCTGGGTATCAAATTCAGATTTTAAAGAAATTTAGTGCGCACGTGGCATTTTTCTTATCTGCGGATATTTACTTTGAAAGGGGGAAGCACTCCATCGAAGGTTAGCGGATTTTCGGTTCTCTCAATATAATTACAGAACGAAAAAATATAGAAGAAAGGATTAAATGCAAAGTTGTACCAGATTTAAGGACCTTTACGGATATGAATCAGAGTGTGCCTTCTTCTCGCATACGGAAGTAAAACCGTAGGCTTCGTGTCAATACGATATTTGGCACGTTAAAAATCCCTACCAAAGATTGGAATACCTCTGCAAAGTCCTAGTAGGGTCGGCTAATGATCATAGTAATCGGTTCTCAGAAGTGCGAGGTATATTCCATAACCCGACGCTTTGCCTAATAATACAATAACAACAACATGATTAACTTATACAGTGAGCGTAAAAATTATGGAACAAAATTCATATTTTCTCATCATTCTTTTTTTTCGAAAAATCCTCGAACAAGTCAATTCTTAAATATTATTTGGTACCTTTTTCACATAAAAACGAATTCCCTCCGCCATCGCTGTCGAAGTAATGACGTCATCACCAATTTGTTTAAATAGAGCCCTCATACTGTACTCTTGGTTTCCGGGTTGGAACCGCGTCGTTGTCATAACTTTGGCCGACGTTTCGTCCACATTCTTATGGGATATCTTTAGGGCTGTTACTGCACACTGACTGGGGATTATTCATTCCGGAGGGGTTTATATAGGACTTGTTTTAGGTCAATGGAGCGGAAATGTTACGCGTCAATGAAGCGGCGATAAAGCATGGCGTTTGGTAAGAGGTTTAATCAGTTAGAATTTCCACGTGTGATGTAAGGATTATGTAAGGATATTCGCGACGTAAATCGTTGAGATATTTGAAAATTTCTATTGATTCACGGATTTTTCTACTCTAATAGTGAGGATTGTCAGATAAGTTGCGAGTAGAGTTAAATTGGATTTGGTAGCCAGCTTCCAGTCCATGGTCAGCCAGTGTGGACCCGGCTACACGCAACAACCACGTACAACGCTCGTACTCAGTAACAAGAGTGCTGACTGATCGCTTTGTTTCACCGATGTACACACTACACACTACGAACATGGAATCTAGTAAGACACCAGGGGCTACCAGATGATTGCGGTCTTTGATGGGAAAGTAGTCTGAGAGCTTGAAATTGGGTTTGAAGATGGTTTTTATGTTGTTCCTGAAGAAAATCTTGCTGATGTGACCGGTGAATGCAAGGGTTAGATGGGGGAATTACTGTGGAGGAATGTTGGTGTATCGGTTAATGGTAGTTTGGATATCCTTCCTGGAATAGTTATTGCGAATCAAAGTTTCAGTGATTTGGTTCAATTCTTGAGGAAGCGAATTGGGTTCAGATATGGAAATGGCCCTTTGGATAAGAGAATTAATTACACCGCATTTTTGGAGTGAATGATGGTGTAAGAGGCCATTGAGATATCTATCCGTGCGCGTGGGTTTTCAGTAAACGGAATGTCCCAGTGCACTGTCAGGAGGCCGATGTACGAGAACATCTAGGAAAGGAAGGCAACCGTCAGATTCGATCTCCATAGTAAAGCGTATGTTGAGAATTCCAAAACGATAAGAAATTCTACCAACACTTTGGCTTATATTACAACCTGAAGCCAAAGTGTTGCTACAGGCATCTGGCTCCATGGACACGAATTTTTTGTTTATTACTGAAAAACAAAAGACTACAGCTAATTTCTCTTTTCACCAATGAAAAGAAAACATCGAGGGTGTATTATCCAATAGTTACCGAGTTACCATCCAAAAAATGACAAAAGAAAAATTTGAAACGTTTACTTTTTCCTTGACAAATATGTACTTCAACCAAGAAAATATGCATGTTTTTAATCAATACAGCATATCTATGTATATATTCTTTTATTGCAATACTTACCAGATACATAGATACTTTCATTGAATGCCTAAATCTGTTCAGCCGTACGAATTTAATTTTGTAGCAGTTTATAAAATAGCCAGTCTTACCGACATGTCTTAAATTATAAGTAATTCTTAAAGCACTAAGTATCAGTTGAACACGTAAATTTTAAATATGGCACATATTTAAGGCACGCTTATACGCAACCATTTTAATGATGTCATCCTCAGATTAAGCAATACCTTTCAAACCATGCACCTGGGTAGAAAATCAAGTTTTTCTGTAATTTAAGTATTGCTTAGTTAAGTTAAAAATTAGGTTATCTCGATGAGATAAGTGTCTCAAACCAAGATTTACCGTTTCTGTCGTCTGCACGTCCTAATCCTATTTTCTAAGACAGTTAGGGCAATTATTTGATTATCTAAGGTGTGCCAACCGTAGCAGTGAAATCGTATCGACAACCGAATCCGTCCCTTGAGTAAGTGCCTTAATTTATTTAACACCAGTTTACTAATTGCCGCTAGCCATACAGAAAATGCTGCTTTAAGCCCCACTCTAAGCTTTTTATTATGTTACCACCCACTGAAGTGCCTTTTCACAAATGGATAAATTCGCACAAACAAAAAAGTAAAACACAAATATACTTTGAAATCCTGGCCTTATTTCCATAATTTGTGACTGCATTTTCAATAAATAATGGTAATTTTCAAATTAAATTAAAATTAAAATTACAACGTAGGTATATATTGTAAAGGGATGTTCGACGTGAAGAGCGTACGTTTAAATGTTATTAAATTCACATTAATCAATTTTATATCAAAATTCCTTAAATATTAGACTTTAACAGAACATTTGCCCAATTTGAATTATTTTGGATCAGTATTCGAATTCTGACATTCTGATTATTTATATTATTAATCTTTTATTCTTTAAAAAAAGACTCAGTTAATGTTGCATTACAGGGGATAATCAAAATTCCAGGTTATTTTAATTTATTTACATTTTTTAAACATTATTTGTAAAAATGATACATACACACACAAGTAACACACTGTATTTGTAAAACAGTTATCCCTTATCCCTTACGTCACGTGCAACACCGAATTCGACCATCATTACATCAAAATAAAAAATATCAAGTCGTTAGATTGGCAGCACCCGGACAACCGATAAACAAGAAGTTAGATACGAATTTTCTGACAGTAAACAAACATGTTTTTCGACCGATGAATCTAGAAATTGTATTTTAAACCTAAACGTTTCCGAAATTATCAGCTCTAAAGTATTGAAAAACTGTTAAAGTGAATCAGAAACAGTTACAAGTGATAATCAAGTGTATTTAATCTAACAAAAACAATTTGAAGAAACAATCAAGAAAATTTATTCAAGAAGACTATCAGAGGGGTTATACAAGTCGATATTGGATATTGATAATGCTGAAAAGAGGAGACTAGGAACCATCAAGAAAGAAATACACACATACTCACAATACATCCACATTAACTGTAAGTAATTTTAAAACGAAATTTAATCTTTGTAAATGAAAAACTTATAATAAACGGAACACATTATCTCCCTATTTAATATTTTTAATCGTTATTTGAAACATCACAATATACAGGGTATGTCACGACGAGCTTTGGCTAAAAGTATATGGGGAAGTGAGTAAAATAGAAATTTGAAACTTTATAAACACAAATTATCCTTTAAAACTAGCCCAACCAAAATATTTACAACTGTCGGTGTCTCTCTCTTACACCGGAAGTAGCCATCAACTTCCCTATTTTAAATAGAACAGTACCATTTTTATGTCAGATTTGGATTCTGTGTTGAATTTTAAAATTATTTTATGCAACATGCCATACCCCGAGAATTCGCTCTTAAAGAGATATTACATCTTTTCAGATAAATTTGCTAAATTATACAGGGTATGCCGGTAGGGAGGGGACAATGTCATAGATATTTAAACTGAGAAATCTCAATTTTTTTAAATAGCAACTCCTAATTTTCTAAGCGGTATTAGATTCTGTATCAAAAAAAAAAGGCAAAAATGTATTGTAAGTGCTATTACTAAAGTTAATAGTTTAGGAGGTATTTTGTGAAAACCTCCTTAATTTTAAATATCGCATTGTTTAATATCAGCTTTGGTTTGCCATGGTTAAACAATTGAAGGTGGCTGTCAAATGTACTGTCAACAGTAATAAACGCAGTAGTGGTACTCAGCAGTTTATACTGTAGTACAATTATTCGTAATTATTCATAATTAGATTAACGAAAATGTCGCGGTTAGGATTTTCAAATGAAATTTATTTAAATCTAATTATAATATACGGCGAATGCAATCGCATTATCGACAGAACGTGTCGGATTTTCATAGAGAAATATCCTGACAAACCAAAACCTACTCGAGATACTATAAATCGGCTATTGAAAAACTATAGATCTTTTGGTTCGTTTACGAAAATATCAAAAAGAACCAAACCCCTCTTAGATGACGAAGATACTGAAACTACGACATTAGGTTATTTTACCGCATATCCGACTAATTCGATCCATAATGCAGAACTAGCACTTAGAATATCGTCCAAAACAATTCACAGAATTTTGGTGAAACATAGGTGGCAGCCTTTTAAACCTAGCACGGCGCAAAATATAAGGTTTACGGACATTGAACGTCGAAGGACATTCTATGAATGGTTTTTAGTTCGAACACAAGAAGATGATGCATTTTTGGATAATATTACATGGACTGATGAAGCCAAATTTTGCGAAAATGGAATGTATAACCGCAAGAATGTTCATTTTTGGGCTTCAAAAAACCCGCACGTCATAAGAGAACGACATTTTCAAGATTCTTGGGGTTTTTAATGTATTCTGCGCTTTGAAAAACAATAGAATTCTGTCTGTTCACTTTTATGAACACAATTTAAACGGAATGCGCTACGAGGCAATTTTACATAACGTTATCCATGAATAGAAGAAGCGAGGAATGCATGGTATCAAATGGATGGGGCTCCACCACATAACGTACGTGACGTATCGGTTATTCTTACTGAAATGTTTGACGATCGATGGATCGCCAAAAACGGTCCTTTTAAATACCCACCACGTTCTCCGGATTTAACCCCACTAGATCTTTTCTTGTGGTGTTACGTTAAAAACGTTGTACACAGAGATCCAGTTGGTACAAAAAATGACATAATTGACAGAGCAAGTAAAACACAGGGTGCCCAGCGGGTGCGTCTGGTTATTGAGTAAATTTCTTCGGATTTACCTTACTTTTGTATTTTAAGTGGTCACATTACCTAAGTCTCTTTATAAATACAATGTAAACTAATAAAAATATAAAATCAGAACTAACACACTTGTAAATAACGGAAGGTAGAAGAGGTCAGTCTGGTCATCAAGTAATACTTCCGAATTTCTTTTGCTTTTATGAACCTCAAGAAATTTTAAAATTTTAAATTTATTCTTTTTTCGGCATAGTGTAGTATTTGAACATTGCATGAAAAATTATGAGATGCCGTAATTAGATGATTTGCAAATGTTTAGTAAGTTTTTCATAATCTAAATGATCTTTTGTGTTCTTCAGTGCGTCTGTGAAAACTCCTGTCTGACCTATGTGTATTTCCTTACAATCTCCACATGCAAGTTTATAAACTACTGATTTTTTAAAATTGTCGAATTGATCCCTTGCATTAAAAAGTTTGAATGGCACTGTTGTGTCAACTTTGATTTTCTTAATTATTTTTCCAATAGTTTCACTAATTTTTCCAAAATATGGTAAAGAATTATGTTGTCTATTACGAGGGCGATTCGTTGAGTAAGTTCCGTTTCCGCCTAGTGAGCAGAGTAGTGGGGATATCGGCAGGATCGCAGCGCTGCAGTGTAGTCTGGTTCAATGTCAGTCTGGCAGTGCTAGTGGGAGAATCGTTCTATTTTGGTCGTTTAAGATGGCTGCTGCAATTGAAAATCCCGCCAACTGTGAACTGCGTGCTGTTATTCGATTTCTGTGTGCAAAGAACATGAAGGCTGCTGAGATAAACCGTGAACTTTGTTCTGTTTATGGTGAAAACGTCATGAGTGACAATGTGGTTAGAAGATGGTGCCGTATGTTTTGAGAAGAACAAACTAGTGTCCATGATGAAGAACGGAGTGGAAGACCAACTGTTGTGACGGACGAACTTTTGTGTAATGTCAAAGGGAAAATTCGTAAAAATCGGCGATTCACAATCACAGAACAGAGTTCCTTTTTCCCTCAAATTTCACGTACTGTGTTGTACGAGGTAGTTACTGAACATTTAGGTTGCCACACATTTTGTGCACGGTGGGTGCCAAAACTTCTTACCGAAGGCCATAAAACAAAGAGAATGGGATCGGTATTAACTTTTCTGACACGCTACGATGTTGAAGGTGGAGATTTCCTCAGGGATATCGCAACAGGTGATGAGACTTATGCCAACGTTGGTACGAAACAACAATGCAGTGGGGTCACTCTAACTCGCCTACAAGAAAATCTTTAAAGTGAAGAGAAGTGATGAAGAGCTGCAGGACAGTGTTACAGCATGGCTTAACCCATTAGCGCCCTGCGTGGTCATATGATCACACTTCGTGGGCAAAGGGAAAAAATATCTTGCGTGATTTGTTGCACAGATAAGACGGTTTCGCAGATGAGGGACTCGTGGGAACAGTTTACATTACCCAAATACGCATTGAGGGTTTCTTTTTAAAGACTTAGCGAATTTGTATAAACAATGGAACTGAGTACAAGTGTATTTGTTGATACGCACGCGCCCACCGACATTCGCTTTCGGTAAGTACACATTTGTTAACATATATATTATGAATTAAATGGTAGCAATCAACTGAGTAAAATATAAGTTCGATATTGTTGTAGCTGATTAATAAATAATTTTGCTGGTTAGTGGTTATTTCTTTGTAAATATAAGTGTGTGTTCATATGATCACACTAGGCGCATTAGATAACATTTTAGCACTATGTATATTTATACCATTTGTATCTACTATGCGTTCATTTTCAGTGGATTGACGTTGCAAAAGGCTATGGATATTTTAGAAGACTCAAATGTTCGAGATATCGTAGGTGTCTTTATTGAACCTCCGGCGGCAGTGATAATTTCGGACGAAGACTGCGGAGGTAAAGATGAAGGCGGCATTATAGATAATTTGGCAGGTCATCAGCTGCAAAGTGGAGCGGATTTTGTTTTTGCTAAGCCTTGGGGACTCTTACGGAAGCTCACGAAAATATGTGAAGCAAGAGAACGCAAAAGAAAACAATATAATTTTGAAGTTGGAGGAAAAGAAAAGTCCACTTTTTATTCTCTCTCTATTGTGACACTCACTCTACTGTGAGAAAGTGGATTTTTCTTTTCTTTTTCTTTTCCTCCAACTTCATGATGTATTCCTCACACAGAGCCGCATTGGATCAATTCAATATAATTTTGTACGGACGAATAAAGATGTTTCAGAATGGACTATATTCCCAGAACAAGATTATTCCAGAAACCGAGATTGACTCCATGTCCAGTATTCAAACAAATATTTGATGAAGAAATTATACAGCTAATAATTAGCAAAACATCAAAATATGCTCTGTTCAGAAATTGCAAGGACCTGTGCATTTCGCATGAAGAAATAAGCTTTTATTGCAGTTTTATATTTATCAAGATATGCTGCAGTTCCTAGCAAACCGTTGTTCTGGGAGTTATCTCAAGATACTACTTCTTAGTAATAGTATACGGAGAAATCGCTTTTTGGAAACATGCAGATTTATTCACTTTACTGATAATAAAATGAATGAAAGTGGTAAGATGGAGGGGCTGAGGCCACTTCAGAATATTTTACAAAAGCTATTTATTGCGCTATACCAACCAGAGGAGCATATGAACTTTGACGAATCTATCTATATACTGTGGGTACGCAATGCACAAAATGCGATATTGGTGTTTATATCGATTGTTTTGTTAACTTTCGCACAAAGTAGCATGTACAAATACTATATTAAATTTTTGTAATGCTTTTAAAACAACTAAAAACAATTAAATTTTTATACATATGAAATTGACCTATTTGTTAGTTTTCCAACCTTAAACGCCTAGCGTGTCCATATGATCACAGTCTCTATAATAGGCCCAGTTGTCAATAAAAATCTGTAAAATGGTTTATCAAGTAATAAATAATCATAAAAGCATACCTCTTGAAATTCAAAAATTTTAACAATAAAAAAATAATTTGGGCGCTAATGGGTTAATTCACAGGCGGCAGAATTCTATGAAGAGGGCATTAAAAAACTGATTCATCGCTATGACAAATGTATCAATCTTAATGTCAGCTATGTAGAAAAATAGCTGAATGTAGTAGCTTTAAGTTGTATATAATAAAAACCTCTGCATGTATTGATTTTTTTTTTAATAACCAAACGGAACTTACTTTACGAATCGCCCTCGTATATGGTTTGATATAAGATCGTTTAATAACATGGTTTGATACAGAATATAGTTCTTGCTTCGTTTGTTTTGATTTAATAATATCCTCAATAATGTGAATTTGTAACCATTCTTTATAGCAATTTGTTTTATCGTCGTAATTTCTTTATTAACATGTTCCATGGATAATGGAAGATTAGGCGCTCTGTAAACCATGGAATTTAAAAATGCCATCTTTGTGATGAGGATGTACAAAATCATAGGTAATAATTGTGTATGTAGATTTCCTAAATATGTTAGATACTAATTCTTTATTCTTTTTTGTTGGTGTTGAGTCCCACACAAATAAATTTACACAATTTCAACGGCCCCTTTCATAGCTAAAGTATAGACTTCATGAAAGATAATCAATTTCTTTCTGGTACCAATTGTATCAATTACCAATCGTCATCTTGAAGGGTATTATATGCATAGCTATTATTTACACATACGGCCAAATATTCGTAAATTTATACATTTGAGTACCGTAGAAGTTCAGACTTTTCCGAATAGAAATTGCTCGTTAAAACTAATTCAAGAAAATTAACTTCACTACAATATAATTACGCCCGAATTTTCTAAATCTAAAAACCTGTTTTCAGGAACCAGTTTCGTAAGCCGATAAACCCTATATGTGATAGATTTTAAAAAGACCCCTGGAGATACTTATATTCTACACCAAAGACATTATCAAAATTGAAAACGTTGTATTATTTCATTGTTACTGTGAAAACTGAGGTAACACTGCTATAGTTATAAATATTACTCTAATTGACTGAAATTATTTTTCTATATAATAAGAAAACATCAAATTTTAGCAAAATATATTTCAAATCTCTCTTCTTTCATACCTTTGCCATTCTTTTGATAATTATTGCCACCGCACATGTTAATATATAACATAACACGCATACATACATACGGAAGTACATGTCACACTTTTGCAAATACTAAAAACCCACCGTATTGAAATAAGGCCCCTTTGAAACATTTAATTAATTAAACTAGTCGCGCTGCACACACCGACAGCAACTAATTCTTTTGTTGTACACTTAGTAAATTAAAATGTTACTTTTCACGTTTCCCACGTGTCTTTCGTATGTGAAAAATACAAGAGCGGCTACATCTTCATTTGCGTACGTTTAAATAATTGGACCTGAAAAAATTCTTTTCCTATAATCCGGCAATTTCACGCCTGCCAGTCGAATTTTACATCCGCGTAATTACGCGCCCCTTAACGAACGACTGCGCAAAACGACAAAAAAATGATAAAAAAGGTGAAATACGCACCGAAAACGTGTATATCGTAAGGTACAATCGTGGACCGTGTAACGAATGTGTAGCGTTACAGCGTTAGTACTTCGCGTAATCAGCTTTGCTTTAACAATTAACGCTTTTAAGCGGAAGTGGTATTTTTTCTTTCTTTTGTGTTGGAACAGGTTACCACGCTGATCCTTTATTTTGGATGTAATTTAAAGCATATACAGTGTGTCCCTGGATTAACACATGGATAGGTAAGGCAAACAGGAAATTATTGAGTTGAATTTTCATCTTTTTGGGATTCAGCCATGCACACTAAGTACTAGCATAATTTATTACTCTGAACATAGCTTTTTAATAACCTTATTATTTTTACTAGTTGAAAAAGTTCCTTTTTTGTAAACTTCCAAGATATACCTCATTTTTCAGCAATAAAATTATAGCATAAATTACTTACTATTCAAGCATGGCTGAATCCCAAAAGATGAAATTTCATCTCATTAATTTTCTGTCTGCCTTACCTATCCATGTGTTAATCCGGGGACACGCTGTGTATTGAAATTAACACAATTACGTACATCATTTATTGTTATTGCGAGAGTGTCCTATTGCTGCACCTACCTATCTTGATCGGGTGTATTTGGAATAGTGGAGGGAATGGATTCTCATTACTTAGCTGACGTCGTTGATGGTCATGCCTTGCAGTAGTTCAGAAACGGAAAAAGATAAGTTTCGGAAAGTATGGAACTTGACTATGTGGAGTCTGTTATTAGTTAAATAGTCAATCTTTATATAAAAGGTCATTTTATCTCCTTTGTAAGTGATGATGTGTGGATAATTAGCACTCAAAGTGTAGGTAAAGAAACTGATCAGAGTTACTCCGTAATTTCGTTAGAATTAGTGGCATTTGATTTTAAAAACATGTTACTGCATTCACCACTACACTATTACACCTGGTATTATATTTTTATCAAATATTATATTTTAAGCAGGTTAATTGTTTTCTTTGTTTGTTTTCTTTTTATAGAAATTCATAATAATTATACCTATATTCCAGAAATAATTAACCAAATGCTCATATTTTAACAAGAGTTACAGTTACTTACACCTAGGCCACTCAGGTGTGTATACATTACCACAGTCACGCGATGGTGCAAAATTAACCATGAACCAAGCACCGTCTAAACGCCCCGCAGTATCAAATATTTATTCAACCATAATAATATTTAATTTTTTACATTTTGGAGTTCTGCTATTTTATGCGGGGTAAACATTTCAATATGAAGCATTGGATAGGTAAGGCGTAATAGTGTGCTTCCTTATAAAAATAAAAGCATCGACGATTCGAAAATCTTAGTGGATTAAATTAAAGGATTGCTTTTTTTTGTAGGCTTGCATGGAATAAATTGCCACGAAGGAGACTAGGTACTGCCGCTACTGTAGCCAGTATCAGGATGTCAAAGCAGGAACTATTATCACGTTTTGTACGGTAGAGCGCGTGAAACTGACTGAAATTTTGAAAAAAATTAGAACCTTATACCTAACAGCACCCAAAAAGTAAAAAGTCTAAAGTGTAATCATGGTACAAGACCTTTCAGCCAGAACCCTGTTGTGAAATTGCTTCTGAAGTCGAACAAAACTACGTCAGATGATAATTTTGGCTTTCAAAAAATGTCGGAAGCTAGGCCTTCCATTCACCTACCAAAGCTTGCCAAAAAATTCAGAATTTGTTCTTGACTATACTGAAACAACCTCCCAACACTTAAGGGGTAATTACAATTTGCTTGGACCGCTAAAAGAAACATTTGAAGAACAGAGACTTAATAACAGTTCTTCTGTATCAATGTTCGTGTGGAATTGCATGTCACTGCCAGCTTCATTTTATGATTGTGGAATCAAAAAACTGCTGATCTGTAGGGAAAAATGCGTTTTTAATCGAGGAAGTTATAACATTTTCCAATTCCTATTAATAAAATGCTCATTTTATATATTAAATTATTGAAACAATAGTTTAATCAAAAGGGTAAATAAAATGTTTACAGCAACACTTTATTCACGTTGCTATTGACTGCATTTGAAAATATTGTCCACTACATATGTTCCGATAAGTTTTTTAAAAATGACGCAATCGCAAATATTGTTGCATTAGCTTTGAAATGAGTGTCAGACAATATAGTGCATAAGTTTTTGTTACTAGACGCTTTTGTGCATTTTAAAATGTCAAGCGAATCAGAAATACAAAAAGCAATTGTTAAAATTTCTAAGGAGCACCGCCAGTAGACTTTAAAAACATTGCTCGGGAACTAGAAATCAATCCGAAAAGGAGGATACTAAAAAAGGTTAATGAAGCCAAAAAAATTGTTGTTCAATGAAAATCATAACATTTCGGACAGAAAAATGGCTCAAAAGGTGGGCAGCTCGAAGTTGTTTCTGCGTAAGGTCAAAAATAAAACTAGAGTGAAGACTTGCATTTAAAAGGTTTCAGACAGGAATGCTAGGAAGAAAGGCACGGCGACAGGTCGTACTAGAAGATTAAAAACGAATTTAATTGAAAAACTCAAGTAGACAATGAGACCTATGTTTTAGCCGATTTTTCAGTTTCTTGATCAAGAATTTTACACTGCCGTTTCGCGAGGACACGTGGCCGAGATGTTCCTTGCTTTGCAAGCTATTTGCAGTTGTGAAAAAAGGAGCAAGTCTTTTATGAACATGGGCACAATTAACTAAGAAATTTACGTCAAAGAAAGCTTAGAGAGAAGGTTACTGCCATTCGTAAGCCAGCATCAGGTGTTCACTTTTTTTGGCCCGAGCTCAACTCGTCCCGTTACAGTAAAACGATCTTAGAGTGGTACGGAAGGAATAACGTGTTTGTGGTGCCTCGCTAAGTAAACCCATCAAATTGTCCATTATTCAGGCCAATTGAAAGGTATTCGACTTTGGCCAAAAGGGAAGTGAAGGCAAGGAAGAATATGGCCACGTGTTAGGTAAAAGGTATCCAAAAGTATCGTTAAAGGGGGGAGTGCCAGAAAAAATAAGAAACTTAATAAAGAACCAATTATTTAAAACATGTAAAGATGTAAATATGCACAATAAAGTCATTTATTATTATTATTATATTGGTCTTAATAAAACAGCGGTTGTAAAGTGTATGTTTTACACAAGTGAAATACCTAGTTCAGCAGATATTTTGAATTTTATGGTGGACAATGTTTTCAAACGTAGTCCTTATTCCATGCACCCTTGTATTGCTATGAATCTTAGGAAAATATGATACATTATTTTATCTGCATCAAAGACTTTAATATTATTTATCAATAAGCGTACAATATTTCTCTTCACTTTATATTACGGAAGCTGTATTTTCACAAAACGATGTTATCGCAGTAATAATGTTACGCAAGAAGACTAGCCGAGTTCTTTAACTATATTAAACGTATATAAGCGTTATCATTACACCCATTTAATAAATTATTACGCACTACTGAAGGTGTACTGTATTCTTACAGTAAGTGCGGTGTGTTTTTCCGACGGTGACGATCACATTACGCTAATCGCAACAGTACCAACGTGTGTCTTTAGGACCGCTCGTATTTAATTTCAAAGGATTGTAGATTATGGAGTGGGCGCCAGTGAAAACGAAAGAGAGACAAAGACGGTGTACGTTCACCCTAATTGCATTTGATGGCAACTGTGAAATTTACGTGAACTGGCAAAATGCCCGCTCCGTGTTTTAGCTTTAATTGCGCTACCGCATTTTCTCTAATGACATTTATCTATTTCCTTTTTTCCGTGCTATACGTAGGTTGGTTTTTGTACGCGGACGAAGGGAACTGCACGTTTATCGGTGGTCGTTTAGTTGCTTTCACGCACGCTGGAAGAGAGACCCTTATTTTAAAATAATGCTTCCCGTCAATATATTATTAATGTCGGCTGGCTACGCTGCGATACGCGAGCATTATTAATGGATCGCTACGGAAAAGAAAATTATTTTAAACTTCGATGAAAGATGCGGCGGGCTAAATTTAAAGGAGCAGCTATTAGTTACCGCTGCTGGAAGAACACGGAAGATATTAATGGCCGTATTGATTTTGCGATTTACAAGAAAAATTAATAATATTAACGAAGTAGTTGATAATCTTCAAAACTAAATTATTAAGATATTCCTATGTATTCTTTAAAAGAGAATACAGAGAACTTTTTGATAAATATATCGGTCCCATATGACATTTATGGCACATGCAATAAATTTCCTCAATAATTAAGTGTTACCAATTTGCGTTCTTTGAGATCACCTTTAACCTAAGTCAAAAAGACGGTACGTTTAAAAGAACTTAATCCACTCTATTCTACCTTATTTTAAATGCTTACAATATTATCGCTACCGTTTTTAATACATGTGAAAGTAGATATCAAACCCTATAAATAATAATAATTTTAATTTCTAGAAATATGATACATAACCTTTGCACATACAAGGTGAGTCATATTTCTGCATATGTGAAATAACTCGTATAATAATAAAGATAGAGGAAAATAGCATTAAGAACACACCTACACAACTACAAATCTGTTTGATCAGATGTTTCTAAGCTTCTTCTGTTTTGGCGTGGCCACGCCCCCTTATTTTTTTTTTAATTGCATGATACCTATTTTTCACACCATTTGAAAGAGAATTATTTTCTCTTTCTGATGGTCTAAACACTTTAACACCTGACATAATAAAAATTTCGAGAAAAATGCAAATAAAGTTTTCATCGCGGTAAGCCGTGGACATGATACGAAAATCGTAGATCTGTTGATTTTTTCAACAAATTAGTTTTAGAACTCGCCGTATTACAGTATCTAGGGCTATTAAACAACAGTAAGGGAATGAAAATGTGCATCTCTTATTCTAATCTTCATATTCTCGATGTTGATGGGAATCTCTCTATAAACACAGTTTTTCACATAGCCCCATCAAAAATAATCAAGTAGTGTTAAGTCAGGGAATCTGAGCGACCACTGTATTGTACCACCGCTTCCTATCGACGTAGGGAACATGTCATCTAAGAATTCCTTTACCATTCCTGCATTAGGATTTTGTGATCATTTTTTAATGTTTCAGGTACATTGTCAGAATTCATAAGTAAGTTATTAATGTGGAAAGTAAATAAACATTTCTTTGTAACAAACATTTTCATTTCCTTGCTTCAATCGCTCTAGATAATGCAATATGCCAAGTTCTAAACGTGACTTGTTGAAAAAATCCACAGATCTATGATTTTCATATCATGTCCACGGCTGACCACTATGGAATCTTTGCATATTTCTCGAGATTTTTGTTATGTTAACAGTTGAAATTCATACATGACCATGTAACTATTATTCAATTCTTCTTAATGCTATTTTTCTCTATCTCTAATATTGAGCGAGTTATTTTAGATATGCACCCATTGCACATATGCACCCAGTATATACCAGAAACAGGTCAAAACAAAGGAAATACAGCATAAATAATTCATACAAAATAATTAACTATCTACTATGCGTCGAGATAATCGCCTATATTGTAACAATTAATACATAGGACACACTCTTTGACGTTTTTCTTAAAACTATTAAAGTTGTTGATTGATCTTATTTGCAATGGCAATTTATTGTAAAAAGAGCATCCTATCTAAGTTCCTTTGAAATAGAGGTGTTTTATGTTTCCGAGCCAATAGGAAAAATTCCCGTCCCGCATTGATGTTGTGAAAGACAAGGAACTTCAGTTTTCTAAAACCAGATGGAAAAAACCTGAGGATTACCAACGATTGAAGGGGTACGACATTATGAAGTTGGGTGATAGTGAAAAATTAATATACTCGGTGAATGACGAGTCATCATCAGTCCGTTATTATGTGCATACAGAGCAGATCTTCAGCATAATTCACAAGACACATGGAGGAGACATGAAGGAAGAACATGAATTTTGAAGCAGCTGTAGAACAAATACAAAAACATCACTCAAGAACAGGTAAAAATGTACTTAACATTATGTGAAAAGAAATGAGAAAAAGTGGCAAAAAAAGGACTTGTAGTACGTCCCAGGATTTTGAAGGAGATGAACTCAAGGTGTCAGGTTGATTTGACTGACATGCAGAGTCAGCCTGACTACGACTACAAATTCATCCTCGTTTACCAGGATCATGTTACAGTTGCGGCCTTTAAAAAGTAAAATAGCAGAGGAAGATGCACATAACCTGCTTGATATTTTCACAATTTTGGGCGCTCCTAGCATACTGCAAAGTGATAATGGCCGTGAATTCTGCAATCACATCATTCAAGAAATATGCGAAATGTGGAGTGAATTGAAGATAGTTCATGGAAAGCCGAGACACAGCCAGTCGGAAGGCTCTGTGGAGCGCGCAAATCAGGACACTGAAAACATGCTGACGACTTAGACGTAAATAAACCAATCTCCACACTGGTCTGAGATTTGTTCAATTCATGAAGAAAAGAGCCCATCATGAAGGTATAAATTGCAGCCCATATGGGGCTATGTTTAGGGTTCCAGCAAAAGTCGCTCTTACAACATCATCACTTTCTACTGATGTCATCAGAAACCTGGAATCTGAAGAAAACCTAGAAACCTTAATCGACGCTTCTTCAGGTGCTTTAGTACAAGATGAAGATAGACAAACAGAGAATGGTGGCGAGGAACATAGGAAAGTACCAGAGAATAGTGGCGAAGAAGATGGGGAAGTAATAGAGAATAGTGAAAAAGAAGATGGACAAACAGGGGACGGAGATAGTGCTGTAGAGGACATTTCGAGGGAAAATATGATTTCAGACAAAATCAACATTATTAAAAAGAAGAGGGAAAATGCCATAAATGCATTGCAGTGCCAGGCAAAAAAGATGAGGCTAATGTCTGAATCGAAGTTTCCAAGAGGCAAGATTGGAGATACTGTAAAAATACGGATTCCTGATGTCGACAGGAGTAGAAGAGACTCTAGGAACATTCTTGGAGTCATTCTGCAGATGGATGCTGATGGCAAAATGTATGAGATTGGCACTAAGAAAGGACGATTGCCTTAAAAGTATTCTAGGAACCAGTTTGCCATTTGTAAGGAGAATTTCATTTCACAAGAGGAAGTTCCAGATGTAATTGTGACTCTTCGTGAGTGTGCCAGGAAATCTTCAATCACAGGTGGTCAAGGTTTCAAGAGATGTAACTGCAAGGGAAAATGTCTCTCAGGAAAATGTAGCTGCGAGAAGCATGGCTTACTCTGTAATTCGAAATGCCATGACAGTTTGCCATGTTCTAACAAGTAGAAGGTTATATAAAACATTTTTTCATTGAATAAAACATTGTTTTTTTATTTCACAAGCACTATTGAAAATTCCGTACTTTCTAAATATTGTAATTTATCACTTCAGCCAAGAGGGTTTGAATTGTATGTAAAATAATCGGTTAAAATAATAAATTGCATACATATTATTACATTAACCACCTTTATTGGTTATTATGTATAATACCCGGTTATTGTGCATACTAACACATTTATCAAAGTAACGGTAACATATATATCCGACGACACCAACCTTCATATGGTATAACGCATGCAAATATCAAAATAGAATAATAAATACCACATTGTGACTCCCAATAAAAGGTCATGAATTTTTATGTTCCTGAAAACTTCATTCACATATGTATATCTATGCTACTTTAGTTCGGTAGTTCATCTATCGAATTTGCATTTAAAGTAGAAATTTGGCGAAAAGATTACTTCAAGGAAACCAAATAGTTATGACTAGATGGGGAAATGATACCGCTACTACAGAAAATATACTGGTTACATAATCGATTCCGTAATGCACTCTTGCAAGATACGCCAACGACCACTTTTCAGATTGCAGAATCGATTATTTTTACATTACAGTAGCGGTTCTCTACCTTTATCTGGGTCGTATACGGCAACTTACGTATAGAAACTAAACAAGAAAGTAAAATATTGTGTTAATAAATTCGTATTTAATGAAATTCGCCTCAATAAAAGTACGACAGACTCTGATGTTCATGTGGGCGGCGATATTCCTTTCACTATTGAAGACCCTTATAATTTTAACCGCTATAATGTTTATTATCTCCGTTACTCTCAGACCACATCGTTAACATTTGGAACGATTTGGATGGCTATGTTAGGAGACCTAAAGACCATACAGCAGCGGGATTGTAACAGTAAAAACAGCCGTAACGTAAATTATATGCAATCTCGGAGATCGGTTATAATTAGGGTAGCAAATGTTCAAGCCGAGCCAAGCTTCCTTTTTCTGAAAGAATCTTGTAATTTGACCCAACCCTGCGAAAAATATCCTTCGTTGAAGAGAAAATCAATGTGTGAATACGGTAAGTAAACTATAAGACATATTTGCGCAATTTCCTTTTATTCCACAAAATTGCTAATACGTAGAGTTAAATAGTAGAATATTGTTGTTTAATCTGTTACAAGTTTAACACCAAAGGTATGGGCGCACTCAATTTAATTAATTCGGGGTATCTGTTTTGGAAATTACATATTGGATTTCCATTGTCAACCGTACGACCGAATAAGCGTTAACAATGGAAACCAGGAATTTCCGAAATATATAGATATTCCAAATTCGTGAAATATTTTGTGTGGTGTATTTGTCATACTACCCCCACAATACGTCGTAGGGTCCCAAAGTTTTCGGAAAATGTTCAAATGGTTTAATCAAGTTGTCTCTGGAAGTGAAATGTCGCAATTATCTTGTTTTAATTATGACAGGTTAGTTTTAACGAGTTCAGCAAAATGTCTTATAAGCTAGATATTCGTAAAGGAATTTGCAATCTAGTTGGGCGAATGCCCAAGCGTTATATAGTGGCCATTTATCGAGAACAAAATATTTCTGTATCAACAATTTATCAGACCATAAGAGAATGTGGAGAGGGTATACCGTGCGTTAATTTGCCCAAAATGGTCGACCAAGAATTTTGAGCCAGGTGAGGAAACAAAGATTGATTGAAGGTGTTAAAGGCAGAGTTGGAGTTTCATAGTATAAATTAGCTCGAAGATTTTGCTTTTCAAAGACCACTTTGACCTTTTTGATCAAATAACGCGGTGTTTCGAAAACGAAGAAAGGAATCAAAATATACCGCGGCTCAGTTAAAACGAATTTGTCAATAAACTGATTATTGTGGATGATGCGAAATATTTTACTTTGTCCCATTCAAAGATGAAGGGAAACGATGGTTTCTATTCCGACGACATAGAAAACACACGCAGCTTAGAAAACACATAGGCAATATCAAGCCCAAGGGTAAATAATATCAAGCCCAAGGGTAAATAAAAGCCCAAATTTGAGAACAAAATTTTAGCGTGTTGTGCTATTTCTGAAACCAGATTTATTTCGCAGCCGTACATTGGCCGTGTTCGAGAAGAAGCCGTAACTGCAGAACTTACGCATCATGCCGATGATGAAATAATGTTTTGGCGTAATCCAACTTCATGCCATTATGCAAGAGTAACTAGAGACTGGTATAACACAAACAACATAAACTTTGTTCCTAAATTGAACAATCCTCCCAACGTACGTCAGGTTCGGCCAATAGAAGACTTTTGGCTAATATTGGCCAGAAAAGTGTACGACAATGGATGGAAAACTGCAAATGAAGACCAACTAAAACGTCGCATTTTTCAAAAAATTCGAGAAAGCAACCCTACTATTGTCCAGAGGATGATGAGACAAATCAGACGAAAACTGAGGACTATTGAAGATAGTGACCCACTATCGATAACTTGAATATTTTTTGTAATATTTATTGTTAATTGTTGTAGCAATTAGTTTAAAAAGTAAAACAGTTTTCAACAAGTTATCATTATTTAAAAATTTTCCGAAAACTTTGTGACCATACGTTATGTCACAGAAATGGTGGGTTTATCCCTAAAGTTAGTTGTTTTTTTCTTTATTTGTTAAAATGATTTAGACGTATGTAAAATGTAACTGAATAGAATTTCGAAAATATACCGGATGGAAAAAAATTGTGTTCAGAAATTACAACGCAATATATGACAGTGAACGAAGGAAATTTAGTTTTCATTGAGCAACAATTAGTGTGATTTGTGGGTTGCTTAACCACAACAGCAATGGCTCAAGCTTTGTACATTAAAAAAGTGTTCCGTTCCTAACTGTATTGTTAAAAATCGTGTTAGTAATACACAGTATCCGACATAACTAAATTATGGCGAGTGTAAGCCAATTTTGGAGAAATCAACTGTTGACTACCATATTAATGTACCAGACACCAAAGTAAAGGTGGCGACCAGACAATAAAAATCAATATACATTCACATAGCAGGAAAGAACAACAAAATATTGCCATATTTCAAAAATTTAAGAAGTAGAAAATAGAACCTCGATGTTAACGAACAAATGTAAAAAAGATCAAAACTTATAACAAGCCGAAGCAAAACTTTATTAAAAAAAAATGTATACATGAAAAAATATTGACAACATATAAAACTATAGACAGATCGATACTGCGGCTATGAAACATAAATGTTGACAAGCCACGTGAAGATTTTGGTTCAGGTGATCGGCATCAAGTACTTGAGAGTAGTAAAGAATATAGCCAGACGAGGTAGAATAAATAAATCTAAAGACACAACATGAACACCAGATTAATACTACAACGAATTACATAGAACAAAAACAACGCTGCCGCTGGGGCCGTTCGCAACATATGAAAGAAAAAAGGTCAATCAGACAAGTATAGAAAACTAAAACTACGAAGAAACAAGGCAAACACATTCAAAGTAAATGAACCGCAGCTAATGAGGCAAAACGACTAGTACAAGAAAGAAAGAAATGGAAAATATTTCTAAACGGAGTGTAGCTTATTGTAATGTTAAAAATAATAAGTATAATTAGCGTGAGGTTAGAGTTGTTCAGCCACATGCGTTGAAGTACGTTCAGGTAACAGCTATCCCGGAGGTGTTAGTCAATAGAAGCCCTTCATTTCATTTTCAAAACACATTATTTAGCGAGTTGTCAAATTTGCCAAGAAACATGCGCATTGGAAGGTTTCATATAGGCAGCGATGACGCTCTGTGATGATGCGAGATGGCAAACCCTGAGGCTGGAAGAAAATCAGTAATTTGAGATAATTTATATGAATTGATTTATATGTAATTTTATTTTAAGAGAATATTTTAAAGTAGAAATCGTTTTATAAGCTATTGTTTAAGAGGACCTTACTAGAAGTTTACTAAATACTGCAGAAGATAAACGTGTTCAAAAGTGAATTCTAGTTAAAAGTAATTTTAAGAGTGAATAGTAATTTTATTCTTACCATCCGGGTCATTTGAAAGAACGTGTTGTTTATATCTACGAATAGAGAGACCGCAATAAACGCCAAATTATAAGTTTAATTTCTTTAACTAGTAGTCTCTAACACTGTTTCTGTTCATAATTTGTTTGTTAATCTGCCGAAAGAGTAACAAGTTAATACCTCAAATTTAGGACAAATCTACATGATAATAGAAAAGAAAATACATCCATCTCTGACCAAGAGGTAAAAGGGGTACTAATCGCATACCATGTGGTTCACTTATTTCGCCACGCACAAATATTTTGAAAATAAATCACTGTATGAAAAAAGTTTTGTACAAATGTTGTAACATATGGAAAGACAAATAATATTGTGCAGTTATAATCGTTGATGCAAGGAGCATTAAAATAAGTTACTCAACAACGGCATTGGCTATCAAACCATGTATCTTAAATCTTTTGCCTACCTCTTCAGTTTATACGCATATTTTTTTATTTCACACCAATTTGCACTGTAATTTGAAGTTTTTTGGCAGCTTATTTCACCACCTTTAATTAACGTATGGTGTATAATTTTTGCGCATTACCTCGCCTTATACCACTTTATTCTTATAGTATTTCAGAGTTTGACCCACAATTTTCTACAGTTTTGTATATATTTTTGATATCTTCGAAAAATTGTAATACAATATTTTCAAGTCTGTCCTATTATTATGTTAAATAAAATTAATAAATAAACCATATATAACGAAAGAACAGCGAAGCACAACAAACACTTCCAACAGTAAGTGCCCATTTCGTTGGAAATAAGTTAAATATTTTCTAATCAACTTTAAAGGAACGAGAGGTATTTCCGATAAAACAGGAAAACCTCTGGAATTCACTGTCCAATCCTTTTCTGGTCAGCTTTCCCAATAGCTGTGATACGGCCGGAAAATGTCCCAGTGTACGTTTTATCGGGTGAATGCCGGAAACTTTAGTTTATTAAATTAATTCCCGTCGATCCTGGCGACTGGAGATTGCTTTTGTGTCACACGAGGTGGGACAAACCCTAGTTTCTCACCGTACGCGGTGCTTAGTTGGGAAACAGTATCCAACCGTAGCTGATGGTTAATTGAATAATAAATTGTTCCACCCTGCGGGTGTGCATATTAAGATAACTTGTTCTAATTTAATACAGCTGCATTCTAGGTATGTTACCGACAAATTTAGGGCATTAACCTCTATTGATCAAACAAAAATGTCTAGTTTCTCCACCTCGATAAATATTTAACGAATTGAAAAAATGCTGGAAACAAAGTAAAAGGTTTGAAAAGCATTAGTTGTAGTTACCCAGTATGTGTAGCTATGGCTATTGCGACAGCTCAAACTATTTCTGGTATACTAGTGGCATTAGTGGTAATTTTACAAAAGCATTCGAAAATGTGTTGTGCTCGCATATCTATTCTTACATTAATATTTTCCCCGATCAACATTACTCCATGGAGAAAACTGTTACCAACATGATGCGCCCAATTTATATCAAATGTTTTAGGTAGTCGTGGTCATATAGATACAATCTATATTCATACCCTAAAAGCGTTTAATATGATTATATTAAACGCTTTTAGTAAAATAGTATGATTGATTAATCATACTATTTTAACCCACTAAGTACCTTCACAATGCAAATAATTAGAAATCATGCACCAGCACAAAATATTCGCCATAGCTTTTTTTTAAATAATAGTCCAAATATATACTAAAATAAATTTGAACAAACATCACACTACCGAAACCTTTCAGTGAAAGCTATTTCTAAATACCTTCTTGAATAGCCCAGCCCTTGCATATACACTTAAAAAGTTAAAAAAAGCAAATGTTTTATTTATAAATTCTCACGCCTAGAAACATTTTTATGACTGCATGCCAAACGCATGTAATGCATCTGTTTCACGCCAACATTGCGATAACGCGACATTATACTTAACACTCTTCAATATATAGTTAGATATTCCGGATATACTAGTTCGCAGGGGATGTTTACACCTTACCAAAACTGTTCATGTATAAAAGGAAATCATAGGAAATTTATAGAGGACACTAAAAAAGTATTCTACTAACGCGTTGAAAGTTAGACAAAAAACTGTAATGTACAGAAATATGCCTTCATGCAATCCAACAAAATATAATGTTGGCGTCTAATGGGCTAATTAAGAAATTAAATTTCTTTTATTTTAGCAATCATTTTAGAGCTTTTTTTCTTGTCTTCACCAACGAATGCAATACTGGTACCACAGTGAATTTTCATATGTTGGATATCAGGCATACCCCAATGGTCAAACCTGCATCATTTGGCAAATAACACTCAAGTATCGGCACACTCCGCACCGCACAAGTTATGTACCGTACCACCAAGCGTTTCGGTCGTACGGTTGATAATGAGGTTCCATAAATCCTCGAAAGAGCTGTTCCGGCTTAATTAAATAATAACTTGTGTGGTGCTGAGTGTGCCGATACTTTAGTGTTATTTGCCATACTACCCCACAGTCCTAGCTATCATTACTGCATCATTCCCTTTTTTTATTTATCAACGACTTGCTTAATTGTATTGACTGCAAAAAGTGTATTTTTCCCATACGACCTGCAAATATTGATATGAAATTAGTGATGTGAATATTGCTATTGCCTACAGAATCAAATTAATAAAATTTCTCAATGCAGATCACAATTTAAATTTAGATGGAATATGCCGGTAGAAAATTTTGTTGGATGGGTAGGAGATATCACGAAAGCATTAGGTTTAAGTAGATATTTATAATTAATGTTATATTAATCATAAGTAGGTATTGAATTATTAAAGAATGCTGACCAATTTATAGCAACTAATCATTAATAGTAAGGAAGACTTTAAGTGTCACTACGGTTGGTAGAAGTCGAGAAAATGGAGACGTGATAAGTTAGTGAGTAACTAGACAAATAAGAGAGAAGTTGTAACCTGTACTTCTTCCACCAACTGTACTTAGTTTTTATCATGTATGCACTTTCAAGAAATTGAAAATATTATTGTTGGGCTCCACCATTTCAACCACAAACTGCTCTTTGTTTAAATAAGTGTGTTAATCCAGTTCTTAAAAAAAGAATTGATTTTATGAATTTGTTCAAATAATAATAATAATTGGAAACCAGCGAATTTGGCCAGAGAAAGTAAAATATGAATTACTTTTGATTTCTGGAGTAGAAAGTGCAGAAATGATCAAAAATAGGGATTGCAATTTAACAAAAAAGTACTTTTTGATAGTTAAATATGTTCATGTTTGGACTGGATTTTTGGAATACCCGGTAAAACATCTGACATTGATTTATAGCTGTAAATGGCTACTTATGAAATACATAAGAATCTCAAAACTGGTGAGCATAACTAATGCCAAAAAAAGATAGATTAATGTTTGATTTTATTAAAATTTGCACCTGTCAACATTTCAAAAAAAAAAGGTAAATTAAGAGGGCTATGCAGAGGATCTATAATATCTATTTGAATTAACAAAGTTGATATCCGTTGCCGGTTTAATTAAGAATACCGTGAAATTGAAAATTATTTAGAAAAATAGATTTTCTTCCATAACATCCAAAATTTCAAAAAGATATTTTAATTACTTTCAGAGGTACGCCTAACAGCCCATCGTCATGGTTAGCCCTATACATATAGATTTCGTTAAAATTAATAAGAGAATGAAACTAATTCTAAAAACTGATGTGTCGGTCTTCACCTGAAATGAAATGTATATATAAGAAATTGATCTATCCTTGCACAAAAAATTATCTTAAGTCTCGTTCATATCGATCGATTAACGGAGATCAAAAATTTGCAAAGGTATCCCAATTTTATCACCTAACCTCATCTTGGAACCAACGAAAAGGATTAAAATTTAGCAACAGTATCTATACTTATTTTATCATTAGAAATAATATATTCAAAACATGGCATACCAAACAGACATTTTTCAGCACTAAGAGCTTGCCAAAAATTTTGCCGTGCCATACAATGAAATTAAGCGATTAAGACAAAAGTTTTTCTTGAAAAGAGACTAATACAGAGTAACAACAAAATTTTTGCTAGGTGCGTAAGTGTTACTATACTGATTTTTTCTGTAAAGAAAACTAAGCGAATGTACTTAGATATTCCTAAATTAAACAATCTTGAACAAGAAGTATTCTACGATTTCTAGATAAAAAATGTTAGTCACAAAATGAGATAGCTAACTATAACTAAGATTAAGGTAATTCTACCATTTTCTAAATTACGAAGCGCGATCTTGTACTCATACCCTTTCACATAGCAAGAAATTTAATTCAGTTGCTATTATGAACATAATGACATTTGTTAGCAAACGACTATTTTTATAAACATTACCAGTCTTCCATTCTCGTCCCTTATCTCGAAGCAGCATGTTATTCATATACAAGACTGCGTATTCTTGTCACATTTTTAGATATTACACCGCTTGTTCTGAAAGTAAATTGGTGTCACAACTCTGACTAAGCGCTAATTAAATTTAATGGTTGGGTTCAAGCAATCATAAATATAAATTTTACTCGGGGACATTAAACGGCAATTTATCCTTAAACAGAGGGAAATAATTACCCCAGACATAAAATTTTATAGCAACTTCCTTTGAATATAACAGCACTCAAGTTTTATTATATTTAGTATCTTTAGCTTCGTTATATTTATACATTTCATGAAATCATTCGTGTTACAGTATCAAAATATGAAGATGTTATTGATTATATTGTATATATTACTGTATCCATATTAATGTATTTGTGTTAAATGTCTTGTAAGTTAATATTTCGAGGCCTTGTTTTGTCATATATGTATATATGTTCACATATTCATCTTCTTTTCTGATAACGTGATCTTCAGCTCTCCCTAGCACTTTAGGATGTTTTTAATGTTTATTATAGTACGTTCGCTAAATTTAGGAGTTTGATTTATTGACCTTATGATGTTTTTTAATTGGGTGCATATCAGCTCTATTGGGTTGAAGATGGAGTAATATGGTGGTAAACGTAATGCTATAATGCTTTTCTGGATTTCAAATCCTTATAATATTCCTCTTCGTCTTCATTATTTCTAACAATTATTTTTTTGTTTAACGGTCTTCATTATACAGATCATTTGCTTCTAAAAATTCTTTAATATTTTTCTTGTCACTATTATTTGTAGGAACCTTGGTTAACTGCCACAAATGACACGGCGCATTGTACATTACGATAGCACGACCCCCTGGTAAATTTGATAGCAGGGTACCGCAAAACCAATCTTCAAATTTAATAGTGATGAAGTCATGTGCTCACGATAACCCAAACTTGATAATTTTATATTATTTACATTTATTTTGTTTGCGGTGCACTGAGGGAGTTATTTTCAATCCTACGGGTGTTCATAATGTTTTTTTACAAACACAGCATTTTCCAGCACATATATTCCTGTCAAGGTAAGTATAAGATTCCCAACTTTAAAGATCCAAGTATCGCTTTTGACCCAACTGTATCGTTTAGCATACATATTGAGCAAATTTGTTCATCCCCGCAAGTACGTCCTTGTTGCAGATCTATATATGTATATTTAATTTACTTCCTACAATTATCCGTCGCTGCGATGCAAATGCACACAAACTATAACCGTCGCTTTGTTTTTTCCGAAACCTCAGTGCCTAAAAAATCTATTCCAGCCATCGTAGAATCAGTTCGGACCGAGAGGAACGGTAGTATTACTTCGTCTGCGGAGCAGTACGGACATTTTCTCTGCTGGTCATTTGCGCAATTGTTTATCTGTCCTAGAAAAATTATGATTTCGTCAGCAAAACGACCGCGGTCGGACAAACTTCGAAAAGCTATTGCAGAAATTCCAGACTTAATATATGAAGGTGCTAAAATTAAATGTGTAATCTGTAAAATCCCGTTAATGTGTTGGTCCAGACAACATTGTCTACGACACGTAAATAGTGAAAAGCAAAAAGAAATTGCGCACGAGACAATGAAAAATTTATATTTAATTTATGCGTTATGTTTATCGTATGTAATATACCGTTTAATTTACTAGACAAGGAACCATTTATCTGCTTTTGGAATAACTATTCGGAGTGCAAATTACCAAGTCGAACATCGTTACGAAGAATTGTGCCATCTGCGCGCGAACATATTGAACAAAAAATAAAATCGGAGTTAAAAGATCAAAAATTGTGGTTATGTGTCGACGAAACAACAGATCGGAAGAAACATTCTGTTCTTAATGTAATGGCACGCAAATTGGAACCTCATCAATCGGCACCTTCAATTCTATTAGTCTCCAAACGAATACAACAGTGTACTGCCGAAGTAATTTCAAAGTTAGTGTTAAATACATTGGACAAGTTTGAACTTTCAACAAACCAATTCTTGATGTTAGTGAGTGATGGTGCTGCAAACATGCTTTCTGTAGGCCGGTCTCTTAAAAAGCATTCTGCTAATTTGTTACACATTACGTGTAAAATTCATCTTGTGGCGGATAGTATCAGAAAATGTTATCCTGAGGTAGACGCTTTAATAGCGCATACCAAAGTAGTATTTGTCAAATCACCGAAACGTATTCGCGAATTTCACAGACTGTGCCCCCGTATACCAGAGCCACCAGAACCTATTCTAATTCGTTGGGGAACATGGTTGCAGGCCGCGTTTTATTATCATAAATATTTTGACAATATTAAGAACGTGGTTTTACAATTCGATACAAAGAAAGCTGCCGCTATCCAGAAAAGCCAGTCGAAATTTCAAGATAGTCAGGTTAAAATGGATTTAAAAATCATTCACGACAATTACTTCGGGCTAGCAGATGCTATAGAAAAATTACAAAATCCTGCGGTGCCGTTAGAAGAATCTCTACAAATAGTGCAACATGTTCACGCACAGCTATGCGCGATTGAAGACGCAAAAAATGTTTCTGTTCTAGAAAAATTTGAAAGTGTTTTTGAGAAAGTGAAGGTGCGTCAACAGAATCGTTAAGTTATTTGAAAGATTATTTTACTTACGCAAATATTACGTCACTAGATGTAGAACGTTCGTTCTCTGCATATAAACGCATTTTTTCCTCATGCCGTACTAGTTTTGCCGAAACAACAGTTGAAACATATCTAATGTTGCAGATATTTAACAGACATTATTCACTTTGTGATTTCACGGAGGACTCTTAAAATGGTAAGTGTTTGAGCACGTGTTATTTAATTTTTATTTAAAAGATGAGCGAAATTATTTGCGGCAGCAAACATCTCTATTAGCAGAATAACTCTAGTGGAACGCGAGGCCTGGTCGACTCTACGCTACTGCGCGGTACCGCTCGTGGCCAGCTTTACTCATTATACATACGTGTAACCGTTTGCTACGTGCACAGTAATATCACACAATTTGACATGAACGGTTACAAGCATATCTACGATACACGCTCCCGACAGCAACTTAGGACACCATACCATCGGCTGTCACAATCCCAAACTGCAATTGATTATTGGGGACCTATATTGTATAACCATTCACCAGAAGAGGTCAAAGCAACAAGGCCCAACAAATTCAAAACTCCAGTGAAAAAAATATTACTAGAAATGATATGCTACACAGTAAATGAATTTTGAATGAAGAAATGAGCCACTTTCACCTCGTCTCCTTTGCACACCGTGGTAGTTTTATGAAGCCGATTTTAAACTATTTATTTATTTATTCTTCTAATATGTTGTTTGTCTTTAAGTATGTTACATTGTTTGTTTTATACCTGTTTTTATTTTTTACACTTTTATTTATACATTTTTATAACATGTACATATACATACATGAATTGATAATTGTAGTTTTCTACATGTGTAAGAACTATTATGACTTATTATGTGGTGGTTTTTATCTTAAAATAAACTCTATTTATTATTATTATTACTATTATTATTATCATTAATCAGCGATGAGCTCTGTACCAACAATATCCCTGTTTTTGTATAGAGTGGTGGTAGTGAGTGTGTTGTTCATTTACTTTATTGTAGAATTTATATGCAGTTATTCTGTTCGGTGCATGAGTGACAGAGCTTAGGTTTAAGTTATAATTAGGCATGTACATTTCATTTAATTTCTGAATGGAAGATCAAAACCAGTATTACTGTGGTTTCTCTGCAAACCGTACTTGAAACATTAGTTGCTATCATTACTTATTGTAATTTTTGTTACATAAAAAAATAAACGCCATTATTATATAGCAGTTTTCTAGCTGCCTAATAAACGTTATTCGCTATTCCAAACCACACACTAAACTAAACGTTTATAAATGTAGTAGCAGTACAAACGTTAATAACTTGCTAGACCTAAGGGAAGTAAAGCTTAAATAAAAAAATGTAACAAATAAACTAAAAGAACTAGAATTGTTTCAGATAACTTCGAAAATTCTTGATTTAGTTAGTGGGCATTATTATATATTTTGATGTTAAACACTGGTATTTATTGATAATCTTTTTTTAAATTATACCTTTGGAAATGCAATGAAGAATGACTCATCTGGAATTGCGATTGTCAAAGTGTAGAAAAGTTTTTGAAATTTTTATTAACAGCACATCCTAACCAACGGTGATGCTAATATAGCTCATGGTAATGATGGAACACTAACGGAAAAAGTAATGTGAGGAAAGAAAGCACTTACCAACCGCCGTGTTTCAGCCTACCCGGCGTCATCAACCTTGCTCCCAGTGCCTCCCCACCTCACACCGCTATTGCTTCTCAGCTTATATCACTACCTCCCTAAATAGCCCACAGTATATCTGCTTTTGCCATCTAGTGCCTGCCGACTAGAACACGGAGACAAAACGCCGAGTGCAGATGCCAAACCAACCCCTCACGTTGCTTTTGCCGCGTTATCTTTGGTTATTGTTTTTAGCTAGGTTTATTTTAAATTATGTCTACGTAAAGCTAACCACAAAGTGCAGTTTTTGTCAATTATTTTTAGTTCTAGAATGAGATTGACTTGTAGGCTGAAAAGTATCAGAAACTACAAACTATTTTTCCTGCAAGAAATACGTAAAAAATATAAGGAAGAGTCCTGCAGTATCGACACACTAAATATTATTGAAAATATGTTCCATTCTGTGGGACCTTTCATTAGTTACGGTTCATGTTTGAAATATAACCAATAGAATACCAATTGGTATGAAAGTTGTGGAATTCTTGTTTCTGTTTTGTTAAGTTTAACTCGCACAAAATACCTATATATAATGCCCCCTGTAATTAGAGAAAGTTGTTAGGGCATGCGAGGTCACGGATTGTTATTCTTGCTATAGTTATTTTTGACAGACACAAAAGTATCGGTACACACCTCACCACACAAGTTATTTGATTAATTCGGAACAATTGTTTCGGGAACTCATGGATTTCCGAATGTCGATGCTTTAGTATTTATCATACTACTCCACAGTCCTTTCTATCATTATTATGGTTATTTTTTTACCTATCTACCTTCACTTCGGGACACACTCGTAGATCAAGACAAGCTTCACTAGTATTGAAATGTTTCCCTATTGCTTCTTTGCTTTTGATTGTTCCACTTGGAATTGAAATACATCATTGTTATTATTAAAATATTCACAACACACCTTCGACCTCATTTCAGTTTAACATATTTCTCCTTGAAAATCTTTCATTCCCTAAGAATTATGTTAGCATACATATTTCGCTTTAATTGTCTGTCATATTTTACAGGAGCTAATACCTCGTTATATTTTCGAAAATAATTTAGCAATATTTAATTTCACACTTGTACATTTTGCATGGAAGAATTCAAGCTTGACGTACTATTATTGCGGTAGTAGCGTGTAATGCGAGGACAGAAGGATTTACAACGTAATAAATTTGAGCCCCATGACAAGCAACTTTAAACACGAAACGGTGCATTGTATGCGGCTTTATTTACGATCAACTATATACATATATACGGAATATATATTTTCTTTTGCGAAAAAGTTTATACAATGTTATTATTACGTGCATTGTCTTGCTAGTTGAAATACGCTAATAATAATTACTTACTTTGCAGGTTCACGAAAGAGTGGATAATCCGACAATCTTTCATATACGCGAGCTCTGGAACACACATACACCATAAGACCTTTCCTGTAACCATATTTTTCCGTACTTGTTTTCATTATACTGTCACGTACATAACAAGAGCTTGTAAGAAGAATATATTGTATTATTAAATCATCTGGTTCTTTCACTTATATTACCCGTAATGTCTCGATAGATTTATTTTAGTTACTTACACTAGTCTTTATGCAATATACAACGTGTCCGCCTAATATGTGGGTGGATTTTTTTTTTTTTTTTGAGAAATCTACAGAAGAAAAAGTTTTCAGAAACAAGTACTGCATCACACAAAAATATATTTAAGCGTTCGGAACGCTAGATACGAAATCTAATTTTTAAATTATAGAGTAAAAACCAATACTAATGCCACTGTATACAGGTTGTTCAAAGTTATCGGACCACTATGCGTGGAAAGAATGCCTAATAACAATAACCAAAAAATAAATGCTAATATAGCTCATGGTATTGGTGGAATCATTCCCGGCAAAAACAATGTAGCAGAGAAAATAGCGCTAACACATGGACATGTTTCTGCCTACTCGGCGTCATCAGCATGGTTCTGAGCACAACCTTCTGCTGCTAATCATTGCGTTTGCCTCTCAGTTTATGTTGCTAGTCTCCAAAACAGCATTGAATATGTCCTTCGGCGTCACCTATCGCCAAGAAACACAGTCACGCCATCCTAGAGGGTAGCAAGACAAACCGGAGTGTAGATGTCCACCACCTATCGGACAGCTCCTGGGCTGCCAAATGCTGTTTTGGAGACTAGCAACATAAACTGAGAGGCAAACGCAATGATTAGCAGCAGAAGGTTGTGCTCAGAACCATGCTGATGACGCCGAGTAGGCAGAAACATGTCCATGTGTTAGCGCTATTTTCTCTGCTACATTGTTTTTGCCGGGAATGATTCCACCAATACCATGAGCTATATAAGCATTTATTCTTTGGTTATCGGACCACTATTACTAACTTTGTTATTATTGTAGCTACGATATTGGTTGAATTAGCAAAGATGTAATGATTTTTCCGCTGATCACAATGATGTTGAGGAAAGAACAATTGCACATCGCATTTCAGCGCAAACTGGAATTGTTTATATTTTTTAAAATGAACACCCTGTATATTTTTCAATTATTCGATAGGAAATGAAATTCTGCGTAAAATATCCTTATAGTACTATAGCCCTAAAATGAAAAACAAAAAAAATACGATGAAACTTGTATTGGACAATTGAAACTGTAATAACTTCATTATTAGGGCCGCTATTGAAATAGTCGTAATTTATTCCGCCCAATAAAATGCTTTAACCAAAAAAAAATAATTGAGCATCGTATTTCAGTATTTGGTAACATTTTTATTAAACACCCTGTATATGTTTTTACAATGAAAGATTTAAAATATAAATCAAAGACAGCAAGCGTTGCTTTTCTTAACCCTTTACAAATCGTGTTCGGCACTGCGATCAATTAGAGACTTTATTAGTGAGAATAACTCCTTTTTTCCTCCGGCTTTTCTATTTGTCTACTTTTGTGTTGATTATATGTTTTGTAGTTGATACAACAATAATAACAACAGATACTTTACGCAGAATTTCATTCGCTACGGATAATTGAAAAATATACAGATTGTTCAATTTAAAAAATACAAACAATTCAAGTTAGCTCTGAAATGCGATATGCAATTGATTTTTTCTCAACACCATTGTGATCAGCATAAAAATCACTACATCTTTGCTATTTTCACCAATATCGTAGCTACAATAATAACAAATTTAGCAATAGTGGCCCGATAACTTTAAACAATCTTCTTGACCGATGAAAATAGAAATGAATTCCACTATATAGTAAAGATATTTCACTAGAAACAACCCTAGTTTATAAAATATCGACGCATAAACACATTACGATCTAAGAGCTTTAACCAATAAAGCAGTGGAATATTTCCCATATTTCCGTACCTCCCACGATCAATGTAATAAAACATGTTAAAGCTTTCGAACACCACGTGTAACCTCCGCATTTCAGTCACATAATTTCCTCATTAACTACTTATGAGATACCACTACCCTCTCCGAGCGTAAATTCCATTCACCTTGTATAAAGCCTTATCCGTTGTTGGATATACCCCACACGTATACAGATACAGTTTTACTAGTTTCCCCTCTAACGACTTAATTCTATTACAGCGTTAAAACCTAAGATGAAGAGCCACTATCGAGGTCACAAAATGGCCGTCTGGTTAAATCTGATACCCCAATTACATCAGCCCGGCGACGACGATGTCAGCATGCGGCACCATCACTTTCATGAAAGGGAACCCCATTATTATGCAGGTACTCTGATAATTGTTTGTTGATTATTTAATTGGCTACATTGTAGTTTCATTCTGGCTCTATGTAACAAAAATTATATCATTATATACAACGTGTTCTCCTGGCGCGTGGAAAATTATTTGGAAACAAGTTCTGCATAACATACGAGGCGTGTTTTTAAAGTAAGTACCGTTTTAAAATTCTGCTACCGTGAGTACTGCGGCGGCTTTCAACGCTTGCGCGCTATGTACCTACATCTGTTGACAAGCCACAGACGCCATTTCAGAAAGATTCGACCGTGTTTACATTTGTTTGTCACTATTTAAAATGTCTCCGATCGAGAATCCAGCCGACTGTGAAATACGCGCTGTGATTCGTTTTCTTAGTGTTAAAGGCATTAAATCGGCCGACATTCATTGTCAGGTCTGCGAAGTGTATGGAGAAAACATTATGAGTGATGGAATGGTACGGAAATGGGTTAGAGCTTTTAAAGATGGCCGCACGAATGTCCATGAGGAGGAACGAAGTGGGCGACCTTCTGTTATTACTGAAGATTTGGTTCAGAAAGTTGACGAAAAAGTGAAAGAAAACAGACGCTTTACGATTTCATCGTTATCTGATGAGTTTCGATGATAAGGTCAAAACGATTGTTGTGCAGTGGTTGTTAAAGCAGGCGGCAGACTTCTATAACGACGGGATTGTGAAGCTGATTGTACGATACGATAAATACCTCAATATTGGGTAGAAATTATGTGGAAAAGTAGAATAAGATACAGACTTTCATACAAAAATAAAATTGCTAAGAAAAGTTTGCTTTTGTTTTATTTGAAAACGGTATTTACTTTAAGAATACGCTTCGTATAATTATATGCAAGTATACAGGCTCTTCAGTTTCCGGTGCGCATGCTGCAAATTAAATTTTTTAAGTAGAATATCCTATGTATTATTACGTTTTTGGATGCCTGCAGTTCATGTCAACCTTATTCTATCTCTTGGAGTTTTCGGTGATCGCAAAGTTTTTTGTTAATTAGGCTCTACAAGATGGCCATCCAAATCCATGTTTAAGACATGTTATTTCAATTTTTTTAATGGAATATCCCGTATATTTTTTCGAAATCTGATAAAAAAGCTCTTTTAGAGATTTTTTTCAAAGACATTTCCCTATACAGTAGAACTCCAATTATCCGAACTCCAGTTATCCGGATCGCTTTAAGAAAAAAGAAGAAACCCGCAAACAAAATCCTCTCGCGAACATTGAATATTCAAAAGCGCCGTCTTTGATACTACAACTGAGGACCACGTGTAACGATCAGCAACATTCTTTTTTTTCATTAAATTAGTACGTTACGCAAATTTCGTCTACTTTTTCTAAGAAATAACCTTTTTTTCGTCAATATCCAATTATGCAGATATTCGATTATCCAAATAAATGGAGTTCTACTGTGCTTAAAATGCGTCCTTCCTCAGTAAATTAAATGGGAAACAATGCATATATGTTTTTGGCTAAAATGCAGAGTGCTTCAATTAAGTACTATAAACCTTTGTTTTTCTAATAAAGGGAAATGTCTATAAAATGATTCCTATTTCGAGAAGAGTTTTTCTATAAGATTCCGGAAAAATATATAGGGTGTTATAAAAAAATTGAAATAGCATGAATCAAACAGAGCAACGATTTCGGAAGCCTTCACAAGAAGGCTTTCAAACAAAACAATATTCGGAGATAAATGCTACATAACATAAAATTATATTCAGGTATACAAGCTGTTCAGTCTCCGCTACGCACGATACAAATTTGATCTTTTAAATGGAACAGCCTGTGTATTATTACGTTTTTGGATGCTTCTCTTCAAATAATGTCAACTTTCTTCTGTATTCCCTATTTCCATCTATTTCAGCTTTTGAGGCAGACACAATTTGAGATTCTTGCGAAATGCCACTGTTTCCTTAACGACCGTTATCGTAAACTCCTTACATGCTAGAACGGCGATTCAAATTTTATTCGATTGAGTATTTCTTGGAGTTCTCGCCAAGACATCGAAAATTTTTCTATATCAACCAGATTCTACAAGAAAGTCATCGATACCGTTGCCGAGTTTGATTCATGTTGTTTCAATGTTTTCCCTAGTAAATTAAATATGAAGCTATGCAGATAAGTTTTTTGTTTAAAAACATAATGTTGTGACGAAATACTATAAAATTTTACTTGGCTAAAGATATTCATTGAAACAAATGTATAAACGTTATCCTTCTTGGTACAATTCCATCATCTACTCAATTTCGCAATTCAGCCAAAAAAAAATGTTTATGAAAAAACTTCCTAGATAAATTTCCTAAGGCAATGCATAACGTGGACGTAACACAAAATAATTCTCGAAAGATGTTACTAAATGTCTAATTAAATATAAGGAAACGTATTACAGTTTGTGTAAAGGAATACGATGTTCGCTTCAAATAGATATTGAAATTGTATGCATTAATTACATTTTACAGTTTGTTTTTAATGAAGATCATAAACATACGTTTATAGTATCTTGTCGCAGCACCATGCATTTTAGTAAAAAAATTATCTACATAGCTTTATACTTAATTTAATTTTAGGTATAGGAAAATGTGTATAAGAGAAGATCTATAACAGTTCCTTTAGAAGATCGTCGAAAAACGTACAGGCGTTCCATTTAAAGAAATTGAAATGGCGTGGATCAAACATGGCAACGATTTTGATGGCCATCTTGTAGACTGTAGTTGATACAAAAAACTTTCCGATGTACTGCCTGCAACTCCAAGAAATACTCAATCGGCTAAAATTTGAATCGCCGCCCTAGCGTGTAAGGCGTTTAAGATATCGACCGTTAAAGAAACAACAGCATGTCGCAGAAATCTCAAATTATGTCAATTATCTCAAAAACTAAGACAGATAGGTACAAGGAATATTGGTGAAAGTTGACATGAATTACAGAAGGTCATCTAAAATCATAATAATATACAAGGTGTTCTATTTAAAAAACCAAACTTCTATCGTACGCTGCGGAAACTGAACACATTGTATCTCGAGTAGAATTTTATGTTATACAGCATGTATGTCCAAATATTTTCTATTTCAAAACTTTTTCTCTAAATTGCTGAGGAAGGAAATATGTATATTCCCGGAACAGCAAAATATAGATCTTCTCTTAATTTTGGAGACACTTTAACTTTACCAAACAAAGTTACCTTAAATTCAAAGGATACAAGACCTATCATGCAATACATCCTTCAGATAGGGCAAGAGGTGAAAATGCCATAATTATCAAGGAAAATATAAAAAACCGTGAAGTGGAAAAATTGGAATCTAAACAAATACAGCTAACAGTGGTGAACATCAAAACAAACAACCTATTACTCAACTGGACGACCTACGTATTGGCCCACCGATAAAAACAAGATACCTGATTTACTTCACTTCTTTATCACGAAAAAAGTCCCAGAAAATGTTATTACAATAAAAGAAACCTTTGATGTAGACTCTGACCACTCACCAATCATGATTTTGAGCGAAAACATAATAACCACACTGCGGATGGGAACCGCCTCTATCGTCGAGGCTTGAGACAGAGCGGGGTTATGCAATAAAACACAGACTCGAAAAAATTCCAATCTGACTTAAATAACAGAATTATATTACAAGGGTTACTAAAAAATAAAGGAGCAATTGACTACGAAATAGAAAAATTGGTTACAGATATACAACAAAAAAGTTGGAACACTACCCCTGCGACTAAAAAAAACAAAAGGCATCATATACTCATAAGAAATAAAAGAGCTGATTAAAATAAAAAGAGAACCATTCGCTTTGGAAAACGACCAAAAGAATCAAAAGACCAATTGTCCATTGTCCACCTATTAAAGGAGAAGATGGCCAGGTCAGGTAAAGATAAAGCAACCAACTTCGCCAACTACCTGGAGAGAATCTTTCAACCGAATGAAAAGCAAGGATATGAATTACCCGACACAATAACAGAAATAGAACAAGAAGAAATCCCAAAGGTAACGCTAAAGGAAATAACACAAGAAATAAAAAGGAATATAAACCCAAAAGAAGCACTAGATTATGATTTAATCACAGGAGAGGTATCGAAACAGTTACCTAAAAAAGCCCTTATCAAACTCATGAATATAATGAATTTTACACTTAAACTCAGGTATGTACCTAGTATGCGGAAGGTGGCGGAAATGGTAATGATTCTAAAACCAAGAAAACCACCTAATGAAACAAAATCATCTAAGCCGATACTTCTGCTGCCGGTCATGTCTAAACTGTTCGAGAGGCTGTTGCTAAATAGATTGAACCCTATAATAGAGAAGAAAAACCTTATCCCAGAATACCAATTTGGGTTTAGAACTAAGCATTCCACACTTGATCAAATCCATAGAATTACACACGAAATAGAGAAAGTACTTGAAGAAAAACAAATCTGCTCCACGCTATTCCTAGACATGGCCCAGACTTTTGATAAAGTCTGGATACAGGGGCTAGAACAGAAACTAAATATATCTCTCCTAGAACAATACTCATAAATTCTAAAATCATAGTAGTGTTATGGGACCTTTCCTTTACTTGCTATATACTTCTGATATTCCAGAGACACATGCAAAGTTGGCAACCTTTGCCGACGATACAGCACTGTTAGCTGTTAAAAATACTATAGAAGAAGCAACTAGGAAACTTCAACAAACAGCAACTACAATATACGAATGGACTAAAAAAATGAAGAGTAACCCTGAATGAAAGTAAGTCTATACACAAACAAAAGAATTGTAAATCAGCCCGTAGTAAAAATAAATAACGTAGTAGTACCGTACACCAACACAGCTAAGAATCTGGGAATAAACATGGATCCAAAAACTCCAGAATAAAGTGCGACTGGCAATAGTGGACGCGCCGTGGTATATTGGAAATTCTGACCTTCATAGGGACTTGAAAATGCCCACCATTGAAGAGGAGACCCAGACCTTTGCCAGAAAACACGAACAGAGACTTCACGACCATATAAACAATGAGGCCTTCTAGACAACAGTCAACAAATAAGAAGACTCAAAAGGGTACAACCTCTCGACCTGGCGGACCAGGGAATGAAAGCAGAGCAAAGGTGCTGTGTTGTGCCGGATTGTGCAGTGTAGTTCAGAAAGGATAACCCAAGAAGCAAGAGGTTTGTATCAGCGGGTGACCTCTTAGCAAGCAGGCTTAGTTTAGACATATTGTAAAGAAAAATTGCTGGTTGATTATAAACAATTAAGTGCAATTCGTAATGTAATAAAAGAAAAAAAAATTTACGGTTGAAATTTTTGGTTAGTAACTGTAATTTGTCACCATCATAACAAGAATATCGTCTTTACTTCTCCAACACAGTAAAAGTTTAATTAGTACACTCCACCCCTCATTTTCAGCATTTCAAACCATTTGCAAAAACTATTAACCGCGTTTATATTTTCTCCAACAAAAACAATACAAACAGTTTTACTTCGTACGTTATAGTTTATAAAGCCTTTTTAAAAACTGATTTTCTCCGTTTAAGTGTTCAAGTAAGTAACATCTGACACTCCCGTGTAATACAAAAATGTTTATCATTTCAAGATATCATGACATTCCGTAAAGCGCTAAAATACTGTAGATAACGACAGTGGTCTTGTTGTCAAAGCAGTGCTTCTATCAAACAAATGAATTAGGTATTGAACTGAAAACAGTTCTACTAGGAAGAAGAAAACAATAACTCATATAACCAAAAGTTACACATCAACTATTTTTGTCGGAAGTGCTGTATATTTCTAGATAGGTTATTAATTGCACAACGTTTACTTACAGGTGCAGTGAGAGCCGAGTCCTTCACTAGGCTGCCACCATCTTTACATCCGGCATCGATGACTGATCACCATTCTATAGGAGTTGGTACGGAGTGTGTTCCAAATACAACAACCAAAGACGATTCAGAAGACACAGATACCACATCAGACGAAATCGATGACGAAGAAGAAGGCGAATTGTTACAAAGATTAGCTACTAGACATTATTACAGCTATACAGCTGCTTTAGGAGTAACCGTTGGCGTCGGATGTCTCCTATTAGTGTTAAATATGTTAATATTCGCAGGTATTTATTATCAACGAGATAGAGATCGCAGAAGACAAAATCAAAATAGAAATTCGAGATCCAACTCTACACCTTCCACGGAAAATATACCTATGTCGCAAAGGCCGAATACTCCTTGCGGATCACTAAGACATTCTCCAATTTTAAATCGGAAAGATAAGCAAGAATTTCCTCCTAGTTATACAATGGTTCCAAATAATCCCGGTGACGATCAGAAAACAGGTAAACCATCAAAACCACAACCGCCGGTTAGAACCTCAAGCAATCCTCCTTGTGGTACGGTGAAGAAGAGGGTCCAGATACAAGAAATTTCGGTATAGCAATCACAGAACGAGTGCAATCACTCACCGCCTTCTAATGATGCTAAAATAGAGAATGATATTTTGGACTCATGTGATTTAGTGTCGGTACAGTTATAGGGACAAGACTGTCTTGTAATTTATATCGAAGACTAATAATTGTGGTGATGTTGCTACGAGAGGGATCATAGCGAAGAAGAAAATCAAAATTATCTAATATGTAACGTTGTCATGAAGACTTTATAAGCTATAATGTCTACTGTTACAATAATATAGTGAATTCCACTATGACTTACACGTGATTCGTATTTAAACGCAATTGAATAAAATAAAATCTCGTCTATGTAATATGATCTTTTAAAGAATTTATGTATCATAAACACGTTAGATCGAAGTATGAATAAAATATTTAATAAACGGTTGTAACCTATGTTGGATATTGAATATTTAACCAGCATGCGTTTCTTCTGAAGGCTACCGAAGTGAATAACATGGAAGGTTTCAAATTCCAACTCACAATCAAATAACTTTCCATATATAATCGTATTTTTTGTTACAAGCAGTAACCATCATCGACTATGAAATCGTTGTATTCTTTTGTATTCATTATCTCATCAAAAAATTACCTACTGAACTGCATTGTAATAATATCTGTGATACTTAAATCATTTTCATTTTATTGCGGCATAACTACTTTACTAAGTGAGATAGAAAATTGAACGTTTATTATAAGTCTGGTCTCAATTTCCATTACTTATTTATTTCAATATACAGGGTGAGACATCTCCGCAGCCTAGGAAAGTGTTTCCTTTGCGAACGGAGATTTTCCAAAACAGTTTTTTCCTTGCTAAGAGGTCCGATTAAGGACATGGTCAAAAATTATATATAAATCTAAAGAGTGTCCCACAAATTCGTAGTTGCCCAAAGTTATGTTTTTCTTTTAACGAAATGTGCCATACTCTATTGCGCTTTTAGAACCTTCATTAAATTCAAAGGCAAAAAGTACTAAGTACTATTATCTTAAAATTAAGGATTTCGAGGTTACTAACATTTTCTGAAAAAGTTGACATTTATAATTTGACAGTTTTGGATTCCCACCTTACTGCATACATTTAAAAGCTATCCTACCCAACACGCCAACTTTGAACCACTTTTAAAATACCAAAATTAATCCACTGTCATGGCCACCGAGATCAACATACCTTTCACATATTGAATGTGCGAATATGGGTGTTTTCTAAATATTTAAAGTCCTTCTGCATAAGCTACAACATGCATGGCACAAGATACCACAAGACATCGTCCATGCAGAGGAAACTGAATGGATGTGCAGAACATCAGCATATTTCACTTTCAATCATTCATAACATTGGATTGTTTTCACGACAATGTCCTATTAGACGTATATCTGGAAGTAACTGAAGCACTTTTTTGAAATTTTCCTATTTCCTAAACATATTTTCAATTTCATGGCACTCTTGATTAAATCGAAGACATATTCTATCAATTCTCTTATTGCAAATAGAACTCCCTGTGTAGAGTGCCTTCTCCATAGCCTTCTTAATTACAAAGTAAATTCTATAGCAGGTGATGGGCCGAGAAAAAATTCTGAAAATTGTAATCGGTGCAAACTTCAAGTTTAACATCAATATCTCTTCTTTGGGATTAGCTATGTACAGCAGTGTTGAGATTCCTATGAATTAGATAAATAACTATTTATGGTTGTAGACAAATACCCAAAATGCAACCCCTATGTTTGATTATTTCTATTCGAAAAATCAAAGGTAAAACGTACCTTGCTTCCATAAATTCCATAAATTGACTAGTTGCCGATTTATTTAAAAAAATTCCTAAAATCACTACATTTTTTAAATAAAAGGCAATTGAATTAACAAGGTAGGGTGACTGTGATTGATATGGTGAAGTCCACCTACACAGATCTTTCGAATTTCCTATACAAATACATTCTGCAAACAAAAAGCAAATTGATAGAACAACTAGAGATTTTAATGCGCCACATTCCTGTGTGGCAAAATTGACTAAAACAAGGTCCACGAGAATAGAAACATTTTTTTTTATTTTGTAAAGTGAGTGTTTCTTGTACCATTTTGCATTTGTCCAACAATTCGGTTTATTCTATTTATATGATTGATAGGTTACTTCTTTTTATAAACTACTCATGAACAAACGCGTATTTAATAACTTGACCAGATGAAATTAGTACGAATGTTTCTGCGAAGACCTTTTTTTTCACCCTATCCAGAAATTCCTTCATAAATTAATTATGGGAGCAGTTATATTATCTGTAAAGATGCACATTTGTACCGGTGTAAGTCATGAATAAAGTACTTATTGGGAGCAGAATCTAGGGGAGACCGGGGTTAATTGTCACAAGGGTATATTGTCACATTCACAATAATACACGCTTCGAAAGTCATAATTCGCCTTTTCTGTGCAAGCAATACAAGTTTCCTTATTATCCCACAAGAATTGAACAAAAGTCGACAGATGACCCATAAGTAATCCACGTTATAAGTTGTAGTAAATATTTACCCTAATATTTTATGAAAGTTTGTCAATTGAGGTTAATTTGAAGATAAGTGTTTTTTATATATTGTTGCAGATACAACGCTTAGCTATAGTTTTATATGACTTATCTTGTTGTTTTGTGAAATGGCAATAATGTTCAGTTAATTCAAGCAAAAAGATATACTTTGTGGTTATATGTTACATGTTGGCGGGGCAAGTTGTCACTGTGAAAATTTGCCCCAGCCTTGGATATTGTATTGGTAAATACATAACCAAGAAGAAAGCGAATCGCTCTTCACCACCGACTGATATTTTGCCAACTGCTGCAAGAACAGTAACATTGGTAGCAGAATTGGTCTCATGAAGATTACGGAAACAAAGATCCTTTTTATATTTGTCATAAATGTAATAATATGTTAATTACGACATTAGTTTAATTAATTTGATTAGTTGCCCCACTTGGTGTGGTAGTTTGCCCCAATTCGAGGTATGTTGTCACACTTTGCACTAACATAAGAAATTTGTTGTGCACAATCTATAGGGTGCTTTGCAAAACATTTTCGTAAATATAATCCATAAAGCATGTAAGAGTATAACACGTAAAATGAATATTATTTCCAATAAAGGGGGATTTCAGAAAACGCAAAAAAGGAAATCTTGTAACAATTAGCCCCGGTCTCCCCTACAACACGAGAATCAATAATACTTTAGGGTTATAACTATTTTTTGCGTAAAGACAATAAAGCCAAATTCAGTTGCTTTTTATTAGAAGAGATCGATTTTATGAATTTTGTCAAATAACTCGGAAACGAGTGAATTTCGGTGCAGAAAGTAGTGCTTTATGTTTATTTTTTGTATTAAAATATATAGAAGTAATAAGAAATAAGGATTATTACTAAAAAAAACGACCCTTTCCTAGTTGAACATGTCCATGATTAGACTGGATTTTCAGTGCGCTCTGTATAGCATTTTTGATATTTCGTCGCTTGAGTTTCACTCAATTCTGACACAATTTTCACACAGGGAAGATAAAGATTGGACTTGAACATTTTGAACATAGTGAACATAGAATAAAAGTGCAAGTCTATATTGCATATATTAGGAAGAATAACCGTTTTAAGAATATTCAGAATATAAAGGACATGAACATGAATAACATGGTGGATATATTTCAACCTTAGTGAAATTTGGACATAGAATAAGATGATGAAAACAGCTATTCATAGAATTCATAAAGAACTCGAAAGTGATTTGCAGAACTCATGCCACAGAAAAAATATTGGTGTTTAAATTGAAGTTCATTAAGGTTTTCAGAAACAAAATAGTTTCTCTAAACCAAAATAATGCTAATATAGCTCATGGTATTGGTGGAAACACTCCCGGCGAAGACAATGTGAGATGAGAAAACCGGTAGCAAGCAGCCATGTTTCTGTCTACCCGGCGTCATCAGCGTCGCGCCGGGCATAATCCCTTCTTACCGTTGTTGTTCACCTCTCGGATTTATGCCACCAATCTCCACAAACACCACTAAAATATATCTCTTGGCGCCATAAATGTATAAAAAGAAAAAATTACAAATCCAGACTATATTTTTTACATGTTACAATGTTTAAGAAAAATAATTTTAACATATGTTATTACCTAATTTTTGATACACTGCAACTTGTATGATTCGATGACTTTCAGCCTGCTTGATGATGAACTGACTTGCTCGAAACCGGTAGCATCGATTTATTAAAGGAATTTTGTGAGAATTTAGACCATTATTATATCTACTCCAGCTACGAGTTACTCACATTGAATCGTGAAAATGTTTTTATAAAGTAGCTCCTTATCCACAATGTCGTCTGCCAAAACTTCAAAGCGATATTCTGATTACTTGCAGAGATACATATGTCTAATGGGCTATCGTCGTGAATGACTGAATACAAAAAATAAATCAAATTCAATCACTTATACTGGGTGTTCTATTTCTCATTTAGCAGCTAAGTGCTATAGGCTTGATTACGGTATTGGATAACGTCTGTAGCAAAGCAATGCCAAAATCAAATTATTTTATTGAACAGCATGATTTACTTCAAAATGTAATTCATTCTTTGTTCTTGGATCTAATACCTAATCATTCATTAACGAATATAACGTAGGTTTCTTTTCACCTAGAGTAATACTTTTATTGTTTTCGCATCAATCATATACTTATTCATTTATTAGGAATTGATTAACTTATAGCAATAAGACATAATATATGATAAATAAGTTTGTTTATATTAAGTTTATATATGGATACATCAATCTTTGTTAAAAAATACCAACGCTATTGCAAGTATGTACGCTAAAATAGAAGCCAGCAGATTTTCAATAATTGCACATGATACAAATAAAAATTAAGACTACTTTATCCATTCTCGAAACAACCAAAATTACTTGAGTGACAATTACCTACAACTTTCTATTCGTAGTAAGCTCAGCGATGTTTCTAAAATATAGATAATGAAATTCTAACTTTTGCTGATCTATTGAGAATTACCTTTACAAATCATTAATTATACCCTCTTTGCTTATTGAAAATAATTTTCAACGCCTTTTGTTAATCCAACAAGAGAAGATTCCAAGATGTCAATTACCGATCAAACTGAAATTAAGAATTATTAACATAAATTATCGAAATGCTAGAATTCAAATAACTAAAAATAATATCAAATCAAATTATATTTAAAATAAAATAATAAAAATTAATGAATTAAGATGTAAGTGCCCGCACCTCATCCTAATGTCCCACTGTAATATATATATATGTTACCATTACTTTAATAAACGTGTTAGTATGCATAATAACCGGGTATTATACATAATAACCAATAAAGGTGGTTAATGTAATATCTATGTAATTAATTATTTTAACAGGTTATTTTACATACAACCCAAACCCTCTTGGCTGAAGTGATAAATTACAATATTGAGGAAGTACGGAATGTTCATCAGTGCTTGTGAAATAAAAAGACAATGTTTTATTCAATGAAAAAATGTTGTATTCTTACCATTTGTAAACAAATAACCTTCTACTTGTTAGAACATGGCAAACTGTCATGGAATTTCGAATTACAGAGTAATCCATGCTTCTTGCAGCTACATTTTCCTGAAAGACATTTTCCCTTGCAGTTACATCTCTTGAAATCTTGACCTCCTGTGATTGAAGATTTCCTAGCACACTCACGAAGAGTCACAATTACATCTGGAATTTCCTCTTGTGGAATGAAATTCTCCTTACAAATGGGAAACTGGTTCCTAGAATATTTTTGAGCCAATCGTTCTTCCTTAGTGCCAATCTCATACATCTTGCCATCAGCATCCATCTGCAGAATGACCCCAGAAATGTTCCTGGAGTCACTTCTACCCCTGTCGACATCAAAAACACGTATTTTTACAGTATCTCCAATCTTGCCTCTTGGAAACTTCGTTTCAGACATTAGCCTCATCTTTTTTGCCTGGCATTGCAATGCACTTATGGCATTTCCCCTCTTCTTTTTAATAATGTTGATTTTGTTTGAAATCATATTTTCCCTCAAAATGTCCTCTACAGCACTATCTCCGTCCCCTGTTTGTCCATCTTCCTTTTCACCATTCTCTATTACTTTCCCATCTTCTTCGCCACCATTCTCTGTTTGTCCATCTTCATCTCGTACTAAAGCACCTGAAGAAGAGTCGACTAAGATTTTCAGATCTTCTTCAGATTCCAGGTTTCTGATGGCATCAGTAGAAAGTGATGTTGTAAGATCGACTTTTGCTGGAACCCCAAACATGGCCTAATATGGGCTGCAGTTTATGCCTTCGTGATGGGCTCTATTCTTCAAGAATTGAACGAATCTCAAACCCTCAGACCAGCGTGTTTGGTTTGTTCCCGTCCAAATCGTCAGCATGTTTTCAATGTCCTGATTTGCGCGCTCCACAGAGCCTTGCGACTGGCTATGTATTGGCTTTCCATGATCTATCTTCAATTCACTCCACATTTCGCATACTTCTTGAATGATGTGATTGCAGAATTCACGGCCATTATCACTTTGCAGTATGCTAAGAGCACCCAAAATTGTGAAAATATCGTAACATTTCGTAACATGATCCTGGTAAACGAGGATGAATTTGTAGTCATAGTCAGGCTGATTCTGCATGTCAATTAAATCAACCTGACATCTTGAGTTCATCTCCTTAAAAATCATGGGACGCATTACAAGTCCTTTTTTGCCACTTTTGATTTCTTTTCACTGGTTTCACACAATCTCAAGTACATTTTTACCTGTTCTTGAATGATGTTTTTGTATTTGTTCTGCAGCTGCTTCAAAATTCTTGTTCTGACTGATAATGACTCGTCACTCACCGGGTATATTAATTTTTCACTATCATCCAACTTCATAATGTCATAACGCTTCAATCGTTGATAATCCTCAGGTTTTTTCCCACTGGTTTTAGATTTTGACACTCGCACTTTCTCGATTAAGTTCTGGTAGCCTTCTTTACTCATCATCCCACTATTTTCCTTCTTATTTTTAAAAGCATTCAATAAACTATCATTAAGACTAGCCTCCATTGTTTTAAAACGATCGGTATCCATATCCTGATAACACAAGGCATCTGCGCTCAATGAACACTCAACCTCTACTGCCATCAAAGCAAGCAATTAGATGCCACGTACAACTAAGACAGGTTGAAACTTGCACACAGACAGGTTCAAACCTGCATAAGTGTGACATTTATCATACTAACCAGAGGGTGCTGGATATTATTCATAATAATAAACACGTTAATGTGATTAATTCTTTAAAATATCACATTAATCAGAAGCGCTTGGTGTTATGTATAATACCCGGTTATTATGCATACTACCCTCGCTTATCAAAGTAACCGTAACATATACATACATACATACAGTGTATAAGGAGACATTCACTTAGTTTAACACGAAAAATAACATATTAAAAGTTCAACATAGATACATTTGTCAACCAAATATTCTTTCACTCTTCTTTCGAAAATCTTATGGCCGTATTCAGAGTCGTTCGCCAGCCAATCTGAATACGGCCCTTAGTCTCTGATAACCTTGGTTGCAGATGGATGACTGTTGAACGCGGGACAAGCAGCAGTAAGTTGGTGATTTTAGAAACACGCAGGCTTGTGTAAAGGAACACTAAGGTTACTTCTACCCCTCGTAGAGTACTCGTGATAGTCACTGTTTCTGACGAATTTGTTTTATTATTGAACGCGAACACACTTATACATGAATAACAACGGAAAAGTTAACAGTTTATGTTGCATATAAATCCAAACAATGATATATTTATTTAATTTTAGGAACTAATACAGTATTATTGTACTCTGAAATAAATTGATTTAGCTCTTCTAGCCGGATGGTTTGTAATAAAAGAAATGTCTTTTGTAACACAAAAATGATTCAAATTGTTTCTACACGACATCACCAAAATACATTTGTTTGTAATAATGTGTTGAGCTATGTAAAATATTCCAAATAATTTATTGGAGACAATTATTGTTTACATAAAAAAACAATGTATTTTCACGCGTAATTTCCACAAAAAGTATGCACTAGGGGCCAATGTAAAAGCTACTCACTGTAACAATGTAGTTTTTTTTATATTAATTTTGTTAACATCATTAGAATGAAGATAAATCTGAGTAGCGTAAAAAAAATCATAGACAGAATGCTGGTATTCTGTCTATTGGTGTTAACCTAGCGAATATGAAATATTCTGAAAAAGATATAATAAAACAATAAAAGACTGTACATATAACATGTATATCTATAGTCTATCTAGTATGTTAGAAATTGTTGCCAAGATATATTCGTTATATATTATTCTATTCTATTCATGGTATTGAAAGCCATCAAAGCATATTTTAGTGGGATGGATGAAGTGATCTGGTATAGTTTCTATGTAACCACTTTTATACCAGGAATATAATATTTCGGTGAGGAGAATTCAGTGAATTATTTTATTCCGTTGGTGTAAATCAGTATCCACATTGTCGAGTAAAACTTGATGTGAAAACGTTTTCATAAATGCTTTCCATACACGGAAGCCGTATACAGCCGTCAATTGAACCGTACCAGTTGTTTTCTTTGGAATAGTCAACAAATATGTAGGTTTATCGGCAAGTATTTATGTTTGCAATTTGGCACGTCACTGGACACTCCGAGAGTGGAGTAACAGAGTTTGCGTCCCACTCATTATTCTGTTACTATACAAGTTACTTTTCGTTTTTTTCGGAATAGTTAGGGGAGAAGAGAAAGCAAATATGTATTGTAGGCATAAATAGTATTTCCGGGGGATCGCTTGAGCGAATATTTTGCCCTTTTCCGTTGAACCTCCATCCCGCAGGAGGATGGAGGTAGTACATTTGGTGATACATAATTCTATTCTTTTTTATTCATAATATAGAATATAGAATAAATTTCAACCCTTAAACGTGGGATTTCGCCGAAACGGAACAAAGCGCGGTAGCACTACAAACACGCCAGGTTTCAATCTGATCGGTGATTGCCACCTTGGAATCTTCCCTTTTAAGCCGTTTTTGACATCCTAACATATCACTAAGAAATGTCAATATTCCACAGTACATTAGTCGATTATGGACTTCAGAAGTAACGCAAACGTAAAAACATTTTGAAAATATTGTTACTTTTGCCAATAGAACTTATATCTAATCCTCTTTTCTAAGACTAATCGTATATTTCAAAGTATAAAATCAAAACTTTAACAATTCGTCCATTTTATAAGAGAAACTTTACGTAAATCTAATAAAAAGAAACACTTAACCTCGATTATAAAATCAAAATTACTTAATGCAAAGCAAACTAAAAATAACGAACTGATATTTTCAAAATGTTTGTCCACAATCAAACGCAGTGTGTTTACCTTTTCGTTTCGTATATTTTATCTGTAAGTTTACTAGAATGTTACCGAAGTATGCCCCTCTATTATATTATTTAGTTGTTAACCTGTTAAGTTTTCAATTCTGTTACCTTCTGTAAATATAGGATAATGAATTTGTAAATAAATAACATATTTGTAACTACAGTGATTTCATTTGTAGCAAACGGATAGTCATTAGTAGAGCGGGCCAAGAGCGCCACTCGCCAGGTTCGCAATCAGGCTGCCGGGCGCATATATGTATGTAAACATAGGTAATTTAAATATGTAATTATTAGGACGAGGACCAAAACCACTGTCTATTACGTCGTGAAGACGCGCAAATATACACCTGCAGTTTGGGTGTTCGTTGATAAATAGGGCGTTGTTCACAGTGGGCCACTACAAAAAAAAAGTTCATTCATCGACGGCTACGAACTAACAGCGCGCTTATTCATTTACGGATGACGCGCTCTATTCACCAACAAATGACGAGTCTGCAGATGTTACGTTTGCACCACTACGTGGCATACTAGAAACAAGCGTCGGTGTGCTCGCTTTAGTGATTATGTCTAACGTAACTATTAAAAATAAACGGCCATTACCTACGAAAGTTAATAAATTTCTTAGTGAATTTGTGGATTTACACTACAATGGGAGTACAATTTTCTGTAAAGTTTGTACAAAGAAACTACTGTGCTGGAGTAAACGTGATTGTGAAAGACATATAAATAGCGCACACCACAGAAATAAAAGAAATGGTGTGTCACAACAACGTCAATTTCAATTAGAATTGCTTTTAACGTTTATGGTATGTGGTCTACCACTTCGTATACTTGATAAAAAAGCATTTCGAAAATTCTGGGGTACATAGAATACCGAGTGGATACTACCATCTCGGACAGCGTTACGGAGAGATATTCCACGAATACGTGAGGACATTGAAAATCGAATTAAAGCCGAATTAAAAGATAAACAGCTGTGGCTATGTCTTGATGAGACGACAGATTGCAAAAAAAATTCTATTTTGAATATAATAGTGCGCGTATTAGATCCTATTAAACCAAATTTTGCAATTCTATTAGCCAGCAGAAGATTAAAACAGTGTACTAGTAAAGCAATTACGGCCGTAGTTCTCGAAACGTTACAAAAATTTCAAGTGTCAACCAGTCAACTGTTGTTGTTCATGAGCGATGGTGCAGCAACAATGTGTAGTGTAGGCCGTTACCTTAAAGAAAAGTGTGAAGGACTTTTACATGTTACGTGTAAAGTCCATGCTTTACATCTTGTGGCACAAACTATTCGAGAGTGTTACCCGGAGGTGGATGCATTAATAGCAAACACAAAAAAAGTGTTTCTCAAAAGTCCTAAGAGGACTAGGGCATTCCACAGGTTATGCCCTGGTATTCGAGAACCACCACAGCCCATTCTTACGCGTTTGGGGAACGTGGTTAAAAGCCGCTTTTTATTATAATGAACATTTTCAAGAAGTCAAATCCGTTATTTTGCAATTCGTCCCTGCCGAAGCTAGAGCTATTAGGATGAGCCAGAAGGGATTTCTCGATATTTCTGTTGAAACACATCTAAAGAATATTAGCAACAATTACAAAGGGTTAGTAGACGCGATAGAAAATTTGCAAAATTCTGGATTGTCGTTGGTAGAATCAGTGCAAGTCGTGGACGAAGTTAGTACATTGTTACACAGTATAAACGATGCAACAAGTGGACGAGTTTTAGCTAAGTTCGATAGTGTTTTAAAAAAGAATCCGGACTACACGAGATTAAGACAAATGTGCGATGGGGCATCTGCAGATTCCTTGACTAAGTCTAAAGATTATTTTAATTACGCCTGTCTTACTTCGGTAGACGTGGAACGGTCGTTTTCGAAATATAAGAACATTTTTTCGTCTCGGCGAACATCCTTCACCGAGGCAAATGTGGAAACTTATCTGATGGTGCAACTTTTTAAACAAGCCTATCCGCATTATTAAGAAGGATAGAATTTATTTATTATATCTTTATTTACAGTTACATTATTAAGTACAACAGAATAAAAAAAGCGTTCAGTTTCTCAGTTATTTCCTTATTACATCCCATTTACAACGCATACCGTTTTCAATCAAATAAAAAATCATAATGAAAATAAAAACACCTCAGCGTGTACATATATATATATATATATATATATATATATATATATATATATATCCGCTCTAATTACTAAACATTATTATTGCGTCAGCTTTTATTTTTTTACTCTTGTGTATTAATTTCGAAATATCACATATCTGCTGTGACTCACATATACGCTATTTACAATAAGCGGCCGTTGCGCCTGATTCCGATTCTGTTGGATGGCGCAATTTGGCCCGCTCTAGTCATTAGTAAGCCTGGCACAGAGCGCTTCGCGCCAGGTGAGAAGTAAGGTTGCCCGGCCCACGACGCGACGCATGTATGCAGGCGAATCGGCACAAGCTACCTTAGCGAATGAAATTATTGATTTATTGCAACAGTTTCTCCGTAACCTTTCATAATTAGAGATTAAAGAGATAAATATGTATTGCTTTCATTTGAAAACTTCCCACCTTGAATAACCCTTTAATTAGTAACATTATCAAAAATCACTACGACATGTCTATTTTGTTTTGGAGGGGGATATTTAATAACCTATTCTAATCAGTTGGAGAACCTTCAGCCTCCACCCCAACATCCCCACCCCAAAATTTTAAATGGCACTACCCCATGAGTGATATATTATTTTAAAGGGTATAAAATTCTCAATCTTTTACCTCAAAGAAAACTAAAATCGGCTGAGCGGTGCGTGAATTAGAGACGAAAATGTAATTCAATTATTTAATTTCTTATAAGGTAATTCAACTTATCAAATTCTCAAACTGTATTTCATTGTAATTTTGACAATAACGCAACTTTAACGTACCCCACAAAAGAACGTCAAGTGTCGTTAGGTCCGCTGATTTGGCTGACCATCGAAGATTAGTATTGATGGCAATAACCTTATTGTGAAATCGGTGAATTAAATAATCTATCACGTTTCTGGAATTGTGGACCGGGCAGTCATCTCGTTGGTACAATAAGCCAATCCTGTCTGCCAAAGACAGGTCATCTATGAAATCTTCTAAGGATGTTTGGAGAATTTCTAAACAACGTTGAGCAGTTAAAGTTCCATTGAATATAACAGGTCCAATTAAATTACTTCCCATTATACCGCAAAATTCATTTCCAATCCGAATCGAACTTGATTTCGACGAGGAACTACAACATGTGGTTTTTCGTGCGACCAGTAGTGTACATTGTATCGATTAGATACCCCACAATTAGTCTCCATTTGTCCATAATACTCGACTCATAAGGCTATTATCTTCAATACTTTTGCAAATAATCCACCTAAAGAATGCTACTTTGCGATCATGATCATCATCATCATTGGGCAATACGTAACTTGTAGGAGTGAAACTTGTGCCTTCTTAAAATTCGCGATGCTTTTGATTTGTCTGGATCACCCGCGACACAATCCATTGTTATTAATTCACCGTTACGATCTTCCACTAATAATTTTTTTCCTTAGTTTTAATGGACTTTCTCGAACTTCCACACCGCTGCATATTCTTGTCTAGTCTCTTAAACGTTTAAGTTAAATAAGTTTGGGCAGCAAGACGGAAATTTTGGCAACACTTGATAAATGTGCAAAACATATCGTTTCAGTAATTGGAAAATTCGCCATAATTTTGAAAATTTTTGACAAATTGTGATAAACTTTATTATTTTTCTTCATAACTACATACTTACCCACTTGATTGGACATTTAAAAAAATAATGTCAGGATGTTTTTTTGTGGTTCAAGTATTTAATTTATTTATTTATTTTATTGGTATTTTTTATTCAATCATAGGTTGTTTTACATCGTTGAAAAGAAAATAAAACACTGTATTCAGTAACCTAAAAATCCAATTTGGTGTCCATTTAACTTAAGAAAATTGATACGACTACCTCAAAAGCGGGCACCCTAAATTTTAGTTCAACATCAATTTTGAATTGGTCTTATCAAAAACAGAGACTTTCATATGAAACTTTCTTCGTACCTCTTATACTTACGAAGATGTTTGACATACAATGAAATGACCGTTTTTAGTTTTTTTGAAATAACTTCTGAGGGGTTCGGCATTTTGAACTTTTTCAAACAGATTTTAAATCGGCACATAAAACTGCAAAACATTGCCCATTTAACCAAATTTCCATCTTCAATGATAACAAAGTTACGCATGCAATCCCACTCGATCTGGAGCATCCGGTATAGTTATAATGAGCTAAACTGAACCAAATTGCGAGAACACCTTGCGTCAAAAAAAACTTCAAAAATTCAAAGTTGTGACTAGAGACCAATTAGAAATACAGTTCCTCTTAAAGGAAAAAATTCGTGTAGGAGCTTACCTCATCTAAGAATTAATCTACAGCTAATAATTTCCACGAAAACAACAGTCTTTTTTCTGTTTATTGAGGTTGGTGACAGTAATTGTTAAGACAATGCCACACAAAATAAATAAATAACAAGCTTCCTATTTTGATTTATATATTTTTTCTAAACTTGAATATTTTCAATCTTGTGTAGACTGTACTCTTATTGTTATTAATTATAAACTAAAGAAATTATTTGGTCTATATTAACGAATCTGAATGATGCTGCCATCTTTGGTTGACTTGCCAGAGCTTAACGCGAAATCTAGCTTCCAGGTGCCATCTATTCCTGGCTAGGGTAACTAGCAACGATTCCGGGTATCCCTCGCGATTTAAACGATTCCTATACGCCATTTTCTTGACATCGAAAGAATTCTGTTACGGTTAAGTATTTAGACATTTCATTAGTGCGGTAGTGAAGTGCCACCTGGTTCTAAAGTGTTTGCATTTTATTATGCGCATGTTTTCCGCGTCTTGTGAGATCAATCAATAAACATGGTGGTTGTATAGAACGAAGTGTTCCAGATCTTAATTGTTTAACCGGATACTGGTAAGTTTTTTGCACGCTCTTTCTCGCTAACAATTCGGCCAAGGTCTCTATTTCGTGGCCAGTTGAAATGGGACGACGTCTTTTTGCGGAAAAGCGAATACTTTTCTTAAACTGTTGACATTTTCAAATAGTTAGCGGCATGTGGGCGTTAATCTGTCAAACTGACGCTTGTTACATATGTTATTCAAAAAATTCATCTCACCGGCTGTTTATCGAACTATTCCGATAAGAGAAATAACAAACGAAGTACCGGCAATCGACTTGGAATAGTTTTATGCCCGGTATTATTTCATGCAACAGGAAAAACACGTTCAGAATATTCGGATAGCTCCACTAAAGTTTTTAAAATATGTAAACAAAACTGTAATCGTATCCAGAAAGTTTTCTAATTGGTTTATATTGTGGCGGTAAGTTATCGCTTCTTAAACTATAATTATTTTTATTGCAATTTTTTTTAATTGAAATTGTGTAATATACGGTCTGTTTTGTGGTATCCCACTTTTTATTTGTTATGTTTATTATTGGAATTTAATTAAAGGAATATTTTCATAACAAACTTTTTGATAACATTTATTTTATTATTTTTGATATTGTATTTCTCTATTAAAAGATTCGAGATATTCGTTCACACATTTTAAATGTCAATACTATTGGTAATAAGTTAAGCAATACTAGTTCAACTACCTAAGTGCCGTTTTATTTTGTAAAACCATTTACCTTTGCCAGTTGCTTTGACCAATGTTACAAATACCAGCTGTTTTGCTATCAACCCATACAGTATGGCTTGAGGTAGCTACTCTGAGGTGCGGTCTAAGTGAATGTATGTACAGCATGTCAATTTCAAATGTCAGGACTCTCGCAGACCTCACTCGCGCCTCACATAGTTACGTTTGGTGCGAGTGAGAGACGTACGAGGATTCTGACATCCGAGATGCACATTGCTGTACATTTAGCTTTTTCTGAAACGGAATCTCTTAATCTGTAAATTTAAACAATTATTTTCCAAATTCTCCGTGGCCCATTTTTTTCATTACAGTTTATGAAATAAATAGAAGAAATTGGGAATTACTTTCTCGTTTACTTGAAAATAAACATAAGATTACAGCCTTAGACCCATTTTACAAAATTTTCAAATACTTATAAGTTCACACTCGGTTTCAGGACTGTTTGAAACTATTTAGAAGTCTATGAATTTGAATGGAAAAGTCGATATCAAGTTTAGTAAGCTTATGATCTTAGTAGATACGTACAGCCTGCGCATAATTAAATGAGACTCGACTAGCTTTGAACGTGCATAATATGTTGCCTATCGTATCCAGGTATGTAGGTCGGCATACAATTTCATATGCTTTAGTTCTGCAAATTCGTTAACGCATCACACAGTGGGCAAAAACACGAATCTATGAGGACAAAATCATGTTAGTATTCTAGTTCGTGTATTAGTAAAGATTTGCATCGATTAGCATCGACATGTTAACGTTAAATATCAAATTAATATATTACAAAGTTAATCAACCATGGCGGGGGAATTCTTTTGAGAAAAACGATCTTTCTAATGTAATCTCTTTAATTGGTATAGACGTATAAACTACTATAAACGTACACAGGTGTGTTTTAAATAGTATATGAGTACAATAAAGGCCTTATAAATTTAATCACTATCACTACAATCATCATCATTAGCACCTTCATCGTAGCTCCCTTCAGTATCAGATATGTCTTCACTTGGTATTTTTTGATTTCTGTATCCCTTGATTCCTGCGTTTCCTCAGACAACTGTCCAATAGGAAGAAGTGCATTCATAATAGTATGCCCATGCACTAATACTTTATGGACGGTTACAGGCATATAATACCAAAGGTATAAATTTATATAATGCTCTACAGTCATGCACGTGTATTTCTGAAATGCATCAGCATCAATTTCACAGTCACTGGAAATAGCTTGTAGTATAACTGCGAACTCTCTAATTAATATTTTGTCAACACCCGTTATCGAGCTTGACAAAGCAGGATTTGCAAAGAATCGAGGAGCTGTGTTTCCGTTATTGGACGTGCCATATCCACATCTACCAAAAGTCCCATTTCTGATCGAAACCTCTTTTGAATTACTTCCTTACGAATGTTCACTTTTTCTTTGTCCTCTCCTCTAGTCTGCCATTTTCTGTATGCAATATGAAGTAAATACTCAAAAAAACTAATTTTTGCATGTAAAGGTGACAAACCAAATCGATAGCTTTCTACCTCTTCTATTTTGCCTGAGAACTTTGTCGATCATTCACTTCTTTAGATGTGCAACATTTAAAACCGAACTACATATTTAGCATCGACCATAGTTAATCGTAATACCGGTTTAATGGCAATTTCTATGTCTTCAACATTGATAATAACTGGTAATAATCTGCTTATTTCATCCTCAACATTTCCTATTTGTTCCTTTATTAATGCGGCTGTTTCAGTCTTCGGCAATATCTTGTGCTTGCAGGAATATAATAATTTTTCCATATGCAGAGCTGTAACGTAGTTGTAAAGACACAAGCGATACTACAAACATAGCACCACCTTCTCCTGTCTCTAATGGTGTGGTTTATCAACGACTGCAAATTTATTACAGCAGAGGTTCCGGTAACTGTTATGTTTACGGAGTAACATTCCTTTTTTGCCTCAGTAATAGACGGGTAGGGGGGAAATACTTTGGAATGCACGCTTCGTAAACGGTGCCGAATTACGTTATATGTTCTTTTATTTAGTTTTGCATCCAAAAACGTAGCCAGTGCTTCCTTCTTTGTTAGTTCTATACTTGCAGTCGGGGGGGAATGAAAAGCTTTCTTAATTCGTGTTGCTCGTTTCGGAGAAGCAGTTGTTACTTTTTTTAATAATCCTGCGACATCACGTCGACCTTTAGAATGTAGACTTATTTATGCAGCATAAACAATTTCTTCTCTTGATGACGAATCTAGTAAACTTTGAATCCTTTGTCGTTTAGTTCTCACACATCCTTCTTCGAACGATTTTGTTGGGCGCTCCGATGCTCCTGAAGTAGAAGGCATACTTTCAACATTTTCTATGTATTTTTCTATTTCTGATAATGTCATCTTTTCGTCTAGCCAGGAAGAGTTATTTTTTGAAAGCCTTTCCCTTGTTCGATGGTTTTGCTGCCATATTTCAGACAATCTATACTCAAACTTAATTAATTTGTCTTTTATAATTTCTTCCATAGCTCCAATATTCCGTTGAACATTTAAATGATTCAAAATGTGGGACAGCAACACTGCGATTCTTTTGTTTTTGTCCGCTTCGGCTTGCCATAATTCGAATAAAATTTGACGAGATATAGCATACTTCTCTAAAAAAAATATATAAACGTCGGGGGCGGCTCGAGGCAGGTAAACAAGCATACGTCTAGTGCAGTGATAATTCTTCACTGCACTAGGCCTATACTATTTATCACTGATAAATATTGAACAAAATAAAAAAAAAATTATAACGGGATTCCGCGGGACTCAAATTGTAGATCTACACAAACTTTGCACCCTTTAAAATTCTAACTCGCGCGTCTACATTTTAAAGCCTTACATTTTAATGTAATAAATACTGTATATGCATTATATTTCACTTTAAAATAAAGTACATACCTTCATTTATTTACTTCATCCATTGCAAAATAGCGCACTTTCCTTGTAACAACGCCTATTATTACCTGTACTGTCAAAGGTTCACAAGTGTAATGATTGCCGACTGCTCGCCCGTGTGCAATTAAGGGACCTCTAATGAGAGTTATCAGTTCTGGGATTATCTCAGAATAACAAATATTTGTCCGACAATTAGTTTTGATGTGTCTACTTTAAGAAACAATTAGTAGAATTAGATATTTATAGCTTGGGATTTTTAGGTTTTGTCCTCCTAGATTCGTGTTTTTGCCTACTGTGCGTCGTGTTGGAATCTTAAGTGAGCACCGAATTCAGACACTGATAAGGTGGTAAGCGCTCCAGACTAAACAAAGGCAAAGGATGGATACCTAAGGAAGAACGGACGGGCAGTCTGGCTAGAGTAAAGTGAAGGGGCAGATAGTTTGATTTAGTCTATTATTTGAAATATATTTAAATAAATTGGTCAGTATAGTCCATAGTTTTATTGATTCTAGTTATCGACATTACCTAATTATTATAAGAAAACATCTGTGATTGCGTTACAATACGTTTACATTTTAGCATGAGTTTCTGTTCGGGATTACTCACGCCTATAAAACGTTCCTCTACGTGTTTAGTTGTGAGAACCTGTCAATTTTCATTAATATTTTTTTGATGAATGTAATTCGGAAATAAAAATAAATTAGTAACATATCCCGTTTCAACTAAGTATGGTCAAAGGTAAACGTCATACATTTTTGCCAATAAAACATATTCTAAAGAAGCCGCTCGTAAGTAATTTAAACAGAGGTCACCTTACAAAATACTGAACTATTCTACGGTTGTGAACCTTTTTAAACATAATTATTTTCTATCTTTCATTGTATTAATTTTATTAAAAAAAAATGTTCTTGATTTTAGCGGCTTAATTGCCAAATATATTATTGTTTGAGTTAATTAGAACTGAACATTTTACGTTTCGACAAAGCTCTCAAAATATTTAGCCGATTCAGTCTCAAAAATTACAAGTAATAATGGGCACTATAGAAAAAATTCATTTGAATTGAAACAATTCATTGACAGTGTAAAAATTAAGAGTTCAGAAAAACTAGTTTCATTAGATGTTGTCTCTATGTATACAAATATTCCAACAGATTATACAATGAATGTTGTGGAAAAAAATAGGGATAAATTACATCATCCTGACCTTCCCCTGAATGAATTTATGGATACACTAAAATTAGCCCTACCAACAACATACTTTCAGTTCCAAAATAAATGTTACAAACAGACTTTTGGGTGCGCAATGGGATCCCCAATATCGAGCACAATTGCACAATTAGTCCTTGAAGATTTAGAGGAACAAGTTATAACTGAATTAAATTTCAAACCTAATTTTTTTAAAAGATATGTGGATTGCTGCCTAGCTTGTATCCCAAATAACAAAGTAAACTACTTTCTACAAAGATTCAACATGTTCCACCCAAAATTACAATTCACTTGAGAAAACCAACAAAACAATATGATTAATTTTTTAGACCTTACGCTAATTCGCGAAAACACAAAAATATTAACAAAATTATATTATAAACCGACATCTTCTGGTCGCTATTTACATTTTCATTCCGCCCAACCCTTTGCTTATAAAAGAAATTAGCAGCATTATTTAATAGAGCCATCAAATTGACAAGCCCAAAATTTAGACATGAAGTTTTAAATGAAATTAAAACTAACTTGAAAAATAACAACTACCCCCCAGCTTTAACAGAAAAAATAATAATTCCAAGCAGATGATCAAAAACAAAAATAACAGCGATAGACCAACAACAAAATATGTCAGTATACCATATGTCCCACAATTATCGAAAAGAATTAATAAAATTTTAATGCCACATAACATTAAAGTACATCAAAATTACAATAGTTTAGAGTTCGCATTTTCCAAAATGAAGGATAAGATAAAAAAAATAAACAAACACATGTTGTTTATAAAATCCCATGTAACAACTGTAATAGCGTCTATATTGGACAAACACAACATTTGAATGATAGGTTAAAAGGTCACAAATACCAAAACAACATCGCTGCCTTAAAAAAACAATAAATACGAGACACACTTTCAATTTCGACAATGTTTCTATACTTAATAAAGAAGTTAATTATAAAGCAAGATGCATACTGAAATGATACAAATCAACAAACATAAAAAATGCAGTTAACGACAAAACTGAAATCGAAGGACTATGTAAGATTTATTATCCTATTTTGTAATAGTCAATTACTCAAAGTATTAATTTTATTACATTCAATTTTTAGCTTTGAGAATATTTGACGGTAGAATATTTTATAATTTTTTTTTTACACTTACACAAATAAAAAATTTTTTTTAATGTGTGCCACCTCGCTGGAATCGAGGTATTCGAATTCGCCTTTCCGTCAGCTAACAAAGATGGCTAGAATAAGTATCTTAAAAATAAGTTAAAATAACCAAAAGATTGTAAGGTGGAATAGTTTTAATGTTTTATTTGTTAAAACAAAAAATTTTAAAGTGTAGTGTTAGTTGACACTGTTCTTGTTATTGTAAATGCAAAAAAACAAAAAAAAAACAAACAAAGAACCGTATGACTAAAAACGAATTATTTGACTTGTTACAGTTTTGGACATATACATTCTGAAGAAGACAATACAATTTGTCGAAACGTAAAATGTTAAGTTTTAATTAACTCGAACAATAATATATTTAGCAATTAAGGCGCTAAAATCAAGAAAAAAAAATTTTAATTATTAAACAAAAACGGCTCAGAAACGAAATATACTTTTGTATTATTTATATTTATCAATAAACTTCAAATAAAAATTTGTGTATTTAGTTCCGATAAAATCATGACTTTAAGTTTCGCATTATTTTATAACTTCGAACAAGAATCGAAACGAATTTAAATTGATAATAAATAATAGAATCAAAGACCTATAAATTAATAAGTTGATTATACTGTCTTTTTTGCATTTATTTGAACCATGTTATATTAATGTTGACAACACTAGGCCAACGCAACCACCAAACTAAATTACTTACGAACAGTTTCTCCAGAATATGTTTTATAGACTAAGCTGTGTTTAAAAACCTTTGAAACAATTCACTAAAACCTTTACCACAACACTTACGCAGTCTTGCTGCTGATGATGATAGCTTGGCTATCGAAACATGCGTCCAGTACGAATTCGGTGTTGTGGTAAGGGTTTTATGCCCGTTTGCACCGTATGCGAAATAAGCATTACTTAACTAAGCTATTCTTAAAGTTAAGAAAGACTTAAATACGGTTCGCGTTGCACCGTTCAATAGAAAGGCGTTGCTTAACAAAGTGACACTTGATCTGACAACAGTGTTGAAACTCGGTACTTTTCGGTAACATTTTAATAGAATATGTTAGAGCTTTCATATTTACCGCTAAAAGCGTATATTCTAACCTAGCTTTAGGAAAGTGGTTGCTGAAGAAAATAAAGAAAAGGCTTTAACTGGTTTGTATGAAACAAAAAAGTAGTGATATATTATACAATGTGAATGTTTATAGGAGGTGGAAGTGTGACCACAAAAAATTACTTGCCAGAAAATGACCTAATTTTAGAGATAAAGAATCCAAAAACCGTATATGGGTACGGAAACCTATTCGATTTAGTTGAACCTATTGCTGCTAGTATAAATATGGATTCAACAGTATGTATAATTTAATTGTAACATAAATTCTTGTTAATATGTACTTTTTTAAGGATGACATTGAAGAGGAGACGGCAATAAATGTAATAATATAATATTTATAGTTAGCTAGTTGTTCGTTCATTGTTAAACTTTTTGAGATTCACCATATATGTTCTCTTGGTACTCTATCGATGGCTTTTTCAAGATCTATAAAACATAAGTACAAATCTCGGTTGTGTTTGAGAGCTTTCTCACTGAGTTATTGTAATGTGAATATATAATCTTGCACTCCATATGCCTGCCGAAAAATGCTCTGCACTTCATAATAAAATATATTGCTATAACTTTATCCGATTTTTATTTGAAATTACCATACATTACAATGACTGATTTACTAAAAACAGATAGATACCTAACACTCATAAACTTGTTAAATAATTAATAAATACCTAACACTTTCATAAATTACTAAAAATAAATACTTGAACACATAAATTTGTAAAATAATTATTAATTAAATCATGATGGGTGTTATTAATGTTTGCATTTCCTGGCAATTGTGGTTCCTGTTCATGCACCTGCCCATTTTCAATCAAACCATCCAATTCATTTATATTTATATCTTCTGGTAGAACTGGTGGTTCGTTGTCATGCAATATTTTGTAGCACTGCCGTAGCAACTATAATGGTTGTAACAGTGGATAATTTTAATCGCATACCATATGCCAATACTGGAAAGCGACGTTTCTAATACATCTTCTATTAACATCAGAACTTGGTTTCGTGAGGCGAAATCTCATAAAAGTTAAATTCGTCCATATCATGAAAATAATTTAATCGGGGAAAGCCATAATCAATTATTTCCAAAATATCCAAATCACTTTCCAAAATATTATTCCACCGAAAAGCCAAAGTTTGGTTATATTTCAACTATAAACAGAATAATACGTCAACTGATGCAGTGAAACTAGGTTAAGTAGCGTTTAAGCCGCTGTTTTCGAGGGCTTAAATTTAAGAACAGCTTAGGTAGTTTAAGTATTACTCAAAATGCGGTGCAACGGAAACTGACATTTTAAGTCATTCTTAACTTTAAGCCTTACTTAACGCGTACGGTGCAAACGGGCATTAGTGAACTATTTCAGTGTTCTAGTGCCACAGATTTAGAGTACCCGTTTAAAACCTTTGACAATAATTAATTGAAATGGGATATGTTACTATTTTTGCTTCCGAATTACATTCATTAAGATTAGAAAAAAAGTAACGGCTTTTCAGCTGTTAGATTTCGCTGTTACAACTAAATACGTATGAGAAATGCAGCGAAACGTTTCAATACGTGAGTAATCCCGAACAGAAACATATGTATAGGCAACATGTTGCGCACGTTCAAAGCTAGTCGAGGCTCATTTAATTATGCGCAAGCTGCACCTATACATAGGTCAACATATACTAATATACATACATATGTAGAATCGATAGGCACATTGGACGTACATACATATTTCATAAAACACGTCTGCTAAAAAAATACAATTTCTCTATATAAATTAGACGGTTTAGCAATCGCAGCAATTTAGCACTAACTAAACAGCCTAATAAATATTACACTTCAACGCCGAATATCTAAAGCGTTATCTCGTCAAAGGTATTGATCCTTGTATCTGGAAGAGGCTGGGAATGATTTCGTAATAAAGTGAGGAAAACGTAACATCAAAGAATTTGGAAAGGAAGAAATTAACCGTGCTTTCAAAATGAAATATACATTTTGCTCGAAATATGGGATGGGATACAACGCATTCTTCCAAACGGGAATACACGTTTAAAGTAAAATTCTGGAAAAACGTTTATAAAAATATATTGCGTTCACGACGAAAGAAATAAATTCAATAAAATTCTAGCGACTTTTAGTAAGAATACTCTGACATGTCACTTTATAATTTTGGTTTTCCAATTTTTAATTTACACTACAACGTGATATCACTTCCGGTTTGAACAGAAATGGCAACAAGTCTATTACTTTACATAGAACACCTATATATTTTGACGAATTTGGATAGAAGATTAAATAAGCTTTTCAGTAAACCCCCCATATCCGGTTTATTATGAATACTGTTTTGGCTACTGTAGCAAATACATACAGTAAGTACAACAAAAGCGTATCGCAAATTACAAATAAAAACAGCTATAGAACCTAAACATTTATTAATGAATTCTACATACTATGGTCTAATACGCTCTTAATTAGTAGGGAGACCAATCGCGATTATTGTTCAATATGGCTTGACACCGGCGCGGCATATTTTCGACCAGTTTTTCGGCGTATTCAATTGGTAGTGGGCGCCATATTTCTTTAATTCTTCGACATAGGGATTTCAAATTTAATACACGTTTACCTCTAAGTTTACCCTTCATTAACGACCACACATTTTCTATAGGGTTAGCATCGGGAGATTGCGAAGGCAAATTCAATACTTGGACATAATTTTCTTCCTTCCAGGACACACAACGAATACTCTGATGTTTAGGATCACTGTCCTCTTGTAAAATCCATAACGATTTATCATCACCAAACCATCGTGTAGCAGAAGATAAAAGAAACTTTTCGTAAATTTTAACCATCCCTTGCGCGTTTAGATTATCTGTAAACATGTGTAGACGTCCAAATCCGTGTGAACTAGGTGTTTTATGGTTCTCTGTATCATTTGTTTATCGCGAACTGTCCATGCTTTCTTCCGTGGAACGAATGCGCAGAACCATGATTCGTCAATGAAAATTATATTGTCCCAGTTTCGGTTCAAATTCTCATGTGCCCAGCGCCGACGCGTTTCAATATGATGCTCTGATAGGAGAGGTTTCAATTTAACATTCCGCCACAGAATATTACTTTCGCGCAATCGACTATGTATAGTCGTTATACTGACATTAATGTTGCGATTAGCTAGTCTTCATAGTATTTCCTTTAATGTTAAACTACTATTTCTTTTAAATAAGTTCACAATCACTTTACCTTCATTGCTGAGCGTTGCGCGCTTCATACCACGATTTAGTTGATCATCCACATTGCCTTGGGTTCTATATCTTGCAACCCATTCCTTAACAAACGCCTCCGACTTATACAAATACTTTGGTGCTGCCTTATGAGACATTTGGGGGCCTTTCATGTGCGTGCACAAAAACACCGATTCTAAACGCTTGATATAGGGAGCACTCATTTCTTAGCACTTCTACTTATTCCGACAACACAACTGATACTGATTTCAAAATTGCAACGCGTAATACAGCAATGTTAGTAGATTACGGAATATACCTGCTTTTCCTGGAAAAAGTAGGTAAACCGACTTTATGGGAGTTACGCTCTTGTTGTACTCACTGTAAATTAAATAAAACAGATTGAAAGAAATAATAGCTTGACTAAGGTTGTAAAATAAATTGAAATACTTCTTAAAGCAAATGCTCAAGCTATTGCAGATCTACTTCCTAACATTTCGGAAGCAATCTCTGAGTACGAAATCGATGTCTGAATTCAATCATCATGAGAACTTCTCTTTCTTTTTCAGTTAAACGCATTTTGAATTTAATTAGATGTGCAAACTAACAAAACAAAAAGGATGCCAAAATAAGACCAAAAATACCAAAAGAAGAAGATACTACTACAAAAGGAGCAGAAAGCAATAAGAATACAAAAGAATGGAAGATAGCCAGGTCTCGATGACATTAAAGCTGAAATAGGAAAAAGGCTAACAATGATCACAGAAGTTAAACATGAAAGTCAGAGTGGCTTCCGATCTGGCTATAATGTCCAACAGATAAATACCTTAATACAATAAAGAGTTAAATCTTTGCTTTATAGATTTAACAAAGGCTTTCGATAAGATACCAGAACTGCAAATATGGAGAACACTGGAAAAATATGAAGTAAACCACAACTTCATCAAAGCCATAAAATCAATATATAAAGTTAGTATTTACGTAATAAGGGTGTTAAACGAGGAAACTGAAAAATTCATTACGACATAGAGACTAAGGCAAGGAGGTGTGCTTAGTCCACTGTGGTTTATTTTGTATCTCAACGAAGTATTAGTGGAATATAGTGCTAAATCTAAAAAGATAAATGTAGGATATAACAGAATGGAGAACATACATATCAGTGCATGTGTCTTCCCAGATGATATTGTGTTAATTTTAAACAATGAACACAACACCGATATATGAGTAAGAACACTAGAAGAGAAAGGAACGAGCATAAACACTAAAAAGACCAAAACTATTGTAGTATCGAACGACAGAAAGAAAATAAACATCAGGATCGAAGGAAAAATGTAGAAAAAGTGGACAGTATAAAATACTAAGTACCAGGAACTTTACTAGATGAAGAAGGAAGTTACGAATCAGAGATTAATAGCAGAACAAACTTTACCATAGTATTTAAAACGGTGTCATTGAAAACAAGAAGTGCCGCTGTTTATTGCCCAATTAATTGAACAAGTTGGTATTCGATTTTGTCGTACTGTGTAAAACAGCAAAAATCAACACGATTTGTTGAACAATTTATCGTTCGATTAATTGAATTGAATAGAATATGTTTTATTTTTGTCACGATTTTTCAGTAACTCTGCCGTTCTAATACCAACCCAGTAGCAAAAAATTACCTACCAATTTTTTTAGTGTTTTTAAAGTAAAGTGAGGATAAACTTCGAAAATTTCCGACGGTTATGATGTATGTAACATTTGACAAAAGCAGATTGCCAATCTATTTTTATAAGCAGATGAAAATTTCATATTTAATAATTCTTCCGTTCAACTATTAACGAAACTAAACGAGTATTCACAATCGTTAAAAGATTGTTCAATTTATTGTAGAATGTAAAGCAGCATATTGTTCAATTAATTGGATAATAAATCTGGATATGTAAAACAGACCCTAGAAGAACAGCAAATGTCACATTACTAGATAAAATAAGAAGTGAAACAAAAAACAATTTAGAAATCGAAAGTTTTTTAAATCCGTGAGTTTGCCTCCCTAGTCAAGTAATTGTTTGTGTTCACTTAATTTTTACAATATCTCACAAACTATTTGCAATAAACCAGTATATGGAAGGCTTATGAAAAGCTTATTTTATCGTCTATCTAAATCTGTAAAAGTATACAGGATGTTGTACTTTAAATAGCAAAATTGCTATTACTCCTGTTCAAACCGAAAGTGATATTAAACTGTTGTAAAAATGAAAAAATATAAATCGACGTTTTCGAGCGTTTTTGTTAGAGAACGTTGCTAGAATTTTATCGAATTTATTCCTTCCTTTCATAGCATTAAAAATAATCTTTTATATAGTTAGCTTTATTTTCATAACTTCATTTGTTCATTTAGCTTCACCTCTCTATTTATAATTCTTGGAAGTGTTGTTTAGATACTTGTAGAATGAAAAATTTATATTTTCACTGTATCGACAGTAACGGTGGTTCATACGGACTACATTCTCATCATTTCCTATAGCTGTGAAAGTAAAGAGAAATAAGAGTGGTACCATACATGTTTGATTAGTTATTAGTTATTAGCAACTATACCGGAACAATCATGAATTGCTTTACAAAATCCATTGTTTTCCATATAATTATTATGTGTTTTTTTCTAAAATATGTGAGTAATTTTAATTTCAGGGCTAAATGAAAGTTAAAGCATATTCTTCATTGCTTTTCTCATTAAAAAATTATACAATGAAAATCGTACACTTGACAGTCATTATCTTTAAGTTATTCCTTAATTCTTAATTATCTAATAAAATCTACGTGACACCCTCTTGTTGATTTCACATTATTATAGGCATCAGACCCACGATCATACTTATTGATATTTTATTTCGGTAATCCATTTAGATTATCTCATTTACATAAATTCGTTCTAAAAAGTAATTACGAGAAATGTGGTACTACGATATAATTGCATCCAGTACTTTTGCAATAAGCCCGTGGATTTTATAAGTACAACACAGATATCTTAGGCAGTCCAACAAAAGCATGTGAATATCATTGCAAGGTTATCCACAAGATTCTTGTTTGCGTCTACGCCCTTGAGAAATCGAAAAGATCCGTGGTAGTTGCACCGTCAGAGAGAAGAAAAATATTTTTATGTGCACACACATATACATACGTACAACGTATGCATACACACCAATGAGCCAAATATTTTATTATTCTCGTTCGGTATTTACGAGGATGCCATTTTTAACAGCGCATTCTATCGGGGCAAACAGGTTTCTACACCTGAACTATGATAAAATAGCCATAAAATACGCTAACTTAATTATCACTTTAATTTTATTGTTTTTAGCCGAATAGTAATTATGTATTGCAGAGGGTAATGATACACGTTCACTTTAGTTATTACTTTTACGAATAAAAATAAAAAATGAAACATCATGTATATTATGCGTAAAACACGTTCCAATAGTAATTGTAACAATCAACATTTGGGAATATTTATTTAATAAATGTTGACTTTTGTATGTTTCTCGATACCAATCTATCAAATGCTGGTGCTTATTGCACTACTTATAGAAGGAAAATTGTAGTTTACATTCTTAGATTAAAATGTATTGCAAAACTTTACATTCAAAATATTGCCCGTTTGTGAAAAATTGATGTTTTTTACTTTCAGTTTTTCATACACCTTTTTCTAAAACGTTGAATAAGATAAAAACAAGTCCGAGGGGAACCTTGCATAAACGTAACGTAATCTTCAATTTAATTCAATAATGACGATTGACATGAAATAGCAAGTCCGTATTGTTCTGCATCAACGTATTTTGCTTGAGTGAATTGGTACCATACAGACATCATCAAATCAACCAATTTGTAGATATCTCCGATTCATACTTCTCTTGGTTGAGGTAACTGCAATTGCCTGTGGAATACCTGCGTATACATTCGTAAATACAGTATGAAAGATTGTTCAATAAGCATTATTTTAGAAATAAAAAAAGAGGCTCCGACTTATAGGGTGATTGCATCGCTTAAGAGAATTTCTGATTTCAAAATAGTGCAACTTCCATTAAAAATAACAAAACTAACTTACAAATTATAGTAATAACTGCCTTATCTCATTTATTTTGTAGAAATAGCATCATTTTTATTTATCTATAACCACAACAAAGGCAATAATTTGACTTTTAGAATTTGGCACTTTTTTTAGTAGTCGGCCTCGCCGTTACTTAAATTCGGCCAGTCACATTTCAGCAGTCGGCCCATGTAAATAGAAACAAAACTTAGTAGTAGATATTAACTAAGTATTTAATAAATATTCTAGAGCTTATTTTAACAATATAAGTAAATATAAACTCTTCAGACTAAGTAAATATTCATAAAAAAATTGAAATAAGTAAATAAAATTAATAAATAAACGTCAATTGCTCCAAATCACATAAATATAAATAAATAGATAAATATAAATAATTTTTGTTTAAATTTTTAACAAAATGTTTAACCCGACACCCCCAGGGTACCAGGGTCTCGAGAAAGAAGAAGAAGAACAAAAAGCAAACGAACTTTTCAAGTTTAACTTGATGATACTGCAAGCCTCTAAACCCAGTGCACTGCAAGTGGTACCGATGGGGGCACATATCTCGGCCACTATTCTTAAGTCCCTCTTCCTCAATGTCACTGTTAAGTTCTGTGCTACGTACTGCATATATTTCCTTTTTTAGATCAATGTTTTCTTGATTGTTATTCCTAGTGCCATCTGTAGAAGTGAAAGGTCCATCCTTTTGGATTCTCCATTATTCTTAAGAATCTTTGCTTTCCTTGGTACCCTTTTAACACCTGCGTCTTTTTTCCTCAAATGTTCTACTGCTTTTTGCCTATTTTCTTCTTAATTTTGTTTTTAAACGACGTAATTCTCTTCTCTTTATCAATACTACTTTTCACTGTGTTTAATAATTCATTCTTTTTTGTGAAATCCGACTTTGGCAAGATTTAGCAGCCATTGTACAAGATGGTACTCTTCGTTTTTGAAGAGTATAGTGGACCCATTTTGCAAGGTCCTGCTGCAATTCTCTCGTGTAATCTGTCTTGTTAGGTTGAGCTGGGTACGGAAAATCTTCTACTATATACCCTCGCGTATAGATCGTTCCTTATGGCAAATAATGTATTTTTAATGAGTCTTCTGAATATTGGTGAAACAATCATTTCTTTTTGTTTTCTGTCATGGTTATAGTATATGTATTCGAGAATTTATAATAAAATGTACAATTCCTATGTAATTGCCCTAAATTCTCCATTTCCACATTATAGAACATTGTCGCCGAACTACAGCGCGGCACAACCAATAGTCGGCCATTAAAGGTTAGCCCCGGTCGATTACTAAAAGATATTAGAAATAGCTATGTTTTACTTACTTTATTCAAATACATAAACATTAGCTTTACATTAATGCTATATTCAGTCTAAAATAGAAAGCCAGCTTATTTTTCAGTAATCAATGGAAATATAATCCTTTAGATAAGGCCAGTAGTTCTTGGTCTTCCTCTTCGTTTCTTATTTAAACATCCTGTTTCCGTTATTTTTCTTGTCATTCTACCTGTCCCCACCCTTGCTGTATGTCCATACAAATTTAGTTGTTTCCTTTTTATCTTTCTTATTATTGGTTCTTGCTTTATCAATTGTCTGATGTCTTCATTCTTAATCCTATTCTTCTTAGGTGTTTCATCTTTATCGCATTTATTTTTGCTCCGTCTCTTCCGTAGTATCCAGTTTTCACACGCATAGGTTATTATTGGGACTGTTATTGCGTTATGTATTTTTATTTTTGTATCCATGTCTATATACCTGTGTCCTAGTATTGTCTTTTTTAGTGAGTAATATATTCTCGTTGATTTATTCCCCCTGTTTGTTATTTCTCCATCTATCTTTCCATCCTCCGTTACAATGCTCCCCAAGTAATAATATGTCGTTACCCTTTCCAATTTCCTGTCCCTACACTTAATTTCTTTGTTAGCTTGATTATCTCGATTTTCATTTATGATCATTATTTTAGTTTTACTTGTGTTAATTTCCATCTTGAAGTTTTCTATTTCTTTTGTCCAGATGTTCATTAAAACAATTCACTAAAACCCTTACTACAATACTTTACTCGTACTGGATGCACGTTTCGATAGCCAATCACCATCAACAGTAAAGCTGAGTTCAGTTTTACTGCTGATGATGATAGCTTGGAGAATAGCTCTAAGGGTTGTTCGTTAGTTTTTGTGTTTTGTTTTTGGAGTTAGCTATCAGGATCACATAATATTCATATAATAGACTACCCGATCTTATTGGTTCTAGGTTTCTATATCCGATTAATGTGTTGAAATGTTCGCTTTGTGCTTTAATTCACTTAATTATTTTATCCATACCTAGAACAAATAGTAGGCTTAAACTGTCTCATTGTTTTATTCCTTTTTTCATTTTAAATTGTTCAGATTTTGCCCTGCTATTTGTGTTCTAACCCTTATTATCTCATATGTACTTCTGATGGCATTTATTAGAGCTTTAGATACTTCCGTTTCCTCTAAACCTTTCCATATTTCTCTTCTGTCTACCGTGTCAAAAACTGCTTTCAGATCAGTGAATACCAGGAACATTTCTTCTCTTTCTTCTATTTTTCATTCTGTTAAGTTCTTTATTGTACAATAATATTATAATAAATATCGAAGAACTGGCCTTAGTCTTCGCCGTCATCATATTCAGAAGCGCAATTAACAGTTAATACAAAGTCATCCACATTTGCTTCCCGTTTACACCACTCTTTTATAAATTTTTCTGTATGCTTAACACAATTGCTTCAAATTTCTGGCGTGCTTTCTTCCGTCATGTTTAAAATTTCTTGGTCTCCATATCCCTCTCGGCCAAAATATTTATTATTATTTAGCATGGGCCCAAATCATTTCAATTGCATTGAAATCACAATGATATGGATGAATCCGTAAGACTTCGTGTCCATGTACCAGCAGCATCTCATCAGCCTCATATGTTATGGTTTCTCCTTTTTGTATCTTTTTGATAACAGTAAGAGCGCGCCCTTGTTTATGGCTTCCTCGAAGGGAATTTTGTTGCTATCCAACCAATTAATTAATTAAATTAATTAACAGCTGCCTTTGCCCAATCTTGAGAAGGAGATTTGTTAGGTGAAACGGTATGATAAGGTAAATCGTCCATTAGAATTAAGGATGGTTTTTCTAAGTTAGGAATCAGTTGTATTTCAAACATACTAGAAACTGTTCAAAATTACTTATATTCACTGTTAAAAGAACGCTTATTATTATTAATTAAACAAATACACGAATTCATAGAGATAACGGTGAAAAGATAATAAGTACAAACAAAACATAACCAGACGTAACTAGCAAATGTTATCCCTGTAGATGTCATAATGCAAACGTTGCATACATTAGCCACGTTCATTAGAACAAACGTGTTAATGATTACGATTGCGATAAGTTGATGGTTGGTGTAACTGCTTATTGAACGCGACGCTGTCATTTTGCCTTAGGCACCTGTTGACTGAGGTTTTTTACATAAATACCTGTCATAACTTTCAAACGAAAATATGATGGATAGCAATAAGCTAGCAAATATGACGACCGCTAGCTAAATATGATCGCATTACGCTAGCAATCTAAACGATCGTTCATCAAAATTGTTGCCAACAGCAAGTGATTGCTTCTTATGAACGCAGCCACTGAAATAATATGCTATGCGAATCTAGTTATGTTGCGTCATATTCATTTATTCTTTGACTGAGTCTAACCAATGTATTAATAGAGGAGCAGAAGTGAACGTATAGCCTAAATTCGTATGATATACTTCGCATATATGTATCTATCTTGGTTATATGTACAAATTAGAATAAGATGTAGGTACAACGCTTGTCTTTATTACAGCGGATAACTAATAACGCAAGTGCAAACATTAATGATATGAACAGTGTACTAGATATTTTTAACTTTATACAATTAACTATTAAATACCATTAATAAATCAAGGCTTGCAATCGAAGAATGTCTTTACGTTCAACTTTTGAATTAAGAATATTCTTATCCCCTAACTGGTGATGTGGGGTATTTAAGACCCCATGCATTTCTTTATGTTGATATCGCCGTATAGTTGCTTTAGCCAAGATTAGTTGAAATGATCGCAATTTTTATGTCAGAACACGTTTTTTAGTCCTTATTGATGTAAATAGTGGATAATATTAGATTTTATTGTTTAAAATATACCTTCAAAATTTTGTTTCTGATTGTACCGTCAACTTGTTCACTTTAAATAGCGCCCCCTGTATATTTTATTATCTTCCGATAGCCAATACTATTCTGCATTTCGTTAAGATTTTTCCCATACCTATGTATCTCTAATACCTATTTCTGAGAAAAGAGGATGCGAATGACGTTTTATGGAATATCGATGTCATAACTTGAAAAGAACTAAAGCTGAAGGTTAACATTTTCTGACTGTGTAGTATACAAATTCCGGTGTTACATACTTTGAAAAACTTTTAAGTGAATTAATTAATTAAAACGTCTATATATTTTTATTATTGCTTCTCTGAATTCGGACAGCAGACAAATTAGGCGGCACACTCTGTATTAAATCTTTCAAATTAGTTTAGCTAATTTGCGGGGGTGTTTCAAAAAGTAAGGTGACAAGAGCTCTGAAGGAGAACATTTTGTCACGAAATCAAAGAGATACACAACTTAATAATGCACTGGTACATATTACTTCTTCACATAATCGCCATGGTTGTCAAACAATTTGTTCCATTGGTACATCAACGAATCGAAACCGGTATGGAAGAAATTCGCGGAAGGTCATGGAGCCACGTGAAGACGGCTTGCTGAAGTTCGGCATCGGTTCTGAAGTGCCGACATCCCAAGTGCCTCTTCAACGGTCCGAAGAGATGAAAATCACTGATAGCATTCACGGTCGCTCCACGGATGAGAAATTCAACCAGCAGCACACCGTAATGGTTCCAAACCCCCGGACCTCGCACCAAGTGAATTCATCTCTTTAGACCGTTGAAGAAACACCTGGGTCGTCGGCATTTCGGGACCGATGCCGATGTTCAGCAAGCCGTCTTCACGTAGCTCCACGACCTTGACGCTGCTTTCGTCTATGCCGGTTCCGATTCGTTGCTATACCGATGGCACAAATGCCTCGACAACAATGGTGACTATGCGGAGAAGTAGTAGGTATCAGTGCCTCGCTACGTTGTGTATCTCTTTTGTTTCGCGGATAAAGGTTTTTTTAAGAGCTCTTGTTACCTTACTTTTTGAAATACTCTCGTATATTTGGTTTTATTGCAGCTTCCAACTGTATTGAAGCTTTGAAATTTGTTTAACTTATAAAAATGATAACTGATTTTTTTAACCAAAAAAGAAACTAACCTCCTAAATTAGATGGTCACTTTCTATACGCATATTTTTCTTCCCAATATTTATTTAGTATAAAGTATCCTGAAACAATGACATTTATACGGATTCTTTTTCTATGGTTTAACCTTTAAAGATATTTCGTTGACTGTATAATATACATATACTGCACAATGAGTTATATAACAACATACACAATCGCTTTATATATTTATAAGAGGAGAAATATAAATCGCTACATTTAAATAACTTTGCATAATTTTCTTATGTAATAAGATACGAAGGCGAAATATATTTTTTGCTTGTGAAAAAGATGTTACCGTTATCCCATTGACAAAAAAATAATGTTAATCGACAGTAGATATAATATTGACAAGGTTATATGAATAATTCAATTTTACATACATACTCATTTACATATAAATAATAGGATTAATTAGTAGAATCACTGACCAAATTAGTTATTTGCATATTCAAACAATGTAATCGAGCAATACGTGCAATAAAAAATTGCAAAAAGAGCGGTTTTGACGGAATCCCAGGCTTGCTTATTAAAGACCTGTGATTCTTCGTTTGTTCCTCCAATGCATCATATTTGCAACCTGACGCTATCTGAATGTAAATTCCCAAAAATTTGGAAAATATCAAAAATTTGCCCCATATTTAAAAGTAGCGAGATTATAGATGTGAGAAACTATCGTCCTATCTCTATCTTATGCAACTTTTCGAAGGTGTGTGATACAGTCACATATATGCCTCTGTGAAGACAGTGCTGTCGCCTAAGCATGGTTTTCTTCGTGAGAGATCCACGATCACGAATCTGAGTTGCTTCTCGCATTACGTTTCCGAAGCTATGGATGGACAAGGTCAGGTGGATGTTGTATATACTGATTTTCAAAAAGCCTTTGATCAGATTGATCATCATGTTCTCCTGGCCAAACTTGAACAAATAGGATTTTCACGAGGTTTATGCCATCTTTTTGGATCTTATCTTACCAATAAACTACATTATGTAGAATACCATGGCACTACTTCCAGTATGTACACTTCAACTTTGGGCGTGGTCCAGGGATCTAACTTGGGACCCGTTTTATTCCTAATCTTTATAAATGACATTGTTGACACCTTACATTGCAAAAACCTCTTGCTTGCTGACGATTTAAGGATTTTCACGAAATAAGCAACAGTAGCGACTGTTCTACACTTCAGAATGATCTTGATTGTATAAGATCTTGGTGCCAAAGAAATCGCCTACATCTCAATGTCAACAAGTGTAGAGTTGTAACATATACAAGGAAACTAAGACCAATACACTATGACTATGTTTTGGAGGGAGAAATACTTGAGAGATGTAGTGAAGTGAAGGATTTAGGAATTACATTTGGTGACAAACTTACCTTCATTTATCATATTAACACCATGGTTGCGCGTACCGTATGTATGGCTTCATATATAAGAATTGTCATGATTTAAAAAAATCTAATTTCATTATGCAATGCATTTATTCGATCCAGACTAGAATATGGAGCATTGACATGGTGTCCCATTTATCAAACCCACATTAGGAATATTGAAAATGTTCAACGACGATTCATAAAATTTCTGATCTTCTTGTTTGATGATGTATATCCTGCGGGAGGCTACGATTATAGGCTTATGTTGAATCACTTTGACATGGTGTCCCTACAACTAAGACGCAAGGTGAAAAGAATAAAGTTTTTATATAACTTATTAAATAATAGAATTGATTGCACAGCGCCACTTAATCAAATAATCTTTAATGTACCACGTCCTGAATCGCGTAATCATTACACATTTTACGTAGAGATAAGTAGGACCAATGTTATGCTAAAATCACCCATTAATATTATGTGTTTAAATTACGAGGCGTCTTTTTAAAGTAAGTACCGTTTTCAAATAAAACGAAAACAAGTAAACTTTTCTTAACAATTTTATTTTTACATGAAATCCCGTACCTTATTCTACTTTTCTCCATAATTTCCACCAATATTGAGGCATTTATCGTATCGTACAATCAGCTTTACAATCCCATCGTCATAGAAGTCTGCCGCCTGATTTAACAACCACTACACATCGTCGTCGTGGCGCTGACCACCCAAATGCTTCTTCAAATGCAGGAACAAGTGGTAGTCACTGGGCGCAAGATGGGGGCTGTATGGAGGGTGATCAAGTTGTTCCCAGTGAAAAGATGCTATGAGATTTTGAGTTCGAGAAGCTACGTGTGGACGGGCATTGTCATGAAGCAAAACGATCCCTTTACTCAACATGCCTCGCCGTTTGTTTTGGATTGCACGGCGCAGTTTTTTTAAGGTCTCACAATACGTCGTAGCATTTATTGTGTCACCGCGAGGCAAAAAATCAACATGCAACGCCCTCTTTCTGTCCCAAAACACAGTACACATGATTTTTCGGGCTGAAATTGTTTGCTTGAATTTCACTTTCTTGGGTGATGTTGAATGCCGCTATTCCATGGATTGCTACTTCGATTCCGGTGTAACGTAACCCTCCCACGTTTCGTCACCTGTGACAATTTGGCTTAAAAAATCATCACCCCCCTCACTGTACCGCTGAAGAAAAGTCAACGCACTGGCTACACGTTTGGTTTTGTGCACCTCAGTCAACATTTTCGGTACCCAGCGTGAGCACAACTTTCGATACTGTAAGCGTTTGGTCACTTCATAGAGAACACTTCTGGAAACTTGAGGAAACTCATCAGATAACGATGAAATCGTAAAGCGTCTGTTCTCTTTCACTTTTTCTTCAACGTTCTGAACCAAATCTTTAGTGATGACAGAAGGTTGCCCACTTCGTTCCTCCTCGTGGACATTCGTGCAGCCATCTCTAAAAGCTCTCACCCATTTTCGTACCATCCCATCACTCATAATGTTTTCTTCATACACTTCACAGATCTGACGATGAGTGTCGGCCGATTTAATGCCTTTAACACAAAGAAAACGAATCACAGCGCGTATTTCACAGTCGACGGGATTTTCGATCGGCGGAGACATTTTAAATAGTGACAAACAAACGTAAACACAGCCGAATCTTTCTGTAATGGCGTCTGTAGCTTGTCAACAGATGTAGGTACACAGCGCGCAAGCGTAGAAAGCCGTCGCAGCGCTCACGGTAGCAGAATTTCAAAACGGTACTTACTTTAAAAACACGCCTCGTATAATGCTATTTCTGCTAATGTAGATATAAACTGTGATTCGTTAAAATGTATTATATCACAACTGAACGACTAGAGCATAGGTAATATTGTTTTCTTTTGCAGAAATGCACATTTTTTTCTCTTGTATGCTTTATGTTTTTGTTTCTGAAAATCGCATACGTCAATTTTTTATAAAATTTTCTGTATTTGGGATCTACCCGTTGAAAATAAACTATTATTATTATTATTTTGTGGTTAGAATAAATTGTTATGCACAAACTTAACTGCCAAAATTAAAATTTGGTAACTCTAATTTATTTCTTAACTACAAAGATCTTAATTAAACTCCAGACTGTATTACCATTCATCAAATGATAATGGAGTAAAAATACATTTGGATACTAAGATTTCTTTTAGATAAGACATATTTTGGAACAACATCATGAATAACATGCATAGATAAATCTTTTGCAACAATCGTATGTCAATAATAATTGATAAGTCCAATGCACCAACCGATCAAATCAACAATAATACAAGAGTCTACATGAATTCACTGAAATCATTTTTAAATCCAGCAGAAAGAATTTGTTAACTTTTCATGTTCAACATTCAGTCATTTTGTGTATAGGCCAAGTACATTTAGTATACAGCAGTCTATTAATGTATTTACTTTTCCACTTTTGAACCTTTCTCCGTCTAAAAAGGAGAACGGCTTGATAAAAACCATAGAACTCAGGTTACGCTGATGGATAGGTATGTACCTATTTTGGTAACAAAAGCTCGACATTTACACAAACTGATTTAGTGGGTTGTGGGAGAGTATCACTAATTTAACATGGATGTCATAAACAACTGGAAAACCAGATGCACATACAATGAACGAACTGACAGGATACAATTCTAAATTTTTATAAAATGTTTTTCTGTATTTCGTAAGGTTTAATTTAAAAGACTAAAGATTTCTAGATTTCTATGAACATTAATTCTAGAAAGAAGTAAAGTTATTTTTCTTCTAAATTTATTGTTAGAGCGTTACAGGCTATCACTAACTTCATAGACATAATATCTATGCATATGATCGAGAATGATAAGAGAAATGGTAAAATGAAAAAAAATATAAGTTTTTCCTTATTATCTTAAAACTAAAGAGCATGGTTTAGGTCTTTTTTGAAATAAACGATTCAAATTCTACATGTAAAAGGTACCTAGTAATAATAATAAAAAATGATGCTAATATAGCTCACGGTACTAGTTGAATCACTCCCGGCAAAAACAAAGTGAGAAGAGAAATGTGCTAGCCGACAGACACGTTTCTGCCTACCCCACACATTTCTCTTCTCACTTTGTTTTGGCCGGAAGTGATTCCACCGATACCATGAGCATTAGCATTATTTTTTGTTATTGTAAATAGGCACTTTTTTCATGTGTATTTTAACACATCACGGTAAGCCTTAGCAATCATTTATATAAGTATGTGCAGATACCGTAGCACTTAGGCCATCTTGCTTTTTAGACGGCATGCTATATCTCTTGGCACTAGGTGATGCCAGGAGATATATTTCAGTGCTGTTTCGAGATTAGTGGCTTAAACCCGATAAACAAATAACAACAGTGAGAAGGGATTTTTGTGCTCGGAGCGACGCTGATGACGCCGGGTAGGCAGAAACATGTACGTCGGCTAGCACTTTTCTCCTCTCACTTTGTTTTTACCGGGAATGATTCCACCAATACCGTGAGCTATATTAGCATCATTTTTTATTAAACAATTCAATATTACATGTTTACTAAATATTTTAAAATAGTACTGTATGTGAAATTATATATATAAATAATATATATAAATAAGTGAATAAAGAGTACAATTTATAGTGCCTGTTTTACTGAAACTATCTTGTCATTTGTAAATCATAAAGACTAAACGAAAAACTTAAAAATGATATATGAAGACAATAATATGTTCTCCCATCATCGCCTTGCTTTCTTTTTTCCTCAACTGAATTAAGGGTTCGACCTGCGTCATCTCGTTGCCATTGTGTTGGCGGTTCAGCTTTCATTTGGTGAATGAGCTTTTTTCCGAATACAATACATTGTCGACCCACCAGCCTCTTGTACCTTAAACGTCATCGATGATGTGCGCTATTTTTACCGAATTGTGTTATCAAATGCAAATTAACGACGCCCGACGTTCGAAGGCGTCTAAAGAGGCGTCGCGACGCTGCCCGTCATAATGATGATGTATATACTGTATTCGTGTATTCTTCACTTGCGTACTTTATGCTGGGGAGTTATTCAATCAATTAACGTTCCAATTGCGATAGTCTGCCGCGTCGTTGCTAGTGAAAGGTTCACAACAGAGGAAACCTGGTTGTTCCACGAATTGTGTAATACAAATTCCTGTACACATTATATATAGACACCCTGTATTGTTTGACTTGCGTGAGTTTGTTATTAATCGTTTCTTTAAGATGCTTTTGATAAATCGTCAAAACAATAATTTGCTATCATTACGCTACGTTTGTATGTTTTGTCTGGTGTTGTTTGGAGATGTTGCAACTGCTTATACTGTTCGTAATAAATTGCCATCAATGTATATATGTAAAGCAATGTGTTATTAATGTTATTATCGCTTATTCTGTTTACTATTACAATTATGCTTATGTCTGTGTTTGAAAGCTTCTAACAGTAAAAGATATATGAGAACTGTCAGAAATCAAAATTTATGATCAAAATCTATAACTCATATTAGAAATATTTAGGGCATTAAAGCATAATAATGTTAAACTGGGGGATAATGCATGTCCTAAAAGTTTGGCATAAAATTCGTTAATCACTTTATTACCAATTATTTCTGAAAACCTAGAACTGATTGATTTTCATTTACAATAGGTCATCTGTAGAGAGTATTTTCCACTGTCCACTTTCAACTCGCTAAGTACCAGCAACTCTAATTTTAAAGTTTAAAAAAGTAACGATTCGGTAGCTCAGTAGCAAGAAGGCCCAGCTCCTGACTGTGGTAAAGCTAAGCGCTGGGGTACCACCAAGGTCAAACGGCAGATTTTTTGTGGTGGGTCCGGTACAATCTCAAGTCATGATTTGCATGTTGGGAACAATTAACTGCGCTTCGCCTTTTACGGCAAGGAGATGGTAGTAACAATGCCATGGAACACATTATTCGCACTATTTACACACCAAAAGGTTTCTAAGGTTATGACTAGCCGCGCATAAAAAAGAATTCATAGTACCTCTTATATCCCCTCATTTTAAAGCACCTTTTATACTAAATTCAATAAACCGTTAATTCGCTTGACAAATAACGAAGATATCCACCGAAATGTTACCATTACAATAAGTAGGTTTTTTGGTTTTTCTAGTTTTATATTTTTCATGTCACGACTATTGAAGCTTTTACTGGTTTTCGCATTAATTTACTTCGCAAAGTCTTGATTATTAATCATTCTTAGCACTTTATTGCACGTCGAAGATAAAATGGTAGGAAAGACTGGGGCTGTTTTGTTGTACAGAGTAACCATTGATAATTTATGTAAAAATCGTGTTTCTTTCTTAACTAGGAATAAGGGAGGCTTTTTAACTAAAACCTGTAGCAGCATTTCCAATCTTTCTTTATTTACAAAGAAGAGTAACTTTCTTATAGTAACCTATAGTATCCTAATAACGCAAACGCTGTTAGGCCCGAGGCAAATTGAATCCAGCACACACACGTCACTGTTACTTACGTCCAATTCATGGTAGTCCCACGTCCACGGTTGCGATAAAGCACCGCATATTGACCCAGTCCCAAGCAGTCGAATCCCACTATGGAGACGCGTACTATGCTTCTCTTTGATCTGGATTCCGAATCCGAAGAGGAAGATTTAGCTATTTTACGTTTATTAACCGAAAAAAGGAAAAAAGTAGGCAAATTAAGTATTTACATGAAAGAAGTACCCATGGAGAGTTTAAATTATGCCATTAATTTGTCCCATAATTCATCTTTCAGTTTTCTTCGCATGTTGTTGGAATGGCTTGTACAGTCCAAGACGGCGTGTTCTTGTACAGCAGAAATAAGTTTCTCGATGCCCACTTAGTTAACAAGAATCGGTCTCACGACCCGCTAAAACTGTACTTCAAACCTGTCCACGCGGGGGTAAGAACTGCATGTGCTGGCCGTGGGATGGTTCCAATATGCGTTAGGCCTTAAAAGTGCTTTTTGCTTCTACCAGTAAAATTAAAAAGAAGGTAAATAAGATTTGGTACTAATTACAACAAGAATAGGAATGGTTTTTGCTCCATTCCTCACTACTTTGATTAGTGGTCCGTCCTCTTTTGTACTCTAGGCTTATAAAGTTTGTATGGTCCATATGGCAAATCGTACACCCTACACCACCTGGTAGAAGGGTTAGATTATATATATATATATATATATATATATATATATATATACAGCGTGTCCCACTAAAAGTGCGGACCGGCGATATCTTGGAAACTACAATAGCTATAGTGATGGGAAAAAAATTTTCTAAATTTTTCTAATTTACTAAAGTGGCAAAGAGAAATCCAATGAAAATATTTTCAAATTCGAAATATGACCGCTAGGGGATTAACTATAATTTTAAATGCTAAATTAAAAATCTCAGTTAATTACTTACCACTTTGGTCAAAGACGTTTTGTCATATTGTTAGTAATAAGTGTAGTAGGCGTTGCCGAATCATGTGAAACTGAACCTATTATAACTTCTGTAGTTTTTCAGCGATGTTTTAGATGTCGTAATTTGTGCCACCCGTTAATGTTCAACAAACCTATTAATTACAAATACCTACTTAATAATATCGAAACATATCTTAGTTCCCATGAAACAAAGGAATGATAACAATAACAAAATGTAGCAGTTACAAAATAAACAAATAAATGACAACAATGCAAAACCAAGACGGTACCAATAGTATATAGTATAGAGTAATTTGAAATAAAAATAAACAATAACTTAAATTTATTTTAAATGTTTAAACTGTTTGCCGTCATTATTTATACGCAGATTTAGTCTACCACGAGTGCTAGTAACTGCTTCGATTTCTACTCTTGGTAGGCTGACGATATCATTACGAATCGCTTGAATCAGCTTTCATTGTAGGACGTGTTTGGTAAACCAGATCTATTATCCTTGCCCATAATAAAAGTCAAACCCAGTCAGATCTGGGGATGTAACTGGCCATGGGAAAATAGATACACTTCCAATCCATTGATTTGGAAACGTATTATGCAGATAGTCACGGACGATTCGACAGCCGTCATGCTGAAACCACCGTGTTTTTCGAGTTTCCAACGAAACATCTTCTAAAAGTATCGGTAATTCGCTACGTAAAATGTTTAAGTATGTTCCGCTGTTCAAGTTGCCTTCAAAAATAATTGGTCCAATAACTTTGTCACCTAAAATGCCACACTAAACATTTATACTCCACCTATGTTGATGATCAACCTCTCTCATCCAATGAAGATTTTCTCTGGACCAGTAATGCATATTATGCCAATTTACCGGCCCATCATTAGCAAAAGTAGCTTCATCAGTCCACAACACGCAGTATAGAAAGGCAGCATCTTTGTGGTAGATATATTTTAACCAATTACAACTATTGAGTCTATGGTCAAAATCTGTATGGGAGTGACGTATTGTCTATTAAGGTGCGATGAATTGACGACCTACAACAGAAGACATTTCTCTAGTGCTTGTGTGAGGATGAACTGCAACATATGCAAGGACATTTATCACCTTAGCTTCAGTTCTAGCTACATGTGCTCTAGTATGATTTCCACCAAGTTGAACATACACTGTTTCACGGCTGAAATGTTTTCTTTCTGGATACTTAACGGCATATTCACGTTCAACAATACACGCGTTTGCAAAACATTGAAAATACACTGCAAGCATATCATACGCCTCTGGATTAAAAACATTTTTTATCATTCAACGGCTAGGTAGCAAAATAAAGCATCATTTACCAGGATATTGCATCAAAGGCATAACTGAGTGAACAGGGAATTCAACATTATTACTATAAAAACAATAAGCAAACAATATTCTACAAAAAAATTCTCGTAATACACTCTACTATTCAGATATTTTCCGTTGCAAAACAAACAGCCGATATTAGATTTTTCCAATATGTTCAAATCCAATATAACACATAAACAAACAGCTATACCATATATAATTGTTTTCTTTATTACAATTATTGAGGCTATGGCCAAAATCTGTATGGGTGTGATGTTTTGTCTATTGGAGTGCGATGAATTGATGACTTACTTATATTTATAACGGAGGGCATCTCTCTAGTGCCTGTGTGAGGATGAACTTCAACATATGCAAGAACATTTATCACATTAGCTTCAGTTCTAGCTACACGTGCTCTAGTATGATTTCCAGGATGTTGAACATATCCTGTTTCACGTAATCGTGTCGCCAAACATTAGAATACTTCTGGGCTGAAATGTTTTCAAATCATTGAAAATACACCGCAAGCATATCATACGCCTCTGCATTAGAAAACGACATTTTTTATCATTCAACGGCTAAGCAGCAATCTTTAAGAGTCAGCGAGCAGTAAAATTCTATGTACTTGTCACAATTGTCAAACAATTGTTTCCATAGCATGCTAAATTCTGCTGTTGTATTCAAATCATACCTTTATTTTAAAAGTGATCAAAAACATATTAAACTAATACCGATACAATTTTGTGTGTAAAAGAGTAAAAGTTATGATTCCTTTGTTTCATGGCCAACTAAGATAAGTTTTGATATTATTAAGGAGGTATTTGTAACTGATACGGAAATTATTACTGATAATGGGCTGTTTTCGTTATTATCTGGAAAAAGGAAAAATATATCACTATGCAGTTTTCGCCACTACTTTAGTCTGTCAAAAATCTTCAAACACAACATAAGTAAAGCATATTATTATATTTGAATTGTCAAAGATAATTGAGAAAAACTCGTATAGTTAGGAACAACGCCATCTGGTAGATTTCTTGAATATTAGCGGGTGGCACAAATTGCGGCGTCTAAAACAGCGCCGAATGCCCATTCAAACAAGTCCACATTTCTTTAATTCGGGTAAAAACTGCAGAAGTTATAACAGGTTTAGTTTTACATGATTCGGCAACGCCTACTACACTTATTATTCACAATATGACAAAATTTTAATAAAGCACTTAAAAGCATAGTTAATCCTGGAACTTTTACCGACTAATTTAAAATTTACTGTTAACTCTAACAACTGCGCTCATGTTTGGAATTTAAAAATATTTTAAGTAAACTTCTCTTTACCACTTTAGTTATGAAATTCTAATTCTCTTATTGGGACGCGCTGTATGTATACACTGTGTCTAGCGGCAGTTCAGTTTTTTTTTTTTAGTTAATAGTTGAATGTTTGTGAGTTTTAAATAAAGTCTTGTTCGATGTATTAGGGGCTTTAGGCGTACCGCAGACTACAGGCTATTTTCCTGGCCGAGAGTCGGGTAGGCGAAAAAATATTACAGGTTTGATCTATTTTGTCGGTCCGACATTAATCTCGGTCGTGTGTTCACACGAATTCTAAACCGTAGTGTACATTGTCAGCTACAAAATATCGTTCACACACTATCTCTCGTCTGAAGATATTACAGATGTTCACACATCGAAAAATCCACAATGCCTATTGCGTGAAGATGGCTTTGAATTAAGTAACATCCTAGTTCTACAAAAATTCGCAAAAAATGTTGGTTATGTTAAGGCCTTAGCATCACATTCTATTGAATTTGGAAAAGATTAGCTTCTCTAGGTCTTGCAAAATCCTTCAGCCTCATATGCCAATCCTCAAATATTCCTTTTTAAATGTTTCTGAATATATGATCACATGAAAAAGGGGTACCTAAAAACAATAACCAAAGGTGATGCTAATATAGCTTATGGTAATATGGCTGAATATATAGGAAAAAATTGAAGAAAATTACTTCCTTTCAAGAAGATTTCGTAATTACTACGTAATGATCTTTCACGTATTTTTTCTATCTCATCCTACTAAATATTTTGAAACAAGTGAAGCAGTTTAAAATTCTGATTAAGATTAATTTAAAACTAGTAAATGCTTTACCCAACAAATTAGTAAGTTTTCACGAACGTCGATACTATGTAGTCTCGGTCTCTTGGTATGTAATTCTCTACAAAAGGAAAAATTAACTTTTCTGTATGTATGTTCGGTTCTAAATTTTAAATATACTGAATGCATAAATAGACATTTTTTATTTCTTATTCCTAAATATTTTCAAAAACGCCCGTTACCCATGTTACCAATGTTTGTGCCTGATATAGCATTAAATCGTCTGTCTGATCCTTAAGGAATAGTTTCTATTTCGCCCGATTTAACACTGCAGCAGAATTACTTATGTTATAATTTTCAATAAATGTACATATATGTATAACTTCGTAAATGGCATATTATTTTATCGTCCTGCATTTCCTCTATCATATTTAGTTCTCGTACTCTTGCTCAAGTACACCGTTCCTTTGTGCATTTCGACGAATCGTGATTGAACCGAGGTCAGTAATTAAGAGCAAATGTCAGTCCGCGAATGTATTCCCGTGCATGTGTGCAGTTTACTTTTAAGCACATCCGCCAGTGAGAAACTCGTTAATGTTCCGTGACCATAAATCGATCAAAATAAGACTTACCGAACCAGAATATGGTCACACTTTTTTGTAAATTTCAGACTTCAAATCAGCAGTTTCCTGTTTTGCTAACGAGACGCGTTGGTGTTACTTCGTATCCTCTCGGATTTCATTTATATTCCACAATTTTTTATTCAACCATAGTTCTTACTTAAATACGTAAACACTTGCAGCTGCGGGCATATAATTGACGTACCCTCGATAATGAGAGGATTAATGTAAGAGAATAAAATAAGCTAATGCAAAACTTATTGGATTTAATTTTCTATCTACGGGAATAGTATCCAAAAAATAAGATTGCTTCAATTTAGACCAACGAAAAGATTAAGGGATAAAACAAAAATATATAGTCAAATTTAAAAACTAGGTTACCTTCTGGTATGTTCTGGAGATCTGTAGTTTTAGAGATTGAAAGAAATATTTTTCTAACAATGTCTGTGCATTTAACAAAGTTTCAGAAAATGGAAGTGCACTATATGAACGCCCTGGCGTTCACATAAGGTGATGCGAAATTAGTGTACGTAGCGAATTACCAGTACTTTAGAAGATGTTTCGTTGAAAACACGGAAAACACGGTGGTTTCAGAATGACGGCTGTCCAGCTCATTATTTACGAATTGTCCGTGACTATCTTCATAATACGTTTCCATATCAGTGGATTAGAAGAGGATCTATTCTTCCATGGCCAGCTAGATCCCCAGATCTGACTGCGTTTAACTTTTATATATGGGGAAGGACAAAAGATCTGGTTTACCAAACACGTCCTACAATGAAAGCTGATTCAAGCGATTCGTAATGATATCGCCAGCCTACCAAGAGTAGAAATCGAAGCAGCCGTTATTAGCGCTCGGCGTAGATTTAATCCGCGTATAAATAATGGCGGCAAACAGTTTAAACATTTAAAATAAATTTAAGTTATTGTTCATTTTCATTTCAAGTAACACTATATTATGTAACTATTGGTACTGTCTTGGTCTTGCAGTGTTGTCATTTATTTGTTTATTTTGTAACTGCAACATTTTGTTATTGTTATCATTCCTTTGTTTCATGGCCAACTAAGATAGGTTTCGATATTATTAGGTAGGTATTTGTAACTAATAGGGAAATTATTACTGATACCGGACTGCTTCCGTTATTATCTGGAAAAATAAAAAAGATACCATTACGCGGTTTCCGCCACTACTTTAGTCTGTCAAAACTCTTCAAACACAACATCAGGAAAGCATATTGTTGCATTTGAATTTTTAGAGATAATTGAGAAAAGCTCGTATGGTTGGAAATAACGCCATCTGGTACGTTTCTTGAACATTAACGGTTGGCACAAATTACGACATCTAAAACAACGTTGAATGCCTTTGAAACAAGTCCACACTTTTTCAATTCGGGTAAAAACTATAGAAGTTATAGCAGGTTTAGTTTAACATGATTCGGCAACGCCTACACTTATTATTCACAATATGAGAAACCGTTTTTAACCAAAGTGGTGCGTAATTAACTAAGCTTTCTAATAAAGCGTTTAAAATCATAGTTAATCCTGGAGCTTTTACCCGCTAATTTAAAATTTACTGTTGACCCTAGCGGTCAAGTTTTCAATTTAAAAATGTTTTCATTAAGTTTCCCTTTGCCACTTTAGTCATGAAAAATGTTTTGCCATCACTAATAGCTATTATGGTTTCCAAGATATCGCCGGTATATATACACGTCGGTCCAGATACGCACGGGATATTGCCTTTGTGAATGGCAACAGAGCATTCGAGTCTCACTGATAGATCGCATCCAATCGCAGTGTATCATAAAGCGAGCAGCGGTACGCACGCTTGCCCGGTCAATCAGGTAATATTATAATTCAATGGCTTCTAACAAAATGTACCAATACAGAATTACTGCGTAATTTTTCTGTATTCTCAGATTATGTTAGAAAGTACAGTTTCTTATATTCATTTTGTTGCTGTTACACGATGTAGGAGAACGAAAAAGTAATTCTAAGTAGGAAAATAAACAGCGGTTCTTATAAAATTAAACTAAAGAAAAATAAATTCAATAATTATACAAAATAAATTGAAATTCTAGCAATGTTACTTTATTAAGGGGAAAAATCTCCTGGCGATATTGAACTTTGTAACTTTTGTATTTGTTGCGTTTCAAAATACGTTTCACAGTACTTCTACTAATACCGATTTCGTCTGAAATTTGCCCGCTAAAGCAAGGTTCGCCCATTTCAACTAACGAACAAACCCTCACTTCTCTTGTTAGAACCTTAGGAGCGCACAGAAAGACAGCGTGCATCAAATAGGCTACAGCAGTTACGCGCGGCAAGGCTAGCCGGCGGGGATAAATGCAAGTATGCCAGATCGCGCTACGTGCAATATCTCTCGCACCAGGGTGAAATGTGGACCAACGTGTATATATATGTGAACTATGAAACCGTCACAATGTTAACTAAGAACAAAACTCAATGCAGACAAATTTGACGCATCAGTTGTAAAAAAAATAGAAGAAAATAATTTTAGCAGCGTCGTTATAAACTGATTTTTGTTAAATTATTGTTTCCAATTGTTTTACACAATAGCACTTTTGTAAATAATTCTAGCTCCTTTAGAGATATAAGTGATTACCTTTAATGAATGATATAACTGCTAAAGGCAAGAAATAACTACAACAAAGGTTATAAATTAATCAAAAAAAGTTGAAAATCAAGTAGTCCCAGATTTTTATGATTGTACTGACTATTATTGCTAATTATGCATTGTTATTAAATAACAACCTAGGATTAGCGCAGACATAATCCTCGCACCGTAAGCAGTCCAGCTAGAACGATTGACAACAATCGTGATTTAACGTCACGATAATGAAATCAGTCAATCTTATTGTCCATGTCTAACAAAACTACTTTAGAAATTTCAAATTCTTTTCTGTCAGAGGTAAAAGTCACTCTCTCTATTCTAATTTGGGAAGATAAAATAAGCAGCAAGATAATACGTTTTATTTGTATTATAAATATGTCGGTTTCATCTGTTTCACGCAGCAGGTTTGCTTTATTTAATATAGATAATCGATTCCTGCCAGTAGCTTTCTTTTTCTTGGTATTCTTACATTTTTTCTGCACAATATTAACGTTATTGGATGTCGCTACGATACCAAGAGAATATGCCCTCGATATACGCGACAAAATTGTGGAATAAATTCATTAAATTTGAAGCAATTTGTTTTTCGAAAAAATGCTCGTACAGGGAAATTTGTTTTTTTTTTTAATAAACAATTTTGCAACAATTTTAAGTTTTCTCCACTTCTTGTTTTCAAATAGTGACGACAATTTTTTTAAATGACAACTCGCGATTCTTTTTCTTATTTTGATAGATCATTTAATGGTCGAAATGGTGCGATCAACATTTTAATATCTCACATAACAACATTTTCGAATAAAAGCCATTTAAAGAGTGGAAAAGATAAATGTTATTAATAATGAAAAGCAAAGCTAAATGCTGTTATTCAAGAAATTGAATGATTGTTTCCCTTAAATTAAATGCTTGAAATCTCTATTAAATTATCTGAGAATTTTAACCTCCTACCATTTAGACAATAGGCACAATTCTGCAATTCCAGAAGCTTAAGATACCGTATATTGTTACACCCCTTATTAAAAAATCTGGCCTTCCCTAGATAATGAAAGATATAATAAATTACATTTAAGTATATGATATTTTTCATACCTGGTATCGTCTATTTTTTGAGTGTACCTACGGACGATAGAATGAGTTGAAACAGGAAAGAATTTGATGATGTCAATAAGAAGGCCTGTAGACATATGTACGTATGTTTTTTATGTACACTAACTTGTATATATAGAATTAATTTGGTAATTTTAAAATTGAACTTCCGAAACTATGTTAATTGCTAAACTAATTAAACAGTTTATGTGATAGGGGGTGCGCCGATATCTTTCCTATTTGTTAAACTATTCTACAGTCTTTGGTATTATTATTGCCACTAGCATTGATTACTCGACATCAGTAACGCCACAAGAATTTTTTTTTTTTTTCTTGAATTTTCTGTTATAATTTTCTTTTCTTTCTAATCTAGTAAAGTACCACATGTACTGTACTGTAATTATTAAATAGCTAAAATTACCAGTACTACTTAGAGTTACTCAATTTGCGCCAACAGCCAGTGGCGGGCGCATAAAGGTTTACACAAGATAAATGGTCAGAAATAAAATATAATACGTGCTCAAACAATTACCGTCTTAAGAGTCTTCCGTGAAATCACAAAGTGAATAATGTCTGTTAAATATCTGCAACACTAGATATGTTTCCACAGTTGTTTCGGCAAACCGAGTGCGGCGTGAGGAAAAAGTGTGTTTATATTCAGAAAACGAACGTTCTACATCTAGTAACGTTATATTTGCGTAATTAAAATAATCGTTGGAACAACTTAACGGTTCTGTTGCCACACCTTCACAAATTTGTCTTCATGTGCCAAAATCAGAATCTTTCTCTAAAACACTTTCAAACCTTTCTAACATATTTTGCGTGTTCTGCCGCGCATAGCTGTGCGTGCACTATTTGCAGAGATTCCACTAACGACACCGAAGGATTTTGTAATTTTTCTATTGCCTCCACTAATCCTAAGTAATTGTTCTGAATAGTTTTGAAATCCGTTTTAACCTGACTATCTTGAAATTTCGACTGGCTTTCCTTGATAGCCGCAGCTTCCTTTGGATCGAATTGTAAAACCACGTTCTTAATATTCTCAAAATATTTATGATGATAAAACGCGGCCTGCAACCATGTTCCCCAACGTGTAAGAATAGGTTCTGGTGTCTCAGGCATACGGGGGCACAGTCTGTGAAATTTGCGAATACGTTTTGGGGATTTGACAAACACTGCTTTTGTATGCGCTATTAAAGCGTCTCCCTCAGGATAACATTTTCTAATACTATCTGCCACATAACTGGAAGCATGAATTTTATACGTAATATGTAACAAGTTAGCACAATGTTTTTTAAGAGACCGGCCTACAGAAAGCATGTTTGCGGCACCATCACTCATAAACATCAACAGTTGGTTTGCTGAAAGTTTAAACTTTTCCAATGTATTTAACACTAACTTTGAAATTACTTCGGCAGTACGTTATTGTACTCGTCTGGAAGCTAATAGAATTGAAGGTGACGATTAATGTGGTTCCATTGTACATACCATTACATTAACCACCGAATGTTTTTTACAATCTGTTGTTTCGTCCACACATAACCACAGTTTTTTATCTTTCAACTCCGATTTAATTCTTTTTTCAACATGTTCACGAGCAGATGGCACAATTCTTTGTAACGATGCCCGACTTGGTAATTTGCAGTCTGAATATTTATTCCAAAAGAAGACATATACTTCCTTGTCTAGTAAATTAAACGGTAGATTACATGCAATAAGGGTAACACAAATTAAATTTAAACTTGTCATAGTGTCGTGTGCAATTTTTTTTTAAGAATGCTGTTTACTATTTACGTGACATAGACAATCCCTTTTGGACCAACACATTAAAGGGATATTACAAACTACACATTGAATTTTAACGCCATCATAATCATTTCTGCTATAAATTTTGTAACTTGGTCCAACATTAGTCATTTTCGCGACGTAGGCAACATTTTTAAAACAAACGTAGAAGTACGAAATAGGATTTACGGCAGCGTACATGTATACACAACAGATCTGGTTGAAACTCGCAGTTATACTGAGGGTTGTATCGAACCTCCGCCACTGCCCGTTGGCGCTAGTGAGCAACTCTAGTATTACTACTAGTACTACTAAAATTATGTTATAGCAAGCCCAGAGTGGTTCATAGAAATTTTTTCGTCTTTTCCTGTTAAAGTTCGACCTGTCGGAAGATCTTTCTAAAATATGTTTGCTTTGAAAAATAATTAATCTATTATTTTTGTATTTACATTGTGTTCAAACACGTAAAACCAGTCGTTGATTGATGACTATTACCCGTTGTCGCTCTATTAGATCTATTGCAATGCTTTCCGCCAAGGTATTGTAGTATGATAAATGTTAAGCAGAAGTGGGGAGAAAATAAGAACAGTACAGAGCAAGGCATCAAAGGAATGTGAATGCATCGCCTATTACAGACCTTCTGCTGTATGTGTTTCAAGAATTGATTAATTTATGTGCTGGCTCTTAAGTAGGGTATGTATTTCGATACGCTTTGGCCTGTGTTATTTGTTAACGTTGGGCACAATTTGTAAATTGTGTATATTACTGCAGTCGCTTGCAATGATTTACATTGAACATATGTTTTGATTGATGCTTTATTACGTTTGTCATTCCTTTTGCAGAATTGCTTTATGTATAGGCCGGGTAACGTGCTGCGTATCCTTTGTTGAAATGCACTTGGTAACTTGTAATTGATTATTTTCTTTTGCAAGAAGTATTTGTCCAAATTGATTAATTTTTGGCGGTGTTTTCAACTTCTGTATGGGGTGATTTATGGTTTGTTTTTGTTATCGACTGCTTTCCTTGTTAAGTTATTTAATTGGCAAAAAAATCATTTATTCAATTGAAATTCGTGATTAATATATCTACTTACCTTGTCTAAATATGTGCATTTACGTGTATTTCACTATCAAATTTCAAACAAACAGTTAGACTAATCTATTAGAAAGAATGGAATATACTTGAAGGGTGGATACATTCTATGGACAGTTTTCTACGGGTACTGAGCTGGAATGTTCAACGTAATAACATAACAGTTATTCTATTGTTGTTTATCTAATTCCCGACTCTATTTAGTCAAAAGAATCATGAATATGAAACAATAATGATAAAAACAATGAAATGAAGACATTTTATTATTAAAAAATGTTAGAGCCTTGAGTAACCAGGAGCCCAGAACCGTTGGCCAGAAGTTATAGAAAAGCGCTGTTAATTGTAGTGCCATTTACTGCAGAGAGTTTAATAGGTCCGTGCTGTTAATCAGAGAATGAAATTGTAACCCAAAGAATAAGCTATGAGACTACATGAAAATGTAAGGAGCATTAATTTTAAGCAAATGTATGATAAACATTCACAAACAGTCATTGGAAGATGTATAATGGGCAGAAGTTCGGAAACATCTATGTACATATCTCCAATAATGTTGCAGGTACCGCTATGAAATTCAGTACTTATCAGCACTAACATGGGAGTATCGGCGTTTTAATCTGATTTCCGATTTAACCGGAAGTCCTCTTCAACATTGACATTTCAAATGGTACACCTTGTATATTTTTTATACTTTGATAGAGAGATGAATTTCTGAAATATTTAATTTTCTGCATTTCTTTTAATGGTGTGAAAATATTATGTAAAAGAACGTTACACCACAATGTGTGAACAAGTAAGTAACATTAAAGTCAGATGTTCAAACTGACACCGACTTCTTGACAGTACGCTAAGCTATTGTGGAATGACGTTTGAAATAATATGTGGGGTGATACTTCAGACTTCGTCCATGATTCGAGCCCTCAAGTCATTTAAAATGTTAAATGGCCCGGAATAAACTGTATAGCCCCACAAGGAATAATCCAATAAATTCCAAAAGTTCGGAGATTTGGAGGGCCATTCAGTAGTACCCGTACGTGGAGTCCGTTTTTGAGGGAATCTAAAATCTAATAATTGTCGCACTTCTAGTGCATAATAGGGCGGAGTCTTATCTTGTTGAAACCATGTAGCATGTGTGTTCAAATAAATTTCACCCGATAAATTACCATTTAAAAAGTAGGGCCCGATAATCCAGACACCAGCCCAAACATTTAACTTTAGCCAGTCTCGCTTATGGTCTTCCTGTACCTGTAGTGTAAGTTTTTTTTTTGACCAAACGATTGTGCTGACGAACCGCGCCATTTAAATAAAATGTTGTCCCATAAGAAAAAAAAAAAACAAGGTTTATAGCAAAATTAGGGTTACGCAGGCAAATCGCCATCATAACTTCACGAAATTCAAGTCTTCTATCGAAATCATCATCATAAATTATAATCTTGTACAAAACGGGGTTTATATGGACGATATTGCAATGTTTTGGGCTTTATTGTCATGTTGCCAATTTTGGCGGTCCTGTTTTGGATAAATTGCGGGTTATTCCGCTCAACTGATACCTTTTAAACATTTTGTAATCTAAGGAGTGTGTTATTGGTTGCCGATTTGGATGCAAATAAATCATTCTGCAGTAAATTCGTCAACTATTTCCATAATCAGTCATCATTAAAATTTCAATTCGTTCTTTCACTCAGTTGGGCCATTCTAAACACAAACTACTGAACAACTACGAAAATGTAATTATTTGACAACTACAACTTCATTTTAGTCGTTGTCCTTCTTGGGGTTAACCCGGTAAGTGAGATATCGATTGCTGTCCAAATTTAATAAATTTAAATTAATATCTTCATAGAAAATCCTTGAAGGTGTAGTGTACATTTCGAAATTGAAATACTGTTAAATCGGAAGTCAGATTAAGAGCGGGATATTTCCATTTTAGTGCTTATAAACAGTTGCCTACATACAGGTACTGAATTTCATAGCAATACCTGCAATATTATTGGAGATATTTAGGCGTTTACAGACTTTTGCCCGTCGCTGTATAGAGCTTTAACTTCAAATCAAAGTTTCAATATTTTATTTCTTACTAACAGGAAGTTTATTTAACCTCATAGTTTCATTAAATTTTACAATATGCATATAGCGATATATATTTTATAATCACATCCTGTCATAAAGTTAAACTTTAATTTACACCCGAATCAGACCAAAGCTAGATAAAACAAACACAGCGAAAAGTAGGCCCTTTGTTAACTCAAACTCCATTCAAACATTTTCGCGAAATTCGAAGTTGAATTTAGTGCAGTCGTACAAAACCTACATAATGAGAGACGTACCTACCTGTTTTAGCTAGAGAATGCATTCTAGGAAAGTTATTCGTCGCGCATAGTTCCGACAGCTAAAGCTATCTACGTTGTTAAACTACATTAAACTTAACAATCTCCTTCAGATTAATATATCTGAAAATATTCGTCCGTAAAATTCAATCTTTCGTTTTATCTTGTTAGTTAAATGTACATTTAACATTTCTAGTTGCAAACCCTGTTGTGGGAATAGTTGTAATGCCAGTAATACTATCGCGCACATTACACTTTTTCTATTTGAGGATTGTTTCGTGCTGTGTGTCACATTAGATTTTATTTAAAGTTGTCATGCTGCCGATTTGTGGCAGAATGGTGGCTCAATAACATCTAACACAGTTTACTCTCTCAAGATAAAGTACGCGGATTTCGATAATTCTTCAACATTCTTAAAATACAGCAATAAATTATATCTATCACAATGTATTGACATTTACTATTATATTAATTTATTATTATACTACATGACATGGAAATTGCAACACCAAGAAGGGGCACGAATTTTTTGACCACACTTGGCAGAAACGCATAACTATTTAAAGGTAATAATTGATTATAATTTCAAAGAAAGTGGACAAATGATTAACGCAAATTAATTTTATTTTTATTAATAATGTGTTGGGCTCCCCCTTTGATTATGTACGCTATGGATTGAGTAAGAAAAAAAAGTTGAAGCAAGGTGATCGGATAAAGATAGATATAGTTGATAATAGAGAGAACTACGCATGCGTTAGTCCTAACCGCGAAAGTTTTGAAGAATGCATAGTAGGTACTAAATACTTATTTATGATGAGATATTGTCGGATCAGACACTTTACACGCGTAATAATCCATTTGTTTATGGAAACCTCACAATACACGAATACACAAACGATACAACACTATGAATGCTTATTTATTGGGCTTCGTTGTCAGCTAATATAACCACAACAAACAATACTAAATTTAGGACAAGGAAAGCGTGCACAAAATGAAGCATGCGCATAAAGTGTCTCTATCAAATAACATACCCATCTTTCCCGCACACTTTGCAAAACTTATTCCTTCTTTATCAATTCACCTTGCTTCACTAGTTTTCCATAAGATAATTGAGAAACACTCAATCCATAGCGTACATAATCAAAAGGCTCCCCCTATAAGTTTCACACACCCTCACTCTTCGTGGCATTGTTTCCAGTCGATGTACTCTTGGGGTATGATGTCCCAAGCAACCTGCAATTCATGCCGGGTAGCTCCTAGTGTTTGCGAACGATTCGCTAAGTTCCTTAGTTTTATTCCCATAATGTCTCACACGCGTTCGGTTGGCGGGAGGTCGGGAGATCTGGGTGGCCATGGTGGGATATTGGCATGGGCCTCTTCGAACCGGTTTAGAGAAGTTCTTGCTACATAGGGACGGGCATTATCCTGCCAAAAAAATGGGTCTTCGAACTGCTGAAATTATGGAAGAATATGGGTTCCACGACCTCATCAACGTAACGCTCTACTACATAACTCCCACGGTTCGATGCACACGCCTTTCAAAATTGGATATCGCGACGTTCCCCACGTCTTATGCGGCCATCATGCATCCCTATACAAAATCGAGATTCATCACTGAACACTACCCCATGCCACTTCATGTTCTAGTGCATTCGCAACCTACACCATTCCAAACGTTGTTGTCGATGTTGACGCGTAATTGATAACATAAGATGTGGTGGATAAGATTGCAAGCCGAAAGCCTTGATTCAGCGATAAACGGTTCGAAGGGTCATAGGACGACTTTCATTACCTAACCATAGATCTGCAATTGGGAATGCATCAGGTGAAAGTGGCAATCCTACACCTCATCAGTTCTTCTTCAGCCCCGGTTCCTCTCCGGCGATTTTCTTGGTCTTCCCTAGTTCATGAATAATAACAGCGCATGATGGTGGATTGGTCCCGGTTAAGACGATTTGCAATTTCCCTGAACGAGAAACCACCGTACAAACCAACAGTTCGACCTCTGTCGAATTCCCTCAACTGGCGGTAATTTCCACGTTGCCGCACTTTATGCATAATCAAACCGGCAAAACACGTTAAACAAAAGTATGACAAGAGAAAACGGTGAAAATTAAATCAGAACTCGCAAGAAAAATACCATTAATATCAGAAAACACAGCATGAAATGTCAGATATGTTATGACCACCTGATCCATCGCAACAAAATTATAATCAATAATTTGAATAGTTATACGTGTCTGCCAAGTTTGGTCAAAATATTCGCACCCCTTCTTGATATTGCAATTTCCATGTCTTGTAACATACTTTACGTCTCTAGAGAGTGGGTGGATTAAGTGTAGGTTGAATAGCAATATGAAGTTTTTACTCATTATTGATGTAGATGCATATACGAAATTTTCTCAATATCAATGCAGCCCCAAGTAGCAGTCAATAAAGACAAAACATGACAACAACTGAAATATTGGCGTGAATCGTCTGCTTATGAATATATGACTGAGCGAAATCTAAGCCGTCAAACGTTTCTTTTAAGGTACGATGCGCTCAAAGAATATCCCACAACGTTCGTTGAATTGAACGTACACCATTTCGCTTTTTGCCCAAATTAAATATTTATAGTTCCTTATTTGAAATATATACCGTTTCGGTTGCTATTCGCGGTGGCTGCTTTCAAACGTGTCTGGAAAAGCTTTTATGAAAGCTAGACACACTCAAGTGTGAACCCATCTACATTTTATAGCCTTGACATTTTAAAAATCAGACACTAAGGTGCCCTAAAGAAACAAAAAAAAAACACAGTTATGTGATGCTTTTAAATCAAAAGGTTTATTCAATTTATTTGTATATTTCCCTACATGTTTAAACAAGCATCTCTTAGCTACGTTAACGTGAATAATGCGAAATCAGCGTAAAAATTATGGCGTTGTGTCTAAGGTTGAACAACGCAAAGTAATATGACCGTTCAAATTGTGGTGTAGTACAAAACTGACCAGGCAGCGGTAAATCTGCAGTTGATAGATACATTCACGTCAGTTATCATTTTCGTGTCAATTGATATGCATACTTTTGAGGTTATGATATGATTATTATTTCTGCAGAAATAATAATAACATATAACCTTTCTGCATATTTTCGTCCATTATAAAAGAACCTATTAGGTATCAACATAAATTTAGACTGCCTTATAACACTTATAACAAACTAAACCATTGGTGTCAGTTGTCTATAATACCATGAGGCATTTTCGATAATTGTAGCGGTATGGGGCGGTAGATCCACTTGATACATGTCCCGGTACATTTCTTCATACGCTCGATGCATGCACCAGACCATTATCGAACGCCGTTGATCCATAGCAGTGTAAACCGCTCCAATTATCAAAAATGCCTATAGAATGACTTGGTAGAATAGAACCCTGGCCATGGATGTGGACGCGTATTTCACCGTCTCTGATAGACATACTGCCGTACTATCCAGTAGAAGACGCGGTTTGTTTGTTTTAAGTTCTCTGCAATTTTTACAACAAATTCTATGTTTAATACAAATATTAAAGCACAATATAAGTTTTGATTTATTAGCGGTATTCAAAACTACGACATGTGTGGGTGTCCTTCGACGTAATGCTTTTTCGGATAGAAAAAATACATTTTCCATGTTATAGCAAAAACATTGCTATTAATTCCTGTATTCCTGTACTTGTATAACTGTTAATAATTGCCAACTTTATCTGCACAAGTAGTTTTGAAAAGGTCAATTTTTGGACGAAAACTTCAAACAACAGAACTAAATCACTACAATATAAACGAATCTCCCATAATTCGCTGAAAACTACAGGCGTAAGTACAAGCCTGAACGGGAACGCAGTTAATCTTATTTCGCACTAGCCTATATCAAAGCTACTTTACAACGTTACAAAATTTATTTGAATTAATAAGTTTAATATCATGGAATCCAAGAAATATAGCTGTCCTCGTAGTAGTGTCACGTAGTTATTATGCTTGAGGGGCTTTTAATGATTAATAATTAAAAGCAGTAGTACGTAAAAAAAATTAAAACACATTTTCTAACGATAGCGTTATCAGCATTTGAACAGAAAACAATAAATCCACTGTTTACGCCATTTTAAATTCTATATCTTTTTATAAATAAGGCTCTTGTTGCTTGGATTTTTTTGTCTATTTATTATTATTTTTGCGCATTGGGTCCTTATTCGCACTCGGTTCAGGATAAAACAGTTTTCGCAATTGATATCGCAAGTATAGTTTTATATTCATATCGCAAGTTAGTTTCGTATATCGCACTGCAAGTTTCGTTTTATACCAAATTTTCCCTTTTGTTTCCTTCCTTACGTTAACTACCCCTTGTAAATTGGTACCTCAGGTTGGAAGCGCGGAAATTAGTTTGGATAGGTTATTTATTATTATATCCTTTTTTAATTGACCTAAACACTGCACCCACGCAAGAGTAAAAAAATACAATAATAAAAAAATATTGTTTGTACACAAACTCAAGTCTTCTTTCTTTGTCAGAAATGAAATGTTCCATAACTTTTTTTACGTTCCCCTAATTTGAAGAACAATGCCACTAGTCGTCTGCTTCGGCGTTTCTACTTGCTTATTTGCTCGATAGCTCAGTACCTCTCGAAATGAAACACAGTACGGTTTGTACGTTATAGGATGGCGAATGCTTCAGATGCGCGGTGGAAATACAAGACTTTATTTTATAGTCGTTTTTTATTATGCTAAAATAATTTAAAAAATAAGTCGAGCTACGCCACCGCATGTTGCATTCAAACTTGAATCTTCCTGAACGATGTCCGACGGTACCTTCGGACAGCGCCGGAACTCGCCATCCTACAACGCGAGACCTGTACGTATGCATTAAAATAAATTTATTAAAACAGTTTCCCTTATAACAACAAAAGAAATATAAAAAAATGTGAGGTTTCTCTCTGAATTTATATAAAAAAAAATATGCATATACATTTTATAATGCGGTTTTCTTACTTGTTTATGTACATATTTTGTGTACGTATTTCTGTGTATATTTATATAAATGCGTCTCAGTACATATATCACGTTTGTATGTGTGTCTTAAATTCACAACGTATATCTGTATGTATAATTGTAAACGCACCTAGTACAAATATGAGGCATTTTGCTATCTTAAATGTGTCTTCAGTATCGCAACACTTATATGTATATTGAATTCGCAACATTTATACGTATGCATTGTGCATTACTAGGGCAAACACCAAACCCTTAAGTAGCGTTCACATAGGGCAGCGTGAAATTATCTTAGGAATTAGCGTGAAATTATTTCCAATATTGTACCTTAAATTTTAGAATAATTTCGTAATAATTGACAACTGACATTTCGGTTTACTTTTTTGTAATATAAGTTTAATTTATATGTTAATAACAGTTAATAATTTCTTTTATAATGAATAAAATGACTCGGAAACGTTATATGTTCTATTTATTAGCAGCTTCTGCAATACTCATCACGTATAAATTTAAAAATAAATGTAAAAAGAGAAGACGTTAGTGGGTACGTACTATCAACAGTCAAAAAGAACAAGGAGACTACTTAAATTTAATTCAGCTAATGTTAAATCATGATCCTGATTCCTTTTTTTTATATACAAGAATGAATGTTGATTTATTTGAAAAATTATTTAAAATGGTGGGACCCCTACTAAAAAAGAATTGAAATAGGCCATATATTACACCTAAATGCAGGCTTTATAGTGGTAGGTATTTGGAGGCCGATAAGATAATATTTAATTATCGTCTAAGTCGTGCAAAGATGTATTGAAAATACATTTGGGATATTGTGCGCACGGTGGAGAATTTTTTTTAAACAATAAATACTTTTCCTGAAACGGTAAACCAGAGAAACCCCAAGACGTTTGGAAATGTCGTAGAGTTACTCTATCCAAGTTCGAGTATGATACAACATTGCTAAAGGGAGTACTTGGTGTTCGTTTAGGTGTATGGCTTGAGCGATCAATTCTTGCTCTACTCCTGATCCATTCCACGTGCTCTTTACTCTTGATCTGCTCCGATCAAATATCAGTTATTGTATATGGAAGAATAACAGATTTAAGTGAAACTCCAGATTCAAGTAATTAAAACTACAAAAATCACATAACCACACAATTCAATACATATTATTTATTCCGCTATTATACACAATGTTGTTTATCAGATGACTATGTTCTACTATATTAAATCTAGACGTATTTTTCGCTGCATTTCGTTCTACAATTAAATATATCATAACCTCAAAAGTAACAATGACACGAGCTTGATAAACTAACATGAATTAGCAATCATTTACTGCCATCTGCACTGCGATTGGCCGGTTGCATTAATATAACGCCGTGGTAGTGAAATAATTTGGCGTGTGTATAGTTTTGCGGTACACCAATTTTTAATTCTGCGGTACACCGCTATGTCTACCCAGATGTTCTCAGACCTTGTATGTATGCTCCATGCTACTACCTCCTATAGAAGCGGAAAAATTAAATACCAAACATCGTGCGGGTCCAAACGTTGCATTGCGCATAGACGAAGGAATAAATGGCCATTATAACACAAAAACATATTTTCTTAAGGATAGTAAATAGTTTTCTTAATTCAAGAAAGCGTTTAGGTATTGTTCATAAATCAATAGCTTCATTTTCTTAAAATAAAGCATTTATTTTCTTAGAATTCTTGAAATGCATATTATTTATATCTACATTATTAAATGCACTTACCTTGTTTAAAATAGTACGACATATCCGTACATAATGCAGTAAATTATTCTCATTGCTTGCGATTTTATTACACTTTTTATGACATTATTCTGTAGATAACCTCACAGAATAATGTTCAAACAAAAGTGAACTTAATGTAGAAGAACGCATGGAAAAATTGCCTAAAAACAATAACCGAGATAATGTTAATATATACTCATGGTATTGATGGAATCACTCCCGGCAAAAACAATATGAGAAGGCCTTTTTGCTCCTGCCCACATTGTTGTTCATCTCTCAGTTTATGCCATTAATCTTCAAAAACAGCACTGAAGTATTTCCTGGCGCCACCAACTGCCAAGAGATATAGTCATACCGTTCTAGAAAGTAGTGACAGAAACCGGAATATGGATGTCATACTTACCTTTACAATGACATAACCTTTAACGTACAACGTTTCATAAACATTTTCAAAAGATACCGGTTAATGCAATATTTTTTTCTTTTTATTACTGCTTTTTAAAGTTATAAACAATAATAATAAAAAAAGGGTTTAAATAAACCTAAATATTAACTCATTAGTTATTAAACTACATGAAAATAATCCCTATTCAATTACATTATTAATGAAATAATTTAATTATACTATTACATATACAAAAAAACTTATTCATTAGTTCATTCCATGCTCCCAATTTTAATTATTAATTTTAGGTTTTTTAAAAATTATTGCAATTTTTCTTTTATTGGATATCTTTGTGGCTGGCCTGATGTTTTTTTTTAACACGAAACCGGTCGTCTAATTTCTCAACTTTGTGAGATCTGAACCATTTTTTCATTCCAACCTTTAATATGAATATTTTCTTAACTTAAACTTACTTAACTAAATGATTTACTTGGAAGAAACATTTTTCTGTCTTGGATTTTCTTGATTTTCTAACCCTAAGACGAATGAAATTATTTTCTTAGATTTTTTTGAATAGAGACTGATTTTTGCAAGAAAATATATTTTCTTAATGCAAGAATCCATTTCCCTGCGTGTATACTAAAAGCTTGTTTTAAGATAGTACCACCAAGAAGTTTTGATTTGTCACTAAATAAGTACCTATGTCATATTTACATCATATGATGAGCAGATGAGATAGCAAAAGAATGCTATGATCTTGTAATTGATAAAATCAAGGGCTTCATAGTGTTACTAAAGCGAAATGTGACAACGCGTTAGTTTTTATGAATAAACATTCAAAAATAATTTTCGTAGATTTATTTTGTTTCTTGTACATACCTACTGTTAACCGTAATACCTAATACATAAAAAACAGAACAAGATTAATAATTTTCTTTCTCCGTTATGATATTCTATATTTCAAGGATCTAGCTATCTTTACCTTTAACATTTGAACTCAAATATGCAACTTGAGAAATTGAATGTCTGTGATGACCACTTAAAGAAACACCTTAATATCACAATACGATTATATTGTGTACCAAAATCTCGTTAATACGGTTGTTTCATGAAATATTAAAAATCAACGTGATCTACTCCAAAATATCAATGGGCGTTTACCTACGTATTTTTATAGATACATACATATGATTGCGTGCTCACTGTATATAGTTATAGTATAAATAATTAAGCAATGAATGCACGTCATCAACAACGAATGACGTCAGATGTTTAGATGTTGTCTTGTCGCATTGTTTATGACAGCTGTTGTTCGCGTTAAGTGGATTAATATTAGGTTAGAATACCATGAGCATTAAGTGCAAAATTGTACATAAAATACTATTAGTAAGAAAGGACAGATATTTTTAAGGTATCTGAAGGAAGTGAAACAATTTAAATTATAATTCAAAAAAGAACTAACAAAACTCTACAACAAAATCGATTAATAAAACTGCAAGTAAAATAAGTAAACAGTGATCAGCTGATCACGTTAGGATTATATTACAGTTAACGGCCAATTGAAGCCGGCAACATCGATGTTTGTTAACCCAGGATGACCACCATGGTAAAAATAACATTCCCTATTCATATATATTTTCGTTTATAATATATGAGTTTCTCTAGTGCAAAATATATCAATATTAGAAAGAAACTACAAATTTTCAATGTACGACGTCACTAAGACCGTTTATTTTCGAAAATTATAGATTTTCGTGTTACAAATCAGGCACCGTAATTTTTAGTAAGTTTATGTTCTTATAATTGCAATAAAACGTCATATAAACGTCATTGATGATGTGCGTTCATTGCTTAATTATTTATACTATACTTACCTAACTTCACCTCGACGTTTCGCTAATCGAACAACCTGCCAATTACTTTAGTCTAGCACTCGATTACTTGATATGTGTTGTCGGCTGAGGAAATACCGACAAATTGGTTCTACAATTGACAGCTTCATCTACATCATGTCACTGTCGTTTCTATACAAAGTCTAAGTGCTTTCGAAATAAACATCCGTACTACATATGCACGTCTTTACACCACGTCGAAAATATAAATGAAATTGAAATGCTGCGCTGTGATGAGTGCAGTAATAGCAGTTATTTATTTGGTGGAGGCGCCTGCGCTGCTTTCATATATATACTGCATATGGAAATTATAACACCCATAAGGTGTGCGAATTTTTTGATCAAACTTGGCAGAAACGTATAACTATTTAAAGTATATGTAAGTGCTTAGTAAAAAAAATAGTTGTTTTTAAATAAGCTGCATTTACAGATGTGATTCACGTATATTAACTAATTCCAACTGTATTTGAATTACAAATCAATCGGTTTCTTTGGAAACGCTTACTATCGGCTTAAGGAAATAAAAGTGTCTGAATAGGTATATAATAGCCACGTAAGGGTTGTAATAAATTCCATAAAAATTCAAGATATTTAGTTGGAGAGAGATGCTGGAACAGGTCAACTTTTATTTCTTGTTACCATCTTATTTAGTTAAAGACACCTTATACAGGATAACTTGCGTAGTGGATGTGATGTCAGAGATTATTTTTTAAATGAAAGCGCCATTGTTTTATTAAATCTTTAAAACCTACAGAAGATTCTAAATACATTTGAGATATACCTTATGTCTTATATCTAAATTCGACCGTTTTCCAAAAACCATTATTTAAGTTAGAAAGTAGCTTATCAAAATTATTCCCTTTAGAACAAATGAACAAAGTTCGAATTTTCCTCCTTCAAAAAACTGACAATAGCCTCAACGATTCTCGAACCCCTTTAAAACACTTTGAATGACATCAGGTTCAATGGATGTAATTCGTCGATGTCGTTTAGTTTGTTGATGCAAACCTTTGATTTGACGTATCCCCAGAGAGAGAGTTCGAGAGGATTCAGCAGTCAGTGACCTAGTTGCCATTTTATTATACCCCTTTTCCTAATCCAAAGACTAGGAAAAAAATGTTTAAACAGTCACCCACAGGGCTCTATCATGTTAGTGCCAGTACATTATTAGGTATATTCGGGTCTTCATTATTTCGATATAAAAAGCCTGCGCTGGTATCAAATCCTGTTGCGGAAAATCTTCAATTCAACGTTTCTTCAATTAACTATGGACCCCAAACGTTTGCCTATTGTACTATTTGAGAATGGCACTCCATTATTCAGCGCGGATTTTCAGCAGCCCTGTTAAAGCTTCTTGACATTGTAGTTTTATTTTTTATTTTAATAAATTCATTACTTCATTTATTTTACTTGTAAACTCATATATATTGTAGTTATATTCATTTAAAATAATGTTATGTGTACGTATTTTAGAAAAAAACAACTTAAATTCATTTAATGTACACCAATGTAGTAGAACCATTTACATACAAAGTAAAAGTCGACGTCGAATGCTATTAGATCAAATAATCGCAATATCGGCAAGCTCTTATATTGCAAATCTCGAAATAAGACAGATGCGAGACAGAGAATAACCACAGTCGAACATTAAGTAAAGAATCATTGTCGAGAGAGAAAGCATAACGCACATGTACATGTCTTTATCGGCGAAAAACGACCGTCACGAAATATCACCATTGCCATCGCTCCTTCGCCTATCCGCAGTGCAACGCCCCATGTTTGGTCTTTAACTTTTCCGCTTCCATAGGAGGTAGTAGCGTGAAGCATACATACAAGGCACATAGCGAATAGACTCTAACACAACAACGTCTGGGTAGCCGTCGTCGGCTATATTCTACTACTGTCTTCGCGACCAGACGTTCGAGCTGGGGCTTGGTGGTGGCCCTAATAATGCGCAATGCATACAATAAGCGTCGCGTTTGCACTATACATATAAGCATTGCGATACTGAAGACATTAAGGTAGCAAAATGCCTCGCGTTGGTATTAGGTGCCTTTGTACAATTATATACATGTATAGATACGTATATTGTTGGGAATTTAAGACACATACAAATGTTGCGATTTATATATGGTGAAGACACATTTATACAAATGTACGAGGGTGAATCAAATATAAACCGGAATTATTTTTTAAAATTTATTGGGACATGATAAAAATACAAAGACTTAAAATTATTTTTCTACATAATCTCCTGATTTCGTGACACATTTTTCCCAACGGATGGGTAATCTTTTATCCCGTTATTGTAAAACGAAGATGGTTGCGCCATAAGCCAATTGCGCACGAAAACTTGCAACACCGTCATCAAAACGTTGTCCTCCAAGAGCTTCATTCAGCGGTTCAAACAGGTGGTAATCGCAGAGCGATAAGTCCGGACTGTAGGGAGAGTGTTCTAGTGTACTTCATGACAATTCTTCAAATTTTTGCCGCGTTAGGGCAGCTGTATGGAGCCGGGCATTGTCTTGCAGTAGGATAACGTCTCTTATATGAAAGCCGCGTCTTTTCCGACGATGTGCATTTTTTGTCTCGTCTAAAAGTTGGCAGTAATGCGTGGCATTTACAGTTCGACGGCCGTGGAGAAAATCAATATGTAAGACTCCTTTAAAGTCGAAAAATATGGTCGCCAACACCTTTCCAGCCGAGAGCCGAGTTTTGGCTTTGACAGGTGCAGATTCGCTCTTCTTTCGCCATTCCATATTTGCTTGTTTCGATTCCGGGGTGTAATGGTGCACCCAAGTCTCGTCACAAGTTACTATCCAGTGCAAAAAGCCTTCCTCTTCAGCCGCACAGCGATTCAAATGCCGTTGGCACACTTCCGTACGATTCCGTTTTTGATGTTCGATGAGAAGACGGGGAACCCACCTTGCGGACACTTCCCGAAACTCAAGGTCGTCAGTAATGATCGCGTGAGCGCTGCCAAACCTAATTCCCACCTCAGAAGCAATTTCGGCTACTGTTAATCGTCGGTCGTCCTCAAGAAGCCGGCCAACAGTATGAATGTTCTCCGCTGTCACGCTGGTTTTTGGTCGACGTTGGTGACCTTCATTTTCTACGGCTTCTCGCCCTTCTACAAATTGTGACATGAATACACTTGTGTCTTTTTAAGTGTCTTATCCCCGAGCTGTGCCTCAAGCCTTCTCCAAATTTCTGATGGTTTTACGCCCTCTTTCGCAAGAAATTTAACTATAATCCATTGCACAACGGAGAACGGTACTTCTCGCCCCGACATCGCGGTAGTTACTAACTAGGTGGTAATGTGGCGCTCCCTAACGGTGGAAAGTCCTTGAGACATCCTCATCGATAAACCTCAGAAGCAACGTCCCTCTTTGTTCACCTCACTATTAGTACGAAAAGCATTCCGGTTTATATTTGATCTCGTACATAGAAATACACACACAAAATATGTACACAAACAAGTAAGGAAACCGCATTGTAATACTTAGATATGTGCATATTTTGATATATACATATATACAAGAGGGAAATCCCACATTTTTTGATATTTTTTTCCTTGTTATAAGGAGAACTGCTAATACATTGTTAATACATTTATTTGTATACATACGTACTGTGTTTCATTTCGAGAGGTGCTGAGCTATTGAACAAATAAGCAGGTATTTTATACATCTAAACCAGAGGTTCCCAAACTTTTTTTTTCTCGTAGACCACTTTCAAAATTTTACTGGTTTCGGTGGACTCCCCAAAAACTCGTCAAAAAATGTGAAAATTAGATCTAACGATGGAAATTTGCGTCGCGGTTGAGTTCCAACCTTCAATTCGGAGTGGTAAAAATAAAAAGAAAAATAGTATATGGTGCAATCTATCACTTAAATTTTTCGCTACCAGGTGTTTTCGGTGGATGACACAGTGAATTGCAGTTACTCCTGATATAATTCTTTTAAGATGGCTTATAAACCCACGATATCGCCCGAATATGGCAGGAGCTCCATCTGCTGCCACCGAAATAATGTTTGTAAATGGAATCGATTTTTCCTTAAAAAGCTGACTTGAAAATACACTACTCAAAAAAATTAAGGGAGGTTTTAAAAAAAGGAAATTAAAGCTAAATAAACAGGCTATCTTATCCATAGGCCGGCCTAACTGAAAAAAAATTTTTCAAGTCTGTGGACAAAAAAAAAACAAAATTGCAAAATTATTTTTTCGCGCTATCAGTTAGGATTGCATGAGAACCGTAGCTCCTAAAAATTTTTAGCCAAAAAATCTGAAAATTAGAATCTTAAAGCTTCAAAATGCTTTTTTAAAGTCTTAATACGACAATTTTTCACCGAAATACAGCCTGTCAAAAATTACCGAAAAATGTTGGATTTTTTTTTGCTCCCTTTTTTTTGAGTAGTGTATTATCTGCCTACATTGATAGGTAAAGCTAAGCCAACATTTTTGTTCTTTACTATCGAAACCAGATAAATTTTCGTGGACCCCCACTTACAACTTGTGCACCCCCATTTTTTTTCACGCCAATGTAGACCCCCGTCGAGTCTCCCGTGGACCCCTGGGGGTCCACCTGGATCACTTTGGGAATCGCTGATCTAAACCAAAGCAATTGGTCCTCCCTCTTAGCGCTGAAGCAGATGACCAGCGGCATCAAAGCCAGGAGAGCGTAACAAGCCCGATAGCGTCGATTTTGTTAACTTACACTGTCATTGAAACAAAATATCGCTTCGTTTGAAAATAAATTCGTTTCAAAAACTAGGGATCGTTGTTACATCGGTGCATCACAGCTTTACAGAACTAATTGTGCTTTGTAAGGATACATTTTGGTTCTGCTTCAGCATTTGAGTGCAGAGATTTGAGAAATTGGTTTGTGTTTATCGTCCTATACAGATAAAGAACTATTCAATTAGACCTGTGCTTGCTGTCGAATTCTATCTCTATAGCCAATCATCATTAATGTTTCCATCCATTTTTTCTCACTTAAACGTGCTATTCTTTAAACAGCGGTAGAATTTAACTTTAACATAGATTATTTTTATTTGTCACTGTCCCTTCAACGTATCTATAAGTGATAACAAACGCCGGGCAGTAATTACTTATCTGGAAAACAAGCAACAACAACTTCCCATTGTTGAATCGTTACTTTAGTTAAGCAATAATGTTTCTTGGTAAAATTCAGATATGTATATGTAAGGTATGCCATATCACATGTACTTAGGATTTTGTGTAGATATCAAAAATTTGATACAAAAGTGGAAGTTTTCATTTACTACACGTATCATTCTGTATAGGATGTCTTTAACCAAAAAAAAAAAAGGTAATATGGAATAAAACTTGAGCTGCTTGACCGTTTTTCTCCAACTAAATACCTTTTTCTGCGGAATTTATTCCAACCTTTACGCGCTTACTGTATATAAGTAAAAAGTCGCCGTTTTAAACCCCGAAAAGTTTCCATATACCTACTATTACCGAGCAATAGTAAAACTAAGATAAATTTTGGTACACATGTGTACTAGAATTGCTGAAAGTTATTTCTTTCATTGATTATGTTAATAGCAATCGTTAATTGCTTACCGGTTCGCATTATTATGGCGCCTTCGAGGTTTTCGAACCGAAAGTCTGTGGTTTCCATCGACGAAATGCAAATGATGTTTGTTAGTGTGTTGATGTGTTGAAATATCGAGCAGACAAAAGCGGTACATGTTGTCCTTGGAATTGATATTTTCGAACACTATCCCTAGCCGGTTGGAGATCATGTCATGTTGTGGTGACTACATTAGTTGCTAAAATTTTTGTATAGACTGATTAGCAGCAAAACGACCTCCTGTATTTCTTTTAATCGCATACATTTTGCGAAAAAGATGCGAAACGCGTTTTTGGACGGAGTATTTGATTTCTTGCAAAAAATGAAAATTTATTTCCGGGTAGTTAAATTTAAGTCATCAATCAGCCAGTAGTAATGTATTAATTAAGTACCTTCAAGAAACAATTCAGCAACATGAATTAATACCTTAAAATTTGCTAAAAACGATCCAGCTCTGTGTTGGCAATACTTGGTGTTTTTTTACTTTTTGTAAATGGCACACGTAGGTATGCTCAGTGTTTAGGTTCCTCATTTATTTTCAGTGCCAAGAGCTAGAACTTACAAACCAAAATTCATCTACATGATTAATGATAGAACCAATTGTTTCCCACGTGAAGATTGATAAGGAGAAACTATAAGATTGATAACATAAACACCTATTTTTCTTTTTGTTGCTATTTGCGATTATCTTTAACACTATATCTTTAAACATTTGCATGCTAAGGTTGTAATATACAATGGGGTCCTAAAGTATTCCTCCCGTACTAACTTTTGAACGACAGAAACTAACATTTTGGAAAAAAATAGGTCGATTTCTATTTTTTGTGGGCTAACTTTTAGCGTTACCGGCAAATGAATTACATTTCCGGTGTCACCGAAAATAACGTCAACTTTCTTATATTAAATAGAGCACCCTGTATATTTTTACGTTTTTGGAGAAGTAATCGAAAGATGAATTCAACGATACGATATATGTTACACATTAGCTTAAGAAATGTTACGGTATGCAGCAGTAAAGGTTTTGGTAATCTATTTGTTTCTTTGGTTAAAGTATAACATGTGTGCTATCGACTTTAGCGAAGCTGCCTTTTAATTTATTCTGTAGACCAAATAAGGGTTTAGACAAATGAAAGGCACATTCACTACTTCTTGGTCCAGTTTTCAGTTTTTTTTTATTTCTCTCAGTCCCTTGGTGACTTGGGACCCATGCTAGGGAAACATAGGTTTATGTCCCAGCCACCTTAGTATCCGTAGGTATCTCGGTGTGAACGCAGACCTAAACGTATGGGTTTTAAGAGAATTTCGTGATGCCCGATTGACTGAAAAAATATTCATGATTGTTCCAAGATAAATGCATACATATTACAGGGCCAAAGAATACAGATTTGAGGCGTTGTCCTATTCGGTATGACATTATTGATACTAATGGGTTTAAATAGGACAAAAAGACTTTTATAATGAAGGAACAAGTCAACTAATAAATATTCAAAATTATTTCCTTCTTGTTTAATCCATTTTTGATCTCCACTAAACATTATGGATAATTCTGGGTTTTGCCTCACATTTTGATACTATTGCATGTAAACTTGGTCTTTCAAAAACCAACTTTGATAGATATCTAAAGGTGCGTTTATAGTGACGCTGTGATAGTCGATAAGAGCTGTGATAAGAGCGACGATACTAGCAGCGATAAAGGCGTCGAAAAATATCCATCTCGGATGACGTTTATGAGGCTTCGGTAAGCGCGTCAGTTTGACGGTTGTTAAAATATTTTCATTGGCGCCTTTATTGTTTGATCTGGGTGTTTTTGGTCCCATATTGGAGGCCTAAGGTAAAATTCGCTTATTAAATTCTCGGTATCCATTAAAACTAGAACTGATGAAAACAGATAAAATTTGACAGTTCGATTATAAATGCTCTTATCTTTGCTCACCATCGCTGTCTACAGATGTCGCATAGTTCCAATATAAACACCCGCATCTTATCGCTTCGCTATTATCGCCCTTATCGAGTATGGGTGTGTTTATAGCGAAGCTGTGATAGTCGATAAGAGCGATGCGTTAGCAAAACGGGCCAATCAGTGAGCCCTGTAACTTTGCGTAGCCATGGTTATAGAAGCGAGCTGTGATACTCGATAAGATACATTGTTTGTATGCGGGTGTTTATGTTGAAACTACGCGACATCTGTGGACAGCGATGGTAAGCAAAGATAAGAGCATTTATAATCGAACTGTCAAATTTTATCTGCTTTCGTCAGTTCAAGTTTTAATGGATACCGAGAATTTAATAAGCGAATTTTACGTTGGGCCCCCGATGCGGGTCCAAAAACACCCAAATCAAACAAGAAAGGCGCCAATGAAAATATTTTCACAACTGCCAAACTGGCGCGCTCGCTGAAGCTTCATAAACGTCATCCGTGATAAATATTTTTTGACCCTTTTGCCACTGCTAGTATCGTCGCTCTTATCACAGCTCTTGTCGTCGCTCACATCACAGCTCTTATCGACTATCACAGCTTCACTATAAACACACCCTAATGACGCAATATTGTTCGACTCTGCAGACCAAAACGTTGACCGTAATCTCTCATTAAGATAGCTTAGACACATTAAACGAGACTTTTTTGAACATCTACACTATTTGCATTCAGTATGTCATCTATTTTATTCAAAACTTTATTTCAATTAGTATCTTACAATGCAAGTGCTATGTTTAATATTAGATTGATCGTGTATTAAGGAATTTGTTAGGGATTGAATTGCATCTAAAATGATATGGGGTTAGTACAAAGTCCTAGAACGTTCGAATAATTTTGTTTGAAAAGTGTTTTTTTTTTAATTTGATATATATAAATATAGTTAAAAATAAAGAATTATAACATTTTTCACATTGTTTTCGTTCCTGGTTCGACAGGAAATGCTTCCTACTTATTTTTTTTTTAATGGGACACTCATTGCCACATTTTCGGTAACAGACAAAAAACTATTTTCAGAAACATCAACATGTTTTTTTTTTATAAAAACATAATACTCACATAACAGATTGGTCAATTTTTATGCAATTGACATTTCAATGACTCCAGAAGGAAAATCCAGTGGCGATAGATCTGGTGAACAAGTTGACCATTCAAACGCTCCGAACCAATGAAACATTTCGTTAAAACAATGACTAACGTTACCCGGAAAATGTGGCGGAGTTCCATTCTTTCGGAACCAAATATTTTCATTTAAATGATTAAGTCTGTTTAAATTTCGAAAGGGAGCTATAAGTAATTTAAATAGCCGTTACCATATAAATTTACTATCAAGCAAAATAGTCCTATAACGTTGGATCTAACCAGACCAGTCCACACATTCGCTTTTTGAGGATGCTGCGTATGGACTTTCTCCATCCAATGAGGATTTTCAGTTGACTAGTAACGACAGTTTTACATATTAACAGTACCATAAAAACAAAACGTTGCATCATCAAAAGACTATTTTATTCACCAAATTACTTTGATAAAATCGGTCATTAATTCGCAAAGGTGTAGTATGCAATCTGGATCATCTTCAATCCACTCATGAACAGTATGCATTTTGAAGCGCTTTAGTTTTGCAGATTTTAGAACTTTGTGGGCTGCTGTCTTGATCGGTTGCTGTTCTTTCACATCCACTTCCTGGTAAATCTCTTACTGATTTGACGTCCCGGATAAACAGTATTAAATAAAGTGCGAACTTCTTCAAAAGAATGTAGACGAGCACCATATCCACTCATTATCAAAAAGTCAGTTGGTTCAGATTCTGTAAGTTTTGCAGCTATGGTAATTAATCAACAAAACCAAAATATTGTGACATCAATGACTTGTGACAACAAATGTGTTTTGAAAAATATCTGGATTTTACATTAATAAGATTTTGTTTTTTATATTGCGCTTCTTTTTTCAATAAAAGTAAACATGTTTATATTTCTCAAGGTAGTTTTTTAGTTTGCCTCCGAAAATGTTACAATATACTAGGTGTCCCATTACAAAAAATAAGTAGGAAGCATTCCCTGCCAAACCGTTAGCGGAAAAAATGTGAAAATGTTATAGTAAATTTGTTGTTTCTAACTATATATCCATACCAAATTTAAAAAAAAACTCAACCAACAGCCGTTGTAGGATGTTTTTAAGAAAATATATTTGAGAATGGCAATTTTATTGGCAGTACAGTAAGATAATTTTAAAGACAGTATACAGGGTGATCCAAATTAACCAGCCACTATTACTATACAGTGTGTTGCCGCATAGACGTCACAAGAGGGAAATCCCTTTTACTATTGATTTTAAAAAAATGTTCATAAAAGTTTTTGTTTGTTCTGAAACCTGCAAATAATACCAAATTTTTTAAATAAATTTTAAAATAATTGGTAAAATCGACAGTTTTTGTATATTTTGTGTGTAATTTTCCATGTTTTGTGCTAATATCAAATTGCATTGATTGTAGTATTTACACATCACGTTATGTCATCTACTGTCATGCAAAACTTTTATGAAAAACAATTTTTTTTTCAAAAATCAATAGTAAAAAGGTTTTCCTTTTTGTGACACCTATCCAGTAACATCCTGTATATCTTCCTTATTATTGGTCCTACGAAATCGGCTAAATTGGCAAATTGATACCGTCTTTTCTGCTGATTAATATGAAAATAGGGAAACATTTGAACAACGCATTTTTACAAAAAAAAAACAACATTTACTGTTTTGTAAAATAGAACACCCTTCTTGTTTCCCAATATGTTGAAACATAATTCAATTTCTCATATAAACGCGCTATAGACTACTGTTCTGGAATGGATATTGAGAAAGTTACAGAGGCTTCTAGTGTCTGGTAAAGATACATGTTGTAGTCTAATATTTACAGTAGGTTGTTATTCTGTGCGAATTACTCATAATCTTCTAGGGATTCTTTCTCTAAACAGAAAATGTTGCCTACTTTTTTACAGCAGAATATAAAAGAGATTAATCACCATAAACGCCGTCTAAACGTTGTTTAATGCGTATGCCCTTCTTTTGTTAACAATTTAATGACCGCACTGTACTCAATTTTCGTTATCTGAGACATTTTTATGCACTAGTCACGTTGTCTGGCTGGCTACTAAAAACTACTACTCTTCGAGCCGTAATGTATATAATGTGGGCCTCGCACATGTGCAACGAACACGCTCGAACCCGTATAAGCCTGGCAGGCCGACTTTACGTAAATCATAAAGGTACATTGCATAAATTTCTTCCCCGTTTCACTATTAAATGTACTTTTTTGACACTTAGACAGGAGGTATTTGATTTCGCATAGAGTTGATGTATCTTTAATAGGAACTAAAAGCCAGTGTAACTTTCTTATTATTTATTTAAGAACAATTAGTGTATATAGTTTTTATATCAGAAATTGAATTACATTTACAAATTTGTGAGTTTTGAGTGTGTTATTCAGTTGTTTCTTCATTAACTGCATAACCAGCAGCGAAAACACTACTAGTTTACTAATGTGACCGACTTCATAGAACCGTTAACAACAGAGATGGCCTGTTAATTTGAATAACCCTGTTGTGCAGGTACCAAACTTTGTTTTTCCATAATATTGAAATCTGCTGCTTGCACTGTATTCGCAGTGAGGATAGTAAATATCTTGGAGTAATGCAATACTCCTCATTTATTTTCTCTGATCATGATGCTACTAAGTATAGTCATCCTGTTCCTAGAAGAATATTGAAGGCGATTTTAACGATCCGTACGACCACGTAAGCTGCAGCCGTATGTAATACACGCAACTTATGGAAAAACCAATGCGGGAATTAACAGTTTGAGTATACAACGTATACATCCTAGCGTAGGAACCAGATTCCACTTCTTGGTAAATACCAGCATAGGATACATTCATAAAGTGCAAATATTATTGCAACATTCTCGATATTAATAATTAGCAGTGACTTAACGTCTTATTACTGCATCTATACGGCAAGTTACATTTACGGTTAATTAGTTCCTTCTTCATTATTATTATTGTATCAACATAAGTTGCTGTTTACCTGTTTCCCAGCTTGTTAGCAGTCATGAAGTTTACTACCTTTTACAGTATCCAAGGAATTTATACATTGCTAAATATATATTCAAATTTTCGAAATTAAACGGTAAAGCGTTTCCTTAATATTCTACAAAATGTGAGTTCTGCAGACTTCCCTTTGATTAAACATTTTTTTTCCATAATAATTTTCTTTATTTTCTAAAAACATTTTTAACAAAATACAAATTTGTACTATCTTGTTAATAATAATATGATGCTGTATTAAATATTACTGCCCCTGGCCAAATTACTTGAAACACTCAATATTTTGTGGTTTCTTCATAATAAAATATAAACTATACATGTATTATATTTTTTATTTATAAAATATATTGTAATTAATATTTAGTCCATAACCCATGATTTTTAATAACACCCTTAATTCTTCGGGGCATACTTTCAATGGAAGATATAATTGTCTCTTTTATATATTCATCGTTCTCCCATACATCCTTTATAATCTTCATTGATATTTCCTTTGTAGGGTTTTCTCTTTTATATACCCTACTTTTTAGTCGATTCCATACGTTCTCGATGGGATTGAGGTCCGATGAATTTCCGAGCCAACGTAAAAAAGGTATCTGATTGTTTTCAAAGAATTTCTTAACCTTTTTTGCCACATGGCAAGGAGCATTATCTTGCATAAATATAAGCTCTGTCGGTATGCGACGTCCTGGTTTAAAATACGGTAATAACGTGTTTTTTAACACATTTATGCTCTTGACGCATTGTAACTTCTACAAAATACAAAGGGCCGGGTCCGTCTCCACTAATCACTCCCCAAATCATTACCTCCGGAGGGTGTTTTACAGTTCGAAGAACCATGGACTCTGTGAGACGTTCGCCAGGTCGTCTACGAACAAATTGTGCTCGCTGCACTAACACACAGAGCGAGTACTCGTCACTAAAGAAAACCTATTAAATAATGCAAACATTAATTCAGTGAAAATCATGTTAAGTTATTCACCTTTTTCCAATTCTCGTCTGTGAACTGTCGATATTCTCTTGCAAAGTTGAGACGAGCAGATTTCATTTTTTCCTGTTAAACGCGGCTTTTACAGGTCTTCGGCCCATTAAACGATTTTCGCGCAATCGGCGCCTGACAGTTCTGCTCGAAATCTCTATTCCTCTCTCTTGTAAATTTTTTTGAATCATTTTAATTGTAGCAAATCTATTGCTCAAAGCCTGATGAACAATTTCACGGTCAGATCTCTTCGAAGTTTTTCTTTTCCAACCGCACTTTGCCCGTCTTTGTGTCGAAGTGCTCCTTCGTTTAAGTTTCTAGCTAAACGCGATACAGAAGAAGGAGATACTTTCTGTAATTTTGCAATTTCTCGTTGTGAATGTTTGTTTGATTGTAGAAGAGCTTGTGTAGCGACTTTTTGTTCACTTGTTAAATCTTTCCCGGGCATTTTCTACAAAAAAACCCCAAATATTTCAATTTTTTTCAAATTCCAAATAATTAATTATTAAGAGAGAGATAGAATAACAATTTTACCTTTGCAATAACGATATATCAACACAAAACACTTAACGATACTCCACAACTTAGCTTCTATACGGTTATGACGAAATATTTTTAAAAATATCGATGCATTCTCTAAACTGTGAACTCGCTAAATGTAAGTTGATAACTGAAATATTTATATATACGTACTTTATTCTTCTAAATATCATTTCTCTTGTATTTTTATTTATTGACACAATAATCTAATCCCCCTATAAACAATCGGATTCAAAGCAAAAGAATATTACTATAATAGGATGGGAATTTCCAGGTAAAATGGTTGATTTATGACATGTTTCAAGTAATATGGCCAGGGACTGTATTTGTATAACGCAAAGTCAAACCTGTTTACCAATCAAGTCATAAAGCCAATGTAAAGCTATTTTTGATCATACTACCATTTCAAAGAATTCGAAGATGCTAAATAAAAAAAACTGTATAAATATTTAAAATTAAATAAAGTACGGTGTAATTCTAGAAATATGTTCACTAATTAACGGCACTTCCAAATTAATACGGCAATTTATACCTTCATATCATACTAACTGGAGTTTTAAAAATAATTCTTAATTTATTACGCCAACTTCTGAATTTTATAGTTCTTCACTTCGTTAGCGCTCTAGTATGTTTGACTTCATTTCATAGGCATTAAATTAGAAACAAATGACGTAATTAACATCATCTCGTCTGTAAATTCACTTGATTTACTCCCGTGGAAATTAACTTTGAGCAACAAATCGCATTTAGACTCCTTCGGAACAATAAAAGGGAAGCAGGTATAAATTGTAATTGCGCTAAATGATTGTGTTTAAATCTTAAACGTTAAATTGGGTCTTGTTCCTATGTGTGTCTTACTCTTATGCTGTTTCTCTTTTGGGGAATAACTAGTATGTTGTGAGTTTCGAGGCTCGTGTCACTTCAACAAATGATTTCCATTAGTCCTAAATTTATGTATTTCTGTTGTGGATATTTAAATAGATGTCAGATCTAGATTGTAATTTGTGCATTAGCATTATTTAGAAGGCAACTGTATAATACGAAGTAAAGTCTACTCATTTAGTACCTAGTATTCACAAAATAAATGCTAAGTTATAGAAAACGGCTGCTAATATAGTGTGCATGAAAGAAATTCCTATAATTAGGCCCACTTAATTTAAAAATGCGTAATGTAGAATAACGAAATTAGGTTTTTCCATTAAGTTTATCTACGCAACTAAAAAACTGGAAGAACTATTACACAAGTGCGTATCTCAAAAAATACTTGAGTTTTTAAAACTCTTTCCGTGGGCCTTCTTAGTCCATCGCAGTATAATAAGTCCCAAAAATAAAATTACACTTTTGTAAGAAATATGATCAGCGGACTGTTTCTTCTATTTGTTTAACAAAAGGAAGCAAAAGTGTTATCATATTCATAGTCCTATCTAGGAACATTAGATTAATTGAGGAATATTATGGATACTCTAATAACTTAGTCTAATTACAATAATAACAATAAAACACTCCTTTGTCTTCCGTTGTCAGTCCCATGTATTCTTCGTAGTACCATTTATTGCATTGCTCCTACTATCTCATTCCGATAAACGTCCTTCTTTGAATGCATGGCAATATCAAGCAGCCACTGCTGATATTTTAGTCCTTTTGCCTTTACCTTTAGCAGTTTCAGATCCTTGCCCTTTTCATGGATCTCTGCTTTTTTCTTTGTTTCTCTTTGGTAATGTTTTCGTGTTGGTTTCTTATATTCTTATGTATATTCTGTGTTTTTTTATGTTCTTGTTTTTTCGAGTAGCTTAAAGAGGTTCCTCTTGCCTTTGTAATTTACTGCTTTTTTTCCAAGTTTATTACTTCTTACAGCATAATTAGGCGTCAACAATAGCTCTTTAAGAGGGAGATAATATTCCTTAGTTTTAACACTAGCCAGTGGTATCTTATCATCTGGATCAGAGGCGCCACTGTCTTCTTTTTCCCCTTTGAAAGAACATATATTTATCCTGGCGTAAAGAAATTTGCTCAATACGAGGGTAGTTTGACATTAATCTAGCCTTCGATGAATGGCGTTACGTGAGAACGAATTGCTCTCAGTTTTGACATCTGCCATCCATCACATGACGTTTGTCAAAATTTCAAGCAAAAAACACAGTTTGGTTTTAAGTCGTCGAAAGCAAGCAACCTTTGTGTTTTTTGAAAATGAAAAAAGTCGAATATCGTTCAGTGATTAAGTACCTTCATTTGAAAGGGAAAAACAATGCAGAAATCAAAGCCGAACTGGATGCTGAATTTGTTCGTGGTCGTAAGAGTGTGTTTAATGATGAACGTCCAGGTGCCCCAAAAACCGTCACTACACCAGAAACCATCAACAAAGTCCATGATATGATTATGGCAGACCGTCGAACCAAAGTGCGTGAGATAGGAGAGGCTCTAAACATGTCAACGTGTACATAACATCACACACGAACATTTGAATATGAAAAAGCTATCCGCGTGATTGGTTCCGCGTTTGCTCACTGTCTACCAAAAACGCACACGTGTGACGGATTCGAATAAGCTTTTGGCAATGATAAAACGCCATCCGAAGGATTTTTTTCGCCGATACGTCGCTGTTGATGAAACGTGGGTCCATTACTACGCGCCGGAGACGAAGGAACAGTCAAAGCAGTGGAGAAAAAGCGGTGAAGGCCCACCGAAGAAGGCCAAGACCACCCGATCGGCCGGAAAGGTGATGGCGACTGTTTTTTGGGATGCGAAAGGTATTATTCACATTGATTACTTGGAAAAGGGTAAAACAATAACTGGCGTGTACTACGCAGATTTATTGGACCGTTTCGAAGCCGATTTGACGAAAAAACGCCCTGGTTTGGCTCGCAGAAATGTTCTCCTCCATCAGGACAACTCACCCGCTCACAGGGCGGCCGTTGCACAGGCGAAATTGCACCAATTGGGCTACGAATTGATCGACCACCCACCGTATTCGCCAGACTTAGCCCCCTGTGACTTTTTCCTGTTCCCAAACCTAAAAAAATGGCTCGGAGGACGCCGTTTTGCAACGAACGATGAGGTCATGACCGAAACTTCACACTATTTTGAGGAGCACGAGCAAAATTACTTTTCGGACGGGATAAGAAAATTGGAAAACCGTCTTATCAAGTGTATTAAGGAAAAAGGAGACTATGTTGAAAAATAAATGAGAAACAGAATAAAAATCGTGCGCTTTCTTACTTAGACTAGATTAATGTACTCGTAGTAACTGAATTATCAGATGTTCAGTATTTGTCTCAGTATCTGTCTCTAATTCTGAACTATAAATTACTGGATGATTACTGGCAACTCCCCAAGATGTAGAAGGTTATGGTGACTACATTGGGGTGACGTCGTTTCTATCCACCATTTGCACAGGTTGCATCAAAACATTTTATCGTGAATTTTCAAATATGGACTTGATTACCCCCGGGCTTCATTTGCCGCAGGTACCTTATATTATGGTTACTAAACCAAGCTTCAATCGATCTTACAATATGGCATGATGCCCGCTCCTTTATAGAAAATGTATTATTCTCGTACCGGGCTCCTAAATGTTTACATTTGAAGGCATGTAACCCAAATCACATCAATTCTTATAAAAGTTTTCCATCTTAATTCTAATTACTCCTTCTGTAATCACCAATATTAACATCCAATTCTAATTCGTTACTCAAACAAACTTTGTTCTTCTGTTAAAAACGACTTTTCTTTAGCTCAGAACAGATTTGCTGTACAAAATTTAATTCATGTTCATTAAATGTATTCTCTAAAAACTTAATATATTGAACTTCATTTATGAATCCATTCCCTGTAATATTCTCTCGGCAGGTTTTTCCCTGTGGGATTATTTCAGAGATGTGTAATACCCCTTCAAGAATTCCTTCAAATTTGTTTACACATTTTTACTTGATGTCTTCGGGTTCGTTACACAGCTATCCTTGCCCTTTCGACACTTTTCTCTTTTTCTCTTGTTTTTGTTGGATGTATGGTCCAACTAAATTGCTGGTCACAACTGCAACCTTTGGTGCATATTTTGTGCTTGTGAAATGTTTCATGGCTTTGTTACTACCACTCCTTCAAGTAAATGGTGAAAAGCATCTAATTATCTCCCACTTGAAGGGTGTACTGAACACGCTAAATGAGTTTTCACCATCCCTTGCCGGACTCGAATCCTCGATTCCTGACGCTGTTAGTCAATAGAGTTTTAATTGAATATATTTTCAACATGTACGCGTACCATTGCCCAGATAGTTCGTTTCGTCTTTGCAATATATTTCCAAAAGACGTAGTTTTTTAATTGTCGCAAATCCTCGCGCCATTCCGGTATTTCAAACAGTATCTTTTCTTGAAAGATATGAAGAGATTTAGGTATGGGCATGAAGCAGTACTGACGCTTGATATAAATATTTTTTTCTGTTTTCAACGCCTTCTTCTATTATTATTATTATTATTATTATTGTTATTATTAGAAGTACAATTTTGAAAAATATTGTATCATTTTAGAATTCCAATTCGTTTGCCCGAACATTTAGTTGTTACATATTTCTTTCTTTGACATTCCACTGATCATGTTCAGTTAAGATTTACTCCTAAATGTCACCGCAGATCTTACGGCTGAGTATATTTTCCGACTATATTATTTGGTGTTTTTTATATAACTTAATTCTTTTTCAACGAGAAGGCACAGTAAATCATATTACTACATATCGTTGGACGATTCTCATAAATTGTTCTCAGAGCAAAAAGCAAAAAATTCGTCCTTCCTCAACGCGTGACCATTAAATCTAAGCGATGCACAAGGTACAACGACAGACCAGACAGTCATAAACTCCGCTTTATTAACATTCGCCACCATGTTTCTCCTCCATCTTGGTTGTTAGTGCGAGGTCTTCTTTTTGCCTCTTTTTTCGAATGGACGTCACGGAGTTAAACCCACGTACACGTCTTCTCTAGTAGGTACCCCGTTTGTATCTTCACCCTGATGATACGCTCGCTCTCTGCAGACCTGTTGCGAGAGATTGCTAAAGTAAACCGCGCTGTTATAATGCTCGAGGTCGGATTAATATTTAAGGTGAGATCTCCCTAAGCGACTACTAATTTACATTTCGCTACAATTAGTTTCTTATTGGTGCTATTTTTATAGATATATAAAAACAAGGAAAGTTTTGCAAAAATACGGCCATGAGTAATTAGGTAAGTAAAGACAGACTGCTGCTTCATTTAAACTACGTAATTTTAGTAGATAAAGGTCTTTGAACTTTTGCAGCTTTTTTTGTGACATTAAAAGCGTCTGAAGTTATTAAATTAAAATCTGTTTAAATACTTCATTTTACAGCTGTGCTTATTTCAATTACATATTACTGTTTCTGCATACATTGTAAAACAAGAATGTTTATTATGCTTTTCTTATACAGCGTATTCAAATTGTATGAAATAATGCTTCAACAGCCGATATAGGGTTATATGAAAAAATATTTTATATAAAAGTTTGGCGAAATCCTACAATTGTTTACGCAAGAAAAAGATCGTTTGTCAGTTTTGACGTATAAAGTCATTACTTCATTTTTTTAAATAGAATGGTGCTTTTTAGCTGTTTGATAAACCTATTTTTGGTCTCGTTATAACTTCTAGGATCTACTCCTTCCTACTCGAGCTCGTTTATCATAGATGTATGACCTACCCCTTGGTCATTCTAAGTTTGCCTTTAGGCGTCCCGATAAACGAGTGGATTGAAAGGTGATGAAAGATTTAATCTAGGACGACGTCATTTCATAACCTAAGGATATTTTATCAGCTATGCGGCGCTCAGCATATTATCGGTCGTTTTTTTATCGACGGAAATGTTACTGGGAATATGTTTTCAGACTTATTGCAGAATCATATTATTCCATCTTTTAGGATGCAATTTCCTAATGATAAGGAGGTTCAAGAAGAACTAATATACAATAATCCAGCAAAATGGGGCGCTACTCCATTTATCACTTATATCACTAGTTTCCAAACTAGCAAAGCATATATCTCTTAGCGCCACCTTGTGCCAAGGGACACCAACCATGCCGTCTAGGAAGTAGTGACAAAAAGCTGAGTACATATACCAAATTAACACTTGACCAGCTCGTGGGCTTCTAGTCTCGAGATGGCAGCACATAAGTGCTCTGGTACTGTGATGTAATGATGCGAGAAAAACACATAAACAAGTGCCTAAAGCAACAACCTGATATAATACTTTCTCTCTTCACATTGCTTTTGCCGTGCCATCAATACGATGACCAATATTAGCATTAACTCTGGTTAATGTATTAACTATCAAGAGCAGCACTGATTCTAAAAACCTATAGTTATTAAGTGACTACAAAATTGCTTCTTTACTAGTTTACCATTATGACAAAGACTTTATGTGTATTTCGATCTTGATGCAAAAATTACGAATAAGAAACTAGCTTTGTTTACGTGCGGTAACGGCCCTATAGAGTATATAAGCTTATCCTAACCTCAGGAGTCTTTCAGTGTGTAAATGGTGTGTGTAGGGTGTTCCACAGCTCTGATACTATCACATCCTCGCTGTAAAGAGTGAAATGCAGTTAATTAATTCCCAACATGCGAATGGTGGCTCGTAATTGTATCGGACCCACCAGAAAAATCTGTCACTGGACGTTGCTGGAACTCGAACTCGCACTGCTTAACTCTGCCACAAACAGGCCCTGTCTCTCCTACCACTGGGCCACCAAGCCGAAAGTAATTTTCCAAGTCTTCCGAATGTACTTGGCTTTCTTATTTAGTTCTGTAAATAAGTCATTTTACATAACACATATTTAACAATATCTTATAATTGGGAGATTATTAGTATTTGATTGTTGCGATATTATCTAGGAATTTATATTTAATTTCTATAGTTTTCTTTCAGACTATTGTCGGTTTGAAGCTGCTGGAAACTATACATATAAGGTTCTTGTATACAGAGTTACCTTTCTACTTTCTTCTTTTTCTATAATACCTGTCTCACACAGAGATGTTATAAAGAATCAAACAATTGTAGAAAAATTTACTATAATTTGTTCGAGAATATACGACTGGCTACAACTTACGCAAATCCCTACTACTCGATTGTGGTTAACGGATTGTATTTCCATTAAATACATTATTGTTGTAAAAATGTAGTCAGTGATCTGTTACAAATGTTGCTACAATAGTGTACAAGTTTTAGTTACACACGTTACAAAAAAGCAACAATATTGTTCTAAAGATTGCATTGCATAATACAATATGAATGCAGTGTTCTTATAATTATAATGGTTGAAAGAACAAGTAAAACGCAATAACAATAACTATTCTTATGTCTTCGTATATCCAACAGCTTCCCAATTTATAGGTACCATCGGTAAGCCACGAGAATTTTACCAACACCTGTGCTGATTCGCCGATATGTGATACTATCCCTCCAAACATTCAACAAATTTGGAGTGAAAAGATAAACTACGGAAGACTTTATTCCGAAAGAATTGTGAGCCCGATGAAAATGATTTGACTATATAAAACCAGATGATTTATAAGAAAAAGATTAAGTTTTCGTTGCAACATCTAAGCAATACTATCTCTGTCTAATCCTTAGGCAGGAAACATTTGGTTCGTATATCAAAAATCTTGTCCTGGACGTCTCGACACATTGATTGTTGGAAAAAAATGACACATTTATGTGAAACAATACAACAGAAACTTGACAATAATAACTTGAAGTATTATCTGTGACAACATGTAATAATTAACAAAACTCTGCGGTCATGTTACATAATAATGTTCTTTCCGTATACATAGAAAGTGCGCATCATTTCAGTTGTTTATTTATTAGTATCTTTTGTATTTTTTCTTCAGTTGACAGATTCCTGATGCTTTTCTACAAACGGTGTAAGAAAATACAAGTATTCCGGGTTGTAAAGTATTCTGTAAAGTATTATTAGTTTGGGCAAACAGCGGTAACAGTCAGTGTAGTAGATATGTGATGCAGAGTCGGCGATGTTTTATTTCACGCGTTCACAGCGTCAGTACTAAATCGATGCTGTATGCGAGTAGTTCTGTGTATATGTAGGCTGTCGTAACTTACTTCGTAATTGTTCGCTTATGTTTGCTTTAAAAATATCGCCGTTATGTACGTCGCGAAAACGACCAATGGCAGACACAGTTAAAAACTTTATAGTGGACATGCCGAACTTAATTTTTGATGGCGCTAACATTCAATGTCTAGTTTGTAAAATCCCTTTAATGTGTTGGTCCAGAAGCCATTGTCAACGTCACATCGAAAGCGAACAACATTCTTCTGCAAAAAGTGGCATACGAGACCAAGAAAAATGTACATTTGGTTTATGTGTTACTCTTATTTTATGTAATCTATCGTTTCGTTTACTAGACAAAGAAGCATTTGTCTCCTTCTGGAATAAATATGCGGACCGCAAATTACCTAGTCGGACATCGATACGAAATGTAGTGCTATTTGCTCGTGAACATATAGAAAAAGGAATGAAAACGGAATTAAAAGATAAAAAACTGTGGTTGTGTGTGGACAAAACAACAGATCGTCAAAAACATTCTGTGGTTAATGTAATGGTACGTACAATGGAACCACATCGACCGTCATCCTCCTTCTTACTTGTTTCCAAGAGAGTTATAAATTGTACTGCCGATGAGATTTTAAAGGTGGTGTTGAACTCAATGAACAAATTTGAAGTTTCAACTAAGCAACTTTTAATGTTTATGCGTGATGGTGCCGCAAACATGCGTTCTTTGGGCCGATCTCTTAAAGAACACAGTGGTAACTTCTTACATGTAACGTGTAAAATCCATACTCTAAATCTTGCGGCACAAACGATTCCTACATGTTTTCCACTAGTAAATGCATTGATTGCTAGTACAAAGGCAGTGTTTCTAAAGTCCCCGAAACGTACCCGACTATTTCACGAACTGTGTCCTGATTTACCTGAACCACCACAGCCGATTGTTACACGTTGGGGAACATGGTTGCAGGCTGCGTTTTACTACAACAAATATTTTGATCAAGTAAAAAAGGTAGTTTTAAAATACAATCCGACAGAAGCTGCAGCAATCAACAAAAGCCAGGAAATATTTCAAGATAGTCAGGTTAAAAGAGATTTACAAACTATTCACAACAATTACTTCGGACTAGCGGAGGGAATAAAAAAATTACAAAATGTTTCGATGTCGCTAGTGGATTCTATTTAAATTGTGAATGATGTTCACGCACAGTTATGCGCTGTAGAAGGCGAAACAAATTGGTGTGTAATACGAAAATTTGAAAGTGTTTTAGAGAAAGACTCCGATTTTCTTATATTAAGACAAATTTGTGAAGGTGCGTGTGAAGATGCGTTAAGTTGTTTCAAAGATTATTTTAAATATGCAAATATAACATCGCTAGATATCGGACGGTCGTTTTTGGCATTAAAAAACATTTATTCAGCACGTTTTATAATTTATTTCTTACCTTCTATTTCGTGTGTAAACTTTTATGCGCTCGCCGCGCCTCTGGCTGTTACCGCATATTAGCCCAGGTTAGTTATTATAGAGCTAAATATACCTGTTAAATAATAGGATTATTATTTGGGCTATTTATAGTCAGTAAATCGACTACTTTGTGCCAAAATATAATATGTGAAAAAGGAAACTGCGGCAAAGGTACTGTTACTAATTTCATCAGCGTTTGGATTCAATCTAATATAGTTCAGATATCTTTTTTGCATTTAAATAATTTTTGACATAGTGGGTTTCTTTGGATTTCAAAATTTATTGTGCTTTTACACCATTGAGATGGCATATAGCGTGTTTCTATATACTAAGTGCAAAAGTATACTTCGTTACGGAACACAGTCTCCGTATAATAAATCCACGAAACGAATGTAAATAGGTCAAGTTCAAATGTTATTAAATCCTTTCTATATGTTATACTCTTATATTTCCGCCCAAATCACACATGAAATGCATGTTGAAATCCAGACTATGATTATAGAATAATAAAAAAGAATACTAATTAATTTCTTCTATCAGTATCAAACTTATCAATTAAATCGGTAACAGAATCGCTCCCTGTGAGGTTGTTCAAAAGATCTTATCTATCTCTGAGCAATTATCATCTACTTTCCTTTTGTTTTCACCTCCAACGAAGTAGTGAGTTAAGGAAGGTAGTAATAATGGTCGATTCTCACAAAACTATTTAATGCAAAAATGTTTCGAGCAGACGCTTATCTTCAGACCAGAGTTATATATAGGCAGCAAAAAATTGTCAAATTGTTAAAACTACTTTTCTAAACTTGTAATATATACTTGTAGTAATAAAAAGACTATCTGTATTGAGATAATCATGTATGTAGATGAAAATTGGACGAACACAACATATTAAAATGACGACCGATGTAACACCAGTGAGATAATAATAATAATAAATAATAATCAAATGATGTAAGAGCAGGTGATCTCGATGGCCATTGCACTGGTCCACGAGTAACAATTAAGCGCTGATTAAATGTTGCAATTTTCGTTCTTCGTTAGTTATGTTATTTATACAAGCCTCTCTATGTTGAGGTCCTTACTTCAGGAAATGATCCTTGTCGTCTTAAGCTCTTTTCCATTTTCAGCACGCTGGTATGTGGAGGGTGATACCTATCGAGATGCCTTTCGGCATACAGTGTAGCAGCTCTTTGTGAATTGCAATCACACTGACCAAATATTAACAGTAAATCAAGTTTTTCGCTATTATTCATTTTTATTACACACACATTTGAAAGAACCGTCAAATAGTACACGTGATCCCAAACAAAAAACAATTTAATCGTTTTCTTGTAAGTCTCAAGATAACAAAGTTATTGAGTGTTCCCTCTTTTTTGAAAGACATTGTATATAAATTGGTGAAGAAGCTGCATTTGGCAGTATCTTTCGGCATATTCTTCTTCGAAAATCATAACATGGGAATTTTTTTTTGCTCCCTGTACACTCAGGAACCTTTTGAGGAAAGCACACATTTACCAACATGGAATCTCACAAATGTTATATTGAAATACGCTGTAACTAAGAAGATAACTAGCATAAGCAAATCGTTTGAAACAATTTATTAAAACAAGTTAATGAGGAAGTTTTACACAAACAAACTTTTAGAGCAAATGCTCCATGTCTATAGATTGGTGACTCATCTTCTAAAACCAATACATTTTTATCAAATAATCACACTTGTATATTATCTTCTTTTATTTATAAACATTATTCTTTCCAGATATACATTACGGTACGGAATCTCTAAATAAACGAATGGTGAAGGTAAAGGAAGAAGCGGCAATGGCTGAGCCGAAACCGTCAGCACCATTTGTCCGCAAAAACCGGCATCACAGCCACTTAATTCACCATCCACCGTTCTATCACTATCCTTATCACAGCTGTTCTTACGCGGCGACAGAGGGCGCCGCCTCTGACTCAAACGGTACTAGCGGTGGAGCGGGTGGCGGCGCCGGCGGTGCATCATCGACATCGCCTTCTCCTGCCAGCTTCTACATCGGTCCGGGCTTCCAACCGCAATCGCAAATGCAAGGCTCCTACGGCGCCGGCCCCAGTCAGACGCACGGATCCGAGCACATAGTCTACTTCCACGTCAATCCCGGCGTCACGATCAACTTCCAAATAGGAGATAACATGCAGGTGCTCAGAGGTAAGTCAATTACTGTACCGAAGGTGTCCTGGATCGGGGAATATCGAAGAATACGTACTTTACGACACAAGGGATCTTGTTAGATGCGATGTAGTAACTAATAACGAGATGTTTCGAACAAGGATTTAGACATGATACCATGTTGAAGTATATACATAGATGAATAGAGAAATTGATGTTCTTTACGAAAGCAATTTGCAAGTATTTTACGTTGTGTTTGCATTGGAAATTTTCATCCACAATACTTACATCCTATTCACCGTAACAAAAATTAACACTATTCAGCACTAAAATAACACCACGAATTGTTCGGAGGGGTCCATACTACTAATGTTAAAAACCAACAAATGAGAAAATATGTATTATATATTTATAATATATATAAAATATATATTTTCCACGTCGATTAGTGCCTTTTACAAAAATTAAATTGACTCATTTCGGCGTTTTTCAAAAGTCAGTTAATAACAAAGTTATAATTACTGTGCATAACTATATATTAAGACAATTTTCAGCGAGACGATTTTCTCTAGTTACTACGTTTACGCGCTATTAATAACCACACAGCATTGATTCTACTGGTAGCATTTAATATCAAAACATTCTTTGGTTCAGTTTCTACTGTTCGTAATATATGATTGTAGCTAATTGTTTCGAACTCCTATTTACGTTTCCAAAGACTAAAGAGTCTTTGCAGCAGAGGTTCCCCAAGTGGGCGCCGTACATAGTAAACAGGGGCGCCACGAGGCACTTCGGTGAACGCGGGCAGACATGTCGGTCTAGAACATTCTACAATAAACATTTCGGAACAGCTTCGAAGCTAATGGAACTTTCTAGAACATCTAGACTAGATCATTCCCGTAGCTTATAGAACTTTCTAGAAAGATATAGAACATTCTCGAAGCACATAGAATATTCCAGACAAGTATGGAATTTTCGTGAAGCTTATAGAACTTTTTAGTAGACTTATATAGCATACTATCCGACATTGTCGAAGTTTCGTGAAAGTTCTAAGTAGGTGGGGCGGCTAGTATAAATACGGCACCACTTCGGCGAATCAGTTCTGTTCCTAAATAACAATCGAAGAATAAACATGTGAGAAGAAAAGTAAACGGTTTTAAGACGCCCGCTGCCAAAGGAGCGCTCGCTTTGTTTCAGTGTGTCGCTTTATGTTTTCGTAGAGTCGTAAGAAAATGGAAAGATTTTTATGAAATAAGCAAGTCGACAGTTCAAGTGAGAGTCATCAAGAATCGACAAGCGGTGGAGTAGCAAAGAAACGAAAATATCGTAAATACGATGATAACTACTTGAATTTTGGTTTCACCTCTGTAGAAGTAAACAATGAAGAGAGACCGTAGTGTGTGTTCTGTTTAAAAATTCTAGCGAGTGTATGCTCCCAAGTAAGCTAAAACGACATCGCGAGTCCAATCACTCTAACATGGTTGAAAAATCTCGCGAATTCTTTAATAGTAAGTTGCAAGATTTGCAAAAGCAAAAAAGTGCGTTTATTAAACAAGCCGCAGTACCAAGCAACGCGCTGCTAACATCTTTTAAGGTCGCATACAGAGCAGCGAAGTGCAAAAAACCTCACACCATCGCTGAAGAGCTTATTCTACCAGCTGCTCTTGACATGGTTAATATTATGCTGGGAGAATCGGCGGGAAGGTTAATTTCAAATGTACCTTTGTCAACAACACTATTAGCTGAAGAATCCATCATATAGCTCTGGATTTCAATGATCAATTAATAGAGTAAATAAAAGGCACGGAATTTGGTCTGTAACTTGATGAGGCTGCTGACAGTAACAAAGAACTTATACCTTATTTATTATGTACGCTTCCTGGATGATAATATTATCGTTCTTCTGTTCTGCAAAAGCATCATTGGAAGCGCAAAGGCTCAAGACCTATATGAGATGCTTGACAACTTGATAACCGAAAATGATTTGGATTGGGAAAAGTGCATCGGTATGTATTCTGATGGAGCTCGATCAATGTCTGGTCGTCGTGGAGGATTGCAGGCGCTTATTCGCAGCAAAGCACCGCATGCTATGTGAACCCAATGCATCATTCATAGGGAAGCACTTGCATCAAAGTCGATGAGCTCTCAATTGAATTTCGTATTAGAACGTGTCACGGACGTAATAAATTACATACATAAAAACTGGGCCACTGAAAGCCTGATTTTTCAAAAAGGTATGCATGGACAAGGGAGCTGAACACACGGCCCTGCGATACTGCTGCAGTTCACGATGGCTTTCACGTGACAACGTCTTATCCCGTGCATTCGAGATACATCAAGAAATTCACACTTTTCAAGGAAGATCATGAAAACTAGGTACTTTGCCGAACCCGATTTTTGCTGAAACTAGCGTATTTGTGCGATATATTTGACACGCTGAATGCTTTCAATCTGTCTCTGCAACGCAGTAACATGCACATTTTAAAACTTTTGGAGAAGGTTGCAACGTTTAGGAAAAAGCTGCAGTTATGAATAAGAAAAATCAATGAGGATGGCGGTCAACATTGTTTCCCTGTATTGTGCACATACATGGCTTGTAATAAAGTCGTTGTTTTACAAGACTTGCTGCCCCTTCTCAAGGAACACTTCTCAAAGCTCAGGGGAAAGGAAGACAATGTCGAGAAATTTGCGTGGATCTGAGATCTTTTCCGTGGTCAAGTTCCACTAGAATTCGCTACGCAGGAAGAAGGGAGTCTAATTGAACTCTCTTGCGGTAACAGCCTGAAAACGAAATTTGCTTCTTCCAATTTAGTGGAGTTTTGGATATCAATCAAAAATGAATATCCAACTCTGAGTTCGAGAGCTGTAAGGATGCTCATTCCCTTTGCGACAGCCTATTTATGCAAAGCCGGATTTTCAGCTGTAGCTGTAATAAAAAGTAGATATTGCTGAAAAATCGATGTGGAGCGAGAAATGAGAGTGGCAATGTCAAACCTTATTCCGCGTATTGAAAAAATGCATGCCGATCAGCAAGCCCACCTGTCACATTAACTTATTTATCGTTGAAGGTTTTCACCATTTATTTCATATTTTTTTGTATTTTCGTATTTTAGTTTGATGATTCTTGTGACTCAATTTTAATAAGTGTGTGCCTCACATTGTGAGGTTTATCTTATGAGTTGTTTTCATTTCCGTACTTGATTTATGTCATTGTAAACATATTTTGAGGAGGGCGCCGGGACATAGTTCTAAACCTGTAAGTGCGCCGCGGACTAATAAAGTTTGGGAACCCCTGCTTTAGACAACTTCTGAAGAGGTTACAGCGAAACGTTAAGTAAATTTGTGCAAAACCCGGAAGACAACACTTCATTTACTTCAACGTCTCAAAATTTTTAGGAAAGGCCTAATAGTTTTATGTATTATGTTTTTTTTTGTATTTAGGTTGCTTTTCATTAGAAAGTTAAGTGAGGTGTTTGGAATTGTCATTTCATTAATATTAGTTTTGCTTAGTTCCAAAATTAAGAGAATACAAAAGTTATGTGTGGTTGGTGCAGCATAAATATCGATGCATGTCATTCATCGTGAATGCCGTCATACTGCCCTATTGTCAAAACACATATGGTTTGTCATTGAATTAGGTTATGTTATTTAGCATGGATATACATAGGTATGTACCTATATTACCAAAAAAGAAATGCGAAATTTCAACATTTTTATAACTATTAGTAATATACAAAACATCTGAGGATGAATCTGTACAAAATTGTTAAAACGTTAATTATGTAAAGAATGCTACGCTAAATTCTCGAACATGTCTGGATTCTATTACAAATACATTGACAAACATTTTTATTTTATTTATTATTATTTATTCACTGTTATCGCAGTCGCTCGAGTTACTTTCTCCGCATTTACAAATATTTAAAAAATAAGCTTCTAATCTATGAATGTTGTACATCTACACACCTTTTGCCTTCAGTTTTTATTTTCTTAACGCTTTGTCGAGTATTGTCTGCGATGAATTTCCAACGAAGCCATTTTCAGAAATCCATATTTCGTATAAATAGACAAACTGCTAATAATTGGTGCGGAAATTTTTTACATATGATTGCAAAGAATTGACTGTAGAATTTGTTAAGTGCGGCAATTCCATCAATCCTTGTCAAGGACCATCTTTTCCCCAACGGATTACTTATTCTTTTAACACTAGAACCACCGAGAATTCCTCATACCTCGAACCGCCGTCCCGGTCAAATTGACTGGTGATTAAAACTCAATTTTGTTTTGATTGTTTTTATTAATTAACATAATTTGTTTGCATAAAAGTGTGTATTTATTCACAAAATATAAAAATAACTTCTAGCTTAACTTTGGTATTTTAAATATCGTTACAGTTTTTGCAATAAGTTACTCTAAACCCACACTTTCCACATATGTTCTTGTTACAGTTCTTACATCTATCGTAAGTCTTATTTTCACATTTCTTTTCTTGACATGTACGTCTTTTGTGAGATTGCTTATCTGTCTTTGATCCAGCCTGTAAGTTCTTGTTGCATTTTTGATTCGATGTTCCCTCCTGAGGGTCCTCCTCGTTGTTATTGGATTGTTGCGAGAATTCTTCTGCCAATTGCAGAATGAAGTCGTAACGTTTTATTTTTTTGCCAGTGATGCTTTTGTATACAGCAAACGCATTGATTGCAGCAAGATCCAATATATTATAAAAACATGCGCTGGCCATCTTCTTGAGGGTGCCTTCACGCTGTATTTTCGGGCCATTTGATCTACTACATCAACGTCATATTTTGTGCTATTATAGTATAAAACTGTTTCTGGCTTTTTCTTTGTACCAGCATCAATCGAAACTGTGGGATGTTGCGTACTTGGAAGGAGACCATTTTTGTTTATTTTGGCTCGATACACTGTCAAAGTGCAAACATTTTCTTTACTTGTGAATAAAACAGTTTCATATAAAGAACCTTTGTTTTTTTTTTGATTACTCCGGGAATTTCTTTTCTCGACCTGTTCACAGTTCCAACAGTTGTGGTGTTTAGTTTTGCTAATTTCTTTGCAAGTTCCAAACTGTTAAAAAAATTGACCGTTGTCACATTTCTTCCTTCCTTGGTGTAAGGCTCTAATAATTTTAGAACAACGTATTCACCAAGTGGTTGTCCTATTGGTCTCGAATCGTCTTTTCCTAAATATGGAAAGGCATTCAACACATATTTAGCTTCAGTGTCAACAACAAGCTAAAATTTAATGCCAAACTTATCCGGTTTATTGGACATATATTGCGTAAATCGACATCTTGCTTTTGTAGGAAAAAATTGTCCGTCTATTGTTATGTTTTCTCCAGGCACATAACAAATTTTGCAATTGTAAGCAAATTTTTGCAATATTTCAGAAACTAGAGCAAACTTGTCATGTTTCAATCTTTCTTTCCTTGTAAACTTGAGATCGAATCTGAGATATCGCATGATTTCTCTAAATTTGTTTCTAGACATCGTTTGACTAAAAAACGATATTCCCCACATTTTAAACCACAAGGAATCTAATTCCAAGTGACTGGAACCCCGAGCACCAGGTGCGTATAGAATGGCAATAAAGCATTCTAGATCTCCTAAAGATAATTGCCAGTCTTGACTCTCTAGTTGTCTTCTAGCTTCAGCCTCGGTGCAACTACTCACATTTTCTGCAGTTACTTTTTGTTTTGCATAGCCTGTTTACCCTGGGTTGTCCCTGAATATATTGGGTTGGGTTTTTCTGCCTGCAGTAAGCTGACTCGCAGAAATTACTTGAATTGTCTTTTGATTTGCAAACTGCACCAAGATTGAAGGAAAATCCTTTTTCTGTTGGTTTCTTTTGCTGGCGATTAGGACGAATAGACGTTTTCACTTCCTGCTTATCACTGGAACTAGCACTAGTCACTGCAACCGTTACATCACAAACTATGTCATTGTCAGATTCATCGCTATTTTGTTCCTCACTCGAGAACGAATTTCGTTTTCACTGTCCGTACTAACTGATTTAGAATCATTCTCGGAATTTCCTAGTGAAAGATTTTCCAGTTCGTCTAAATACGCTAAAGCTTGTGCAGCCGAGAGGCCTTTACTGGACCACATACTGTTCAGTCTAACTAAACAGGACGAACGCACTTTCAGAGTACTACCGATCTTTTTATATGCTCACAATAGTGCAGGTTGAAACTTGCAAAATATTTTGTACGCATGCGCCAAATTAAGTCTGTGCAAATGCGACACTAAAAGGTGAACGAGTAGAAACTGGTTCGTTGTCGAGGGCAAGGCTGAACATGTCGAAACAAATACTAACAAGTACTAACAAATCGGAACAAGCTCTGATGGGTTGATGCAGTTATATACCTTGTTTTATATGTAATAAATGTTTGAAATTATGTATATATTTACATGCGGTATATGCCTAAATGTTTAGTTCTTTCAAATGTTGGAACAAAGAAAAAGAATTGACAAATAAAGTTTGTCAAAACATTTTCTTAACGTACTAGTCAATTTGACCGGGGCGGAAGTTTAAGGTAAAATTTCCCGAAACACCGCTTAGAGTTCTATAAAATATTCAAAATTTTGTGAGAGCATTGCCAAACTAAATTTAGGAAAAGTCACATGATTTCAAGATCATATCAAAATTAATTCCGTTGAAAAAAAAACTTTGAAATTGAAAGACGGTCAAATTGACCGGTGCGGCGGTTATAGTGCTAAAATAATACCTAGAGACGAAAGATTTCCGTTAAAAGTTGTCTATTTATTAGATTCCCGATAAGGACTAATTTTAATGAAATAAGCAATATAACAAAGAAAATATGTGTTGAAATAGGCAATAACCTAAACCCTAAATGAACCGCATAAATGTCAGATAATGTTGACAAAAACATATATCGACAACTGTGTCCTTCAACACCCAGAAAGATGAATTGCGCTGATTGATACTAGGCGCTTTATAGTAATTAACTAATTATGATAAGTGGTAATATATGCTAAACTGTAGTAATCTATAACTAGTTGCATATTAACCTATTGATTCTAACTCAATTGACATGTATTTAAATAAAAATACGAATTCGTATTTACAGTTGGTAGTGTGACGGCCTATATATGACGTGCATCGATATTTATGCTGCCCTGAATATATTTGTCAATTAATGTGCCTTTTCTATACCTACATACATCTCATCAGCATTTGTCCTTAATTGCAATCAAATTACATTCATTATTCAAGAAGCTTGTAGGAAATTGATTATGAGTAATTATTTCGAATATTTAATAAGTATGTATGTCTATACGAGAACTTTACCACATTTCATTTTATACACCCACCGTACTCTATAAATAGGCAAATAATGCACACCCACTTACGCATCTAAACAACGGTGAGTCGATAAACAGTCATTTGTTATGTACGCTCATCAGTTGGATTATCCTGTTAGCTATTATTAACCAGAAAGAAACAACGTTCTTCTTGTTAATAAAGTTTAATTGTGTTAGTTTACTAACGATTTTACCTTTTACATTCCCGAACATAAACGAAGTCAACGTTAAAGATATACACTGGAGTCATTCTAGACGTAATGATCGAGTTTATAGATAACAGTATCTTTCCTGTAATAGCCTCGCTAGCCATACAGAAATGCTGTTTAGAATGCTTTCGAATGTAAAAAGATTGACGTCCTTCATCAGAGCGGTTTGTTTTATTTTTAGAAATCCGCAAACAACCGCCAATCAATCATGTAGTATTTAATCGCGAATTTACATATTGTCAGCTCGAAATGTGTACATTTAATTAACAAACGCTTCTTCTGAACCGAACTACTTGCCATGCATGAATAGACGTACAAAAATGGCAACGGTGGATATAACCACGTATTACTTCTGGACAGCCAGACATATAATATTTGTACATTACATAACCGATCGCTGAATATTTAAGTTTTAAATATTGATGAATATTTAAACACGTAGTCTATAATTATTATTTTCATACCGTTAAATGGTACACTGTTGTAGAAAAGAATCCTCACTCAACGAAATCGCATTTAATACACAAGACAGTAGTATACAAACCTGTGCATAAAAGTAGCAGTGGCCACAAGTATAAACTAATAACAAAGTGATGTTAAGGTTGAATGCTGACAAGGTTCTGACTTTATTATTATAGTATATGTAGACACTAAAAGATTATCAGCAAGCAACAAAACTCAACTTTCTATTAAACAAAAATTTTATTTCGAACAAATTATAGGAGGGTAGTCCCAAAAATACGGTCTCCAATTTTTTTATTTATACAAAAATCCGTTTATTTTCTATAATATATACATCATTTTAAAGTTTGAACATTTATCTATTTTTCTACATAATCGCCATTTCGGTCGATGCATTTTTGTAGTTGCTGTGACAGTTTTCGTATGCCCATGTCATACCAGCTCGCCGCCATGTCCTTGAGAAAGCGTTGAACCTCTTCTTTCACCTCGTCGTCGGAGCTGAATCGCGTTCCGGCCAAATGTTCTTTCAACTTAGGGAACAGGTGGTAGTTAGTCACTGGGCGCCAATTCAGAACCGGAGAAAAAGAATGCTGAGCAAGGGCGTAAGCATTCTCCACGACAACGATCGCTCGCACGTCGCTCTCCTACAACAGTTTAAATGGAACATCATCACCCACCCACCCTATAGTCCGGACTTGGTACCCAGACTATCGCCTGTCCCCTAAGTTGAAAGAACATTTGGCCGGAACGCGATTCAACTCCGACGACGAGATGAAAGAAGAGGTTCAACGCTTTCTCAAAAACATGGCGGCGAGCTGGTATGACATGGGCATACAAAAACTGTCACAGCGTCTATAAAAATGAAAAATAGATAAATGTTCAAACTTTAAAATGATACATACATATGTTACCGGCAAAGTGTATAAGTTTGGCATTATATCAAATGACTAGGCATTGTATAGAATGCCTACAGATCTTGAATAAAGTGTAAAAAACTGATATTTTTGTACATTGACTAGGCATTATATGTAATACCTAATGGGTTTTAGGCAAAGCTTGTAAACGACAAAATCTTAATATCTTCATTGAATCAAAACATAAAAACAAGAAATTAACTTAGGTGTAACAAAATGTAAAAGGAAATTTATATTCTAATTATTTTCCTTTATTTAAGGAATTATTTATTTAAACAAGACAGTGCCGGGTGGCATTTAAAATTGCAGAGAATATTATGTTTAATACACGCACATTTTGCACTTTTGCATTTGGTTTTGAAGTTACATTTGAAAAAGCTTTGACCTGTTCCAAGAGATTGTTTCTGATCCTCAATTGCTAGAAACGTTTTTTGACGTACTGTAAATTGATTTCTCGAATACAATTGTTTTAAAATACCTTCTTTCGAACCAAGCCGATAAAATCCATCACTTGTTATTTCTATTACAACAGCCAATATATTCCTTGCATCTCCTCTGCCTCTATCTACGTCTGGTATTGGCACACGAACTGTTAAAGTGAGCAAAACACAACATTTATTAAAATACACTTACCAGTAGGACCTGCTGCAACAGGAGTAATTTTTTTTCCGAATTTTTCTTCATTCAGACTCTCTTTGGCTTCTGCTTGCTGGTTGACAATATTTTGGGAATTAGTGCATAAAACGCAGAGCACATAGTTCCCATTTTCAGAAATATCTGGATGTCCACAGGTGACATGAAGAAAACAATTGCATTTATAACATGTAATTAATTCTTCATCTCTTTTGGAACAGACACAACATATCTTCTTTGGTTTCCCGTTATTTTCTTTAGTTGAAGATGAAATGCCCGGCTGTGGATCATCAGATGCGTTATTTCGAATAGAATTAATAACACCATCCAATTCGTCCTCGTTTTCTATATTTTGAATGATGTCTTACGGTAAATTGGAATCTTTAAGTCCAACCTTCATTTTACGTCCAAAAAGCGCCTCATATTGAACAAACCTTAATCCTTTCTTCCAATGGCAGCTGTTATTATCCTGCATCCATGTTGTCAGCATATTCTCTATATCTTGATTAGCACGCTCAACACTGCCTTGACTTTGACTGTGTCGCGGCTTTCCATGCACAATATGTAGACCTGGCCAATATTCTTTCAAATTTGACTACATTATTAGAAAATTCTCTACCATTATCTGATTGAAGAATAACCGGAGCTCCTAACAGCGTAAAAACATCTATTAAGTTATAAGCAACTTCTTCTGCTGTTTTTGTTTGAAGTGCTTTGAGAACAACAAAGTTGGTTAGGTGATCTTGATAGACCATAATAAACTTATACTCTCCATCCGGCTGTGATTGAAAATCTATCAAGTCAACCTGGCATATTGAGTTGAATTCTGAGAAAACCATTGGTTTAACCACAATTCCTTTTCTAACCTCTTTTCGTTTCTGTTCACAAGGTTCATACAGTTGCAGACTTCTACATCATGGCGTGTAATATTTTTAAACTTTCTCGACAATTCCTTAATCATTCGATCTCGTCCACCGTGTCCGATTGAAATATATGCGTTATGAATAACATCATAAAGTTCTTCGTCTGGTACGTAGCAGAAAACATTAGCGTCATCAGCTGATATTGGAAATACAAGTTTTCTATTGTTTTGTATTTCTAGTACATCGTACCGTTTCAACAATACATACGGGGCTTCCTTTTTATTACATGTTTTAGCGTACATGACGTCATCTAGTAATTTACTATAACGTTCTGCTGTTAAAAATACACTGTTTTTAGCAGCGCCACTTCGTGATTTATTTATCTCCTCATAAAATTTATTTTTTGTATTCATGACTTTCATGAGTCTACACAGCCAACACACTTCACATCAACGTAGGAAGCAAATAATAACTAAACTGGAGTTGAGTTAAGATTGCCAACAGTGCCGACTATTATGTACCTTCCTGGAGGCAGTGCGAGTTTGAATAAGTCAATCGCTTGTTCATTTCATGCTTTGCTATTTGATGTGTAGGTAATATATATAGTGCCTAGGAAATGTGTTAAATGACCATAACATTTTAAACACTGCCTAACTTGTGTACGCATTATATAAAATGCCTAGTCATTTTATACATTTCCTAAGTATACACTTTGCCGGTAACATATGTATTATCGAAAATAAAGGGAATTTTGTATTCTAAAAAAAATTGGAGACCTTTTTTTTGGGATTACCCTCGTATATTATGACATACCATGCCTGCATAAAAATAGCAGTAACACTAGAAAGTAAAGAACATTCTTCTGCAACTATAAATTAATAGTTATAATATTGTAAACATTAATTCTTAATTTCATGACGCTTATTTTTAATGATCTCGACATCGACAGGGCTTGCTATCAACTAGTCGTAGCAACTAGTGTTAGGCGATTATGAATGATATAATCGAGATATATCGATTATACCCGAATAATCGATCATTCGATTATGGTTCAGAAATCATTCATTATTCGTTTCGACTGCGCAGGAGCACACAAACGAATTACGATTCGAGATCTGTATTCGAAACTTCGAGGTTTCGAGTTTCGAAATAATTCACTCGTCAAATAATTTTAGTTACTAAATTTCGAATGATCATTCGATTATTTTAAACGATTATTTCGATTCATTGGATTATTGAAATATATCGATTATGCCCAACAGTAGCAACATCTCTCCTGTGGAATATACACAGTGTGTTCATTTGAAAACTTCCCAGGCGGCCTACATCCGAAATTAATAAAATTATAAAAAAATTAAAATTATTAGGTCAATTTTTGTTTCGAAGGGGAACCATTTTGATTAATATATCATGATACTAAACTTACCCGCTTAAGCACCCCTATCCCCGATATAAAAATCTTAAATGGCGTGATACCATTTGTAACACATCGTTGGAAAAGTATTTTCATTGCGAATTCAATAGTATATCTTACTTTAACATTTGGCAAAGTTCTGGGGATTGTAACAGAAAAAATGTGCTAAGCAAAAACTGTAAATTATAAACATTTATTCAAAGAAAATATTCAAATTAGTTAATTAAATGTTCAAATTGCGCAACATTTTGTTGAAGACAATAATATAGCCTATTTTCAAATTCTCTTCTGAGCCTTTCAAATGTTTCCGGTGATATACGCCTGCATTCTTCAGTAATTCTATGTCTAAGTTCGCCAATATTCTGCGGTTGTGTTTGGTACACATCTGCTTTCAGGTGACCCCACAAGAAAAAAATCAAGTGGAGTCAAATCTGGAGAGCCGACAGGCCATTCAATTGATCTTCCGCGCCCTATCGAATGATTTGAAAAATTATTATCCAACCAATTTCTAACCGGCGCGACATAAGGCGGGAGCGCGCCATCTTGTTGGAAGGAAAGCTCATTTTCATTAATTGTTAATCCCCTTTTGATCTTGCTGGTTTTCCAAACTTTGTACTATTAAGGGATTAATTGTATTTTGTAATAGTTCGAGGTATAGTTCCCCGGTAAGATTTTGATCAATGAAAACAGCACCGACTACCTCATTTCCAAGTATACCAGCCCAAACGTTAATTTTTTCAGGTTTTTGCGTGTGAACTTTGAATAAATAAGGATTTTCATTGCCCCAGTATCTACAGTTATGGCTTTTTACAAAACCACTTAGATAGAATGTTGATTCATCACTGAAGCAAATATCGAATAATCTTATCTCATTATTATTAATTTTCTATGTCATCGTTTCACAAAACTCTATTCTCCTATCAAAAAATCATCCTCATTGAGCTGCTGAACAATATGCATCTTATAAGGATGGAATTTGTGTAATTTCAGAATTTTGTGCACTAAACCTATGACGAGTTGCGTTTCGGAAGCTATTTCCCTAATGGATGCACGGGGATTTACGCCGAAATGACCTAAAACTTCTATTTGTCTACCTTCATCAACCACTTTATTCCCGATGCGTTTCTCTTTTAGTACAGAACCAGTTTTTAGAAATTTTTTAACGAGATCTAATACGTATCTGTGACGTACGTTTTCATCAGGATGTTCTTGATTAAATTCAGCAGCCGTTCGCCTTGCACAATTATCATTTTTGCCGTGCAAAAGAACTAATTCCGTTCGCATTTCAAGAGTGTAAACCATTTTGTCAAAAAGAATAAATATCGCAAGGAATGTTTTTCTGTTATTTTGTGATTGACAACTAACTGACAATAAACATTAAAATAAATGAAAATAACTATGTGCCTGCTCGATGTTTCTTTATAAAAAATAAAACCACCTCTTTTTAAAAACAGTATGACAATACAGTAAAATAAACTACTCTATTATTATAGAGCAACACACACTAAATCACTTTCAACATTATTACAATTCAAAATTACACTTGCTTCAGCACACACTGTCTTCTTCAGATTATGAAATATACTAAATTAATTTAGGATACAAACTCGCTTAAAACTAGTCTTAAATACAAACAAATTACTATATTACTTACCGTAATTAACTTAATCTAAATACCAATGCTTATTCTAATTAACCTTCAACCAAGGGGAACAATTCTAATCCACTTGGTCTAAGTTTTTTCTGTTATAATCCCCAGAATTTGACCAAATGTTAAACAAAGATGTAGTACTGAATTCGTAATGAAAATACCTTTTCAAGGATGTGTCACAAATGCTATCATCCCATTTAAGATTTTTATATTGGGAGCGGGAGGACTTAAGAGAGTAAGTTTAGTATCACGACGTATTAATCAAAATGGTTCCCATGGAAACAAAAATTTACCTGCCTTTGTATTTTTGATAATTTTATTAGTTTCGAATCTAGGCCGCCAGGAAAGTTTTCAAATGAACACATTGTAGATATCCAAACCCAGCGCACTACCTCTCATAATTGGGCGACATTTGTAGGTTTTTTGTTATTCACAGCCTTCTTAATATCAAACCATAAGTTTGGCGATTGGCGGTTGAGCTGGCCAAGATGTTACATGAATATTATTTTCATTAAACGAATTTTGACCCTTGTGAACACATTACCAACAATAATATTGGACCGACAAGATAGATCAAACTTGTTTTATTCTTTCGCCGATACGACTGTCGGCCAGGAAAATAGTCTGCCATCTGTGCTACGCCTAACACTTAGGGTTTCTTCGAAATATAAGTCTAAAGTTCAAATCAGACGTGAAAGCTAGAAGCAACGAACAAAAAGAGCTAGTAAATAAACTGCCGCGTAATTTATCTGCTAGTAGCAATAAACTTAAATTCGATAAACAGTTTTTCTTTGCGAAATTTCTAAGTTACCTCAGATCTGTAGTGATTTTATTATTCAAATGTGTATCTATTCAATTTACTTCCTTTTGAAATTGAGGTTGTATTCTCTTCCCTCGATTTTTACCCAGATTAATTTTTGTCCTTGTCTTACACACGAGGGTAAGACCCATTTTTATTTTAAAAAAGGGTCCAGAAAACAATATCTAATGCGCAAATCAAAATTCACCATCGGAAAACTTGATTGTATTTCTTAAATTCGATATTAACTGAATGCGTTGTATATCAATGAACGTGCTACTACACAGATGCAGTATTTAAAATTCTATGGTGGACAGAGTAACTTTTGCACTTCAAAATTTCGACGTGCAGCATCATCATGGAAATGTAACACATTTTGGTATTGATATTGAAATCAGAAAGGTTATTTTTCTGGATCTGTATTCGAAAACAAAAATAGATGAGGTAAAATATTTTTAAAAACACGAAAATTTCTAAATTCTTCGAATGAGAAAGTTACAAATAAATATGAAAGTATAAACATGGTATATTGAATCATTTTTGGATCCTTTAATTCGAAAACTGTGAAATTAAAAACAAGATTTGAAGAACAAATACATTTTACTTGATTCGGATACGATTTTAATTAAATAAAAACATCTGTCGGTTAGGGTTTGATTTAGAAAGCCATAAAATTTCAGAATTTTGTAAAAAAGGAATATAATTATTAAAAATTGTTTGATTTTGATTTAATTCTATCCAAAAAATAATAAAATTTAGTTAGATTTCACCCATTTAATATTTCAATTAACGTTTATACCTGAGAAGTTCATTTTTTTTTCAGAAGAGTTGTATGCACTTAACTTGGCTTAATTTTTGCGTGTCCTTACAGCAACAACGAATGTATAACGTTCACGTCGAGTTTGTGCTACCACCATATGTAACAGAAGCAACTTGTGTTTGGGATATCTACAAAGAATTTTGCATCATTATAAAACTGTATATGCGTACGATGCCATAATGTATAGAATTGAACCGCTAAATTTAAAATAGCTATCTAGTAAATGTAGTTAATAAAGTTGTTACCGACCCTAAACAATCTTATGTACGTACTTTATATACATATGAATAAGTGCAAATTAACCAACCAATAGTCCTTTATAAACCTTGAAATATGTCACGGATTATTATACATACACGTCTATTAAATAAAAACCTTTTTATAACTTCGCGAAATATGTAATTTTATATACTTACACAATATATAAAAATATACTTATACATATTCCTCAATATTCAAGGATTAGGTTTTTCATACTTTTGTCCATATACAGACTGACTCACGAGGAACTGCATCCGTCGATATATGAAAGAGTATACATTACAAAATTCTGAAAACTTGGTAATATACTAAAGGCCACATGTATCATTGAGCTAAAATAATTTCGATTATGTAAGAGTTCCGGTTAAACCGCAAGCAGCTGTCAACTTTGTTATTTTAAGTGGAACAGCCTATATATTATTGCATTGTTGAAATCCTAGTTCAATTTTAAGGTTCGTTTGATAAAACAACTATATTGCTATTTCTAACCATATTTGAAATATTTGCATTTTTTTTAAATTTTTGACGGAGGGACAAATGCAAATGAAAACTGAAATTTAGCAAAACTGTTGACCGTATATGGTAGGATCAAAAACCGAATGAATTTTTCTAAAATATACAGTATGTCCACGGTTAGAGTGAATAAGAGAAAAACTTTTTTATTTTACATTTTAAGGAAAAGGACCATACTTGATAAAAGGTTTTGCTTGTATTTAAAATGAGATTGCCGTGGAGAACGTTAACGTTCCACATACTGGGTGTCCGGAAAAAAAAAATACGAAAATGTCGTAAGAGTAAACTACCATTATTTTTACTATTTCGAAAAAGTGGCACTAGGAAAAGTTTTTTGGAATTAAAAGTTACGACAGATTTTCAAATTATGGGAAAATTGGTCTACTTTAATTAAATAATACGTACACAAAACTGGTTACATTTTTTAACGTAAAAAAATTTAAAATAATAAAACATTATTCGAACAGTCTTCCACCAACGTCCACACAAATTTGAAGGCGAGCAAGAAATTCTTTGTAACTTCTTCTAACCTCTTCTAAGGATATGGACTGTTCAGCTTCCCTAATTCGTTGCTTTAGGTGGTTCATGTCATTGTCCAAAGGTCTGCTGTAGAGAATCTGTTTAGGTGGACCCTCTGGACTCCGCGGAGGCCATGGATGTGGACCATGTACGCCAATCCAGCGATTAGGAAATGTATCCTGTAACCAAGTCCTAACGTTTACAGCAGTATGCGCCGGACAACTGTCTTGCTGGAAATACAAAGAATTTCGGTAGGCCAATGGTAAATTTTCCAGTTCGTCGGTGAAAAACGTTTGGAGCATATTCAAGTAGCTATTTCCGTTGCACGTATCTTGAAAAAAGTATGATCCTATTATTCTGTAAAAGGAGACGGCACACCAAATATTTCCTTTTTTTGAAATATTGCCGCCTCGACGGTATTCTAAAATGAGGATTCTCGGCTGCCCAATATCGTGAATGTTGCGATGCAACAGTCCCATTTGTCGAAAAAGTGGTTTCATCCGAAAATATAATTTGTTGGTGAAAATTTCTTTCCATACCTCCGATCCACAGACAAAAATCGAGACGTTTCACTTCGTCGCCTGTCTCTAAACTATGATTAAATACTGGTTTGTATGGCACAATTTTATTTTGTTTTTAAGTTTTTTGTATTTGGGACTTTTCACCACTCCTAAGTATTCTGAGCGTCTCCTCAGTGACATCCCTGACTCTAAAACTAGTATAGTAGCGGCATCTTCATCGTTATAGCTTTCTTTTGCCTCGGTGTTTTCAATAGTCCTTAAAAATTTATTAACTATTTTATGTAATGACGACTGGCACATGCACACCAGGGTATTTTTCATTAAATTCTTGAATTACTTGGCGATAACTGTTATCACCCTTACCGTAGCACTGTATTAAATAATTTTTTTGCTGTAGAGTTAGCATTTTTTGATAATTATTATTCTTGGGTATTTTTAACGGTGACACAAGTGAAACATAAAATGTCATTTTCGTCACCACCTACTATTTGAAGTAAAGTGAAATAACGCCAACGATTAAATAATAATTATTTTAAATCACAAGCAAAATTTTCGATAAAAATATTTCTTTACGATGAAGGAGAAAAAGGCCATAAATTGAAAATCTGTCGTAACTTTTAATTCCAATAATGGTAGTTTACTCTTATGACATTTTCGAATTTTTTTAGTTTCGGGACACCCAGTATGTGGAACGTTAACGTTCTCCACGGCAATCTCAATTTAAATACAAGCAAAATTTTTTATCAAGTATGCTCCTTTTCCCTAAAATGTAAAATAAACAAGTTTTTCCTCTTATTCACTCTAACCGTGGACATACTGTACAGCGAGTCCGACAATTACGATTGAACTTTCAAATAGAAACAGTGTCAAAACATCTTTTAATATAACTACCTATCTTCTCTACAAAAAAAAAACAAAAAAATGTCATATTTCTTCCAAAAAAAGAGTACTCAGCAATGAGAATGTAGCTTATATAGTTTTTTGATGTGCCATCCAACTTTGGAGATATCCGTTGAATTACCTTCCTGGAAGTTTTACGTTTTAAATACGTGGGAATTTGAATTGCTCCAGTAATGAGAATTGTGCCGGTTAAACAGACCATTTCTTGTAAATTTGGCTTCGTTCGTCCAAATAAGGTTGTCCGTGCTTTTGAAACTATATTAAAATAAATTCGCAGAATCTATGTTTTTAAATTTTTGTCTTGACCGATCTGAAATTTTTTAAATTCAGTATTACTCGTTCTGTGTTTGGTGACGGCTTCTGTTTTTGTGAATATCAAGCGGCAAAGGTAATCATGTTCTCGATATCACTATTGCATTCTCCATAAATGATAACCAAATTTAAACAATCTTCATTGGTATGAGTTAAACGCGCTGACATTGTTTATGAAAAGTAAGTGCCATACTAAACAAGTACTCGAACTCTGTGGCACTGAAACAGTGAAATACTTCACTATAAACCCTTTCCACAATACTTCACTCGCACTGGACGTATGTTTCAATAGCCAAGCTATCATCATCAGCGATAAAACTAGTGAAATACATTTTTCATCAATAATGATAGCATGGACTATGGGGTAGTATGGCAAACAACACAGAGTATCGGCACACTCATCACTACCCAAAGTATTAATTAATTCGGAACAGCTGTTTCAAAGGCTCTGTGGGCCTTCATTCTCAACCAGATTACCGAATAAATCTGAGCGAAAAAATTAAAAACTTGTTCTTAATTCTACCACGCTTGTCTATCCCCACTCCCGAGGAAAAAATAAATATCTACATGTATCCCTAAATATGTATCTGTATATCTCTATATTTTGTGTGGAGAGGAGTGTGCCGACGCTCTGTGTTGTTTGCCATTTTTCATCAATGTTAGGTTGTTGCGTAATAGCCATAACTAATTTGGATAAAGTTGGATAACATTTGAAAAAACTACATAAGCTTCATTCTCATTAGTGGGTCTGTCTTTCTTTTAAAGAAAATTATACTACAAAACACAATAATTTTCGAAGTTAAACACTTTCATAGTCGTAAAAGTGTACATGAACTGTCAAAAATTTCCAAAAAATGCGAATCTTTCAAATGTGGTTAGAAATAGCGACATAGTTGTTTCAACACACAAACCTTAAAATTGAACTAGGAATTCAAAAATGTAATAATATATACGATGTTCCATTTAAAATAACAAAGTTCGCCGCTACTTCCGGTGTAACCGGAAGTCTATAGATAATTGAAAATATTTTAGTTCAATAGTACATAGTATTACCAAGTTTACCAAGATAAAAAACTTGTTGTACAATAAAGAAACATTTCATAAAAAGTAAGTGCATTCTACTCTACTTTTTGTGACGAAATCTGAAATATCCGAAAGTAATCGATCATAGTTCTACATTGATGCTTCCAACATTTTAATCTACTTTATTAAATTATTAACACTTATAAGTTATTGTATAATGGTAGGATTATAGTTTAGTCTTTATCGATTATGGGCTTCAGCATTGACCGCATTTCTATCGGACTACCTAATAATGCAGATCGGTAAAAGTAATATTTTCCACTCAGCAATTCTCTTCGTATTGTTCCACAGTCGATGACTTTAATTTATATCAGTGCTTCCACTAATAGTTGTTGAATTGAAAACGATATAATGTTTTTTTATATCTGAATTAAAACAATGTTTACATCTATTAGACTGATTGTATGTTTTATTATTATTAGGTACTATTAATTTATTTAACAAAAATGAAAACTGCAAGATCTATTCTATGTTCTCTATATCAGAAATACTATGTTAAATATTTATAAAAATACAACACCCTCTATATTTTCTTGTTAACTTAATACTAAAATAAACCTAGAAAGAATTCTGGATAACTTATATGGCAAAATGGACATAATGTGCAAGCAATCAGTGAAATATTTATAAAATACCAAGTAGGTCAGATATATTAAGAGTATTCTAAAAGTGTTTGAAAGAAAGTGTAGTCGTATACTCTGTTAAGAAGGAAAGTCATATCTGCATTTTTGCCAGTTTGGTAATTTTCACATACATATACAACATCGAGGTGTCTTCAATAGAGGTGCCAGTGGACTCTGCCAACCCGTTTGGTCCGCTAAGCCCGTTCGCTGTTAATTTTAACAATTCTTTTTTGAAATGAAACTTATTCTTCCCAAACTTTTCTTTTGGAAAGTAACAAGCATAAATACCCTAATATTCGCACATTTTTAAACCGAATAAAGTGTATGGTATATTATTATTAAATAAGAAGATATAATTCATATGCTCACTTGTTGTTAGAAAGACAAATAGATATTTCACATTTAAGCAGCTAATTTACTATTTTCTCTGTTTTATTATCTTTTATTATTAAGTCAACATGTTCGTTATAATATTAGCTGCTCTAGAAGATGCTTTGAAAGGTATCATAAATTCATTATCGATAATTTCATCCAAAAAAATATAATTAGCAAAACCTATCTATGGCACTTGTTCGGCTTAAATAAGTAACAATAGATCGTCATTTAAATTACGAATTATTAATTTTTCAATACTGAAAATATTTTTTTTTGCATTCTTTGGAGTAGGATTGAACGGGTTTGACCCTCTTCTTGGAGCGGACTTGACTAACAAGGGAACACCGGCAACCCGCACTTCTCGATTTCGATGAAACTGCACAGACTGAATGAGTACCTTGGTATAAAAACACAATTTTTTTCTTACCTAGCGTATCTCGCTGATTTGGGGATACAGCCCCCTCCAAAGATTTTTATGTTTTTTTTTTTTTTGTGTAAATATATCGGAAATTATAACAGATATCCTTTTCTTTTTAGAATGTAATTAGTCCCAAGGATGACGCGAATTATTTTCGGAAAAAATTTATAACGCGGGACCGGGCACCCCCCTCCCGTCACCCCTTTTTTATTTTTTTAAATTTATTTTTCACAAATAAAGTATATTACATAGTCTAAAGGATGGCGTGAATTATTTTTGGGACAAATTAATAACACGGGACCGGATACCCCATACCCCCATTTTTTTTACATTTTTATATTTTATTTTTTCACAAATTGAGTCGGTTTTATGTAGAATATGTATGTGGTCAAATTGATACAATTAGTAATAAAGATATTAAAAGACGATAATAAAACTTATCATTGATTGTCGTTATAAATATATATTTATTTAGAGAAAAACGCGTACTACTTACCACCACTTTTACGTGTATCGGTTGTGTCTTAACTACATGAGGCATAACAACTTGATTCTCTATATACTCTGTTGCCGAATAGGAATTACAACAGGAAAAAGTATATAAAAATTCTGAAATTTGCAAAAAATATGGGGGTGGGAAGTTGTTTCCCTAAATAAATATTCAAGTCAAACAGCGAAGGGTAGTGTTGAGCTTGGGGTTGCTTTACACCCCGCCAGTGGGCGATTGGGCAGCTAAGATAGTTACCGTTGTTTTTACGGTATATAAACCGACAAAGTTTCATTTAAATCGGTGTGATGAACTTACCCGTGCTTCCTTGTTTACAGTTCCCAGTTTCTTTATGATTAAACCGCAATTTTTTAACTTCTACCCGTAGATGTTCTGTGGGGCTAATGTCAGGTGACTGAGATGGACAGACAAGCACCTCCAAGGTCCCTTAGTTTATTCAAGATCTACTAGAATTTAATCTACAACGATACGCTCGATAAAAACTTTTTGTCAAAGCAATTGCCAGCCTTCCTTAATTGTTTAAATACCTTTCAATTGCTTACATAGCTTTCATTGTTTAAATACCTTCATGCGAGCTAATTTTAAAAAAAAGGTTAATATATTTTAGAATTTTAATGTAAATATGTCCAAGATAATTTCCTTCGGCAATATTACATTTGACCATTCTCTCCTTCCACTTCGCAAAGGCCGCCAATCAATCTTCTTTTGGAATACTTGCAAAATACTGGTAAATAGCCATGTCAATTTCTTCCCCAGATGAAAATCCTGTACCTCACAAATATTTTTTAAGTCCATGAAATAGCAAAATGTCACAATTTGCCAAATTAGGTGAGTCGTTATCGTCATGCAGCATAATACTCTTCTCAGGGACACTGAGCGCCTCAAGCAAACATTTCTTCGGCGTACCAGTTAGATGTAACTGTTTTTTGTTCATCCAATTTAATTGCATATACCAGGCCCGTACTTTTAAGGAACACCGCACACATAACTTTTTTCATAGCTCACTGCTTCTTTGTCATTGCCAATTCTTCGTCTTTATGGGTCCACATACAATTCTTTTGACGGATAGGTACGTCGAAAAACAGAATATACGTTCCGTCAATTTAAAAAAAAAATTGGTCTGCGCCAATCTTCACGGGAGTTTGATGGCAAATTCTCACACGCTCTGCTTTTTGAAAGTCAGAAAGCTGATGCGGGACAAAACGTCTGACAACTTTTTTAAATGCAGGTGTATGATTTTCTCAACAGCTGAGGATCCAATCTTGAATTTGGCTCGCTATGCTATAAAGATCAGTAACTTGTAGCCAAAGAACGTGCGTTTTTTTATAAAATCATAATAAATCATGACAAGAAAATACTCTATAGTTAATTTCGTTTTTTCACTTATGCCAGTACTTAAAAAAATTAAGAACTTCGGTTGTAACTAATACAAATTAACCAAACCTCAACTGAGAGATAGAGAATTGCCCTAAACAAAAGTGTACGGCTTGTTTTTCATGGTCTACTTGATTTTTCTATTCTCGATATCAACGTGACCCTCATATTATGCACATCTTTCCGAAACTGTTGGTATGTACCATTCACCAAGATGTGATATTGCCTTCGATGTACAGCATTGTCCACAACATAAGACGATCTAATTATTATTATTAGATACATTTATTTTATTTTTTTTTCTAATAAATCCTGTTTCTGCACAACACACACTCGTTATTGAATTTACAATATCTACCTACATTCTATTGGCTAGTAGTAGTGCATATACCAATCCTGGCTTTAACCAAAACTCATTCACTCCCTCATTCGTACATGAGAATGCAAAACTGTATTATTGCAACTAATCCAACTGATTACATGCTTTAATTAACCTATAGTCGATCGCGGGAAAACGCTACGCAGAGCGGGTGATTGTGGTCGGATCACATATGTAGACAAACAAAACCTGACATACGCAGGGGATTTTTGGTTGCGCTTTAACCAGCGAATAGACGTTTTTAATTTTTTTTATCCAAAATTGATGCAGATTTATGGATATCTGAGGTGGAAAAGCCCGGCCCTGCTATGGGACAAAGGGAACCATGATTACGAAAACAATATAAAAAAACACTGAAAAAAATGGGTACCAGCGTTTCATACCCTTTCCGCGTCTGCGCACTCGCGATACGCCCGCGATATACCCGCTACGTGTGTCATCGCCACCCACGCTTCGCCCGCTCCACGCTCGACCCACGCCCGGTTTACACTCGCTGTGTGTGTTACAACACTAATACTTAGCTCACGTGATTTAGATATAAATACGTCGACACTAGGTGGCCATTCCGGAAATTAAATTGTCAACCCGTAGATAACGTAAAGAACCGTTTAAACAGTTAATTCAATTAATTTAATATATTTAAGCGTAATATTAATGAAGCAGTATTATGTATGCAAGTATTTCATTCTAAAATTATTTCCCAAGAGGCCCTCTTTATAAAGATACTTTGGCACCTCTTCCACATAGATCTTACCGGTGCAATTCAAAGAAAACCGCGTATTCGGAAGAGCTGAGTCGTCAGCAATAATTCGCTAAAGCATCTTCAGTTATTACCTCCATTAACGGAGGCGAAGAAGCAAAACGCTCAATCAGAAGACTGTATCCCATCAAAGAGACGACTATTGCCATAATTAATGAAATTAAGTGAACAACGATCTCTTCCCCATCCGCACAGTGCCTTGAAATTGCTCAGGCGAAATATTCGTAAATGCCGGTTCCGTTATGGTTAATTATAAATGCCGGATGACGAACGATCGTCACGTAGAAGAGAATCGACGCAAATTACGTCACCATTCGAAGATGTAGCACACGATGTTTATGAAGCTTCGCTATTACACAAATTTTTCAATAATCGCTAATATTTATGAGATATCGACAACAAATAAACCATTTCTTGTATTAATTAGTCATTACCTTTCCTTAATTTAAAGTTCAAATAATAACCCATATGACTAAGGTTTTATATTCACTTAGCTCATTACACTGGGGAACACCAATTTCGTTGTCTTAAATCTGTGACTTGTTTTCAACTAACTTTTGACCTTTGGATCCAAAAATAACCGCAGTTTTTGGCAATCACGTCAACTTTCTAAGCTACAGGATACCCTCAAAAGTCATACAAATTGTGCATATAAAGGAAAATAAAGTAAAAACTTACCAAATATACTGTTTATAAAGAATAATTTTATTCATACAAAGGCTATAATAGTTACTGCAAGTTAAATTGTGTTCATACAAATAGTTTTTTTTTATCGAACGGTAATTACATATTTTAAGGCAAAAATTTTCGCTTATAGCTTTTTCTGGAATGTTTAATCTGTGGATATTCTCGCTTGATGCTCCAACAATAGTCAGCCATCATATATACATCCCATCTACCTTGATAGAGTGCCTCCATGACCTTCAAATCCTGGTGAAATCGTTCACCCTGCTCATCACTGACTGCACCAAGATTTTCCGGGAAGTTAGCAAGATGGCTATGTAAAAAATGCAATTTGGTGCTCATGTTGCAACCTAGCAGTTTGCTGCTCTCCAAGAGTTGCTGGACAATTTTGGCGTAATTCTGTGCTCGTGTATTTCCAAGATAGTCTTTAACAATGTTTTTGAATGCCAACCAAGCATTCTTTTCATGCTCGATTTCGCGGAGAGGTCACATTCTCATAAGGTGTAGAGATAAAACTTGATGTGGTAGAAGAAAACTAATTACAGTTTTGATACCAGCATGCCTAATTAACTATAAAACAGCTCCAAAACCAAACTCAGCAGAAATTGTGTTACAAATTGTTCCCCAGTGTTATTAGCAAAATATTTAAACTCTTTGGTTATCTACGAGGGTTGTCTTTTTAATTTTACATGTAGCCATAACAAACAGTAGACTTCCACGAAAGTTGATACACTTTTTCATTCTTTCAAACCAGCTGTTAATGCATTTGTGTCACTCATCAGTTGGAACAGTCAATATTGCCATTTTAAAGATATCTACTGCTTCTTCCGGCGACTGGAGCCATTGCCCACAGCCCATTATTGACTCTAGGGAAAGTAAAAAACCGTTGGGACTTAGGTCAGGATTGTATGAAGGCTGATTTAATAACTCGTTCTGCAGCTCTAAAAACTCAATCGTTTTTTGAGCTCGCATCGTCGTACTGGAAAATGAACGATTGTATACCAATCGACATTAAGGGTTCTTCAATCTTCTGAAAGAATTGTAGCAACATGACCCGAAATTGTGACAAAAGTTGCGACCATTTTCTTGGACATACTTCAAGAACGGATCTCTTGTTGGCTTCTTCTCATCTTGAAATACCCACACGGCGAATTGACGTTTGGCTTCGGGTTCATAGGACTAAGTCCATGATTCATCTCCACTCATGATACTATAAACATTTTTCGGGCTTCCGTTATTGAATCGGCTCAAAGCTTTTTGACGCCAATTAACGCGTACCGCCTTTTATTCTTCAGTTCAAAGATGCGGGGTTCAGCGGGAAACTAACTTTTTCAAAGCCAATTCATCATGCAGAATTTTTTAGATTGAAATACCTAAGGATGTCTCAATCTCGCTATTTATTACATGTCGATCTTCCTTGATCAGTTGGCTCACAGCTGCGATGTTTTTTTGAGTGACTGCTGTCTTTGGTGGTTTTGTCCTGGGATCGTCGTTGAGTGCGTCCACATTGGAATTCGCAGTACCAGCAAGAAATTATCGACTGATGTAATGCTCGATTAGCATTTTTCACACTCTTCAGCGCACAAAAGATAGCTGCTCTACCACCCTTCATGTTTCGTCGACAGAAATAAGTTACTAATTTATAGCCACAAATGTTTGTACACTCAATGTCATTAGCAGAACGCCAGGTCTCATTGAGCCATAGAAAATACGATAACTTCTAATTGAGAGACTTTATTTTTCAGGCTTCTTATATTCAACAACTGCCAGCAGGCCATAGATCTGATTGTTTTATTCTTCCTAAGTCACTAACAGCTAATGTTATCTTAAAAGAAGAATACTCGTCAGGATATTTCGACTGTAATTGTTCACAGACTATTCTGTCAAATTTATTGAGACTTATATGCTCCTATATATCCTTAACAGTAGTATCCTTATGTAAACTGTAAACATGTGTATGAGCTTGTTTTTCAGCGCCTTTTAATAAGATATTCGCAGCAAACCCCACAATTGTGTTTACCTTTTTAAGCGTATTGCGCCTTTTATAGGTACCAGTTGTAAAACCATCTGAAGATTCAGAATTTATATTTAAATCTTTCTTGTTAACAGGAGTATTTCTTTCCGTACGTGGACCTTGGAAAATAGAAAAATAACTCGCCGGATCAGTCCCCATTGAGGTTTTTTGTTCCTTTCTTTTTTCTTGGCTATTTTTTGGATTTTTGTTTGTTTGTTGTGTTTATATTTAAATCAAAAATAATATCAACATCTCTAGAATCAGTGTTGCCATCTATATTATGTTTTCCAAATTCAAAACATCGCTGCAAATTCAAATGCAGATCACTAACTTCTTTCGCCAGTTTACAGTTTTCTAGGCTTAATTTTTGAATCTCAGTTTGGAGATTACTTATAATATTATTACTTATAAAGTGAATGGCTTCACTTACTTTAGTCATTATCATTTCATCTAATTCCTGAGAAGTAATTTGCAATACCTCAGGTGCACCAGTGTTGGACGAAGCTCCCGGAACGCAGTCCTGACGGTCTACTTGAGTGACTTCCACAGCCTCAGAGTTGTAGGTTAGGTTTTTGTTGCAACTTTTGCGACACCATTTCTTGATAGACACATTTCAGAACCTTTCAATTTGGTTAGTTGTTTCACAGATACTCCAGCACAAGCTCAATGAAAATTATTATTGCATTTACTTCGACAAGATAAATAATCATATCTGCCGATACTACGAATACAAATACCGCATGTTATCGCCATGTTGACGGCTCTCGTCGATAAAGATGGCATTTCTTTGCGGGTTCAAATCTCGGCTGATTCGGCTAATGGTCATAGTAATCGATGCCTAGAAGTGCGCGGTATATTTCCGTGACCCGACGCTTCGCCCAACAACACAACCGTACTTCGCACCTAATACTTCTATCTAAAAATGAGATCATAAATTTAGTTTTTTCAAAAAATAAAATAGAAATCATACTATCTTCGACATATTGATTAGGATATGACGCAATCGTGTGCCTTCGTTACATAAATGCTTAGTTATATAAATTTTAAAGTAAAAGGTAAATGCACCACAGCTTAACGTTTACGTTATACTGGAGTTGGCTGATACATCCTTTCACGCGATTATTTGAATTAATTTTTCATTCATTAAAATCTTCTCTCAATGTATTTAAAACAACACTCATCCCAAGTTAAAAGGGAGCTTAAATTACAATTCTATTTTAACTTAATCATCGCGTACATACACACATCCAGGTAACCGCAATGAACATGAAAATTAATTACAGCGTCAATACAATCAATGCATGTTATCAAAGATTGTCGGTCTGTGACAGCTACATCCGCTGGATGTTTTAGTCTACCTTGCATAATTCACAATATAATATTTACTTTAGCGAACGCAAAATGTATAGAGCTGTTTACTTATATTGAGGGAATTATCTCAAAATGAAAAATGATAAACATTGTTATTAAATTAAATAGCTATCCTAGATTTTAGTCACATATTCAGTCAGCGTGAACAACACACGTGTATATGTAAATCCAAATCCTTTTAATGAATTTGAAAACGACAGTATTGAATTGTGCAACTCACTATTTGTTCCGATTAATTCAGAATCTCACGAAATAAATATTGGCATACAACCTGTCATAACATACAACGAAAATGAAATCACAAGTACAATTGGATTTCATTCGAAACCATTCAACTGAAGGAGAACACTACCGTATCGCAGGAGAATGAACCGAAAATAGTGTCATTTAAACATTTAGCTTTCTTTTCGAGGAGTGAATGTAGTGAATAGATTGCTGCAAGGCAGTTATACATAATATTGGATTCTGTACGTATTCATACACTGGCATTAGAAGTTTTAGTTATTCGAAAAGTTAGTCACAAAATAAACGAAAACGTTTAACCGTTCTTTTCATTAAAACAAAATCTTTGTTTGGTATGTGTTGACGTCGTGCAAAATGATATGAAACTGTGGAATAGAACTTATACTCATGTGTACAAAATTATAAGAAAATAATTATTTCCTTAATAGAAGTGCGAGAAAAGGTTTTATTGCGAATAATATCACGCTATGCGAATACAGTATCCTTTTTGGTACTAACAGCTTGCTTACTGCACTCGTATGTGACCTTGCTGCATATTTTTGCGCTATAATTGGAATTTTTTCCTCTAGACTTGCGGGAAGCAGCAATAATTTATCCATCTGATATCTCCTCTGCATTATTCATTACCTTATAAACAAACGTTACAATTAAGATTCTGCATGATGAATTGGCTTTGAAAAAGTTAGTTTCCCATTGGACTCCGCATCTTTTAAGGTACTTGAATAATAGGTATTCTTAAAGTCCTCATTGCTACTAGAAAGCCTTTCTGTTCTCTATATTTTTTGCCAAAACTGCCAAAACACGTATGGAAAATAATCTATAAAACTTTTAAAATTCACTAACGTAGCTTTTGAAGGTTATGGTATGGATATTTCCTACCAGTTTCTAAACCTTTCGTTAAGACCTATAATAATTCAACCCTAATCCTGATACTTCACTTTTACATTCCATACTCGATTTTGGTGCTATATACATGTGTACGAGATAGACCCCATAAATTCTTGGCTTGACAGGCTTATACAGGTTCTAGCATGTTCAAACTCCGTTGCACATGTGCCAGGGCTACACTATATGTATATATTACTGCTCGAAGAGTAGTATTTTTAGTAGCCAGCCAGACAACGTGACTAGTGCATGAAAATGTCCCAGGTAACGAAAATTGAGTACCGCGCGATTATTAAATTTTTAACAAAAGAAAGGCATACGTCTAATCACATTAAACAACGTTTAGATGGCGTTTATGGTTCCATGGTTCCATTTGGGGCAAGAATCTGATTGATAACGCCTCAAAACATTTCAATTGTTGAAGAAATGGTATTAGCAGATCGCCGTTTGAAAGTGAAGGAATTAGCAGTCATGTCTAACATTTCTGAAACAAGTATTCGTCGAATTCTCCATAACCATTTGGGTATGAATAAGGTTAATGCAAGATGGGTACCGCATCTTCTTTCCAACGTGAACTTTGGGTCGAATGTGCGCGCTCGTTTTTAAACATGTGTGGAGACTACCTGAAACCGATTTTGGAGACCATTATCACAGGAGATGAAACATTGGTTGTGTATTATGATCTTGTGTCCAAGGGAACGTCATTTTAAAGACGATAGTGAGTTGCAAGCAGCTGT